>CM040403.1:80457641-81927648 GCA_022702515.1 Ilyophis sp. 1 JC-2022
AGGCCCTATAGTTTGCAACGCAGGGGCACTGGGGCGGCTCTCTTCTGAGATGGTGTCTCCCCAGAGCTGAAACGCGCTTCGAATGGAACCATGTGCATGTTTCCGTTTTTGGTTTTGCTGTTTCTCGCGAGCATCTCATCTCATTAAGGATCAGAGCAGACAATTAATGACCTAGGAGCAGTGTAACCCTGCTGCAAGAGCACGCTTGTTTTTTCGAAGACGGCACTGTGAGAATGTTGAGCATTGGCTAGCTCCAGTGTAACGGGTGCAACGTGGGAGCTACGACCTTCTGTATGCCCGTGGTCATTACATTCTGCCTTTCCCCTCAGAAGAGCAGCGGGATAGGACCGGAACAGTCTTCCCATAATGAAAAACCACAGTTTGTCTTTTGCCCAACAGCACCCCTCTCAGCTTGTGCCATTACATTACATTACTGGAATTTGGCAGACGCTCTTATCTAGAGCCACTTACAACGAGAAGACAATTTGGGCAATGAGCAACAGTAACCCGTAAATGTAGGATCCAGTGTTCATTTTGAAGTATTTTTAAAGTAGTTTACTAAACCACGAACGAGGCTGTGCAAAGATTTTTGACTAGTTCGGCTGACTAGCCTGCACACACTGCTACGATCGAAACCAAATGTGACGCTTTGCTTTGGTCACAAATCAGCCAAAGGTCTTTGCGAATCTGGCAAGTTCGATTTTGTTTTACGTATACTGTGGCCTTAAGTACCTTGCTCAAGGGTACAAAGGCAATATCTTACCTGCAAATCGAACCACATTATACACACTACTAAATGTTGGAATGTGCACTATTTGCAGGCATGTTCCTGTAGGAATAGGGAAGGAATATTACAGATTCTGGAATTCTCTTCATATGGTATCCATCCATCTTTTAGTCATAGACCACATCTTGGTCTATGCAGATGTGCAAAGTATAACCATTGTGTAGAGGAGGTGTAAACTGTGTTGTGATTGTGTAGAGGAGGTGTAAACTGTGTGTTGTGATTGTGTAGAGGAGGTGTAAACTGTGTGTTGTGATTGTGTAGAGGAGGTGTAGGATGTGTTGTGATGGTGTAGAGAAGGTGTAAAGTGTGTGTTGTGATTGTGTAGAGGAGGTGTAGGATGTGTGGTGATGGAAGTCTTAAAGGATGTGTTGTGATGGAATCCTCTGGTCCTTTCTGCAGCAACAGCGTCGTGAGCGGGAGATGAGGAAACAGCAGGAGAGGGAGCAGCGCCGGCGATATGAAGAGATGGAGCAGCTCAGGAGAGATGAGGAGAGGAGACAGGCAGAGCGTGAGCAGGTGCATAAACTCTTATATACAGTGAATACTTTCTCTCTCTCTCTCTGTTTCTCTCTCGCTCACACACACACGGGCTCTTATATTCACATACCTACAGACTTACATACACACCTATATCCCAGGTCTTCAATACCTAGCTTTTCTCTACCAGTACCTTTTCTTTTTTGGCCCAGTTTTTAACTATGCAAAACAAATGTAGCCAGCTTGTAAATGTTACCTAATTGAACTAGCTACTTGTAAATAGTTTAATTTTGTTAATGGTATCTATTTTGTTGCAGTGAATGCAGTGAACCAGTCTCTTTAATGATACAATATGTTTTAACAGTATATAACAGCATTTTGTATCCGCTCCTCAGGCCTGCTACAGAAGCATTTATCAGAAAAGAGATGCAGTTGAAAATCGCTGTCCATTTGCAATCACTACACATTTTATTTACGTGCTATGTGCAGCATCTACTGAAGTCAATTTATCACCTAACACAACTGAAAAGATCATAGGGAATCATTGGTTCCTCTTTAAAAAAAAGGGTCATTGAAATATGACTGCCACACTTCCTAGCGTGAGAGAAACAATCTGGTTTGTAGATATGACCATTACTGAGTACCAGTGCAGGCATCGTGGGGTCATCGGAGGGTCACCCTTCTATACACAGACATGGCTTTAATTTCTCTATTTCTTTCTCGCTCTCTCTATCTCTCTCATTCACTTGTGCACACACACAAACACACACACTTGCTATGGCCAAGCATTCTCTCTCCCCCAAAAAAGACGAAGTGAGATGACATGTCACACAGTGCATACAGAATGAATGGTCTCCAGAGCTACGCAGAGAGCAGCCGGCCTGAAAAACAGTCCAAACCACAAAGGAACCGACTCTCCACAACACGGGAACCGGTCGTTAAGACTCTGAAGGTGTTAAGACGACAGGGTCTCTGCCGTGATAGGTCCTGTCCATGGCGCCCCCCTACCCTATGACTGCCTTTCATCTCCGCAGGAAGTAGCAGCGGGAGCCGTGTGGCCTGTTTGACCCGGCCGCCCTTGACTTCCTTTCCTTCTGCAGGGCACGTTGCTTAACTTTTTTCAAGTTCTCTTGCTGTCTATCACTCTCTCCCTTCTCTTTTTCTCCCTCCTTCTCTTCCTACAAAGCCTGTCCCAATGGCTCTCGCTTCTATAACCGGGAGAAAAACAAAATCTTCAGACTTATCATGGCCTCTGCATCTCTCTCTCTTCCTCTCCTCTCTCTGTCTTGCTCTCTCTCCCCTCTTTCTCTATCTCTCTCTCTCGCTCCCCCTCTCCCCTCTGCCTCCCCTCTCTTTCTGGGTGGGTAGATCAGTGTCAGTGTGGGTGACTGTATTCTCCTCTCCTTCACGCTGGCCGGGCGGTGTAGGAGTATATCAGGAGACAGTTGGAGGAGGAGCAGAGGCAGCTGGAGATCCTGCAGCAGCAGCTCCTCCAGGAGCAGGCTCTTCTTCTGGTAAAGGAGCGGGGCCCCCGCCCCTCCTCTGGACCCACCTCCACCCTCCACAATCAACCCCTGCCCCTGTGACCCCTGTGCCTACCTGTGATGTGACCCCCCCCCCCCCACCCCCCACTTCATCATACCTATATCTGCCCTGACTTGGGCATGACTACATGGCCAAAGGGAGACGTGGTAAAGGCAGACATCTTACTGATCGTCCTACCAATGGCTTTTTTAATGATTCATAAATCCATTCATCAGTTTATTTATTTATAGATTGATTGATTGAGGATGTCTTAAAGCTGAGGCCAGTTATAATCAAAATGGCTATTTGCAGTAACAAAGGCGCCCGTTTTCTTTTTCACATTTATGTGGGTGCGCACAGTTTGTGTGCACACATAATATGTACTTTTTTTTATGGCTAAAAAAATATATATATTTAGGCGAGAGAAAAAAGAAAACTTACACTTCCACTTTTTTTTGAGCGTCTGTTACTTTGTTTCAGTAATACTTGCTAATTCTGACTTGGAAAACAAACTCCCAAGGGTCTCCTTACAGAAGACCAGGATTATGCCTGTAGTCAAAGGGGTTCAAGAACAGTAACCAGTGTTCAAAAAAAGGTGATCCTAGAGAAGGGGGTAATAACGTATATCTGGCCATTTATTTATTTATTTTGGGACTGAAAACTGACATCTGTTGTCCCTGAATATATTAATACATGCAGTCGTATGGCACGCCATGTTTGTCAGTGCGATTGCTGAATTAATTACAGCATGCATGGCATTGCCACATTGATTCAGTTCAGAGACAGCCTTCATGTTAGGCATTCTTCTTGCACTGGAGAGCGAATCACAGCATTTTTGAGTGAGCCCTGGCTGCTCAGGGGGAACACTGATTGGATGACCCTTAACCTGTTACCCAGGGTCATGCTGTGCTGTGCCCTGTGCTGTGCCCTGTGTCAGGGGCAGGAGGGGATAGGAGTGTGTGATGAGTACACACTTCTTGCTTCTCATTGGTGACAAATGGTGCCCCTGTCATGGATTGTTTTATTTAAAAGAATCTCAACTAGAAAAAAATGTTGAACTGAAAATGCAGAGAATGGGAAATTACACTGCTGGATGCTGAAAACATTCAACTGCCCCTTCAAAAGGGAGACTTTGGAGCCAGAGTGCCAAGAATCCCATAGTGCATTGCTCCATTGTGTTTACAAATAAAGAACTCAAGCATTTTTAAATGCAAATAACACATTTTTGAGAGATGTTTTTAACTTACCATTTTTTGAAAGTTAAGTTAACATTTCTTTTTTTCTAGTGGAGCTGGTTTGTGTACTTCAAATAAATGCCCCATGACTGTGAATCTGAGTTATCTGTCCGTCAGGTCTTTTGGCTTCAGCAGAAGCTGGCTGACTGTCAGAAACCGCTCTGAATTATCCTGAAAAACGGCGACGGATATGCCACCTCTCTCCCTCAACCTGTCCATCCAATAGCAAGCAGGATTGAGGGCAGTTTACGGGCCGGCCGACAGCAGGGCATAAAACAAATAAAATCCAGCCGGCACCATTTTGGTGAAGAACGAGCCCGGCTTTGGCAGTATATTAGCATGTAGCGCCCGCCTTTTCTTGGAACTCGGTAACCCCATCCTCAAACTTCCCCAACCCGACCACAAATCTCAGAGACAGAAGCCGGAACTTTTATTTCACTCATTTTCCCATAAACACGGTCAGCGGATCAAGGCTCATATCATCCTGACAGACCGCGTGGCCCTTTGTTGGTTCCCGTGAAATTTCATCAAGGTCTTTACAGCGCTGTGCTTGCAGCCCAAGATATCCGTCCTGGCTGCGACGCAACCGCACCCCTACCAAGAGCCCATATGGTCCTGCCCTCCCCCCCCTATTTTTTTTAAGTATCATCTGGTCACAGTGGCCTCTGACGTGAAGAGTAGATTATATTTGCGGTCTAATGACACGGGAACATTCCGGATTTCTGCTCTTCCAGTGCGGCCTGTGTTAAGTCGCCATGCCCCCGCCCCTCAACACCTCTCTCCTTCGCTGAAGAGATCTCTCTTTTATTTTGAATCGCGAAAGCTTCATCAGCTGGCGGAAAACTGGCAAAAAGCTTCATTAAGCTCCATTTCCTGTCTTCCTGCGAACAGGGGAGTTGAGTTCTCTGCCCACGGTCCGGAGAGCCTCTGCAGGTCATCCGATCCGTGATTAAAGACGCAAAGCAAAGCAACGCAAATGGCGCCGCCCTGCCCATCTTTAGTGCACTGGCTCCTGGCCCGCCTCCTCTGTGCATGCCTGTCATTTCCTCCCTGCAATGCTACTCATGCTTAAGTGTGCTCATGTGTCCCTGAGGATGACTCGTGTGCATTTTACCTGTGATAGTGTACTCGCCTTTCTCCTCCTCCTCCTCCTCCTCCTCTGTGTTTGGTGCATGTGTCTATGTGTGTATTTGTATTTATGTGTGTGTGTTTTTATGTGTGTGTGTGTGCGTACAGGAGTACAAGCGGAAGCAGCTGGAGGAGCAGAGGCAGGCAGAGCGGCTACAGAGGCAGCTCCAGCAAGAGCGGGCGTACCTGGTGTCCCTACAGCAGCAGCAGCAGCAGCAAGACCCCCGGTCCGGCGACAAGAAGCTCTACCACTACAAGGACTCCGTCAACCCCAGCGACAAACCCGCCTGGGCCAAAGATGTACGACCGCCCGCGCGCACACACCCCCATCGCATGAGCACGGGAGCTCCCCAAATCAGACCACAATCCCCAAATCAGTGTCCGGCCCAGTGGAGCAGTGTCAGGAGGGACCTACATGGGACCACGGGCGACAACTTAGTTCTGAAATCTTTTAACTAACGGTTAACTTTGCTTCTTTCAGAATTTATGGCCCTCATTGGATGGCTGACGTAGCTGAGATGAACTGCAGTCGGGCGTCAAGCTTGGTTCTCACCAAATCCGGCGACGACGCATGGTGCGTTTGATAGGCGGTGCTATGTAAATTATTTAGATGGGTTCAGTAGCCTACCAGGGAACTTTAACGGCACCTGATTGGTTAGACATATTTCGCCTCCGTTTTCAAACCGGAAGAATATGGCAGCCTGTTAACAAACTTTATTTTATTCCACCTAAACAGTACACTAAAATACGTTTCTGAAAACATTTGAAGTGAGAAATAGGCTATGCAGTTGCTCAATCCTGATCCCTTTTTTGATCTAAAATGCATTCTTTGACCGTTTGATCCAAGTTTTGCGAGCTGCGCTGGATGCATTCATTTCCATAGAGTATTTGTGGAAACTGTTTTGCGCTATTTATCCAAATTCAGAACCGGCAAATGTACCACACAGCTGCCATGCCACATCCATCATGCTCTACACGATCGCATCCTCTCTATAGAAAAGGAATAGAATGCGTCGAACCAATGCGCCTAGCTGGATTTGGTGAGAGTGTCTGTGTTTTTTGGGTTTGGGCTGTTACCCGCACTGCACAAACCTTCTGCAGGGCGGCAGAGCGTCTCGTGGATGTGTCTTTTCTCTTTCCTCTTTTTTTTTAGTGTGTGACGAGCTCAACCCGGATGTCGACCCTCCTGCTTTTAACCGTGCTTTCTCGTTTTACAGCACGCCTGACCCCAGTGTTGACCGCTGCGTTTAACTCTTTTTTTGTGGTCCCATTTTTCAGGTCATGAAAAGGTCCAAAAGTAACTCCCCCCGCATCCCGCCCCGACAGCACCACTCCTTCAGCATCCCCGGAAAGACCCGTCCCACCCGCTTTCTCCGAATCCCCGGCCACGCCCCCCGTTCTCACTCTTCCACCCCCCCTAACCCGCCCCCCCGTAGCAGGGAAGAGGCCATAGAGCAGCTACGGAGACCCGCCCAGAATATCCCCCAAATTAAGGTGTGGAGTGAGCTGGACCTCCTGGACCTCGCCCAGGACATTAACACCCACGTTCAGGACCTGAAGGCCCAGCGGGCCGGGGCGGGGTACCGCGGGCGGAGTCCCGATCGGGGCCAAAGAGCGGTTAGTGAGGAGCCCCAAAGGGCCGGTGCCCCCTCTCTGTCCCCCTTGCATGCGTCCTGATTGAAGCTTATATGAACGCCGGTATTCGTAAAGCATCTCAGTCGATGATAACTGACCTTGGGTTTCCGTGTCCATGTACTAACCTTGTCTTTTATGAGCTGAAAGGCAAAACTGATCCTAGATCAGCACACTTTCTACGAGATATTCTATTAATATAGGCCCGGAGAAAGACAGGGCACTAAAGGTTCTTCCGAAGAAGGCACAACTCCTGGTGACTAATTGGCTGTTCTCATTTGGTCTCACCAACCAACCAGCCAATCATGGCATTTGCAATAGTAAAATACACGTTCATGGTCACTGTAGTCACATTTATTTAGAGATTTGCAGTCAGGATAAGGTACTTGAGATGGACAATCTCCATTTTGCGAGTCTTGTACTGTGCGAAGGGGTAATGAGCTGGATTATAGCAGCTAAAATAGCGCATGTTTTAGTGGCTGGACCTAGAGCAGATAAAATCCCTCCCCATCCATTTTCCCCAAAGTTACAGGGACAGCGATGACCTCACCTGCCCGTTTACATCAGCTCTCTTCCTTCTGGCCCAGTCATCTGGAGAAACCCGTGAGGAAGCCAGCGACCGACCAGATTACTTCTGCTCTGTCAGCTCCCATATGCTCCTGCCATCAATCCACCCCGCTGTGGCACCACGACAACACAGCCCCCCCCCCCCCCATAAAAAGCAAAAAAAACAATGAGGAAGTGATTTGAGTCAGGCTGTCAGGGAGGGGGTTTTGGCCCACCCTTTTAACTTATGCCTCAGACCTCCTGTTCACACTAACAGCCCAATTAATTGTGACTGGTGTTGTTAGGATAGCAGGGGAAAAGTGTGCTTCATACTCACCCCTCCCTCTCCTCCCTACTTTCCATGGGAATCTAAAAATAACGGGTGTATACTGTAACTTCTATTTATTTTCTTGGCAGGGGTTGATTTTCTGATGAATGCTCGCATCTCACAAACCCCCCTCCCCCCACCTACCATGGGTCAATAACTCAATCTTTTTCTCTTACCAGCAGACTGGGGACGAGGGACGACTTCACACATGGGTTTTGGGGTGTGGACATTGTTAATATTTGGTGGTTCTCACACACTTGGGGTCAGAGGTTAGAACAACTGACCTGAGATCCGTAATTAGTTACCCGGGCTGGCTGCTACATTACATTACATTATATTAATTTAACTTATCCAGAGTAGCTTATAATGGTAGAGAACATAAGTGCATTTATAAGAGCAACGGTGCCAGTCCTAGATAACAACATTTCCACACCAGCGGGTGTATATGCAACATCACCGTTAACTATGCTAACCAAGAACCAAAATACTAATTCTGAATGCATACAGAAACAGAATACGTCTATAACAAGCCGTAAAACACAGAAAAACGAAGCCATGCGAATATCACAATTGGCCGTGTTCAGATAGACTGTGTCGCACACGCCCAGAACCCACCCTGCCCTGTAGAACGGCCCGTCGCTCGTCCCCAAACTCTGAACAGGGCTGTTCTTTCCTCTCTCCAGGTGCTCCTCTCTCCAGGTGCTCCTCTCTCCGGTGCGGACCGGGTGCTTGTAGAAGGGTGGCAGGTATCTGCATGAGCCGCTGGGCCCACATGAGATGCTGGGCCCACATGCAATTACTGGCTGCTACTGACTGTAGTTTCTCTCCCTTCTGGAGAGACATGGTGTGGGTGCTTGGATTCATCTTCTTTTCCCCTCCTCTATTTTAGAGTTATTTGTTTTATATATTTTTTATTTTCCTAAGATGTGACATTTATTTTTCATGACACGTCATCCTTGTTTCTATTAGGCCTATAAGCGTTTTTTTTTATGTGGCCTTGACTAACAGATGTGTTAAATGTCAAGTGTTTTTATGCATTATTTTCACCGTAGGTTAGTTAATAAAATACTGTGAAACTATGCTCAATGCATACAATGGATAAAAATTTTGTAATGTAGTGTATGATACATTTTACAAGATTTAGACTGAAGTATCGGGAGGTTAGAAGCTGAGGGGAGGTGGGAAACGGACAATTTCCACTGGCCATGACGTATGTTCCTCCCGGGCGGTGCAGGTGGAGGAGCGGTCAAAACTGAACCGCCAGAGCTCCCCGGCACTGCAGCACAAGGTGGCCAATCGGATCTCGGACCCCGCCCTGCCACCCCGCTCTGAGTCTTTCAGCAGCGGCGGGATCCAGCCCGCTAGAACCCCGCCCATGCACCGGGCCGTGGACCCCCAGGTGCGTGCCCTCTGCCCAGATCTCCGCCCCCTTCTCCCTTTGGCCCCTCCTCCTACCCAATCTCATCCTGTCCTAATGCGGAGTGATTCCACGGCCCAGCTGTAACGGCGCTGTGTCGTGACAGTTTGACATCTCTGCAGCGACATTGCAGAAGTCACCTCATTAGAGAGGCCGTAACAAGGGGAAGCACAAATTTTCTTCAATAATGTATATATTTTTTGTATTTCTGTCCAAATTTATTATAATCTTTTTTTTATTTTTTTTTATTGCATTTTTTTCTGTTTTGCTGACTGAATCACCTGAGTTGACTGTATAAAAGTTGCAGTATAAATATAGTTTTATTGTAAATCTCATTACTGTATTGTTACTGCCTGTTCAGCTCTGGACCCTGGGGGCTGCCATATCTCTCTGTGCTGTTAGGCAAAGAGAAGCCACAATCCTCGTACTCCTCCCTCATTATTGCACAATACTCTCACAACATTTTCACAACATTGCCATAGTTTTCTATAGCTATGGCTGCTCTCGTATCAGTGGGCATAGTGTGGCAATGTAGATATTTCATTCAAAGAGGTAATCTCAGAAATGGGAATCCCCTTTTTTGGACACTGCAGTATTGTAATAGTTTATCAGCCCACCGTCCCAGTCTGCCAAACAGGAGCGGGCCCAGTTCTAAAGCTGTTCCTCTGGAAAATGTCCCGCCACAGATGGCCCACCTGGTCCCGGTGAAGTCCCACGGCTCCTCCATGACGGGGTCCCAGTCCCTCCACGACCAGTCCGCCAAGGGCGTGTCCGCCTTCCAGGAGGGCCTGGTCTCCCAGCGACCCGAGATGCCGCGCCAGAACTCGGACCCCACCTCTGAGAACCCCCCGCTGCCCCCCCGCATCGCCAGCCGCGACGAAAAGTTTGACCGCACCTCCTGGCTGAGGGAGGAGGACACCCCCCCCAAGGTGGGGAAGTCTCTAGTTGGATGACAAGCCGTAATTCAAACTGTGTTGGGTTACAAGAGAGGTTTTCTGCCTCTGCTGTACATTGTTATTTGTACAAGTTATACAGGCGTTTTTGGCTTAATTAAAAATGTCTCTTATAATCTTCACCTGAGTGTGTACTGCATACCTTAGTATGCTTTCAAGTAGTGTACCTGTTGCAGAGTAGATGCTTGGCTTTGTACAGTTACAGCTGGGTAGTTAACTGAAAGAAAATGTAAATGTCAAGAAATATTCAACAAAGTTTATCCCTCCCTGGAAGCAAATCCGCCAAATGATTGTAACGTAACGTAATGTAAAAACGGTTTTGATCCAGGTATCGAATAGCGCTCATCTCCGTGCCTACGCACGCGTGGAAAATAAAATAATGTAAACGCCTGGGGAAATGAGGGACTGCAATTGTATGCAAGGCAGAGGCTACCTCACCGGTGTTGCGCAGCCATTAATCAAGAAAATAACATCCAAGATGGGTAGGGTCATGAATAACAATGCTGGACGGGCCTGGCTGCCAATAATAATGGCCGCTACAGCTGCAAGAGCTGACTTCGATAGCTTTGAAAGAGCGTGTGATTGTTTTGCGGAAACTTGCCGATGTTTCACAAGCGCGGTGTCTTGGGTGTGGTCCTTTAATTGAAGTTAATTTATTCTGAGAAACAAAAAATCCCTCATCAAGAAATTATTATTTTTAACAAAACCACGTGTGCCACAATTATTGGCAGCCCTGCATTTTACCTTTGCCAATAAAACAGCACTGAGTCTTCTCCCGTAATATCTAATAAGGTTAGAGAATACAGAGCAAGGAATCTGAGACCATTCCTTTTTACAGAATCTCTCCAGTCCTAGCCATGGCAGAAGCAGAAGCTTGATTTTGTGTTCAGTTAACCATTTTTGTGTTGATTTGGACGTATGTTTTGGATCATTGTCCTGCTGGAACATCCAACGGCGACCCAGTTTTAGTTTCTTGGCAGAGGCAGCCAGATTCCGATTTTAAATTTTCTGGTATTTCATGGAGTTCATGATGCCATGTACCCGAACAAGGTTCCCAGGGCCTTTGGAGGAAAAACAGCCCCACAACAACACGGAACCTCCACCATACTTAACAGTGGGCATCAGGTTATTTTCGGTATAGCCATCCTTCTTTTAACGCCAAAACCACGTTGAGTGTTGGCTGCCGAAAAGCTCAATTTTCGTTTCATCTGACCATAGAACACTGTTTCAGTCAAAGTTCCAGCAGCGTTTAACAAACTCCAGGGCTTACGTCTGTGGTGAAATGACTGGAAAGGCTTTTTTCTGGCATGCCTTCCAAATAATTTGTTGGCATGGAGGTGACGTCTAATGGTAGTCGATGCTACTTTCCTCTGTAATTCTCCAACAGTCATCCTTGGGGATTTTTTTGCCTCTCTTACCACCCCCTCACTGTGCGTGGGGGCAAAATAAACTTGGGTCCTCTTCCAGGCAAGTTTGTAACAGTTCCAGTTGCTTTGAACTTTTTTGGTATTGCTCTAATGGTACATATGGGCATTTTCAAGTGAGTATCTTTTTTTATAGCCATTATCTTTTTTTATAGCCATTTATGACTTCTGAAGCTCAACATACTTTTCACTCATTTGAATTGTGTGTTCTCTTATCTTTCCGATGTTGATGTATGAATCAGGGAATATGGCCTCTGTTTCACTTCATATTTATACCCCAGTAAAACAGGAAGTCATGGATGACTGCTTGAAAACTTCTAAACACTAAACAATCAACTTTAAAAAGTAAAATATAAATGGAAAAAATGCTTCAGTTACATTTTATTAATAAGAATTTGTAGTATGTATATGTAGGAGAGTACTTTTTTGGAAAAGCAGTGTCTGTTTTGGAGAGGTCTTTTGGCACATGCCTGTGTGTGCGTGCGGGCGTGCGTGCGTGCCAAACTTTTTTGTGTAATTATGGTTCTAACTCAGGTATTTATATGTTCCACAGGTTCCACAGAGGACCACCTCCATCTCCCCAGCCCTTGTGAGGAAGAACTCTCCTGGGAATGGAGCTGGGGGCCTGGGGCCCAGGACCGGGTCACAGCTGATCCGGGCCAGGTACCGAGCCCAACTCCTTCACTGACTCAAAATTACCACAACAGCACAACTCTCTCACTTAGACAAGACTGCGGTACCAGACATTACAGACCCAAAACCACTACCACAGCACAACTCTCCCCTTTAGACAAGACTGCAGTACCAGACATTACAGACCCAAAACCACTACCACAGCACAACTCTCCCCTTTAGACAAGACTGCAGTACCAGACATTACAGACCCAAAACCACTACCACAGCACAACTCTCCCCTTTAGACAAGACTACAGTACCAAACATTACAGACTCAAAACCACTACCACAGCACAACTCTCTCACTTAGACAAGACTGCAGTACCAGACATTACAGACCCAAAACCACTACCACAGCACAACTCTTTTTCCATAGACAACTCTGCAGGTTTACTGCCCAATTACAGTCAGCCGGCATCATAAATCTCATTTCCCCTTCACTTATTTTGACATTTGATTTTTATTATTATGTCAACTGCCAGCTCACGGATGTGACTATTTACTCTCAGGCTCACCGACTGAGCAAAACTGTTCATTCAACTTTCAATTTACCGGTATGGATGGCTGGGGGGGAAGCAGTGGGAGGATTAATGACAGAGAAAATTAAACATTGATCGATAAGCATGGGCCGTTTCTAATGGCAAACTGAAAGGACGACTTTCCCTCAATTTTAGAGGATACTGAAATTTTGGCAGCTTTGTACTTTGAAGTGTTAGATTGGTCCAATTCTGTCTGAAACAATGTAATAACACTGGCTAATGTATTAACTTATCATAATGTAATAACTTGAATTGATAATGTAGTGAAACCAGATCATGTAATAAATTGCTGGATAATTTAATAAACCTGTTGAACGGATAGCACAATAACTTCAATGAATAATGAGATAACTAACCAGAATCGCTGTCATTATGCATTTACTCAATTTAATATGCTACCTTTCAGTTAGGTGTGATTGAGGTCAGGGTCAAATGTGTGGACACCACCTTTAACCTGAATACCTACAGATCACATTCATAGCAAGCCATCAGAAAAATGAGAGAAACCTAAAAGCATAATGCTTGAACGTGAACTCGTACAAAAGTCTGACAACTGCTCGTCTGTGTGTTGCCACAGCAACCCGGACCTGCGCAAGACGGACCTCACTGTGGAAACGGCCCTCCAGAGGACAAGCAGCGGGAGCTCATCCAGCTCCAGCACCCCCAGCTCCCAAGCTGGGTCCAGCGAGAGAAACCGGGTCCGAAGTAAGACGCAGGATAGCGACCAAACATTACAGGGGCGCCATCCAGGGAGGCTGTTGAAGGGGGGGGGGCTTACCACCCAGTGACAGGGCTACCCTACCTCCTTCTCCCCTCTCCCGTTCACAAAAATCAAACAGCAGTGTGACGTACTGAGTGAAGGTTCGGTCACACACAGACAGGCAGAAGGGACGAGAGGAAGGGTTCAGGTTGCTGGAATGTTCCGGGTTGAGATCACAAATCAGTTACTTGGTTCGGCATTTGAAGGCCTCAGTCAACACGACGTACAAGTGAAATGCGCAATTTTATTCCTGCTCATCAGTGTTCAGGACAGAGGGTCACAGCACCCTGAGTGACATAAAAAAAACATGAATGGATATTGTTAATTTTTCCTGGGCAGAGATTTAAAAAATAGTGGGTCATTTTTGGCACTGAAAGAATTAGAGGTTCACACGGTGCTTGTGGGTGAAAATAACAAACGGTGAATGAATTGGAGGCATAGAATGGTGTTATCATTTTAGAAAAGTCACACATTAGCATGTGTGTGCAGGGAACGTCAGGGTGGCCGCTGTCTGTCACTTGCCTCTGGTGCCTCTCGAACCTGGGGCCCATGATTACGTACTGTATTCTTCTTAGAGTAACCCCCCCTCAAGCTAGTGCCTTGTGAATGGGAAATCCTGATCTCTCTGCAGTCTTCATGAACCTCACCCTGTTTATTCCTCTGAAGGATTTTTAAAAAAGCCATCCCGTAATGCACCCCTGCAGGTTTTCATTTCATGGCTCACTGCCCCGTTGGAAGATGGAAAGCTTTGTCTTGGAGAATTCAGGCTCCCCCCCCCCCCCCCTCCCCCCGATCTTCCAGACGTATCGAGATTTCATCCTAGGCCGTTTCCTCCCGGGAGCGCAGTGCGCTTTCTGGGTTTTTACCGCTCAAAAGGAAGGGTGACAGCACTGACAGAAGGACCTTAAGGCAGGCCTCTCCAGATCCGAGTCTGTATCGATCTGTGGAAGTGAGGGCAGGGGAAATGGTGCCCTGTGGGTATTTGTGCTTGGCTACAACCTAGATTATTAACATCTTTTGGATCGCTCTCTCTCTTTTTCGCTGTCTCTTTCTCTCTCTCTCACACACACCACCTATATCCACATGCATAGACTTACATACACACACCTATGTCCCAGGTTTTCAATACCTAGCTTTGCTCTACCAGTACCTTTTCTTTATTGGGCCAGTTTTTAACTATGCAAAACAAATGTGGCCAGCTCAGAAATGTAACCTAATTAAACAAGCTACTTGTCCATTTTGTTGCAGTGAATTGTCAGTCTCTTTAACGATACAATATTCTTGAACAGTACATAACAGCATCTTCTATCAAGCTCCTCAGACCTCTTCCTCTCCCTTCCTCCCTCCCTCCTTCTTTTTTCTCTCTGTCTCTCTCCCCCCCCCTCTCTCTATTTGTCTGTCTCTGTCTCTAAATACCAAACAGCACACTATCACTGTGTTTATCAGGGGCCTCATTAACGGCGAGTCGAGGCGGCAGACTCAGAGAAACGGCGCGCGGCGCTGGCGGCTCGCGCTAATAAAGAGCCGGCTTTGAAGGAAATCTCCTGTGACGGAATGTGTATGCACAGTAGATTAATATGATGCGCCTTGTAAACCTCCTGCGACCATGCTTCTGATGCGAGCTGCATTTCGGGCTCCGTCCTTCTCTGTTTCCACTCTGAGTGAGTGTGGCACAGCTAGATCTTTCTCCGACCCTTCAGCTGGCTCCTTTTGCAGACAAGGCACTGCTAACTTCCCCCGTTTGCCTCACCCCCCCACCCCCACCCCCATCCTGTCCTACAGGGTCCACTAAGCCAGACAGTTCCCCCGTGGCGTCCCAGGAGACCCCCAAAGCAAAACAGCCGGAGGACAGCCGGGAGGTGACCAGGCCAAGCCGACCAGCGGTGAGTCAGCTTGACGTACAGTCTACTATGCCCACCATCACCATCTTTTGACCACACCCTTAACACTGGCAAGCTTCTCATTCCCATACATATCCTTAACTACACCCTTTCACACCTGATAACTTAATACAATAAAATAGCTTTATTTTTTCCAGGGAGAACTTCAGGTGAAGTAGCTTGCATACAAGAAATTAAGTAAACAATTTACATAAATTACATTAAGAAATAAATGACAGAAATTGCATTTAGAGATTCCTAAATTATGTTACTATTATTACAAATTAGAAATGATGGCAAGATGATTCAGGGGATGTTTTCTGAGTTTGCGGAGGAAGAACTGTCTTGATTTAAATTTGGCATGCACTCAATGACAATTGGCTCCAAAGGTTAGTTTGTAGTCTATAATGGTGCCCAGATATTTAAAGGGGCTATGTGTAATGTCCAGAAATTCATTCTCATTACTGACACCGGTGGTCGTAAGTGTACTGCAGCCAGCAGCCTTGGTGATTTATACTAACTTTACCTAGCTAGCTGGCTAGCAAGCAAGCGCGCTTAGATGTCATATCCTTCATTCAAAAATTGATCTTCCTAGCAAATCCGACCCGCAGCCTTTAGATAAAAATCAACCCATAGGCTCTTATACACAACAGAGAAAGTCGGGGAAGGTCTCATTTTTTAAGTTACTTTACAATCTGTTCATCCATTGGCAATTGAAAGTGATTCATGCATGTAAAAATCTTACACGTAGCCCCTTTAAACTCCTCAACTCTTTCTCTTTGTTTTTGCTTCGATAGTAAGGTGTCTCAGGGGATGTTTTTCTGCAGTCCATGACCATATTTCCTTTGTCTGTTCCCCGTTTAAGTCTTAAAAAAAAAAGTCTCATTGATGCACTATGTGTCTGTCAGTCTCATTATTACACTGTAATACCAGGTCATGTGCCTGTCAGTCTCATGATTACACTGTACTACCAGCTCATCTGCCTGTCAGTCTCATTATTACACTTTACTACCAGCTCATGTGCCTGTCAGTGGCATTATTACACTTTACTACCAGCTCATGTGCCTGTCAGTGCCAATATTACACTATACAGCTCATGTGCCTGTCAGTCTCATTATTACACTGTACTACCAGCTCATCTGCCTGTCAGTCTCATTATTACACTGTACTACCAGCTCATCTGCCTGTCAGTCTCATTATTACACTTTACTACCAGCTCATGTGCCTGTCAGTGTCATTATTACACTGTACTACCAGCTCATGTGCCTGTCAGTGTCATTATTACACTGTACTACCAGCTCATCTGCCTGTCAGTGTCATTATTACACTGTACTACCAGCTCATCTGCCTGTCAGTCTCATTATTACACTTTACTACCAGCTCATGTGCCTGTCAGTCTCATTATTACACTGTACTACCAGCTCATCTGCCTGTCAGTCTCATTATTACACTGTACTACCAGCTCATCTGCCTGTCAGTCTCATTATTACACTGTACTACCAGCTCATCTGCCTGTCAGTCTCATTATTACACTTTACTACCAGCTCATGTGCCTGTCAGTCTCATTATTACACTTTACTACCAGCTCATCTGCCTGTCAGTCTCATTATTACACTGTACAGCTCATGTGCCTGTCAGTCTCATTATTACACTGTACAGCTCATGTGCCTGTCAGTCTCATTATTACACTGTACTACCAGCTCATCTGCCTGTCAGTCTCATTATTTCACTTTACTACCAGCTCATGTGCCTGTCAGTGTCATTATTACACTGTACAGCTCATGTGCCTGTCAGTCTCATTATTACACTGTACTACCAGCTCATCTGCCTGTCAGTGTCATTATTACACTGTACTACCAGCTCATCTGCCTGTCAGTCTCATTATTACACTGTACTACCAGCTCATCTGCCTGTCAGTCTCATTATTTCACTTTACTACCAGCTCATGTGCCTGTCAGTGTCATTATTACACTGTACAGCTCATGTGCCTGTCAGTCTCATTATTACACTGTACAGCTCATGTGCCTGTCAGTCTCATTATTACACTATACAGCTCATGTGCCTGTCAGTCTCATTATTACACTATACAGCTCATGTGCCTGTCAGTCTCATTATTACACTATACAGCTCATGTGCCTATCAGTCTCATTATTACACTGTACTACCAGCTCATGTGCCTGTCAGTCTCATTATTACACTATACAGCTCATGTGCCTGTCAGTCTCATTATTACACTATACAGCGCATGTGCCTGTCAGTCTCATTATTACACTATACAGCTCATGTGCCTATCAGTCTCATTATTACACTGTACTACCAGCTCATGTACCTGTCAGTCTCATTATTACACTATACAGCTCATGTGCCTGTCAGTCTCATTATTACACTATACAGCGCATGTGCCTGTCAGTCTCATTATTACACTATACAGCTCATGTGCCTATCAGTCTCATTATTACACTGTACTACCAGCTCATGTACCTGTCAGTCTCATTATTACACTGTACTACCAGCTCATGTGCCTGTCAGTCTCATTATTACACTATACAGCTCATGTGCCTGTCAGTCTCATTATTACACTATACAGCGCATGTGCCTGTCAGTCTCATTATTACACTATACAGCTCATGTGCCTATCAGTCTCATTATTACACTGTACTACCAGCTCATGTACCTGTCAGTCTCATTATTACACTATACAGCTCATGTGCCTGTCAGTCTCATGATTACACTGTACTACCAGCTCATGTGCCTGTCAGTCTCATTATTACACTATACAGCTCATGTGCCTGTCAGTCTCATTATTACACTATACAGCGCATGTGCCTGTCAGTCTCATTATTACACTATACAGCTCATGTGCCTATCAGTCTCATTATTACACTGTACTACCAGCTCATGTGCCTGTCAGTCTCATTATTACACTATACAGCTCATGTGCCTATCAGTCTCATTATTACACTGTACTACCAGCTCATGTGCCTGTCAGTCTCATTATTACACTATACAGCTCATGTGCCTGTCAGTCTCATTATTACACTATACAGCGCATGTGCCTGTCAGTCTCATTATTACACTATACAGCTCATGTGCCTATCAGTCTCATTATTACACTGTACTACCAGCTCATGTACCTGTCAGTCTCATTATTACACTATACAGCTCATGTGCCTGTCAGTCTCATTATTACACTGTACTACCAGCTCATGTGCCTGTCAGTCTCATTATTACACTATACAGCTCATGTGCCTGTCAGTCTCATTATTACACTATACAGCGCATGTGCCTGTCAGTCTCATTATTACACTATACAGCTCATGTGCCTATCAGTCTCATTATTACACTGTACTACCAGCTCATGTGCCTGTCAGTCTCATTATTACACTATACAGCTCATGTGCCTGTCAGTCTCATTATTACACTATACAGCGCATGTGCCTGTCAGTCTCATTATTACACTATACAGCTCATGTGCCTATCAGTCTCATTATTACACTGTACTACCAGCTCATGTACCTGTCAGTCTCATTATTACACTATACAGCTCATGTGCCTGTCGGTGTCATTATTACACTGTACTACCAGCTCATGTGCCTGTCAGTCTCATTATTACACTGTACTACCAGCTCATGTACCTTCAGCTCCTATGGCTGCCAGGGCCTCATTGTATTTTCCCTTCAGCACTTGTGCTTGTCAGTCGCATTGCCCTGCACTTTCAGTGGATTTCTTGTGAATCACAGATCTTAACAAGACGGTGTCCTTGTGAAGGCTTCTTTTTGCACAGTATTGTCATTTTAACCACATACTTCACTTGTGTTTAGGATGTTTTCCCTCTTGTTGTATGTGTGAGGGGGGGGGGGGGGAGGGGGCTGAATGGCAACTGGTTATCATCAAGGGAAGATGATTCTTTACATGCCTGAAGCTTGCTATTATAATAATCTTTCTTATCACCTGCGATTGGTCATTTTCCACCACAACTGTCTTTCCCTGCTTCACACACATCGCAGAAAACAACTCACACATGCTTGTGCACACACACCCACGCACGCAAATATACTATAGCTTTCTACCATTGCCTGTGTGACTGTCATACATTTGTTGATCCATACACACACACACACACACACACACACACACACCCACACACAAATACACAAACTTGCAAAGATACACATTTTCACTTGCAAAGATACACGTTTTCACTCACAGTGCACAAAGGCATGCACTTGCATTGTATTGCTACAGCTTGAACAGTGTTATAAATGGGTTCCATTCATAGACAAAGACAGGGTTGTTGATTTGAAGATGCACAATATTATGCAGTAATAAACAGATAATTTGGTTGCATACACTTTTCCTATTTCAGTACCTGCCATCATTTTTAATCTTTATGTAGACAAATCTACACACTTAAGCGTCTGCTTCATTCCCACAACATTAAATTATCAAGAGAAAAACAGTGGCTTGAGGGTATCCTATCATTACAGTGTTCTATGCAAAATAATGCTAAATTCACATTTCAACAGTCTCATTATTGTCAGTCCAAGGTCATCGACTTAAGCTTCTTTTGCAATCTTGTTCTATAAAAATGAGTAACTTGTATTTGGTAAACAAAAAAACTATTTGGTGAAGAAAACAGTTTATTATTTATGTGGTTCCAAAAGGCATGGAAAAGCAATCATAGCCAGAAAAAAACAATTTACACTCCAGTGCATTTTGACCAATGAGATCTTCAGGGAGCAGAGTTAAGGTAATGGTTAATCATTTAAACCAGATGCAAGCTGCAGTACCTGTACCTCATTTATGGCCCCTCCGAACAATATAATCATTCAACACATCAGAATACCACCAAATACCAGTTATTTATTGTATGGCATACTGTAACCCAATAACATTTTAATATTAATACTAACTTAATAATAGCTTTATTTATATAGCACCTTTCAAGCAATACAGTTTCAATCAATACAGCACCATGAATTTCAGGCCATATCTTATGACGTCAGTATGGTTTGATTGAATTGTATGTAGCCTTAAACTGGCTAAGTACATTATTGATTCTTAGGCAATGTCTTTTTAAGTTGATGATGTGGCATCTTGGTCAAATACAAAAAACACAATGTTAGAAAATCCAAACTCATTTTATTGCCTTTTTGTCGATATATTGACTAAAATGGCAGAAACAGACTGGATTTCTAGACACATAAAAACACTATTTGAAATCTCTCTTGCCTCCCTTTTCTGTCTCTCTATTTCTCTTTCCCGCATCTCTCTCTCTCTTTCATTCTGTCCATTTCTTCTGATGTCAACATCAATCTTCCTTCAGAGCATAAAGAAAGCCGCAGTCGAGGTCAGTGATCTCTCCTCTTTGCATTTTTCTCTTTACAGCTAGCACTTTGCGCTCTTCTCTCTCTTTCTTTCCTCTCTCTCAAATTCGCACTCATTCACTCTCTCATGCTCGCGCTCCGACCTGCAGTCATCATTTTTGATTGTGCCTGTAAGAGCTGACCCTAAGTCAGATTTAAGCATTTATACAATAACATAATACAAATGTTTTGAGATTGTTCATGGTGCTATCCAGGTTAGAATAGCTGATCTTGTATCAGCACTTTTGGGTAGTATCCTTTTGGACTCTGCTGGCCAGAGTGCTGGGTAGTAGGTGACGGGGGGGTCGTTCTCTTTCTACTGGACTGTGAGAATCCTCTATACTTTTCACTTCTGAATTTTCACTCTTATCTGTTAGATTGCATGGATTTTACACAGCTGCCTTGACTGCCTATCTCCCAACATGTCTGAAAGCCTTCTGGAGTCTGCTCCGTTCCCATGACAACACAGTTCTTTCACCTCGTTTACTTAACAAATGTTACTGAGGAATAAGATTCTTGTGTCACAGCTGACAAACTGATGTCAGTAAATTTTTCTGTCTTCACGTCAGTTGTTAGTCATTCTGAAAAAGTACAAGTATTTTAGTCTAGGACTAGGCCTAATCTATGTCTGGGAAACCGGCCCATAGAGTTTGTAGACTGGAGCCAGATCTTCGATACATTATATACATACTGTAAGTCCAATGTGGTTTTTTGAACAGATGCGGTACATACTGTAGGCATAAATAATATCCACGCTCTAGAGCAGAGGTGTGCAACTTCATTCCTGGAGGGCTGGTGGGCTTGCAGGTATTTGTTTCCACCAGGTACCCTGGCTCAGTTTGCATATGAGCTGTACGCGCCAATGCACGTTCATACGTAGATTACAACTTGGTAAACCGTTCATATAGGGACACACAAACCATTTTTAGCGTTTTCATGCGCTTATTGGGAAACGTGGCTAAGAGTAATGATTCGTAACAGACCGTTCGTAATAAACCGCCAGCTCATTCAGTGTAACAGCCTATACCTACACTAAAAGAAATACCATAACAACGGCAACATTGCTGCCAGTGTTTTATGTTTTATTACAGTATAACCATTCCAAACGCGCAAAATCTCTCATTTAAATATGGCTTTTTGCGGCTGGAGTAATTTACGTAATGACTCTTAGTTGATCACCCGCAAAGTGTGAAATGATAATATGTGATAATGCGATAAATAATGCGCCCGCAAAATAACACCCCTTATTTGGCATCTTAGTAAATCGACCCCTATTTGTATTGGTGCACTGCGGTGTTTGTGCCGCACCTTCTCTCTGACTCCTTTTGCCTTGCATGGCCGGTCTCCCCTGACCCACCCCCACCTTTGCAGGACAAACTGCAAGGAGGGCCACTGCTCGTGACACACCGTCAACCCCGGTGTTTGAAGAACTCCCACCCGCTTCCCCATGATCTATACCTCCCCGTGCATTTTACCCCATTACACACAAACAGACAAACAAAACTATTTTCTCAGATGTGTTTTATTTGTCGGGTTTGTGGGGAAGTTCATACCCTGTTTCATGGTTTGTACCATATTGCTATTCCTGTCACCCCACACATAAATTGCATGGGTGGGATTTGCCTTCCTCTGGGAGATAGCAAGTTGTACAGTAATGTACAGTTGGCACACAGGGGCCCTGCTACTTATCGTGGAAATGCAGGTGGACCAGTGTGCTTCTAAATTTCACATGACAACAAAAGGCCAATCAGCAGCAAGTGCACGTGTTCCGAGTTCCTCTGCGGCACATGCAAAGTAGATTTTTAATTACGCTGTAGAAAGGGCCACTTTGTCACTGCTCGCTGCGAACGTGACGGGTTGGCAGTTCTCCCATTACTTTGGCCGACCATCCCACGGGATGACTGTTGGGGTCAACCCAAGATTAACGAGGCGCGCCGAATCTAACGAGCCTGTTTAAAGCTTTCTTTATTAAAAAAAAACCTCGGCAGAGCCGTTAAGTGTTCTGAAAAGACTTGTTTATTTCTTGCATTTATGGTAAAACCGCAAGAAAAAAGCAGCCAGGAAGCGATATGCTTTCTTAATCAGAAAACTAGCTAAAAACATTTTAAGATTACAACCATGGTCATGACTTTGTCATTAAGTTTCTCCACTGGTGTCTTCCCCTCCTTCCTTCCCCACATGACCTCACTAACCTTAAGAAATCATGTATTGTGTGACACTAATGCAGCCCGTCTGGTACGGTGGTGCGTCTCAGCTCTGCTTTGGAAGAGGACACACCTTGCACATCACTTTTTATTCTAGCCAATGTCTCAGTTTATTGGGCTCGATTAAGCTGTGAAATTAAAAATTATCTTTAAATTCTAGGTATGCAAGGGAAATGCGGAACATACTAAATTGTTTTTTAGCAAGGAAAATACAGACAGTCCATTTTGTTTTTTTAAATATCTTCTTCTTAAATAAATTCAGAAGTGATCAAATTCAGAAGTGATTAACTTAATTAGTTGGTCAATTACTCATCATGTGTTTCCTTAAACGTCAGATTGTTCTTGATCGATTAAAATTGAACACCTGTCAGTTTAAACAATTTTTTTTAGGGGTTGAAAATGAGTAGAAATGGTTTATGGTTTAAATCAGGGGTGCACAATGAGGGCCAATCTATTTTAGGATTTTGTGTAACTTCTGCTTTTAATTGTTTAATTAGCTGAATAATATCTTTATCTGACATTTGTATAAGCACCAGCTACAGCCACAGTCTGTAAGTGTATCTTAAGGATTTTACTGTGGTCAATGACAGGAGTGAACCAGCGTAGTTTATAGAGCAGTCGGAAACAGAAAACTAACTGGTTGGAACGAAAAACAGAATGCAGACCGACCCTCCAGGGCCCTGCTTTAAATAATCTGTATCTGTAAAAGAGCGTCGAGATGACCCTTATTAAACAAGGTCAAATCCTGAGCTCTAAAATCCATTTAGATCTTGACAAATACCAGGGTCACAGTTGAGAAATTTGGTCCTAGGGACCGCGTTGCCCCCACTCCCACCCCTTCCCCTGTCAGTGCTCAGTGTCTACTATAAACGGTTCTTTCCCGTTTCCCAAAACAGGATGGACCATGTTCAAAGGCTTCTGTGAACAGTTTGGGAAGTAATTGACCACGGTTCCCTCCTTTTCCTCTCCCAGGACCTAACCGCTCTGGCCAAGGAGCTACGTGAGCTGCGGACAGATGACACCCACCGCCCGCCCATGAAGGTGACGGACTACTCGTCCTCCAGTGAGGAGTCGGAGAGCAGCGAGGACGACGGAGAGGTCGAGGGGAACGACGGCACCGTGCCTGTCAGCGACATCCCGCGAATCATGTGAGTGTCTGCAGAGACGGAGAAAGCAAAGTATGTGTGTGTATGTGGATTGGGTTATGCATGAGAAGGCCAGGTTAAAAGAACGGTATGTTAGGGTTCCAATGGAAAATCCATTGGGAAATTGCCCAAATGTAAAAAAACCTTTACAGCAAGCAATATGCATCCATCTTTCTAACTAAACTAGCTTGACGACAATTACGATCACACAATATCAGTGTACTGATAATGCGTACAAAATTGGTAGCAAAAAAGTAATCATGTCAAACAGTGTACGTAAGCCTTTGCTATAATTTGATGACAAGAGCTTCAAAGCTTCAAATCTCACAAAAGTAGCCCAATGCCTTAATTTAGTTCTGACTATTGCACGAAAAATAAATCCTTGAAAATCGTAATTCATCCTTCATTAATGATAACACTAATCATTGAAAATTCATTTCAGTAAGAACCCACTGTGTGTGTGTGTGTGTGCTCTTGTACGTGTGTGTAGGGTGGAGGAGTGTATTATATGTCTTGACGCTACAAGAATAGGTTTACAGAACAGTGTATGTGTGGATTGTGTTGTATCTCCTGACATTACAAGGCCAGTGTACCTCATGCAGGCCATTGGCGGGGGCAAATGAGTCGTATGGCGTAGGAGTGGGTAGCCATGACGATTCCCGCAGTGATGCCTACAGCAGCGGCTCAAAGGATGGCACCCTGGTGATGAGGGAGGTGAGAGAGATCACATCGCTTTTTGGAGCCGTACCATTCCCATGTGATTCCATCCCCCTTAGACCTGTCCTGCACACACTGCTGGTCCAGGCCCAACAATCTGCCTTCACCACACATCACATGACGCGTTTTCTTAGCTAAAGAATCTTTTGCATTCCTTGATATTTTTTTATACCAGGACCCAATGTAGAATCCCTCTGGGTCACTTTCAGAACCTCAGGGTTTATCAGACCTTAGAAAATGCAATACCCTCCGTCAGTAGCTCAGGCTGACTCTCACAACATTACCACAGATTCTTTCTGATAAGTTTCTGTTGTCTTTTACGTCATGAGGGTTTTTCAGGTGGTGAAGTGCTCACAAATCGCATAAGCATTTGAAACTAGCAACTCCATCCATCCAGCAGTTATTATTTATTAAAGATGCTTTGAATGACATGATGGAAATGTAGCATTTTATCATAGGATATTCAAACTGTTGCTTTGTTGCTTTGAATGGTAGAGCTTTGGCTCTCTGGGAGCAAAATGCATTTCTGTAGCAGGAGGGGGAGAGAATCGTTCAGTCTAACTGCTGTTTGGCTTTGTCTTTGTAAGAAGGCTTTGGATTGTTGTTACATTCTTACACATCTTCACAGTTTCATTGAAAATAAATTGAAATAAGAAGGTCAGCCAACCAGTGTAGAGTGCCGTGTAGACTTCTTGTAGAGTTTCTTTAGCCTACATTGTTTTTTCAACCAAGCACACATTATTTGATATCATTTTATTAATTGGCACAATTGGCCTCATTCTGCAAGGTCATGGTGGGTTTAAGTCCGGGTTCTTTGAGTTACCGCTATTAGTTCCTCTCAGCGACCAGCCAGTCATCAATTCCAGCTTCTGTCAGTGAGAGATAAGTTTCACGTCCAATCAGTGTAAGTTTCCCTCTCGGAGTTTGTGCTGTGCAGGGTGTGTTCACACTTGTACTGCTGCTGCTTAAAGGTGCAGTAGGCAAGATTTTTTCAATATCATTTTGGCTAAATTATAAAATTTACTCATATTTCAGCAGCTATAAATAAATCAATCCGGTTTCTGTGAGTGTCCTGGGCTCTGTATTAGGCTGTCAAAAAATCTCAACCCGGTCTTCTAAAAATCAACCAATCAGGGCTAGCTATGTAGCTACCAATCAGGGCAACTATCTACAAGCAAAATATCCTCCACGTAGAATAAACCCCTCCCTGTCTGCCTGTCTCCGCACATGCACTGGAGCATCATTTGGTGGGAGGGGCTTAGGAGAGAGATAGGAGGGAGGGGAGCAAAAGGGGGGAAGTCTTTTTGCCTTGTATATTTTCAAACTTGCCTAATGCAGCTTTAATGCTGAAAGAACAAGGAATGGTTATGTATGCATAGAAAGCTGTCATGTTAAGTGATTTTCTTGAGAGAATGAAATATGAACACACACAAAAACAGAAACACACACCTGCATGCAAAACCTCATACATTCATGTGGAAATGAGTGTAAAAATGTACCAACAGGTTGCTGGGGGGATTAGAGCTCAGATTTTCTCCTCGCCCACTGGTACACTCCGAGGGATTGGTAGGAGTAAAGTAATAAGGGCGAGGCAATTCCTTCTCCTGTTTGTTCCTGGCTGCATTTCCATGAAATGGATTAAGTTGACCTATTACCCTTATTTTTGCATCTTGAATTACTGTACTTTATTCAAATAAAAGCATTGTGAATTACTAGGGTTTAGTGTTACATTACAGTAAGGGGAAAAAGAGCTTAAATATGCTATTATGGCTATAAATATCACAGAATAGTGTCTTCAGTGTGGGTGATGAATGTCTTTGAAAAAGCTGCTGCGGTTTCACTGGTCTCTTGCAGGCTGAGTACTGGCTTAGCTTGCAAGTTGAAGGACGATGTCACCATCCGATCCGCACAGTTCCGTTTTCACACGCCGAAATTCAAACCGCTGAACGATTCATCCAGTTAAGGCACTGTTCTCGTTCTAGTGCCCGGATGGGCCCCGCAGTCCAGGATTGACTCCTGACCATGCCAGTGCCAACTGTGACCGATAGCCCCGCACAGAGACGCGTGATTGGCAGTTGTGTCGCTCATTGCTAGGGGAGGGTTCAGTCATCAAGGATCCACGTCTCATTGTTAAGATTCATGTGAAGTGTCTTCCTCTGACTCATCTCTGTGCGAGCTCGGCTTACGAGCTTCGCTGTTATAAGAAGCGCCGCTTGGCATTGCGTGCTTTTCTGCACACTCCCAAATCGACAGCAGAGGATTCAGTAATGAACATGGACATGTGGTTGGGCAGTCCCAATTGGTGAGGGGGGGGGGGGGGGTAAATTCAAACTGCTTAGCATCTTCTCATCTTGTGTGTTTATGGTGTACCTACAGAGATTAAGCAATCTTGTGTAAATTAAATGACACAAACATATATTTGGTGCTGTGTCTGTTTCATATGCGACTAATTTGAAAGCCTGCTTGTGTTTATTGTTGAGAAGCACAGGGTTGTGCAATGCAAATAAGGTGCAAAAAGATTTTTTCAGCTAAAATGATGAGTGTTCCTGCATAATTCAAATGCACGGATTGGCCACCAACACTGACAGACTCGTTCTCTCTGATTTATTTGAATTAGGTTTTCTTTACATTTGCATTACGTTTTTGTTTCACTTAGTTTATTTATTTTTTAAATATAATTTAAATTTCCTACATTTCTTGCCATCAACTCTCTGGTGAACCCCCCCTCCCTCACCTCACCCTCCACCACCCCACCCCCCCCCCCCCCCCCCAAGAAATCATGAAGTAGGAATGAGGAAGGAATGCAGACTGTGTGCACTCACCCACACACACACACACACACACACACACACACACGCGCGCACACGTACACAGACGTTCACATGCACACACTGTCATGCACACATGTACTCACCCTCACACATACGCAAACATACACACATTCGCCTGCACTCACATAGACGCACAAACGTTCACACAAAAGCACACGCTTGCATGTACGATTTTGCTCGCTTTTGTATATATATATATATATACATATATATATATACAGTATATATATATATATATATATATGCACACGCACACAAATACTCACACGCGCCTGTGTGGACGTGCTCGTCCCATCGGGATATCGGTTCTCCTCTCTCTCACATCTCGCTCTCGTGATTCTTTCACCCTCTTCCTTCACCTCCTCCCATGCGACGGAGGAGCGGGTGATGCATTGCCTGGGTGCAGTTCCCGGCTGTAGAGTAGCCCCTTTCCTGTGTTCCCTTCTGCAGACACTGGGGGATAGAGTGCGCACCGGCCATGCAGAGAGCAATGGCTTCGATGGCCACGTCAATCTGCCCGACTTGGTGCGTCAAAGCCACTCCCCCTCGGCCACGCCCAGCGAGGGCCTGGGCCAACTCTCCAGTATGCATGCGCAAGACTTGGACACCGTTGCCAAAGTAGGTGATGGTGTAGAACGTGTTAGCCACCCCCTTCAACTTTGAACCTTGACTTCTTGACCTCTAAACCCCACCCCCGCTCTACTCTTCACCCATCCACTACCATATTTTTTCTGGCCGTTTTCAGGACCCTATGTCCCCAGAATTCTGTGTCAGCAACCTGCTGGTCGGTTGTGAGAGGAGATGGGTCGTGCAATAAATATTATGAAAAATTTGATTAAAAAATGTATATCACACACTTTCCATTGACATTTACACTAGTCAAATTTAATTATGCATTTAGTTGTTTTTGACATAGCTTTAGAGAATTTTAATTCCATATTTGAAAATATGTTTGTTACTTTACATTTTGAATAAGGGATGGGTCACAAAAAAATATATCAATTAGCTGGTCCTTTGGTGCAACAGATTAATGTAGCTCATTGAGAGGCAGCACATTTCTGGGGGGCGTAGGGTACAAAGTAAAACACGGCTTCACTCTTTTCTCTCTTTCTTTCTCTCTCTCTCTCGCTCTCTCAGCTCATTGCTGCTTTGTCAGATATGCTTTCCCTTGGTTGGTTGGTTTTCTTTGTTGTCTGGTTTTATTTGTGTTTGTACTTATTCTTGGTCTCTAGGTGTTTTCCGGGTTCTTTAATTCTGTCAGCGATCCGAAAGTTAAAAGTGCTGCAACACACACACACACACACACACACACACACACACACACACACACACACACACACACACACACACACACACACACACACACAATGACACACAGAGATCAGAAATGGACGGGCATTCTCACCCTCTCTCTCTCCCTGGCAGTACGGAATGGGGGGTAGCTCCAAGGCCTCCTTCACCCCCTTTGTGGACCCGCGGGTGTACCAGACCTCCCCCACGGATGATGACGGCGAGAATTTAGCAACAGGTGACCCTACGTGGCCATCCCTGACCCCGGCTGTTACCACACCTCCCCTCAAAAACAGAAATTGCATGCGATCGCCGATGTACCTATGGAGACTAAATTTATTCCCAGCAATAATAGTTAAAAAGGATATGTGATCTGTGATTGGTGATCTGTGCATCGAAAACGCATTGCCTTTTTATTGCTGGAATGCATGAAGGCTTGGGGCTGTCTGCACACTGAATAGAACCTTCTAGAAGTCTTCAATATCAAAAACATTTGTCACTTTATATTGCTGGTAGGGTGGAAAAGGGAAATATGCAAATGTTTGCACTTTGCACATTTTCATCATGCAAGCAGTATAAAATACATTTAAAAAAATATATTTTTAATGTCAAGAAGGCTCTTTGCAGTCTGTGGACATCCCTGCTCTTTCATCTGACTTTAAACTTCACGCACCTGCAGTTTTTGATTTTGAGTGCAACGATCATTTTCTGCATATTCCTTTATTTACTGAGTCGTCGTTTTATTTAATTGAAAGTGCTTTATTTTTAGTTTACGGTACCATTATAAAGTTATGTGTCTGGTATGCACTTCCTCCAGAGGAATCCATTCATCCATCCTTCCATTTTCCAAAATGTTTTTTCCTGGTCAGGTTCACAGGGAGGAAATAGCCCCAGGGCAGGTCGCCAATCTATCACAGAGCCTACACGCCATTCACTCACGCAGTCTTACCCGAAAGAAGATTTGGACTCTCCAAATAACCTAACCTGCATGTTTTTGCTCTGTGGGACGAAACCAGTGTACCCGGTTTCCTCCCTCGGTCTGCATGTTAAAGGCAGGCAGAGCGTGCGGACAGACAGATGGACGGCCATACTGTACAGATACTCACACACCACAATGTGTAGGGAATGGGATCAGACACAGAGAAGTGTGCTGGTGAACACGGATGTGCAGGAATGTGAACAGAGACGAGGAAGAGAATACACAAAAACGAGCAGCGTTAATGAACGCGAACACAGGTGGTCCTGTATTGATTCTTGTATTTTTTTTTTTGGTGGCTCTGCCCCCCCCAGACCTGTTTAACAACGAACTCCTGAGGCAGGAACAGGCCAAGCTGAACGAGGCACGCAAGATCTCTGTCGTCAACGTCAACCCCACCAACATCCGGCCTCACAGCGACACGCCCGAGATCCGCAAGTACAAGAAGCGCTTCAACTCAGAGATCCTGTGCGCTGCCCTCTGGGGTGAGTGACAGGCGGTCTCTCCCTCTCTTCCACCGCCATGTTTGAATGTGTGCACTGCCATGTTAGAATGTGCGCACCACCATGTTGGAATGTGCTCACCACCACGTTAGAATGTGCGCACCGCCACGTTAGAATGTACTCACCGCCATGTTAGAATGTGCGCACCGCTACGTTGGAATGAGCTCACCGCGATGTTTGAATGTGCTCACTGCCACGTTAGAATGTGCTCACCGCCATGTTAGAATGTGCTCACCGCCATGTTAGAATGTGTGCACCGCCACGTTAGAATGTGCGCACTGCCATGTTGTGTGCACCTCCAAGTTAGAATGTGCACACCGCCGTGTTAGAATGTGCTCACCGCCACGCTAGAATGTGCTCACCGCCACGCTAGAATGTGCGCACCACCACGTTAGAATGTGCGCACCACCACGTTAGAATGTGCTCACGGCCACGTTTGAATGTGCTCACCGCCACGTTGGAATGTGCGCACCGCCACGTTAGAATGTGTGCACCGCCATGCTAGAATGTCCGCACCGCCACGTTAGAATGTGCTTATTGAGAATGTGAGAGGTTATTTTGCTTGGTTTGTTGTTTTGTGCGTTTTTTTTATTTTTTTTTACTTGTCTCTGTATGTGGCAAGTCTGCGACCAAAAAAATGACTTGCAACTTGACTTGGACTTGCACACAATGTTAATAAAACGCCAATTTTCGTCAGCATTTTGTGATATTTTTTTGCGGGACTAGACTATTGAATTGTCTTCTATATTTTTGTGATATTCCTACCTAACGTTCACAAAGCATGAGTGCTGCATTAGGCTACTTTGTGTTGGTTAAAATGTGTGTGCATGCGTGTCTGTCACAGAACTGTTCTGTGGTGTCCGTGCTATGATCATTTTGAGCACCATGTTCAGACTGTCTGTGTGCTCACTACCGTATCAGAATCGGACGTGATAGGCTATGGACAAGAGGAGAGTAGCTGTGCGCGTCTTCTAATGCCACGCTTCATCCGACTACCAGTGGCACCGCCAAGGGGTGGCCAGGGGGGGGCACGGCCACCCTGATAAAATCGCTGGCCACTCTTTGCGAGTCGCATATGCATAATATGCTGCTATCTGATATTTTACATTAAAATAAATAATTATATTTTTCATAATAGTTCATGCATGTGAAAGAAAATAACAAATGTATAGCCAGCCAGCCGCTTAAGCGCAGTGCACCGCCAGGAGACTGAGCGCAAATAGGCCCCGCCCATCCCGGGGGGGGAAACACATCCTGCTCTCGCCCTCTATTGACTTGACGTGCCAGTGCCTTCTTGTCATTTCGATCCATTAGCTAACAGCATAAAAATGCCTAAAAGTTGTTGTTTGGTGGGATGCCCTACAAACAAGGCAAAAAACCCAGCGTTGCGGTTTTATAAGATTCCGATCTGCAAAACGGAGCCCATAAGATGAGAACAGTGGGTCCGTGCAATAAGACGTGAGGCGTCGGCTGGAAGAAAGGGGAAAATGTGGGACCCTGAAACTCCACATACAGCAGGCATTGTTTCACAGGTAGCCTAAGTCAAATAAGTTATCCAATTGTCAATGTATGGCTAACTAATATTGCTGTAAGAAACGCTAAAACATTTTGACCATATGCAGGGCCGGATTAAGACCCTTAGAGGCCCTAAGCACTAAAAAATTTTGGTGCCCCCATACATTTGTAATTCAAAATATAAACAATAATAAACCATAAAATAAAATTTTATTTATCGAAAATTCGAGATGGCTATAAATTTAATTAATTTAATAATTTAAATGGTAAATTCGGCTATGAAAATTTTTTGAGGTGCCCCTCCTTCCCTTGATGCCCTAAGCACGTGCTTATTTTGCTTATAGGGTTAATCCACCACTGACCATATGCAAATGGTTTGTAGTGGAATGTGGATAAATCGGAGTGCTATAACGTTACAGTATTTTATTTGCAAGTGCAAAATATTATTGTCCACTAACAAAAAAATTGTGGGCATCCAAAGAACGATAATTTTTTATCGTTGTATGCGTGCAGATTCCAAACAATCGGTGAGACAAAGAAAAAGCAATCAGCTTTCAATGGGTAGGCTACTCTTCTCATGCAGGTTGTAACTGTTCAAGTAGGCTAAGCTAGCGAAGTAGAGGTGACGTTGTCATAAATTATTTTCTTACAGTGAAAATGGACGACTTGTTTAAATTCTCGGACAGATGTTAAAGTAAATCTATCACCACTCGCCACAAGTCAGCAATTATATTGGGAAATGCCCTCTTTGAAAAAATAAATAAATAAAAGAAAAAGGCTATGTTGTTACTGCATACAAGTTTTTGCCAAAGCTGCATCATAGCGTGGAGCTTTCAAAAACCATAACAACGCGGAAACCCTTTAAAAAAAACTAAATAAAACTAGCCTAGCCTATGATAACTGTTGACAAAACGGGCTGAGAAGAATGTAGCCTAATAAAGCAGGGATATGAGTAGGTTATGAGTAGGCTATAATAAAATGTATATTGTTGTCCATGATTATGCTTTTTTGTTTTGTTTTTCATTTTTGGACATATATAATATTATATTTTGGTTTACAAAAAGACACAGCAACAGCCAAATACAGCTGTATTGAAAAGAATTTGAGGCCTCTGTGTGGTGTTTTTAAACTCTAGTAGGCTTGTTCCTAGTAAATGTTTTGTTCCTTACAATCAATGTAGCTACTCCTTCAAATTAAAGCTGCATATTTGTCTTTTTAAGGAAAAAGGACAACTACTAGCCTATTTGAAGAACAATTAATCGCCTATGTATATGCATATACATAACACATTAAAACAGGATTGCTGTGGAACTCAAAATGTTAACGGTACCTGTATTAGTCTGCGCACATCAGATAATTAGTAACATTAACTGTAAAATAAGAAACCAAAGTATATCACTATGAGATTCCTTAACTCTCATATTGACATAGTTTTCCACTAGCCTATATACTACAACAACATAATGGAATTCCTGAAATTCAGTTATGGCTTTTGGTTTTGGTGTGCCACCCCAAGATTTTCAGTGGCCCCATCTGGCCACCCCAATGAAAAATTTCTGGGGGCGCCACTGCCGACTACTGCTAGTTATTAGCGCAGGGCAAATCGTATGTCTGTTTGTAAAATTATGGCTGAAATATAATTGTTAGTTTTATTTTTGGTTTGGCGTGCGATATTACATACAGGTAACTAAACTGTGGCAGCCCTTGTTTCGCCACAGTTTCAGAATGAAGCCAAACTGTTTATTTTTACTCTCATAATAAATATAAGATAGCCATCCGCTTTGCACCGTCGCTTCAGCTAAGCCAGCAGTCCAGAACGCATTTGGAGGAGACAACATCGTTTGCAGTAATTATCTATTCGCCAGCTACATCGACGTGAATGTGGTTACAATGTTTAATACATTATTTCCAGCATCAAATTAGCAAAGCTGTACCTGACTGTGAAGCTGAATGAGATCTCTAAATCTGACGTAGCATGCGGTGCCATATCTTTACTACAACATTGGACTGTGATTCCAAACTTTAAATAAAACAGTGCAACACACGTGACAGCTTTACTTAATTCCTTTGATGGCTCAAATGTAGGATCAAGCGTCTTACAAGTTGATACAACTGCATGGGGTTATGATTGATTGTATACAGAAGCACACAATTCTTCATGGATCTAGGCTCTTACTTTTTCTCTGAAAGTGCACCAGATTGATGCATACACACTGCGATCCAATAATCCATGATGTTAATTTTTTTTAAATGTAATGCCCTGGACCCCCCTAGAGGGTGGGGGTGTACCACCCCATCCTCACCTTTTCAGACGCCACTGTAAATAGCTATGGGCTATGCCAGTGTCTTGCCTGTAGGATATTAGCTAGATTATTTGGCCAGCTGATTGAGCTTGGTCAGCTTGGTGGCAGAATCGGATTGGAGAAAAGGCCATTTATTGGATCGCAGTGTGTATGCCACGCCTAGCCTTGCGTACGCATGCATGTATTAACTACAAATCCTGGAGCACCACCACTGAATAGTTAAGCCCTCTCCCTCCCCATAGCACCAGCAAGAAATCTATGGTGCTGCCCCTGGCTCATACTGTGAAAGTAACCATTTTCCATTCTTTTCATTAAATGTTATCAATTCTCACAATGATGCGATTACTTTTTCTTTTACTCTCATGACCAGTGGTGACAAAGATTAAATAATTGTAATTAAGTTTACCCAAATTACTAAATTCTGTTTCATTGCCTTGTAAGTAGTCAGTAGGCCATTAGTGTTTGAAAATGGCCTCTTGACTTATTTGCTGCGGCTAATGTTAACTTCAAAATGGAATTTCAGGGTCCCACCCTAGGTCTGCCATTACAAAGTTAACATTGCCTGCAGCCGGCAGGCAATGGTAAGACAACTATTACAGAATTTTACTTAACTATGTCTCTAAATGTTGATAAACTGGGAATGTACTGTACCTCACTGATCTGATTTAAAGCCCCATTATCTTCTACTGGACAATAATCACAATTACTCTACTTTTAATCTTTAAAATCTAATAATTAATGGATTTTTTTTAAATTGTGACCTTAAATGATAAAAGAAAATACTTGAGACTTGTCCTCTAAGACTTGAGTCTTGCCTCGGACTTGCCCTGTAAGACCTGGGACTTGACTTGGACTTGCTCAAAATGATTTGGGCACTACTCTGTTATGTGGTATGAAAGATGTTAAATGAAAAATAGCACAGGACAGCAGTTTACTTTTAAACTAAATTCTTTCAAACTAGAAACTGACACATTTCAGAGCCAGAGCCTGTCATCTGAGCAATCCTGTCCAAACCGCTTCATTTCATTTCATTTAGTTAAATTTCCCTTTGGATATTGTGAGATATCCAAGTCTGTTTGTTCCAGTAATGAGCACACTTTTCATTTTTATTAACTTTGACTAATCAGGCATATTCAGCTGCTCAGCCAAGCTTAGGAACCTCAATGCGTGTGCATGTTCACATTACAGCTCAGGGTAAAAGGGTTTTGGCTCAAATGTTTTGTTTGGAGCGTAGTGCAGTTAACTTGTTGCTACCTGGACTTTCCTCATTTGTGTGTGTGATCATTGTATAGAAGGAAAGGGTGAATTCAACCATACCACTTGCATTAAGTGGAATCGGATATGTAAAGTGAGATCTGTTTCCTTCAGTGTGGCATATCTGCATGACAATATATTACAACATTGTTTGTTTTTTTGTTTTTTTTATTAACGATGCTTTGTTTTTGATTAAGAGTAAAAATCTGTTACTCTAAGCGTATTGTATAGACTATAAAGAGAACATCTGTGAAATTAATAAATGTAAATATTCAGTAGAAACACAAGTGCTTCTAAAAGTCCCTCATGTTCGGTCGGTGTTTTCCTCAGGGGTCAACCTGTTGGTGGGCACTGAGAACGGTCTAATGCTGCTGGATCGCAGCGGGCAGGGGAAGGTCTACAACCTCATCAACCGCCGCCGTTTCCAACAGATGGACGTCCTGGAGGGCGTCAACGTCCTGGTCACCATTTCAGGTGTTTCACAAAACATCCAACTTATTACTGAAATGTATATAACAATGAAAACGTTTTAATGTTTAGACAACTCGATCCCCTGGCTGATTCACTACCTCCACTACCAATCACGGCAGGGATGCTGGCCACCAGTATCTTTTTTAAGGTTGTTGGATTTATCGGAGCGCCTACCAGACATGTTGATAAGGTTTTTTTAAGGGAAAAAATATAAATACAGTGAGTTTATTACTCTTTGAGCTCAAGAGGCCGTATCAGGTTTTTTTCCCGCATGATCTGCGTTGATTGGTTAACTGACCCGGAATAACATGAGCACCCCTCCTATCTCTTGCCTACACTCCCGCTCCGGAAAACGGTACATGTTTGAGCCGGATTCGGATCTCGAGGAAAACCAGGAGCCGGTTTAAGAATCTCCTACACAAGTATCATGCCACACTGCACAATCAATGCCAAAACTAGGTAAACTCTTGATTTCTCAGACACAGGACCTTTAAACACTGTCCTATAAGTCAGCATTTCAGTTAAATGGACACAGCCCCTCCACCAAACCCCCATCACACTCACAGGTAATTTATTTGTCTGAAACCAACCTCTTTTACAACTACGCCACAGGTGTACTACAGTCTCTAGTCACAAAATTTCAGAAATTGAGTTGGACATGCCATGATTTACTGCTAGAGTTTGGAACGTGCACCTTATCTACCAAAATAGGACCAAATAACCCTCGACCGTTTCCCTGTCTGTTGGCAGGGAAGAAGAACAAGCTGAGGGTATACTACCTGTCCTGGCTGCGGAACAGGATTCTGCACAATGACCCTGAGGTGGAGAAGAAACAGGGCTGGATTACCGTGGGAGAGCTTGAGGGTTGTGTCCACTACAAAGTGGGTAAGTTCCACCTGCTACAGCCCACTGGCCTGCCACAGGCAATGGGCAATTGTCTTTTATTTTATTTAATACTGGGGTATTATTACTTGAATATCATTTATTGTTTATTAATATGTTTTTATTATTGAGTAATACACATCATTACAAAGTGGAAAAGAAAAGGACAAAGATAAACTTAATCTAAACTTGATTAAAAATATTTTGCATGAATGATTCCTAAGATTATTTGTTTGATTAAGTTCCAACAGACAATGAATTATTGTGAAGAGAGAAGAAACAAAAATCTTGTCTTGCATTATTATCTTTGTATATAATGCTGGTATAAGAATATTGCACCTCAGCTATACCCCACTGTGTGTTCTCTTAATGTGTGCTACCTACCAGTGACTTACTGTTTTGAAACATTCATGGTGTTCATTGTGTTGAGATCTCAGCAATGAACTTCCTTGTCACTTGAAGTGTAACTGTCTGCTTAAACAGACTGTGCTGTAAACCCCAAGTGACAGAAACACTGTGTCCTTCTCATGAAATTTGACATGAAAAGTTTTGTGTGACATGAAAGTGTTTTGGTGACCATCGTCAAAAGCTATAGACTTTGAAAGATCTTGAAAAGTCCTTGAATTGGTGCCACATGTAAGTGTGGGAAATCTTGTTTTCCAGTGAAATATGAGAGGATCAAGTTCTTGGTGATTGCCCTGAAGAACTCTGTGGAGATCTATGCCTGGGCGCCAAAACCATACCATAAATTCATGGCCTTCAAGGTATGAAAAACCTATTCTAATATAACCTTTTTCCACCTTTCAGACTAGGTATAATATATTCAAAGAGGACATTTTATGTTGGATTATTTATGAAGAAGATTTCATTTAAATTCTCAAGGCTCAGAAGGAGACCGTGTGAAATGGCTCTGGGACTTTGGGTTTAATGTATTTTAGAGTGTAATTAGCATCACCATATGAAAACAATGTTGAAGGCATGTCAGACTAGAGCAAGGACAAGCACGGCCGCAGTGAATTTGATACAGACCTGTGTGTTATTCTGTGATCAGTCAATCTCTTACAGGAACGCTTTATAGTCACAGCTAGAAGCAGTCAGGTGTACTGCCCCCTTTAATGCTGACTGCAATGTGATTGGCATTGACTGGGAGATGTGGGTTTGATTCAGTAGCTTACCCTGTTAGCGTTTTTCTCTCAAGTCTTTTACAGATCTCCAGCACCGCCCCCAACTGGTGGACCTGACTGTGGAGGAAGGTCAGAGGTTAAAGGTTATCTATGGGTCCAGCGTGGGTTTCCACGTGATCGATGTGGATTCGGGCAATCCTTATGATATCTACATTCCGTCCCACGTAAGTGATGCCATGGGAATGCCAGCCCCGTAGTTTCTTCTTTTTTCTTTTCCCCAAGCGCATCTTCTTCGTTGACGGGAACTCCTCTTCTACGTTTCTGCGAATGTGGATGACTTGGGTGACTAAAACCCGAAGAATAGTCCTTCTTTATTAATGGTGCCATGAGTAGAAAATTAGAAGCTGCTTTTGGTGGATGTTTCTCCCCGATCTACGACCTTTGACACACCTAAACTTCAGAAGAAATAAAACCATCATAATAAACAAATAAATAAATTAAAACCAGAGCAACCAAAATGGTCCCTGGTCCCATGAAAGAATGAGCCTGCTGCTGCTACTGCAGGTTCTGGTTTTGGCTCTGATTCTGGTCTTGATTCCGGTTCTGGTTCGGTTTCTGGTTCCGGCTTTTTGTTTTGGTCCTAGTGCGACGTTGGCTGAGCGGGAGATGATATTGTTGCAGCAGTTTCTCGCAGGGAGAAGTGCTGGCCAGCGGGGGGGGTTGGGGGGAGAGAGAGAGAGAAACACACAGAGAATATGGGATGGCACCACCTGGTGGTTGCTGTTGTGCGGTGCGGATTCGGGTTCTCACACAGGCTGATGTGGCGTGTTCCCTCCCCCCCCCAGATTCAGAGCAGTATCACCCCACATGCCATTGTGGTGCTCCCCAAGACTGACGGAATGGAGGTGCTTCTGTGTTATGAAGATGAGGGGGTCTATGTGAACACATACGGCAGAATCACCAAAGACGTGGTGCTCCAGTGGGGGGAGATGCCCACCTCCGTTGGTAGGTTTTCATGCCACACTACGCCACCTCTCTCTCCTTTCAGCCCCTTGGGGCCTTTACGGTTCTCCGGACGGGAGACTTGGCTTGCACGCACACCCTCTCTCCCAGCCCCCAAACCCCCCCCCCCCAATACACCAGCCCCCACCCCACTGAGCCGCCCACATCCCCAGCCCCTTTCACACTGATTGCGAGAGACACACACATGCACACACACCAATTCAGTCACACACATGCAGGCCTGCAGACACATATACATACCTGCACACACCCACAGACGTAAATACACACTTTGTAAATCCACACACACCTACCACATACATTCACCTACTCAGACATACACATGCGCAACAAACACCCACATATACGGTCACACATGCACGCACTAACGCACAAACAAACACGCTCACACACGTGCACTCACTCACTCACACACGCACACAGCATGCAACCGTGACTGAGACAGGGTTCTGTTACCCCTCAGTATGTATTCTTACATCATGGTAAGATGAATAGCAGCCCATACCCCTGAACCCCCACACCAACCCCCCCCCCACCACCCCACTACCCCACTCTGCAACCACTGCCCTTACCTTACACCAGTAACCACTGTCCCACACCCCGCCCCTACCTCATCTCACCCTACCTCCGCAGACCCCCCAAAATAAACCCTGACCGGGTTCAGGCACAGGCAGGAATGCTTTTATCAGTTTCATTTATTTTTGTGTGTTTTATGTTCTGTCCCTGCTTATTTATGTTCAGCAACAATAATTTAAATTCAAGTGGCACCGCTACAAAATGCCAGAGTGTTCTGTTAAGTTTGTGTGTGTGTGTGTGTGCGCGTGTGTTTGTGTGTGTGTGTGTACGTGTGTTTGCATGTGTGTGTATGTGTGTTTGTTTATTTGTCCTTACGTATGTTTCTGTGTACTTTACTGCCCGTTGCTTTCTAAGATATCACAAAAAGAAGCTTTTTACCAAAACGTCTGTTTCTCTCACAGTGAGGCGTTGAGAAAACGCAACTGAAACAAAACCAATTTAGACCAGATTTGAACAAAAGTGATAAATTCAGATTTACCTGGGGATTGGGTGAAATCTGATTATACTTCAACTGCAACATTTTTTGTGACATTCTTGTTTTATCAGCATTACTGAGGTGTGCCTGGGTTCTTTCTCAGTTTTTAATGAGAGAGTATGTGTTACATTTTGACTTTCATCCCACAAAAACTCAGTGGAAGCTTCACTGCCCGGGCCTTTGTAGATCTGGAGTCTTTCTTTGAAGAGCTCCTTGTTTCCGGGAAGCCCTGTGGGAGGGCTAAGCTAATTACCAAACTCATTAACGATTGAAGACATGCTGCTTCAGTGTCGCTACCTGTGATACACTGTCCAGAAGGCATGAAAGACGTTGTGTTCCATTTGATCTCCTTAACATCCTCCCAATGATGTGATCAACGCGCGTGTACGCCTGTATGCACCGTAAACGTCTGGCTGTGTTATCTGCCAGAAGCACCTGTGGGGATGAAGGAGACTTGTGTGCCTCCCGCCATGTCTCAGAAGACATCACCGTAGCCATGAAAATTACAAACAGTACTCTGTTTCCAGCGAGGTGATGGAACATTCAAACATCTCTCTGAGGAAATAAGCAGTGTACGTCTTCCAGACCGCCTGTCTTCAGCCGGCCTCTCCGTTTTTCACTGGAGAGTGAAGTGAAGTGGAGTGGAGTGGAGTGGAGTGGAGTGGAGTGGAGTGGAGTGGAGTGAAGTGAAGTGAAGTGAAGTGAAGTGAAGTGAAGTGAAGTGAAGTGAAGTGAAGTGGAGTGAAGTGAAGTGAAGTGAAGTGGAGTGGAGTGGAGTGGAGTGGAGTGGAGTGGAGTGGAGTGAAGTGAAGTGAAGTGAAGTGAAGTGAAGTGAAGTGGAGTGGAGTGGAGTGAAGTGCAGTGGAGTGAAACTGTTATACTTGAGGTAGCCAGGAGGGATATGGCATGAGGTATAAAATAAAATAAATATCACAGGGGTGAAAAAAGGTTGTGCATTGTCTACTCCATGAAAAGAGACAGAGGAGAGGAGGCTGAGGGAGGTGATTTACCCAGAATTGTATCTGTGCGCCAGGCCTGACAAATGTGTCTGGTGACAACCGTCATTTAAAGTGAAATAATGTATTCACCAGGGCTGAGTAAGAGACCAGCTCTGTCAGCTTACAGGAGGCACATCTCATTACATAAGCGACAAGTTCAGTAATGAGCAATGCTCCTCCTTTATTGTGCACCCTAATTTATCTCAATGAAGTGCACGGCTGTCACTGCGTGTATGTAAGGCTGACTGAATGTGACATAACTGGCACAGGGCTGGCAAGCCAGGTTAAAGCCAAAAGACGACGTGCAAATTCCAAAACAGCAGTGAATCAGACTTTCTTCTCTTGGGTGAAGCATCTGGGCGTAATTTCTACGTTTACGTTAATCAAAATGTTCTTCATTTTTCTGTTTGTTCAGTGTGTTGAAATCAAATGTCAGCTTTCAGTGTCTTTTTTGTCAGTTTGTGTCCTGTGAATGTCTGTGAATGTGATTGTTGTTTTTTTTTGTTTTTTTGGGTTTGTTTTTTTATTACAAATTTATATCCAGGCAAGGAGCAGTATCGTCTCATCTCAGGGAGAGAGAGAAAGAGAAAGACAGAGAGAGGATTGCTCTTTTACTTTCTTAGAACGGACTTTATGGCAGCCCAAAACCCCACACAGTAGCCCCCATGACCAAATCTGGCCCTGCTTACAGAAAGAGAAATCCCATACTTATTTTGCTCAGCGATATTTCTATAGCCAAAGCTACAATTGCAGCACACCATCTCCATCTACTGGCATATTAGTGCGTTGCACCACACATCCCTGTACAATACACCTGTACACCGCTGTGGAGGATCCAGAGCGTCTATCGGGTCTCGGTCCTGCGAAGGAAGGTAAAACATTTTATAATTTTCTATCAGCTTCTTTTCCTCTCAAGGAATGTCTCCGTAACTGCGTCTCTCTTCCCAAGATCCTTGGAGACATTACGTTGCCCCCCTCCCAAAAACCTTTTCCGATTTGCCTTCCAGTCAAAATTTCAGATGGAGAAGGTGTCCTGCGTCGGAAGCCGGATTGGGGGAAGGGACATTTTTCCGCCGTTTAGAAACTGCTGCAATAATTGCCTCCTTTGTGGTCAGGTTTGGTTTTGCTGTGAGCCCCGCTTGGCAATCCGGGGGCCAGTTTGGATTTGCTTTGCTGTGGGGACGTCAGAAGTCGTCGAGGACGGGGCGGGGCAAGCGTCTATGGGGGGGGGTTTCCCCCCCCAGCCCCGCCGCCGTCGGTCAGCACTGTTCTTTGATCTCCCTCCCTCTCTGCAGCCTACATCCACTCCAACCAGATCATGGGGTGGGGAGAGAAGGCCATTGAGATCCGCTCCGTGGAGACGGGACACCTCGACGGAGTTTTCATGCACAAGCGAGCTCAGCGACTGAAGTTCCTCTCTGAGAGGAATGACAAGGTAACCCCCGAGGAACCTGCCATGCCCCATCTGCCAAAAAAGGCAGCCTCACCCCAATGTGAGCTTTCCTCCTGGTGTGACGTCCTTTCAGCCAGCCTATGCAGAGTAATTCATAATCAGTACAGAGCGCTTAATGCAATTGTTCTAACCGTGGGGCCACAGTTAATGTTTTCAGCTAGTGAACAAAAGTTCAATACTTCCTGTGCGTTTACTAGCACATGGACTTGGGCTGGCTCAACAAGTGTGTGAAGTATGTGTGAAGTACTTTTGGCCCTCTTACTTCAGTATTTGGCCCCCTCATCTCAGTATTTGGCCCCCTCACTTCAGTATTTGGCCCCCTCACTTCAGTATTTGGCCCCCTCAACTCAGAATTTGGCCCCCTCACCTCAGTATTAACGAAAACACATTATGAGCCTGATTTACTAAGACCTTTAGTGGGTGCGAAAAATTTTAGCACACGCGAAACCAATAAAACAACTAATGATTGGTGCAAAACAAATACCATGACAATAATTTATTGTGTTATTGGTTGTGCGTGTGCTAAAAGGTTTTGCACACGCTAAAGGTCTTAGTAAATCAGGCCTTATATTTTTTATGGTCTGCACACGTCCTTTACATTTCACTCAGAACTACTGCTACTTTATAGTTTTTTATCAGTCTCTGCTGTGTTGCTGCATATTGATCAGAATTACAGGAAATTACCAGTCTGTTGGAATAAATAAAAAAATTTACATGGCTTGAGGGTTCTGCATCCCTCATTTTCTGTTTGGCAATATGATTTAGATAATTAATGTAATTTCCTTATAGTTTGACAATCAAGGTGCCTCTCCAAAGTAAATCTTACATTAATAAGACCAGCAGGCCGTGCTAATAAACTGTCAGTAAGCAAACAATTCTTTTGCAAATCATTCCACGTGCAAGCAGCAGTTGGTCTGGCTTTCTAAATCTATTAGGTAAAGTGTAAGAGAGTTTATTTTTTGTTTATGGAGGGTGTTCATTAACTTTTCCTTTAAGCAAGGTAGATGTACGCTGGCTAAACATCTAGGGTATTGTTGACTGTATTTGTTCATTAAATAACCGTTGCTATGCGGTCGATGTTATGCTGTTCGCTAGTCACCCCACTGGTGCAAAAAAAAACAAAAAAAAAACACTTATATGTTAACCAAATAGAATTTTGGCTGAGGCCAGAAGCCCTGCAGAGCGACGCATAATTGGCGGTAGCATTGCCTAGGGTTAGGGAGGGTTCAGTCAGCAAAGGCTCTGACCCTCCTTCAGCGACCCCCGTCTGGTCGAAGTCCGCCTCTTAAGCTGCACGTGAAGGCTCTTCCTCTATCTATCCAGCTTCAGTGTGATAAGTGGTGCTTTACATAAAATGTTTGGAGGAGAGCGTGTGCTTGTGCGCACTCTCCCAAATCTAGAGCCGGGGTTGCAGTCATAGGCGCTGATGTACGATTGGACATTCCACGTTGGGAGATAAGGGGCAAAAGAAAAAGAGAAAAAAACAATTGGTGTGCAAGGCTATTTCCATTTATATTGCGGTTTACATTGGGTTCCATTGAGAGAGAAAAAATAATCATTATGAGGCCCTGTGGGTACTTGGCTATGCTAACATAACATTTTGCACCACAAACAACATTAGATTTCTTATGAGATAAACTTTCTGACATTGTGGACCCATTTTTTTTTGCCCTCTGCCCCCACACGACCCCCCACAGGTCTTCTTCGCCTCTGTCAGATCCGGTGGCAGCAGCCAAGTTTTCTTCATGACTCTGAACAGGAACTCTATGATGAACTGGTAACCCACCTGCACCCCTTCCCCCTACCGCCCCACCCCTCCCCGTCCACCCCCTCACACCATCACTTGCGCCTCTGTCCTCATGCCGAGAGTGAAAACAAAGGGACAGAGGAACGTGGACGCTGGGAGAGTTGAGCTGCAGAGGGAACCACAGGAAACAACCCCTTACCTCCAGCAGGGGGTGCAAGGGAACAGCATACCCCCCTCGTACCCCTTTGGGTGTGGGTCTGGACAGGGCCTGTGGTTGGTCACCTCTTTATTGTCCCTTCCTGTGATTGGTTCACTATGTTTGTGAGTGGGCTGGCCTCTAAGTGAAAGTTGAACTGGAGACCTTCCAGTCTGCAGGAAGCCAATGATGATTAAGTGACTTCAAGACAACAACCACACTTGCATATGTGGGTGTTTCGTACACACACACACACGTTTAAAAAAAACATACACGCACACACACACACACACATTCACTCCCATTCACTCAGACACACAGATACAGACACACAGGCACATTCACATAAATGTTCTTCCTGCTCCTGGGCCATAAATCCACAGAACACTGTCACTTTCTTTTGGAGTGAATCCATTCTCTGGCTGTCCAGTCCTACAGTCTTTGCTTTCTGGTTCAGGGTGTGTGTGTGTGCACATGCATGTGGCATCAGCTTAGCAAGTTACAGGAACTCCATTCCAGCAGGCCTGCCTCCCAGTGGATCTGACAGGGGCTTCTTGTGCTGTGGATGTCAGATGTCTATGCCCTCTTGCCAAGTCTGACTACATTGCGTTACAGTACCAGCAGATCTTTTTTCAGTCTTTTGGCACAATTCATGCATCTGCAGTCACAGCCCTCCCCCCCCCCCCCCCCCCCAGTTCATGCATCTGCAGTCACAGCCCTCCCCCCCCCCCCCCCCCCCCCCCAAAACCCCACATGCACACATGCACCATGATACTGTGTGCTTTACATCAATTTCTTATGTGTTCTTCCTCAGCTAGTTCAGCTAGCTTTATTACTCCATCCAAACTGTGAGGTTTTTCATAGGATGTTTAAGTGGCTCACCCTCTTTAAGTATCTTTAAGCACTCATAGGTTGCCTCTAGATTTATTTCTTAATTTGTTTAAAGGGTCAGAAAATGTATTCTAAACCAATCTGGTCTCAGACTGCATAGCATTCCTGTCCTACCTTTTTCAGTGCCATTTTCTGAATATTATTATTTATGTGTTTACATGGTTTTTTTTCTTCTGTAAATCAGGTATAGTACCTTTGCTCTAATGTAAAAGGCTGCAGCCCATCTGGGAAACAAAACTGTGACCACTGATCTTCAGGTCATGAGCCCAGAGTGAATTTTTAGGGTGTTATCCTGACTATGTAAGTTTGGTCCGCCTAAGTCAAAGTAGACACTAGGCACAGAAAAGAGGGCTTTTATTCTGAAGAGGGACCACAAACCAGGAAGTGGATAGAAGATGTGCCAAAACGCTACAAATGAAGTGTTTTGCCAATACTGGAGATGCCTAGTCCTTTTATTCATGTTAATTTACAGTTGACCTTCAAATGTGGGGTCTGGACAGTTGAGGTTCCTGATCTTTCAGCTTTTATTCAAAATCTTTTAAAAAAAGATTACAGAATTTGAAATGTACAGAATTTGTTAGGCTGGAACCAATGATAACATTATCCAATAAGTCATATTTTACAACTAATAAAGATGTCACTGTTGCCAAATAGCAAAATGTGGTTCTACTTTTAAAAAAATTTCTTTGTGTTTTCATTTTAATTTCATCTTAGTTATGTGGGCGCCTTTACAGTGAAGATGATGTGATGTTGTGGCTGTGCAACAACATCTAAACAACATTGCTGGCAGGCCTAGGGTTACCTGTATTGTGTAATAATGCCTGCTGTGTACTGTAGGTGATTCAAATCAACTGTCATTTTAAGTAGATTTATTTTTACGGTGTGGGTGTTTTCCGCTATCGGAAATCCTCACCAAAGCCAAAACTAATGTCTGAGAAAGCAGGCCTAATGTCCAGATATACAGGGTGCACCAAAAGTCTAGTCTCCTTTAGAAATACATCCTTAACTCGTAGATGGATTAATATTATATGGCTAGTATGAAAAATAGGTCCTCTGGATACGTTTTTATAAAAGTTTTATTAATATTTTTAGTCTTTTGTGCTGTGTAGCTGTACACTAGCAATCAGTTGACAACCTTAAGGGAAATGTCTGTTCTGCATTTACACTTATCTAAAAATATTGGAACATTGATCACAATTGCTGCACCAGTGTGTGATCAGCAGGGCCATTAGCAAATGTGAGCTGAGAAACAAAAAAGTGAACATTATATTTAGCTACAATGTATGACTTTGTTTCAATGTTTGACTTACATCTAAGATAAATAAACATGTTGAGACCAGACTTTTGGCGCACTGAATTTTGTATCGTCAAGTGTAAAGGTCAATTGTGCCGAAGGGGCAAAGTGACATTGAAATTTCTTCAAGTTTGTCTGTTTTTGAAAAAGTCACAGTTTAAGCATTTACCTGCAAGACACTGAACAGGATGTGATGCGGAGAAAGAGCAGAGGCGTGGTGGTATGGGGAGGGTGGTGGAGTGTGGGGTAGCTTTGTCCATTGCCCTCATGACCTTCAACTAATCCAACTAAACTCCATTTTATGTCTGTTGTGTTTGAGAATTCAGATTCTCATGCAATATTGGCACACGCTCACACTCCCACTGTCTACATACTCTGCAACACTCACACACAAATACACACACACCCACCCACACAACCGATACATGCAAACACACATATACGCACACAACAAAAACATACCCAGGCACACCACTGCTTTTACTCCAGCAACTAAGGCATAGTGAGAACAACTCCCCCAGCTAACTATAATAAAATTCTCTAAATTTATAGCAACATCCTCATGCGAGGTGAGGGCAATGCTGAGACCACTCCCTAAAGGCCCCATCCCTTTCTGGGATTACTGACTGTGATGACATCATTGGCCCTTCCCTTGCCGTGTGCATGCATTATTTGTGGTACAGTACATTTTAATTTGAAAGCACAGTATATTTGCAGTTTCTGAAAAGTATATTTAGTTCCCCCAGCCCCCCCCCCCCCGACTTACATGTCCTAGAGTGTGAAAGTGCTTTTGTAATATGCATAAGAATGTCAGAAACTCAGTTATGATTTCACAATTATTTCTTATAAATTTTAGTGGTATCGTTTGTTCCTTTTCTTCTCTTCATGTCTGCTATTTCAATTCTGACTGCTATTGAGAATGGGGGGGGGGGGTAGGGAAAGAATAATTTAAGGCATTTAGAAGCGTGTTTTCTTCTGGGTCTCCTGTAATGTTTGCACAATATAAATATTTATATTTGAGATAAGAGTAAATTAATAAATAGAGAATCATTCTGGTGGGCTCTAGCAGTGATGACGGGGGAGTTTGAGTTGACAAAATTCTCTGAAACAGGGTTTTAGCAATAAAATGTAGTACTGATTTGATTTTATAAGATGAGTTCCCTCTCTCTGATAGGAACACTGTAAAACTGTGGGGCGTCACACACACCTTCCTGGACATATAGTGTCGCGATGATGCTTTCGTTTTCATTGGGCAGGACTTTAGAGATGGAGTTTAAAAAATAAAAGCTGGTGGCTTTTTTTTCTTTTTGCAGATGGCGCCTCATCAGACTTTCCGAGTACTGTCACGGTTTATGTTTTTAAAATGATGAGCATTACAAATGTCTTGTTTTTTTTAATAAATACTAAATAAATTAGACTTGTTCTCTGTTCTTTCTTTCTGATCAGGAAACATGCGGGGGGTAACGGTGGCTTTTTTTCTCCACCACAGGTTTACTCTGCTGATGTTGCCTTTCTATACCCCCTGCTCCCCTCCCCTTCGATCTGTTTCTTCATCCTCCCCTCTTTCTCTCCTCTCTACTCTCTCAGCCTAGCGCTTCACCCTCAGAGGCATTCCAACTTGTTTTGTGCGTAAAATGCATGTGGAAATAATGCGCATAAATCAGTCTCAATGTGCTTACTTTGAGGCTCTATTTTCCGGTGCACAGCATATAAGCACAGTCAATTGAGACCTGTCACCCATATTGCTATTTGGACATGGCCATTGTTTACACCAACCCCCATGTTGGAAGACCAAATGCTGGTTGCAATTTCATTTTAAGCCAACCTATGGGAATTTGCTTTGCACAATGGTGCAAACAGGTAGCTCAGCAATATATTAAAAAATGTATACAAATACTGTACATACCGTGCACAACATCACAAAGTACCAATGTAAATGTAAAACAGTATTATGGTCTTGGTAAGTAAAGTGCTTGTGCAGTTTATAGTGCAACAAAAAGATGTTACATGTTACAGAGAAGGTTACATGATCGGCACAGTAATATTGTTACATTTTTTCTTTGCCCTTTTTGGTTTCTTGTACAGCTCGCAACCAGCACAGGTAATGTAGGCCTACCGGTGACCCATATTTACGGACGGTATCCAATGTGGGTTTGAGACATCATACAACGTAGCATCCCTAGAAATAATAATAATAATAATAATAGTTCAAATGAACACTTTTTGTTACAATATGTTCACAATATGCTTATTGCATTTGTTTAACGTTAAATCTCTTCTTACCAAGGGCAAAATATGCCAATTCTCACCTGTTTTCACTAGTGACAAACAAAGCTGTTTATCTCAAAAACTGTAAATGCTACAAATATGGTTTATAGCTTTTATTAAAACAGAACTGCAATATTATGACCAATCAGTCAGAATTCATATACATCCACTTTTTGCTACTTAATTACAACTATTTATGTACAGAAAATGTGAAAGAAAAAAAATGGGTACCTACATTCAACTTTTTTTAACAAATTTTTACCTGATCAGCTACAAAAGCTATGGAGGAAATAACCACTCTTTGTGATTCCTCAATATGCTGCTCTATCTCTGCTAAAAAAAAACATTCAAATTCTACAGAGCTTTTTTCAGGCGGACCATTTCAGTTACGAAAGTTGGCACGAATTTTGTCAATATTGGCAATAAAAGTTTATTTTTAGATGTGTATTTGGTGTGTTTTATATTACACAACTAACTACCCGTGGTCCCCAAACCCATGTAGCAGCACAGTGAATGTTGTATTCCACCAGAGCCCCATTAGCCAGAAATGAGTCCAGTCCATGTATATTCAAACAGGATATAAAATCATATATCCACCAGTTTCCGAGATAAAATAAAAACACCCCTGCATAATAATATACAACAAACTCATCCTTATGTTACCGTGTAATCTCATGTTATGTCATGCATAAATGGCTCATTTGTTTACATGCACAGCCTGCTGTACTGCATACAGAACAATTTTCTCATGTGGCCATAACTCTACTAAACAAACACTTCTTGATGCCATTTCATACAAAAAAAAAGAATGCAGAACAGCTCATCTCAGACACAAATAGATAGCTAGGTGCTATGTGTAATTTTGCTGGTTAGCTTGCCAATGCTACAATATAGTAACATTAGCGGTAAAACTTTATTTGACAGTGGTCGTCATGACATAGAAGGCTCACTATGACAGGGGTGTCTTAACGCTGATTGTTCATGATATTTGAAAATGGCTGTCTATTAGTTGAAAGAAATGCCAATATGTGCCAGTTGCAAAATAGTGATACCTCATACTAAAACATATTGTCATGAGTTTATATTTTTTTGGTTGACACCCCTGTCATAGTGAGCCTTCTATGCAGGTTGTTATGTCAGTTGTGTCATAACACAAATCGCAGATTGTGTAATAACAACACTATGTCATACTTATGAATGGACATGACACTTCATGACAGGTATTATGTCATGGTAATGACACTGTCATTTCCACGTGTAGGTAATATGCCTCTATATTCTTACATGTGTAGTATTACTCATGCAAGCCGTTTACATAAACATTTAGCAATAGTGGTGATAGACAAATAAAACATGTCCGTCTTACCAGTCTTCACCCGGGCACCAACTAATGTAGAGAATACGTATGAATCTGGTAGCAGTGAGCAAGATGATTAGTAATATTATTTCTGAATCATCAGAGTCCTCACACGGCACCAATTATGTAGGGAATATCCTTGGACAGGGCACCAATAAATGTAAGGAATATGCCTCTGTATACAGTCAAGCCGGAAAGTCTGCACACCCCTTTCACCTTCTCCACGTTTTATTACATTACAGACATATTCTACAATAGATTGAGTAAATTTTTTGTCTCAAAATTCTACACAAAATAGCCCATAATGACAAAGTGAAAACATGTTTTTAGACATTTGTGCTAATTTATTAAAAATCTAAGTGTAAAATATTATATGTACACAAGTGTGCGCACCCTTTGATATGACACCCAAAAGTGAGCTGAGGTGCATTTTTTTCACACTGATACTGCTTGAGATGTTTCTACAACTTAATTGGAGCCCACCTGTGATAAATTCTATTGATTGGACATGATTGGGGATTGCCAACACCTGCCTATATAAGGTCCCACAGTTGACAGTGCATGTCAGAGCAAACTCCAAGCTATGGGGTCAAAGGAATTATCTGCAGACCTCAGAAACAGGATTGTGTCAAGGCATAGATCTGGAGAAGGGTACGGAAAAAATCTCAGCAGCTTTACAGGTCCCAAAGAGCACAGTGGCCACCATCATTGGTAAATGGAAGAAGTTTGGAACCACCAAGAATCTTCCTAGACCTGGCCGCCCGGCCAAACTGAGCAATCGGGGAAGACAGGCCTTGGCCAGGGAGGTGAGCAGGAACCAGAGGGTCCAGCGTATCCTTGTGGAGATGGGAGAACCTTTCAAAAGATCAACCATCCCTACAGTGAAGCATGGCGGTGGCAGCATCATGATGTGGGGATGTTTTTCAGCAGCGGAAACGGGGCGACTAGTCCTGATAGAGGGAAAGATGAATGCAGCTAAGTACACCGAGATCCTTGAAGAAAACCTTCTCCAGAGCGCTCTGGATAAAAGGCAAAATATCTCTTGTTTGTAAAGGCAGCCCTACCCTGATTTTAATGCTGTCTATCTCGCTGTAGGTGCTCTCTGTGTTAGCCAGGCTGGGGTTTCGTCTCCCTCTCTGCTGCCTCCCGCTGGTCATTCAGCAGCTCCTGAAACTGTGCCACCATCATCTTCTCCTCTTTCAGCTCCTTGGAAAGAGACACCTGGGTCAGAGGTCTTCCCACGCTAATGCTACAATCGCATGTATACACACTGCACAACCATTTACCTCAATTCTCCCTTGCTTCAACCATACCACTTAGCTGTGATATCACACTCCCTCCCTCTGCTTCTGATACATGCTGTTTCCACACCATCCCACTGCTACTGACATATGCTTTTCTCACACACTCCCTCTGCTACTGGTAGTGCTGTTATTACACCCTCACTCTGCTACTCATAAATGCTGTACCTGCACCCTCCCTCTGCTTCTGAGAAGTACTTTTCTTACACCCTCCCTATACTCTCACTAAGCATCCAGAGTGGAGGGGGTTCTTCTCCCTCAGGATGGCCAGTACTTTGCCCGCTTCCTCCTCTGAAAAGACCAGCGTGTTCAGCCCAGCCAGTATCTGCTGGAACTCAATTTTGTTTCCTGTATATGCAGACATGGAGGAGAGACAGTTACTGACACAGGGAGAGATTATCATGTTGTTTCACAGAACAGAGAGATTGTCATGTTGCTTCACAGAGCAGAGTGTATCATTTACAGTGGATTGAGTGTCTCTTCTTACCTTTGTCAATCTTAGTCTTGGACATCTTCTTTGGTGCGTCTCTTACTGATGCAAGAGCCTGGTCCACTTTAGTTTCTGATGAAGATATATGTAATATAATGGCAGTTGCCAATGGGATGGCAGTTGGTCATTAGCCAGAATAGAGGAATGGTAAAAATATATGGTATCGTCATCACCCACAAAGCAGTTTGTAACTCATCATAACAGTACTTGATGCCTCCGCTCTAATTGACACCTTGATTGTGACTAACGGCCAGATTTACTAAAGAATTGCAACTGCTTTTCTATGAGGTTGAAGTGCAGACTGTCAACTTTAATTTGAGGGTGTTGTCCACACAAAAATTCAGATGTATAAAATTAAAAAATCAGCGTACCTCTGCACACGCTTCACACCATATGTACACAATGTTTGGAGTCAGTGTGATTTAGCGGCACCATGATCAAAAGGCAGAGGGAGAAAAAACTTTATGTAAGCAGATTTCCGACTTTCTCCCTGAACATTTTTTCACGCACTTTTTTTTTTCTTTTCTAAATTTGTTTCAGATTTCCCCCCCATTTTTTCCCCAATTTGGTAGCCAATTGAACCCCTATTATAATACAATTTTACTCAGAGTTTATTCATGTGGCCTCTGGAGTGAAAACGCTAAAACAGGGTGGACATTATGTAAATTAGGCAAAGTAAGTATTCCGTCTGATTTACGAAAACAGGCATTAATACCGACTATCCTCTTTGCATGAGAATTTTTAGATCTCCTGAAAGCAGGTATAATTTGTCTGCGTTGATATAGCCTATAGCTCACACACAGGATGCATGAGAAGGGTATCGGGCTGTAGGACGAATGCATCCTCTAATGCATAGCACTCAAAAGGAGACAGGATTTAAAACATGTTTCACACATGTTTCTGTAACATGTTCGCAGTCTCCCTCAGTGAGGAGGGAATGTGTGTGGTTTCTGTGGCAGTAGATGTGATAATTGTGAAGCCGGATTGAATGAGTGAACGGTTGATTGAATGATCGAATGATTGGAAGAATGAGTGATTGGATGAATGAATGGTACTCATTGAAAAATTGGATGATTATAAGGGGAATTCTGGGGCTGGGTTCCCTGAGGGAATATAATGAGCGCACCTGGGGTAAACGACAGATCTGACGGAAGGCGAGCTAGAGAGCGTGTGAGAGCTCTTGTGTTTGGCTGTGTTTCTTCTTTTTTTTTGTTGTTTGGTTTGGTAAATTTAACTTTTGTGTGAGTGCGGATGTGTTGTGTTTATGTACTGCTTACCTGAGTGAGGCGGGCAGCTGGAAGCGAGCTGAGGCGACCTGGGAAGGAAGAACAAAAGACAGCGACTTCATACCCGGAACTGACAGCCAGCAATGATGGCGAACTGCAGAGCTGTTCAGTACGATGGAGCCGGTGTGACCGGGGAAACTGTGATGAGCTGATGCTGGGGGAACTGACTTCCCCCAAACCGTAAGGAATGTGTTCACGCCGTACATGCAAACGTAGTGTGTGTGTGGGTCTCAGGCCAGTGCAAGCAGGGAACTGAGCGGCAGCGGGTGTGTCCTTTTCTCCCCTGCCAGAGTCGGTGTCCCGCATCCAGACCGGCGAGTGTGACGAGGGCGACGGTGCGCAGTGTCCCGTTATTCACCCGAGTGGTGGACAGTCTGAATCCTCGTTGGGGACCACCAAAGCTGTCCGATTGTGTGTTGGTGTGTGTGATTATTTTCGGCCAGACGGCTTTTTATTATTATTTTTTTTAAATTATTTTTGTGGGCAGGACTTCACAACACTTATTCTTTCTATCTGTTTGTGGTGTGGGATGCTAGTGAGTTTGGTTATTGTATGAGTGTGGACTGCCGTGTCTGTTTGTGTGTGGGCTTTCCCCTCATGAGTATTGTGGGGCTGGGCGGCCGGCAGCCCCTGAGGTGGGCTATTGAGGGTGTGATCACGAGTGTGTGTGTGTGTGTGTGCCCATTTGCCAGTAGCCTAAATATTTATAAAGAGCACAGTGTGTCTACGAGTGGTGTGAGTGCTAGTGTGTGTTGTGTGGTGTGTGGGGGTAGGCACGCTTACCTGTGGGTGGGGCCGGCTTTATCCGGCAGAATGGAGAGAGAGACGGGGAGAGAAAAGGAACCCACAGACGGGCATAGCTTCTGTCAGTCGCGCTTGTGAAAATCATTGTTTTAAATGAATTGTACAAAATAAAAATTATTTTGACCTTTACTTAAAAACCTGGTCCGGATTCTGGCATGGGATTTGCCCGGTTTAAACCGTAACAAACATTTTTGGCGTAGTCGGCAGGATCCGCCTCTATATACTCTCCATGTGTGCTCAATGGGTACCTAAGTTTAGTGGGGGAGAGGGGACCGTAAAATTTAAGGAGTGGAAGGCGTAGGTACAGGCTATGCTCAGGGCGCAGGCGCTGACAGAAGACCAGCAGGTGGACTTTGTGTTGGGGGCCCTGGAGGGAACAGCGCGGAGGGAAGTGTGGTTGCTGGGGGAATGGCAGACTATCAATACCATGTGGAAGAAGTTGGATTAATGGTATAGCCAGCCAATGCCACTGCCAGTAGCCCGGCACTGTTCCTTCCAGTGCCAGGGGCATCAACTTGACCTCCGTGAGCTTCATTCCAGGTGGTGCAAGCAGGAGCCTGGCGGTGATGGGGAGAACGACATCCTGTTGCGTGACTAATTCCTGCTGGGGCTATAAGATGGGCCGATGAAGCGGGAGTTACAACGGCAGATTCGGCATCAGGACAGCCTCACTTGCCGCACCAGGAGCTACAATACCAGCTAGCAGCCTTAGAGAGGACCCTGATCGCTGAGTTGAGACAACAGTGCGCTCCGGACCCCGTTGCCCCCTCACCTGGGGGCACTGAGGCCTGAGGCCTGAGGAGCTGTCAATAACTACCCTTATGTTCCCCTTTCAGATCAGCACTCGTTTCCTTATCGGTGGGATGAGAGAGGAAGGCCCATCTGTCATGAGTGTGGAGGAGCAGGACTTGTACAGCGGAGGTGCCTCACTTGTTGCCCTACTGGGGGTCCATTAAATGCTTACCCCCGGCTATGGTAGGGCATGTGGGCGGGGCAAAAACGGACCCACAAGAAGAAAAGCAGCAGAGGAAAGGAGTGCTGGGTAGGTGCCCCCAGGTAGACGTGGAGGTCGGGCAGAGGTTCGCGTGCTTATTGGACACCGGCTCACAGGTGACCTTGTTTAGCAAGAGGTACTACCGGCAGTGGTTGGGGGACAGGCCCATGCAGAATCCCACCGTCTTGGACCTGCGTGCGGCCAACGGTTTCCAGATCCCGTTTGTCAGCTATGCCGTTATGGACTTCATTGTAGGGGGAGTGCACGTGCCAGGAAAAGGTGCGGTTATAGTGCGGGATGACTGTTTGGGCTCTGAATGGGGGGTGTTGGGGATGAACGTCATCCAGCACTGTTCGAGAGAAGTGATGCGGGGGGCGCAGCCTGGGGCTCTGACTTTTATGGCTAGCCGACAGGGGAAAGTGCGACGTGAGTGGGAGAGGGGGCGTTTGCGGTCTGCTATTGACTCCAGAACCGGTTCCCCATCCCGGGACAGTTAGGCAACGCCCGTCTTACCCGGAGACATCCAGTTGAGAATCCGGCCCACTTGGAGGTAGTACGCTGGGCATAAGTGAGTGGTGGGGGCTTGGCTGAGGGGCAGTCTGGGCTGGCAGAGGGTGTGGAAGACAGAGTCGAGTGGGTGGCCCGGGGACTGGTTCGGGTGTGGGGAGGCCGGGTGCTATTGTGGATCACTAAAGTCCACCCTTTCCTCATCGAGTTGCCCAGGCGGCGCCTCCTGGTGACCATTGGTGGTATTGACCTCTCCCAGGTGCAAGGTGGCTGCGATATGGTGCTGCAGACCCCCAGCCCCGGAGAAGCGGTTGATGCAGCGGTGCCTGGGAGATCAGAACAAGTCATTGCTGATCTATCTTGACGACATTATTGTTTATTCCAGGCCCATCTGAAGCATCTGGAGGTGGTGTTTTGCCGGCTGGCCCAGCACGAATTGAAGTTGCAGCCCCAAAGTGTCAGGTGAAGTGCTTGCGGCATGTGATTGGACTCATGGGAGTGGACCCGAAGAAGACGTTAAGAAACTGCGCGCTCCCCCGCCAGTAAAGATTCCGGCGTCTTTTACCTACTGTTAAATGCCCTGTAAAATTAACCCCGGTCCCCAGGTTAAAACAATCCCGTGCGAATTGACATGACGGTAAATATTCTGTTATTTCCTGTGAGAAATTAGTTTTCTCCTGGTTTTTCACGTAAGCACTTGAGGATGCATTTAGTCGTCCTCTCTTCAGTCCAAGTGCAAGCCACAACTATTAGCCAACCTCTAAATTAAGTGCAATGTTACATTAAATAAAGACAAAAAGCAAATAAAAAATAAAAATAAAAAACAGGCTCAAAAGTAGGCTACAGTGGGGCAACGCTTATGGACTTGCACAACATGCTAAAAATGTTATTTTAACATAAAACAATATTATTGCAAAGGCTAAGAAATTTATCAATATTAACTTAACTGTTTGAATTATGAAGTCAGTAAGCCAACACAATTTGATACTGAAAAACAAAACTCTTATTTGGCCTCTCCACTTCTGTTAACCTGCTTTCGGCTAGGGGTTACAATCTTGGCTTTCCATGCGTTAGGTCAGTGGTTCGATTCCTGCTTGGTACCAATGGCTAAGTACATTTTTGGCAAAATTATTGTGCAAATGATATGCTTCCTTTAATCTCCTTTTTACAGTAACAAACGCCTTTTTATTGCAAAGGTTAAGAAATTTAACAGTATTAACTGTTCACTGTTTCACGTAAAAGGCCACCGACATAGTCCAGTAACTTACGATACTACCGACTAACGAAAGATTTACTGCAGGTCACGTTTACGCAGTTAGCTATGGGAACAAGTATCCATTTGTCAGACACAGAAAATAAAGTTTTCATGGTACAGAGCACGTTGTTGCAGTAATGAAAAAAAGTCAATTCATAACTGTGCCATTGGCTACATCGTCGCTAGTCTCAATCTCACACAAAAGCACCTCCCAATGCATTCTGACACTGTGCCACTGCCGTTCTCCCAGCAACCGCACCTCCTTCCACGGTGTTCCATGCAGGGCCCCCAGCACAAAGTCTGCCTGCTGCTCTTTTGTCAGCGCCTGTGCCCTGAGCATAGCCTGGACCTGTGCTTGCTTACGATCCCCTCCTCCCCACTAAATTTAGCTACCCATGGGGCGCACATAAACCATGGAAAAGCAAAACCAATACCACTGGCAAGACCAGGCCCCAGAGGGACCGCTGCACCCTGTCCTTTCATACTATCAGTATACTGCTGGAGAGTATATCTGGTAGATCCTGCTGACTAAGCCAAATTTGTAACCGGGGAAAACGGGCGAAACCCGTTCCCGAACCCCTGACCATGTTTTTTACAAGATCCACCACTCCCCAAGCAGTACACCAGCTAAAAAGTAAAAGGTAAAATATTTTTATTTATACAAATTTCATTAAAATTGTATACATACAGTCAAGCCAGAAAGTCTGCACACCCCTTTCACCTTCTCCACGTTTTATTACATTACAGACTTATACTACAATAGATTGAGTTAATTTTTTGCCTCAAACATCTACACACAATAGCTAATAATGACGAAGTGAAAACAGGTTTTTAGAAAATATGCAATTTTATTTTACTGACAAAAATAGGTTATTTAGGGGTTACATATCTGTACACACCCTTAGCCTAATACTTGGTTGCTGCACCTTTGGCAGCGATTACAGCTTCAAGGCGTCTTGGGAAAGAAGCTATGAGCTTGACACACTTGTTTCTGGACATTTTTACCCTTTCCTCTTGGCATATCCTTGCAAGCTCCGTCAGGTTGGATGGGGAGCTTTGGTACACAGCCATTTTCAGCTCTTTCCACAGATGTTCAATTGGATTCAGGTCTGGGCTCTGGCTGGGCCACTCAAGAACATGCACAGACTTTCTCCGAAGCCACTCCTTTGTTCTCTTGGCTGTGTACTTCGAGTCGTTGTCATGTTGGAAGGTAAACCTTCACCCCAGTCTGAGGTCCAGAGCGCTCTGGAGCAGGTTTTCTTCAAGGATCTTTGTGTACTTAGCTGCATTCATCTTTTCCTCTATCAGGACTAGTCGCCCCGTTCCTGCTGCTGAAAAACATCCCCACATCATGATGCCACTCTACCATAAAGGCCTGATTGGTGGAGTGCTGCCTGGATGGTTGATCTTCTGAAAGGTTCTCCCATCTTCACAAAGATACACTGGAGCTCTGTCAGAGTGACCCTCGGGTTCCTGCTCACCTTCCTGGCCAAGGCTCGTCTTCCCTGATTGCTCAATTTGGCCGGGTGGCCAGGTCTAGGAAGATTCTTGGTGGTTCCAAACTTCTTTCATTTACGAATGATGGTGGCCACTGTGCTCTTTGGGACCTGTAAAGCTGCAGAGATTTGTCCGTACCTTTCTCCAGATCTATGCCTTGACACAATCCTGTTTCTGAGGTCTGCAGATAATTCCTTTGACCCCATGGCTTGGAGTTTGCTCTGACATGCACTGTCAACTGTGGGACCCTATATAGGCAAATGTTGATTGTCCCAATCATGTCCAATCAATTGAATTTATCACAAGTGGACTCCAATTAAGTTGTATAAACATCTCAAGCAGTATCAGTGGAAACCAAATGCACCTCAGCTCACTTTTGGGTGTCATATCAAAGGGTGTGCACACTTGTGTACATATGATATTTTACATTTAGATTTTTAATAAATTAGCAAGAATGTCTAAAAACCTGTTTTAACTTTGTCATTATGGGCTATTTTGTGTAGAATTTTGAGACCCCTCCCGCAGGTAAGCATGCCCGCCCCACACATAACACAATACACACACTTGCCACACAAACCACTCGTAAACCTGTGCAAAAATAGATTTATATTTCTGGCGTGGGCACACACACACTCGTGACCACCACACCCTCAATAGCTCACCTTCAGAGGTCCACCTTCACACCACACTGCTGGTAAAACTACCACACACAAAAAAAATACAAGCCGACCAGCAAAATAAAAATACACACACAACACAATGGGACACCTTCTCCACCCCTTGGTGGTCGCCAATGGGGTATCTGCCTGCCCCCCAATCGGACAAGCCTCGGGTCACAGTCCCTCTACTGTTAACCGCCGCCCTCGTCACACTCGCCGGTCTTGCCACGGGACACCAACTCTAGGCAGGGGAGAGAAGCGCTGCCGCTCAGTTCCCTGCTCACACCGGTCTAGGACTGGTGAAAACGCATTCCTTACGGTCTGGGGGAAGTGATCTCCCTCAGCAAACGCTCCACACAATATCTCTGGTTCCACAGGCTCCGTCACACCGACTGGCTCTGCAGTTTGCCACCGATGCTGCTTGTCAATTCTGGGTGTAATGCAGTCTTCTCTTCGCGTGTTTCCACGGTTCCTGGCCGCTCCAGCTCTCCTGATATAGATTAAAGACAAATAAGGCCCTGATGGTATATACCCAAGGGTACTCAAGTAGTTAAGTGAGATCATCTATAAACCACTGGCAGGTATTTTTAGACGGTCTTTAGAAACTGGAGAAACACCAGACGACTGGAAGCAAGGTGATGTAATACTAATATATACGAAAGGAGACCGAACTGATCCAGGAAACTATAGGCTTGTCAGTTTAACTTGCATCACAAAATACTGGAATCTATCATCAGAGACAGATAACAACCTCTTAAGAGATAGCCAAAATGGTTTTTGCAGGGGAAGGTCATGCCAGACAAACCTTTTGGCATTTTTTGAGGAAGCCACCAAGTGTTTTGATTGTAACAAGGCTTATGATATTATATACCTAGATTTCCAAAAAGCATTTGATAAGGTACCACATGATAGATTCATTATCAAAATGAAGACAGTAGGAATTATAGGAAGCATTTCAGAATGGGTTTGGAACTGGCTACAGGGTAGAACACAAAGAGTAGTAGGGGGGATCTTATCTGAGCAGGGTATTGTGGGAAGTGGAGTCCCACAAGGATCAGTGTTGGGACCTCTGCTCTTCCTTATTTACATAAATGACCTTGACAGGGACATCAAAAGTACATTCGTTAAATTGGCTGATGATACAAAACTGGGAGGTTTAGCTAACAGTTTGGATGCTATTAAAGTAATCCAAGAAGGTTTTAAACAATCCAGAAGTGGGTGGAAACCTGGCAAATTAAATTCAACATAGCTAAATGTAGAATTTTACATGTGGAAAATAAAAACATAAAGCAATGCTACTTTATGGGAGAAACAAAATTGGAATGTGCTCAATTGCTCAAAGACTTAGGAGTAGTAGATGATCATAGCCTTTCAGGTTCTAGGCATTGTGCTGTAGCAGTAAAAATGGCTAACAGGATGCAAGGATATATAGCCAATAGTATTGAGTAAAATTCCAAGGAAGTTATGCTTATGTTATACAATACCTTTGTCAGACCACACTTAGAGTACTGTGTGCAGTTCTGGGCACCGCATTACACAAAATATATAGAATCTCTGGAAAAGGGCGGCAGTATAGTACAGTGGTTAAGGAACTGGGTTTGTAACCGAAAGGTCGCAGGTTCGAGTCCCATGTAGGACACTGCCGTTGTACCCCTGAGCAAGGTACTTCACCTGAATTGCTTCAGTATATATCCAGCTGTAAATGGATACTATGTATAAAATGCAAAAATGCTGTGTAAGTCGCTCTGGATAAGAGCGTCTGCTAAATGCCTATAATGTAATGTAATATTATGTAAAGAAGGGCAACTAAGTTTGTTCCTGGCATGAAAGATAAAAGTTATGAGGAAAAACTTAGGGGATACTTAATCTCTTTAAGCTTTGTAAAAGGAGACTTATGGGTGATTTTAAAATAGAGGCTTTAAATTCATAAAAGGGATTAATAAAGTGAACTACAGGATATTCTTCAGGTTGAGTTGTGGGCTGAATGGCCTGTTCTCATTAATTATGTACAGTATTAAGTTATGTAGGCTACATGTTGTACTAAAACAAACTTTAAACAAGTAAAAATGGACATGGTAACTCTGGTTTATATTTAGTAATACAATTTGAGCATGCTCTATTTCTAACAACGTTCTGTTTTAAAGCATGCACCCCCCCCCCCCCCAACATAATCGGCAAACTGTGGTAGGGTAAACTGAATCTAACACAATGTACTAAAGTATACCATACACTTACACAAGCCAGTATTAAATGCAAAATGTGAACTAGATGTGAGGATGAACTAAATGTGAGCATACTCTCAGATAAAAAAAGAGTGTGTAGGTCTCATAGCTACTAGAAACTGTTTAACCAATGTTACTTATGTTACAATGTTACTTATGTTACATTTGTATGGATCTCTATGGGAATTAGGGGGTGGGACTAGATTTAGCTGTAAATTACGCTGGAACATTATGGAATACATGGTTGGTAAGATGGCTGTAAGTCATCAAGGGTCTGAGGTATCAAACAAGCCTCAAACCATCACTCTGCTGCCAGATATGCAGTAGATATGGATGGATAACTTGAAGGGTTTCTTCTCCTGACTTATTTTTTCATAGATTTCAATAGGAAAATTTGTCAGGAGAAGAAACCCTTCAAGTTATCCATCCATATCTACTGTATTTCTGACAGCAGAGTGATGGTTTAAGGCTTGTTTGATACGTCAGACCCTTGATGACTTAGAGCCATTTAGCCAACCATGTGTTCCACTGTCCCATTGTTATTTACAGCTAAATCTAATCCCACCCCCCAATTCCCACAGAGATCCATTCAAATGCGGAGATGTTATAGTATCACTTGTAAGAGTACCAGAAAATAAGATATCAAGAGTTTTTTGATGTTGTTGGGTCACAGATATCAGAAAGGCATGGCATGCAAAGGATATGCAACCAAATATAAAAAAATATTACTTTATTCTATATATAAATGCAGGGGTGCTAATAATTGTGGCACATGTGGTTTTGTTAAAAATAATTATTTCTTGATGAGGGTTTTTTTTTTCTCGTAATAAATGTATTTCAATTAAAGGTTGGATTCTTCTAATTTCTTCAGTGTGAGATTAAGCTAATACAACAAAACCTTTTTTACACATCTTTACCAGGGGTGCAAATAATAGTGGCGGGCACGTATAGCCTAAATCTGAACAGAGCTGGGCACTACAACATATTGACCCATGTGGAGAGTGAACAAAGCTGATTGGTAATAAAATATTGCCTCTTTGTCGAGCCTCACCCAAGTCCTATCTTTAGTTATTTTGCTAACTTCAGAAAGCAAGTTTGCTCACAAACCCGTGCCATTGCGAAGACCCGTCAGTTAACCTGCATTTGTATGTAGCTAGCCTACTCTATGAAATTGAACACAGATTACCCCCTTGCTAATTAAGCGAGTCTGGGGTAAGCTACGTTACAGTGTATTACATTTCATTCAGTTCATGTCCATGTAGGGGAAAAAACAGCTTTATTTTCCTAAGTAGGCTAAAGGGAGCTAAACTAAGCCTATTCGTTAGACCAGTTCACACTATGCATATAACTAATAAATGCTTCCAGGTAACGGTGAATAAAATCAAGTAAGTTGTAGTGTCATCTTTAGTCAAATTATTTGCTAAGAACCTCCGTACAGTCAGAGGTTCGTTACTTTTTTCTAATGTCCCACCATTTTCATTCTTCTGCTCTGTAGTTTTCATTCATTGAGTCAAAAATCATGTATTTGAAGTGGTTTTTGAAGATATGAATCTGGACACAATCCGTAGGCTACTTGAAGTTAAAATATATATGTAACTGGAAAAACATCTTTATTAATGTTAATTAGCTACAACTGATATAACATAGCCTAAAGGCTAATAAGGAAAATATCAGCGCATAATGTCAGCTGTTGCTCTCAGCATAAAACAAGAGAAGCTTAACCTGTTGTCAGTGGAAGTGAGCAACACTGCCATAACTGTCCGTAGCTTATCGTGCTCAGCTGGGTAAGTAACTAGCTAACGTTACAAAACAATTTAATTGAACATCATTTTTATATTTATTCTTTACCTAACCTATGTGACATGGGCAATTTATTTGTTAATCTTTGCAATCAATCAACAATTGCTATGCGCAGGAGCGCTCTAATTGGCGGTTCAGCTAGGCACGTGCCCAATTGCCCATATTGTAGATCCCTGGGTTTTATAGTTGTATTAATCACATGTATGGCAAGTTTGCAGAACATTGTTGTTTGTTGAATGTGTGCAACACTTTGCATTAAAATTTTCCAAATAAAAATTGAAGCAAGTGAAAATGGAAAAGGAAAATGTGCGACTGAGTCGTGGAAATACCTGATTGACATGTTTGTTTTTGCTGCTCATTTGAATTTCCTGACTTTTCCTGTGGCTTTTATCCAAAACAAATCTAACTTAAAACATAGTTTTTTTTTGTCATAAATATAATATACACTGGAAAAGGCAATCAATGGGCAATGCAGGATGGATGGATGGAAGGCAGGATTGGCAAAAACTGAGATTAGGCCACTCACGTTCATGATTTAGATTTAGACTTAGAATAGGAAAACATGAGACAGGCAATTGACTGTGTAATGACTCAATGATGATTATGTCACACGAGGTGTACCAAGCTATAAACAAGCTGTCTGATAACAAAGCAAATGGTCTAGATCATATTACTGCTGAACACCTTAAATATGCCAGTCCTCATGTCTTTTTATGTGGACCCTGAGTCTGTAATAAGTTTGATTGATTGATTGATTGATTGGTACCAGAAATAATTTAAGCATGCGCTTTTCTACTATACACGGTAAGCGAAAGTGAGGATTTATGGGAAAGAATGAACGCACCAGGGAGGATGAGTTTTTTCCAGCCACACCGGCTATAAACAGTCGAAGATTTAATTTTGAAATTTCTATTGTGGTTATCCACTTTGCACTCCGTTACAGTAGGCGGCGGTATGCACGCATCAATCTGTAAATAACCCGCCATAACACCAAGCGAAAAAGTGTGAAATTATTTCGCAGTCCCCGCCCACTGTAAAGGGTGCCGCAGTAAAATGTGACGCGCACGCGCAACCAAGCTCCCTCTTTTGCTGGAAGGTAAGGGTTTGCACGGCGCGTGCACTTCTCCGCAGGGTACAAAACATAACCTAACGGTTTATTTATTCGCCAGACGTTGTTGAACAGAAACATTAAGTTGCGTAGAGTGTTAAGCAACGCGATTTGTCAGAAGTTCCTGTATTTGTCAGCGGTGTGACTTTAAGGCGGTAGGATGTAGGTTTCGCGTTTAGCTCCTTTCTGTCTGGTCTATTAAAAAGCCACGGGCCCTGTAGCGCCCTGGCTGCAACTGTATTGATCATATCGTTGCTAGCCGCTACTCGCTAGAAACAGACACGATATATACGAAAATATAACTCCACCTTCCATCCATCAGGAACATATAAAATTATTTGGACAAAGCATTGGTTTTCTGTTCGTATTTATGGGGGAAACTTTTCAAACTTCATTTGCAGTTTTTTTCCAGACTGCCAGCACAGTTGACTAGTTAACGTTACGCTAACAATCCAAGTTAGCTCCTTCGTTAGCTCACAATCTCTTGAATGAAATTGACAGTGCGGAAGCATTTTAATCACCTTAAATGCAGTTTTGGATTTTTTCCCATGGGTACTAGCTACTATGGTACTTAATGTTATACTAAGCAAATTGCCAATTGACTAGGTAGCTAGCTATTAGTTTATTAGCTTCCATTGGCGAACTTAAGAGTTGGGAGTGAGCCTGAGTAGCTAGCCAGCAATTTTTTTGGAAATCGTTTGAAAATTCTTAAAGATAACGTTATCTTAATCTAACGGTACAATCAACAGCGGCTCCATTGTTGCCGTCTTGTCGGCTAACGTAATGTACGTGTTCATGAAAGTTTTGTGTTGAACTTGGAAATGCGCTAGTTTGCTATAGCCAGGCCTCCGTTGCTAGCTTATTGTTAGCTAGCCAGCTACTTTCCGCTGTTCTGGCTAACTATCCAAGCCACTTAACTAAAGTAACTGAATGAAGCTGACGTAATTGAATTAACTGATTTAACTAATCTGTTCATTCCCATGGCAATGGACCCTGTGTAGCGACGTCTGGTTTCTGAACATGGTTTCTTCAGGTTTTGTGTACAACACGCGTGGTGGGCCTCTCGTGTGTGCAGCCGAGAACCATGATGCTGCAGGTTAGCAGATGTGTTCTGCCGTTTCCGTTTCCCGATCAAATATCAGCCGTAATGGGGACACGTGGACAGGGCGTGGGATCGAGGTAGCAGTCGTCCAATCGCACTTGAAATTAACTTAGTTCCCTCATTATTTTTCTTCTTTTTGAATTAAGTAGCGGTTAACTGATGGTTAGCATTACCGTTAAAGTGTGTGTAACACGCGTAGTCATTGACGCTGGAGCACTTCGATGTCATACTTGAAACCTTCACGTGAGAAACTAGCTTGTGAGGTGTTGAAAACAAACGTGTATTTTGGCAACGTCATGTAAAACGTCTACCCGGACTATTTGTAGGTTAAGCACGTTTATACAACGAGTCGTTTAAAATATTTTAAATGTATGCATCTATATACGTGCTGGTCTTGAAGCGTGTATTGCATGGTATTAACCACATGTTTTAAGGGGTGTATGGGAACTAAATTGGGACTAGGTTTCTGGCAAGTAATTCAAGAATATATGGTTCTTGAATTTGCGACTATTTAATGGCTATTTTGCACCTGGGCTTTTAATTAATACATTTTAGTAGCTTTTAATGACATGTACATAGGGTTTTATCCAAGACTGTTCCGTTAGTAGGTAAACCACAATAATGACAACTGTTTATAATGTTGGCTCTTCTAGCAGGACAGTTTACACGCACACAGCTGACCGAAGCAGTGTTTTTACCTCTAGTGGATTTTGCACATTCTGGTTTTCCAGTGCTCTTTGGGGAGTGTACAGTCTCAGGGCTGGGGGGTTGCACATTTGATGAAACTGGCACTCAATTTAAAGCCCGACCGATCCAGATTTTCGAGGGGTGGAGGGGGTGGGGGTGGCAGCCGATAGTGAATTTTTAAGCTTGAATGAAAATAGACCTTTTCTACGTGTATTGTGCACAGTTTTAGCGCTATGACTATGCAAAGGTACTCGGAAGACTTATTTTGTAAACAACTAACTTTATTACAAAAAAATAACATTAAATTATAACAACACAATTAACATCAGGCAATTTTAGAAATTAACACTGATCAAATAAAAAATAGGAATTAAATACATAGCAAAATAAACATCAGTAGCCTACTTTAAGTAATGTACTGACCATTTCAATAAATAAAATTAATAGGCTAAGTGCTACACATTTTATGACACAAATAAAAATGTTAGCACAGAAAAACTTGCTGTAGCTATTCATTGATGTGTGTTATTCCGTTCATTAATTGTTTGATAATTAAGAACTGGAAACAGGTTGGGAGTTAGCTATATCCATATAAAGCTCGTCTAAGGTTACAGGAGGCCTATTTTACAGCCAATCGGCGCTTTCAGTCTGGTCGCATAACGTTGGTTAACAAGGGGGGAAAAGAGCAAAACTAAATGGCTCGTTCACCGGACGACGCATCAATTTAAAACCCCTCGGAGCTAGGATTGGAAAAGTTTAGAAAACCCTTAACTGGTTTTAGCCGTGAGTGTACACGTACAGGATCGGTTACCGAAACCTACCTGTAGAATGATTTTACTTGTCGTAAATAAAGAATGGTACTTCCACGTTTCGTGGGAATCTAACATTTTCGCAGTTAATTTGACAGTTGAACATTTGTGTTTATTTTATCATCATATGTTATCTCTATATTATGGCTACCGATTGTGGCTTAACTTGGACGGAGGAGACGCGTTGCATCTCCGTAAACACTTGGAAAGTGGCAAGTGATCTATGTTGTTTTTTAAATTCCAACTGTAACGTTAAGTGTCGATAGTTACCAAGCAATGCAGAAGATAAAATCCGCTATCAAGGAAACGTGCTGGGTGGAGCTCATTCTAGGTTTAGAAAACCACAGAACGCATTCTTTTTTTTTCTTCTTTTCTTTTAAGTCCATGTTTCAGACTTGGAAGGGTTCTGGGTTTTACTCAGTGCAGTTAGTCAGCCAACTTCGTAAGCTTTGTGAAACAGGCCCCAGGAGCTGTCATTCACTAGCTACCATTAGCTAGCTATTCAAAACAAACATTGTTGTCGTCATCACCTTAAATCGGTCACGTTAATCCCGTTAATTTATTCCATATGAAAATAAATGCCTGTTAGTTGAAATACGAGGGTGAATCTAAATGCACACAGTCCTAAATATATATGTTATATCTCAATCGGTAGCCTACTCATAAACTATAATGTTAGCTAAGTAAAAGCACAACAAGGTCTGTGGATGCATCTCACGTTACCGATAGCTGATTAGCTTGCCGATAACTTGCTAGCAGTGTGATCGGCAGTTTGCAAACATTTATTAAGACCGCAATTAAAGGTAGCGAAAACATATAGTTCTGGGGCGAGAACCACTAGATGGAGTGCTAGGAGCGCCTATGTGTAAGTAAGAAAAAATGCCTATATTGGTCGTTCATATCGGCCACATATCATACTTGACTACTGATGCACTATGGTCCAGAAATGGAAATATCGCCCGCGCTCTACTATCAACTCTACTCTCAATGCAGAGGTTTGAGCCTTTAGAGGCCTTCCAAGGAGCAGGAGTGTGTACTGGGCCGAACCGTTTTTTACGGTCTATGGCAGAACCTAGCGGCTGGGTTCAACTTATTGCGCTCTAGAACTGGGATTGTGAAGAAAGGCTGTGTCTTTACTGGACATCAAGGTGTTTCTGATCTTATTTGTAATGAAACCTAATCATTTACATGATCTGCCATTTTGGCTGCAATTTCTTGATGAGCTGACAGCTGAAGATTTGTCCCCATCTGAAATGGTTTGCCATTTGTCAAAGTTAATTAATTAATTAATCTGGTTTGGTGCATGTGGGGCTCATAAGCAGATTAATCCATGAAAATTCACAAAGCCCTGGATGCACCAGTACAGTCCATGTACAGTTTTCCTTCTCTCCTGACCTGGAGGGGTTGAAGTTGTTCAGTGCTGGGAGTGTTATTTTCATCCCATTTTAACAGGTTTTTGTCTCTTGTATACTCCTACAGTTCCCTGTGATTTGACCCACCATGTCAGACCCAGATCTTGATTTTACCAGTGGGGATGCTGGGGCTTCTGCCACCTTCCCCATGCAGTGCAGCGCCCTGCGTAAGAATGGCTACGTGGTTCTGAAGGGACGCCCCTGCAAGATTGTGGAAATGTCCACCTCCAAGACTGGCAAGCACGGACACGCCAAGGTAACGGGTCAGCACACTGGTCCGTCCAAAGCCGCGTTCGCTTTCAGGTGCCGCTTTACTTTAGCGTGGCGGTAGCTAACCGTGGTCCTGGAGAGCCACAGTGTCGGCTAGTTTTCTTAAAATCTGCAACTAATGTAGACTCCAGAAAACAGCACACGGTGTGTGAACCGTGTAATCGGCTGCTTTAATTGATCAGTTAAGTTCTGAGTAACAACAAAAACCAGCAGGCCTTCTTCTCTCAAGGGGTGCCTTCAGGAGGAAATCTTTTTAGTTTTATAATTATACATTCAATGCTTTGCTTAGTTTTATGGTTTCACAGCAATCTTTGAGATTGTGACTCAGGTCTGTAACCAAAAGCAACAAGCAATGCATTGAAGCAGCAGTGTTGTATTATGAAAATCGCATAAATGTAATTTGGCTTCATCAATGCGAGTGCTTCAAAGTATCACAGACATCAAAGAAAAGAACAGACCGGAAAAAAATGTAAGGACGCGTGAAGAGCGGGTAAAATATACGATCAGTTTAATGTTTAACATTATGTTTAAAAAAAAAAGGTGGCTAAAATAATGTTTAAATGCTGCTCTGTGATTAGGATATTTAGGAGTTTCATTATCTAACGAAGATCGCAAACGTTAGTTGCTCTCTTAGGCTTGTTTCCTTGAATCGTATAGCCATGGTTTGTAGTGACGGTAGACTCCACTGCATTTGCAGGCTATCGTTCGTGTTGGGGACAGTTATCAGGACGGTCCCCATTCTTTCCGATCTCACATTTACATGGAAGGTGGCAAGCTCCTCTTATTACCTAAAGATGACATTTCCATTAGGTAAGTTAGTTATTCGCTTTCCTGAGGTTACATAACCTAAACAAATCCATTCTTCTGCACGTTGGCACGCAGCCATTTGTAGTGAGAATCCCGCAAATCAAAACACTTTCATACTTGGTAGTTTGTTAGGCTACTAACCAAAGAGAGTCCGCAAACAAAAATGGCAAATATATTGAATCGTTGATCATTTCCGAAGACGGGTCACACAATGGTGCACTTACACGACTACATTTTCTATTGATTTTTAAATGATGGCAAATTAGTTTTAAAATAATGACATTGCCATTTTATATTTTTTTCCTCACGATGTGAGGAAAGAAGCTGTGTGGATTATTCTGACTGTTGGCAGACTTGTTAATCAAGGAAAATTTATGAAAATTGGCTGAGCCCAATGATCAGTTTAAAGGGAACTTGGTATAAATGGTGTTTTAGAGGGAAGTAACACCGGTGTCAAAAAAGTAGCACTGTGACAATGGCTCTCCCACAGGGATGCTCAAATTTGGCCCATGAGCGTGTTGAATATCTGGCCAGTAAGTGAATGAATAAATCAAGGAACTGTCATGCCAGAAATAACCAGCCCTACTACTGGCCTCAAAGGGCAGATTTCGGTATCCGTCCTCTACTGTATGACTGTGCTAGGATGGGCAGGCATGTTTCGTGCCAGAGGTGAGAAATTGTTGATGGAGGACTGGCATGTTTAGATTTTTGTTCCCACGTGTTAACCTGGGTGAATCGGCTGTACTCACAAGCACTAGCTCACTTGTAGACTGCAGCAATATAATTTTCTGTACCAGGATACAAATGGTGTTCAGTTGTGATATATGAGCTTATCAGGAATTTTAGCTGAAGTGTCAACTAAAGTGATTTTGCCAATTTAAATGTTAAGAATGTAAGTTTGTATGAAATTGCGCAACTCTTTTGTAAAATGTATTTATTTAAAAGCACTTGCTTTTTGTTTAAGACTAGAAGGTACGAGCGTCCTGCTGAGGCAGTGTTTGTCTCTGCAGGTCCACATGGTTGGGATTGACATTTTCACCAGCAAGAAGTATGAAGATATCTGTCCTTCTACCCACAACATGGATGTCCCCAACATCAAGAGAAATGACTTCCAGGTGAGATTGTGCTAGAAGCCAATGGCTTAGTTTGATAGAAGGGCGGGGCTCTTGGATTTACCACTTCAACATCCAGTAAAGAAAATTAACCAGGGAAAATTTCCCATCATGTCTGAAACCGTATTTGAACGTTCTGAACCCTGAATGAACAGTGATTGAAATGCATACTTTGTGTTTCTGCTAAAGACAGGGAAGTATCTTTTATTTATTTTTACATTGCATTCATGTAGTAGAACAATTAGCATTCACACGATTTCTAAGTAATAGACCTGGCTAACAATATGCACAGACCAGCAAGTGTATATGCATTTACATGTGTACATTTCACATTTCAACGTATCATGTGACATATCTTGACCAGCTCATCTTTTTAAAACCAGCAATAACAGCGAGTGGCTTCTGTACATCTTGCAGTGTAATGAGCTGTCCTGTCAATCACTGATTTGTAGGACATTATTAATACCTTGGTGACTGTAGCTAAACTTTGTAGATTGGTTGAAACCAGCAAGGCACTGACAGCCTAATGGTGTGTTGAAGTGCATCAACCCTTTCCCTCCTTCATTAATATAAAAATAAGTGAACTGCGGAGGGAGAGTAAGCTTTTGCGAAGGGCTGTGCTGAGAAGTTGTCATACGCCATCTGTAGCACTACACCAGAAGAATGCAGAAAGACATGGTTTATATTACTGAGAGGATATTTACCATATTATGATAGCCTGCAACATTGGCTTGCTTTATGTTCAGGTTACTAGTTGATGTGCCAGAATGTTAAGCCAATTAACTGGAAATAGTTAAGGGACAGCACAGCTACCCATAAGAGAATACGTAATTAAACTAGAGCTATCTTTAAACGGTAGTTGACTACATTGAGCTATGTCATGAAAAAACATTAATTGGGTCACCTACACTGGCCATGCCAGTTGGTGGCAAACACTAATGTAATTAATAACTTAACGGTTAATTTAGTTGCATGTTTTTTCAAGTTGATTTCCGGGATAAATGTTCAAGATGAGTTTCCATGAGCACACGTTCACCCAAACATTTCTGACACTGGCTCATTCACGATTTTGTGAATCCAAAGCGACTAATTCACAAAGCTAAAACACGATAGGTTTTTGCCTAAACTGCACTGAGAACCACTCCCTCCAAATGAGTTTATTTAAAACACTAACAGTGCCTTGCATTACTAAATAACATTGCGGCCTACTACCTTCATCCCACAAATGCACCTAAAGAATGGCGAGGTATGGCTATGGTAATTCACACTTCTCATGATGTGGTTTTCTCTGACTGGAGACCACTCCTGAGAGTAAAGAATCCGGGCTGGAAGCACTCACTGCATGCGTTCATTTTACCGGACCTTACTTTCACGCCAAGTGGCCAGAGTGCAGACATGTTCCACATTCCAACTCGAGACAGTTGTGTGGACCGATATATATTTTATTTTATTTTATTTGCTATTTTAAATTGATTTAAGAATCTAATCCTGTTTCCACTTTTAACACAGGGTCAAGTTACATTAAATAATTTAGGAAACATTGGGTAGTATTGCTTTGTAATAGCGCTTGTTTAATTTGTGTGAGTTAAGAGCCTATATTGTTTCTTGTAACTAATACTTTTAATGGCAGGCCTAAATTTAGCAAGTTTTAATGACTTGTAGATTGTGTTGTGTATGCGCGAGTAACTTTCCATTTTTGTAAGTTGAAAATTTTTTGTTGAACTAATTTATTCTTGTACTGTATTTGAGTAACTAATGAGAATGCATGTAAATTTATGCACCATAAGATAATTAAATCTAGTGCGAGACATACATACACACATACATACATACATACACACATACATACATACATACATACATGCAAACCCACATGCTATGGAACCTACTGGTCTCCAATGAGCGCCGGTCTCTTGTAAACACTTGGAGAGAGGTCACAGCAAATAGATGCCGGTCTCCAATAAACGCCGGATCGAAAATGGTTTACCATACGCTGGTTACCATTAACACAACAGCTAGCACAGCCAAAAAAAGTTGTCACACCAGAGGCATCGTGCAGACAAACATTCAAGGCAGGCACCAGAAAATAAAATGCCAAGGACAGACACATCCATATTAGGCTATCTGAACTACCGGTATATGGCGTGAAAGAAAGCAAGGTAGCCAGCCTACCATATGCATGTGTGATCTGATCATCTTCTTGCTAATGGGTGATTAATTGATACGATTTCAACTGCCAGCTAGCCATTAGCCATTTCAACTGGACAAGGGAGACATTGGCAAGCCATGAAGCTTGTTTAATGTTGCTGTGTAGCTAGCCAGCCAGCTGTATCAATTAAACAAACAGGCTATGTAGTTGGCTTCACCATGTTTTGGTGTAGAGTAACATTCCAGACTGAGCTCAGTGTGCTGTCTAGGATTAACAGCTGCAAATTGAGTCTGAAGTTTAATGACCTATCTTTTAGTCATGTAGCTATCTGAGTCATGAAACAATATTACTTGGGGTTTGCATGTGAAATGATAGAGAATGCTTTTCAGAAATATAAACAGGCTTCCCACAGAGATCATCCAGATGTAAAATAAATGGGGATATTTCTATTATTCATGAGCACACAAGCTAGTTTCCACACAAAACAAATGTTTTGAAAAAGCTGAATGGCTGAAATAGCATTACATGTGCAGTTAATGTCCAAAATAGGGATGCAAATTTTAAGGAATTTCCTTAATCGATAGTTGTTAACCTTAACAAACAATAGTCGATTAATTGATAACATAATATACTAAATATAGCTTATGATATACAGAATACAAAATGCATGTTATATTCCTCAATCAAAGATTTATTGTAACATTTGAGAAACAGGCATTATTGCAGCGTAACAAAAATAGAATATGAAGGCGTGTATAGGCTACTTCAACAGAAAATAAATTGCGCTCTGTCATCAGTTGCAAGCGAAACCGTTGCTGCGCTAGCCGCTAGCAGCATTAACATAATCTCTCTTGAAATGGAAAGGCGACAGTTAAACTAGCCTAGAACAGTCAACTTAAATCATAGGCTATTATGTTTTGAATAGGCTTCTCATATGCATACTAGATAGACCTACGTATTTTTATTCAAGAACATTTAAGCTACGTGGTCGGGAGCGAGTGTGTGCGCAGCCCGTTTATTAGCTCTCGAAATCCCTCACCGTCAATGGTGCTTATTGGCATCATGTCCTTTTCAACCATCAACCTCAGTGAGTCCTACTGAACTGACTAGCCTATATGAACGACTGACTATCACACCGCAGTAGCCTACATAATTGTCAACCGAATCAGTTACTCTCTGCATAGGCTACGGGCTACTCAATAGCCTAATAAATTAGTTAGCAACAAATGGCGGGGGTATTAGTAAAATAATATAGCCCGGTCAACTGTTTTTTGGTACAGTTTCACATTTAAAAAATATAGCCTGCAATCTTGATCGAAACCTGTAGCCTACCTACTGGCATCTGACGTCCACCCAACGTAACGTTACCGAAAGCAAAACGGTTCAAGCATTTCTAATCAAAATCGCATAGGCTACTGTAGGCTATATTGTACATTTTCCATGTAGGCCTATTCTGTAACTATCAAACTAAGAGTTAATGAAAGTCTGCCCGTTATTAAACCATTTCAAATCTGTAATAATGATATTGATTAAATGAAGCACATTCGTGTTTTCTTTTGTATCGAAATAGCACAATAAATGTAGGCTATTTTAAGAAGGCCTAATATGCTATAACCATGTTTTATAGGCTACACAAATATAACCAATATGTGGCTATACGTTTGTTTCTTCTTTACACTTGAAATTCAGTAAGAAGTTTAGCTAAAGCCATTTTCTTTATTTGTTGTCAGGTAATTTGAGTCTAGATCACGCACTGCGTGAATGATTGCTATTTTAATCTGAACCGCTATTTTAATCTAGTAGCCTACTGACGAACTGGGTGATTAATAGCACTATGCTACATCAGTAGACCTAGCTCAACCCTTTGTATAAGGGCTCCCCCCATAGATGACTGAACATCGACATTCAATTTGGGAGAAAAGAATCATCTGCTTTAAAAAAAAGTATGGCCCTTGTCACCCTTTTGACAACTTTACCATTTGAAAACGCAATGTTTTACAATAGGTTACTTACCACGAAATGGTCGGAACTTGAGAACACACAAATTGTCATATATTTCCGTAGTTTCTAATCCATATTTAAAACGCTCACCTGGAGCGGCCATATAAACCTAATCCATAAAACTATATAACTACAAGGAAAAAATACAAAAAGTTCATACGAGGTTTATAGGAAAAGTTCGCTTTTCAGGTGGTAGGCTACATTAACTTCGTGTGTAGGCTCAACTTCACGGCTTACACTAGGCTGAATTTGGCGCCCTCGCGTGGAGACCTTAAACCATGATTACGTTTCACACAAAAACTGCCGTTGAAACAAGACCGCAGATTATTCAGTTAATTGTTTCATTTGAAATCTTATCGATTAAATTCTTATTAGCAATTAATCGATAGTCGATTAACTGTTAACATCCCTAGTCCAAAAGCATCACATGTTCATTCTTATGTCAATAGCATTACATGTGCACGTTGTTCATTTTGTGTGTGTATCCTGCAATTGGCCACTTTGATCAGACTTCTGATCAGATTTTTTGTGGGCCTGGGGCATTTGTGATGATTGAATCAGCAGGGAAAATGAGAAGAATACAAAAATAACCCGTTAATGTTTTTAAGGGCTGAGAGTCTGTGGTCATTGTGGTTATTTCTGTCTGAAACCCTGACAAGTGGCAAACACTCCGTGCTGTGCTAGGTATGGGGCGTGCTAATTTGTCAGATGGCATGCCAATAAAAATGAGTAAAAATGTCCATAGTTCTTTCAACCAATTGTCAAAACAAGATGGGAGATGCACCACAGAAACCATCCATGTGATGGAGAAAATCACATGTCTTTAAATTGTATTAAACTCAGGGATGCCTATTTGGACAGGACTAGTAATAGCGGGACCCCTGTTTATTTTTATTTATTTTTTGGCTGATATTTTCAGGCTAAAGAGAAATTACGGGAATCTGTTGCTTTGGATAAGCAACAGATTCCCGCTTACTGCCAGCTGAGAGTGTGAGACCGGTAGGTGTTAAGCTGCATATTGTAGTTTGCACAAAGAAAATAATGAAGTTCAATTTTAGGCTGAAATTGAATGGGCACCTAAATTCCAGTGCCTGTAATAATTGGACCCGGGGGTGACATTTTAAAAGTTAAAGTTGAGACAGGCATTTAGAGCAGTGGGCAGACTGCGGCACAGTGCGTGTTTTTGCCATTTTGTTGATTCTGATCTGCATGACAATGTTTATTGCTGCAGCTGCTTGGTGTAAGTGTTTCTGTCCGGCTGATCTGCATTATGTTTGAATGCTCCTGTTCTATTTAATGCATTTCCTGTTCATGCTGATTCGCACAGAGTGCTTGATCTCCATATTCTCAGAGACCCAAATCATTTCCTGCTCGTAGATTTGCGCCTTGTATTCCACCAGTTTTTCCGTTGTTTCCAGTATATTATGACATTTGATGCATATCCCGATCAAGCCCTTATGCTCTGCAGTGTTTTCTGTTTCTGGTGATCTGTACTGTGATGTGTGTTCTCTCTGCGCATGTCTATCGGTGATGTTTCCTGTCTCCGCTGATCTCCTTCACGTTTGTTTCCCTTTGCAGCTGATTGACATACATGATGGGTTTCTGTCTCTGCTCATGGACAACGGGGATATCCGTGAGGACCTCAGGATTCCAGAGGGTGAACTTGGCAAAGATATCGAAAGCAAATTCTCTAATGGGGACGATACACTGGTGAGTGTGCTGCTGTACAGTCTGCTAAAGCCAAGCTCACACTACACGACTTGTGCCACGATTCTGACACATTTTGCAGTCCTATGATGATCTTTTAAAAAAAACTCTGCAAGAAATCTTTGTTCCGTCGGCTGGAACGCTCCTTTGATGTGAGATGGTCAAAGACGGGATTATTTCTGTCGTGAACCAGTCTAGACCTCGTTGAGAGAGTCCACGATCATTTCAAACTGGTTTGATTTTGTCGGGAGTCCTGGCTGGCCTGTTCTGACGCATCATTCTACTAGAATGTCAACAGCCATGAACGAGCGCACAACAAATGCAATGAAAAACGGTTTGAAATGATTCATACTTCCGTAGCCTTGGCAACTGTGCGTGGAAATTTGACCCCTCGATTTAGTCCTGTATAAATCGTGTATAAATCATGTGATGTGTGATCCCCAAGTTATTCCGTCCTAAAATCGCCTATTGTGTGCTCTATTGCGCAGCGATTTTTTAAAGACAGTAATTTGACAGTCGTTTGATGTGAGCTGCTCTCCTCGGACGGGATTGTGTAAAGATTTAAGTTGTGTAGTGTGAGCTTGGCTTAAGTTGCAACCTCCCCACCGTTAAGTTGCAGCATTTGAAAAAATGTTTCTGCATCCAGGTAATTGCATGCACATTAGGGGTCGACCGATTTGGTTTTTCCAGGGCTGATACCAATTATTAGTAATGAAGTTGACCGTTAACCGATATATGTAGCGTATATACATTTGCAGTGAATATGAAAATTTTAGTGCCAAAATTTACAGTCGCATGAACTCCAACACAAAACGTCCTTTAACCCTTCTCTTGCATTTGGTTTTCCCCCCTTCCCATGCTATTTCCGGTCAAAATTGACCGGTGTGTTTTGCACAGTGATATCTCTGGAACCCCTAATCCAATTTTGATGGTTGACATCTCATTTGAACAGTCAAAGCAAGTAGAATCAAGGGGTGGCAGGCAAGACGGTGTTTCATTGAATTTTGAGTGATTTATTCAACAGTGACGCACCTATGATATTTTCGGTCAGAATTGACCGCCATAGGAAATTAATGGGTATGAGTATATTATGTTCATCCTGCAGATGGAAAACATCTCCACACACACACACACACACACACACACACACACACACACACACACACACACACACAGACACACACACACAGGCTCGCACGCACACACACACACACACACACACACCATGTTGATGTTCTGTTATGGTATTTTTTTGAATATTTCTATTTCAATAAATGTTCATTGAGGAAAACAGTATCAGTGTCTTATTTTATATTCATCACAGTGAATGCAGTGAATGCTGAACTTGATGGGCCCACCGGTGGGTCCGGACCATATACTATATATACTCAAGTTCAAGTTATCAACTTGTAGTTGAAAGTACACAATGAAACACTGGCTTGCCTGTATCAGATCAATACATCCCATGGTATTGTTCAAGTTCAAGTTGTGTGTGTGTGTGTGTGCGTGCGAGCCTGTGTGTGTGTTTGTGTATGTGTGTGTGCGTGTGTGCGCGTGCGTGCCTGTGTGTGTGTGTGCGAGCCTGTGTGTGTGCGTGTGCCAGTGTGTGTGTGTGTGTGTGTGTGTGTGTGTGCGTGCGAGCCTGTGTGTGTTCCAGTGTGTGTGTGTGCGTGAGTGCCTGTGTGTGTGACAGTGTGTGTGTGTGTGTGTGCGAGCCTGTGTGTGTGTGTGTGTGTGTGTGCGTGCGAGCCTGTGTGTGTGTTTGTGTATGTGTGTGTGCGTGCGAGCCTGTGTGTGTGTGCGTGCCTGTGTGTGTGTGTGTGTGCGTGCGAGCCTGTGTGTGTGTGTGTTTGTGTGCCAGTGTGTGTGCGTGCGAGCCTGTGTGTGTGTGTGTGGAGATGTTTTCCATCTGCAGGATGAACATAATATACTCATACCCATTAATTTCCTATGGCGGTCAATTCTGACCGAAAATATCATAGGTGCGTCATTGTTGAATAAATCACTCAAAATTCAATGCAAGTGGTGATCATCAATTGTATATGTTCAGAGGCCTAGTGTGGAGGATAACATAAGATCTTGAGGCAATTGGATGAAAAATACAATATTTATGATTAAAAACAAAGTCACTCGGTCACTTTTGACCCGAAATGCAATAGATGGGTTAAACACAGTGCCGTGAAAAGTTTTTGCCCCCTTCCTGATTTCCTCTATTGTTGCATATTTCTCACACTGGATGTTTTAAGATCTTTAGACAAAATATAATATTGATTTTAGGGAACCTGAGTGAACAAATGACATTTGTTTTTTACTTATTTCATTTATTTAATGAACAAAAAATCCCAACACCCATTTCCGTGGTGTGAAAAAGTAATTGCCCCCTTACACTTAACTGCAGCCAATGTAGAATAAAGTAATCATCAGGAAAATTTGTCCGGAGAAACAACCCTTAAAGTGATTATTATTATCAATATTATATTTTGTCTAAAGATCTGAAAACATCCAATGCAAGAAATATGCAACAATAGAGGAAATCAGGAATCACTAATCAAACAATTTGCTGAATAATCATCAAGACCAATATATTATGTAGCCTATAATGATTAAGAAATGACGACGACAAAGATAACTTGAGATTGTTTAACAAGGATCAGGCAATAATTTGAATGTGTTAAGAATGTAGCCTAATTCATTTTCACAACACTCAAATTAGTCAATGCGAGTTAAACATTGGAAAGCATATTTATAGAGGACAGCCTCTTAAGTGTCTCGAACCGTTGAGCGCAACACATAATTAAGGCTTGAAAAACAACATTGAACATTTAAACATGGAGCATTTAAAGGTCAAAATCTTTGCATGATAACGTAATCATAAATGTGGATATAGAAAAATACAAGTTTATGATGCACAGATCAATAATGATATCTCAAAATAAATTGGTAGCCTAATAATTTACTTAGTGGTTTTGGTTATTAAGCGAATCAATTGTCTTAGACTTGTCGCATCTTAAAGTAGACGATTCTTAAAAATGAAGCCAAGTCAAGCCCTGATAATTTACGGACACAGAATGTAGCCTAGTTTATAGAGCTTCTAGCTAGTGTGTCAGTGTGAAAGCAACGCATTGGCTTGCTTACCATTCATGTAGGGACGGCAGTGTAGTATAATGGTCAAGGAACTGGACTTGTAACCGAAAGGTTGCAGGTTCGATTCCCAGGTAGGACACTGCCGTTGTACCCTTGAGCAAGGTACTTAACCTGTCTTGCTTCAGTATATATCCAGCTGTAATGGATAAATGTAATACGATGTTGAGAAATTGTGTAAGTCGCTCTGGATAAGAGCGTCTGCTAAATGCCTGTAATGTAATGTAATGTAACAAGGCAGCTTGCTAACTGGGTGCAAATATCCAAATAACATATCCTAATATTATTTCCAATATAGGCCAACTACTGATATCATCCATACGTATCGCATTCAAGTAACATTAGCCAATCAGCTATGAGACTCAACGTTAGCTATTGGTAACAGTCACGTTCATGTAGCTTGCCAACTATCCCATTTAGTGAAGGGCAAAAGATGTTGGGCAACAAAATTCACGGAGGTGAAAGAAATGGCTTTAAAGTCAGTGAAGCTGACGTCAAGTTTACTAAATCGAATTTACTATCAGCTAAGTTTAAAAACACCAATGACAAGAAGACAACGTTAGCTATCTAGTTGCATTAGCACTACACAAAAATATCACTGCACAAAACTTTGAAAAGAAACTATGAATGTTAGCTAACATTAGCTATCTTTTACTGCAACAGTGCCTTATGCAACTCGGTGCAGAAGAGATAAGCGACTGATTTAAAAAAAAAAAATTCTGCCTCAGTTGAATGAAATCTCTTTGATAATTGGGTATTGTTATCATATAAATTGATTCTAATGATTGTGTGTTTATTGCAACTCCAGCATTCTCACCTCAGGTCCTCACCATTCAGCATCTCTCTGCGTTCCTCTCTCCCACCAGTTTTGCCAGATGCCTGAATTAATTTCTCCCCCAAAAGATTCTGAAAATCCCCCATCTTAAATTGAGCTCTATACATTTTTTTCATAATTTTCCCCCATATGTCCTTTTAAAATCCCCCATCTATCATTGACTCCCATATGTTTTTTCTTAAAAAATTCCTCTATGAATTGTTTTAATCCCCTAGTCTGGCAACCCTGTCTCCCACGTCTGTCCCACAGATAGCCAGAGTAGTGTTGATTGGCCATTTATTTAACAAATCTGATAATGCTGCGGGACGAGCCAGCCTAAGTAGTAACCTTTCAGAGACAGGCGACTGAATCAGAGCATTATTATTTAATTGTATTTTAATCGGCAATCATATCAGAAAGAATTACGATGCCGTTAATTAGAAAAATTACTGATATCGGCCCCGATTTTCGGTCAGGCCGATAATCGGTCGAGCCCTAATGCACATGCCATGTCCCCTGCTCTTGTCCCAGAACAGCATAGCAAATAAAATGACAAATGAAATTACAATGCTGGTCTGTATTTGCACCAAAAGCCTTGTGAATGCCCTGTACTGCAGTGCCATTTTTCATAATTTCTGTGCTTAGTAAGGGGCCCTGTTCCTTGCTCAATATTACAGTAGGAATTGAACCTGCAGCAAGCTTGTTACAACCTTTTTAAGCGGCAACAGCTGTACACCACTGCCACCCGTAACCGCTGCACTCCATAACAGATATTATCCTTTTCTCTCTTTCCTGTAGGTCTCTGTGTTGTGCGCAATGGGGGAGGAGTGTGCCGTGGCCATCAAGGCTATGTCAACTAAATAGGACGAGACTTGGTTCTAAGGCTGAGACTTCTTATTCCACAAAACGTACATTTTGGTTCTAATTCTCACCAAAGCTATGGCCTTCACATACAACCTCAAATTTTTATTTTATTTTTTATTTTTTCTTTCTTTCTTCTAAAACATTGCTGGAAGTTTTATAACTGTCTCGTTGGCTGATTGGCATTGCGCCAAATCACTGAGGTTTTTTTTTTTTTCCATTAAAAAAAAAAAATTTGACTTCATTCCTTTTAATTTTGCCTTCAAGGTGTTAGTCTTGGTACTCACATTCCTGAATGTTTAAAAAAAAATAAAAAAACACAAAAAAAAGGAAAATCATAATGGGATCCAATTTTGTAAGATTATTTTTTATATTTCTTAGACTGACTAGTGTGCAGAATTTATGCCTTTTTGGGGAAAATATGCATTTCAGTTGTTGAGGAGAGAGAGGTGGGGGTGTGGAAAGACACTGTCCCTGCGGGTTGTTCTGCTCCAAACATGGTGAATGTTGGCAACGACCATTGGTCCTGAGAGCTGGCATCCTTGAACCGATTTATCTGTGGGGAGTGCAGGAATATCGGTTGTCAGCACTTAAAAGCGACCTTTTGGGAACTGCCAAAACATTTTGCCTCCTAAAATTTCAGTGATTATTTTATTCTTAAATGCCAGTGTCCTTTTCAGAAGCAAAGAAAGACGTGATGGCCATGCACGATTAGCACTGTACACGACGGCAGATCATTGGCTGTCATTTGGCAACATAAAAAAAAAAAGAATGTCGAAGCCTGTACGGGTCTCATCTTGGTAGGCTTCCCTGAGTGTTTTGTGGATGCCTCCTTGCGCGAGGGACTCAATCTGGGGAAGGGGCGTAAGTTGCAAACCTTTTTTTTCACTCGAGGCCTTTATCACCAACTGGAGAAAATAAATAAAAAGTGGAAAAATAAAATGGAAAATCTTTCTGGTTGCTTATTTCTTTTATTGTATTTATCATGCAGTTATATTAAAATGAGTTAAGACCTCCCCAGTGCACCTGTTTCTCTGTTTTTTTTTGCGAACCTTCCCCTATTATTCCCCCTTGACATGTGAGAACTTTGATCACTGCATTTGTCATTGGGAATTTTTCATGCATTAGGACCCAACCTTCCGAATGTACTGGTTGAACAATTCAAACGTCAGAGTTATATTAGAGAATATTTTGGATACCTGGCCACAAGACAAAGGGGTGTGGCTAATGGCTTAGTCATTTCTCTTAATCTCCTAAAATCCACTGGTTTTCCAAAAAATGAACATGAAAATGTGTCGGGGTTTGAAAAACCGAATGGCATGGGGACAGGGCCTTGACACGGTCCCTCTAACTTGTACGCTCTCATGCTTATTTTCTAAGCTTCTTTTGAAGGCTTAAGGTTGGGCCCTACCCCTTTTGGCGTTGTTACCAAAGGTTTTGTTGACCTGCTGTTCAACCGTCCTTTATCTACATGAGTGAGATCAGGAGTCGGGCAGTCGGTGCCTCCCCACCCCCTCATCAAGCACTTGATTTACCAAACATCTGCCATCCTAGGTGATATGGGGGTGGAGGGGAGGGGGACATGCCGGTTTTAACGGAACCCCTTGCATCACAGTCAAGCTTTGAAACATAAGATGTGAATTTTGCGTGTTGTGCTTAATCTGCAAGTTTACTTGGCAGTAGTTTGTGTATAAGGGAAGGAGCATCAAAGAAATAGAATAGTATTTCCTTGCTCATTTCCTTATACTTTCTCACTCTATTTAATGCATCTGGGGTGCTCTGGTCTGTAGTTCCTTTGCTGCCTGTGTGACTTTGATGTGCTGTTGTAAGTGTAGTAGCCAAGCACACCTTTCCAAGGTGCTCAATGATTGGGCATGTTTCAAATGTGGGCTGTGCGCCTACACTGAAGTCATGGCAGTTTTCCATTGCCTTGGTATGTTTTATTTGTTCCCATGTTTCATTTGGAAACTGTCGAACAGATATTTAATTGAGAAACTTTCCCGGAACCTCTTTTTGGAAAGGGCACTGATTTTATACAGTTTCTAAAAATGTTGCGTGTTGTGGGCGGAGCAAGAGTAACTCCATTGGGTTTGACTAATCCTGGTGCTTCCAACTGCACTCGTGCAAAGGTGATTTTCACTCATTACAACTGCAGTGTAATTATCTGTAAATATTTCTCAAAGTGTATTTGAATCTAAAATTGAGCTAGTTGCTTTCCCTTTTGCAGCATCTGTGATTTTCAGCTTTGGAATAGTTTTATTTTTCCTCCCGGAGGTCCATACTCATTCATCAACATGTTTACTGAATTGCCAAATATATTATGAGTCATCACCAGGGGAACTTTAAAAAGGTTAACTGCTACCACTTTAAGGGAAAAAATGAAGGAACGTGTTTTTAATTGATAGATTGGCTTGAACAAAACCCAACATACGCAGGGGTTTTCCATGACTCAGTCTGAGAAGGCCTGTATCGCTGATCTTTTAGCTGATTTTCATTTGGTTGACATCCCATCAAAATGAGGAGTTTGCTTTGCCCGTCAACAGGCAGATTCTCCTATAATCGTATCAGATGTGTCAAAAAAATTAAAGTTCCATATTTTAGTTCTCAAAATATGAAATAAATGTGTATGGCCGCACTGGCTGTAGCCAGGTATCGGTAAAGTATGTTGGAATGACTGGCTGTATGCGGATCAGATAGATTGCAGATGCTTGGGGATGCACACCAAGGTTAACTTGTCAAACCATGAAGTGTACGATATATTGGCAGAACCTTTTCCCAGTAGCGGTGTTGAGTCTGACATTCTCTGGTGTTGAAAGAGCTGTCAACTTAATTGCATGAAAACCTTGATTAATAATTAGGTGTATAATTGCCTCAACACAAGCCATAGAACGGTCTGAATTTCTGTTCTATGAAGGCCTTGAGGAATGAGAATGGAAGTACAGATTCTTGGCTATGGTAAGAGAGGCAAAACAAAATCTCCTAGGATCACTGTTGGAGAATTACAGAGGAAAGCAGCATCTTGGGGTCATCACGTTTCCAAAACTAAGATTAGACGTCACCTCCATGCCAACATTATTTTGAAGGCATGCCAGAAAAAAGCCTTTCCTGTCGTTTCACCACAAACGTAAGCGTCTGGAGTTTGCTAAACACTACTGGAACTTGGACTGGAACCGTGTTCTATGGTCAGATGAAACTAAAATTGAGCTTTTTGGCAACCAACACTCAAGGTGGGTTTGGCGTAACAAGAAGGATGGCTATACCGAAAGTAACCACTGTTAAGTATGGTGGACGTTTTGTGATGTGGGGCTGTTTTTTCTCCAAAGGCCCTGGGAACCTTGTTGGGATACATGGCATCATGAATTCCATGAAATACCAGGAAATTTTAAATATATATGTATATATATAAATAAATATGCAAATATGGCTGCCTCTGTCAGGAAACTAAAACTGGGTCGTCGTTGGATCTTCCAGCAGGACAATGATCCAAAACATACGTCCAAATCAACACAAAAATGGTTAACTGAACACAAAATCAAGCTGCTGTCATGGCCATCTCAGTCCCCTGACCTAAACCCCATTGAAAACCTGTGGGCTGAGCTGAAGAGGAGAGTGCACAAGAGAAGACCTAGGACTCTGGATGATCGGGAGAGATTCTGTAAAGAGGAATGGTCTCAGATTCCTTGCTCTGCATTCTCCAACCTTATTAGATGTTACAGGAAAAGACTCGGTGCTGTTTTACTGGCAAAGGGAGGTTGTACAAAGTATTAAATGCAGGGGTGCCAATAATTGTGGCACGTGATTTTGTTAAAAATAATTATTTCTTGAGGGATTTTTTTCTCAGAATAAATTTACTTCAATTAAAGGTTGGATTTTTCAAAAATGTTTCAGTGTGAGATTAAGCTAATTCACGAAACGGTGAATATTTTATAACCCTTTTTACTCATCTTTACCAGGGGTTCCAATAATTGTGGAGAGGACTGTATATAAATGGGGGAAAGTGAACATGAGCTGCTTTTGATATTGTACAAGAAACGAAACGGCCTACTAGTTACCCTGCCGGACTTTAAAATCCTCACATGGCTCCCCGTCCTTAAACTGAGAAACTGAACTGGATTTAGGAACTTGGGGGTGATCATTGCACATCATTGTTATGATATGAATATTTTCTGGCAAGCACATAAAAAGCCTCTAATCTGTTAGGCTGTTGGTCCAGCTTTTTCTCAGTATGGCCCTGTTGACTCTTTTTCTCCTAGCCAGTGCTTGTCTCGTTAGTCTGACTCACAGGGCTGTGCACTACCCCTCCCTACTCCTTTCTGTTAAAAATAAACCACCCTCCTAGTTTGCCAGCTCACTTGTGCTTGTGTCTAAGCGTACATGTGCACACATGCATGCTGGGGAAGGCAGTTGTACCCATTTGCACAAAGAAAAATTTTGGTCTCCATATGTGAGTGGTTGATGTCACTAAAAGATGTAGCGAATTCCTGAAGCATTTTTACATATAAAGTGAGAGATCGGAAATTCACTTAGAGAGTGAAGAGGGAGGAGATGTGCAAGTAAGCTTTTATTCACTGCGGATGAGGAGAGGGGGACAAGTCAAAGCAACAGTGAACGAGGGACTGTTTGACTAGCGACCTTCACTCCTCAAATGTGTCCGCCTGTGCATTTAGTTTTCTCCCACAGGCAAACAAGCCATATTCTTTTTTCTGGCGGGGGGGGAGAGAAAGGAGACAGGCTTTGTGTGCAGGCCCTGGTCTGATCGCCGTACTCTCCGGTTTCTCCTGGGAGCTGGGCGCTGGCAGCGGGCCCAGAAAGCGCAGCCAACGATGGCGAGCATTCGAGCGTGCGCTGTGGTCCAGGACTGCAGTAAAATGACGCGGTGACTTGTGCAATTCATTACCTTTATATTAATGTATTTATCAAATTAACCTTAAATCTGTGGGTTTGGGATTTGTACTTGTGGAGGGCAGGGACGGAAGGTTGCTTATCTCCCTTGACCAGTTTGCAGAATAGTTTTTTAAAACGTTTACATTGGCAATGTTTATTTTCCTCTCTTTTGATCCTAGCTGTGCTATGTGGGCTTATGGGGACTTTCTGGGATGTGTCGAGATCTAAACTGAATGGAACACGGGGCTGCCAGGAACCACCATATGTCCCGAAACACCTGACATGTATCTGGTACTTACTGCACCTCATTCAAAGTAAAAAAGAGAAAGGGTATTTTGTATAATGGCAGGTATACAGCTTCTTCGCCAGATCTTACCAGCAGCTGTAGTGCTTACTTCCCCCTCTAGCATTATCCAGCTGCCACGCACGCCCACGTGCTGCAGAAGGTTCTGTGGTTTGGTGATGTGTCATGAGCTCGCAGTGTGAGGCTGAGGGGGGTGGCTGGTCTGGCTGGCCCAACAGGATTTTCCCTTCATGAATTTGCTCTCGGCGCTCAACTTGGGTTGCCATGACAATGGGATAACTGCAGTAGGCAAAAGAGGTAGGGAACCAAAACCCGATTCAAGGAAATCCAGCATCTTTACATTGCTAAGCTCAACTAAGAACTCTAATTAACAGTTATTTTAAACAGGTTTTGTTGGTCAAAGTTAATTGGTGTGCACGTGCATGCATCTGTGGGTGTGGTTTGGTTTTTCTTTCTGCCTCTGCCCATTCATGCCATGAGTCACTCCTGCACGAGTGTAGAAAAAGTTTTTAAAAAAATGCCTTTGACATCACATCTTTGGATTACAAGACATGGGCAAAATATCAGCAATTAGACATAATTGCTGTAACTGAACAAAACATGACAAAATTCGGGCTCATTTATAAGGCGTCTTTATATCGCCCAACTAGTTCCAGGACTTTCAGCCAGAGGTCAGTTACATTCATTTATAAAAGCTGCATGTGAGTTTTAATCTTCCTTTTTCAAGTAACAGGAAGTCTCGCTGTAAGAAAGTAGATAATTTAGTGATTAACTTGTCCTAGATCATGTTGTAGGGTTTCCGGACTTCAAAAACTCAAAATGGGCAAAGTAAATAAATATACAACAGAGTTGAACTGACTTCACCATCCAAAGACAGAACCATTTCTTTTGTATCACTGTTCATAGTCTCTCAAGGTTTGTTAGTTAGATTATAGCTGTTTATAGTGTTTTTTTAATGAATGTATTATTTGCCGTAGTTCGTGTGTGCTTTAAAGCGATTCATTTTGGTGAGCTCTGCATATCTGGCAGCAGAGTGAAGGTTTGAGGCTTGTTTGATACCTCAGACCCTTAATGACTTAGCCATTTTGCCAACCATGTATTCCATCCTGTTCCAGCATGATTTACAGCTAAATCTAGTCCCACCCCCCAATTCCCATAAGAATCCATTCAGATGCAGAGAGGTTATAGTATCGCTTGTAGGAGTACCAGAAAATAAGATATCAAAAGTTTTTTGATATTCTTGGGTCACAGACATCAGGAAGTCATGGTATGCAAAGGATATGCGACCAAATATTAAAAATGATTACTTTATTCTACATTATGTTAAACTTTCCTATATTTTTTGATGCCCAAAAATGGGGGGGGGGGGGGCCTACAGGTGCAATATTTTTTGTCACTCATTTCAGAAAGTGAAACTCATATATTATATAGATTCATTACACATAGAGTGAAATATTTCAAGCCTTTATTTCTTGTAATTTTGATGATTATGGTTTACAGCTAATGAAAACCCAAATTCAGTGTCTCAGAAAATTAGAATATTGTGAAAAAGTTCAATATTGGAAACTCATGGTGTCACACTAATCAGCTAATTAACTCAAAACACCTACAAAGGTTTCCTGAGCCTTTAAATGGTCTCTCAGTCTGGTTCAGTAGGCTACACAATCATGGGGAAGACTGCTGACTTGACAGATGTCCAGAAGACAGTCATTGACACCCTCCACAAGGAGGGTAAGCCACAAAAGGTCATTGCTAAAGAAGCTGGTTGTTCACAGAGTGCTGTATCCAAGCATATTCATAGATAGAAGTTGAGTGGAAGGAAAAAGTGTGGTAGGAAAAGGTGCACAAGCAACAGGGATAACCGCAGCCTTGAGAGGATTGTCAAGCAGCTGTGGGCGGCTGTGGCTCAGGAGGTAGAGCGGGTCGTCTGCTGATCGCAGGGTTGGCGGTTCGATCCCCAGCTCCTCCTGTCCACATGTCGAAGTGTCCTTGGGCAAGACACTGAACCCCTAATTGCTCCCAATGAGCAGGCTAGCACCTTGCATGGTGGCTGCTGCCATTGGTGTGTGAACGGGTGAGTGAGAGGCCATTGTAAAGCGCTTTGGATAAAGGCGCTATATAAGTGCAGTCCAAAAAAAAGCTAAATCCATTCAAGAATTTGGGGGAGCTTCACAAGGAGTGGACTGAGGCTGGAGTCAGTGCATCAAGAGCCACCACGCACAGACGAATCCAGGACATGGGCTATAAATATCGCATTCCCCTTGTCAAGCCACTCCTGAACCAGAGACAACATCAGAGGCATCTTACCTGGGCTAAGGAGAAAAAGAACTGGACTGTTGCTCAGTGGTCCAAAGTCCTCTTTTCAGATGAAAGTAAATTTAGCATTTCATTTGGAAATCAAGGTCCCAGAGTCTGGAGGAAGAGTGGAGAGGCACAGAATCCACGTTGCTTGAAGTCCAGTGTGAAGTTTCCACAGTCAGTGATGATTTGGGGTGCCATGTCATCTGCTGGTGTTGGTCCACTGTGTTTTCTGAAGTCCACAGTCAACGCAGCCATCTATCAGGAAATTTTAGAGCACTTCATGCTTCCTTCTGTTGATAAGCTTTATGGAGATGCTGATTTCATTTTCCAGCAGGACTTGGCACCTGCCCACACTGCCAAAAGTACCAAAAGCTGTTTCAATGACTATGGTATTACTGTGCTTGATTGGCCAGATTCTCTATGGGGTATTGTCAAGAGGAAGATGAGAGACACCAGACCCAACAATGCAGATGGCCTGAAGGCCGCTATCAATGCAACCCGGGCTTCATTACACCTCAGCAGTGCCACAGGCTGATTGCCTCCATGACACGCCGCATTGATGCAGTAATTCATGCAAAAGGAGCCCCAACCAAGTATTGAGTGCATAGAAATGAACATACTTTTCAGAAGGCTGACATTTCTGTTTAAAATATGCTTTTTTATTGATCTTATGTAATATTCTAATTTTCTGAGACACTGAATTTGGGTTTTCATTAGCTGTAATCCATAATCATCAAAATTACAAGAAATAAAGGCTTGAAATATTTCACTCTATGTGTAATGAAAATATATATAATATATGAGTTTCACTTTCTGACATGAGTGACAAAAAATATTGTACTTTTTCACGATATTCAAGTTTTTTGAGCTGCACCTGTATGTACAAAAGGTTCTATAATTTCTAAACAGTTCATCCGATATGGATAAAAAATACCCTCAAATTAAAGCTGACAGTCTGCACTGCAACCTTATTGTCATTGTATCCTTGCAAACTCAAAAGTGCTAGAGTACAGAACCAAAATAACAATGAGATAATCAATGTTATTCACTTCACCTGTCAGTGGTTTTAATGTTGTGGCTGATCGGTGTATATCTTGGCATATTTCATTCAAGATTCTTTGCTATGTTGTTATTCTGAAGTATACAACATATTGTTCTCAACCATGCTCAGCCAATAAACATTAGGTAGCCATGCCTTTTCTCACAACAACATCGGACTTTTACTACATCGGACAAGTTCAGATTATTGTTGCCAACAAACAGCTAGGGACAGTGCAAGACTCAGTTCCTGGCCAGCAGAAACCAGGCGAGCACAAGGGAGCCCATTTGGTTCTGTGGCAGAGTTAGCCCATGAGCTAGGAAGGGAGGCATATACAAAATACTTAAGTCTCACATGCAACCAATGTGGGTCCCCAGACAGTGAGTCCTGACAGCCCTAATGGGGAGATGTCTGGTGGACTAACACCTACTTGTGAGATTCACAGGTAGAAATACGAGTCGATTGTAGTGAGTACCCACTCCAGAAGGGCAGAAACATATGAAGCCACCGCATGTTTCCCTGTATCCGAGGCTCTAGCTCTCTCGGCTGGAGCGTCTGAAGTGGGGTGCTCTTCCACGGGCTTCAGCGCTGCTTCCTTTTCTCCTGGGCTCCCTGTGGATTCTTTTCCGCAGGGAAAAAATGCTGAGCCCATGTTTTTGAAGAAACTGAGTGCAGCGTTTGTTGCATAGCTGGCTCGCTCGACTGGCTTCTGGAGTGGGGAGGGCAAGAGCGTTAGGTGCCTTTGAAGGGGAGTCCATTCTTCACCTGAATTTTTTGAAGCGGATGATGGCATCTGAACAAGCCCTTTTCTGAAAGCAGAGCTTTCAAAGACGCCCCTTACCTGTCTCCCATGTCTCTTGTGTCATGACGGACTACCCCACAATATGCACTGCAACTACACTGCAAAAAAGTATTTCAGATGAGGCGAGACGGATTTATTCTTTTCAAGATTTGCCAATGGGGTAAGAAAAGTAAAAAGTAACTTAAAAAAAGCTAATATTTTTTACTTGAGAGAAAAAATAAGATTTCAAGTCTAAAACATTTTTTAAGACAGACTTTGTTTTGCAGTGTAGCGATGCTGCTTGAGCCTGGTGGAGAATAGAACTGTTTGTCCAGCAAAGCTTGAAAACATCTTCCTCAGCTCCCTGAGCAGCATAAGACTTATTAGTGAGGGAGGCAGTGATCCGATCCTAGTGGTTAGGGAGCTTGGGGTGTTTATTAGACCAGTGGGACACCAGTGGAATAAGGACAGGTAGAGCGTGAAGCAGTCCTCCAGTCTGGGGGCGCTGTTGATAATGTGAGCCTGTGTCCCAAAGTTTTATAAAAAATACAGTGAGCACCATAATTCATTGGACAGTGACACATTTTTTGTTATTTTGGTTCTGTGCTCTAGCACTTTGAGTTTGAAAGTTGGCTAAATGGCTCTAAATAACTTGAAGGGTTTCTTCTCTTGACTTATTTTTCCATAGAATTCAATAGAAAAATATGTCAGAAGAAACAACCCTTAAAGTGATCCATCCATATCTACTGCATATCTGGCAGCAGAGAGATGGTTTGAGGCTTGTTTGATACAGTATTAGAAAAAACCCTCATTTCAATTTCTTAAATTGACATGTTATATTAGTGTTATATGAGAATAAGGATCTGTTTAAATTATCCAACAAAAGCCAGAGATAAGAGACTGAAGAAGGGCATGCAATTTGGGCCTTCTCACTTGCAGAGGAGCTGGCCCCCTAGCACAATAAATACCAGTCTGTAACAGAGCTGTATGCCACTTCTCTGAACCGGTGGCTGTAGGCTGGACAACATATACCTCTTAAAGTGTCTAAACGGAAGTACAGGAAGTACAGGGCTACAGGAAGTTCCGGTAAAGCGGCCCCAGCGAAACAAATAACAAAGCAGACGCTATTAAATCTCGAACGAAGAAGAAGCGAACGCTGAAGGTTTGTTTAAAAAAAAATGGAGTTATCATCGGAAATTTTTGACAAAACAATTACTAGTAAAACGTTCCATTTTTTGGGTATCATGAGATGGATGTTAGGTTGGACGAGACGGTGATAACGAGGTTGTTTCTGGGGGGGGGATACATTTTCATGAACACCGTGTCGTGATTGGTCAAAATACTTTCCGTTCGGAGACAGCTTCCAGGGGAAGTACATACACCGGAAATCCTACCCTATAGACACTTTCGGCAGTAGTTCTTTTCCAGGCTTTATCTCCTCGTGAGACAGAGATAAAACTGGGAATGAGGTTAGGTGGCTGTTGTGACAGCTGCAGTAGCAGCTCTTATATCAGTGGTTGCACAACATTCTTTAAGCTCTCTCAAAAGTGTTGGTGGAGAAGGCATGGTCATTTGCTTTTCAGTAACTTGGAAATTCAGTTGCTCTCCGGTAGTCACCAACTATACCCTTGGGGGAAGATCTTACTTTGCTGTAAGGTTATGCATCTCCATTATGGAATGATTCTCTGTACATTGTATCTTCTCTCTAAAAACGATTTCTGTGTCCCAATTAATCCTAATGTCTCTTAACACACCACTGGCAAATAAGACACTATTTCAGTGTGCTCACAACAGTGAGCAGTAAATTCTGCTAGCAAAGGAAAAACGAGTATCTTAATTACCCTTCATCTTAGGCCTAAATTCAATCAACATTTGTACTTAACACTGACTTACAATTAAATGCAAATATGCATTTTGTTTCTTAAAAACATAATTTGGTGATCTCACCAAACTGAGTTTGTAGAAGAATGCATCTGCCTCTAAGTCAAAGTTAAGGACAAATGTTGATTGAATACAGGCCTTCAATACAAAGATGAAGAGGTGATCACTCATACTAGTATCATTGGACAAAAAGGAGTAAGACTGTGTACTGCTTATAATGTATATGCATGCTGTCTTTCAAAGACAATAGGGGAAGATGTAAAGAAGTGGTATCTGCTTTGAAATACAGGTCAGGCCGCAAGAGAAAAGAAAGAGTAGAAAAAGAGATTAAATTATTAGATAAGCAGCTTGCTGTAAATATACAATTTAAATTATGTCTAAAATAGAATATTGTACTGTTACAATAAATGGAAGAAATGTAAAAATAATAATAATAAACCTTACATGTCAAATAAATAATAAGAATGACCAATAAAAACAACAAGTAAATTCTATAGTCAGTTAACCAAATGAGCCAGATGGGTGTAATGTGCACTCTTTCCCCTCATAGCATTCTCTGGGCTTGGTTCCACATTGCCATCAGCTGGACATGCAGGGTGGGACCTTTTCTCTCCTTATGCTGGCAGTATTATGAGGCACTGTGCATGCAACCGTAATGTCACCGGCTCTGTCTGGCGCCACTCTAAGCCAATTAAAGAACTGAAATCTTGCCTTCAGTTGTCCAGTTCAATGTAGCCTCTTGTCCTTGAAAGAGCCACATTGAAGCAGGTATGAGGTCACGAAGAAGGGGTCACATGCATAGACCCAGTCATCAGTTAGGATCCCATCATAATGTACTGAACCAGTCCAGATCAGTACACTAAATACATTTTTAATTAATGGTTTTGAGCCCAGTAGGCTACTAAAATATTTTCTTTACTTTGATCAAACTTCTGGTGCAAAGTAGACTGAAAATGTTCTGAAATCATCCTGATGATGTTTCCTTCAATGTTTAAAATGAGGCTGTTAAGTTGTTAATCATCTGGGAATGATTGACGTGAGGACATGTATTACATACAGTCAGGCCCAGAATTATTGGCACCCTGAATAAAAATGCAAAAAAAGACAAGAAAATAAATAACACCATTACTGAGATATATTATAATTTCCCACATGGAATATATTGTACTTTATTAATGATTCAATGGAATCAACCAAAATAACACATTTTATTTCCAGAAATAAGGTTTCACAATTATTAGCACCCCTGTGGTTAGTATATGGTATAGCCTCCCCTTGCAAGGATAACAGCACTGAATCTTTTCCTATAATGTTTGTTAAAGATGGAGAACACATTTTGAGGGATTTTGAAGCATTCCTCCATGCAGAACCTTTCATGATGCTTGATATCCTTAGATTTGCACTTACGGACTTCCCTCCTCAAATCAGACCACAGGTTTTCCAATAGGGTTTCCGGGGTAAATCACCACTCTCTGTAAAAATATAATGCTTGAACAAAGCTAATAAAACAAAAAGTTGAATAAAACAATAAACAAAGAAAATGTGCTGAACAGGCCCAGGTCCTTTCTAGAGAGCAGGTTTCTGTGACATATGGTATCATCACTGCCATTGCACAGCACCTTAATCTAGGGCTGTGGAGTGCTGATGCTATCTGAGAGGCAGCCAAACACATCAAGGCATCAAGCAGGTGGAAGGGACTCTAAGTGTGAAGCCATGTCTCCTGTTGCTTCAGTTATTATCCAGATCCATCCACCATCAGCTGCATTAGAACAGAACTGGTCCCTGTTTGGTGGAACATACAGCAGAGTGTCCAACAGGCTGACAAACGACAGTTGGCTGGCTATTCAATCAATCTTGAAACTCTTTGAGCCCATCAAAGATGACACCACACGGACTTCCGGTTTGGTGAGCATGTGAGAGCGACGTAGTCTCCGTCTCCTGTAACTCAACTTTTAAAAAAACCCATATTTTTCTTATACCCTCAACGACCCAAGTAAGAACTGACGTTTTACAAACTCAGTATAACATCGTGTCACCAGGAATAATGTCGAAAACAGCGAAACAGTCAAAGAAGAGCGAGAACGAAGCTCCGAGTGACGGTGCTAGCCTAACTAGCATCAAAGACTTGCTGGAACAACACAGAGCTAGCATGGCAACGGATCTTAAAAACTCCTTCGCTGCCTTGGAGTCAAGACTGGCCTGTTATTATCCGAGTGCACCGCTACCAGATTAAGGACCTAATCGTACGAGAGGCCCGCAAAAGAAGGGGGAAACTTCAATATCAAGGAGCCCCTGTCCAGATCTTCGAAGACTACGCTCCGGATGTGGTTGAAGAACGCGCAAAATACCGGGCGGTGATGGCAGAACTGTACAACCTCTCTCTCAGGCCCGCACTACTCTTCCCGGCTCGCCTTCAGGTAACACTCAGCAGCGGGACAAAGAAGAGGTTCTCCTCCCCAGAGGAGGCCGCGGCGTTTGCTTCAAGCTACAAGCAGTCCCCGAAGCCTAACTAGCTTAGCCGGCTAGGCTAGGCACACTCAACACCAAGGCAGCTCCGGTAAGACGTAAGGTCACCATTAGGTATAATTTTGACCATCAGTGTATAATGAGTCAAGCGTATATGGTCTTTATTAAATCCTAACCGTTGTATAATAAATACAATGTGACTGAAAACTCTGTTTTGGACTACTGGTAGCTGCTCATTACGTTAGCCATTGGCTGTCGCGCTAGCTGTGCCTCTGCCTTGTACACCTAAGGGCTAGACTGTCTCATCCAAAGACACTTTTCTGCAGCAAACGGATTTAATTTTGCACTTGGACAATTTGATTGGTTTTGTTTATTCAGTTATGTCCCATCCTGGGACACTTTTCTGGTATTATTGCCTTATCCTTTCCTTTATATTTCTTGAAGCTGCAATTTTTGCATCTTCATTTGGATGAAGAGATGCACAGTAATTGCAGGTTTTGACTGGTGTTGAGTCTGACCAAGCACAGGACTTGGTTTGTTTTGACCTGTTCTGAAGTTTAATACTGTAGTGGTAAATAATTATATTTAACACTTTTCTTGGGTCATAGTTTACTATGTAATATTTCACATAATATCTTACTTTTATATATTTTTATATATTTTTCACCTCATGTTGGAAGGGTACATTGAATATTTTGTTAAAATTAACGGGTTATGTAGAGCATAGCATGATACTTCTCGAGTTATGGGTTCTGAGATGAATCTTTGAGGTAAGATGCTTAAGAAAGGGAAGTATGAACAAGTTAGTTACGACGTTGCTAGGGGCTGGGAGGGATATGAGAGGGGACAAGGACAGGTAACCAGGTTTCCTCTCAGATGGGGTGGGGGGTTTGGGGAATGGGCTGGTAAAGAGACCTGTTTTGTCTGTTTTGTTTTGACAAGGTGCACTGTTTTATGGTATGTTTGTTTGTGTAAGTTACTGTTATCATTTGTGATGATCTCATTCTTCTTTTGCTGCCTGCGTCTTAGAATCGACCTGATACCCTTTCTACCACCCGCTGTAACATGATTGGCTCATTAGATGGAGGGACTACCGGTGGGCAAGTGGTAAGGTTTGCTTCTTTAAACACAGGGGGATTGAATGCCGCATTAAAACGAACAAAGATAATGACTTATATTAAGAATCTAAATGCCGACGTGATACTTCTTCAGGAAATGCACTTGCTGAGAGCTGAGCATGGAAAGTTGAGCCGACCATGGATAGGACAAATATTTCATTCTCAATTTAATTGTAAAACAAGAGGTACAGCCATATTAATCAGGAAAAACGTTCAATTTACCTCCAGTAATATTATCACGGATCCAGAGGGTCGTTATACAATTATCTCTGGTATATTATACCAGAAGCCTGTAGTCTTAGCATCAATCTACGCCCCTAATTGGGATGACCACAGCTTCTTTAATTCAGTATTATCTTTAATTCCCAATCTAGACTCCCATACTTTGATTCTGGGTGGGGATCTGAATTGTGTCATCGACCCAGTCCTTGACAGATCGAGCTCCCGAATTATCCCACCCTCAAAGATGTCACAAACTTTGTCCGCCTTCATGGACCAGTTTGGCTATATTGATCCCTGGAGATTCACGTACCCATCCTCCCGTCAATATTCCTTTTTCTCGCATGCCCATCGTTCTTTTTCTCGTATTGATTATTTCCTAATGGATAAAAACCTTATCTCCTCACTCACTTCTGTACAATATTTACCCATAACAGTCTCGGATCACTCAGCCCTATTATTGGAGCTCCGTTTTGACCTAAAGCCCAAACATTTTAGGTTTTGGCGTCTCGACCCTCTCTTGCTTAGAGAAGAAAAATTCTGCAATCATATTTCTGACTCAATCACAGTCTTTTGCGACATCAACAAAAATGATCAGACCTCCCCATCATTGTTATGGGATACTCTGAAGGCTTTTCTCAGAGGCAAGATAATTTCATATGCTTCCCATGCTAATAAACAACGCAGAATGCGTAAGGAAGAACTAGAGAAACGAATTGCAGACTTGGATAGATCGCTAGCAGTAACAAATACTCCAGATTTGTATAAAGAGAGACTTAGACTTAAGACAGAACTTGACTTACTTCTTTCAACTGAAGCTGAACGACTACTTCTCCGTTCCTATGGATCGCTATATGAACACGGCGACAAGGCTGGGCGCCTCCTTGCCCACCAGCTAAAAGCCAGACAAGCATCCAACCAAATTATTCAGATTAGAGATGAATCAGGCACGGTGGTGACCGACCCAATTAAAATTAATACCTCATTCAATTTATTTTATCGTCAACTGTACAAATCTGAAGCCCCCGGCGATGAAACCCAAATGGACGCCTTCTTTCAAAAGCTAGACTTGCCAAAGGTTTCACCCAATGACAACCAGACGCTGGATGCTCCTTTAACACTCTTAGAGATAAAAGAAGCAATAAGCTCAATGAATAGTGGCAAATCACCGGGCCCTGACGGGTACCCCGTTGAGTTTTATAAGCGGTTCTCTAACCAACTGACCCCACTACTTCTGGAAATGTTTAACTATTCATACAGTCAAGGCTCTCTACCAGCCACCTTAATGCAAGCCTCTGTTTCTCTCATCCATAAGAAAGATAAGGACCCTCTAAACTGTGCATCATACAGGCCAATTTCCCTACTATCTGTAGATGTGAAAATACTTGCGAAAATTCTAGCACGTCGTCTGGGGCCCATTATGCCTTTAATCATCTCGGAGGACCAAACGGGGTTCATTGGTGGGAGGCACTCCTTTTCCAATGTCAGAAGGCTTCTCGGCGTCATTCATACTCCATCCTCCCCTACAGTTCCGGAGGTGGTTATATCACTTGACGCCGAGAAGGCCTTCGACAGAGTGGAATGGCCCTACCTCTTCTCCTCCTTGCAGCGATTTGGGTTTAGCACAGGCTTTATTTCCTGGATCAAATTATTGTACTCCTCTCCCCAGGCGTCAGTATGTACGAACACACAGCGCTCCGATCCTTTCCCCCTCTTCCGCGGCACACGCCAAGGGTGCCCCCTTTCTCCACTTTTATTCGCGCTTGCCATTGAGCCGTTGTCCATAGCATTGAAATCAGAAGAGGGATTTAAAGGAATAAGGAGACATGGAGAGGAGCATCGGGTGTCATTGTACGCCGATGACCTACTCCTGTATGTAAGAGACCCCCTGTTGAGCCTCCCACCTATTCTATCGATCCTGGACTCTTTCAGTGTATTCTCAGGATATAAATTGAATATCTCCAAAAGTGAGTGCTTCCCAATAAATCAATCGGCAACAGAAATTCCAACTCACCTCATACCATTTAAGACCGCTGTGGAGGGCATAAAATACCTAGGAATAATGGTCACACGATCTATGCGCACACTGAAAGAACGAAACTTCGGGGTACTGACGGCAGCAGTCAAACAGGATCTTCAAAAATGGAACCGTTTACCACTGTCTCTTGCGGGTAGAGTGCAAACAGTGAAAATGAATATTTTACCAAGGTACCTTTACCTCTTCCAATGCCTACCAATCTACCTACCTCGGTCATTTTTCAATCTTATCAATAGCATCATATCCACATTCATTTGGGCAGGTAAACGGGCCAGAGCAAATAAATTCTTGCTCCAGAGAAGCAGATCATTGGGAGGCCTGGGTTTGCCCAACCTCCTTGGATACTATTGGGCGGCTAACGCACAAAAGATTTTGCTCTGGTTCACCTCTCCGCAACATAGCTGGTGCCAGTTAGAAGCTAACTCATGCTCCACATCCCTCCAGGCATTAGTTTGTAGCACCCTCCCCCTTTCTCTCGCAAATTTCACATCTAACCCCATAGTAACTAATACATTAAAAATTTGGACTCAAATCAGGAAACGGTTTGGATGGCTATCCCTTCCCCGAACTACACCTCTTTGTAACAACCACTTATTTGAGCCAGCCAGGATTGACTCACGCTTTGCAACTATGGGAAATAAAGGCCTGAGATGCTTGGGTGACTTATACATAGACGGAGTGTTCGCCGGTTTCGACCAACTATGTTCGGCTTTCAGGCTAGATAATACAGACTTTTTTCGCTTCTTCCAACTTCGTGATTTTGCACGAACCCACTCTCCGCAGTTCCCCCAAGCCCCTCTCCTCAGCGGTATAGACTTAGTACTGAAGGCTAAATCTTTGCCTAAAGGCCATGTCTCATTTCTCTATAATCTCTTATCACCAACAAATGATTCATCTGTAAACAAGAGCAGGAACGATTGGGAATCTGAACTCCAGATGAACATTTCTGATGCGCTCTGGAAAAAAGCATTGGAAGCTGTTAACTCCTCCTCGAGCTGTGCCAGACTTTCTGTTATCCAATTTAAAGTACTTTTTAGACTGCACTATAGCAGAGACAAACTTTTCAAACTTTATCCAGACAAGACTACTGAAGCTTGCGACAGATGCTCTCAGACACCCTGCAATCTGGCACACATGTTCTGGACGTGCTCCAAATTGTCTAACTATTGGCAATCTTTTTTTAAGTCTATCTCTGACATACTGGGTATACCTGTTAGCCCTTCGCCGCAGATAGCTATATTTGGTGTGCCTCCTGATGAACTTGTAACCACAGCTTTGCAGGAAAATATTATAGCTTTTGCGTCCTTGATTGCGCGCAGAAAGATTCTTCTTTTATGGAAATCCTCCCAGCCACCTTCCTTTAAATCCTGGCTGCATGATTTATTATTTTTACTGAAATTGGAGAAAATCAAATTTAGCCTTAGAGGCCGTCCCGAGAAGTTTTACTCGCACTGGAAACTGCTACTGGATTATGTCGATAAACTTCCTGCTACTGAAATGTCCCCCTGACTCTATTCGCCCGGTCCACCGACCCCCCCCCCTTTTTTCGATATAACTCCATACACTCAGGCTAGTCCTGGAACAATGGGCTGATCTGTTGAACAGGAAGACGCAGGCAGCAAACAATCTATGTTACTCTATGTTGTTACGTATCTTTATTTTATTTTATTTTATTTTTCATATATTTTTTTTAAAAATATTTTTATTTTATTTTATTTATTATTATTTTTTTTTTCCCCCTGTGTTATCTTACATCATTCTGTGCATATTAACCTGTTGATATAATGATGTAAAGGTCTCTGTGATGGGTGGGAGGGGTGTGGGTTAATCAAAAAATTAAAATGTGACTCTCTGGTTGTATTGTTTACTGCAACTGTGATTCAATAAAAATATATATTAAAAAAAAAAAAAAAAAAAGATGACACCACACAAATTGAATCTGAGGAGGATTGTCCAGATTCTTCAGAGTCTCTTTCTGAAGATGAAGCTAGCTGTGATTCAAATAAATAATTAACCTATGTCAAGCAAGTCAAGTTATAATTTTTGTTTAACCTTACTTTCGTATTAGGAATAACCTGCTTTTTGAACTTCCCAGTCTTTTTTTTGCCCCTGTCCCAACTTTTTTGGAGCGCGTTGCAGGCATCACATTTGGAATTAGCGTATATTTACAGAAATCAATAAAGTTCATAAGGTAAAACATTAAATATATATTTTTTGTACTGTTTTAAATTAAATATATGTAAAAGATAATTTACAAATCTAATTTTCTGTCTTAGATGGAAGGAAATTACTAAATTATATTTTTGCATTTATGTTTTCTTATTTAATATTTAATATTAACAACAGCCAAGTCTCAGCCTCCTGGCAGAGGTAACCAGGTTTTGGCAAAAATGTGCTACTACTTGATGGAATTCATTATGTCACTGATCTTAACAAGAACCCCCCAGACCAATAGCACCAAAATAACCCAAACGGATCAATGCTGCACCAGCATATTTGCAGTAGATATGAGGTGCTTTTCTTTGTATTCAGCCCTCATTTGACCCCAAACATGCCGACGGACGGAGTACATGGAAAATAATCTTTGCTCTCATCTGACCATAGTCCAGTCATAGTTCCAATGACATTTGACAAAGTCCTGATGCTTGCATTTGTTGGTGTGACTTTTTCAGAGAGCCTGTTGGTACTGCTTTTGCATTTTGTGGTTAACTTTAAGTCTTGGTGACCCAAGATGCAACTAGTGTTGCCCTACCAGTGCTTAGTGGTATTGTCTTAGCCATTTATACATTTTTTGTGTACAACAAGAGTGGATGTACAACAAAATGTATTTGTTTTTCTTTCATGCACGCTTTGAATAGATGAATGAATTACTTTGGCAGAATACTTTGATTCTGGTCTGAACACCCCGGATTTGTTGGTTTCATGTGAGCCAATTGACATGTAATTGTAGAGTTTTTCGGTCAAAGTGTATTGAAAATAAGTGTAATGTGTAATGAAATAAGCATTTATTTCAGTTTCATTTTTGAGCGTCTCTGTTTGTCTCTTTCGTTTGGCTTACCTCTCCAAGAACCAGTAGCTTGAACGAGGCTTGTCATTATGCCTATCAATGGATTAAAGCCTTCTTTCTTCACTTTTATCTAAATCCACTCTTGTTGTATATTTACCTCTTCATCAGCACTATCATCTGGTCAAAGCCTATTGAAAACCTTATCAGCCAATGGCAGTGCTGGAAAGGACTGACTCCGCCTCCTCCCAACCAGGTGGGAAAGGGGAGGGGGGTGGAGAGGCATGGAGTGGGATAATAAATACAGGTCCTGTTTTCTGTTTGACAAAGATCCAAGCCTTGTTGCCTTTTAAAAAATACTCTGATATAACTAAGCCATAAATAAAGAACAGGAAACAGGAGAGATGGCCTTTCCTGGGGAGCCAGAGGAGTTGCAGGCTTCGCTCTGGTCTGCAGCGGAAAGACGGAGAGTGAGGGAACGCTTTCGGGCCACTCTGGCTGGGCTCCTGGAGCTGGAAGTTCTGTGGTCCAAGCACAGAGCGAGGGTGGACGGAGTCTTGGGGAGGGAGAAGCCCAGGGTGGATAATGTAGGCCAGCTGGACGGGAGATCCCTGAATGATCCCACAGGGGGTTATCAGTACCATTTGCTGGGCAGCAATGGCAGTCTGAGAGTGACACGGAGCCTCTCGCAGGAAGCTGTGAGTGACTCTGGTCGACCTAGAGATAGTTGGGCCTGGTCGAGCTGGTCCTCTGAAGACTTGCTGCCACCCCACCAACACCACTACTGCTACGCACCACCAGATGCACAGCTGAGGGCAAACCTGGCACAGGCAGACAGCAAGTCTCAATCCAGCTCTGGCTTCTGCGATGATGACTTCTATGCTGATGACGACGAAGAAGACGCAGACGGTTCCTCTCTCTCTGGCTCCCGCTCCTCCCTGGACGGTGAAGGGTGGGGCCACGATTCGCATTCGACGCTCACAGTGGCCGGCGGCATCCCCGCCAGTGGCTTCCTGTCCGTGGCCAACATCTGCCCCGAGTCGCACTGGTGGCACGTCTCCGCCATTCTGCGTGCCCAGGTGAGCCTCGACCCAAAGTACTGCCTGGACCTGATGGCCAGGCAGAGCCAAGAGGTGTACCGATTCCCCAGCCCCCTGCACGCCGTGGCTCTACAGAGCCCCCTCTATGCCTCCACACAGAGCCCCGCCCGATGTCCTCGGGGCGCAAGACGCTCCAAGTCCTGTACCCTCACCGCCAGCCCCTGGCAGATGGGCTGCAGCCCTGCCTCCCACCCTGAGAGGCACAAGCTGGAAGAGGTCATTTTGGAGCTGGCATACCGTCACCGTCGGCGTGACAATGTGCAGAGGTACAGCTCCGTTAACTCTTGCTTGTGCCCTGCATGTGTCGCACCTTCAACCGCATCGGGAGGGTGGCGGTGGCCCAGTCGCCATTCACCCACTCAGAGAGGGACGGAGGGCAGAGGAAACGCCGAAAACTACCCGTCGTCCGCCCCTCCTGGGCGTCAGCAGCATGCATAAGCAGCGAAGTTCTGCTCAGAACCCTGCGGTGAGAGATTTTTCTGAGGGAGAATCCTGTGTTTTTGTGGATAAGTGCAGCTGTACACAGGACCTGTAGGCAATATAAAGAACAACTGAAGTAAAAACAAACACTAAGCAGATATTTCTGTCCTCTGACTCCTGACCAGTTGGAACCATTAAAGTTCATCATTTTTTATTCATTTTCTAAGGCCAGAACTATTGGATTTTCTGTGGTTATGTATGGGCATTTGTTTTTTGTTTTTTGTGGTATCATGTAGTTATAGCATATTTCTTAAATTATATTCCATTAATTTGACTTATTTTACTAATTTTACTTTAACCTGTTGTAAATTACAGTAAAAGTGTTCAGTTAAAATTGTTACTCATCTAAATTATTTTGTATAGTTTCACACTAGTGGGAATAAACTAAGCCTTTATTCATATTTTAAGTGATGCTAAGAGTTAATGAAAATACAACTATTAAAGTACTTCCCATACATTATATAAGGCTATACATGCTCTTGTTGTAGCGCTAACAAGCATAATTATTATTTTTTTTAATTGAATGTTGTTGAATGCAAACATTTTTACCGTTTATAGTCACTTTATTAGCAAATAAAACGCAAATCCCAGTCCGGAGGCTTTCATTGGTTTTAGATTTAAGTCTAAATGATTCGATAGATTATGTAGCCTACAATTGAGCTTTTCTGGTATTATTTGATTTGGCGTTTGATGTGATAATTATCAGGCTACTCTGTTCTTTCACGTATCAACAGACGACGTTACGTACATTGCCAGGCAAAGGTAAAACGACACCCGCACAATATTAGATTACGTATTTGTAATATTGTTAAAAATTAACCTGTTACTTCTGTTTTTTTCAGTGATGATTTAATCAGGTTTAGAAATGGTATTACCCGTGTGATAAGCAACCAGGAATTATCAGATGCACTACTGTAAATATGGTATTTGTGATTTTGTATCTCTCAAAATAACACCAAGTCTGGAAATTGGTAATAGTTTGTGCGCGGTACCACACATTTCCAGTAGATGTCAGTAAAGCTCTATTGTTGTGTTACCGTCAGGATTCTGCGTTTTATGGGGGACGGGTAAATAATAATTATTAGCTACGACCACTCCGTTGTACTTTTGTAGGAACAGGACCAATAATTTGGAAACAAAAACCACCTTCAAAAAACACAAAACTGTCAGATCTGTGGGTGAGAAAGCATGAATTTATTGTACAAATGCAATGTTGCCAGATGTCTGAAAACCCCCCATATTGACTCCCATACAATTTTCACACAACCCCCCCCCCCCATCTGTCATTGGCTCACATACATTTTTACTGTAAAACTTCACCTATGAATTTTGTTAAATTCCCTACATTTAGGGGTAAATCCCGCCCAGTCTGGCAACAGACATCAGAACGGCAAAACTGAAAGGTCTTTCTAATGTTGTTGTATATAGTGAGTTCATAATTAGGATATGATATCATTATAAATGTGTAGACCTATATACTGTAGCTCATCATTAATAATAATCCCCAAAGAGGAGACGAGGTGTTGGGTAAGATCTCAAAGAAAATGGACCAAAAAAAGTTGTGGCACTAGTCTGATATTAGCCTCTTGACCACAAGAATGTAACTGGGCTTGTGTATAAAATGAAAGGGAAGAGACTGAGTCGATGATCTTGAGTTAAAACTTATTTTACTAAGCAATGCAGGCCTATAAAGCTAGTTCTTCATTATGAAAAATAAAGTTGTACCCAAGTACAACTTGAGAAAGGAGAAAATAATATATACAAACCCAAATTCCAAAAAAGTTGGGACAGTATGTAAAATGCACATAAAAGTAGAAAGCAGTGATTTGTAAATTCTCTTTTACATATATTTAATTGAAAACAGTACAAAGAAAAGATATTTAATGTTTTACCTTATCAACTTTATTGATTTTTAAACATACGGTAATTCAGAATTTTAAATTTGAAGCCTTCAACACGTTCCAAAAGAAGTTGGGACAGGGGCAAAAAAAAAAACACCTGTTTAGAACATTCCACTCTGCATGTGAATGGATTTCTCTGGGAGTTGGGGGGTTGGACTAGATTAAGCAGTGAATTACACTGAAACAGTATGGAACCCATAGTTGGCTAAATGGCTGTAAGTCATCAAAGGACTGCGGTATCAAACGAGCCTCAAACCATCACTCTGCTACCAGATATGCAGTAGATATAGATGGATCACTTGAAGGGTTGTTTCTCCTGACTTATCTTTTCATAGAGTTCAATAGGAAAATGAGTCAGGAGAAACAATCAGTGTCACGGTGTGGTGAGATGGCATTGTAGCCTTCTGTGGCTTCAATATTGTGCTAAACACAGGAGAATTTACAACACTGTTTTGCATAACCTGCAGTGTCTTCACCTGTAGCTACTAGCAAGAGAAGTCAAAACAGGGATGTTTTGGGCTGCACATCATATGGGATGAGTTACATGAAAGGCAGATGGAGGCCACATGTGGCTAAAGACTGTTACAGAATGTTTAAAACAGGGAGCAGACACGTACACGGACAGACAGTGTTTAAAACAGGGAGCAGACACGTACACGGACAGGCAGTGTTTAAAACAGGGAGCAGACACGTACACGGACAGACAGTGTTTAAAACAGGGAGCAGACACGTACACGGACAGACAGTGTTTAAAACAGGGAGCAGACACGTACACGGACAGACAGTGTTTAAAACAGGGAGCAGACACATACACAGACAGGCAGTGTTTAAAACAAGAAGCAGACACATACACGGACAGACAGTCTGCCGGAATGTCCGCTGGCTTTTGCCTTTCATAGTCGAGCGTACCAACCTCCCTTTGTAGACTACATTTCCCAACATGTTTGCATGAAAACGTCAAACAACAATGGCGTCTTTCATGGAAAAAGGTTACAGTATGCAGAAGGTACGCTTGTAGTTGAATCGACAGGTCAGCTCGGACACAAAAAACCACTGCTGCACAGACTGTCTAGGCCAGTCGTTCTCAAACTCGGTCCTGGGGGCCCCCTGTGTATGTTGGTTTTTGTTCCAACCACAATTGCAATCCCAAAATTTTAAGCTGTACATTTTTTTTAATTAGGTGTTTTTACATGTTTAGAGAAATTATTAACATTGTGCTTACAGTGCTATCTTGCAAACAATAATACGAGGTAACATTTAAAAAAACTGATCAATTTAAAGACTGGGGTGAATCAATAGGCTCTTAATTCAGTAGTTGAACACAGTGTTTTAAGTTCCTTAATAATTATTTTTCTTAAACTTATTAACACAATGCAGGTTTGGCTCATTATCATTTTATTTGTCTTTTGAATTGTTCATTATTTACCAAGTTGCTAGTTTTAGTTGCCATATGTCCACACTTTCACCAATTAGGAGCCTATTGATTCACCTCAGTCTTTAATTTGTTTAATTTGATCAGTTAAAATTTTTTAACTCATTTTGTAATTGTTTTCAATATTGCACAATGTGAATATTGAACTTTTAGTCTTCATGACATGCATAGCTATTGCTAACATAATGTGGCTTCATAAGGTAAATAATTCCTCTAAACATAAAAAACACCTAATTAAGAAAAAATTTAATTCTGGGATTGCAATTGTGGTTTGGAACGAATACCAGCATACACAGGAGGCCCCCAGGACTGAGATTGAGAACCACTGGTCTAGGCGGACGTCCACTCAGGGTCCGTTTTGAGTCTGCTATGATGTCATTTAGGTCCGCGCAGACCATGCGGACGTCCATATGCATACTTTTTTTGGCGACTATGAATTAGCCTTAAAGCAGAAACAAGTGTGCTTGCACTGCTTTCGGGCCCAAACCCTGGAGATGCCTAAGCCCTGGAATCAGAGTGCTTAAAACTGACAGAGGGTGAAAGTCCAGGGGTCAGAAAGTAAAAAGCCTTGCCACGTTTTTCTTCCACCCATGATTTCAGTAATTAGTTTTACCTCCTGGCTGAAGAATTGTGCTAATTAGCAAATCCAGGTGATTGGAACATAATACTGGGGAGAACTTTCGCTTTCTGAACCTGGATTTTCCACCTCTGAAAATGGAAATGGTTAGTTTATTCAACCAACTTTCTGAGTTCTTGAGTCCAAACAGGATAGAGTTATAGGACCTGTGACATGCAACCTGACGATGACACGCATTTGCTTGTATCTTTGCCTATCTTTGGCTGTAGTGATTTAACATGCATGCCATGTTAAATGCATCGTTGGTAAGTCACTTCAGCTAAAAACATCTGCCAAATTCCTAAACTGTCTAAATTATAAAAAAAATTACTCTCTCAGGCTTGATTTAACACTGAAACATTTTGTCTTGCAGCATTTGGGTGCAGTTCAGATCGTGTGGATGGTTAGAGAAAGTCAGAATCAGACTTTTAATACAACTGCATCTTGATTAAAGTAGGCAACAACATATATCTTAATTTTTTTCTGTCATCATTATTTTGTTGGGCAATAGTTAAGATGCTGTAGATTACATTTCAAAGCCACAAAAATCTATAAAAAAATTGATGCTATAACATGTTGAAATTTGCAGTGGAAAGAACCTGGTGTGGTAATAGGAAATCACTTTATTATTGTAATGAATTGTGGTGTTTTTTTTTAGTTCTTCTGTTTTGTCTACGATAGTCTCCCATCAATATTGCATTGTTAAGAGGATGTGCAGCTGCAAGCCAGGATGGTTGACATTGACCTTTTACCTTTCCCCTCCCCCTTCTTCTGTGCCATTAACCACCTGCAGTTGAGAGAAATGTTGAAGGGATGACCCCTGGACTGATTTCTGGCCACATGCTTCCCTGGAAGATGTGGAGGAGGGTACTGGGTTGTGCAGAATCTCTGAATGGGACTGAGGCTCTTTACAGCCCCCAGGGGAACTCTCTTGTGGTGGGTTGGTCCTCAGCTGTTAAAGGGATGTGTGTAGCAGTAAATCAGCTCATGGAGATGGTTTTCTTTCTGTTTGAGTGGTTTTTCTTTTACTACCGGAAAATAACTACCAAGGAATGTTAGCTATAGCAATGCAGAGTGAAAAATGCTCTTTATCCTGATGTGTAAGTTCTGTTTTTTTTTTTTTAGTAAGGTTTACGAGTTCATTTGTTCTTTTGTCTGAGGCAGAAAATGGAAGAGCTCTGATAGAGCGAAGTGAGCTTCTCAGAGAAGCCTGCAGCTGTGAGGGGGTATTGGGTGCTTCCAGTATAGCTATAGCTGACACTATAGCATCCTGCCTGTGGGGCACATATCAGCTACAGTGCACCAGTCTGCAGGCTTTTTCCTGCATGGCTCAAAAACAGACAAAAATGGTAAATTGGCTTGGGTCAGTGTGCACCTGGTCCATGGTTTGGCCTTTGCTGCTGTTCAAATAGAGCTACCTCCTCCTCATTATTATTTTTAATAAATACAATCACCTTTTCCCAATCTTACCATCTCAAAATAAATGAGCACTTAATGACTTAAGCAGAATGTTGTTTTTTTTTTTTTTAGAGCATTACACTTTTGAGGAATAAAAAACATGTGTGCTATGAATACACCACACAGGGAATACTCTTGATGCTAGCTAACATTAGCTTTATATCCTCCTCAACATTATAACAAAATTTTATATTTGTCAAAACAATACGACTGGCCCTTGATCCTCTGGCCCTTCCATATTGGTACATAACTTCTGAAACACAATTGATTAAATAAGATCCATAACAGACAAAGGAAGTTAGACATTTTATGTATCACAAAATTTTGTTTAATGTGGTCCTTGAAATGGCACCCTGCAGCACACATTAACCCTGTTGCGCAGGGTTGTCCTCACCTAAATTTAAAATATAAGGCCGTGCTGTGTGTATATGTAGGTATTTGTGAATTACAGTGCAGTCCGTAAATATTTGCGCAATTAACAACTTTTGTTCTTTTGGCTCTGTACTCCAGCACATTGGACCATCATTCTGCTGCCAGATATGCAGTAGATATGGATGGATCACTTTAAGGGTTTCTTCCCCTTATTTTTCCATAGAGTTCAATAGGAAAATTGGTCAGGGGAAATTACCCTTAAAGTGATCCATCCATATCTACTGCATATCTGGCAGCAGAGTGATGGTTTGATACCTTAGACCAGGGGTGGGCAACTCCGTGCCTACCCCCACACACCACATAGTACACACTAGCACGCACACCACTCGTAGACACACTGTGCTTTTTATAAAAATTTAGGCTACTGCAAATGGGCACACACACACGCTTGTGATCACACCCTCAATAGCCCACCTCGGGGGCTGCCAGCCGCCCAGCCCCACAATACTCACGAGAGAAAAGCCCACACACAAACAGACACGGCGGTACACACTCATACAATAACCAAACTCACTAGCATCCCACACCCAAACAGATAACATGAAACACATAGAAAGAATAAGTGTTGTGGAGTCCTACCCATGATGCAACACTGGGAAGACTGCCACAAAAATAAAAAAAAATAAAAAAATAAAAACAGTAGTGATTTTTTATGGGAAAGATTGGGGTCATGTTTGCTACGAGATGACTAGCTTTGCACATGCATCTATGTGTCTTGTTTCTAGTGTGTGTGTGTGCATGTGCATACTTCTATGTGTCTGTATGCATGCATGTACGTGTGTTTATTTGTGTTCAAGCTTATGCATACATGTGTGTGTGTGTGTGCGCGTGTGTGTGTTTGTGTATAATTACTTTTTGATTTTTGGCTTATAGATGGTTTCAACCCACAAGATCTGACTCTGGATCAGTTTCTACCTTTGTCACAAAATGGCAGGGGTTTTGGATTAGGGCTTTGTAAGCTGACCCTGGATGGCTTGTACAGGGGGAGAAACCTCCCGGAGTTACCGCCCTGCCCTCTCCCCTCTCCAGTCCATTCCACAACCTTTGAAGTAGCCTAAAGTGACCAGGGAAAGACAAAGGTGATGAACCCAGATCAGGGTTCATCATCATGCCACTCAGACAGACAGAGGACTGTTTGTTGTCTATGTCTTCTTTCATGAAAGCCAAATTAATATTGAATCCAGATTCAGAGAAGCAGAAAGCCTTTGAAGGTACAGCAAGTGATGTGGCTCTTCACACAGGCAAAGTTTCACGGTTTGATCTGAAAGACTAAACAGAGAAAACAGGGTGGTCACTATACTTTTAGAAACATATTTGTAAAAACAAGACAGACCTCTAGGGATTAGATTTCTTTGACAAAATTACAAAAAAGCCTGCCGTCATGATTTGTCCATGTTTGTCACTATGAGGAGTACAGGGGAACAAATGCACAGTGACCCCTTACAATGGATCTCTTGAGACTTCAATAGTATTTAATAATATTTAATGTATTCTGGATTAATTAGAGCAAAAAGGGCTCAACAGCATCAAATTCTGTATGACTGTCAGAATACATGTTTTTAAAGCTTCTCTTGTTTTATCTTGAGGGACTGCTGACTTGTTAAAAGCAGGAGGCTGAAACTAAAACTAAAACTAGCCATGGAAAACAAAAATTGAAATTTAGTGTTGATGTTTCCCCAATCTTACCTTTTCAATATCAATGAGCATTCAATATCAATTGCTTAAAGCTGGAGTATACAACTTAAATTTTTTTTTAAAATATTGTGGAAGGGTCATGCTTAGTTGGTAGCAATCATAGAAATAATTGTTGTGAGAGAAATCCTGCACCATACACTGTGTTTATACCCTCAAATTCTACATTCTAAAACCAGCAATTCGGCCTGAATTGTGTTTTCAGAACAAAGTGGCTTATGACATAAACAAATGGCAGAGAAACGACCCATTACACCGGCGCTATTTCATGCAAATAAAAAGAAAATGGAATTGGATAAAGCTCCCACAAAAACTAGAGTAAACATAGGTGCTCATTTTAGAAAGTGGCAAGATGTTCGGGAGTGGATTGGTTTAAGGACTGACGTGGAGCTCCCATATTCGAATGGACATGTAGGATGGGTCAAAAGTTTCAACAGTAATTTACCTGGACTTTCTGGTTGCCAGTCAATTGTAATTACCTATAATGAATAGTAGTTAACTTGCCATTATTGATAATGTTACTTCATTTAATGGCTTCTTGGAAGAAGGAAATGTTTGCTAACGTTTTATGTCATATAGATTGTGTTAGCTAGAACCGGCTACTCGACAATAACGATGCATGCCAGCTAATGCCAGATAATGCCTGGTTCCGACTAACACAAGCTACACAAACTCAGTGTGATGCAACAATTCTGCAACAACAAAAAAGATTCCGTTGTTTTACCTGGAGGGGGGGGGGGGGGGGGGGGGGCCGGGCCCAGGGGTGTTATGACTTTTAAACAAATGCAATTTTTTAAGTCGAAGTTGTGTACTTCATCAGCTTTAAGTAGAATACATTAAAAAAAAACATTTTTTTACAGATGTGGTTTGTTTATGTTTCTTGTCTATCGTTAAGACTTCAGAGGAATAAAAAACACATGTGGTGTGACTAAGGGAATACTCTTGATGCTAGCTAGCTAGCTAACATTAGCTTGATATCATTAGCTTGATTAGCTCCTCAACATTATCCACTCTATCCACCAACAGTTTCCACTCTTTATCCATAAGGGCTGGTGCTCGATTCTTACATCAGTTTAATTAAGTTGGCTTTAAAAAGCCAACTTACTGTTCTTTCTATTATTTCTTCTTATTCCACCCACATTTCTATATATACCTCCTCTCGGCCAGTTAACTTTGGCCCTCCAGAGGCAAGTTCCACCTAGTTCCTAGTTTATTTAAGTGTCTATATCTCAAATAATATTCACTGCGCATCCATGATTTAAAGTTTAAATTGAAGAAGAGGCTGTATCATTCAAAAATTTGCAACAGAATACATTTATTTCAGAATAGTCACATACAGTATACAGTCAGGTCCATAGGTATTTGGACAGTGACACAATTCTTGTTGTTTTGGCTTTGTACTCCAGCACATTGGATTTGAAATGGAACAGTGATTGTGAGGTTAAAGTGCAGACTTTCAGCTTAAATTTTAGTGTTTTAACATCCATATCGGGTGAACGGTGTAGAAATTGTATTTCTATACATAGTCCCTCCATTTTAGAGGACCAAAAGTAATTGGACAAATGAACATAAACTATAATAAAATTATCATATTTAATATTTGGTTGTATATCCTTTGCATGTCATGACTTCCTGATGCCTGTTACCCAACAAAAAACTCCTGATATATTATTGTTATACTATTCTTAGAAGTAAAAATATTTGGCAAAATAAACAGGTGAACAAATTATTTCCATTTTCCAACAGGAGAAGTAAAATCAAGCAAATTTGGGATGAATTTCACAGAAAGGTCAAGAAGCAACCCGCAAGTGCAGTACATCTGTGGGAAATTCTACAGCAGTGTTGCTGTAAACTTTCAGTACCATATCACTGTCCTTGTAGAAAAAAATGGCAACAATATGCTCAGCAGTTATTACTGCAGAAAGTGGCCATTTTAATGCATCTAATTTTTTAAATTTTTTTTGTAAAATAAAAGGTGTTTATTTATTTTTTAAAATCTCTGATTGCTTGAAATACTCCTCATATTACTAAAGTTATTTAAATTTTAATTGACACATTTTTCTCATTGAAATGCATTGATAGAATGTTCATAAAAGTCCATAAGTTCATACTAGCCCAGCTGGCCTCACTGCTATTCTAACACATTGGTAATGCAATTCCCTGCAAGTCTGGGTAGTGCTTAGTTGTCCTGTGATTTTTGTGGTGCAGCCCCTAATTTCTCTTCCTTTTTGCAATTTTCTTGCCAGAAGGTTCGAAGCCACCCCCTCTCACAGCTTTCTCCTTTTAGCAAACCATACAGGAATTTTCTTGAGTTGACCTTAAAAACCTGGGATTGAAATTCTCCTGCTTTTGTGTATTATCCTTGCCCTGGACACATGTGTTTTCCTCAAGTCTGTGTTTGGTCCCCAAACCTCAGCGTGCCCCCTCCCTGTAACTCACCTAACAACCCCCAAGCTTCCCCATCCACGCCCATGTGTGTCTTTCACACTGTTACTCCGTGTCACTCTTTATTTAAAAAGAATGTGAAAATAATCTGAATGTTCCCTTTCTCCTCCCTTTTGGGTGTTCTGAGAAAGCGATGATGAATATTATCATTTGGCTGAGGTGTTGAGGTGAGGCTAGACAATGTCCCCAATGGCCTGGCAGATCCAGCTGTTACCCCTTCCCTCCTCTCCAACTCCCACCACCCACGATCAATCAGGCTTCACATGCATATACTTTAGAAAAAAAGGGATCAAATTCCACCCAGTCCATTTTTTCAAGCCTTTTTGGTCCTTAATATGGCTTTGTCCACATTTACCATAACAATAGGCTTGAATTACGTTACTCCTACTCAGGAGCAGTAGCAAACACAATAGTCAAACAACTTCAGTTTTTTAACACATTAACCAGCCTTGCTGACACGGATTCATTTGGTTGAGGTGAGATGGTGACTGGACAGTTTTAGCCAGCTTGGCAGTTCTTTTGTTCATGGAAAGTTTTCATAATTTTTGTCAGGAGGTATGAACTGGGTCTTCTTCTGAGGGAGGCCTGCAGATAGGAGAGCCTATATAGCCCTCAGGTGATGAGCAGCTGCGTTTGCCCTCACACATGCATCCCCTGCCTCTCCTATAGGCCCTAACACAGGAGTCTAATATGAGCGTGCCTCCCTTTTCTCCTTTAGGCCAAGACCTCAACGTTTCCTGTCAGCCAGTCTCAGGATGCTTCACCCAAGTGCAGCATGTGTTTGTGTGCTGTGGAGAGGGGCCCTGGAGGTAAAACATCCTGGTATTGAAAGCAGATGAGGAAGTGCGTGTGGCGAGATCTTCCACCATTTTTCATTTTTTGAAAAACCTTAAAAATAATTATTCTCCCAGATGGTTTGACTGATTTGCATGAAACATGGAATATAGTTTGTACTTGCGATATGATTGGGTTTCATGCCTTACAACAAACTGAAATTCAGTTCTTAACCCCTTTTGAGCAGATGCCAAATTTGGTCAATTCTCACCTATTTAGGGGGTGTTCTATTTAAGACTTTATAACTCCAGATGTGAGCATCACAGAAACTTGGTAAATGGCTTAAATGAAACAGTTTTACCATTTACAATACAAACTTAGACTACTTTATTCTCATTGCCACAAATGCAAAGAAACTTATCCAAAAACCTATCCAAAGCCTGCCATAAAATATGTTTTGTCTATTTAGATCTATTTATAAATGATCTGATCGCTATTAACTGGGACAGATACCAATTAATACCTGATGTACAAGATGCCTGGGATTTTCTCTACATTGAGTTCAGTGATGTTGTGGACAAACATGCTCCTTGGAAAACTGTTAAGGTTAAGGGTAAACATCTCCCCTGGATCAGCTCTGAACTTATTAGTCTCTTTAGGCAGAGGGACAAAGCCTGGTCAACATTCCGGCAAACAAGGGATTATACTGATTGGGAAGTGTACAGGCAGCTGAGAAATATGAGCAAGACTAAAACCCGTAATGCAAAATCTAATTACTATAAAGAAAGTCTCACTAGTGATTTCAAGAACCCAAAGCAATTTTGGAAAAAAATCAAAACCATTATTAATACGTCTGACAAACATTCTGTCAAACAAATAAGAGTTGCCAATACAATAATACATGACACTTTATCTATTGCCCAATCATTCAATCAGCATTTCTCCTCTGTCTGTTCGACCTTATTACCTAACACTTACCTGAACACCGGCTTTTCTAGTAATACTTCACCCTGCTGCAATTCCTTTTCTTTTAGGAAAATTTTACCAATTGAAGTTCAGAATGTTATTAATGAATTAAATGTTAATAGTGGTGCTGGACTTGATGGATTAGAAAACAGGTTTATTAAGCTAGCTCCCCATATTCTTATGTATCCACTTGCTGATTTATTCAATCTCTCTTTGTCCACATGTGAGTTACCAGCTATCTGGAAATGTGCACGCGTCACTCCACTCCATAAAGGAGGCGATGTACTGGATCTTAACAATTATAGACCTATATCTATTATCTGTTCTATTGCTAAAGTCTTTGAAAAATTTATTTATATTCAACTTTCACATTATCTCAGTATCAATAATATTTTATCTCCATTTCAATCTGGCTTTAGGCCTAACCACTCCACAACTACTGCCCTACTTAAATTCACTAATGATGTGTTCTCTGCTGCAGATAAAGGTGAAATTACTGGTGCAATCTTTATAGATTTAACTAAAGCTTTTGATCTTGTTGACCGCTATCTGCTCTTAGATAAACTCCATGCTATCGGCTTTTCCGAAAACGCAATTTTGTGGTTCAACTCATACTTTCACAACAGAAAACAATGTGTTGTCTTACATGGGAATAAATCTGATCTGTTGATTCAGCAAAGAGGCGTGCCCCAGGGCTCAACATTGGGACCACTTCTTTTCTCTATCTATGTAAATAACCTACCGTTAATCTTTAATAACTGCTGTGCTCAACTTTATGCTGATGACACTGTCATATATACGTCTAAACCTGATCTGCTACAAATTCAAACTTCCCTTCAGTCTGATTTTAACATCTTACAAGATTGGCTTCTCCATAACAAACTATTGCTCAATAAAACTAAGTCCCATATTATGACCTTTGGTACCAGACAGAAACTCAAATCAAAACCTGATTTGTGTGTAATAACTTGTAATGATGGCACTCCTCTGCATAAAGTTGATAATATTAAATATCTTGGTGTATGGCTTGATTCTGAACTTTCATTCAGATCACACATTGATCATGTTTTACATAAAGTCAATTTTGGAATCAATGTCTTACATCGATCTCGAAATTGCTTTACACGCAGTGTTCGTAAGAAACTTGCCTCTCAACTTATACTTCCGATTCTGGACTACTGTGATGTTATTTATCAAAGTGCATCAAAATCAGACCTTGTTCCGCTTAACACCGCATATAACAGACTCTGCAGATTTGCCCTTGGATGTCCTTTTCTCACCCATCATTGTACAATGTATGATGCACTTAAATGGACATCTCTAAATGTAAGACGACACACTCACTGGCTTCAACTTATATTTAAATGTATTCATTCCAACTATCCACCCTATTTAAAACAATATCTTGTACCTTTTTCCTCAAGTCATCATGTTAGGCACTCTGCTCAGCTCTATTTCTCTGTCCCTCGTGCAAAGAAAACCTTTGGTAAAAGAGCTTTTATGTTTAAAGCCCCAACAGATTGGAACAATTTGCCTGCTGATACATGATCCATTTTGTCACTTGGTATGTTCAAGCATGCCTTGTCTGCTTACTTTGTGATGGACTGCTCTTGTTATTGATGAAGCTGTCACTGTTTATTACTGTTTATTATTGTTTATTACTGTTTATTACTGTTCATACCTGATGGTATAGTGATCCACTGACATTCTACTTTTTTATTTTTTATTGGCCACTCTGGTCACCTTGTGGTTGTATTGCTTTCAGTTTCCTTATTAAGTAATATATGTGTTTTGTCTTTCTTTTGTCTTCTTGTATGTTTGTCTGTATGTTGTTATATTGACATTTGTATTTCTATATTGTTGTAGTGTTTATGATATATGTCGGGACCCCCTCGAAAACGAGATGGTACATCTCAAGGGGTTTATCCCAATAAATAAATTTTGATCATTTTGATCATAAAACATATACACATTCCTACTCACTCCAAGGAAAAGTTAGCATTCATCTAGCACATATGCACAGTAAATTTGAATGAGTATTTTCCATGTCCTAAGTGACAAGTATTGCACGGGGACATACTAATACGGCATAGTATATATTACGTATGATAAGATTACAATAAAATAATATTCCACCATCAGGAAAATGCTGGCAAATGTTAGCTTAAGGGCAAATCAAACATAAAGCATGACTGAGCCACCTATGAATGCTTACACTACAGTCCGTGAAATGCACTCAAAATGCGAAAATAATAATATCGAACATATCGCACAACACTGTGGCGGAGTGGAAAAACGAACGCACATATTTGAAATATTACAAGCAGTAATACTTACATATCAGGGAGAAAAATGTCCCTCATGCCTATACCTCAGACATATTCTCAGACAGAATCAATGCTATGGTATCTTGGTAACTATGGTATCTTCTGAACCACTCCCAAAATCCATGTAAGCAGGCGAGAATTTTCACTCGCTGCACTGACGAGTTAGTAAATTAGTAAAAACTCACAAAAATAACAGGAAACAACTATTACACCATGGTGAGCAAATGTACATTCTAAGTTGTCTGCGTAAAACTAAACTAATAAAACTAAAAATTCTGTTACCCCTCGCAGTAATTTATTGTTCAGAGTATCCAATAAGACATTGCAAACACCGTTGCTAAGGTTATAATGTAATACATTGGAGAAAAGAGCCGACAATTAAACCAGAATGAACTGTAATGAATGAGAAAGCTTTGCAGAGTGTGGGGGGTATTACGCGTAAACGTTTCAGATGTAATAACGTTATAGAGTGTTGTATATTTTTCAAACAGATTGTCCTAGACAATAATTGACCACTGAATATATATTTATTTAATATTTAGTAGCAGATATTGATACATTGGCGTACGATTGGGATATTGTTGAGTTTATCTTGTGGCTATGATGGAATACAAATTTTTGGTGCTGAAAAAATATATTTATGAACTCACACATATTCACATATTCAGACGCTATTGTCTACTGTGTCATGCACACATGGGTAGGTATAGTTGAAGGCGGTGAGACTGGGTGGGGGGTGTTGCTTGTTAAATGGACTTGCTACAGGACAATAGTGACACTTTTTTGGCACGTATTTGGCAGAGTTGTCACGAACCATGTACTAATAAAAACAAAACACGGAGTTTAGTTTGGTTGCAGGAGAAATTAATATCTGAGTTGAGTAAAATCTTTGCGCCAGTGACATGGCCACTAGGGGGTCTGCACGAAGGGATTAAAGCAATATTATGGCATACTTCAAAAGTAACATAATGACACAATCTGATCACAATATATACACCCAAATGTTGGCATTTAAAATCAGCACAAAAAATTAAGGACTTGTAAATGATGGTGTCACGGTTTAGAAGCGGGCAATTCCCGTGCCCTACTCCGGACCAGGTTTTTATTACAGAATCCACCACTCCCCAAGCAGTACACCAGGCAGTGTCATGGGTTGTGGCTTTCTCCCTCGTTTGCTATGGTTTTCTTCCTCTCTGCGCTGGTTAGCAATCTATTGGATTTTTTTCCAAGTTCCTTCTCTGGGTTTTGCTCTTTCCGTTAATTATTAATTTCACCTGTTTCCCTACCTGTTAGGTATTTAAGCCTCTCGCTTCCGCTTCCGGATGCTTCGTTATCATTTAGTGCAGGGGTTCCCAAACTTTTCCATGCCAAGGACCCCCAAATAGTCGTAGCCTCTGGCTGGGGCCCCCCTATTGCGAAATGGCTATAAAAAAAAACTTTTCAATTACACGGGCAAATATAAAAAAATCTAACATACAGCTTCTTAATACAAAACACAATACTTTTGACCCTATTTTGATTCCATAATCGGGCCGTTAGCAGCTCAACGTAACGCTTTGACTGACAGGCAGACGGTTAGTTATTGGCTGCGATTGAAAGAAGGGCATGGAAAAGACCTAATTTCGATATGAAAGGATTTATAACAATTTATATCTTATTTTAAACCGGCACAGTAATCTTATGAATTTAATTGGAATACATTTTTTAAATACATTTTTAATGTTTTTTTTTTTTTTTTTTTTTTTGCATTTTCCATTTTCCTCTCCCTTCCAATTGGCCCCCCTGGCACCCCCTGGCGGCCCCCCGTTGGGCCGCGGCCCCCACTTTGAAAACCCCTGATTTAGTGTCTTTACGAAGTCAGGGTTAGTAATTTCTGTCTCTCTGCAGTTTAAAGAAAAAGTTTATTTTCTTTGTTTGTCACAGATTTTCTGGCTTTGAAGTCAAGGGCATTAGTTTTTATGTTTCCTTTTCTCTTTCATCTCTACGCTTCCACTCTCGCATTTCTGAGGGTGAGTTTTATTTTTATTTTGTTGATTTCACCAATTATCGGGCGTTATAGTGACGCTCCGAAGGTGCCTTGTTTTTACTTTCTTCATCTCGCTATTTTATTTATTGGTGGCTATTCAGAGTCTTCTTTCTGCCTGTGTTTACGAGGCTAGCCCCTTTTATATGGGTGTGCTATTGTTTGGCTTTGGCCAGGGACTTTATTTACCTTTTCCCTTTGTCGCGTTTGGCTCATCGTTATTGTGCACAAACCCTCACAGGTAGTTGTAAAAGACAAAAAATTCTATTGTATTTGGTACACAAAGTTCATAAAAATTTCTCACACAGCACGATCTGGCAGAGCAATGCCATCTGTGAGACTCTTATCCTCTCCCCCACTCTCTCTTTTTTTCCTCTCTTTTTGCCGGATGCAACCGGCCCCACCCGCAGGTAAGCGTGCCTCCCCACACCACACACAATACACACTATCACTCGCCCCACACAGTGTTTTTGTCACGCTTTGTTAGGCTGTGAAAAGAAAGCCACGCGCACACACTCGTGGTCACCCCTTCAGTAGCCCACCTTGGGGGGTGCCGGCCGCCCGGCCCCACAATACTTCCAGGGGAAAAAGCCACACAGACAGACATGGCGGTATTCTCACTCATACGATAACAAAACATAAGCTTACATTCCACGCCACAAACAGAGAACATTAAACACAAAAATAAGGGTTGTGGAGTCCTACCCACACTGAAATCCTGGGAGGACTACCACAATTTAAGAAATATAAAAATAGAAAATTAAACATGAGCACTCCGGCCAAAATAATCCACACACACACAAATACACAACAGGACAGCTTGTTGTCATCCTTGGTGGTTGCTATCGAGAATTCAGACTGTCCCCGTCGCCCTCATCACACTCGCCGAGTAAAGCCCGGGACACCGACTCTGACAGGAAAGACAAAAGATCAGTTCCCTCGCTCGCCCAGGCTAAAACCCACGCACCCACTGCAGCTTATTGCGCGCACACGTTCCTCACGGACTGGGGAAGTCAATTCCCCCAGCAACAGCTCGTCACCAGATTCCCCTGGTACACCGGCTCTCACACCCCGATCAGCTCTGCACTCCGCCGTCGTTGTACGCCGCTGGTTCCAGGTGTGGCGCTGCTGATTTGTTTGTTCTTCTGGCCACAGTTTCTGGCTGCTCCTGTTCACTCCCGTTGTTTGTCGCCGTACATAAACACACTAACTGCACATTCATACAAATAAATAAAACTTAACCGAATTAACAGAAAAGGAAAAAAAAATGGGAATCACCGCCAACACACAGAGCTTAGAGGCAATCTGCCCTCTCATGCTTGTCATGCAGATCTCCTTGTCTACCCCAGGTGCGCTCATTATATAGCCCCAGGGAACCCAGCCCCTGCGTTCCCCATACAATCAACCAATTTCCCAATGAGTACCCATTCTCCATTCACTCCTACATCCATCCAATCATTCAATCAACTCCTCCAATTATTCAATCCGGTTCCGCAATTATCTCGTCAATCACCATCAGAACCCATGCATTCCCAATCTCACTTGAGGAAGACCATGAATATGTTACATCCCCCCCTATAACGTTAGTCGTCCCGACTAACATTCCGCAATGTACCTGATTGGAGGCCATCCTCAACAGGCCGGCTCAACAGGGGGCACAACAATATCTACCTTCTCTGCCGGTTGCTCTACGGGGGCATCAGGCACTGGCTCAGGACCCAGGGCCGCAAGCACTGGCTCCAGTCTTCTTCGTGGCGCAGAGAAATATGGCTCTGCCTCCTCCTCCCGGAGGACCACCGGCCGTCAAACTGGTGCTTCACCCCATCCTCCCACTGGGCATGGTCGCAGATGGTTACGGAGCTGCTGCTTGGCGGCCTCATCCACTACTTGCTGGTGTGCACGGGTCAAGCGGTAGTGGTGGTGTCTTACCCACCCCTCCAAGTCCTGACGCTCCTCCGTCATGGGCGCCCCGGCTTCCATGTCCACTGGTAGCCGGGCGACTGGTCCTTCACCGGCACCGCCCAGCCATACCAGGAGAAGAGATCAGTAATGACCAGGAGGTAGGGGTATCAGTCCCCCGGGCGCCCAAGCGAAAGATGATCCATAGCCACCACCTCCAATGGATAAGAGGTGGAGAGGGGGATGAGGGGGGCCCGCACTTCCAGTCCCGGCTTGGCGACCACACACTGTACACAGCCCTGTGACCACCCCCAAACATCCGCTCCCATCCCAGGTCAAAAGATCCGGCATCGTAGAGCTGCTTCAATTTTTCCCGCTCCCTGATAGCCTAAGGCCTGCTGGTACAGCCGCCAGAGCTCTTCCCGCTTCTGCGGGGCACTAAGACCTGCCACACCTTGTCACCCCTGTCCGGCGTGTGGGTTCTTCTGTACAAGCCCCCCCCCCCCCCCCCCCCTTCAATTGGAGTCGCTTCTACTCCCTCCACGACTTACATTCTTCCGGTGGGACCAGTCTTCGCTCCTCTCGTCGGGGGGCTCCTCCACCCGCACCTGCTCAGCCAGGGCCCGCAAATGGTCATCCCCCCCACTGCAGCTCCTCCCAGTCCGAGTCCACCGCGGGGTTCTCTCCTTGCACCAGGTACACTGGTCCACGCTCGGCTGTCCAACCCTCCTTAGGCAACCTGGAAAGCACATCAGCATTAATAGCTTAGTTAGAGTGGTCGGGGTGATACTTAAGCGTTAGCTGGTAATTGGCTAGCTGGGCTACCCAACGCTGCCCCGTCGCTCCCAGCTGCGCCGTCTCCAGGTGCACCAGGGGGTTGTTATCCATGAATATGGTGACCTGGGCACCCCACATGTAGTCCCGGAACTTCTCGGTTACGGCCCACTTCAGGGCCAGTAGCTTGAGTTTGAAGGAGCTGTAGTTTTGATCGTTCCGTTCAGGGGGATGCAGGCTCCGGCTGGCGTAGGCAATCACCCTCTCCCTCCCTTTCTGCACCTGAGCCAGCTCCCCTTCTAGACCCTCCAGGCTGGCATCTGCGTAGAGTCGGAAGGGAAGGTTGAAATCCGTGAACGGCAACACCGGTGCAGTCAATAAGGCCCTCTTCAACTCCTCGAACGCCTGCTGGCACTCCTTCGTTCAGGTCACTGGCTGTGTCTTCTTCCCCCGAGCCACGGTCCCTACGAGCAGCTGTTGAATGGGAGATGCTATTCGAGCGAAAGCGGGAATAAATTGCTGGTAGTACCCTGCAAAGCCCAGTAAAAGCCCACACCATCTCCGGCTGTGGCCACTCCCGAACTGTGGTGGTCTTCTCCGGGTCTGTCACCACCCCCATGGGCCCAATCACATACCCCAAATACTTTACCTCTCGCCGGAAGAACTGGCACTTGTGGGGCTGCAGCTTCAATCCGTGCTGGGCCAGCCATTGGAACACCCCCTCCAGATGCTCTAGGTGGGCCTGGAAGTCAGGAGAATGCACGATGATGTCGTCAAGATAAATAAGCAATGATTAGTTCACCTGATCTCCCAGGCACCGCTGCATCAGCCTTTGGAAGGTCGCTGGGGTGTTCATCAACCTGAACGGCATCCGGTTGAACTGGTATAGGCCCATGGGAGTGGCAAAGGCCATCTTCTCGCGGTCCACAGGGTTGACCTCCACCTGCCAGTAGCCGCTGGCCAGATCCAGGGTGGAAAACCACCCGCCCGTTTCAGGCCTGTCAACGATTCCTCAATCCTGGGCAGAGGGTAGGCGTATCGGTCCATCATCGCATTCAGTCACCGGTAGTCCACGCAGAAGCGCTACGCCCCATCTTTCTTCCTCATGAGGACCACCGGCACGGCCCATGGGCTGGCACTCTCGGTGATCACCCTGCTCTCCAGCATCTCCCACAGCAGGACCGCAACTCTGAGAAAAGACTACGAGGGAGAGGGCGATACCTTTCGTGGCTAGGGGGAGCCTCTCGTGTACGGATGTTATGGAGAACGGCTGGGGTCTGGGCAGTCCGGATGTTACAATGGCACTGGCAGTTTATTATTTGTGGCTACGAGTGCTTGTCCACCTTAATTGCTGCTTGCAATTATATTTAAAATTGTATAATTCTCTGCTACTTCAAATAATATTTATTAGCTATGGAATTGAGTGTGTAGCAAGCAGTAGGTATATTATTTAGCTTAGTTTGAATTAGCCTACAAAGACGCCAGAATTCTCCCAGCAGTTACCGTGGTTTTACAAATCTCGGCCTCTTTGTGCACTAGTTGTAAGTCGCTCTGGACAAGAGCGTCAGCTAAATGCCTAAAATGTAAACGGTAAATAGCTTATTTTTTGAAATGCCAGGAATTCTGAAGTATGCTGAGAGTTTCACCAAGAGTTAACTGCCAAACCGTTAATTCAATTGGGGGTTTTGTATTTGGTGTTATGTGAAAGTTTCTGAATGAACCGGGACTGGTTTTATAGTTTCTTGTTGCTTGCATTTAGGTCATGTAATCACATTTTAACATTAAACATTTTTTAAAATTATTATTTGGTGTGCATTTCATGTTAGTTCAGTAAAGGGCTTCAAAAGTCAAGCAAAAGAAATGGAGCTGGTGATCTAGCTGCCATAAGCATGTTTTAAAAAAAATTGGGGTTGTGTTCTTATTTTTATGCATACATGCTGTGCTTTTATTTTATGACACTAACACATATCAGAAGTAAAAAGGTCAGTTAATTTTTTTGAAACTCATAAATGCCTCTTTTACATAACAGAACTGTGTGTGGCATTGTCAATATTTTTCTGCATTGACTAGTTTGGGCAGTTTTTTTAATGAATGGGATTCACCTCAGAGAGCTGAAAATTAGGGACATATGTTAGTTTTGGGCCTTGTTTGGAAGAGAGAAGTCAAAGCAGTGTTAAAATAATAGGTCTGTTCACGCTGACAATATGCTGGGGTCAGAGGTCACAGCTCCAGTGGGAGTGTGAGCAACGCTGCACATCGGAGACTAGGCCAAAGATTCTGCAGAAGAAAAAAGTTGTAAAAGGTACCTGCTGTTTGTAACGACAGCTTGGAAAAAGTTATTTAATCAAATATGACACACTGCTGCAGCACTAACAAATTATGTCTCCAGTCACCTGGGGATCATTGCTGGGTTGAATGATGCTGTCTGTGTGACTAATTATTGGCTTTTTAAATTTTGTTACAGTTCATTGTTTTAACTGCTTGTTGCCATTTTTTCTCCATGGTACAGCTGGGTTGCTACGTACCCACTTGGTATAATCACTGCCACACACCTGTTTGATCTGGGTCTGTTTGATCTAGCATGATATAGAAAATATTCAGCAGCCTTTTTTTAACCCCCAACGGTGTGCAGTCCACTTGCAGATTCACCAAACTGGCAATACTGTTGTTTCACATAACTCTGGGAACGTCACTAACCAGCAGCCCCTTTCTGGATTACTTCTGGATAAAAGGGTTTATGTTGTTGTCTGAGGGAGATCATTGGACTGATCACTAAAAAATAATGATAATGTATGCAGTGGTTATTTGAGGGTTCTTAATGAGGGTTAAGAGGCATTGTAACCCTCTAGGAGTGCCGCTGTGTAATCCCCTGTTGTAGTACTAGTACATTTCTGTTCCAGATGTGTCTTTTAATCTGTGGAGCTGTGACGTCCTGACAGGGACGGACCCAAATGCACGACGAGACAGTCTTTGGTAAAGGAGGTTTTCTTTAATAATATTCCGGGTCGGATCCACGCCGGCAAAACAAATATAAACAGTAAACAATAGTTCGTGGAACCCGCAGAGCTGGCACAGGAGATCCAGCGAAGTGGCTAGTAGCTGGTCACAGCCTGGGTCACAGCTTGAGTCGGACGGAGGTAGCGCCAGGATCCACACCGGGAAACAGGAGTGGTAATACTGGACCGTGGAGTACAACTGGGTTGCAAGCTAGCAAGCGGGAAGATAAGCAAGACGACAAGACCATACACGAACAAACCGTAATACTTTGACAAGGAAACACAGGAACAGCACGGTAATATAACTAGTGTCATTAAGAGCTGATACGCTACAGCTTGCGGGAAATGCATGCGAGATCAGCGAATTGATTGAACGATTAGAAACTGCGTGAGGAATGCGGTGAAGGTGATTAAGTGTGAGTTGTGTTATTAAGATGTGGTGTAAGTAATCATGTGCAATGTAGACCCAATCAGGTAATAAACGCAGACATGATACGATTAGGTTCGGGGAAAACAGAGGAACACATCAAGGAAGGAACGGGGAGCGGAGCGGATCGTTACAGTACCCCCCCGTCAAGGTACGCCTCCTGGCGGACCACAGGCTCTGGTTGACTGGGCCTGGCGGTGATGGAATTCCTGGATGAGGGTAGGGTCCAGGATAAGACGGGGGGCAACCCAGGAACGTTCCTCGGGACCATACCCTTCCCAGTCGACCAGGTACTGGTGGCCTCGTCCCCGGCGCCGGACATCGAGGATGCTGGAGACTGTGAACGCGGGGGCACCATCAATGTCCCGGACAGGTGGGGGGGCAGGAGTGGGAGCGCTGAGAGGGCAGGAGATCACTGGCTTGACCTGACTGACATGAAAGGTGGGGTGGATTTTGAGGGAGGCAGGGAGACGGAGTTTGAGAGTGACTGGGTTAAGGATGGAGTGCACAGTGAAGGGTCCGACGAAGCGGGGTTGGAGCTTGCGGGAGGTGCCGGGGAGGGAGAAGGTGGAGGTCGATAGCCAAACCTTCTGTCCCGGGCGGTAGCGAGGGGCTGCGGACCGGTGCTGATCCGCCAGGCGACGATTCCGGGAGGAGGTCTTTAGGAGGGCGTTGCGGGTGGCTTTCCAGATCCGCTGGCAGCGTCGGACGTGGGCGTCCACTGACGGGACCGCCACCTCGGCCTCCTGGGCGGGGAACAGAGGGGGTTGGAAGCCCTGGGAAGCCTCAAAGGGGGACCTCCCCGTAGACGAGCACACCAAGGTGTTGTGGGCGTACTCAACCCACGGGAGGAGCTGGGACCAGGAGGCAGGATTGCGGGCCGTCACGCACCGTAAGGCGGCTCCCAGGTCCTGGTTAGCCCTCTCTGCCTGACCGTTCGTCTGCGGGTGGAACCCGGAGGATAGGCTGGCGGTGGCGCCGAGTGCGGTGCAGAATGCCTTCCAGACCGCGGAGGCAAACTGGGGGCCCCGGTCGGAGACGACATCCGCCGGGATCCCATGCAGCCGCACCACGTGCTGCACCAGGAGGTCGGCCGTCTCGAGGGCAGAGGGAAGTTTGGGGAGGGGAACAAAGTGCACCGCCTTGGAAAACCGGTCCACCAGGGTCAAAATGACAGTGTTACCGGCCGAAGGTGGTAGTCCGGTAACAAAGTCGACCCCGATGTGACTCCAAGGCCGGCCCGGGATGGGAAGGGGACGGAGGAGACCAGCAGGGGGGGAGTGAGACGCCTTACTCCTGGCGCAGACAGGGCAAGCGTGGACGAAGGCCAGGGTGTCCCGCCGGGCGGTGGGCCACCAGAAGCTCCTGCGCACCAGCTCCACGGTGCGGTTGCCTCCGGGGTGGCAGGCCAGTCGGGAGGAGTGAGCCCACTCCAGGACCTGGGAGTGGACAGGGTTAGGGACGAACAGGGCAGAAGAGGGGTTAGGGCGAGGGTCGGGATGCGTCACCTGAGCGTCCAGCACGATTTTCTGGATGGGCCACCGGACCGCAGCCACGACGCAGGAAGCTGGAACGATGGTCTCCGGGACAGACAGGTCGGCAGGGGAGGAGTGGATCCGAGAGAGGGCGTCGGGTTTGATGTTCTTTGAGCCGGGTTTGAAGGTGATGGAGTAATTAAAGCGTGCAAAGAATAACGACCAACGGGCCTGTCGGGAGTTGAGTCTCTTAGCTGACTGGATGTATTGTAGGTTACGGTGGTCAGTCAGGATCAGGAACGGTTGAGTGGTCCCTTCAAGCCAGTGTCTCCATTCCTCCAGTGCCAGCTTGATGGCCAGCAACTCCCGATCCCCTACCCCGTAGTTGCGTTGGGTGGGGGAGAGGCGGCGGGAGAAGAAGGCGCAGGGATGGAGCTTGTGGTTGAGGGGGGAGTGTTGGGACAGGATGGCCCCTACGCCTGTGTCCGAGGCGTCCACCTCCACCACAAATTGGCGGTCGGGTTCCGGGCAGCAGAGGATGGGGGCCGTGGTGAAGAGTGCCTTGAGCTTGGTGAATGCCTGATCTGCCCGGGGATTCCAGGCAAAAGGGTTTTTAATGGAAGTGAGGGTGGTGAGGGGTGCGGCTACCTGGCTGTAGTTCCGGATGAACCTCCTATAGAAATTCGCGAATCCTAGGAACTGCTGCAGGTGCTTGCGAGTGGTAGGGATGGGCCACTCCGTAACAGCCTGGATTTTGGCCGGGTCCGGCCGTATGTCGCCCCTCTCCACCACAAAACCTAGGAACGAGACTGAGGGGGCATGGAACAGACATTTGTCGGCTTTGACAAATAGTCTGTTTTCCAATAGGCGTTGTAGCACCAGGGAGACATGGTCTTGGTGTTCCCGTTGGTTTTGGGAGAAAATCAGAATGTCATCCAGGTAGACGAACACAAAGCGGTTGAGAAAATCCCTCAGTACATCGTTCACTAGGTTCTGAAAAACGGCTGGGGCATTAGTCAGGCCGAACGGGACCACCCGGTACTCGAAGTGGCCCAGGGGGGTGTTGAACGCGGTCTTCCACTCGTCCCCCTCCCGGATCCGTACCAGGTGGTAGGCGTTACGGAGATCCAGTTTAGTGAAGACCCGGGCGCCCTGCAGCAGTTCAAAGGCCGAATTCAGGAGGGGTAGAGGGTACTTGTTCCGGACGGTGATGGAGTTGAGGCCCCGGTAGTCGATGCAGGGGCGGAGGGAGCCATCCTTCTTCTTAACGAAGAAGAACCCTGCTCCGACGGGCGAGGAGGAGGGGCGGATGGTGCCTGCTTCGAGGGAGGACTTGATGTAGTCCTCCATGGCCGTTCTTTCCGGGCCGGATAGGCTGTACAGGCGGCCGGAGGGTAGGGGGGCACCCGGAAACAGGGAGATGGCACAATCGTAAGGTCTGTGGGGGGGTAATGACAAGGCCAGGGACTTGGAGAAGACCCGGGACATGTGCTGATAACAGTGGGGAACCCCCTTCAGGTCGACCTCCGGAACGGATGTTTTTATTTCCGGGCTTGAAGGAGGTTCCGCCGAGTGGAGACAGGAGGTGTGGCATTGGGTGCTCCAGCTGGTGACGCTGGATGTGATCCAGTTGAGCAGGGGGTTGTGTTCATGAAGCCAGGGCTGACCAAGGACCAGAAGGGAGTGGGGAGTGTTGATGATGTAAAGTTGAAGGGTCTCACGGTGGTTACCGGACAGGAGCAGTTGGATGGGGATGGTGCGGTGGGTGATGTGGGCCAGGCGGTGGCCGTCCAAGGCATAGGCATTAATGGGTTTCTCCAGTTCTTCCGTGGGGATCCCGGACTCGTCTACGAACTGGGAGTCCACGAAGTTGGAGTCGGCTCCTGAGTCGACGAGTGCCTGCACAGATACGGTGGCGGAGGCCGTAGTGCCCCATTTGAGGACCGCAGAGAGCTGGAAGCGGCTGGAGGTTAGGCTCTGTGTTTGGGTCTGGCTCGCCAGCAGGCCTAGGGTTGTTGACGAGCCTTCTCTTTTGGGCGCACCGGACAGGAGCTAAGGAGGTGATCTGTGCGGCCGCAATAGAAACATGCTCCGGTGGCCCGGCGTTGGCGGCGGCGCGCGGCAGGGTCGGACGTAGTGCCGCCCAGCTGCATAGGTTCCCCGGCCTCCGGAGGTTCGCAGGCCATGGGTGCCTGATGGCGAAGCGCAGGGTGCGCGAATGTGGTTCCCAGAGGCGGTTGAGTCGGCGCATACGCCCTCTTCTCGCGGGTGCGGGCGCGCAGCCGGTTGTTGACTGTGATGGCCAAGGTTATGAGGTCGTTAAGCGTGGGCATGTCGTCGCGGGTGGCCATCTCGTCCTTCATTTCCTCGGACAGGGCGGAGCGGAAGACGCCCTGTAGGGAGGCGTCGTTCCAGCCAGACTGCGCCGCGAGGATCCGGAATTTGATGGCGAATTCCGCCACACTGCGCTCGCCTTGCTTCAGCGCCAGGAGCTGCTGGTTGACATCTCTCCCGCACACGGGATGATCAAAGGTCCGCCGCATCTCCCTGGCGAAGTCCAGGTAGTGGGTGCAGAGGTTGGGTTGCTTCTCCCACAACGCGGCGGCCCAGTCCCGCGCCTCTCCTCCCAGGCAAGTGATTACGTACGCCACGCGGGTGGCATCCGCGGAGTAGGAGGACGGCTGCATTCGGAACGCCAGCTCGCACTGCAGCAGGAAAGGCTGGCATTTCCCCAGCTCGCCAGAGTATCGTTCGGGAGGGTTGGCACGAGGCTCCCGATGAGGTAGTACGATCGCTGGTGCCTGTGGTTGAAGCGGTGGATCCCCCGCTTCAGGACGGAGTCCTGACGTCTGGGCAGCCATCTGATTGAGCATAGTTCCCCATTGGGTGGTCTGTTCCACCATGCCCCGGAACATCTCCATGGCTTCGTCCAGGCGACGGCTTTGCTGGGCGATCTGGGTAGCCTGGCAGGTGAGCGCGTGTTGAATCTGCTCCGCGTCGGCTGGGTCCATTTCTGGTCAAAGTATTCTGTGACGTCCTGACAGGGACGGACCCAAATGCACGACGAGACAGTCTTTGGTAAAGGAGGTTTTCTTTAATAATATTCCGGGTCGGATCCACGCCGGCAAAACAAATATAAACAGTAAACAATAGTTCGTGGAACCCGCAGAGCTGGCACAGGAGATCCAGCGAAGTGGCTAGTAGCTGGTCACAGCCTGGGTCACAGCTTGAGTCGGACGGAGGTAGCGCCAGGATCCACACCGGGAAACAGGAGTGGTAATACTGGACCGTGGAGTACAACTGGGTTGCAAGCTAGCAAGCGGGAAGATAAGCAAGACGACAAGACCATACACAAACAAACCGTAATACTTTGACAAGGAAACACAGGAACAGCACGGTAATATAACTAGTGTCATTAAGAGCTGATACGCTACAGCTTGCGGGAAATGCATGCGAGATCAGCGAATTGATTGAACGATTAGAAACTGCGTGAGGAATGCGGTGAAGGTGATTAAGTGTGAGTTGTGTTATTAAGATGTGGTGTAAGTAATCATGTGCAATGTAGACCCAATCAGGTAATAAACGCAGACATGATACGATTAGGTTCGGGGAAAACAGAGGAACACATCAAGGAAGGAACGGGGAGCGGAGCGGATCGTTACAGGAGCCCATTCAATGGGCTATTCCAATTGGTCTAACCTTGATGTAAAGACAGCCATTGTCAAATCAGCAAGAACGTATCAGGTTTCATACCCTTTTCTTCTCATATGGCTGTATCATACCCCATACAGTGCTAGACAGGTCAGAACTAACTTCATTAAGTACAATAAATGTGTTTGCCCTAGTGCTCTTTGCCCTCCAAAATGGAAATTCAGCCTCAGGGATTTAGTCCCATGGCCCATCAATTATGCTGTGTGAATGTTTTTGATTAGTAAGGCTTACTGTGTGTGGGTTCAAGGCCAGAGACTTCATTTTAATTAAGCCGTCCATGGTGTCATGTACTAAAAGGGGTGGGATGGGATAGAATTTGAGAGCACAGCTAATTCCATCCACACAAATATCTAATATTTTCTCATTATTGATGCGTAATTAAATTTATCGTTTTTTACATGAAACAAACAATAAATGAGCATATTTCACTGTTCCTTTCCTGACAGCAGGTGGCGCTGTGATAATTCAGAGGATGCTGGAAACTGACCCGTTTTGAAATCAACATTCTAGGTGGTGTGTGCATCTTGGATCACAGTCCTGATTCTAACCTACACCATTTTTGGCAAATATTTTGAAACTGAGAGTTTGTTAATATAGCAGCTTTATCTGACTGTTTTCTAACCACCTTAAAATGATACAATACTAACCTGAATTATAAAACCTCTCAGTTAAATCTTCATTTGTTATATTTGCCTAGAGAGGTCTTGTCAACACACAGGCCATCAGCAAATAAATAAATAAAAATAGTAAAATGTAACTTTTTAAAAGCCAAAATTGTCTGTATATAGAATATAGAAAACTCCACGCAACACTGCGTTCCAAAAATAAAGCTTTTATCTTTAAATAAAAGCTTTATTTTTGTAATGCAGTGTTGCGTGGAGTTTTCTATATTCCTTATACAGACAATTTTTATTTTATTTTTTATCCGCTGCACCTGCTACAGGACTAGACAGTTGAGTGTGAGCTTCTCTATCCTAAAAGCCAACATTGGAAAGTTTGGATAGTTTGTTTGTGCATACCATCTCAAATATTCAATAAGCATGCATGCTCAACTAAAGAAGATATTTTTTAATGCAACTAATGATCCCAAAAATATTTGTAATTGTAAAAATGTATATTATTAGAAAATATTTAAAACAAATCTTGCAAAACAAATTTGGAAATACTGTTTTTTTATATTTATTAAAGTTGAAATATAAAAGTATATTAAAAAAAATATTTTCAGCAGTACCCAAACTGTTATTTAGTTAATTAATTACATGATAGCTGAAAAGTATTACAAATAAAGAGCAGGGTAAATTTTTTTATTTTAAGCTCAAATTGATACTGTTGACAAAAATATGAAAATGCATTGAATGTGAGTGGCTTCATACATGTGACCTCTTTTGTGTTTACATCCCTTAAAAATGAATCACTTGATGTTAATATTTGATATAGCGCCTGTTATGATTTAAATAGTAAAAAAAATACACATTTTATTATGTACATTTAATGTTTGAAAACCATTGTAGGTGTAGCTAGTTACTGATGAATGGTTAACAAGGGCAAGTTTAAACCTCCTTTGAATTTAGGATAGTAAATCTGCTTTGAATTAATTTAGGCTACAGGTTACAACTACTTTATAAATATTTCAATAATATATTTTGTATAATTTTTTACATTTTATTGTATCACTTCATAAATGGTACTGAATATATTTTTTCTATAATAGTTACTTTTAACATAGCATACTTAAAGTATATAACTACCATGCCAGACATGGTAGGCCGGAAATCCATAAGCATGATACATTATCAGGCTGCAATGCTCTTCCAATGATAACATAATTATATGAGACATTAGAGGATTGTTACACCGCCCGAGATAAAGAGCGTCTGACAAACGTCTTTGTTTTTTATTAATTTACCATAATAAATGTACCAACTCACAGTTCTTTCTCTGCCTCATATTATTCCCAGTCTCACAAGTCTCCATGGAATGTATAACATTCTGACAGGATAACGCTGCTACAGCTCCACAAAAACACTGACATAATAATGCTGCTACAGCTCCACAAAAACACTGACAGAATAATGCTGCTACAGCTCCACACAAACACTGACAGGATAATGCTGCTACAGCTCCACAAAAACACTGACAGGATAATGCTGCTACAGCTCCACAAAAACACTGACAGGATAATGCTGCTACAGCTCCACAAAAACACTGACAGGATAATGCTGCTACAGCTCTACACAAACACTGACAGAATAATGCTGCTACAGCTCCACACAAACACTGACAGGATAATGCTGCTACAGCTCCACAAAAACACTGACAGAATAATGCTGCTACAGCTCTACACAAATACTGACAGGATAATGCTGCTACAGCTCCACATGAACACTGACAGAATAATGCTGCTACAGCTCCACACAAACACTGACAGGATAATGCTGCTACAGCTCCACAAAAACACTGACAGGATAATGCTGCTACAGCTCTACACAAACACTGACAGTATAATGCTGCTACAGCTCCACATGAACACTGACAGGATAATGCTGCTACAGCTCCCAAAAAACACTGACAGAATAATGCTGCTACAGCTCCACACAAACACTGACAGAATAATGCTGCTACAGCTCCACACAAACACTGACAGGATAATTCTGCTACAGCTCCACAAAAACACTGACAGGATCATGCTGCTACAGCTCCACAAAAACACTGACAGGATAATGCTGCTACAGCTCCACACAAACACTGACAGGATAATGCTGCTACAGCTCCACACAAACACTGACAGGATAATGCTGCTACAGCTCTACACAAACACTGACAGTATAATGCTGCTACAGCTCCACACAAACACTGACAGGATAATGCTGCTACAGCTCCACAAAAACACTGACAGGATAATGCTGCTACAGCTCCACAAAAACACTGACAGGATAATGCTGCTACAGCTCCACACAAACACTGACAGGATAATGCTGCTACAGCTCCACAAAAACACTGACAGGATAATGCTGCTACAGCTCCACAAAAACACTGACATAATAATGCTGCTACAGCTCCACACAAACACTGACAGGATAATGCTGCTACAGCTCCACAAAAACACTGACAGAATAATGCTGCTACAGCTCTACACAAACACTGACAGAATAATGCTGCTACAGCTCCACACAAACACTGACAGGATAATGCTGCTACAGCTCTACACAAACACTGACAGGATAATGCTGCTACAGCTCCACAAAAACACTGACAGGATAATGCTGCTACAGCTCTACACAAACACTGACAGTATAATGCTGCTACAGCTCCACATGAACACTGACAGGATAATGCTGCTACAGCTCCCAAAAAACACTGACAGAATAATGCTGCTACAGCTCCACACAAACACTGACAGAATAATGCTGCTACAGCTCCACACAAACACTGACAGGATAATTCTGCTACAGCTCCACAAAAACACTGACAGGATAATGCTGCTACAGCTCCACAAAAACACTGACAGGATAATGCTGCTACAGCTCCACACAAACACTGACAGGATAATGCTGCTACAGCTCCACACAAACACTGACAGGATAATGCTGCTACAGCTCTACACAAACACTGACAGTATAATGCTGCTACAGCTCCACACAAACACTGACAGGATAATGCTGCTACAGCTCCACAAAAACACTGACAGGATAATGCTGCTACAGCTCCACAAAAACACTGACAGGATAATGCTGCTACAGCTCCACAAAAACACTGACAGAATAATGCTGCTACAGCTCTACACAAACACTGACAGAATAATGCTGCTACAGCTCCACACAAACACTGACAGGATAATGCTGCTACAGCTCTACACAAACACTGACAGGATAATGCTGCTACAGCTCCACAAAAACACTGACAGGATAATGCTGCTACAGCTCTACACAAACACTGACAGTATAATGCTGCTACAGCTCCACCTGAACACTGACAGGATAATGCTGCTACAGCTCCCAAAAAACACTGACAGAATAATGCTGCTACAGCTCCACACAAACACTGACAGAATAATGCTGCTACAGCTCCACACAAACACTGACAGGATAATTCTGCTACAGCTCCACAAAAACACTGACAGGATAATGCTGCTACAGCTCCACAAAAACACTGACAGGATAATGCTGCTACAGCTCCACACAAACACTGACAGGATAATGCTGCTACAGCTCCACACAAACACTGACAGGATAATGCTGCTACAGCTCTACACAAACACTGACAGTATAATGCTGCTACAGCTCCACACAAACACTGACAGGATAATGCTGCTACAGCTCCACAAAAACACTGACAGGATAATGCTGCTACAGCTCCACAAAAACACTGACAGGATAATGCTGCTACAGCTCCACACAAACACTGACAGGATAATGCTGCTACAGCTCCACAAAAACACTGACAGGATAATGCTGCTACAGCTCCACAAAAACACTGACAGAATAATGCTGCTACAGCTCCACACAAACACTGACAGGATAATGCTGCTACAGCTCCACAAAAACACTGACAGAATAATGCTGCTACAGCTCTACACAAACACTGACAGAATAATGCTGCTACAGCTCCACACAAACACTGACAGGATAATGCTGCTACAGCTCTACACAAACACTGACAGGATAATGCTGCTACAGCTCCACAAAAACACTGACAGGATAATGCTGCTACAGCTCCACACGAACACTGACAGGATAATGCTGCTACAGCTCCAAAAAAACACTGACAGAATAATGCTGCTACAGCTCCACACAAACACTGACAGAATAATGCTGCTACAGCTCCACACAAACACTGACAGGATAATTCTGCTACAGCTCCACAAAAACACTGACAGGATAATGCTGCTACAGCTCCACAAAAACACTGACAGGATAATGCTGCTACAGCTCCACACAAACACTGACAGGATAATGCTGCTACAGCTCCACAAAAACACTGACAGGATAATGCTGCTACAGCTCCGCAAATACACTGACAGAATAATGCTGCTACAGCTCCACAAACACACTGACAGAATAATGCTGCTACAGCTCTACACAAACACTGACAGTATAATGCTGTTACAGCTCCACACGAACACTGACAGGATAATGCTGCTACAGCTCCAAAAAAACACTGACAGAATAATGCTGCTACAGCTCCACACAAACACTGACAGAATAATGCTGCTACAGCTCTACACAAACACTGACAGGATAATGCTGCTACAGCTCCACAAACACACTGACAGGATAATGCTGATACAGCTCCACAAAAACACTGACAGGATAATGCTGCTACAGCTCCACACAAACACTGACAGGATAATGCTGCTACAGCTCCACAAAAACACTGACAGGATAATGCTGCTACAGCTCTACACAAACACTGACAGAATAATGCTGCTACAGCTCCACAAACACACTGACAGGATAATGCTGCTACAGCTCCACACAAACAGTGACAGGATAATGCTGCTACAGCTCCACACAAACACTGACAGGATAATGCTGCTACAGCTCCACACAAACACTGACAGAATAATGCTGCTACAGCTCCACAAACACACTGACAGGATAATGCTGCTACAGCTCCACACAAACAGTGACAGGATAATGCTGCTACAGCTCTACACAAACACTGACAGCTTTTTCGATTAGCTGGCCACGGAGTGTCGGTTTTATGTTGAGGTTGCGGCTATGAACATAAACTAATAAGAAACTATAAGGGGATATTTGTAACTATAAGAACTCCACACACTGCCATCTCATCCTGAAAGTTTATTGGCCAAACTGGCAGTGAGAAGATAAGGAAGATAAAAAGAAAGAGGGTAAAAGACATTGACGGAAGAGAGAGAAAGATTCAGGAAATGTTATTCTCTGGACAAATCAGGAAAAGCAAGCTGCAAGTCCTTTTAGGGGAAGGGCCAATGGTCCCACTCACTAAGTAATTTGTTGCAGCCTGCCATAACCTGAGGAACAGTGAATACCCACCCAACTCTGATAAATTTGTAATAATATAATAATAATAGAAAAATTACAAATATAGTAAAAGTATATTGGTCTTTTTTAATCTTTAAAGTATCCTTTTTTATTTATTAATTTATTTACATGTTATGGTTATCATGATTATAACTTTTTCCTCACATGTTCATTGGTTAAAATGTAAAATTGTTTAGTTTCATACTGCCACGTGTAAATACTGTGTAAATGCAAATAGTGTTTCCTATTTGCGTTTCATGAGCGAAATCGCTTTTCCTCACTAACACATCTGTGCAAACTAGCATTTTTTTCAGATGCATCTCATCTTGTTAAAAATGTTTGGAACTAATTAAGGATTTCCGTCTCGCAGAGCAGGCCAGAGAATACAAACCATTGATTGTGCTATAAGGCTTAAACATATGTTTCTCTTAGACTCAAGCCAGGACATTGTTCCCCTGTGTCGATCAAACAGAAAGTTGAAAAGCCAAAAGACGCGGTCAGCCTCTGCAGATGCCATAACGAGGATCATAATATTTTTATAGGAAAGAGTAAGCAATAGGCAGTCATGTCATAACAACTTCGCCTCACTTTAACATATTAGAAAAGAAGCTCTTTCATGTCACGGACTGTGGGAACGTCCAGCCCTTGGGGGTCGAGACCTGCAGCACGTCTGACGTGTGACAGTGACTCATTTCCTGACGGGGGCCAACAGCCATTTCTTCCACCGTACTTAATTTTATCTATCGTTTTAGTGGCCTAGAGCAGCGGTCCCCAACCTTTTTTGGGCCACGGACCGGTTTCACGTAAGACAATATTTTCACGGACCGGCCTTCAAGGTGTGGGGGGATAAATATGACGAAATAAAATTATACGACTGGCATAAAAACAAATATAAAGTGCATAAAAAATACAACTCACCATCTCAAGAGACACAGAGGCACAGATGGATGGTTCCGGTCATTTTTCAAAATAAAACATCTTTCAGATTCTGAATAAAAAAATATTTTATTGATTATCAGTCTGTAGCGCCCCTTTGCTGTTCTGGGCAAATAATAGGGGTGGCTAACCTGAATTCTTTAAATAAATTGTTATCTCTAACTATAAGTGTTTGTGTTTACTTTGTCTTTCCCTGGATGCTATAATAACTAAGTATCAATATTATAATGCCTCAATGACAATTATTCACCTTCCAAATAATTATCTTTAGCTTAAATTACTATATTTCAGTCACACAATGTACTAAATAACTTACCTTTTACCTATGAGCTATGGCTACGTATTAAGCCTTGAATGCTAATAAACCAATTGCAATACAATTCAGTTCAATTCACATTTTACTTCGTTGAAAATTATATTTACATCGGTACAAAAATATCAGTTAACAACAAATAGTCTTCAGCTCAAATACTTCTTAGCTTCAACGTAGAAATACTCCAAGAGTATTCATCATTGACCACAATCCCCAATATTACACAGTTTAAATGAAACATGTATTCCAAAAACATTTACCTCTAACTCCTATAGCCGGCAAATATAATTAAATAATACCTGGGTACCCAATGAGTCACAGAGTGATACGGTGCAGGCCTGATACGAAGCTCGGGATCGTAGAAGCCACAAACACAAAGGCTACTTCGCGCCAATGCGCCGAGAACAAAAGAAATGATTGCTAGCAACAATGGCGGCCGCCCATGTCTCGAGCGCGCCGAGTTCGTGGAAAGGAGAGACGTCTTTTAAACAGCTCACCGAGATGTCGGGCGATCAGAGTTGTCCGCTGTCAGTTGGATTCCTCTGTCCCTTGGTCTTCGTGTGTTTAGCTGAGCAGTCCGGACGATGTGTAAAAGGTGTCCGGGCTGGATACCTTACGCAAAGTCCACGACTAACAAGCTAGCTCTAGCCGAGTTAGCTTCCTGTTGCAATTCGGTGTTTCAGTCCGAGTTCACAAACTATCTTTACATAACACAACTACACTACTGTACAATGCTTTAGTAAGAGTCACTATTCGTTTGTCTACAAACATTTACAGCAGTAATGCTTCACTGAGTGTTCTACCCACGTTAATTATAGCTGTGTCATGGAGCTCATCTCAACATGTCCTTTCGCTTTCGTTGCCACTTTTCTTTTTCCCCGTATCCGCTACGTTCCCCACACTTCCTGCTGACCCTTGACCTTACTCGTTTCTCATTGGCTTATCAAATAAACAAAATGCAAACTTTACGTTTGAATTTCTTCTTATACAGTATTGAAAATAAAAGGTTCTTACAATATTTCCAGTATCATGAACTTATTGTTAAAGAAAACAGAATACATTTTCCCTCATGGAAATAACTCACCACCTTAACTTAACCATGAACTTCTACATAAATGCAATATCATACATATGCATAGTTTTAACCTTTTATTTATTCTTTTAATGAACTCTATGTTCTACTTATACTTTTTATTAATTCCTATTTATTAAATAATGCACTTACTAGTTAGGCCTAAATTTCCACAGGGCTACATCCTCCCCCTACTAACCGTCTGCATGTCCTCATGAGACAACCTATGACATACAGGGTTAAGGAAATATTCTAGATTGACTTAACATCCTAGTTTAATAATTATGCCCTTGTGGACAATAGTAATTGGCTGATCCCTAGCCTTTCCTGGTTCATCATAAGTCAGACGAATTACAGGCTTGACATGTCTCTTAGAACTAGTTCTTGGCCTAAGATCTCTGCTTGTCTTTGTCATAGACATAGGCTTAGTTTTGGGAGTACTAACAGGCGTTTTATAGTCTCCCTGGTCTGGCTCAGAGTCAGAGTGGTCAGAGTCAGTGGAGTGGGCACTGGCAACTTCATCTTCTGACTGACACTCCTCTGCTATGTATTCCGGAGCATTGCTTTGAGTTTCCCCCTCCTCAGAGACTTCATCCAATTCTCCCTGGACTTCCTCTTCTTCAGTAGCGACTCCTTCCTCCTCTTCACTTGGTTCATGGGCGCATCCCTCGTGTTCACTTTGGGAATCAGCATCAGCAGTCTCCTCATAGGTCCTCCTAGGTATAAGCTTTTGCAGGTATTCTCCATAGGATCTTCGAGTTCCTCCACACTCCATGTCCGAAGATGAGTCAGTGTCGTCCTCTGGTTCCACTTCAGGTGTTCTGTCTGGCTTTCTTTGGTGTCTGTTCTGTCTCTGTAGACGTGTCTTTGGTCTCACCGTCGAATCTGCATGATCTTTGCCCTCCGGCATTCTCATGGACTGACTGATGGGCAAGAGGTGATCTCGATGTAATGTTCTCACTCCTCCACTTCCATCTTCAGGCTTCACCCGGTAGACTGGTAAGTTGGGTAGTTTACCGACTATGACATATGGCACAGAGCTCCAGCGGCTTTCAAGCTTGTGCTTGCCTTTCAGCCCCAGATTTCTCAGGAGTACTCTGTCGCCAATGTCAACAGTCTGGAAACGTACTTTCTGGTCATATGCCCTTTTGTTTCTTTGATGTGACTTATCTGCTGATTTGCTGGCGAGTTCGTAGGCTTTTTGCAGATCTCCCTTCAGCTTCTCCACATACCGGGAATGGTGTTTGTCGCCGGAGCCGTCAGGTGAAGTGCCAAAGCAAAGGTCTACTGGCAGCTTAGCTTCTCTACCGAACATCAGCAGATACGGTGAGTATCCAGTGGAGTCACATTTTGTACTGTTATAGGCATGGACGACGTATGGAACATGCTGACTCCATGAACGTTTCTTCTCATGCCCCAACGTGGCAAGCATCGACAGTAAAGTGCGATTGAATCTTTCGGGTTGAGGGTCCCCTTGCGGATGGTAGGGTGTGGTACGGGATTTACGCACCCCCAGGATCATCAGGAGCTCTCGAATCAACCGACTTTCAAAGTCTCTTCCTTGGTCTGAATGTATTCTGCTTGGCAGACCATAATGCACAAAGTACTTTTCCACCAGGATCTTGGCCACGGTGAGTGCTTTCTGATTCCTGGTAGGAAACGCCTGTGCATAACGTGTGAAATGGTCGGTCACGACTAATACATTACTTATTCCCTTTGAGTCAGGTTCCATGGAAAGGAAATCGATGCATACAAGGTCCATGGGACCACTGCTTACAATCTGGTGCAGGGGTGCAGCCTTCTTGCAAGGTGTTTTGCGCATGATACATTCTCCACAGTCCTTGACATATTGTTCAGCGTCCAGCGCCATCTTGGGCCAATAAAATCTACTGCGCAGAAGATCAGTCGTCCGCTCCACTCCTAAATGACCCATGTCATCGTGTAATGACCGCAGAACAGCCTCTCGGAAATCAACCGGCAACACGAGCTGGGTTACCTGTCCTCCAGAGGGTTTCTGACTCTTCCTGTGCAGTAGTCCATCTTTAAGCACCAGACGGTCTCGCTCTCTCTTGAATAGACTCAGTTCTGAGTTCTTCTCTTTGTCCTTCGGCCAGTTGCCTTGCTGCATGGCTTCCATCACTCTCTGGATGATGTCATCCTTCTGCTGGGCATCTTTCAAGTCAGCTTGGGACATCTGTCTCAATGAAAGCAAGTTGAGGTGAGTTGGAAAAGCGAATACCTCCGGGACGCACTCAGGGGACGCTCCCAGTTGATCAATGTAGCGCGGAGGTGCTCCCGGTGGCTCTGTAGCGCAAACCCTCCGACAGATGGATTTCACTCCACTCTGAGGTATCTCCTCCCACTCTCCTTTCTCCACCTCATCGGCCATGTTTCGGGACAGCAAGTCGGCATCGATGTTGGTCTTGCCGGGCCGGTATTTGATGTCAAACTCATATGTTGCTAAGGCAGCCAGCCAGCGATGTCCTGTTGCGTTGAGTTTGGCTGTCGTTAGCACATAGGTAAGGGGGTTATTGTCCGTCCAGACAGTAAATTTTGCTCCATATAGGTAATCGTGGAGCTTATCCACAACCGCCCACTTAAGAGCTAGAAATTCCAGCTGGTGGACTGGATAACGCTGTTCAGTAGCACTCACTCTTCGGCTAGCAAAAGCCACTGGCCTGAGTCCCTCTGGGTATTCCTGATACAACACAGCACCAAGCCCTTTCAAGCTGGCGTCTGTGTGTAAGATGTAAGGCTTGTTTGCATCCGCAAACGCAAGGACTGGGGCGTTGGTGAGGCACTGAATTATGCGGTGGAAAGCTTCGGTGCACGCCTGGTTCCACCTGTCTCCAAATGGCTCTGACTCTTTCAGGTAGGTCTTTGTCTGGTCTTTGACTTGCCGCTTGCCTTTGTGAGTGGGTGCATAGCCTTTGGTGAGCTCTGTAAGGGGTCGGACAATCGCAGAGTAGTTGGCCACAAACCGCCGATAATACCCGCAGAATCCGAGGAAGGACCTCAACGACTTCAGGTCTGTAGGCCGAGGCCAGTTGGTGACGGCCTTTACTTTCTCTGGATCTGTGGCGATGCCGTCTGCGGATATTATGTGCCCCACATATTTCACCTTCGGTTGGCAAAACTGGCACTTGTCTAACGACAGCTTCAGTCCCACCTCTTCGAGTCGATCCAGCACTTTGAGAAGCCTCTCCTCGTGCTCCTCCAAGGATTTTCCAAAGACAATCAGGTCATCCAAATAAACTAATACCTGGAGCAGATTCATATCGCCTACAGCTCTTTCCATCAATCGCTGGAATGTCGCAGGCGCTCCCGTGATTCCCTGCGGCATTCTTTCGAATTGATAAAACCCTAGCGGGCAGATAAAGGCTGTTTTTTCCTTGTCAGTTTCTGTCATGGAGATCTGGTAATAACCAGATCTCAGGTCTAATACAGAAAACCACCTACTCCCTGTCAGGCAGTCGAGCGCATCGTCAATGCGGGGAGTAGTGTATTGGTCAGGCACTGTACGACTGTTCAGTGTTCTGTAGTCTATGCACATTCGGACACTGCCATTCTTCTTTCTTGCGACTACTATCGGTGAGGCGTAGGGGCTACGAGACTCCTTGATAATGCCAGCTTTCAGAAGATCTTGCAAGTGTCTGCGCACATCTTCAATGTCGGCTGGAGCTAATCTCCGTGACCGTTCTCTAAAGGGTCTAGTGTCTGACAGGCGGATATGATGCTCCACGCCTTTCGCAAGCCCCACATCCCATTCGTGTAGCGAAAACACACTGGCTCTCTCCGACATCTTTTTCTGAAGTCTGGATTTCCACTGCTCTGGGATAGGTGAGTCACCAAAGTCAAGGAGGCGAGAGTCAAACTTTTTTGGCTTTTCCTCTGTCTTAGGATTTGTCTTGAGCGGCGAGGCAGGCATCACAGGATCCGCGGCGCACAAACTTCCCATCACTGTTCCGACTGGAAGGACGGTTTCTCGTCCTGACTCATTGCGCACCAACACAGGGAAATGGTCCACATCTACCTCTGAGCTTGGTACTATCATGGGCTGCAGCAGCACCCCAGCTGGAAGCGGAGTCGAGGGCGAAGCCTCCACCATCAGCACATCTTTGTCCAACGGTTTCTCTAGCTTAACCTGACATACAGCACGACGGTCACCCCAAGCAGGTAAGGTCAGTGGGCCAGGGCCCATCCACTTCACACATCCGATGTCTTCACCCTCACAGTCTACTGGGACCTTACTGCGGACTTGTTTGGCAGCTTTGATTCCCAACGTCTGAGCGATATCTACTCCGGCTGTCTCTTGGCAGATATTGGCCAGGCGCTTGAAAAGATTGGCATTGGTGCCCAGGATAACCGGAATCTGGTCTGGAGTTCTGGGACCAGGACAGATCAACGCTAAGACCGAGAGGGATTCTTTGGAACCAGTGACGCTTTCTGGGAACTCAAAATCCACGACAACATAGCCAAGGTAAGGATAGCTAGTGTCGCTCAAGCCCCAGATGGCTAGGCCGGACACAGGATGGATAGGAACATCTGACAAATGTAGCTTGTACCATTTCTCGAAGATGATTGTTACTTGTGATCCACTGTCTAATACAGCGTCACACTGCTGGCCATTCACTCTCACGTGCACGACAGAGGGGGGACCTATCAGCCCTTTAGGAAAGTTCATGCCTCCTACTGGAGTCACTTCACTTTTCTTGACTGAGCAGACGGTGTCAGGACTTTTGTTTCCTTGGCTAGGTGACTGTCCCTCTTTGGCTCTCTTGAGAGACTGAATGAGCTTTTGAATGACTTTGTTCGGATTTTCAGCATTCTGACACTTGGTGGCAAAGTGTCCGTTTTCACCACACCGGTAGCAAACGCTGTCATCAGATCCCCTAGGCTTGTTTGGCCTTTGGCTGTTTTGAGCAGGTCTGGATGGCTCTACTCTTAGTGCACTGGCCGGCGCATCAGAGACTTTGGTCACTTTGGATGACATTTTCTTGTGCAACCTTTGAATTTGTTTCTTCAGCGCGGCTACCTCTGCATTTTCACAGCTTTCAGCCACAGGGCCCTGAACAACTGGACCAGGCCCTCTGTCATCATCCACTTCTTCGAAAGACTTTGTGCTCATAGAAGCGAACAATGATTTCAATTCTTTGACATCTGCTTTTAAAGACTGTATCTCAGTCTGTCGGCTGTCTACATCCTGGTGTGCATGAACTTTATGGACAGCTGTGCTAAGCTTGACTCTAGCAGCAGCATATTCCTCTTCAGCTCGGATTTCACCCAGCAGCTCTAAGAATTGTGGAGGACTCTGCTTTCTCTCCCTTAACTTAAGCTGAACCAGCATGAGATCTGAGTGTATCGCACCCCGAAGTAGCTGCTCTACTCGGGCAGTGTCAGTACGACTGGCAGGAATACCACCTTTACTGACGACCTTGGTAAGTGACTGTTCTAGTCGCCTCAGGAAATCAGAAAGCTTTTCATCTTTCTTTTGTTGCAGGAGCCTAAACTCAAAATAGAGATCTTCACCTGACTCAGCTGTACCGAAAGCGCTCTCCATAGCATCCAAGCATTTAGAAGGGGTAACGTCGGCCTCCGCCGTCCGTATCGCTTTTACTACAGCTAAAGCAGGTCCTCTAAGACACTCCATGATGCGTCTGCGCTTTTCTTTGTCTGAGCAGTCGCTCTCTTCAACCATCAAACGAGCCTGTTCAAGCCAATGCTCCAACGCCTCTTCTCCAACAGGTGTTGGTAGTGTGCCAGAGAACATCCGTAGGCGACGATAGCTACTGTTCTCCCCTGACGGTTTCCCTATCTTTGACAACACATCGCCAACAGCCAAAATGATGGATTCAGCAGAGCTATCGGATGCTGAGGCATCAATCAGGACTTGTAGTGGATTCAGTGTATCTCCATTGGAAGCTGAACGCTTAGAAGCAATGATGATCGGCCAACTGATGTCTGAAGTGAGGTGTTTCACTTCGGACGGAACCTTGGTCGGGTCAATCTTCTCTCTGCATTCACACAGTGCCGTGACACGATCCAGTTTCCTGTTGAACATTCTGCCTCGTACTCTCACTCGTCCTAGGATTTTCACAGTTTCCAGTGTTTGTTCAATCTGGTCCACTTCCGTGCCTTTGGGAACGAGCGCCAGCAACATGTGGTCTTCCGCGAGGGACTCACCTTCACACCACTCGCTGAGCTCTGCTACCAACTCTGACTGTACAGCCTGAACATCCATTGTCACTGTTTTTAATAGCTACTTGAATTTTAGATCTAAAATTAAGAGCTAATTTTTCACCTAGTTGTCCTTTAATCTTGCAAATTAAGATTTACTTGAATTTTAATCTTGTTATTAAAGTTGTACTTATCCTTTAATTTTGTAACTAAATTATTACTTGGAAGTCGTTTAATTGTGCTAAACAAATCTACTTACTTGCCCTTTAAACTTGTGATTAAGCACTAAAAAGACAAAATAAAACAATAAATGTAATTTATGATCCCAGCGGTGCCTCCATTTTATGTAGCGCCCCTTTGCTGTTCTGGGCAAATAATAGGGGTGGCTAACCTGAATTCTTTAAATAAATTGTTATCTCTAACTATAAGTGTTTGTGTTTACTTTGTCTTTCCCTGGATGCTATAATAACTAAGTATCAATATTATAATGCCTCAATGACAATTATTCACCTTCCAAATAATTATCTTTAGCTTAAATTACTATATTTCAGTCACACAATGTACTAAATAACTTACCTTTTACCTATGAGCTATGGCTACGTATTAAGCCTTGAATGCTAATAAACCAATTGCAATACAATTCAGTTCAATTCACATTTTACTTCGTTGAAAATTACATTTACATCGGTACAAAAATATCAGTTAACAACAAATAGTCTTCAGCTCAAATACTTCTTAGCTTCAACGTAGAAATACTCCAAGAGTATTCATCATTGACCACAATCCCCAATATTACACAGTTTAAATGAAACATGTATTCCAAAAACATTTACCTTTAACTCCTATAGCCGGCAAATATAATTAAATAATACCTGGGTACCCAATGAGTCACAGAGTGATACGGTGCAGGCCTGATACGAAGCTCGGGATCGTAGAAGCCACAAACACAAAGGCTACTTCGCGCCAATGCGCTGAGAACAAAAGAAATGATTGCTAGCAACAATGGCGGCCGCCCATGTCTCGAGCGCGCCGAGTTCGTGGAAAGGAGAGACGTCTTTTAAACAGCTCACCGAGATGTCGGGCGATCAGAGTTGTCCGCTGTCTGTTGGATTCCTCTGTCCCTTGGTCTTCGTGTGTTTAGCTGAGCAGTCCGGACGATGTGTAAAAAGTGTCCGGGCTGGATACCTTACGCAAAGTCCACGACTAACAAGCTAGCTCTAGCCGAGTTAGCTTCCTGTTGCAATTCGGTGTTTCAGTCCGAGTTCACAAACTATCTTTACATAACACAACTACACTACTGTACAATGCTTTAGTAAGAGTCACTATTCGTTTGTCTACAAACATTTACAGCAGTAATGCTTCACTGAGTGTTCTACCCACGTTAATTATAGCTGTGTCATGGAGCTCATCTCAACATGTCCTTTCGCTTTCGTTGCCACTTTTCTTTTTCCCCGTATCCGCTACGTTCCCCACACTTCCTGCTGACCCTTGACCTTACTCGTTTCTCATTGGCTTATCAAATAAACAAAATGCAAACTTTACGTTTGAATTTCTTCTTATACAGTATTGAAAATAAAAGGTTCTTACAATATTTCCAGTATCATGAACTTATTGTTAAAGAAAACAGAATACATTTTCCCTCATGGAAATAACTCACCACATTAACTTAACCATGAACTTCTACATAAATGCAATATCATACATATGCATAGTTTTAACCTTTTATTTATTCTTTTAATGAACTCTATGTTCTACTTATACTTTTTATTAATTCCTATTTATTAAATAATGCACTTACTAGTTAGGCCTAAATTTCCACAGGGCTACAAGTCTTTCCGTGCGGCCCGGTTCCAAATGACCCACGGACCGGTATCGGTCCGCGGACCGGTGGTTGGGGACCGCTGGCCTAGAGGACACAGTGGCTGATCTCATGCCAGAATGGGGTCATGTTGTGGAGGGGGTGTTTGGGATGGATAGGGAATTGTTTGACTCAGTTACTTTGTACCAATGACCGAAACCACTAGTCGAGTGTCTAGTACTCTGTGTTTACCTGCTAAGGATCTCAAAACCCTTTTCAATAGGCGGCAGGGGATCTTGTGACCCAGTTCCAACACCACCAATGGTAGGATGAATGTAGGAACAACTTCTGATGTAGGACAGCCTTTTTTTGTCAGTACTGTTACCATACACTAGCTGAGGTAAAGAGGTGGTGGTTGAAGTTTAACTTATCTGTTAGATGCGATTGTTGAAAGAACTGAATGGGGACATATTTAGCTTCATAACAGCAGTATTATAATAGTGCATTTAATTTTGTGATTGAACCATGTGCTGCATAATGATATACAATTTTTTTCACTTTTATCATGATGGTAAATGGTAAATGGACTGCACTTATATAGCACCTTTATCCAAAGCGCTTTACAATGGCCTCTCACTCACCCGTTCACACACACATTCACACACCAATGGCGGCAGCCACCATGCAAGGCGCTAGCCTGCTCATTGGGAGCAATTTGGGGTTCAGTGTCTTGCCCAAGGATACTTCGACATGTGGACAGGAGGAGCCGGGGATCGAACCACCAACCCTGCGATCAGCAGACGACCCGCTCTACCTCTTGAGCCACAGCCGCCCCATGATCATTATTGTACTTTGGTATTTGTACCTGTGCTAATATCAGAGGAATGCCCGATCTTGTTCATCTCCACATCCCCTATTGGCCACTTCATGTTCATGTCCCCCACCTTTTATTCAATTTCTACTGCAGGTTGTAATGCAGTAGCTGTTTAACACACTAGTACATGCATGTCTAAAACAAGATGTAATATGTAATTTATTAAATATGGAAAAAATAATAATATTTTGCCATGAATGCAGATTCCAGTTTAGAAACCCATCTGTAAGCAGCTGTGGATACAGGTAATCTATGATCGAAACAGAGAAAAAAAATTATGAATGATCTAACGTTGATAGATATTCTCCCACCATTGTCTTGGATGGGACAGAACTAATCGATTTGGCTCACCCCGATCACCCTGGTGACCAGGTCAATCAGAGGGCACCCACAGGGGCATGTATAATCCAGAACAGGGTATTGGGTTCATGTGTTTTGGCTGATAAAATGAGATGCCACTCACGCCAGTGGCCAAGCACTTTTTGAGTTTCACCTTGAAGAGGGTTTTCTCTAAAACGTCTCATATTAGTATCTCTATGATTTATCGTTTGGCTGTTAGCCTTTGTGTTAGGGTTCAATGTTTGAATACAAACATTAGAAGCCTACATCTTATGAGGTATTATATTTCAGGATTTGTAGGTTGATGAAAGCTTGTAACAGAAAAAAATAAGCTTTTCTTTACCTTTGTATTTATGCTGTCATTTTTGAAAAAACTCACAATGTTATACAGAGCATCATGCAGCTGTAATATTGCATCGCCATGTACATTCAGTGGTTTACAGCAGAGGCAAGAGGAACAAGGGCACAGCGAAGCAAGAATCGCTGTATAGATGAAAACAGATTAAATTAAAATGTATTAAAACAATGTATTATTGGAGAGTGAACTACAGGGACAGTGCTTTGCAGTTCAGTCTTCTTGAGTTGAAACAGATTTAGGCTAAGAAGATAAGATTTTAGGCTAAGAGGTCCATTCTCACTTGGCAGGACCCAAAAAACTGCCCCTTTGCTTTTAATACTGTCATTCCGTGTCATAACCTGTGGAGTGAAATGTCCTTTCTCACAGAATCCAAAATAAGGCCACCATCGATGCATAGTGTTTCGGGACAGCATGATGCGGGGGATTTACAAGGGGCATTGGATAGAACAGATAGAGGGTGAGGACCAACCTCTTCCACCTCCACCTTATGTATAGGGTATGTGAACAGGTGACCTGGTTATTGTTTATGATTCCAGAAGTAAATTTTTTGTTGTTGTTAGAATTTTGTCATCAAGAATTTTTCTTATCCTCCAAATTGGGACCGCAGGCATGTGATTGACCAGATAAGTTGCTCTTGTGAGAACAAGTTAGAACCCACTGGATTGGGATTGTGGGTAGAAGATTATACAGTGAAGGATGTTTCAGAGTCCGATCAGCAATAGCGTTCCCCCTTCATCTCCCACATGCACTGTTTTCCAGCCTAATACTTGAAGACACACACATCATCAAGTCATCACAGTCACAATAAACCAGTGATAAATGCATCACGTGGTCCCTGCTTCATGTTAGATGGGACCCAATATGGGATCATACGCAAAAACCCCCACCAACACATACACACAAAAATATACACACACACACACACACACAGAGGGGAATGGGGAAATGATTCAGTCTGGTCTTCTATATAAGCAAACCATAAATGGGGTTAAAGTGGCCGGGGGAGGAAATGGGATTCCCTCGTAGCAGATGGCGAGTGGTTATTCAATTGTTTTTTTTGGGCTAAAACAGAGGGAGGCAATTAATAAGAACATTTTTACAAGTCCCTAGAGTGGGAATTCCTTTATTGTGTGTGTGTGTGTGTTTTTTTGTTTTTTTTTGTGTACAACCTAATCTTTTTACATTCTAGCAGTTTTATAATAGATTTATATGAGTGAAAAGGAGAAAAAAGTACAATCCCTGTTTATTATTTTCTGTATGTATGTACTGTATTTATTATCCCATATAACTCCTGTAGGCTTCCAGGGGCTAACCAACGAACTGCCCAACGAACACTGTGGAGAAATCACACCATTGAGGTTGTCCTCCCACCCCCCACTAGTGCTATTCACAACACTGTTCCCCATGTTGCTCATCACATTGCTGTAAATTTCCATCCGCTGAGAGAGGGCCCCTCCCTATGGGGCTGTTGTGTTGAGTTCTTTTTTGTTGTTCTTTTTGTTATTTAGTTTTTTTATATAGGTTTTTTACCAACGGATATAAAATGAGCTGCTTGTAATGAAAAGAGATAAAGATGCAGAATTAATGAGCTCCATCAATAAACATATTGAACATAAACAACTGCTTGATTTATGATTTGGTCGGATGCATTAGCCAGGATTCATCTGGCCTTTGTCCACAGCCTTGATTTATAAATCAATGCAGGTGTAAAAAATTTTCTTCACAGTTTGGCAAACAGATTTTTGGCAGGGTTGCCAGATCTTACTCAAAACTAGCCAAAAAAATATTTTTAACCGAAACCAACGTATTTTAAGTATAAATCAATGTACATTTTTATGTATTAAAAGTGTGTGCTTTGTGACTTTTCATTTTTCCCGCGACTGCACTTGAAATGTAGTCCAATTTGGCTGTCAAACCGCGGAGCTCTGTGAGTCCTGCACATACAGCGGCTCTTTGAGAGAGGCCACGTTACTCGCTGGCAAGTTAACCACTAATGTAACAGTTCTACTGAAAAACATACCACCACCATTAGCTAGTCTCCAGAAAAACAGGGGAAATACGGCCATTCATTTAGGAAAACACAGCCCTTCATTTATCTACGTTGGTATTGTGAAAACATTAGCCAACCTAACCAGAAGTCTGTAGCTAACACTTACGCTACTCATTTCTCACCCCGGTCTTCTAAGGATTTAAAAAAAAAAAAAAATGCCCTTCCAACTAGGAGTTCCATGTTGGAAATCAAGGATCGAGAAATCAACCCCGACCTCCCGACTAGGAAGAACTTGACATCAAATCATCATGGCAGCTCACACAGCAACCCACATTGATCAGTAAAACAAACATTAGGCTACTTTTAGACTATTTTAGCTTTTAAAACACTTTTTTCGTTTTTCAGTATAAAATGCTTTTGCATCAGCCAACATGCCGATGCAGAATCATAAACATATACAATTAAAAGTTAGTACGTAAAAAAGTACGTTATTGTTGTAGTTGTTAGCTGTTTTAGCTATGTTCGCTAGCAATAACAAAACTTTCCCAGTCGTGCAACTTGAACGGAGGCCACTCAGTTGTATCCTATCATTTGTCTGCTCTGTAACCAACAGCACTCAAGTCCTGTTTGGTTTAGTTTGCCAAAACATCTTTAAGAAAAGAACCTATCAATGTAATTTGTTGACATTATAATAAAATAGCAATGATAGCTAGCTTGATCTATGATGTGTCCCTACTCAGAACAGTGACAGACACAGCAATATTTCCTCCCTTACTGGCTCCGCCTACGTGCCTATGTAATTTACACACCCACTTGACGCCACTGTAGTATTTGAAAAAACGAGGAAGTGGTCGAGGTGTACATCATTTTGACGTATGCCTCTACCAAATTTGTAACTTTAGCTGTCAATATTTCCGTTCACATATTGTTTTGGCCAGCGTCAAAAAGAGACTTAATTAGTTGCGCCTTGATCTTTTAATGTCATGGTTCATGTTTTTTTTTTTTCCCCCCGTTGCGGTTCTCGTCCTTATTTCCAGATTGAGAATCTATCGGATTTTTTCCACGTTCCGTTCCGGGGTTTGCTTTTCCTCATTATTATTTTCACCTGTGCTTCTACCTGCGGGGTATTTAAATTCCTCACTTCCACTTCCCCGGTGCTTCTTTGTCATTCGACATTGCATTGAGCCCGGTACTAGTGACCTTGTGATATTAAACGCTATTCATGTTCACGGGGGACTTGCTATTAGCTTTTAGTTCAGGCATAGGTATTATACCTCCTGTTAGCATTCTGTGCTATTTATTTTATTCTTTGCTGTTCTCTCTGAGACAGTTTTCTTTGTTTGTTTTACACTCTTCCGGCCGTCTGAACTTATGTGCCGAAGGTGTTCTTTTCTTTGCTAAGTTTCCCGTTTTGGCTCCAGTATTGAGCTCGGGAGATTTAGTTTGTGTTTCACTCGTTATTCCAGTTCACCATATTTTAGTCGGTTGATTTTCATTTGGCTGTTTAGCCACAAGGACGTAGTTTCCTGTCTTTTCTCTTTGCATTTATTTTGTTATTCCCTTTATGTCAGGTTTGCGTTTAGAAAATAGAGAACCAAACGCGAAAGATAAGGATACAGAAAGCGTATCTAGATTAAGATACGCCACAGAGGCGGAATTAAACCGCACTAGTAAAGGAGGAACGCAAAAGCGGAAACAAAACTTCCTTAGCACAAGGCTAACTCAAAACAACCTCAAACGGAGGCGAGATTCGCTTAAACAGCGAGAAAGAAATGAGCTCACGCTCACGCACTAAATGATCTGCGTGTATCAGAGGTCGAGAACAGAAAAGAAATGAATCAAAATAGCAAGCCTGTAACTACAGCTCTCTTAGTTTTCTTTCTTTACTTTTTTATAAACCCTATACGGCTTTCTAGTCCTACTGCAACGTCAATATAGAAGCACCGGAAAGCGGAAGTCAAGCTCTATTTATAGCCGACGGAAACCAGACACAGGTGTAGGAGATAATGACCTGGAGAGATCCAAACACCGGGACGGCGGAAGAAAAAATCCGATAGAGCTTCAAACGACGCCAAACGAAAAACAAAGGTAGAAAACAAAAAGAGACAGCCACTACCCATGACAGTACCCCCCAACTAAGGGACGGTACCAGACGATCCCTAAGCTTTGCTGTCTCGGAAGTCCCTAATGAGAGTGGGGTCCAAAATATTCTTGGAAGAAACCCAGCAGCGCTCCTCGGGTCCATACCCCTCCCAGTCCACCAGGAACTGGTACCCTCTGCCCACCCTTCTCTCGGCCAAAATGCGCCGAACGGTGTACACCGTACCTCCCTCCACGAATCGAGGAGGAGGAGGCGGCTTGTCAGCCGGAGCGAGGGCGCTCATAAGTACCGGTTTCAAGCGTGAGACATGAAAGGTAGGGTGGATGCGCATGGAAGATGGTAACTGAAGATGTACCGTGACTGGGTTAAGTTTCCGCACGATCTTAAAGGGACCCACGAATCGAGGCGCAAGTTTGCGGGACTCAACTCGCAACGGCAGGTCCCGTGTGGAAAGCCACACCCGTTGACCCACCCGGTAGAAGGGGGCCGGACGACGGTGCCTGTCAGCCACCGCTTTCTGTTTAGCTGAAGCGCGCAGTAACGATGCACGTACGCGCTTCCAAACCGCTCGACACCTACGCACGAAGAATCCGACGGAGGGTACTTCTGCATCTCTCTCCAGCTCAGGGAACAAGGGAGGTAGGTATCCCAGCTGAGCCTCAAAAGGAGAGATTCCCGTGGACGCCTTGCTCAGGGTATTATGCGCGTATTCGACCCAGGCAAGAAAGCGACTCCAGGAGCTAGGATTGGCCGCGGCCAGACACCGGAGAGTACTCTCCATACTCTGATTGGTGCGCTCTGTCTGGCCGTTAGTCTCCGGATGAAAGCCGGAAGAAAGACTGACAGATGCCCCCAACAGAGCACAAAATGAACGCCAGAATCTAGCGGTGAATTGGGGCCCACGATCCGACACCACGTCCAGAGGTAAACCGTGCACCCTAAACACATGGTCTATCATTAGCTGGGCCGTCTCAGGTGCTGATGGCAGTTTAGGCAGAGCGACAAAATGAGCTGCTTTGGAAAAACGGTCAACTATAACTAAGATGACCGTATTCCCATGCGAAGGTGGCAGACCTGTAACGAAGTCCAGGGCGATGTGACTCCAGGGACGCCTGGGAATGGGCAGGGGGCGCAAGAGACCCGAAGGGAGAAGCCGTGAACCCTTATTACGGGCGCAAATAGCACATGCCGCGACAAACTCCCGCACATCACTCTCGAGCTTGGGCCACCAAAACCGACGTAAGATAAACTCCTTAGTCCGGTGCATGCCCGGATGAGCCGTTAACTGGGAAGTGTGTCCCCACTGAAGGACACGCGACCTCAATCGAGGGGGAACAAACAAGCAGTGAAACGGACCCCCTCCTGGGCCGGGATCAGAACGCAGGGCCTTCTGCACAGCCGCCTCAATGGCCCACATAACAGGGGCCACAATACTAGAACTGGGAACCACAGATTTGGGACGTGACTCCTTATCCGACCGGTCATAAATGCGTGATAACGCATCAGGTTTAATATTTTTTGACCCGGGACGATAGGTAAGGATAAAATTAAATCTGGTAAAAAAATAAGGCCCAACGGGCTTGTCGCGAATTGCGCGTTTTGGCCTGTTGAATATATTGCAAATTCTTATGGTCCGTCCATACTGTAAAAAGGTGCTCAGCTCCTTCCAACCAATGACGCCACTCCTCCAGCGCCAATTTGACCGCCAATAGTTCAAGATCACCAATGTCGTAGTTTCTCTCGGCAGGTGTAAGGCTACGAGAAAAATATGCACATGGGTGAAGCTTGCGGTCCACCGGAGAATGCTGAGACAGAATGGCCCCAACCCCCAGCTCCGAAGCGTCGACCTCCACCACAAAGGGAAGGGAGGGACTGGGAGTAGCAAGAATGGGCTCGCAGCAGAACCTCCTTTTTAGTTCAGTAAAAGCGGTCTCCGCCCTGGAGTTCCACTGAAACCGAGCGGGAAATGCTTTTTTCTTTGTGAGGGCTATGATAGGAGCCGCTACTGAGCTAAAATTGCGGATAAATCTCCTATAGAAATGAGCGAAACCCAAGAAGCGCTGCACCTGCTTCACAGAAGTAGGGGTGGGCCAATTCTTAACAGCTGCCACTTTATTTGGATCCATCAGGACTTTACCGTCAGCAACAATAAAACCTAAAAAGGAGACGGAACTGGTGTGGAAAGAACACTTTTCAACCTTAACAAATAGTTGGGCCTTAAGAAGTGCCTCCAACACCTGTCTAACGTGTCTGATGTGAGAGGGAAGATCCGGAGAAAAAATTTAAATATCATCTAAGTAAACGAAGACGAATTTCTCCAGCATCTCTCTCAAGACATCGTTCACTAGCGCCTGAAAAACAGAGGGGGCGCTAGTGAGGCCGAACGGCATCACCCGGTATTCGTAGTGTCCGTGATGCGTGTTAAACGCGGTCTTCCACTCATCCCCCTCACGAATGCGCACGAGATTGTATGCGCTACGTAGGTCGAGTTTACTAAAAACCGACGCCCCCTGTAAACACTCAAATGCAGAATTCATGAGGGGAAGAGGGTACCTGTTCTTAATGGTAATAGCATTGAGGCCCCGGTAATCTATACAGGGTCTTAGCCCTCCGTCTTTCTTTTTAACAAAAAAAAACCCCGCACCGGCTGGTGACGTGGACGGCGTGATAAACCCATTGGCTAAGGACTCCTCAATGTACTGCTTCATAGCAGTGCTCTCAGGAGCTGACAAGGAGTACAAAGAGCCTCTGGGAGGCACAGTACCAGGGTACAGCTCAATGGCACAATCGTATGGTCTGTGATGAGGTAATTTGGCAGCCCGCTGTTTACTAAAAACCTCTGCGAGGTCTGAATATTCGATAGGTACCCCCTCGGGTAGATTCGACTCAAGCGCCCCTACCACCTCCGGAGTACCGGAGGATCTGTCAGACGAGCTATCCCACTCGAAATCGGAAGTGGAATGTTCGTCCTCCTCTGTGAGAAGCCCCTCCGCAAAGGGATCCCAAGATAGACTCTCTTCACCACTCCCCGTGAGAAAGGAGGAAGTGTCTCAGTCCGGATAGGAATCTGCCTCCTCCGAATCACTCTCGGAATTAAGTTTGGACAGATCAAAGGTAGCGTTTGGAACAGAGTAAACAGCAGGATAACAATGCGATAAACAGTGGGGACCCCACTGGCGAATAGGATTCATATTCCTACCCCAACAGATATGCGGGTTATGTAGCCCTAACCATGAATGTCCCAGTACTAACGGATACGACGGAGAGTTTATTAAAAAAAATTATATTCTCTCCGAGTGCCCCTGGAGAGGAATGCGCATCTCAATAGGATTCGTCTTTAATTTAATGAGTCCAGAACCCAAAGGACGACCATCCAGGGCAGTAACTTGGCGAGGACTAATTAAGGGATTGGTAGGGATTTGTAAATTCCTAGCCCATTTAGCGTCAATAAAAGACTCCACGGCCCCTGAATCAATAAAAGCGGTAACGTTTGCCGAACGTCCCTCCCAAAACAGTCGGACAGGTATGAGGGTCCGGGAGTTAATACCATCTTGTCTCACTAGGGACCCCGACCTCCCTAGTGAGACCCTTCATTTCCCACCAACTTATAGCATCGATCTTTAGTATGACCGTTTCGCTTACAATGCTGGCACCAGTGCCTCTGCGGTCTCGCTCTCTTATTTTGATGGAGAGACGAGCCATCCACCTGCATAGGCTCTTCCTGATCAACGGAGAGGTATGTGGGCACAGTAGGCGGAGTGTCTCTTAACACGGATCTTAAACGGGGCGACTGATCTTTAATCGCACATTCACGTTCACGTTCTCTGATCCGGTTATCGAGACGTATAGCCGAAGTTATTAATTTATTTAATGTCGCTGGTGGTTCTAGCATAGCCAACGCATCCTTGATGGCATTGGATAATGCTTGAAGGAAGAGGGATTTTAACGGGCTGTCTGGCCATCCCGTCTCCCCGGCTAGCGCTCGAAATGTAATAGAGAACTCCGCTACAGTCTTGGTGCCTTGGCGTAAACTGGTGAGTCTCCTTGCCGCCTCCTCTCCTGAAACCTCGTGATCGAAAACCAGTTGCATTTCGTCCATCAGTTTAACTGGATCACGAATGACAGGTGCATTGGCTCGAATGAGAGGATCCGCCCACGCAAGAGCCTGGCCATTTATTAAAGATAAAATAAATGCTACCCGGGATTCAGGTGTGGAGAAACGAGAGGGTTGTGCCTGAAAAAATATCAGACACTGTGTTAGAAATGGTCGGCATTTACCAGATTCCCCACCATAGCGATCCGGTAATTGCAATTTTGGTTCCTTTATTGTACGTGGAGCAGCTATGGGAGGTATGGGTGCTTGTGCAACTGGAGGAGGGTTATTTGCCACAGAAAGTCTATGAAGGCTCTCTGTCAATCGTTGGAGGCACTCTCCCTGGCTACGCAACTGTTCCCACAGCTGACCCTGTTGAATTTGCATGGAGAGGAGTGCTTGCTCCACTGTAACCCCCGTAGCGCCCTGACTGGCTTGTGCTTGTTCATTATCCTTATCTAACGCTGATTGCTCCATGTTTGATAGGCTTCTATATTCTGTCAGGTTTGCGTTTAGAAAATAGAGAACCAAACGCGAAAGATAAGGATACAGAAAGCGTATCTAGATTAAGATACGCCACAGAGGCGGAATTAAACCGCACTAGTAAAGGAGGAACGCAAAAGCGGAAACAAAACTTCCTTAGCACAAGGCTAACTCAAAACAACCTCAAACGGAGGCGAGATTCGCTTAAACAGCGAGAAACTAACAAACAAAGAAATGACCTCACGCACTAAATGATCTGCGTGTATCAGAGGTCGAGAACAGAAAAGAAATGAATCAAAATAGCAAGCCTGTAACTACAGCTCTCTTAGTTTTCTTTCTTTACTTTTTTATAAACCCTATACGGCTTTCTAGTCCTACTGCAACGTCAATATAGAAGCACCGGAAAGCGGAAGTCAAGCTCTATTTATAGCCGACGGAAACCAGACACAGGTGTAGGAGATAATGACCTGGAGAGATCCAAACACCGGGACGGCGGAAGAAAAAATCCGATAGAGCTTCAAACGACGCCAAACGAAAAACAAAGGTAGAAAACAAAAAGAGACAGCCACTACCCATGACACTTTATTGGTCCTCACTGCGTGAGTGACTTGTTTCTGATCCCCCTACTTTCGCGTTTGATTATCCGCCACTAAAATCCATTACAGTCAAATATGGTTAATGTTTATCTACAGTGGAACTACCCTTTAGGGACAAATATTTATTGAATCTGGGCCATCAATAAATGTACATTTAAAATGAAGCAGTACATTCATCCAGACGGCAGTAACTGTATACTGTGGTTATTTTAATGTTCATGCACAGTATCTGTAGTGGTTCATGGCTGTTTGTTTGTTTTTCTTTAGCGGCTCTCATCCTGCCTTCCCGATTGTGAATTAATCCGATTTTTTGCCGTCCTCATTATCGTTTTCACCTGCGCTTCTACCTGCAGGGTACTTAAGTTTCTCACTTCCGCTTCTCTGGTGCTTGATTATCTTACGACATTGCATTCGAGCCAGGTATAGCCAGGTTACTAGCGACCTCCTGATATTAAACATGGTTTATGTTCAGGGGGGACTTGCTAGTTAGCTACTTAATTGGGTATAGGATTTATATTTCCTCCTGGTAGCATTCTGCGCTATCTATTTAGCACTTTGCTGTTCTCTCTGAGAGTTTTTCTTTTCTACTTTCGTTTTGGTTTTACACTTCTCCGGCTCTGAACTAAGGCAGCCGAGAGTGTTGTTTTGTTTACTAAGTTTCCCGTTCCTGTGTCATTATTTGTGTCTGGGAGATTTAGTTGTTATTTACTAGTTTTCTAGTTTACCCGTTCTTGTGGGTTTATTTTCGTTTTGGCTGTTAGCCTTAAGGAATTTGTTTCCTGTCTTTTCTTTCTTCCTTTATTATTTTTCTCCCCCTAATTTGTGGTCCTCACAGTTGTGAGCTGACTTGTTCTGATCTCCCCACCTTTGCATTTGAATCTCCGAACCATCATAAACCCATTACAGTATCATCCCACAAGCTGTTATGTCATATGTTGTCTTTAGGACTTCATAAGCTCTACATAGCCATTCATGAACACTATGTACAAAAACACAGACCTTTGTAGGGTGTGCTGCATACGTTTTCAGTAGTTTGTATTATGTAGGATTCTTAAAAGAAAATGTAAAAAGCATAACATTGAATGCAAGAACAGTACTATGATAAGATTAACAAATGGATAAATAATGGCTTGGCTACTTGTGATCAGAATGTTGTGCATTGGTAACCAATTTTGGTCTTCTTCAGACATATGCGCACCTTGGCTTGGCATCAACCATTTTGATGTGTCCTATCCAAGTTTAAGAACTGAATTTCCTTTGTTTGACAAGCTATTGTTATCTTAGAAGGATAATGTTTTCCTGCTTGGCAGCTGTCCTTTTACGTTGCTCTCATCTTTGTTGTTGCTTCAGAATTTAAAACAATTCACTTTGTTGTGCTTGTCTTGGCAGATGGGTTTTGGACCCAAAGCTATTATTCACCAAAACCCTGATCGTTTTGTCAGTGTGCGTGTGCACAGCCATGTATGTGTCAGTATCAGGCACGTGCAGAGAAGGGGAGGGGGGGGGGGGGGGGGGGGGTCTTGCAGAGGGGTTATTCAGTAATTGAAGTTTTTTTTGCTCCAGAATATGTTCTACCGAAAAATTGAATGAAATGAAAAATCTAATGTGGACGAAAACCAGCATAGCCTACACAGGGACCAAGGTTTGGCTAGCACATAGGCTAGCAAACTTTTACTTTAGCCAGTCCACTCAAACTTCCATTTGACACGGTTTAGGTAGACGTTTCCATTATGTAGATCATTGTGATATTATAATGCTGAACTATTTTCCTCCTGATGAAATAAAGTGAATAAGGCCTTATATTATTAACATTAGATTCAAGATGACAGTGGAAAAGGGAGTGAGGCAAGCTGCTGCAGCTCAACTGAGCCCTCTGAGCCACAGCTGGTAGGATTAATGGTGACAGTAGAGAAAGGCAGTGAAATGACTCTATCTCAGCCATGTGAATATATGATGTTTTTTATGTTTGTTGATTACGTTTTTTATGTTTGTTGATCTAGCTGCAATTCTCAGGGACCGAGCAGCATAAGCAGCATTTGACAAATACAGACACTCCAAAATGATGGACAATTCAAGACCTCATTGTTTTATTACGTGCACCTGTCTGTCATTTGCCCTTCCCGGTTCCTCACACCTGATCCTCATTGTTTCTTGTCTCCCTCAGTGTATTTATGCTCTGTGCTTTCAGTCCTTTGTTGCGAGTTCCTCATCATTTGTTCTTCTAGCTTTTGCGAAATTTCTTCCGAGTTGTCCGTCAGTGTCATTCCGAGGTGTCCGTCAGTGTCATTCCAAGGTGTCCGTCAGTGTCATTCCGAGGTGTCCGTCAATGTCATACCGAGGTGTCCGTCAGTGTCATTCCGAGGTGTTCGTCAGTGTCATTCCGAGGTGTCCGTCAGTGTCATTCCGAGGTGTCCGTCAGTGTCATTCCGAGGTGTCCGTCAGTGTCATTCCGAGGTGTCCGTCAGTGTCATTCCGAGGTGTGCGTCAGTGTCATTCCGAGGTGTCCGTCAGTGTCATACCGAGGTGTCCGTCAGTGTCATTCCGAGGTGTCCGTCAGTGTCATTCCGAGGTGTCCGTCAGTGTCATTCCGAGGTGTCCGTCAGTGTCATTCCGAGGTGTCCGTCAGTGTCATTTCGAGTTGTCCGTTAGTGTCATTCCAAGTTGTCCGTTAGTGAGTTTTTTTGTTATCCCTCGTCCTTTTCCCTGTTGGTTTTCTTTGCTGCTGTCTTTTGTTTTCTCTTGTTTCCTGTTACGCCTCCCTGGTTTCGACTCCTGCCTGTGTTCTTGCGACCCTGATTGTTGTACCTTTGCTGTGCCTTCCCGGTTCCGACCCCTGCCTGTTCTGTGACCACTCTTTGGACACTGTTTTTGTACCGTTGCCCTGTCCCTCATTAAACTTCGGTTTTTTGTACTCCCTGCCTGCTACTGAGTCCCTGTTTCCACCAGACCTAAGCGTGTGAGGTTTCAAATGTGCCAGAGTGAATATGGCCAACAGGAATTAGATTTTCTGGGGAGAAAAAATTTATCAATGTTTCATTTTAGCTTTTAAAAATAAGCTGAGCAGGGAGCTAGAGCTGTCTGTGTGCAATAAGGATAACCCTGGTTGAATAAATCTATGGCAGCATAGCTGGAGGCACAAATGTAAAGGGCCAAACAGTCATGAGAGCAACCCTGAGTCAGTCACCACCAGACCATGAGAGGCTCATCTTAATGCGGAGATACCATGCATGATCCAATGACGGCACTGAAACCCTATGGCTTATGTTAGCCACCCAACCCTGTCCCTCAACTATAGGACAGGTATGCAGGTATACAGGCTTTAAAAGTAAGGATAAGTATATTATAACCTATCTGGAATTTAACTGGTAGCCAGGAGAGAAGCTCACACTGTATGGCAAGCCGTTTTAACATTTATTCCTCGAGACTTACTAGTAACTATTCATTAGATACTAGTACTTATTCTTTAGTTACTAGTATCTATTTCAGTTTTACTAGTAACTTTTAATTAGATACTAGTACTTATTCTTTAGTTACTAGTAACTATTCCATTTTTACTAGTAAGAAATTGAGATTTTTTGCAATTGAATTCTATGGGGCTCTGCGGTTCAGATATTAACTATTTGCTTCTGACTAGTAACTATTCCAATAGTGACTAGTATCTATTTCAGTTTTACTAGTAACTATTCATGAGATACTCGTACTTATTCTTTAGTGACTAGTAACTATTCCAATTGTTACTAGTAATATTTTTATTCTTACTAGTAACTATTTCTGTTTTACTCGTCATCGGTAATGACTAGTCAAAATGACTATTTGATAGTTCCATTAACATTCTTACAAGTACAATACAAATGTTACTAGTAACAATTGGAATAGTTACTAGTAACTAAAGAATAAGTACTAGTGTCTAATTAATAGTTACTAGTAAAACTGAAATAGATACTAGTAACTATTGGAATAGTTACTAGTAACTAAAGAATAAGTACTAGTGTCTAATTAATAGTTACTAGTAAAACTGAAATAGATACTAGTCACTATTGGAATAGTTACTTGTCAGAAGTAAATAGTTGATATCTTAGATCGGAATAACAACTAGTATCTATTAAATTGGAGATATCCTCAACTCGAATAACAACTAGTAAAAATATATCTGGAGATATCTTCATTCAAATGACTGAATGCATAAACATGAGGCAGACATCCAGCATGCTCTCCGGTTTGCCAACCGCCAATAAAATCGATATACAGATTGTGGGTTCGAGCTGATCAGGGCACAAGTTTATTTTCGACAAAAACAATGTGCAACTGTTAAATACTTTTGATTTATTACACTGTTATTATTTTCACATGAACAAACGTATGTTTATTGCAAAGGCAACGTTTCAAATATTAACTGTTCAATGTTTCACTTGAAATGCTGAAAGTCAGACGGACACTGACATCACGTGAAACAATTCAGTCACTGAACACCACGGCAGAATGCAGGCTAGCTACGATGGCCATTTGTCAAGCAAAGAAAAAAGTTTTAACGCAGAATATCATCTGGTTAACATCGCGTTGTTGCATTAATGTAAAAAAAATTATATAAATAACTGTGCCATTGGCTACATGTGTTAATCTCATTTGTCTGCTTTGCTCTTGCGGTCATGACTCACTGTGGAAACTGAACACTCAACACTCGCCGGCCAACATTTCTTTATTATGTCTTCATTAATTTATTCTCGTCAGCTCTGTTCAGTTTATACTTTTCACACATAACATAATGTCACCATAAAATTAACTACTAGGAAAATTAAGAATTTACAATAATACATAAAAAATGAATGATAGCCTACTAGAAGCTACTATCGCTGAAGAGACCGGATTTATATACCTTTAATTCCCCAAACATAATGGTGTCATGGTTAGTCACTTAAAAAAATTACAATAGCCTCCGAACATGCCTCTAGTCTACACTAATCTGCAGACAATGTAGTTTACGGCAAACACTTTTAATTATAATATTAATAAGAAAAATAATCTCTGGTAGGTCAATTTCTTAGTAGTAGGCTATCTATTGTTTTCTTTCTGGCTAAGATTTCTGGGAAATATGCGTTGTCCAATTAAGCTTGTTAGCCAACGTTAGGGCCGAAACATAGCCTACCTCAGGCAAATACACGAACGTGGACGCTTCGAGCTACGCGAACAGTTTTTCTTTTGCCATGACATTTGTGAAAGTCAAACTGGAGTAAAGCACAGATTGAACAAGAAAGTTGTTTACTGTTGTTGCCTGCTATTGCTCCCTCGCTGCAACGCCCTGCTTTGTCTTTCACAAATGCCATAGCAAAAGAAAAACGTGTATTTCCCTTTTTTTAGGCTGTATGTCTTTCTTTCAGCTAGAATGTGTTTGCGTCTAGCCTATTGTGCATGCATGTCTCCACATAGACTTGGTTAATTAATTTACATGTTTCTTCATGATCCATAGTTCAGGTGGTGCTGTTCATTGTATTTCATTAGACATTAAATACAGCTCATCTACAAACTCTTTTAATGTAATTGTGGGCTATCAATAGGAGAAAATATGTTCTCATTCTCGTCAGTAGAGGGCGTTATGGTTGCGCAAATTAGAGGTCTTCACGGGTCCACCCGAATACCCGAGACCCGAGCGGGCATGGGTCCAAAATTCTGACTTGTCTCACGGGTCCGGGTCGGAACTGATATAATAGCCGCGGGTCTCGGGTAAGTACATGTGAAACTGATTTGCCCGTGAGGACCCGGTCACTTTTTTATTTTTTATTCTGGAGCCTAATATTATATTCTGTATTATATTATATATTTTAAAATTCTGTAGCCTAATATTATATTCTGTAATAATATTCCATATTATATTCTGTAATATTGTAAAAAAGAAACCATATCGTCTGCTCTCGCATCTTTGATGACATGTAACAAGCGCTGAGCAGCGCATACTTATTGTATTACATACTGTTTATCGTAGGCTACTGAAGGAGGCCGTTCTCAACAGATCCCACCATGCCAGATGATTGTCTTAGTTTATTAGCTTATTTTTATTAGAACTATGGAAAAACTATTTTTTCGTATTCTATCGCAAATAAAGGCTCATGGTTTTAGTTTCATCGGCTTAGTTTTTAGCCTATTGGTTTTCGATTTCAGGCTATTTTGTCGGCTACAATTTGCCATGCGTAGGCTAATTTACGATCTGTAGCCCATTTCTTCTTCATTATTATTATTATATTACTAATATTATTGCCCATTTATTTATTTATCCACATTTTTGAAGAATACAAGTGTTATGTTGCACGTTAACTGTGGATCCATCGTTGGCTGAATAAAGTCTACTTGTTGCTTTTCGTTAATGTTATTGCCCTATAGCCTTATAAGTAGGCTATCTTAATGTTGTAATCAGATTAACATGATTGATTATCACCGTGTTGCGTTTATTAGTCTAATATAAGCTAAAGATGTAGTTTGTAGGCCTTTTAGTCGGTAATATAATAGTGCAGTGCATTTGTCTATTGTAGGCCCTAGGCTATTTTATAATGAATTTCTTCCGTTCTTTCTCGGGTATGAAAAGCTGTATATTTGCAAACATAACTTATGTTTAACTTGTGCAAACATAAGTTATGTTTCGTTGTGAAAACATCACTATATCTCCCTGCTAGGATTTCTTCCGATTTTGGACTTTGGAATAGACTAGGCATACTGTCAAATTTTATTGAATTGCAAGCGAGAAGCCACCCAGTGGTCAACTCGGCACACAGCAGGGTCCGGCAATTGGAATAAATGTTAAAACGGCTTGCCGATTGATGTCTTTAGTGTGGTGTGGTCCTCATTAATATTTAGCAGCCAATTGCATGCCACGTAGATATCACGTTGTAAATGTTACTAGTACTTACTGGGTTGGGGATATCTTTCTGAATAGTTACTAGTAACTAAAATATAAGTACTAGTATCTAAAAACATTGTACTAGTAAAAATGGAATAGTTACTAGTAACTATTGGAATAGTTACTAGTAACTATTGGAATAGTTACTAGTATCTAATAAAAAGTTACTAGTAAAACTGAAATAGATACGAGTAACTATTGGAATAGTTACTAGTAACTAAAGAATAAGTACTAGTATCTAATTAAAAGTTACTAGTAAAACTGAAATAGATACTAGTAACTAAAGAATAAGTACTAGTATCTAATGAATAGTTACTCGTAAGTCTCGAGGAATAAATGTTAAAACGGCTTGCCATACACACTGGACTGAGTGATGTGGTCAAATCTTGTTCAGGTAAAAACATGAGTAGCAGCATTTTGAACCAATTGGAGACCTTTCAGAGAGGAATTTTCACATCCAGACAAAAAGGCATTACAATAGTGTAATTTTGAAATAAAAAAAAGTGTGGACTAGTTTTTCTGCATCATGTAGTAACAGGATTTTTCTGATTTTAGCAATATTCCTGAAATGATAGAGATGTTCTTTATATGTGTTTTAAATGAAAGATCTAGATCAAATTAGCTTTGATGACAGCACTAGTAGTAACAGAGATTCCATCAAGGTTAAGTATATTGTACGGTAGTTGGGACTTGGGGCCAGCTACCATTATCTCCGTTTTGTCAGAATTCAGCAGGAGAAAAGCATAGGTCATCCACTCCTTTATGTCTATGAGACAGACTTCCATGTTGATCAGTTGAACAACTTATTCAGGCTTTACTGATAAATATATCAGCATAGGTCTGCATAGGTTTTTTGAATGGCAAAATGTGTCACAGATCATTATTGCTGAATCTCAGTTTGTTGGAGAACGCAGAGGTTGGGGGTCTAGCCAACACAATACATGCATTCTTTTTTACATAGATAATTGCGATCCCAGATTCAGCTGTAAATTACGCTGGTACAGTATGGAACACATAAATTGTGTCACGTGGTTTTCTTAAAAATAATAATTTCTTGATGAGGGATTTTCTTTTCTCATAATACATTTAGTTCAAGTAAAGGTTGGATTTTTCTCATTATTCCAGTGTGAGATTAAGCTAATTCACCAGACGGTGAATATTTTATAACCCTTTTTACTCATCTTTGCCAGGGGTGCCAATAATAGTGGAGGGCACTGTAAATGGAAAAAAAAAGCTTCAGTTACATTTTGTTCATAATAATTTCTAGGGGTGCCAATAATTGTGGCACACATGGTTTTGCTAAAAATAATTATTTCTTGATGAGGGATTTTTTTTTCTCAAAATACATTGACTTCAATTAAAGGTTGGGATTTCACAACTAGCTGTCTACTGCAAATGTTAGTTTATGATAGCTTCAAAGATACGAGATAAGCTAATATCCGAATCAAAAGTTATTTTGTGAGAACCGTATCTGTTATTCAATCGTTGTCTGCAGTCAGAAGACCCAGCACTGGACGATCAAATGCTTTACCATATTCGATGTGTTACTGGTTTTTCATTTAATAGTAGTTTCGCAATGTTTGCTTTTTATGCAATGGATGGTCCTACCGTAAAGTATCGAAATTTGGTACCGTTTTTTCCTAAATGTTTCGATACTCGGTAGGATCGACGTATTTCGGTCATGGCACCGTTATTCGATACCCAACCCTACCTACCGGTATCGATTTATTCAGTGAAATGCTTGATTGTTGAGCCAGGTAAATGCATGGGGAAATGTTGCAGTAATTTCAGGTTTCAAAAAAGAGAGTGTGCACTGGTTTCAGTGTGCAGGTCACCTTATGTCACAGCTTTCAGATAGGAGGGTAGAACAGCAGGCTTTGTGACAGGTTTATTATTCATTGGCCATAGTGTCTATTATGAAAGCTTCCTTCCCCACCCACTCTTCTCGCTCTCTTTCTTTCTTTAAGAAATGAAAGTCAGACCTCATAGGAAATGCACTTGTATGAATAAATTATGTTTGTTGTTGTTTGACCTTTGCAGAGGAGATGTGACACATACCAAGCAGTCATACACTTATTTCCTTCAGAATTTCAAGATAAACACCTTTTCTAAGATGGTTTGCAGCTTTATTACTTAAACAATTTACAATACAGTAAGTAGCTACTTCCAGCTTTATGGTGGCAACTTTTTAATTCACGAGTGCTTTAATTTAATAGCTTTTCATAATTAAAGTATTGTCTTTAGAGGAGTCAGATATAATAGGAATGCAGTGTAAGTGTAATTCCAGTGGCAGTATTTTTGTCATCCCTGATGTGCTTAGCCTGAGCAAATTTACATTTTGTAGTGCACACAAGTGCCTCCCAATATCAGAGGTACGCAGGTGTGCAAGGCGGGCATGAATTCCTTCTTAGAAAACGAACAAAACTTCAACTTAGTCAAAAACACGTAAAGGAGATTCATGCATCTTTCAAGTCTGCGTAGGGTTAAAACACATTAACACAAATACATTATGAAAACATCATCCTGAATGTCAGTGGAAATACGCAAATTCAAAAGCGTGAAGCAAGAAAATACATAAAACGTAACCTCAAATCGAAAAAACTGCGAAATTACAGAAACATGCTGCGTTTCAAAAAAACTACAATGGAAGTGTTTGCTTACAACCAAAATACATGTGGCACCAGCCACTGTTGGATCCACACACAGAACTGTATAAGAACAGTACACAGAACTGTAGCCTCACACAGACAGTACTGTGGTTGGATCAAGAGCGGAGAGTATTCTCGACTGCGTTTTGCTGATGTTAGGTGAGTTCTTTGATTAGTAAATATTTTCCAAGTATGTTTGATTAAGAAAGTATGGTGTAGGCTATCTACACCTTTCTTAACTTTAGCAGCATTAACTTTTACCATCTATTGAATCTACAAATTGAATTTAAATGAATTGCTATACACACAAGTAGCCAGAAGTAATCATTGTTACAGAAGTAGCCTAATGTTAATCAAACTTACAGAAATTTTATGAATACAATAACTCACCAAGCTAAATCCGGTGTTGTGCCCTTTTTTCACTCCCTGTCCAAATGTCGCTCTTCATTAGCCTATGTTGAACATTGCAAAACACAATATCTGCCTGCTATTCGGGGGACATATTAGCTGATTTCACATTCATTCATTTAAAGAAATGCTTAATTTCCCCATGCTTTACTGTTACTGTCATACAGATAAACAGCCAAAGCATTGTTTTGTTATGAGATGTTTAACAAGCATAACAACATGAACTAGAAAATGTGCTCAGTAGTTGTTCCTTGTTATTATTGTTATTTTAGCCAATTAATGTCAGACATTCTTCTTTGACCCATGTTGTGTGGTGTTGCGTGAATCTGTGAAGAAGTTATGTGCATTTTCGTGAATAGGACACACCCCTTTTAGCCAATTGGTATCAGAAGTTCATCATTTCTTCCTTGACCCATAACAACCCTTTGATCAAAGTTGGGTGGTGTTATGTGGATCCGTTCTGAAGTTATGCACCTTTTTGTGATATACCATGCACACTGTCATGCCCCCTTTTGACCAATTGGCACGAAAAGTTATAATAATTTCTTCCTCATCCAATGACCACCCTTCCCACCGAATTTGTGCAAATCCGTGCATAACTTTTTGAGATATCCTGCTAACAGACGGACACACAAACACACAGACGCAGGTGAAACATTACCTCCTTGGCAGAGGTAATGATTCTATTCTATTAAAAAATCTAACAAATTAATTATTGTCTCTTTAGTTCTTTGTTTTGCTCTAGCTTAATGTTAAAATTCTGTTGATGTTAAGAAATGAAGTGGGTGAAATACAAACAATAGGCTAATTTTCTGCCTTGCCATAATTTCACTCTCCCCATATCTTTGTAATGCAAGGACTGATTGGCATCAAATACACTAAAGTGACACCTTCTGTCTATAAAAAGCATTTGACTCTAGAGGCAACAGGGAAAGAAATAAAGAGGGCAGTGAGAATCTGTGGTTCTGTGAGGTCCCTTACAAAAATATAGACCTTCTGGCAAACTTGCGTCAAACCTTTGGCATTGTTGCCACAGGTTTGTGGCAAGCTCATATTTTCACATGCAAATTAGCTTTGTGGGAACTGCCATTGTTGCAAGAAGTTCACCGAAATTTCACCGCTACTGGCAAACATTTTGTGGGAAACAATTTCTGTCAAGATAACTCACGTATTTAATATATGAATGAATATATAATATTTTGGTTTGCCGCTGAATGGATCTGCACTATGTACTTCTAGTGCACACCCTAGCGTGCACTGCCTATCAAACAGGGAGCACGACACATCTCCCCTACTAAACAGGAGATACACTAAAATCCCCCAAGTACATATTTGTGTGTTCAGTATTCCATGTCACACCCACACCCCCGGCGCTTGCAGTGTCTGTGTGTGACTTTGAAGAGGAGATAGAGGGAGAACACTGAAAGACATGAGAAACAAGCACTAAAAGCCAGATATTTTTTTTATCAGCAAATGTTTTATGTCAGGCTATAGTCATAACTGGATTATTTGCATCACATTTCATTTCTTTAATGCCGTTATTATGGTGAAATATATCACGGCTGGATTATTTATATGATATTACTATATCTGTCAAGATAACGTATTTAATATATGAATGATTATATAATATTTTGGTTTGGTGCTGAATAGATCTGCTCTATGTACTTCTAGTGCACGCACCAGCATGCACTACCTATCAAACATGAAGCATGACACATCTCCCCTACTAAACAGGAGATATACACCAAAACCCCGCAAGTACATTGAATCAGATCCAAATAGCAGGTGGAGGCTGGGGTGGTGGAGGGTGAGCAGCAAAATATTTTTTAGAACAAGAAGCAGCATGGGAGAGATCTGAGTCTTGCTTTAAATTTTTTTTGTTTCGGATTTCTTTCCCATTGTCTCCCAATTTTGTAGCCAATTGAACCCCTATTCTAATTCAAATCCCCGCTAAGAAGAATCGCCGCTACACAACCCCGTCAGCTGGTGGTAGGAAGGAGGGTGCGACTCCTCGTGCTCCTGACAGTGATTCCAACTCGCCCAGGGCCATTCTGTGCACAGCAATTCTCCAAACCCCTCCCCCCACTGGGAGCAGCTGCCAATTGCCGCTCCCTTGAGGCATTGGCCATGCTCAGATCTGGCAGGACCGGGGATCGAACCCAATATAACCCAATCTTCTGGGCATAATCGCACAGAAAAGGACTGCACCTTAGCCCGCTGTACCATTTGACAGAACTTGCTCTGCACGGTTTGTTCGTCCTTATATTGCTGTTACCTAACGTTACTTAGAAGGACATATTTTGCATACCACCACACATTTTTTCAGAAAATAAAACAAGTCTAGTCATACGCAGTTCAGTAACAATGAAAGTTCAACAAACGTTACTTTACAGTCATGCTCTTTGTAGGATATTTATACGTGTTCCACTAATTAGAGTCATATTTTGACAAACCAGTCTAGTGTTGACTTAGAATTAATTAAATAACTCGACTATAACTTTGTTGTCGAATCGTGTCACACATTGATTCTTATTGTTATATGTATTGTGGGTATTACTGGGTTGAAAATATGACTCATTAGCTAGTTACAGTATTCACGAAATTTGACGTACACCTCTACCAAAATGTTATCTTTATCTGCGGTTATCTCAGCCCGGAAATGATTTTTTCCAGCCACAAAGAGAGGCTTAATTAGTTGCGCCTTGATCTGTTAAGTAAGGTTAATGTTGTTTTTCGGTAAGCAACACATCTGTAAGCAACATTATTTGGACGATAGTTAGTGCCTATAGGTAGTTCACATTTGCTTGCTAATGTATAATGGAAAACGCCGTTTACCGATGTTAGCATCGTTAACGTGTCGGGAGTTAGCTAACGTTAGCTTACAAGGACAGACGCTCAAAGTTTAAAACATTTGGTTCGGTTCACTTAGTTAGCTGAAAATGCAGACATTTGCTTCTAATGTTATGTAGCTAGAACATGATCTGAAACTCTTTGTGTCTAGTAAACTGTTCGCTAACATTACTAGTAAATTTGCCAACCAAGCCATGAATTATTATGGACTGATCTCTCACTCTTACGTTTTTTTTTACAAGGTACAGATAGATGTTCGGCCACTGCAAAGATGGCCATACAGTTGGTTCTTTTTTTTTCCGAAGAGGAGAGAATATGGGTCTGGCAGCTGCACCCCATTAGTTAGGGTCACGACATGTTATTGGAAGGGATCTCTATGTCAGAGACACGGAGGGAATATTGGAGGTCCAGATGCGATAGCTGGGAAATCTTAAAGTGTTCCAAAGAACACCACTGAGACGAACAATGATCCGTAGTGGAGAAAAATAAAAATAAAAGAACACAAACCTCGCAATAAAAACGAGGAGCTCGATCTCCGAGCAAAACAAAGAAATAAGCAATAACGCTTATCTAACTCCCGTTTGTGGAGCGAAACAAAAGAAAGAACAGAACTGAAAAGACCCCAAAGACTTTGGGTGAGTCACTTGTAGGATCGAGTAGAAAACAAAAGAAAACGGAAAACCTCTGCTCTGAAATAAGAGCGTAAAAGAGAACTTGCTTTCTTTCTAAGGTTGTACTACTAACAAGTCCCGCGTTGATAAGCAAAGCGGTCGATAGCAGCACAACTTCCTATACCCTTTTTACCGGCTCGAATGTTACATGAAATAACATGGAAGCAACTAGAGAGGCAGGAAGCGGGGTATAAATAGTGAGCGGAAATAAATGACAGGTGAACTCACTAATGACGAGGCGAAAGCAAAACCCGTAGCGGAACACAGGAAAATCTGATAGATTACCGGTAAACGACAAAAAAGAATAAAGAGATGCGGAGATAAGGGAAGAAAGGCAAGATCCATGACAGTTATAGCCTATAGAAGAAATCTCTGTGTAGTTACCTAGTGATTTGCTAGTGCTTACATAACGTTACTTTTCCCATTTTTGGTAGCGTGTTCAGGAGCATAGGCTACTATTACATATACATGTATGTATACAGGTGCAGCTCAGAATATTGTGAAAAAGTTCAATATTTTTTGTCACTCATTTCAGAAAGTGAAACTCATAGATTCATTACACATAGAGTGAAATATATCAAGCCTTTATTTATTGTAATTTTGATGATTATGGCTTACAACTAATGAAAACCCAAATTCAATGTCTCAGAAAATTAGAATATTGTGAAAAAGTTCAATATTGAAAACTCATGGTCTCACACTCTAATCAGCTAATTAACTCAAAACACCTGCAAAGGTTTCCTGAGCCTTTAAATGGTCTCTCAGTCTGGTTCAGGAGGCTACACAATCATGGGGAAGACAGATGATTTGACAGATGTCCAGAAGACAGTCATTGACACCCTCCACAAAGAGGGTAAGCCACAAAAGGTCATTGCTAAAGAAGCTGGTTGTTCACAGAGTGCTGTATCCAAGCATATTCATACAAAGTTGAGTGGAAGAAAAAAGTGTGGTAGGAAAAGGTGCACAAGCAACAGGGATAACCGCAGCCTTGAGAGGATTGTCAAGCAAAATCCATTCAAGAATTTGGGGGAGCTTCACAAGGAGTGGACTGAGGCTGGAGTCAGTGCATCAAGAGCCACCACGCACAGACGAATCCAGGACATGGGCTACAAATGTCGCATTCCTCGTGTCAAGCCACTCCTGAACCAGAGACAATGTCAGAAGCGTAAAAAAAAAAGAACTGAACTGTTGCTCAGTGGTCCAAAGTCCTCTTTTCAGATGAAAGTAAATTTTGCATTTCATTTGGAAATCAAGGTCCCAGAGTCTGGAGGAAGAGTGGAGAGGCACAGAATCCACGTTGCTTTAAGTCCAGTGTGAAGTTTCCACAGTCAGTGATGATTTGGGGTGCTATGTCATCTGCTGGTGTTTGTCCACTGTGTTTTCTGAAGTCCACAGTCAACGCAGCCATCTACCAGGAAATTTTAGAGCACTTCATGCTTCCTTCTGCTGACAAGCTTTATGGAGATGCTGATTTCATTTTCCAGCAGGACTTGGCACCTTTCCACACTGCCAAAAGTACCAAAAGCTGGTTCAATGACCATGGTATTACTGTGCTTGATTGGCCAGCAAACTCGCCTGACCTGAACCCCATAGAGAATCTATGGGGTATTGTCAAGAGGAAGATGAGAGACACCAGACCCAACAATGCAGACGACCTGAAGGCCGCTATCAAAGCAACCAGGGCTTCCATTACACCTCAGCAGTGCCACAGGCTGATCGCCTCCATGCCACGCCACATTGATGCAGTAATTCATGCAAAAGGAGCCCCAACCAAGTATTGAGTGCATAGAAATGAACATACTTTTCAGAAGGCTGACATTTCTGTTTAAAATATCCTTTTTTATTGATCTTATGTAATATTCTAATTTTCTGAGACACTGAATTTGGGTTTTCATTAGCTGTAAGCCATAATCATCAAAATTACAAGAAATAAAGGCTTGAAATATTTCACTCTATGTGTAATGAATCTATATAATATATGAGTTTCACTTTCTGACATGAGTGACAAAAAATATAGAACTTTTTCACGATATACTAATATTTTGAGCTGCACCTGTACATACAGTGTCCTCCCCTATTATTGGCACCTCTGGTAAAAATGTGTAAAAAGGGTTATACAAAATTTACCGTTTGGTGAATTAGCTTAATCCAATCTTGAATTGAAGTAAATTTATTATGAGAAAAAAAATCCCTCACCAAGAAATTATTATTTTGAACAAAACCACGTGTGCCACAATTATTGGCACCCCTGCATTTATATATAGAATAAAGTAATACTTTTTAATATTTGGTCGCATATCCTTTGCATGCCATGATTTCCTGATGTTAAGCATGTTAAGCCCTGTTAAAAGGTTATTTACGATCATATACAATGGTCCACATCAACATTTTGACATGTCATGATTGCATCATTTATTTATTTATAATCATTGCATTATTAAAAACCATAGCCAATGCATGTTTTCAGTTGAATATAAATGGAATGAATAATACAAATGAATGATTCCTCAGTTTTAAATCTGTCACTTAAACTTCACATTAAAACGATTAGCCTATGATTAAGCTGAATATAGAACAGAATAGAATAGAATAACTTTTATTTTCCCAATAGGGAACTTCAGTTGTAGCCACCAGCAACAACAAAAAAGACATAGATAGTGGGGCAGACCCACAACACTGTAAATCTGGAAACAGCAACTGAAATCATGTCGGGTTCTCCAAATTGTAAAACTTGGAAACAGCAACTGAAATCACATCCGGGTCACCAAATTGTAAATCTCCACGCCGCTAGACCAATGAGGGAATAGTTCGGAGCGAAGGTTTAAGCGTGATGTATTCCGCTATTGCTGTGGGAAAAGGGAAAAGTTATGAAAGTTTATGAAAATATGAATGTTCTTGCAACCGGGTGAGACTGCTCTTTAGATTCACGGGATCCGCTAATAAGGGACCATGTATCAAAGGTAATCGTACCACGTTACCTTCCGCTTTAAATCTGGTCTACCCTGACCCCAGTTTATCCAAAAAACAGACTGTGTGAATTACATTAAATCATCAGCCACCAACGCTGATTCTGTACTTGTTTATCTGACTCCATTTAATATTATAATTTAGAATTTAGTATGTACAATTTCCACTTGATTTTTTAAAGGACTCTCATACTTTTAAGACGGTTCTGAACTGGATCTGTCTGTTCCACCGTGCATTACATTGGGCCCTTATATAGACGACCCACAGCTGGCTAGATATCTGCGGTTATCTCAGAGGTTGCGGAAGAAGCCACTTTGTGAGGTATACTCTATGGTTAAGACTCAGGGACTGACGAAAGGAATATTGGCGACCACCGTTCTCAACATGTATAACCGCCAGGTCTGAATACAGCTTCCCCGAGGACTTTGTTTCTTCTCCTTAAATGCCCAAATTCTGTGCTTGATCTGGCTGCAGACGGTCGTAAAACCATAAACTGGCCAGCACTTTTAGTCCCCCCTTCTAGGGGGTTTCACAGAATGGTTTCCTGTAAGGACAATTCCACAACGGCAGCTTACGCCTGGGTTATGAAATATACATTCCATCCATGTTGCACATTTTGGACATGTAGACCATTGCACCACTCACACCGAGATCATCACAACGATATCAAACATGAGTAGGTCTAAGTTTGTGTTGCCATGAGAATCCTAACACTCAAATGTAACACTCAAAAACTCAACAATACATGATTATCTCTCTGGAAAAAGAGTGTATAATGTATGTTCCAGTGCCCAGACTAGTACAATGTAGGAAAAGTATCAATCACATCTGTATGTTTTTAGGCTTTTTGAGGACAAAAGCAATCTATAGTCATGTTGTGTTGTGTGTGAAAATATGTTAAGGACAGATATTTGGCCTGCCCTGATAATGTCAGATGATGGCACTGTTATACTGTTCGTATGCTTGTCTTTACGACAGTCCAAGCGTTTCTTCCAGCATCATGAGATCCTGGGACATTCTTTGACGTCATAAACGCCATATGGTCCCAGCAGACTTTACGGCACTGAAGTTCTGGTTTATAACGTCCTAGAGTCGTTACAGGCTTCCACCCCTGGTGTTGTGTGTCCAGGTGCCCTGGGATCTCAATTCCAGTCTTACAACACACAAACAAACATATAAAATAATACAGCCACACATCACACAAACTTCGCCTCCATGACTTTCCTCCATAGGCTACACAACTTTCCTCCATAGGCTACGACAGGTGTCCACTGTCGAAACCTGGGAAGCTCAACCTTCCCAGTCGCCGCCTCCCTCCTCCCCCACATTATCTTCTCTTTCCCTGGCGGCCTTTTGAAGATTGCCTGCAGTCCTGGATCAGTCCCGACATCTTCAACTCCGGTGAAGAGCGATGGCAAACTTTGTGGCTGCAGATCCAACGGACATTCCCGAGCATAATGCGAATGCGTCTCTGTGGCGAAGTGAGTGATTACCACTCGTGAAATGACAACCAACAGTCCAAGATTGCAGTAGACTCTGCGTTTATTCGTTTTGCTTCTCAAAAACTCACACAAACACACAATGGGCAAGTGCTATCTCCCGATCTTTTCTCTCGCTCCACTCCCCGAGAGCTCCTTTTCAATCAAACTGATAGTTTCGGAGTATTGTGCTTTTTGATAGAAAATAATAATTGATCCGTGCTCACGAAGTGTCTCACTCAGCTGTTAGCCGATTGCAATCAGCTGTGTGCACTTCAAAAAGACTAGTGTCTGAGCGACACTAGTGTCGCTCCGTCCCAGTTTGTGTGTGTTCTATGTGTGTTCTCCCCATCCCCGTCTGCTCTCTTCCATTCAGAACCCACTTCCAACGACGTGGCCCTTCACGGCGACGCAACCCTTCCAACCTCCGCTACCCCTCGCTGACTCCCTGCGAGAACTTCACCGTCGCAGGTGGGCTCTGGAACTGCCAGTCTGCCACACGGAAAGCAGACTTCATCTCCGGCTATGCCTCCTTCCTGTCCCTCCAGTTTCTCGCCCTCACTGAAACCTGGATCACGCCGGACAACACGGCAACTCCCGCTGCCCTCTCCTCCTCCTTCTCTCACACCCCCCGGCCGTCTGGTCGTGGAGGTGGTACTGGTTTGCTACTCTCCCCCTCATGGTCATTCTCTGTTTTCCCCCTCTCTGATCTATCTATTACGAGCTTTGAATACCACTCTGTGTTTATCAACCACCCTATTAACCTGTACATTATAGTTGTTTATCGCCCTCCAGGTCCCATGGGGTGCTTCCTCGATGAGCTTGCCACCCTGATCGGTTTTTTCCCAGAGGACGGCATCCCGCTGATCCTCCTGGGAGACGTCAACATCCATCTAGACGCCTTCCAGTCTGCAGCCTTCCTACCACTTCTCCGCTCCTTTGACCTCACCCTCCAACCCTCCCCCCCCACCCACAAGGCTGGCAACCTCCTAGACCTGGTCTTCCAGAGGAACAGCCCCTGCTCTGATCTCACTGTTACCCCTCTGCATACCTCTGATCACCACTTCATTTCTTTCTCTCTTCCTCTTGTTCCACACTCCCCACCCCACACCCCCACTGTCTCTGTCCGCCGTAACCTCTGCTCCCTCTCGCCCTCCTCTCTTGCTCCCTGTGTCACTGCTTCCCTCCCCCCTCTCAAACCCTTCTCTCAACTCTCTATCGACTCTGCATCTGACACCCTGCTCACAGCTCTCTCCACATCACTTAACACTCTCTGCCCTCTTGTCTCTAGGCCCACACGCCCATCTCCTCCCTGCCCATGGATGTCCGATGCCCTGCACACCTCAAGGGCCGGTCTCCGCGCAGCTGAGAGGATGTGGAGAAAATCCAGAGACGCATCAGACCTCTCCTCCTACCAGACTCTCCTAGCGGCGTTCTCTACGGCAGTCACCGCTGCCAAGGTAACCTACTATCACACAAAAATTTGCAAACACAGTTCTAACCCCCGTCAATTGTTCTCTATCTTCTCCTCCCTCCTCAGCAAACCCCCTCCTGCTCCTCATTCCTCGTTCACTGCAGACGACTTTGCAGATTCCTTCGATGAGAAAATCGCAGACATCCGCAGCTCCTTCAGCCCCACTCCCCCTCCCCTCACAGACACTGTTTCCCACTCTCTTCCTCTCTCTACCCCTTCTGTGTCCCCCCCCTGTTTCTCCACCTTTTCTCCCCTTTCTCAGACTAATGTGTCCCATCTCCTACTCTCCCATCGCCCCACTACTTGTGCCCTCGACCCTATCCCTTCATCTCTCCTCCAGGCAATCACCCCAGATATCCTCCCGTTTGTGACCTCCCTGGTGAACTCCTCCCTGACCTCTGGCTGTTTCCCCTCATCCTTCAAAAGAGCCCACATCACCCCGATCCTGAAAAAACCTACGCTGGACCCCTCCAACATCCAAAACTACAGACCGGTATCTCTTCTTTCTTTTCTTTCCAAAACTATCGAACGTGCTGTTTCTAACCAACTGTCGTCTTTCCTTACCCAGAACAACCTGCTAGACCCCCACCAGTCCGGCTTCAAACCTGGCCACTCAACGGAGACCGCACTCCTCTCCGTCAGCGAGATGCTTCATGCAGCTCGGGCAGCCTCCCTCTCCTCTGTGCTAATACTTCTAGACCTCTCTGCCGCCTTCGACACCGTAGATCACTCCATCCTCCTGTCGTCCCTGTCTGCAGCGGGGATCGGCGGCTCGGCCCTGGCCTGGATTGAGTCCTACCTCTCGGAACGCTCCTCCCAGGTTGCCTGGGCTGGTAAAGTATCGGCACCCCGTCCCCTTACCACAGGAGTCCCCCAGGGCTCAGTCCTTGGTCCCCTCCTTTTCTCCACCTACACCAAATCCCTTGGCCCTGTTATCACTGCTCATGGTTTTTCTTACATGCTGACGATACTCAACTCTTTCTCTCCTTCTCACCCTCTGACACTCAGGTATCAGCCCGCGTCTCCGCTTGCCTGAGAGACATCCAGAGCTGGATGGACAACCGCCATCTCAAGCTCAATCCTGGCAAGACTGAGCTCATCTACATTCCTGCTCTAACCTCTCCTCCTCTCAATCTCTCTATTTCCCTAGGGGACACTCCACTGACCCCAACGCCCTGTGCCAGGAACCTCGGAGTCGTGATGGACAACAGGCTGTCCCTCTCCGAGAACATCGCAGCAGTAACCCGGGCATGCAGGTTCTTCCTGTACAACATCAGGAGAATCCGCCCCTTCCTCACCACCCACTCAACCCAGCTCCTGGTCCAAGCAATGGTGCTGTCTCGCCTGGACTATTGCAACTCTCTCCTGGCTGGCCTGCCAGCATCGGCCATTAGACCCCTTCAGCTTATCCAGAACGCAGCAGCGCTCCTGGTCTTCAACCTCCCCCGACACTCCCATGTCACCCCCCTGCTCATTGACCTCCACTGGCTACCGGTGATGGCTCGCATCAAATTCAAAACATTGGTGCTCGCCTTCCAGGCAGTCCGAGGATCTGCCCCTCCATACCTCCAAAAACGAATCAGACCGTACACACCTGCCAGATCCCTGCGCTCCGCCTCCTCAGGACGACTGGTACCCCCCCCCTCTTCATACTAGCACCCGGTCTCGACGTCTGTCTGTCCTGGCCCCACGGTGGTGGAATGACCTCCCCGTGGAGGTCAGAACAGCAGAAAGTCTGACCGCCTTCAAGCGCAGATTGAAGACTCACCTCTTCAAGCTGCACCTCTCTCCACCCCTCCCTACCTCCCTGTGACTATTGTTATTAATGTTGTGTAATTACCTCCCCCCAAAAAATAAATAAATAAATAAATAAATAAAACCCAATCATACTCACTGCGCCTAGTACTTAGATTCGTATTTGCCTTTTTAGGGTTGTTTTTAAACGTTCTTGTTCCTAGATTGAAAATGCACTATGTACGTCGCTCTGGATAAGAGCGTCTGCTAAATGTCTATAATGTAACGTAATGTAATGTAATCATCTCAGGCTCACTGTTGAACAATCAAGGCAATTGGTTAATTAATAACAACAATCCTATAATCAATCGTTACCAATTGCCAGATTGCCGACAGCTGTGCCTGCTCCCTAAACCACCTGTGTTCACTCTCTCTCTTGCTAGCTGCGCCTAAAACCACGCCCCCCTACCACATACTCCCACCGCCCGACTTAGGCCGGGAAGCCACTTAGTGCGGCCTGGTATAGGGGAAAACACATCAGCGAACTGCTTTTGCAACCTGGCAAGATCCGTTCTCTGATTCGGTAAGAGATGGCTATCAGAAAGGGGGGAGGTTTAATCATTAGAATTTGGAACCTCCGGTCCCAGCTCATCTCTCTCCTGATCTACCGATACCAAGGAGACCGGTATCACCTCTTTCCATGCTTTTAATAGATTGAGGTGATAAATCTGTTTCGCCCCCTCTCTATCAGACCGCTCCACCTCATAATCGACTTCCCCCACTCGTCGTGTGACCACGAAGGGTCCTTGCCACTTAGCGAGTAATTTTGTGCTGGAAGTCGGGAGTAATACCAGGACTTTATCTCCCGGTGAAAATTGCTGTAGTTTAGTTCCTCTATTGTAGTGTCTTTGCTGACGTTCCTGAGCCTCGAGCAAATTCTTGCGTGACAACCTCCCCAGTGTATGGAGTTTTGCTCGCAGGTCCATAATGTATTGAATTTAGTTTTTACTGGGGCTTGGACCCTCCTCCCAGCTTTCTTTAACCAGGTCCAAGATACCCTGGGGTTGTCTACCGAACAGCAATTCGAAAGGAGAAAATCCCGTGGAGGCCTGGGGAACCTCTCGCACTGCGAACAATAGAGGAACTAACCACTTATCCCAATTTCGGCTGTCATCGTGTACGAACTTCCGAATCATGGATTTCGAAGTCCTATTAAAACGTTCCACGAGCCCATCCTAATGGACTGAACACCCAACAGTTCATACAGTTTGCGTAGTGTGCGTGACATGAATGAAGTGCCTTGATCAGTCAGAATCTCTTTCGGGATTCCAACTCGGGAGATTATCTGAAACAATGCCTGCGCAACACTCTTAGCCGAGATATTGCGCAACGGCACTGCTTCGGGATACCGGGTTGCATAATCAACCAGAACTAATACAAATCGGTATCCCGAGTGCTCCTGACAAATGGCCCGATGAGGTCCATGCCCACTCTATCAAAAGGGACCTCCATTAATGGTAGGGGGTGCAATGGCGCTTTTGGGATGGCCGGGGAATTTACTAGCTGACAATCTGGACATGATGCACACCACCTACGTACACCCGCCTAGATGCCTGGCTAATAAAACCGGGTCATTATCCGGTCTAGTGTTTTATCATACCCTAAATGCCCAGCCATAGGGTTGTAATGAGCCGCCTGGAAAATCATTTCCCGGCGGCTTTTTGGTACCAACAACTGGGTCGTCTCTTCACCTGTCTGAGTGTCACGACTCACTCGGTACAACCTATCTTTAATAATTGAAAAATATGGGTAAGAGCGTGCAGCGTCAGGGCGCACAAGCTGACTATCAACGTAAATCACCTGGTTGAAGGCAAAGCGTAGGGTATCATCCCGAGACTGAGCGAGTGGGAAATCCTCCATGGATTGGAACACCGGCACCTGGGGAATCTCCACTGGAGGCTCTCCCGGAGCCTCCCCCCCCCCGTCAGTGTCGGACGACCCCGCGTCACCACTGTCCACTGCACACACCTACACACACCTACCGGTCATGATCGTACCCCCATCAGTTTTTCCGCTATTTGTTTAAACCCCGCCCAATCTGTACCCAAAATCAGAGGGTGCGAGAGGCTGGAGCTGGAGCCTCTAGGATATGTTTTTTCCCTTTTATCCGAATTTCCACTGGTACTATCGGGTATTTGTTTCGATCCCCATGCACGCACCTAATTACCACCCAACGTGTCGATCTCAAAGCCTCGGATCGAACCAGGCTCTGGTGAATCATGGTCTGCATAGCCCCTGAATCCAACAGCGCCCGGTGTTCACTCCCTTGCAGCCTCACCGGAATGCAGTATGCCCCGTCTGGATCGGAAGCGGAGGTGGGCGGTCCACACCACCAACACTCCGGTCCAGGTGTTTGAGGCACTCCGCGGACTGCACCGCCACTGAGCCTGAGGGTGGAAAAGAGGGTAGAACGTTATGGGGGCTTACAGCAGGGAAGGAGGGGTTCTGGGGACGGTAAACAGAAAGGGGGGTTGAACAAGGGGCAAACTTCTTCCTAGGCGCCGGCTCCGGCTTCTGCTTCTGGGTGAAGGGGTGTTGCGCCAGGTGGTCCTCCGCCAGGGTGACGGTGGTATCCAGGTTGGTGGGTCTATGGCACTGGACCCACCTCGCGGTCTCTGCCGGCAACCCCATGACGAACCTTTCCAGGACCACCTGCTCCACGATTCCAGCAGCGGATCTTATTTCCGGCCGGAGCCAGCGCCTCGCCATGTCCGCCAGCCGCCGGGCGTAGGCGAACGGTCGGTCCTCTCCCATCAGGTCCCACTCCCGGAATCGCCGTCGGTGCTACTCCGGGGTACCACCCGTCCGGTTGAGGATCGCCTTCTTGATGTTCCTATACTCTGCCCTCGCGGCTGTCGGCAGGCTATGCGCCGCTTGTTGCGCCTCTCCTGACAGGAGGGGAAGGAGCCGCACGGCCCACTCCTCCATCGGCCACCGGGAGGTTTCTGCCGCCAGCTCAAATGCCTCAAGGAAGGCCTGAGCGTCATCCTCCACCGTCATCTTCGGAATGTTGAACTTCGTGGAGGAGACGCCCTGCTTTCCCGTGGCATCCCCGCCGTCTGTCAGCTGTAGCAGTGCCTGTGTTTGGAGGCTAGACTGCTTACGCAGGGCTTGCATCTGCTCCGTATGAGCAGCTGCCTGTCGCTCCTGCATGGCAGCTAGCCCCTCCAGCACTCTGCCTAATGCTGTCATGGACATCGCCTGCTCCCTCAGATCCGTCTCCATTCTCCGGTTTGTCTTCCCTTCGACTGTCGTTCGTACTTCCCCCATACGGGCCACCACTGTGGCCAAGTGAGCGATTACCACTCGTGAAATGACAACCAACAGTCCAAGATTGCAGTAGACTCTGCGTTTATTCGTTTTGCTTCTCAAAAACTCACACAAACACACAATGGGCAAGTGCTATCTCCCGTTCTTTTCTCTCGCTCCACTCCCCGAGAGCTCCTTTTCAATCATCTCAGGCTCACTTTTGAACAATCTGAGACGGATGTGTGCGGGTTGGACCCATACTGCATGACTCAGAACACTGACTTAATAATAAATTCCCACAAGGGCTTTATTATGGGGAAATCCAAAAATCGTAGTCACACAAGCAAAAACTAATAAATCCAGCCAAACCAAAAATACAGTACCGAGGGAGAAGGCAGTCTCGAAATCGGTATCCATGCACAAGTTCAGTAACCAGAGTAGCTGTCAGCGGGACAGAAGTACAATACAGGGGTAAAGCAAAGTTCGTTGGTCGTGGGGCGTTGCAGGAGTCAGACCGAAGTCCTTTCAGAGGTACAAAACAGACAGCAGGCAAAACTCGTGGTCAAAAACAGGCAGTAGAAACGATAGGCAAGCAGTAACGATGGTCAGTAAACAGGCTAGATCTATTACGGTAGTCAAACAATGGGTAATGCTCAAAAGTGACTAGTAAACTAACAGGCAACAATTTCGCAAAGAAATTACATGAACACTGATCTTATATGCAGGTGTAGACAGGTGCAGACACTTAGCTTGAGAGCAGCAGGAAATGGAAAACAACTTGAGAAAATGAGACACGTAACAAGGCAATTAGTAAATTGTTAGAAGTTATCCTATCCTGGGCCTCGCGGTGGAATTGGAACAGGGCTGCAGAGCAAAGGCAGTGGCAGACGGTGGAGAGCAAGGAGGTTTTACGGAGTGTTACCACACCCCCATTGGCAGATATTTCTTGTTCCTCCATCTCCGGGCCGCTTTGCCAACGCGGTCTGATGAAATGCTGCCAAAATAGAAAGACAGATTTATTGCACACGCACACATGCACGCACGTACACACACACACACACACACACACGCACTGCACTGTGTGCAATAAATGCACAAAGCTAAATTGAAATACCAAAATAGTTTCATAAGAAACAACAAAAATAATATTAAATATTTATGACTATGAGATTAGAAAATGGCCAATCGTTGCTTATTAATAGACAAGCTCTTGTCTACAGTGACATACAGTGGTCTTTACTGTATGTCAATGGTAATGTGCATCGAAATCCTTATTTTATAAGTGTCTATTTTCATAAATGACCACCCCCTTTTCCATCCATGTATTTCTAAAAGCGTGCCAGCTCAATACATTTTGTCACTAAAAGTCATGTCTTCAGGAGTGACGCCATATCCTGACTTTAAAACGGGCAATTCTGCAGACACATATATTTAGTTGAAGGACCCCATTCAAGGTCATGAGACTGAAGTCCCCTGTGAAGTATGTGGCATGAGCAGATGGTAAGTGTTTATCTTAGAATATTTCAGAAATGTAACTTTTTTGGAACCACTATAAAAGGGTTCAGTTTTGTCGTCCTTTAGTATGACATCACTAAATTATGTTTTTAATGTAAAAATTGTATGTTGAACTATATAATTATGGAGAACTATGCATCTGTTATTTGCTAACTGCTAATGAAAGGTTAGCTAAGAACAACAAGGCCACAAACTGCCAAAAAAAGCCTGAAACGTCTTTTCGTGTGACAGGACTGTCTCTGGTGTGATACAATAAAGGTGTCACGCAGGAGGACAGAGATGTCACACAAGAGGATGAGATCTCATTAGGAAGCATTTTTAATCATTTTAATCAGATTTATTTAATAACTTTTGTTATTTTTAAAAATATATATATAAAAATATATTTTAGGCTAGATTTGAGTCGCCATTTGGCTGGAAAGTCTTGCAAGATCTGGCAACCCTGTGCCCCACTCTTGCGCTGCCATGTCACGTGTTGTTTTTGTTGTATTTGAAGGAAAACATCAGCGAAGATGTGCCTAATTTTTTTTAAATGAAGCTTCGCGTCATATTTATGTGACCAAAATGTTCGTGTACTTCTTGAAAAGAGTGCTCCCAGCGAAACCCCGGAAGTAAGTGTGTCATCCGGGTGTTTCAAGCATACTGTAATTTGAAAAATGTTCGCGTACTCTACGACTTTACTCACCAAAGCTACTCAACAGTGTGGATGAGTGCTGATTCGGACACGGCCCATGTCTTCCTGATAGAGAGATTATGCAACTTCCTGTGAATCATGTGACTTGAGGAATGTTCCATTATTTTGCAAGAGCTTTTTTGTGAGGGTGACAGGGATGATATGGAAACTTATTTTTTTAACAATTAATATATTGATATCCATTTTAACAATTTGAAGACACTTTAAACTTGTGTAGTTTTAAACATAATGTATGTTTTTAACAAATGAAATGTTCAGTTGAATCTGAAAGATCATAGCGAGGCACAGGCCTCGACCCTGACCAGGAACAAGCGGGTTAGTTAATGAATGGATGGATGGACATTGATGTAATTTTCTAGAAATCGTAACATTACATTTGTATGTATGTTCTCTTTGGCTTTAAATACATGCTACTTTTTTAATACTGGCAGGATGCAGCACATTTCATCAGTTCTGTTATCATTCAGTCACGTATCTCACCTCAGAGCTCCCTTCCCATAATCCTGGCCAGACGGTTATCGATCCCTCCCTCAGGATATGCTACGGCCCCGTTTGAAGTCTGAGCCGTTACTGCAGAATAACGAGCCAGAGAGCTTTAATTGGAACAGGGCTGCAGAGCAAAGGCAGTGGCAGACGGTGGAGAGCAAGGAGGTTTTACGGAGTGTTACCACACCCCCATTGGCAGATATTTCTTGTTCCTCCATCTTCGGGCCGCTTTGCCAACGCGGTCTGATGAAATGCTGCCAAAATAGAAAGACAGATTTATTGCACACGCACACATGCACGCACGTACACACACACACACACACACACACACACACACACGCACTGCACTGTGTGCAATAAATGCACAAAGCTAAATTGAAATACCAAAATAGTTTCATAAGAAACAACAAAAATAATATTAAATATTTATGACTATGAGATTAGAAAATGGCCAATCGTTGCTTATTAATAGACAAGCTCTTGTCTACAGTGACATACAGTGGTCTTTACTGTATGTCAATGGTAATGTGCGTCGAAATCCTTTTTTTGTTGTATTTCGCAAATATAACAGTATTTCCTTTTGTGCTTTTTGTCAGTTCAAAAAAAGATCATCGCTAAAGGACAAATGTACTTCCTGTAATGAGTTTAAGTTTTTAAGTATATTGAAAGGAGTTATTAAGTATATTGAAATTAGTTATTAAGTATAATGAAAGGCATTCAGTTATGCAGCTAACTAATTTGGCTGCCGCACTTCTGTTCATTAAGAAAATGTCAAAATCCTTTCATATTCATGTTTATTCTGATAATTTATTGCTTGAATGTATTGTACAAAGTACATCAGAAAGCCACCAAACACAGATTGTTCTGATGCTAAGAGACCATAATCTGTAGAATAATGGCCTCATTTGTACATGACAAAACCAGGCCACCTGTTGCATGGGTCGGGGTTCTTATGCACATGCGATGAAGTGTAACAATAGAGGCTGTCTGAAATGTTCTGGACCAAAACTTGCGTCATCGGGTACCACAACCTTGTATCCTTGCTGGGCTCTCATTTCCGAGTGGGATATGATTATATCTCAGGGAGAGATAAACACTGTAATCATGTTGACGTGAGGATGGTACGATCACTGACGGCAGCAAATCTAGGACATATGAGCACCACATTTTTTCTCAGAAAAGAGGCCCTTTTTATAAAGGGTATACTAATCACTAATAATAAGTGCTTTGATTTGATAATGGTCTCATTTATTAAAATAAAAACATTATTTTGAAAATGTAGTACCAAATTAGGCTGGTTACATGTAAGCACTGAAATATACCAAATGCCAGCATAATATATTAAAAGAGATTTAAAGATTTCAACAAATTACCAGAGATAAATTCTGAGGACTAATGCAGTGTTCACACTTACACTGGTTTCTGCATGAAGAATTAACTTGCAAAAACAAGAGGAGGGCTGTACAATCCATGTGCATGAGGGGACCAGGTGGGTTTCAGGTAGCTTATATTCACCTGATTTAACTAAAGACATAGCTAACTCACCGCGGGTCATAACTGTGAAGAATTCAGTTAAGCAGTCTATTTCTCTCTTATTTTTTCATATGACATTAACTGGGAAGGTATGTGAAGTCATTCCAAACTAATTCTGAGAGTTCAGCATGATTTCTGCCATACCACTTTATACTAATGCACCATTATACAGGAAATACAGGAAATCAAGAGTATTCCCCTGTCGTCAGAACTACACGCATCAGGTGTCATCACTTTGTTCTTCCAAAATTATTTCTGGATGACAACCAGACAAGGTTGCCTGCAGTCAACAGAAAAGCCTGTTTTGGATAGATAAAGTAGCAGTCTGAGTGCCATGTAACCCTCATTACGATATTGTTATGACCATTCTTTGCTGAGAGATAATGTCACCAACAAAGTTGGAACTGTTGATTTGAGGGTGGCCCCGTTTCCTGGTGAATCTCTCCAATTAGGCACTGCCAGCCAGCTAGACTCTGACCCTCTGCAGCTGTAAGCTCTTCTCTTGAACTTATAATAATGTACATGATGAGTAACAAAAATATAGGATCATATAATTTTTAACATGCTGAATCAGTATCTGACGATGAAGGGTTCTTCAAAGTCAATCTCAGAAAGTGAAGTCAATACCCAGTAGGCTGTATCCGAATCAACACTTTTCCATACTATTGAGTATGCTTGTTCAGTACACTGGAGGAAAAAGTTAAGTAACTGAAATATTCTCTAAATTAGTGTATTTAAAATTTCTGGATTTTCGCTGATAAAATGCATGTAGGATATTTTTCTCAAACCATATGTCACGTACTAAACAGTATGAATTCAACAGTACACAGTATTCTAGGTCACAAGACACTGTAGATAGAGCTCTGATCAACCCATTGCAACCCATTGTTTGGCCGCATCATTTCTGTGTGAACTGTGTACATGCGTTGTGTGTTCGTGTACTGCATGTTTTGCACACGAGTCTGGTTGATTTATGAGTGTGTATCTGTGTTCATTGCCAAAGATATATTATTTAAAAGCAGACTCTGGGCGTGCCCTGGGTTTCAGAGTGTTGGCCATGGTGTGAAGGTGAGAGAAGCAGCCATTAAAAGTGGCCTTCAGGAAGCTGGTTCTGTTTCCACCGTTTGGCCTCTCTCCTTTTCAGCCCACTGTTCTTCCTCCCTCCTCATCCTGCACAGCTCCCTTTGTCTTAAGTAATGCATTTTTGTACAGCTGTGTCTTTAAAATATGGGCTAATATTTAACTTGAACTGATTTCCTTCCTTGGGAAAGGAAGGTAAATATGTGGTTTGCATTTTTGCAGGCATGTGGGCGTGTGTATTCTGGGTTTGTTGGTGCAGAGGGGTGGTCAGAAAAATGTTTTTCCTTTCTAAACAATGCAATAGATTATTTTTCAAAATGATTGTCTCTGTCATCTTATGTTTTGAGCAGGATGTTAGGGTCAGCGTTAACCCGAAGAAAAAGAAAAGCATTTTAGTCAATGGCATTTTTTTCATGAATACGACAACATTTTACGAGGAAATAGACTAAATCTAGATTTTAAAAAAGTTTTTAGAATACAAAAACTGACTAAATCTCTTCATATTATTAACTGACTAAATCCCTTTATATTATTTTAAAAGATATAATGAAAAAGGATTTTAGAAAATAAAAACTGTGACTAAATCTGTTGACGGAAAAGAACAAGATTAAAACACATTTCAAAATAAAAGCGTGACTAAATCTATTTATGTTATTGTTGAAGTAAAAATAGATGAAAATGTATATTTCTAAGTAAAAACAGTGAAGAAATCTAATATTTATTAGACCTCAGAAGAGAGAGGTGACTCCAAATGACAAATATGCATTCTCGCCATTGATTGGATGCCGTCTTGATTTAAACTCCTCTTTCTGCCTACCTGAGCAACATTCTGTTATTCACACAAACTTCAAAAAAGGAAAGCAACTAACGTGAGGGGGCGACCGATAATACTAGCATAGGCCTACACTAGTATGTCAAAAGTTGGAAGGAAGAAAAGGATATATGGACTCACTTCATATACGATGAGAGGGAACGGAAAACTGAATGTAGGCCTAATGTTGTTGTAGCGGGAGAAGAAATATGTGGTCATAAACTAGGTGGGAAAAACACCAAAAACCTGAAGAGGCACCTGAAGTTAATAGCATATTTTTATAATATTTTTTATATATGTCCTGTGCAGCGAATCTCCGCCTCCTTTCACATTTCACTGTTCTCTCCACACCCTCCCTTGAAAGTAAGAGGAATAGGTGTATGTGACACACTAATGGAAGAAGCTAAACTTTTGAACATTTACATCTAAATTACCTTCATTTACTAGTTCAATGTGTCAGCAGTACTAAGAAATAAAGTTCATTTGGGTTTAAATGCATGGACAAATATTATCGGAGAACATAAAATAAAATGAGATGAAATCTCCAGATACTGTTTTTGTCAACTAAAATAAACTAAAACTATGGAAGATAAAAATGTACTAAATGTGATTAAAACTCATTTGCACTTTCGTCACATGACTAAAACAAAAAAGTCAGTTTAAAACTAGCACTGGTGGGCATGTAATGCCACCTATTTGGATCACCAACTGTTTATTGAGTCTCTTGGTCTGTTTTGTGTCTGAGCCTGTGTGGCATTTTCGGTCACTACACGTGAAGTCGAGAAGTCAACGGATGTGTCTATGTTTGTGAATTTAAGAGCCATTTGTACATTTTCAGGGTTTTCATGTATGCATGTCTGCCCTAATTTCAAGGTTTCATCTAATTAACTTTCCTCATATATCCAAAAGCATCGATGTTCCCAGTGCTTGATCCTTATCGGAGAGACCTTGTGTCACAGCACGTTTTGACATTGGTGCCATTTTTGTTTTGCCTTCACAGACACTGCTACCTAATAGGGCCAACGTGGAAGGTTGACTTTTAATCTGTTATTGTTGCTATACCAACGGTGCTTCTGATCCACAGTGCACAGCCGTTTTCACTTTGGTTCAGTCTGAGCACTAGCGAATCATTGCGCAAACCAATATGTGCACCCAGGTACATTTTTTTGTTGGCAAGAAAATGGCCAGCAAATGACCTTTTAGCCCTTTAATGGCCAGCTCAACCACCTAGTATTGTACACCCAGAGTCCCGATATCCTGCCGAACAACATGCCGGACCCAACCCCACCTGATTGAGCCATCTCTACCATTTGGTTTATGAGTGAAGTCCAACACACTCCCCAACAAGACGCCAAGACCCAAAACGTGCTACACCAAAAGATTGAGGGCCATTAAAGGGTTAAGTCAGTTTTTGTTTTCCATTACATGGAGTGGATCAGGAGGTTTTTTTTACATGTTCAAGTTATGCTAGCCTCAATGAACACAAGGTTGCCAGAGCATCTTTCTTCATTAATCTGAGAGAAGATTGCCTCAGTCTCTAATTCTCTTTCTCTCTTAAATTCAAATTGGTTTTTAATAAACATTAGTTTACAACATGTAGTATTGCCAAAGTAGTTGTTTTTACATATGTGACATAAAACAACAGTACTGGTGAGGCTTAATAATGTGAAAAACTCAGTTTTTCTTTTTCTGTATTTATTTAAATAAATACATTTTATTCGCTGATCACATGGTCTCAATAACATGCATATGTTTGCCTGGCATTTCTCCACATGTTCATTCCCTGTCTGCATCTCATTCATTTTCTCTCTGCCTGGTGCTTTTTCTCTAACGGAGAGTACGCCATCCTTTTTTCACTTTCTTTAGACAGAAGGAAAGCAGGGTTACAGAAAGATGGGCTATCAGTACAGACGGCACCATGGCAGTGAATTGAACCCCCGGCCAAATGCAGGGAGTCATATAGGGGTTGAGAATTGGACAGCCTATGGGCTGTGCCCCACGACTCCCTTTTGGTGTTTTAAAAAAAAATACAGCCAATGGCAGTGACCACACCCACACAGACCCTAATCCTTTGACAGTCTGTTTCCATACAGTCTGTTTTTAAAATGTGACTTCACTTCAGTGGGAACCTCACGCCATGGCTGTCACACACATTTTAGTTAGGGATCATTTTATTAAATGGTTTCCTTAACATTCACCGGAAAATGGTGCCTGTAATTTGAGAAGTTTTTCATTGGTCAGCGATATTCAGGGCTGAATTGTTTTATTACACCCTGTCTCTCATTCTTTGTGGCACTCCCTCTATCTCTCTCTCCACTTTTCTCTTTAACTAAAAACTCTCAACTTTCTTTCACTATCTCTAATTCTCTCTCACCAAATGCCCTCTCTGGCTGCCCCATCATGCAAGTACATTCATGCATTGTATTATTTTCAAATAACCACCATCGTCAAATATGTGCTGTCCTTGTACCAGAACCTGATGTTAATCAGAAGCTGATTTTATAAATGCTGTCCCCCAAAAAGCACTTCTCGCATACCTTTATATGGAATACGTTTACCTACAGCTTTTTTCTCTCAGCGTAACATTTGCAATATTGGATATGGCATGGCCTCTCTCTGGCATCTGGAGAGGAAGGCATATGAGCAAACTCAGCAAGCTGAGAGGAAATGTCTGTTTTTGTCTGACCAACACATGCTGCTTTCTAAACTTCCTACAGTGCATTACCCAAAAACAGACAATAGAAAATCAAGCAGAGGATTGTCATTTTGCTGTGTCATGCCTCACGTGTGGTTGTCATGCTTCATGTGGTGCCTCTCTTTCTATATCACAAATGGGGGAGGGGGGTTGTGAATGACTGTCAAAACTACTACTTGTTTTCCCACAGTTAATTTTTAATGATCTGTTTAACTCCTCGTATATTGCTTGACCATCGCAACCCCACAGGGATCGGGGCTCTGAGGGCTTTGATATCAGCATTTCCCATGATGCTCAGCCAATATCAGGCTCACTCAGCATCTCAGCAGGGGAAAACAGCCTGCTTGCATTGCAGGAGTCAGTTGAGAACAGGCCATACACCAGACCATACATACTGCAAACGTATACCAACCAACACATCCACGCAACATTAAAATTAACGGATCTGCACTGCATCTATTCTGAGCTAATGCTTGTGATTGTTACTTTTCATGTATTTATTTGGTTGTTTTTTAAACGGTGAAATATATTACTTAAATTATGATAACTGCTTATTCAATAGAGACTTGTTTAGAATGTGTCCCAATATAATGCTAACCAACCCACAGTAGGAGAACCTTGGCTTTGCTGTAGCCTCTAAGCCTATGATTTACACGTTAATTGATGTAGCCACCATAGAGGAATTGAGCTTTTCCCCCTTGTTTATCAATTTGGGCTGCCGAATCATGCTCCCGCCGCAATGCTTATCGCAACCTCCACTGTAGATTCAGTACAGCGCAGACAAGCATTCCTTCTGCTTTCCTCTGAAGCATGTGATGTCAGCTGTCACCTCTGTTCAATTTGCAAGACGGGAATGAGCCACCCAGCAGTCCCAGAAGCTGACTATCATTTTCAGGCTTATCTCTTTTGAGTGTTAATTGGACAGAAAAGAGGCTCAGAGTGGGTCTTATACATGCGTAGGGCAGATCAGTGGTTAAGAGTAGCACAGGTATTGTCCTTTTCTCTCTCAGTGGGCCAACCGGAGTAACCGGAAGGAAGTTTTCAGATTAAACTCTGCGTATTTTCTCATTCTCAGTGGTTGAATGGTGTTGACAGAAATCATTTCTCAATTCCCAATTTTCCTTCCACCATTCCGTTGGGCATTTAAAAACAAAAGTCTCCTGCCAGACCCGTAAATAATTCACGATTCAGCGGGCAGGCCAAGTTGTTTACCTGACTGGGGGAAGGATTATGGCAGGGCAAATGCACTTCAATGGTTATTGTTTAGACCTTGCTACTGCCAATTCACAATGCATCTCACAGCATGACCCATTGGAGCCGTAACAGTGCACAGATGTTGTGAAAGAGGTGAAATGCTGAAATAGAGATATAATCTGTCTCAGAGTGAAAGGCTCTTGACTTTGGCTGGGATCCTGGTGCTGGATAATGTGTTTATTTATGGTCCCTGCCCAGGAAAGCGTTATTTTGAGGGACCTTCTGGGTTTTTCTCTCAGGATATAAAATGATCAGGTCTATAAGGCCATTGAGAGCCATCCGCCTAATTCCTGCTTGCTGCGCCCAAATTAATCAGTTGTTTGGAATTTTTTTCTTTCCTTCCTTTCTTACTGACCGACACTGACAATGTTTTAATGAGAATGAATGTTGAAAAGGGACTCAATTGAAGATGGGGGATTTTCAGAATTGTTTGGGGGAGGAATTGATTCAGGCATCTGGCAACACTCACAAACACGAACACGGGCGTAGTCAAGAAGAAGACAAACAACAAAGTAACGTTAGCCTCCTAACTGCTGCACTGTGGTGACTGGAAAAAATAACGATTAACTTAGGACATCTTCGCCATCAAGTAGCCTAAGTTTGAAAACACAGGCAAGCAGTATTAGTATTCGCCTACAGTACATTCTTAGTTTGTTGTCATGAATAATTACTCCCATCTCATAGCATAACTTTATGTGTTGATCGAATTTGTTTCCATTCCATTGTAGCTCCAACATGCTAAGCAAGTTTAGAGTGAATAAAAGGAACGAACCCGCAGACATCAGACAATTATTTGTCAAAAAACAAAAAGTAAGTTGTTCAGTCAGTCAGTCAGTAATGCGATTAAACTAGCTAGCAAAATTGATTAATCAATGACATGCACACACACACACACACACACACACACACTCATGCATTGACTGCACAGATCTTTGCATTGCGAGTTGGTTAGCTAGCTAACTCTGGGTCAGGGTGTGTGTACTGGCGTTGCCGCGTGGTGTATAAAATACTTGAAGAAGTAGACTGTTTTCAAAATAGGCTACATAACAACAGCAACGTAGGCTATTACAGCCGCACGTGTGATAGGTAGGCTACTCCATAGATATAGAACCTATAACCCTGGTATTCAAATCGAGGTCCGAGACCTGCTGATTTTCCATCCTCCCTTTACCTGGGAGTCAGGTGTGAAGACAGTCTGGCCAATCACTAGCTCTAATTGTTCAGTTAATTACCTGGGAGAAAGAAAACCAGGGCCAAAACTTGGATTCGAGGTCCAGATTTGAATATCTGTGACCTATAGGTTCTATATCTATGGGCTACTCGCTGTGGAAATGTCGCCTTTGCTGAACATTTGCTGCAAAATGTAATTTTTTTCTGGCTACAGTAAGCAAGGGGGGAAAAAAACTGTATGTTTATTTATACAACTTCAATAATAGCCTATATTATTGTTTCTATGTCGGAATTTTTTTTTTTAGCATGTAGAAACGGTGCATTTTATTACGACTTTTATGCGACTGTGGCAAGATGTGTAGCTGTAATTTATCATTTCGAACTTATGAATACTATAATTGGAATGTCGACAACTGCCACTAGGTGGGCTAAGCAATGTTTATCTGTCATGCTGGCAATATTCTCTGAATGTCTGGGTCATTATTTTGAGTGTGTGAGATGGCAGTACATAACCTAAAGTAGCTACACCAAGACCTGGCTAAAGAGCCACCGTGTCACCACTGCATTTAGGTCTAGATGCCATTTCAAAAAATTCTACAAAAGTAAAAAAATCTGTCTGGGATGTATTGTAGTTTCATGGCAAATGGGCAGGCATCCATAACATGTACTTGAAATATGAATATGAAATGTGGGAATATGAAATATGAACCTTTTCTGTGACTTAGAGTAGCCTAGCTGGTATTAGCTTGTTTTTCAGGGCTAAATTACAGTATACCCACTACTCCAGGGACTACTACATCACTGGGCAAAGGGGAATTTACATGTTCTGTGATATGATCTGCCATTTAACCAAAAAATAACTGAAAATTGCCACACCTTCTTGTGATCCCCCTTCCAACCCCCCAACACCATTGACAGCTCCTGTCTACATAGAATAAGGAAAGCCATATTCCACTCAGTTTCTTTTAAATGACTCACTGCCGAGGGCGCATATATGCGCCCAAACTACCAACGTTCTAGACTGCCAGGGGAGAATATGTGTGATTGGATGAAAATTAATATAATGATATTACGATGCTACAACTAAGCTAGCTAACTTGCTAGCAAACTTGAAGAGACCCACCTACGCGGTCGTGTCTAGATAGCATAAAGAATATTTCAAGATGTGGTGTCCTATCCTATGACCACATTTGTTAGCCAAACTCCTTTTGATTTAAAATTCCCTTTGATTTAACGTTACGGTATATGTATAACTCTCTGCTAATATATACATTTTTATCAATGAATCTCATGTTTAATTCAATGGCATACATTTGACATTAAATAATACATTTAACATGTTTACATTGTTATTGGTCTTGATGTTGTCAATAGTTGTCCTTCACACAAAAAAATACAAAACCTTATTACTGGTATCTCTGTGTTGACGTTGATTGCTATGTGTAGCTATGAGGGCCAATGAGTGGCAAAGCATTTACTAATGAACTGATCACTAATCAAAATAAATCATGTCTAAAGCTAAAACAAGGTTTAAACATTTGTCGTGTGAGTTTAATCATTTAGACGTGGCCATATTGGCTTGGCAGTCTGGGTGCTCAGTGTTCCAGAATTCGATGGCACTGTGTTAAACGCGGACAATACACATGGGAGAAATGATGGAGACAACCATCTCCTTTTTATTCTTGTTTGTCTGGCAGACCCTTGTCCTGTAGAACTCGTAAATGGTAAACGGACTGCACTTATATAGCGCCTTTTCCAAAGCGCTTTTCAATGGCCTCTCACTCACTCACTCAATGGCGGCAGCTGCCATGCATTGGGAGCAATTTGGGGTTCAGTGTCTTGCCCAAGGACACTTCGACATGTGGAGAGTAGGAGCTGGGAATCGAACCGCCAACCCTGCGATCAGCAGACGACCCACTCTACCTCCTGAGCCACAGCCACCCCATATATAGCTCTCCAGTCATACAGCTGGATATGTCTCTGATGCATGTCAGTATGAGAACCTTGCTCATTACTCCTTCTCCTTGCTATTGTTTCTATTGGCGTGAATCATACCTGTTGTTTTAATCACCTTTTTAATTTCCAATCCACTCAACCTACTCTTAAATTGTCACTATTTTAGGCTCTCTGTACACAGTGGAAAGCCACTGTGTTTCAGATGACTTTTCAAATAACAGGAAGCAAAAAAACTGCCAGTTTCCCCCTCCAATGAAGTTACTGTTTGCTCAACTCAATCCATTATCTCCTGGTGACCAAGTGATATTCCTGCTTTGTGATGTCATTTCCTGTTTGTGCAGGAGTGTGGAGTGCAGAATTCTTAGCCCCTGGTCGTCAGGGGCTGCAGTCCAGCCAGCTTTGTGTGTCTCATTATCTCAGAGTTCCCGGGAGCCAGGAAGAGGGTTGAATAAAACAAACAAATAATTTAATTACAGCAGAGCTCAGGTGCGGTGGGGCGTCACCTTCCAGATCTCTGGGCCCTGGAGCTGAAGAGCCGCCATACAGGGGGTCATTTCCTGAAAGCAATCTTTAATGCAATAATGTCTGCACACCCTAATGAGAAAAAAGACACCTTACTGACACAAGCTGATCTACTCCCTCTCACATTACTATGGGAATATTCCTTGCATTTCTTGTTGCGTTACTTCATGAATAATATGTGCATATACATGTACATGGATAAATGGGAATTATGTCTGTGTGTTTTTCCTGTTTTGGTTCTTGTTTTTGTCAAAGAAATACATAATTACATTGTTGTACTTTTTGTTTACAATAACAGTATATTGTGTTTGCACACTATATTCTGCCTTTCTCTTTCAGTATGTAATACTTTATGTTTACAGAACTCCCCCTGTCCCAACTTGCATCACAATGTGTTTAACCCTGTCACTAAAAAATGTTCCTGGGCACTCCCAACTAGAAAGCCACCATACAGTGCCTAAAAGGGTCCAGCTATAGATATTTATATAGCATCTATCCCTCCGTCCATTATCTAACCTGGACGGAGTTGGAGTCTATCCCAGCATGCATTGTGGGAGAGGCAGGAATACACCCTGGACAGGTTGCCAATCCATCACAGGGCACACACCATTCACTCACACACTCATACCTATATGGGTCTCCAATTACAAACCCCAATTACAAAAAAGTTGGGACAGTATGTAAAATGCACATAAAAGCAGAAAGCAGTGATTTGTAAATTCTCTTTTACAAACATTTAATTGAAAACCGTACAAAGAAAATATATTTAATATTTTATTTTTTGTAAATATACACTAATTCCGAATTTGATGCCTGCAACACGTTCCAAAAAAGTTGGGACAGTGGCAAAAAACACCTGTTTGGAACATTCCACAGGTAAACAGGTGATGCTATCATGACTGGGTATAAAAGGATATCAAAAGACTCTTGATATCTTATTTTAAGGTACTCTTACAAGCGATACTATAACCTCTCTGCATTTGAGGGGGGGGGGGGGGGGGGGCGGGGGGACTAGCTGTAAATTACACGGGAATAGTATGGAACTATGAACCATGGTTGGCTAAATGGCTGTAAGTCACAAGTATCAAATGAGTCTCAAACCATCACTCTGCTGCCAGATAAATATGGTTGGATGGCTTGAAGGGTTGATATGGATGGATGAGTTTATGGGTTGTTTCTCCTGACTTATTTTTCCATAGAGTTCAATAGGAGGTAAGTCTTGCTACGGGCGCAGTTGAGGCAGGCGGTGATGAATAACTGAGTGTCTGGTTCCATAGTGGGCCACCAGAACTTCCTCTTGAGGAATTCCAGGGTTCGTTGGATGCCCGGGTGGCCCGTGAGGTGGAAGGCGTGAGCCCAGAGGATCGAACAAAGCGGGGAACATAAAGGTGGTAGTGCTGGTAGGGGGAGAACATTCCTGACACCTGTGTACAATAAGTTCTACAATAAAAGGTAGGAAGGGGTCAGGGTGGGACAACACTGGTGCACAAGTAAAATGCTTTTTTCAAACCTGGAAGGTGGTGTCGGCCTTGGGAGTCCAGGAAAAGCGGGGGTTAGAGCTCTAAGTGAGAGCTGTAGCACCCACAACTAGGGAGCGACTAGGGAGCTGAAGTTGAAACACCGATATAAATTTGCAAAGCCCAAGAAGCACTGCACTGTTTTGACTTTGTATGTTGGGAAACAGAAAATTTACAAACTGGTTGAACATCATTGATCAGTGATTGGAATACTGTGGGTCTGTTATTTAACTCAGCCCCTTCTTTAATAAGCACCAGGTGGTAGGTGTTCCGCAGGTCAAGTTGGGTAAAAATCGAAGCCCGATGCAGGGACTCAAAGGCGGATGACAGTAGAGGAAAAGGGTATGTGTCCGATCACCAGCGCTTTTTCAATGTTTCTCTCCATGGTGTTGGTTTCTGGGAAGGAGAGCAAGAATAACCAGCCATGGGGAGGTGTGGTACCCGGAGGAAGGTTGATAGCGCAGTCGTATGCTCTGTGAGGGGGCATCTCTTGGGCTAGGTGTTTGCTGAAAATGGCTTGCATGTCCCAGTATTTGTGTGGATCTCAGGTGAGATCAGTTTCTAGACATTTGCCGTATACTGTATATTTGACAATTTGTTCAGTGAAATACTGAATTCCTAGGGCAACAATTAGGTCTTAGGATTGACATGGAATTGGTAGGAAACATCGCAATAACAGTGCACACTTAAAATATCCTCCAGAGGAGATGATAAAGGTCCTGACTCACTCTGGGCTTTAAGATTCTGTAGTACATCTGTAAAGACTAGCAGTGTTAATACCATGTCAAATTTCCCCATCCGGCCAACTAATCATCTCCTTACACAGACTGGTGACACAATGGCCTGGTATTCCTTCCCCACTTTAAATACTCAGGTTGTCACTGTAAATGAGAATTGCGTTATCTGTTTACATATATAATGGGCAATAAAGGTGCAATAAAAATAGTCTTACTGGTCAAATGTTTGTTAGATGTGACTCAGCTGTGCACACAGTATTGCTGGTAATATTGCTGATGAACTGGATATGACAGCCATGAGAATTGAAATTAAGATGCCGCTTTCTCTCTCTAATGTGGAGAACACCACACCATTATTATTAAGATGAACCTCTTTCTTTATTGCAGTGGACAGAATAGGCTCTAGTTTAATATTACTCTTCCAGAAAGGCTAATTAAAGTGACTGCATTGTGTATATATTTATTTTAATGTTGTTAGCAGGAGCCTTTCTGAAATGGAAAAACCTCTGAAAATTTGCAGTTAATAATATACCACTAAGTATGTCTTTTCCATCCGAGAACCCCCACACAATTAAAAGCCTTCTTGATCACATGGCACACTTTGTACATGTACTTGCATGTGTGCGTGCAAGCATTTGTTAACTACTTTCCGGGAATATCCACAGAGCAGCAGAAAACAGTGGCCCACACCAAAACATGACCTTCCTCGTATCCCATAATGTCACTGTCAGGAGACTTTCATCGCACCACTCTCTGCACACCAAAGGATGTGCAGAGACATTTTGGGGTGCAGGACTATTTGTCTTGCTAAATTACTACTCTCACTGAGATCTCAATTTGATCACTCCATAGAAAGCCACCAATTTTTGGCAAGTTTTATCCACTGACTGCCTGCACAAGCAGTTTTTATATTTTTGTTAAGGACACCAGCAAATGTACCTGGATGTCCTTTTTCCTTCATGAACTGACATCTGTCCATGTTCCCCGTTTATTGAGTGACACACATGCAGTCAGAAAAAAAGTCAAACAGACACAGGACTGTGAGTGAGGTTGAACCATTTGGAGTGCATTTGTGGCGAGAAGGGCACATCCCAGAACATCACACTGTCAGTGGTGACCCTGATAAGTCACCCACCGGGAATCACCAATAGTGACTAAAATAAATGTGATTTCACCACTTATTACTTTGCAGGAACTTTTCATATTTCACTGAAGCAACTCCAGATAAATACTGGGTGCAGTGGCAGAACAGCAGTGACCCACTTAGGAACTTAAACCTGGTTATTAGCCCAGGCACATTTGTTCCTTTGCAACCATTTTAGGGTCCTTTCTTAGGGTCTCTTAGTCGCCCATCTGCATAGTTTTTTTCATGGTGGCAAAGTCCAGACCTGGGTATTAATGTTCTTCTGTGTGTACACAACTTTGCTAATGCTCAGAACTCTATTTTAAAAGTGGTTTCCTGTTTTGAGTTAATTTCTTTATGGGGTGGGGAGGCGGGGGCAGACATAGTTTTCCTGTGTCATCAGCGATTTCTTTGACAGTGTCCACAGAGGGGGCGGGGGAGATGGGGTGTGCACGTTCCTCATGATTCCTTTGACAGGGGCTTGAAATCCCCACAGAGGGGTCAAGGTTTCCCATCTGCCTCATTTAAACCGGGCCCACCTCATCTTTCACTCCACTTCCTGCACAGACAGGAAGTAAGCCACATGTGTTCACTGGGTAGGATTTCCACGGGTGAGTGACTTTTAGATCCCTGCCCTCTCTTTCCCAGAAGGACAAATGACATCAGAAGAGCTGCCCACTCCCACACACCCCCAGCCCAAATAGCCAGCTGGAATATTCTGGTCCTCCTCTATGGCTCTTTTCCAGGGCACAAATTTGAGCTTTTCCCGAACTTCCAGGATAAACAGACACACACTGGGGTCTGTGTTCTCCGCCGGTCTGGAGATCAAAAAGCCCCGCATCTTGTCTTAATGATGAAGGCAATGAAATGGGGGGTGGGAGGGTGGAGGAATGGTTTGAGTCGGGGAGTTGTCTGTTCTCAGGCGGGTTGATCTTGGCCCTCACGCAGTGGAGTCTGTTTGATGCAGTTTGCTCCCACATGGAGCCGCTCTGTGAAGCTCCGACCTCTGCCGGAAAACAGGCTCCCGATTACTTTGGGCTTCAGGGGAATAATATCCAGGTTTGTTCTGTCTGAAGCTGGGTGGGGCACTAATGAAGAAACAAGGCGAAAAAACAACCCTACTGTTGAGGGTTTGAATCTCAGATTGGACACAGCTGCGACACCCCTGCACAGACAACTTGAAATGCTAAAGTAAATAAAAAATTTTAAACACAATAAATGTAAAAATGCTGACTGTAGTTTATCGTTCAGAGATATTATTTTTTACCGTATAAAAGATATCAGCATTTTTTCTGAGTTAGCTTTGTAGATAGAAGAAATATATTCAGAATTTCAGGTGAAATTTGGTCAATACTATACTGGCAAGGTTTATATTTTTCATCAGATTCCACCATAATTTAATACCTCCCTCGTCCCTTAAACTAAAAAGAAAAGAAAATGAAAAATAGTTACAGCGCTGATGTTCTGGAGAGATATGCAAGTTTTCATTAGGAGGTGGGACGGAGTTTCTGTTATTCTTTCCTGCATTTCCAGCCATGCCAAAGCAGAGCCAAAGTAAAAACCAACACTGCGTTAGAGAAAATATTTTTTGTGAAAAGATTTTAATTTCTCAGTACCGGGTGGATTTCTGTGAAGAGGCATGTTTCAGGGAAGAACAGAAAGTAGGAAAAGAGGAAAAACAGAAAGAATTGTGGTTATAGAGCAGGAGAGATCAAGAAAGCAGGAAGAAGAAAGAAAATGAAAGGGGGAGGAAAAGGGCCCTTGCAGCTGGATCTGTTTCTGTGTTTCTGTGGTGGTCTAGAAAACACTCACTCAATCACTCATCCAACCACTCACTTGCTCATTCACTCACTAATACACTCATTCACTCAGTTATACCTTCACTTCACACCCACAGTAACATGCTCGCATGCTTACACACTCAATCACTGTCTTACATTAATTTGTATACTCGTTGACTTACTTGTGCTTGTGTACTGTGTGATTGCAGGAGTGTGTGCGTGTGGCCTTGGTGAATGTTCTCTTGGAGACCTTCACTAATCAGGTTGAATTCCGTGTCAAATTGACAAAAAATCCAGAACATTCCAGCCCTCCCAACAGGCATTAGGCAGGGATTACCATGACAAATGAGTCAAGACCTAACACAAAGACCAGCAGGCACTCAGCAAGCCAAATGTCTCTATTGGGTTTAGCCCACTGCATCACAAAGTACAATTTTGTACCAACAAAAGAAGAAAGGTAAAGGGTCCAGTCGGGGATGCACACTGAGGTATGGTACAATAATTACAATACTATCAAACACACAGGCATGCACACCGAGTGTACTGGAGTTATTTTGATCAAGTGACAATTCAGTGTTTGTGCAATAATAGAAGTGTGTATGTTTGTATATTGAAACAAACAAAAGTTGTTTTGTGCTCAGCTGGTTTGGGAATGCGCTTCCCTAAGAGCTGCACAAGGATGACAGAATTATAAGGTTGTTAGCCTAAAAAGTATTTGTTTAAAATAATTAGTGTTACTGTACATTGATGTCTTTATTGAACTGTTTACATGAACAAGGACTGAACAAAAACATTAAGCTGCATGTGACTTTCTCCTGTTGCTATGACCCTCTACTGCCCTTAGTGGCAAAGGTTGTTAGGAAGTTCTTGAGCAATATATTCCATAAAAAAAACCAAGAACTTGACTCAATAAAGTAGCCTTGTATATTTTGGCAATGTGATATAATGTACATATTTTCCTGTAGTGCCCATTAAAAAAACTCAATTAAATGTATTACTAAAATAATTTCTGCTGAAAGCACGAAACACTAACTCGCGTTCCTGCACAACATCAGGGGCCTTCATGCAAGGTCATGAAATCATTTCGTATTACAGTCATACTCAGGTTAAGTTCAGTTTTACACACTTTATGGGGAATCAAATGCTGTCCCATAAAGAAGGAACTGTCCTATAAGGCTGGATGGCATAATTGTTTGACTCGGAATAGAAGTCAGGAGAACTACTGGAGTTATGTCCAAGTTGTTTCCACTGCAACAACTTGGAGCTAATTGTGCTACGGGGTTCAACAAAAAACATTTATGGCCCAGGGGAAGCTAAAGGAAATAAAGCCACAATGTCTTCTGTCATTTCAAGATTGTGCAAACTAGCGACTGTACAATCCACTCTGAAGTCGCAAAGATTCATACTGGTGGAAAAGTGCTCCCGGTGATCCAAAACGTATGGCGCTGTCGCTCGCGAAACCTCCCCTGTGCACTCCGCTGTTCCGTCTCCATGGCAACCCCCTTTGCCTCGAGCCGAACCTGAGACGCTCCGTGTTTGAGGAGTCCAGGCCCATTAAACATGAATTAGGCTTCACTCCCTCCTTTTGTCTGCCTCGGGTATGATACGTGAAACCTGATTCCCCTCCCTCAATTTTTTTTTTGGCTCAGAAACTATTTTTTTCTCACTGGACATAATCTACAGTTCATCCTATATTACCCCCACAAAAAACTTTTTTTGTATTTTGCGCTCTTGAGAGAGGGTCTTTACTTAAGATGCTCCTGTTAAAATTCACAGACCGAATAATGCTGTATATGTATATTACTGAAAGTTTATGGTTCGTTAAAAATAAATTTTATGCTTCATTAAGAATTCTGAGTTGCCTTGAATAAAGGCTTCAGTTAAAACACATAAATATGGTCTTGTATTAGGACACATGAACAACTCTGATTGAGACCTCTAGAATCTAAACCAGAATTTGCTGTTCCTTTGCCTACTTAAAACATTTTTTATAAATCTATTAATCATAGTTTTATTTGAATATGATATGCATTTTTCAAATGATTTTTTGTTTTGTTTTTTCCATTTTTGTTTCCAATTTTTGTTTCATATTTTCGAATGCATTATTATTTTTTATTTTTTTATTTCAAATTGTCAGAAATTCTAAGGTTACTGTTGTTTGTATTAAGAAAATATTATGAAAATACAAGAAATTACAATTCATGAATATGAAATACATTTGAAGTAATACAAACTTTAAAAAATAAAATAATGATAATAATTGGTGTTGTTATTTAAATAAATACTTTACCCTCATATTATGTTCTGGGTCAATTTGACCTGATTCAATGTTTTGTCTTTTATAAAAACCAGTTAACCTTATTTTTTCATCTTCACACTATGATTTTTCCTAATTTGTTGGGATTAAATTGTAAACACAAAATAAACATAATGTTATATTTTCAGAAATCCTGTACCAACTTTGTATACAAAGGTGTTGTGTCGGGTCATTTGTGGGTTAGCTGTAAGAAATGTAAGAATTTACAACCATTTTTTGTTTTTATGTCCGATTTTTTGTGGGTAATTCTGGTGTAATTCTGGTGGCACTTTCCCATACAGGTTTTAAACCTCACAAACTTTCACTTACCTCAGGCTCTAAAATTAGATGTTATATCACAGATTTTTTATATTTAGGGATAAAAGGCTAGTCAACTGTGAGACACACAAAAGGTGACACAGAAAATGTCTATTACAATAGGTTTCTGTCAGTTTAAACGTTTGGGTTCAATTTGTCCCCAAACATAAAAATGCAAACATAATAAGAGGGTTAAACAAATAAATGAATAAATAAGTCCATACTGACAGCTCTTGGAGCTGCTCCAGCCTTTGAGTGACACAGTGAAATTAGAGAGGTTGTCACAGATCCACATGTAAGCTGTTGGGATGGATACAGGAGGAGACATGAGGGAACAGCTGGTATTCTGATGTCTCATAGTAGTGTGTGTGTGTGTGTGGGGGGGGGGGGGTGTGTGCGCGTGTGTGAAAAGCTGTATGACTGCATGCTCAGAGATCTCTGCTGTGAGCTGCTGCAGATAATAAGATAATGTGCTGCTGATGGAGCTGCTTTCACTCATCTGTCATTATCCCATCGGGGAATACTCCCTACACACAAGTCCATACCGCACACACACACACACACGGTTGATGGAGGGTAAAAAACTCCACATGCTGACCAGCAGTAGAGAAGTGATTCAACATTTCAAATCCTAGAGATTGTGAGCTCTTTCCAGGTCCAACTGCTGATTGTGAGCTATCTCCAAGTCCATCCAGGAGAAGGTGGTTAAAGAGATGTTTTTGTAATTATTTATGATGTGTAACTATATTCAGAAAATCTTTCCACTGAAGAGCCTGTCATCTTTGTTAGATTTCTTGTTTATCTCACGTATTGTGTTTAGTCTAGTCACGCCACGTTTTATGTTTTATTCTTGTTACGTTTAATCTTTATGTCATGTCACGTTTCATGTTTGATTATTGTTATGATTTATTTTCTCGTCATGTCACGTTTTATATTTGATTAATGTTACGTTTCCCGTTCATTGTTTAAGCATACACATTTCCGTGTTTTTCCGCAGCCTTGCATTCATGCTGTTTCTTTATCTCTTGCTGTAGTTCACGCTTCCCTAATTGTTTCATTCTCCCGTGGCTATTTACTAATCTACTAACGTTAGATCAGGATTGGGTAATACTAACTCTCTAACCATGTGTTCATGTTTACCTTACGTTTCTCGTGCATGTCATTTACTAATTTACTAACGCTAGGTCAGGATAGGTTTATTACTAACGAGTACTAATTATCTTGTTACCTTGTCAGCCTTCCACACCTGATTTCCATTCGCATGCTGCTCTCAAGCTAAGTGTGCACCTGTCTACACCTGCATTTAAGCTCAGTGTTCATGTCATGTGAAATTGTTGCCCCTGTTGAGCGGTTTTTCAAGCCTGTCGTTTGTCTATGATCCAAGCCTGTTTTTGACCATTGTTACTGACCTCTGTTTTGTTACCACTGCCTGCCTGTACCACAAGTTTTTGCCTGCTGTCTTTTGTACTTTTGCCCCGCGGAGCGGACTTCGGTCTTGACTCTTGCCTTGCCTTCGACCCTGAGCCTGCCTACCGTCTGCCTGTACTTCTGCCCCGCTGACAGCTACTCTGGTTACTGGACTTTTGCCTGGTGTACCGATTCCGAGACTGCCTTCTTCTTCGGTACTGGAAATTGGTTTTGGCTGCATTTTTGTGTATGAACTTTGCTTGTTTTTTGACCACGCTCTTTGGACATTCCTCTAATAAAGCCCTGACGGGACTTTATCGTACCACTGTTTGAGTCGTGCATTTCGGGTCCAACCCTCACGCGCCCGTCTCAAGAGTGAACTTAGTGAAAGCACACAGTATCTAGGTATCAGCTAACATACAGTACCCGTCAAAAGTTTGGACACAGTTGATTGAATGCATCTTTCTCATTATCTTAGAGACATTTTGATCTAAATGCTTGAATTAATTTCTTAGACAAATATAAATTTTTAACAAAATTAAAAACGCACCCCCAACAAGTAGTTTTCATTTAGAACTTCTCCGTTCCCACTGTGAAGCATGGGGGGGAGGCGTGATGGTGTGGGGTTGCTTTGCTGGTGACACTGTTGGACGAGTTATCTAGAATTGAAGGCACACTTAACCAGCATGCCTGCCAGAGAATTCTGCAGTGACACGCCATCTCATCTGGCTTGCAGTTTAGTTGCCCCCCCCCCCCTTTCCTATATAGGTGTCTTTCTTGCCTTCCTCATCCACTAGATCGTCAAAATCTTGCTGTCTGACTCTATTGATATAAGTGACAATGAGGTGAGACGTGTTTGGCACATGCTACGCAGCTCATTTTTTATTCTGCCTAAAAGGAAAAATGTCTGCTCACCCTGGTAGTTTGTCACTGGCAAAGTTAAAAAAATCTGAAGTGCCACAGAAACATTGGGGAACACTGACTGCAGATTAAGTGCCTGCAACGTCTCAAGCTATTTAGTTAGGCACTTCTCACCCTCAGAGTCAGACATGAAAAACTTGAATAGGATGAGTTAGTTGGCAAAGTTCATGTCCAGGTCTGATGGATATGCAGCGGAGAGTGCATTTACCTTTTCCACTATGACATCACTGTTAGACACCTGATCTGACATAAACAGAACTCCAGAGGCCCTCCCCTCAAGTGTCTCACCTGGCTTGGAGCTCTCATCTGCAAATGTTTTGTGTTTCCTCTTTCGCTGAAGATCATGCTTATATGACTGAGAGAGACACCTGTCACATTAAAGTCTGCCCTTTCAAAAGCCTCAAACTGGTCTCACTGTCCCGCCACAAAATCCCTCACCGAATTCAACTCATAATTTGACATATCCACCCATTTTATGTTTACTCTAGCAACCTGACTGCTAGCCTACAGATGACAGAAGCCAAGGTTAGCTTGCTAGTTAACGCTAGCTAACATTGTTAACTAACATCAGTTTACAATATTCCACAGTGGAAAGGCTGGTGACGTTAGGTAGCTAGCAGGTTTTCATTTTAAATCAACGTGGCTACTGGCTAGGTAGTTTACTACCTATTATTTACGCTAATCTGGGTGGTGAAAAAGATGATGTCCCTTATCTTTTTTGGTGGAGGTGGCATGATATCTACAAAGTACAAAACGTGTTGGCACGGACACAATTACGTATGTGTTAGTTAGTATTCATTTATTTCGGTTCTCTTTGACAGTTTTCCAGAATGTATACAGTACATAGAGATAAATAATAAGCAATAAAGTGTCAGTATAGTGGAAAAAACAGAACAAGGAGATAACCGAAAAGGTGTAGACTGAAGCTAAGGCTTATTATGCCTACCCTTTTTACATTACTTTTTTAGACAAAGCAAAATAAACAAGAACAAAACATAAACAAAAACAAAAAAACAAAAAACAAAAACAAAACAGAAACAGAAATTCCAGCGATTCATACTCAAAGATGTTCATACTTCAGTTTTGTATCTATTTACCACCTTATCTTTAAATATTTTTTTTAATTTAGAAATTGAACTACACATTTTTAAGTCATTGTCACAACTATTCCATAAATTTACCCCTATGATGGATAAACATCTATTTTTAACATTTTTCCTTACCCTTGCTTTTTTAAAGACACCTGTTCCCCTGAGTTCATAGTGGCTCTCTCGAGCTTGGAACAGCCTCTGAACACAATATGAGACAACTTATTATATGCTTTGTACATTATTTGTATGATTTTGAGTTTTACTAAATCATAGAATTTTAAAGCGTATAGTTTAATGAAAAGTGCATTCGTTGGTTCATAATAATTTGCTCGGTTTACAATTCGTATGGCTCTTTTCTGTAGCATGAAAATAGGATTGGTGTTTGTTTTATATGTGTTTCCCCATATCTCCACACAGTAAGTAATGTATGGAATTATGAGTGAACAATACAGTGTATATAGTGAATTCTGGTTCAGGATATATTTGGTTTTATTGAGTATTGAAATAATTTTAGATATTTTCGATTTTACATTATTTGTGTGTGATTTCCAACATAATTTATGGTCAATTATCACACCCAAAAATTTGTTTTCATATACTCTCTCTATTTCAACATCATTGATCATAATTTTTGGTTGATTATTGACTTGCCGATTACCAAATATTATCAATTTTGTTTTACTTAAGTTTAATGACAACTTGTTGATATCAAACCACAGTTTTAAAACTTTCAGTTCCTTTTTAACTGTCCTCAGAAGCTGTTCCAAACTTCTCCCGGAACAATATAAATTTGTGTCATCAGCAAATAAAACAAATTTTAACAAACTTGACACTTTACATATATCATTTATATATAGAATAAATAATATTGGGCCTAGCACAGAACCCTGTGGAACCCCACAAGTAACCTTCTGGGGGTCGGATTTAGCATTATTTATTTGGACATATTGAAATCTCTCATGAAGGTAACTTTTTAGCCATGTATAGGCTATCCCTCTGATACCATATCTCTCTAGCTTATTCATTAATAAACCATGATCAATGGTATCAAACGCTTTTTTTAAGTCAATAAACACCCCTACAGTATATTCATTTTTGTCCATTGCATTGGATATATCCTCTACCATTTCCATCACTGCCATTGTGGTGGACCTATTCGCTCTGAAGCCGTACTGTTGATCAGTTAAAATATTGTGTTTTTCTATAAAATTATCAAGCCTTAGCACAAATAGTTTTTCTAAAATTTTTGAGAACTGGGAAAGCAGAGAGATTGGTCTATAATTGCTTAGTAGATGTCTGTCTCCACTTTTATAAATTGGGATGACTTTTGCTGTTTTCATTTTACTGGGGAAAATACCTGTTTGAAAGGATTGATTATAGATATGTGTCAATGGTCTCACTATACATTCTATAATATTTTTAACTATTGCCATATCAATTTCAGTCCAATCAGTGGACTTCTTGCTCTTACATTTTTTAACAATGTCAAGTATTTCGTTTTCCTCAACACCCCTAATAAATATTGAATAGAAATTCATATTAACAATGTCTTTTGCTAGGCCATCCTCATTTATCGGCTCTACAATCTCATTGGCTAAGTTTTTTCCAACATTTACAAAATAATCATTAAATTCATTAGCAATTTCCTTTGTATTATTTAGTATTGAGTTATCTTTTACAAAGTAATTTGGGTAGTCTGCTTTACCAGTGCCCTTTTTAATTATGTTGTTAAGTACTTTCCATGTTCCTTGGGTATTATTCTTATACTGCTCCAGTAGTTTATGATAATGTTCCTTCTTATTAGATCTTATAATACTTATTAGTTTATTTTTATATATCTTATATCTGTTTTCTGCTTCTTTTGTTCTGTGTTTTAAAAATCTCCTATAAAGTAAATTTTTCTTTTTGCATGCATTTTCTATCCCCTTGGTAATCCATGGCTTGTCCACATATTTTTGCTTCCTAGTGTAAGTTCTTAATGGGCAGTTTTTTTCATATAAATTAATTAAAATATTCAAAAAGGCCTCATATGCCTTATTAGGATCGTCATTAGCATAAACGGCATTCCAATTTACTTTGCTTAAGTCTTCCTTAAGGGCAGCAATGGTTTCTGGTGTTCTGTGTCTCATCCTCATAGTAGTGTTGGTCTTATTTTCATTTTTTGTATTAAAAAAGTTTTGAAAAATTGCAAAAACAGGAAGGTGATCACTAATGTAATTTATGAGTAGGCCACCCACTATTTTGCTTTCTATTGTATTTGTGAATATATTGTCTATCAATGTTGCAGTGTCTGACGTTATCCTACTTGGCTTGGTGATTACAGGAAATAGGCTATTACTGTACATTGTGTTAATAAAATCTGTTGTTCTTTTGTTAACGTGTGGGTTTAACAAATCAATGTTAAAATCACCACAAACAATTTGCACTTTATTGTCTCTAAAATTATCAAGCATACTAGCTAATTTATCATTAAAAGTATCAAAGCAGGTCCCTGGAGCTCTATATACACAGCTAATGATTATAGTTTTAGATCTTACAGTGTCAATTTCTATTGTCAAGCATTCTAGGATGTCTTCTATGGTATTTGACATACATTTAACAGTGTTGCATCTTAAAGCAGAGTCAACATATAGGGCGACTCCTCCTCCTTTTTTATTGTTTCTGTTAAGCGTAAACAACTCATAGCCTTCCAGTTCCAGATCATTGCCTTTTTCATCATCAAGCCAAGTCTCAGATATAGCGATTATATTAAACTTATTGAATTGCTTCAAATAATCCTTAATTTTAGAAAAGTTTTTATAAAGGCTTCTACTGTTGAAGTGTATAATGGATAAAGCACCTTCCAATTTCATATTACTTTTGAATTGTTCATCAGTGTAGTACTCACAATTACTATTGATGTTATTGTAAAAGTGGTTATCGGGGTCAATCTCATTATCAAACTCATACATTTTATGGTCTGTGTGGTTGAATGTTTTAAAGTTCAAGTTTTCATACTTACTATACAGTGTGTGTACATGATCACTACAATCCTTGCCAATAACTAAATCCAACTCCTCCTCATCATTATCTCTGAACGGGAACAAATAGTCCTCAAGTTCTGTCATGTTATTTTAAATAGCCCTTGTAAGTGTTCCCCCAACACACACACGCACGCGCAAACACACGCACGCATGCACGCACACGCCATCTATGTGTGCTGTGCAGTGCAGGCACTACAGGAAACCTTCCTTAGGAAAGAGAGTAACACAGTTATGTGAAAGACTAAATTTTCGCCCATGCTTGAGGTATTGAACTTACCGTTCAACGAGAAAAAGAGTAACCGTTGTCAGCACACACAGATCATCTCTTGCCTCCTCCGTGTCTGGCAGTAAGTACGATATTTGAACGTGATATCATGCGAGTCTTCAGATCGAGCAAATATTTGAAAAAGAACCCCCTCCCTTTGAGCCAATCAAATGCTAGCATGCCTAAATTGGTCGTCTTGGAGATGTTGCCGCTGGAAATGATCTAATATGACTTCACTCCAAAGATGATGCGAGCAAGTTTGCTCAAATATTGGTATATTTCTGTCCAAATATGACAATTCTGTCCTCCCAAAATATTGGTAGGGACATGTCCCTACCATCCATATGCAAACATACGCCCTTGACCGAAGGCCTCTCTAATGTGGGTGTAATTTCTCCACAGTGCCTTGGTTGACTCTGCCTGAGCACTCCACCAAGTACTGGACAGCGATTTTTATGTCAGTCTGACATTTGTGTGTGGATGAGGAGCAAAATTTGTACAGTGACTGCAACATGTTAAATTTGTCAGCCTCTTGGCTACTGCCATCTAAGGTGTTAACACCAACTAAGTTAAGTGAATGCGCTGCGCAAGGCACATACTCTATCAGAGGGATTTCTTGTTTCGGTTGGGCCTGTAGCCCATTGTATTTTCCTGTTGCTTGCATTGTCATATGACTTATCTCTACAGTTTGAGAGGTCCAACCAAAGGCCCTCCACCATCAAAGTAAAGCAGTCTGCTAAACTTTTGCCCAGGAATCGCTCCACCACATTCCCGCTGCTGTTAACAAACCGGAATATGAACGTCAATTTGTCCACATGTGACAGGTCTGGGGTGGAGTCAACAATTATTGAAAAATATTTGGCATCCTGAATCTCATCTGCTATTGTTTGGCAAGTTTTCTGACTCAGCTTAATATTCACATATTGTCAATGACAAATAGGACACTGTGTGATGTTCTAAGAAGGCAAAAACATAGTTTATTCACAGTCCAAGATCAGTAGCCAGGTAATCAGAGTTTAGATGGTTCAAAATCTAAATCCAAAAGAGTAGTAAAAATAAACGTAGCAAGAGCCAAAAAACCAGAAAGACACAGCAAAGAAAACAGAACGAAAAGGCAGGCTCGAAGTCGTACAGAAGGGTTTTCTCAAGAATCTCCAATAACACAGACTTACAAAAAATCGGCACAGCGAATTGATCAACATTCTGACAGAGGTTACAAGTGGAAGGCAGACTATATACACCAGGGAAGTAATGACACGAAAAGGAATCAAGTGTGGGTGGGAGGAGTAAGGAGCTAGACACAAGTGAACACAATACGAAACAATAATTCAACAACAAGGGGGAACAGAAGACACGGACTGGAATGCACGCAAACACATAGATAACACACGGATTAGCAGGTAAATGAGTGCACAGCATGAGGGGTGGATTCTGAAAGTGGATACAGCTGAAGAAAGTTTAAGGAATAACAACGAATAGAGCAGAGATAGAAAAGCTAAGGGAGAATGACAGCTGCAGTGCAGAGCAAGAGAGTGATTAGTAATTAAGTGACATTAGTACAAAATTCTAAATCTCCTACGTTAGTAAATGTGATTAGTTAGTTATATATACACATTCATCTATTAGTTATCGTTAGTATATAAATGTAAACACACAGTTTGTTGTGTTAGTTGGATTAGTATATGTACCGTAATAATTAGTTAAGAATAAAGGAAAACAAGACTTGAAATACAGGGGAAAACCCGCATGTACCGAAATGTGCAAACACGAATACAGGAAGTGGATTCTAGGATAACATGGAAACGTAGACAGACAAGGGAACTGAAGTGGAGTGTCAAATGGGAACGTAACCAGTAATACTAACGAACACAAACAGACACATGTAAGGAAAATAATAAAGTAACAGAAAATAAACAGAACACAATACAGAAACAAACAGAACCATAACACGCTGTGCCTTTTCCTTTTCCGCCAAACGTTTTAATATGTTCAGCTAAGAATGGATCCAATTGTGATAGCAATTCTAGGATGCCAAGGAAATTACTGTTATGGGTTGACCCAAACCCTTCATCGTCTCCCCTAAACGCAAGTCCTCTTTCACCAAAGAACTTGATCTTTTCAAAATGTCCCTCCAGTATTTACGTTTCTCATAAAGTTACTGCATTAGATCTGCATCACTGCCCTTTGTCCGCTGGTGCAAGGCAAGCATGCATGCATGATCTGTGTTCTACACTCTTTATGTGTTCCTCTATTCTTTCAGAGTGCTTCCAGTCACTAAACCCCTGACTAAAGCCACCGAGCTTTCTGGAAAACAGTTTGCATGCAAAACAGTACACACAACCTTTTGAGGGTGAGTACAGTAGCCACTGTTTAGAAACCTTCTGCCCATTTGGCAATATACAGTTCAGAAGTTCATTGTTGAAACTTCTAGTCTTTCCACCAAGCGCTCTATCTCGCACTGAAGCTGGGTATTTTTCACTGTGGTTTTGGAAGGGAACTGCTCCTCTTTCAATAAGCACTGACATAACAATATCACCGGAAGTGCTTTGCCATAATGCAGGGTCAGTGACCTCATAGCACCAGGAATGGCTTGGTTGCTGATTTGATTCTTGTGAAGTGCCCAACTGCTCCTGAGGTGGGAATGGTGGTTCTTGTATGCCACTAGCTGTTGTGGGTTCGCCTTCAAAGGATGGCTCTGTGGGAATGACAACATTTCTGGAAACTGAACTAGTGCTAGTTCCTTCCTCACAGCTGACAATAGTGCTGCTGTCATCATTATTAATATTGAAAGAAGTTGGCAATGAGTGGAACACTTTCAAGCAAAACAGCCTCTCTTGCCTCCTTTTCTTTTTTGGTTTTCCTTTTGAAAGTACCACTATTCCAATGTTTGTGGTCCATATTTCAGAACTAGTATGTGATTTATACTAATAATATATTTATAGCATATTTCAATACTTAAATAATAATTGAATTAATATACATGTATATTAATAATGATAACACCCTTCAAATACTGTTGTTGGAAAATACAATCAAGTGGTAGTATTGTATAGTCTACTTGTACCTAGGTAGCTTTGAGTAGATACAAAAAAAATTACCTTTAAAAAGGCTATTAGAAAATAGCCCTTAGGAGGGATTGTTGAAATAGCCTTTATAAAGGCTGTTGTTTTAGAAAAAGATGAAAAAATCTTCTGAATATATTACTGTGGCATACCAAGCAAGAAAACAGGCATCAGTTGTGGCTTTTCCTACCAAGAAATGTCTTATATACCTGCCTGACACAGAGATAATTATGTTGCTTGAAATTCAAAAGATAACTTTTTTTCATTGGCTGAACAACCAAAAAAGGTTTCTGATAAGTCCGTGAAATGACTTGGTGGAGACTATGCACATAGGCCACACCCCATCGATGGGGAGGGGAAAAAAAGACCTCGTAAGAGCTGTCTACAATTTACATTTTATTTTTATTTTTATTATTTCTCCTTTATTTATACAGGGAAGGCTCTTGAGAGCAAGCTCTCATTTTCAAGAGCGCCCTGTTACAAACAACATATACAAGAGTTACAGACAAACAAGGAGCAATAAGAACAAATAATAATAAGCAGATTAGATAAAATATGTACATTCTTCGTATAGAACAGCCTCCAGGAGCGTCTTGAATAAGTAAAAATAAAAACAGAAATAAAACAAAGAAATAAAAAAATAAATAAAATAAGAAGTGCATATGTCTTTCCAGACATGAGCTGGTGGAACACTCTAATCAGGTATGTTAGGTACAGAGGGAGAAGGTTCCGTCTGCGAGTTCCAGAAATAATATTAGTTTTAGAATTTCATCTGCAAGTTCCAAACTAATGGAACACTCTAGTCGAATGCTAGGTACAGGAGAGATTCTAATGGAACACTCTAGTCAGATGCTAGGTACAGGAGAGATTCTAATGGAACACTCTAGTCAGATGCTAGGTACAGGGGGGGGGGGAGTTCCCTCTGCAAGTTCCAAAACAGAGATTAAAAACAGAAATAAAAGAGAAAATCACGCTAGGTAGGGATTCTGATGGAACACTCTAGTCAATGCTAGGTACAGGGGGGGGGGGGGGGGGGGGGAGTTCCCTCTGCAAGTTCCAAAACAGAGATTAAAAACAGAAATAAAAGAGAAAATCACGCTAGGTAGGGATTCTGATGGAACACTCTAGTCAATGCTAGGTACAGGGGGGGGGGGGGGGAGTTCCCTCTGCAAGTTCCAAACAGAGATTAAAAACAGAAATAAAGAAGAAAATCAAATTACAATAGACAATAAATTAAAAAATTAAAAAAAACTTAAAATACAGTAAAATGAAGTAGAATGCAGTGTAATGCAGCGAGATTTCAGACACGACAGTCAAAGGCCTGTGAGAAAAATAAAGTTTTTAAACCAGATTATAAGACACTTACAAACACAGCAGAGGGATACATCAAGTAAAACAAGAGCATACAATCTGCAGGATATCTTCAAGGAGCAGTCTAAAAAAATTAAAGGAAATAAATTGGTCCAATTTTAAAGTATTCTGGAGCTTGTTCCATCTGTCAGGGGCATAAAAAGAAAAAGCAGACCTTCCTAGGACTGTCCTTATACGAGGTACAAACAATCTGAGATGGGATTGTGAACGTGTTCTATAACATATATCACTCCGACTGATCAGCGATGACAGGTAGGAAGGAAGCTTCCCTATCAGGGCTTTATAGATGAATAATAGAACGTGTTGCTCCCTTCGAGCCGACAGAGCGGGCCAACCCACTTTCTCATATAAAATACATCGATGCGTGAGGAATCTATCACCAGTTATAAAGCGCAGGGCACTGTGATACACCGCATCAAGTGGCTTTAAGATAGTGGGAGTGGCATGTGCATATACAATGTCACCATAATCCAATACAGACAAAATTAAGGACTGGACAACGGTCTTTCTAGAGTCAAATGAAAAACAGGCTTTGTTCCTGTATAAGAACCCGATTTTTTGTCTCAATTTCTTGGTAAGGTGTTCCACATGGGTCTGGAAGGATAATTTGGAATCCAGCCATAGGCCCAGATATTTGTAAGAGACAACAGTTTCAATTTGCAAACCTTGGAGTGTTTGAATACAAACGTCACTATCAACACCAGAGGACCATGAAAACAGCATCGCTTTGGTCTTGTTGGAGTTTAAGACAAGTTTAAGATCATGAAGGGACCGCTGGAAAGTATCAAAAGCGGTCTGAAGGCTCGCGGCAGCCTGTGCTGGGGTGCGGCTGAGACTATACAAGATTGTATCATCCGCATAAAAATGGACATTACAATCTTCCGAGGGAACTAAAATATAATTAATATATAATGTGAATAAAACTGGCCCTAAGATAGACCCTTGTGGGACACCTTTCCGCGTCGAAAGGAAGCTGGATTTATGGTCACCAGCCACGACAGCTTGTTTCCTCCCCGATAGATAATTGGAGAACCAGCAAACAGAGAGGTCATCGAAACCCATGAAAGATAGCTTGCCTAACAGAATGTCGTGGTCCACCGTATCAAATGCCTTTGACAGGTCCACAAAAAGAGCAGCACAATGTAGGCGATTATCAATACCATTAAAAATATTATTAAGAACAAGAGAAGTCGCAGTTACTGTGCTATGACCTGGTCTAAACCTGGATTGCTGAGTCTGGAGAATGTTATACGTCTCCAGGAAAGCTCTTAATTGGTCGTTAGCCAAGGATTCCAAAACCTTAGCTAAACAGCATAATTTAGAGATAGGACGATAATTATTCATCTCTATCGGGTCGCCCCCTTTAAACAGAGGCATGACCTGGGCCGTCTTCCAGATGGAGGGGATTTCCCCAGAAATAAAAGTCAAATTAAAAATGTGTGCTAGTGGTGAGGCCAGCAGATGCGCACTGCAGCGAAGGAGATAAGGATCAATATCGTCCTCTCCCTTAGATTTTTTAGTGCTCACTTTGGAAAGTGCTACGAATACATCGTGTTCACTAACCAAACTGAAAGAAAATCTATCTGTAAAAAGAGGGAGGGGATTCAGGTCGGAAGTATGAGCCTGGAGGTTCGTACTACTAGGGAGCCTATCAAAGAGGTAACTAGATGCTACAAAATGTTGATTAAAGGCATCACACATCAAAGATTTATCTGAGATTACAGAGTTCTCAGTATCAATCTGAGGGGGGAGACCGGGAGAGGCCCTAGGTTTTAAAGATTTTATAGATCGCCAGAAATTGGCAGAGTTTCCCTGCGAGTTGCTAAGCGAAGATACATAATAATCTGATTTAGCTTTTTGGATTACACAGATACATTTGTTACGTAGCTTCCTAAAAAGAAGCCAGTCCGCAGGATTATGAGTGGACCTCGCCTTAGACCAGGCAGAATCTTTGAGTTGAAGGGCTCTAGTTACATCATCATTGAACCAGGGGCTGGTGCGGTTTTTTACCCTAAATTTTTTGTATGGGGCATGCTTCTCAGTGATTGAGTTAAAAATCTGAGAGAGATGAGTAGCAGCCAGCTCAGGGTCTGGAATTAGAGACAATTCATCCAATTCAGAGTAAAATAAATCGTATAAGAAGCCCTGTTCCACAAAGTTCTTAAAATTGCGTTTCCTGATGGTATGTCCCTTCAGTTTGCTTGCTTTGACAGTTCTAATACAGGCTATAGGACAATGATCGCTAATGTATTGAGCAAACACTCCACTATGCCGATATTTACATGGTCTATTGATTAGAGCAAGATCAATTAATGTAGAATTCGAGGGGTTTTTAACATTCAGTCTTGTGGGGTTTTGAATGAGTTGAGACAAGTTCAGTTCTAAGCATAGCTGTTTTAGGCTAGAAGAACTTTCAGATATCCAATTATAATTTAAATCTCCCAAAACTAGGAGTTTGACACCTGAAAGAGCAGAGAGCACCTTCTCCAGGCCTTCTAAAGCTGAAGCAGGTGCAGACGGCGGGCGATAAACCCCTGTAACAGTGACATGGACATCACCCCCTACACAGACATCCAGCACAATACACTCAAAACACTTTGGAATGGAGGAGGCTGATACCACACGAGTGACTAATTGCTCTTTGACATAGATCACTATACCGCCACCTTTAGCTTTTCTATCAATTCTAAAGATGTTGAAACCATCCAGAGCAATATCTATGTCAGGAATTCTGCTGGATAGCCAGGACTCAGAAATAACAAATATGTCGGGGGCAGCCTCATTAATCAATACACTAATAAAATCCATTTTAGGCAGGAGACTCCTCACATTCAAATGCAAAAATTTTAAACCATCAGCAGCACGGAGCTCCTGTGCGTACTTCAATTCATTAAGACACATATTAAAGGGACGAGCAGGTATAGAGAGTTCAACAGGAACAATTACCAGATTACTTTGTGTGACTCCACAAGGCCGAGCAGCGCGCCGCGGGAGACGCACAAAGGAGAGACCAATAACAGAAATAGCATGCAGATTAGCGTCAGAAAGAGTTGAATCACAAACTGGGTAATCATCATTGGATGAGGCACACGGGTCATAATTTGACAGTAGCCCAAGCCCAGGTTGGGCAACAATCTGTGGAGCTGGGGGGCTTAGACTTAAACATCATAAAGGCGGTCCCCAGCAGAGGGAGTCCAGATTGTGTTGGATGTTTAAAGAGAGCAGTCTCGCTCCCTCCCTATTGAGATGTAGACCGTCTCTATTAAATAGGTTACGCCTGTCACAGAATAACAAAAAGTTGTCAATGTAAGGTATCCTATGATAAGCACAAAACCCTTTCAACCACAAGTGCAATTGACTCCCCCGAGAGGGCAGGAACTGAGCAGGGGGGACAGGATCACTTGAGTGATGGATGACAGCTTTATTCAGGAACTTGATCCGTGAGGACGATGAAGATGACCTGGATGAAGAGGGCTGTTTATTAGTGGAGGGGCTGGCTACCCGCCGGTTTACCGCTGGAGGTAATGAGGGAGCAGTGGCGACGGAAGCCTTTTCCAAGGAGTCAGAAGACACATGTGGGTCCGCTGAGTGGTGCAGGGCTTCAATAGACAGAGGGGCGTAGCGGTTGTAAAGGGGCACGCGTGGAGGTGAAATACCTCCATTCAGACGATGCCCATGTTGATTCCCTCTTGAGTCGATGGCACGATTACTGGTAGGCTGAAAGGGGGTGGAGATGACCGGCTGGACTGTGAACATAGTGCTCGGGTGAATCCAGGGGTCCTCTGACAGACCACCGGCACACTCCGGGGGCCCAGAGATGGCAGAGCCAGACCATGGGAGAGTGGTCTCATGTCCTCCAGCAGCCTTGGATTTTGTAGTATGTAGGAAGGAATCAATTTCTATCTCATCAACATGAATTTGGTGTAGCACAGAGATTCTCCCTTCAAGTTCTGTGATCCGTTTGGTGAGGTGATGACAGCTGTCGCAGAATGTAGGAGAAGTCAATAAAACCATGACTCAAAAAGATTTGAAAGATTTAGACAAAAATGCAAAGTAGCAAATCACTTAGGCACTAATGATTATCTAGGTGGCAGGCTGTAGATTAGGCCAGGATGACGTGTCCTTGCCAAGTCTGCGCTGACGTGGCAGCTATGGCTAGCAATCACATGTCCTTGCGATGACGTGGCTGATTGATGGACTAGCAGTGCCCGGCAGACAGGCCCAAAAACAGCTGCTGTAAGTAGGAGATGCTGGCTAGGAGAAGCTGGCTAGATGCCGCTTAGACAAGAGAAATTCGGCTCACCGCGTATGTTACTTGCGGTTTAATAAAGGAAGGCAGTCTTTTATCTAAGAGATTCTCCGAGTCCGTGGTAGCTGGAAAACGTACTCACACAGATAGTGAATCAGACCAGAGGGAGAACTCCATCGTAAGGTAGATTTAAGATAGCCAGCATAGCAGGGCAGCTGACGTTGGATATATTCCGTATACTCCAGAGAATTCTGCTCTCCGCAGATGTTACTTGCGGATAAAAAAGGAAGTCTTTAATCAGAGTTCTCCGAGTCCGTGGTAGCTGGAAAATGTACTCATCCGAGGATAAATAAATAAAAAAGCGGCTGTCTAGCTTAGCCTCCAGGCTAAAAACAAACCTAGCTAAGCTAGTCGTTACTCTCAGAAAACTTCAGATTAAGCGTTTGAAAACAACAAAGAATGATAAATAGCACGCGATAGGCAAAGCAAGTCGTTACTCTCAGAAAACTTCAGATTAAGCGTTTGAAAACAACAAAGAATGATAAATAGCACGCGATAGGCAAAGCAAGGCAGAGCATTTGGAAATGCGACTGACTCTAGTAAAGCAGGAAGCAGAAGACATTAGCATTATCTACTTTCGTGGATCTAAAAACAAGTAATCTGGAAAAAAGTTATGGGTTTTCCTTAATCTTTAAGTATGGATTGGGTCTCTCATATTTGCGTGATAGCTTTTGGCATATTTTTTAATGTTTCACAAAACCACTTGCTCTCAATGCGGTTTTTATTCCCACGGCCACAGCATCCCATGTTTTGAACTAATAGTAGTTTTGAACTAATGGCATTAATAGTTAGCTAGCTAGTAGCTTTGATTTAAGCATCATGACTATGGCATGCTGGTTTTAACATTGATTCAACCCACTGTAGCTAGCTACCCTTTTAACTACAAAGATGACCCGCAAACAAATTCCACCTAACTAACTAGTTAAGTTAAGTTGTGTGCCACCTAACTAGTTAGAGAGTCGTTAGTTTAGGCCAATAGCTTGTTAACTAGCTGGCTTTTTAGTGCAGCTAATTTGATTGCAAGGGCAGCTGGCTGGCAAAAATGGCAGCTAGCTAACTCATTTTTGTTAAGAAGCTGAATCATATGGGCAGCTAGCTAAAATAAAGGGATAGCTAGTTACGGTAATTCAAATAACGAACGGCTTGTGGCTTGTCATAATATGACGCCCTTCAAACTGTCCTGTTATGCAGAATTAACTGACTTGTTGGTGAATATTGTATCATGCATATTGTAGCGTGCCAACCAGTGGCTCAGTTGTACAGAAGCACTGTACTCTCCGAGAGGCTCTCATTTTAAGCATGCACTGTATGTACCTAGGGGCCCAAATGTTATCTATGCACCGAGGGGCCTGGGGGCCCTAGTGGTCAACTCACACAGTAAGCACCCAGGGGCCCGGAGGCCCTAGTGGTCAGCTCATGCTTTAAGCACCGAGGGGCCTCACATTGTAATCGCTACGGGGCCCGGGGGCCCTAGTGGTCAGCTCATGCTTTAAGTGCGAAGGGGCCCAGGGACCATCACACTGTAGGTGCCGAGGGGCCCTGGGGCCCTAGTGGTGCCATATATAAGAAATATCCAGCTCAGGCTGGGGTAAATAGGCACAGAGCCTTTCATTGCTTTGTTAAACAATGGGGGAGAAATGACAGCTTTTAGAATGTAATGTTTCATTTATGTCTCATTGAGAGTAGATGTACTTGTCTTCGAAACCTTGTTGAAATGGAAGCCCTTCCGGCATTTTCATTCAGACTCTCAATGACTCAGTAATTATACCCTGACGACAAATACCGTACGCGCTCTCTAATGAGATTGACAAACTGCTGGGTTTACTCATTCAGCATCGGATGTGACTGCACGCATTGTTGCCATAACACCGCCTATTAAATGAGGCTGGATTAATTCACTGTACCCTGAGGCTAGAAGCGCTGGCGTTCTGCCCCTTCTGTGCTGTTTTGTCCATTCAAACAGCCAGGGAGCCTATCACCTAGGCCTGTTCACTCTCATAAAATGCTCACTCTTGTCCATTGTTGCACTATAGCTATAATACTGCTTTGGCTGTCTTTATACTTATTGCAGGAAAGTATACAGCTTATGTGGTAGTACAAAGTATACAAAGTACAGTGTAAATTGTATCAGTCAGGTCTGCACATGTATTGTTAAGCATGGCTGTATTAGAATTAGAATATTTTGCTTTAACATATTTTTAAAGTATCATATTTAATATTTGGTCGCATATCCTTTGCATGCTGTTACTTCCTGAAGACTGTGACCAATCAACATCAAAAGACTCTCGATATCTTATTTTCAGGTACTGTTACAAGCGATACTATAACCTTTCTGCATTTTAACTGATCTCTATCTATCTAATTGGGGGGTAAGACTAGATTCAGCTGTAAATTACGCTGGTACAGTATGGAACACATGACTGGCGAAATGGCTGTACGTCATCAAGGGTCTAAGGTATCAAACGAGCCCCAAACCATCACTCTGCGGCCAGATATGGAGTAGATGTGGATGGATCCCTTTAAGGGTTGTTTCTCCTGACTTTTTTCCCCATAGAGTTCTATAGGAAAATGAGTCAGGAGAAATAACCCTTGCAGTGATCCATCCACATCTACTCCATATCTGGCAACAGAGTGATGGTTTGGGGCTCGTTCGATAGCTCAGACCCTTGATGACTTACAGCCATTTAGCCAGCCATGTGTTCCATACTGTACCAGTGTCATTTACAGCTGAATCTAGTCTCACCCCCCAATTCCCATAGAGATCAGTTCAAATGCAGAGAGGTTATAGTATCGCTTGTAACAGTACCTGAAAATAAGATATCGAGAGTCTTTTGATGTTGATTGGTCACAGACTTCAGGAAGTAACAGCATGCAAAGGATATGTGACCAAATATTAAATATGATACTTTAAAAATATGTTAAAGCAAAATATTCTAATTTTCTGAGACACTGAATTTTGGGTTTCATTAGCTGTAAGCCATAATCATCTAAATTACAAGAAATAAAGGCTTGAAATATTTCACTATGTGTAATGAATCTATATAATATATGCGTTTCACTTTCTGAAATGAGCGACAAAAAATATTGAACTTTTTCACGATATTCTAATTTTTTGAGCTGCACCTGTATACTGAAATGCTTTTGCCTTGATGTTTACAGTGGAGAAGCTTGCATCTCCCTCTATTCTAAGTTATATAATGCTGTTATTCCTGAGTGGAATGGGTAACTTACAGAGCCTTCTCAGCTAAATTCTGTGGTGTGTAAAGGATTATTTTCTTTTTATGGGCCTGAATGTGTATGTGCATGTGTGTGTGTGTGTGTGTGCGTGCGTGCGTGCATGCGTGTGCAAGTCTGTGCATGTTGTGTGTCTGTGTGTGCGTGTGTGTGTATGTTGCATGCGTGCGTGTGTGTGTGTGCATCATGAATTCCCCCCATGCTCAAAGGTTGTTGGTCTGTTCTATTCTCCATAGGAGAGGGTGTGTTTTAAGGGCCGGTGTGGGTGCATGCTTTTGGTCCAACCAAACAGTAACACATATGATTATACTAATCAAGGTTCTTAGCACAGACTCTAGTGGTTGAATAGTAGAATCAGTGTGTAACTGCTTGCTTGGAACAAAAGCCTGAAACCACACCGGCCCTATTTTTAATGGATAAAAATTCAGCATTTTTGTACCAAACTAAGAATTTACAGTCCTAAGAATTTTCAACCCAGTTTTACCCACAATACATATAGGAATAAGAACCAATTGTGTCATTTTACTTGACACAATTCGATAATGAAGTTATAGTTGTGTTGTTTTACTTTTCTTGCAACATCACACTGATGGTTATGCGTGCACAGATGGGAGGCAAAAGATCACAAGTATCACCAGAGACTGTTTTAACACATGCACACACACATACACACACACAGTTGAACTTATATTAATCACAAAAAAACTAAATTTTAAGCGAAATGTTTCAGTTTGCCAAAGGCCTCAAAAGACAGGAAATTAAATCATCCTACGCAGTTGAGTAACCATGGAAGTTAAAACTACTTTAGGGACGTGCACCTTGTAGTCTATTCATCAATTGTATGCATTCCACTGATCAGAGTCATATGCTGAGTCAACCAGAGTCTAGTGTTGTTGCAATGTGTAAAACAACTCAACTATAACTTTGTTATCGAATCTTGTTGAGAAAAATAACAAATTAATTCATATTCTTATATGTATTGTGGGTATAACTGGGTTGAAAATATGACTATAAACCTCTTATTTTGGTAGCAGGAGTTTTTCCATTATAGACTATGGGTTACAGTGCGCTGGCTGGTTGGTTGCTGCAACTCCTGGTTCCTCCCACCTCTTCAGTTCTTATATACCATGCACAGAACATGTCATCCGTTCTGAGGGATGGGTAACAAGAGAAAGGGCTTTCTCTTTTTGGGGACATTTAGTAAGTAAGGAACCCAATAAGCCCTGATTCTTTTCATTTTGTTAAATCTATGCAGCATGGTGTTGAATACAGCTTCTTCTTCTATTAGAACTTTAAACCATGGATGTGCAAGGAATATCTTTGAGATATTGACATTTAAATAAAACTAGTAGAAACCAGGTGGAAATTGTCTCTGGACAGGTTAAATTGGTTAAAGATCTTAGTTAGGATCTAAAGATCTTGATAGGACCCTTAAGAATCTTGGTTAGGATTTTTATAAGATTTTTAAGATCTTTATATGATCTTTAACAGCCATGAATGCTTGATTAGTGAAAATGTTATAATATCAACGCAAAATGTTGCGGGTGAAATCATTTGTTAACGGTTATTCATTGTTCATTTAATTATACAAATATGCGTATTTCTGCTTGGGCTACTTTGGTATATGGTTCACTTTGTTTTATTATAATATCACAGAGGCACACATTTTTCTATATAGCCTAACAGTTTAGTGAGAACCTGTAGACTTTATTGACTTACACAATTTGATGGCCATTACCGCACTTAAATATTCTATAAAAAACAATATGACTAGAACAAGAATGATTAAGCATAGGCCTACTTAGTTTGTGATTTTAGACATTCCGTCATGGAACAAATGCATCATTACAGTGATAGTAAACATTTGTTTTGCAATATCAATGCAAAATATTTATATCATCTTCCACTGCAGGGGTAGTCGGAAATGGGCAGTACTCCGCGTGACAAAGCGCATGGCTCTCAAAGGGAAAGAAAAGAGGTCAAAAAAGAATTTGATTGGCTATAACTCAATACAGCTGCAACACGCCCAGTGATAATTACCGTTTTCCACCTGTGCAGCATGCTGTGAGCTGTGTGCTCCTCGCCTCTGGCCATGAAAATAACTAAATTCAGTAGCCATGCCCAGTATGCAATGCACTGCGCCATTGATTTCTCCTATTAGCCGTGCACCGGAAAATAGAGCCTGCTCACTTGCCTTAGGAAATTTGTGAGCTGGTTGATAGACCAACATGGTTTATTTTTGTATTAATCAAGGTTGTGAGTTTCTCTGCCATTTTCAGTGATTAAAGTGCACCCACTGTCTCAGCCTGTTCCCGCCTACTACACAATTTAGAAAACAACTTTGTGGTGTGAGTGAGGGAGCGGGGTGGGGGCGGAGGAGGTGTGTCCATTGTCATTTGCATAAATGAACGTACAATGTACAAATTATTTCGTATAACTCAGATCAAACTGTCAAACTAGACATTGCAGAACAAATACAAATCAAGATTCAATAACTGAATGGCCTATTTCTCAAATAGTTTCAGAAACTTATTTTAGTGAACTATAACAGGACACCACGTTGTTCTGGTTTAAAAACGAGGAGCCGAAACCAAAGGGCCGTAGTGCTTCTAACCAATCAGATCCCGGCTATTTCCGTTGTGGGCGACAAAGATTATCCATATGACATAGAGATACTTCCAAAGAGGTACTCTGATGTCATTATTGGGGCGGGGGCAGTGTGGGGAGCAGAAAGGAAATTTCAACTGTTAGAGGGAAGCACATAGATGCTTTTCTACCTGTTTCTTATGATATACAATATTATTTCTGAATTTTTGAAATAACGGAATGGATGAATACGTTTCATTATAAGTTAGGCATACAAACACGTAATTCCATAACCCTAAATAATTCCATTCAATAAATATCCCTCGATAATGCCTTGAGCTGTCAGCACAATGGTGTTTGGTGTAATCTCCATTTCCACCAATCTGCAATAAAAACAGACATACTTTCAATGGTACTCTGCAGCAGAATACCAACTTCCCCATCTGGTTTTACATGGTTCAGGGGGGAGTTTTATAAACTTTCTTGACAGTCTCAAATCTCTAAGAAATCATTTTAATGCAGATAGGTTATATTATCGCCTGTAGGAGTGCCTGAAAATAAGTTGTCCAATTACTTTTTGTAGGTGGGGCTATGTATTAAAAGGGATACAATTGCTACACAGTTCACCCAAAATGGATGTAAATACCCTCAGATTAAAGGTGAAAGTCTGAAAGTTAGACCCTCAGATTAAAGCTGAAAGTCTGCACTTTAACCACACAGTTACTGTTCCATTTCAAATCCAGTGCGCTGGAGTACAGAACCAAACTTGTCAGTAACTTGTTTTCAAACAGTAACTTTAGAAGGTCAAAAATTGTAACAATAGGGCAGGAACGATGGGGCAGGTTGTACTATACTGCTTATCACCCAGATTGCATCATCACACACCCATCTCTTATTGTGCTTAATAGTCACAAAATCCAACCAATCATTCAGTGGTACATGGTCAATTTTCATCCAACTGAAGCTGAACAAGCCTAATCAACTCACAGAAATCAACCGCCTCGTGCTGTAGGGCGGTTTTGCTTTGGTCGAGCGGTCAGTCCATGGACTGTGGTTCACCTTATTTTGCCTCCCTGTTCCAGGGCGTTCGGGTGTGACGGTTAGACTGACCGTTTCTCCCCTGGCTTTGTGCATTGTGCCTGATACATGATGATGTATTGCTCTCATCCTTCAGTGGGGGAGAATTATTTTGTCTGGAGAATTGCTGTTCTTCAGATAAGCTAGACTGAGGCAAATGGGAACGGCGACTAGGAAATTTACTCAAGTAAACTATTTAGTCAATTTACTAATGCACCTGCTATGGGTCGCTGTGTTGCCAAGTAAATAAAGTAAAACCTTCTTGTTGAACATAAACATGTGAAATAACAGTGTACTGATCTCAAAGCCGTATCTTAAGCTATGTTCTGTGAATCTCTCTCTCTCTCTCTCTCTCTCTCTCTCTCTCTCTCTCTCTCTCTTTGCATTCATCTCTCTCGCTCGTTCTCTCGCTTTTTGCATTCCTCCCTCCCCGCGCTATGCCGAGTGTTCCTGCACGCACTGTCAGGCAAGAGCATTATACAGATAGCTTTAATAACCGGTGTCACTGACATCATAACATCATTGACGTAGTCTCTCTCTGTTGAACGAGGGCATGCTGTTAAATAATGCATTTTGCTTGGATCACGTGGTCAAGCCTCTAAATAATCCAAAACGTTTTTACATCACGATACCCCCAGTTTGTACTTGCCAGGCTGGGAAGCTCGCAAATACAGCATCGGAAATGGAGATTTAGCAGGGCCCCAACAACACTAATCCGCGCGGGGCAAAAGCGTGAGTGATTTTCTCCCACTATCACCCCACCCCCCCTTCTCCTGTCTTTATTATGGATTTTATTTTTTGCGGAGAAAATGGCGCATATGGATGCTCGCGAGTATTGTTTGTACATGCTCTTGAGCGTTGTTTGCACATTAATAATAACAGTAGTAGCCTAATGGTTTTCCTTGTGAAACTACCTGCGATTCTTATACGGCTCAGCTTCGCCCGCCTCGTCGGACGAATCTGCCCTTAACTCTTGCAGTTAAAGTGTAAAACCGGATTGCACTAACCTATTAGATAACTAACTAGATCGGAAACCGTATTTAAATGTATGTGCATACTGTTAATATGCTTATTATTTTTTGTGAGGGTATGTCCGCGTTTATAATTCATGAACTGTTTGATCTGTGCGCACTGTTATCTATTGTTCCGTGAATCCCAAAATTAAGATATATTCTGATACCCTGCATAAGGTATACCCTGCATTCGAATTGCCTTTAAATTCTCTACTAATCGTATTTCTTGATCTGTAACGGAAAGGACTGGGTCGAGGGCTGTAGTCCATTATTTGAACTTGGACAAAGCAGTTTCTGATGAACTCTTATTGGGATGAAATTTGATAGAGTGTCTGGTTTATATGTCAAAACCTTGGTATAGCTCTGGAAAACAATTACATTGCTTGCTTTACTTCAGTAAGCGTTTAAGTAACAATAGCCACACACATAAACTTTATGGAAAAATACAATTTATCTTCAACCGAACCGGGCAGGACACGGTGAAACAACAAAATGTCAGTCAGACACATCTTTGGACCGGATTCAAATAAATTTAAATTATTTAGAGGTTTCTGGTTGTATCGTTAGGACAGGGAACCTAAAAAGGGTGAGTTTGATATGATTTCGATTATCGCGTCGTCTTTCTTAATCGGATCTCGCATATGGCAGGCTGGTGAGGCATTGAAGTTAATAGTCAGTTGAATTAAAGTTGTTTGGAACGTAGGTGCTGTTCATTTTGTTACATTTCTTCAATGTAAAGGTCGTATCATTCGATTTCACTTTTCGCTCCGTGCTTCTGGCGCCCGCATTGAAGGAGCTAGCCGCGGTGCTGAAATTCGCAGCTTTCATACCTGTTCAAAATCGGAAATCTTTTTAACGCTGTTTTTTATACCTTACGGGAGAAAAAACAAATGTAATATATTTCTCGGGATTAAAACCAAACCTCACAAAGGACTGTGTTTTATATTTCAGCTATAAATAATTAAAATATGTCTGTTGATTGAATAGCAACCCAGTAGGTATTTTAGAATGTTGCTGTTGTTTTATGGTTGCATTAAGTGTGATGAAGAGGAACATGACCAAAGTCTAATTTATTCTTATGATGGAAAGCACAATGCAACATTTGTTGAATAGAACTGTGCTATTATAACCTTGTTTTCCATAGGCATGATACAAGGCTCGAAATAAGCTTTGGTTATGCTCCTGCTTTTCAGTGTACATATTGGTTAACGTATAGAAGCATACATTGTTTTGAAAATACACTATAGAACCTTATTTTAGTTTCACAAACAGCGTTTTTTGAATTTTTTAGAAATTGCAGGTTTTATACTCATTTGATGAATGATTGCAGAAAATAATTAATCAAAAAGAGAGAGGAAAAATCTCATGCTATATTTCAGAGAGAACCAATTCCATCTTATCTCAAGAGAGCTAATATAAATGACTTTCGAAGTAGAGATTCTTTAAAATATTGTAGGAAATGTAATTTATTTTGTTTGCATGTAAATGTGCAGTTACAGTGGCTTTTAGCAAATAATATAGTAATCATATATTTTGTATCATATCTTTTTTACACTTGTGACGTTTTGTGAAATGGTGCTTTGTAGTTTATTTGAGGTCTAAATGCGTTGCTTCTCTGCTAGCAAATGGTGGTGGCTGATATTTATTTTTGTTTGTTAATGAATAGACATCACTGTTATCCTCTTTATTTGAGTCATTCTCCGGTTCCTCCATTAAGAACAACCATTGATCTTATTCTTTACAAATAAGTGGCTCGGAAGAAACTTCAACAATTGACACGAAAACGTACGTATGAACAGAACACAGTCAACAGCAGTGAAATGAACTATTAAAAAGCTCTCAGAGCAGTCTGTTTGCCCAGGAGCTTACGGAATAAGGAATTATACTGATGAATTTCCATGGTATAGAAGGACCATGGTATAAAGCAGAAAGCAAATAAACTGTGCTCATTTGCTGAGGAGGCAGGGAAAGAGTGAATGGTTGAGACAAACATATCGAAAGTAACTCAGTGAGGGAAATGCAAACTTGGTAACTTCTTTCTGAGCATTAGCCATTAACACTGTATGTATTGGGCTATAGTGTAGTGTGGCAGTTTGGCTCAAAAGTGGTATAATGGATTCCTAGGTTGGCAAGGCACTGAACTTGAGAATGTCTCAGTTAGTATCAAGTTGTACAAATAGATATTTAAGTATTTATAGACATAACATAGATGTTTTTATCCAACTTTCATTTTTCCACGCAATTTTTTACATGCGGAACCTTATTCTTAAGAATGTAGTACAACGGTCACCTAAATGGGCATGGAACCTGCAACCTCAGGGTTTCAAGCCAAATTCCCTAAATGTTATGCTTCACTGCCACTGATGTTGTGTAGGCAGTAGGTGTGAAAGTCTCTTCCAGGTATAAACAAAATCGGTACATGTCCTATGATAAAAAAACGGAATCTGACCGGCTTTCATCTGAAAGTCTATTTTGTATGAAGATACTGCAGCAGGCACTGCCTGCACAGGTACAGTAAAGGTGTGCAAGGATTTATCCTGACATTATTTCTCAGACAAAATCATGGCAGTGCTATAACAGAGCTATTGGAAAAGTTAACGTTGCCGTAATGTCTCGTAAAAATATAGCTTTTATGTCTCTGTTACAGAAATTGTGCTATGACAGTGTGGAGTTTTTTTCTGTTGCACACAATATCTTGATCATTAATTCATGTTGCCAGAAATGTGAGAGTAAATTAGATTTTTCTTCATACAAGCCTTTAAGATAACCAAACAAATTTGTTGATTCATTTTAAAACTTGAATTAATATGATCCCAGTTATTCACAAGTTAATGCCAATTTCTACTGGGAGAGTCTTGAATATCTTTCAATTGAAGATGTGGTGCTTTGTGAGGGATTGGGGGGAATAAAACACAGACATCCAGTTGCAGAAGGGATTAGCTCATCTTCACGGGCCTGAAAAGCACCAAATTCGTTCCATGTCCTAGATTAGGAAGGCCACATTGATTTGTGTTTCAGTTAGCTTTTTGAATTCTATGGCCTGCTCTTCGGGCTCAACCGTGCTCTGGATGCAACTGCCAGTTGCTACAGCAGCAAGACCAGTGCTGTGCTTTATATCTGATTGGCTATCCTATAACCCCCTCCCCCCCAGTTCTATTGTCAGATGCAAGCAGGGCTGAGTCACTGGCTGTTTTTTTGTCAATGAAATATGACCGCCCACATCCCACCCTGCCCTAAGTGATGACGTCAATACCTTGTGTGCACATAAAGGTCTAATGCGATCAATGGCTCTTCATCAGTCAAGGCCATCTGCATTTCAGTAGCCTATTAGACACCCAGGCCAGGAGCAACAGCTGAATCCCACACATTTGGGCCCACCCTGATTTTATTTTGTACATGGTTGCACAGAACAGTGGTCGAGATGGATGACATGGACGTGTATAGCACAAATTATTAGATGCCTTAGTTGTTTTTAACTTGTAAAATTTTATCCAATCCAATCCATTATTATTCCTGTGTATTAAGTCATTTAGATTGTCCCGTGTGGTCTTTTGGGAATTCAGGCTGAAAAATTAAGTAAGAAAAAATTGGTGTTTTGGCAAGTCAGATTGACATAGATGTAGCATGTGATGCATGCCATAATTTTAACTGTACACATTCTACTGGGGAAATGATCTTGGTTCATTCTTTATGACCCCAAAAAATGGTGGTGCTATGAAATGGTGTCCGTAACTCACTGTTCCAAAAAGAACACAGAACGCAGGTTTTTATCTTCTACGGAGAGTTTTTTAATTAATTCATAAAAAAGGTAAACAACTATATATAGTAGCTCTAATCATTCTGGGGTTCATTTTGCCTTGGATTTCCAAAGCAAGTATGAATCCGAATCAACCTGTTTCAGTATGGACGCTTCAGTATGGATATTTCACCAGGGCTGTGTCCGAATCACAGTTCTATCTACAGTGTCCTGCGTACTAGCATACTGTGTACTGTTGACCACATACTGTTTAGCAAGTGACATGCAGTAGTATGCAAAAATATCCTTCATACTATTATAAAGGAAAACCTGGAAATAAGTATATCATCCGGGGATTTTAAGTACACTACATTTAGAAAACATTTCACCTACTTAACTTTCTCATCCAGTGTACTGAACAAGCATACTCAATAGAATGAAGGGCGTTGATTCGAACATAGCACGGAATTGTCCTCAGTAATTTGTTGAATCCAGTGCACAATTTATTTTTTGTGTGAATCGTGTAAATGTTTGTAAATCTAGTTCAGGCATGGCAGAAGATTCCCCCAGAAATGAGTAACCAGTAATGAGATCACCAGTAATATAAGTCAGCTAAGGCTGTGTGGGTGGTTACATTCTATTCAAAAGCTTTCCAGTGTAGCTAATTTATGTCTATTTTCTTCTCTTTGTCACACATTAGGAGCTTAAATCTAACCACTGGCACACAGATGTGATTAGACATAATGCAACATTTAGTTGCATGGAAAATGTAGCCAATTTTTCATGCCTTGATTTGTGTTTTATGTTTGGACACAAATGACTCAAAGGGCCTAAAAATGATTATTTTGGAATTTATCACTGTATGTTTCCAAATGTGTGTTTGAATGTATCTCTAAAAAAAGTCAGAATAAAGTATCTTAAACCCCAATCGGTTTTACTCGAGCAACTTTGAATGAAGTTGCTTCATGGTAAAGTGATTGGCCTCGTTCACCAGGAGGCTAAATTTGATTTAAGGCAAGGTACGTGGCCTGGCTGTCTTTTGATAAAGTATCCCAGCTGTGTGAGTATAAGATGTCTGAAAATATCCCATTTATCCTGAGAATCCTGAGGGGAATTTGTGGTTAAAGCAGAGATGCAGTAACAGCCTAATTATGTAATTGCACAGTGCCCTGTAGGGCTGGAGTGGGAGTAGTACTGCAGACACACCCTCTGTGTACAACTGGGTAGGGGAATCAAGTTCTCCCTGTGTCGTGCTAGTGGTGAGTGGGGGAAACAAAGACAGAAACAGCCCATTGCCGACAACCACATAGAAAATCCTTATGTTAATCCACTTCAATTTAGTTCATTACAATGCCAAAATGAATTCATAATACAGCTTTTATGTGGACATTAATTCATTTGGACAGTGGGAGAGTAACACTGAGAAAGATGGATGTTTGTCTCACAGAACTTTTAATCACTTTTTTCAAAGAATATCCTTTTAAACTGTGATTATTCATAGGGTTGAATCCCCCTCCCCCCTCCATTGAATCATTCTTAAGTGTTGTATTAATACTTTAGAGGTCTCATTTGTACAGTGCCTACAGTGTCATGCTATGCTAGCCATTTTAACATACTTGGTTTGTGGCCCTTGCTTTGGTTTCTACTGCAAAACGGTAATTGTTTTTTTTTGTGAGGTGAGGGTGTCAGGTCTGAGGACAGTGTGGCTGGAACCCAATGTGGGTCATGAGATGGTGGATAACAATATACTTTACATTATCAGGTGAAACCTGTTGTTATGAAATGTGTTTTTCAAGGGTAACCTGGCCAAGGACCAGCAATACAGCAGTTTCAAGTGGGACAATACAAATAAAGTAAATATAAAAAAATAATTAAAAAAATTGAACAGAACCGATATATTCAAACAGATGCACAGCAGTTATTTTTTGATACTCATCAGAATTTTACACAGGTACAGCCCTTACTTATTGTTTTATAGATTATGCATAAAAACTAATAATAGTTACGAGAACATCTAAATTGATATGTTTCAGTAGCATACGCAGGGTCCATGGTGCATTACAATAGAAAACAGTTTTTTCAAATTCAGTACAAATTTGTGCCATTTTCAGTGGCGTACCGTGGGAGTAGAACTAGGCCCTCTGTAAACTTACCTTTAACGGTTGATCACTCTCAATCTGTTTCCTTTTACTTTGCCTGATTGTCAATCAAACAATTGATTCACTCAATAACAAAGAACAATAAGTAAATTATTAGGCTACCAAGTTATTTTGAGATAGCATTATTGTTTTCTGCAACTTGTGTTGCATTTTTCTATATCCACATTTATGATGATGTGTTATCATGCGAAGATTCTGACTTTTAAATGCTCCATGCATTCAATGTTTAAATGTTCAACATTTCGTAGATTTTCATAAATTAGTTTTTCTAGCCTGAATTATGTGTTGCTCTCAATGATTCGAGACGCTTAAGAGGCTGTCCTCTTTAAATTTATGCTTTCTAATGTTTAAATCACTTTGACTAATTTGAGTGTCATCTTAAAATGAATTACATTCTTTAACGCATTCAGATTATTGCCTGATCCTTGTTAAACAATCTCAAGTTGTCTCTTTGTCGTTATCAGCTACAAATAGCATGTAGCATTATAGGCTACAAATTGGTCTTGATTATTCAGCAAATTAATTGTTTGATTGTTAGGTTACTCAAGCTAAATAAGCAGAAACAAGTAATCCCGTACACCCCACTTTTTCCAACGCACTGGCCGCCACTACATACACTGCTCAAAAAAATTAAGGGAACACTTAATCATCACAGTATAACACCAAGTCAATTAAACCAAACCGGTCATGCTGGATGATGTTGCAGGCAGCATAACATTCGCCACAGCGTCTCCAGACTCTTTCACGTCTGTCACGTCTGCTCAGTGTGAACCTGCTCTCATCTGTGAAGAGAATGGGGCATCAATGGCGAACCTGCCAATTCTGGTGTTCTCTGACAAATGCCAATCGAGCTGCACAGTGCTGGGCTGTGAGCACAGGTCCCAATACAGGATGTTGGGTTGTCGGGTTGTTGCCCTTCTACGGCCCTGTCCAGCTCTCCTCGTGTAATGGCCGTCTCCCAGTATCTCCTCCACGCTCTTGAGACTGTGCTGGGAGACACAGCAAACCTTCTTGTGACAGCACGTATGGATGTGCCATCCTGGAGGAGCTGGACTACCTGTGCAACCTGAATGGGCTGCAGGTACCGCCTCATGCTACCAGTAGTGACAAGGGCACTATCAAAATGCTAAACTAGACAAAAAATCAGTCAGGAAGGATAAGGAGAGAGAAATGGTCTGTGGCCACCACCTGCAAAACCATTTACTTTTTGGGGGGTGTCTTGCTGTTGCCTCTCCTGTCCATCTGTTGTCACTCATTTGCACCAAAGCAGGTGAAATTGATTCACAATCGTTTACGCTTTCTAACTGGACAGATTGATATCCCAGAAGTTTGCTGTTTGTTGTTATACAGTGTTCCCTTAATTTCTTTGAGCAGTGTATATTTAAGTGCTACCCATTTTATGACGCACAGAAAAATACTAGCACAGAAAAACTTGATATATTAATTGATGAATTGCTTGATTGATAATTTAAAACTATAAGTGGAAACAGGTTACTGTAAAGGTAAGGTTACCGAAGGCCTATTTTACAGCTGACGTGATGCCACTGGCCATTTTCAAATTTTCAAAAAAAGTTTTTATAATGAAGTTTTATTGTTAAAAAGCCGTTAAATGTGCCGTGCGATACACTTTTAATATATACACTTTTGTCTGGCCAGACATATTAAACGTCACACTACCTACAATACATAACACGGGTGTAGTTGCAGTGGATAAGTATATGCTGTGAGATCTGACTTGCATATTTGAACATGTAATAAGTTTGGCCACATTCTAAGAAGAGGTGAGCCACAGACATTTTTGGAAATTTTAGAGTGGTCAAGTCTGCACTCACTAGAAAGAATTTTAAATCACAGAATGATTAGTAAATTAGCATATGGGAGGATTTGATGGTTAACAGAGAGACCATATATACTGTAAATGTGTTTCAAATTCAACAACAACAAAAGTGGTCTCTTTGGGATTTCATATTTTCTTTGAGGAAGCTCAGATATATGCTGGGTTGCATGGTCCTTTCAGCATGTCATGCACACCCACAGCTGGGTTTTTTGGAAGCGTATTGAGTTAAGCATTTTTCGTAAGGTGTACTGCAGAAGTACCCCAGCACTCTCTCCCTGCCTCCGGGACAAGAGCCTGCGACCTTCTGGTTGCCTATCCAGCTCCTAAACCATCACTTCACATTCACTCTCCAAGGGCATGTGAGCAATGATGTGTAGTTCCTGTTTCCGCATGCCCAGCAGCTCATCCATGCTGTCATGTGGTGCTCACTGTGATATCGGAGATATACGTCAAGGAGAGACATTTTACTGTCGGCATTACACATCTCTCCCGCTGGCTTCTCTTGAGCTGTGAGCTGGGCTCTGCTCATTAAAAACTCCCCTCCACCTGATACAGCCAAGCATCTGCTGTTTACACGGCTTCAGCTCTTTTACTCTCGCTCTCTTTCTCTCTCTCTCTCTCTCTCTATTGCGCTTGTCCTCTGTCCCTCTCCATCTCATGCTCTCTCTCCCCCCCCTCTGGTTCTCTAGGCACTAATGAAGCCAGCCTCATTTTCAGAATGGAGAGAGAGAGAGAGAGAGAGAGATGGGTGGATGATTTTTATATATCTAGCCTGTGTTTTTTAACTGATATTTATTGTTCTGAAATGCAGGGTCCGCACATAGCTCTGGTCTTAAGGTGGTGGCACATTCTTACAGACGCTTAAGAGAAACTTTTTACACAGTGGAACGGAACTTCCACAGCCTTCGTGCTACATCTCACAGACTAAATGCAACCCGGATTAAAAAGAATTTCATATGAGTGGGGATTTTGACAAAATTTGCTCTCAGTTCTAATTAGATGCAGCAGCACTGAAACATCGTCGCTAGATGGCTCAAAGTGACAGGCTGAGTATCTGTGGAAACTTCTCACACTGTTTTAAGAAACAAACTGCACTCAGCCTTGTTTGACAGATTATGATGGTGTATGGAGCTTCAGTGACGGATGATGGTGATGTCTGGATGTTTTGATCTCTGGTGGAGAAGCAGGTGGTCTTCTAAATCTTGTCCTATCAGTGACAGGCTGTATTTTGCAGTAACCTCTTACCATGTTTGACTTACCCCCAGATACCATACAGCAGTGTGTTAAGCCAGTCCAGTCTCTCATAACAATGGCACAAATTGATCTTTCGTTTGATAGACAGGGCGTTGTCGGTTCCTTGGTTACACCTCATCATCTACACCTGATCACCTTTCAGTGAGGCAATGTAGTATTTAGAAAGCCGTGTGGTGTATCGTGGTCCACCATTAAATCAACGTGGCAAAATTGCTTATGCAAACCTCCAAATCCCTAAAGATGTTGGCTGTCAGAAACCTCTGACGAGAGGAATACTCCCAACTCCCCCTCTCTAGGGTTCATTCAGGTGAACATTTCCTGGTAATTACTGAAGCGCTGGAAAAGGATTTATGGTCTTGTTTGCATTTAATCTGGTGTAGACACCGAGCAAATAGTTTGGTACAGGGTGCCCTTGCCTTCCTGTAGAAAGGCATCTCTGGGTTTGCATCCTGTGTGTGTTGATGGAAATGTTTTAAAATGTATTCTGTTTCTCTGTCCATGGGCAGTAGTGTATTATAATGGTTTTGGAACTAGGCTTGCAAGTAATGCATTGTCATTGTACCCTTGAGAAAATTGCTTCAATACATATCTAGCTGAATAAATGGATGCTATGTAAAAATGGAAGTTGTGCTAGTCACTCTGGATAAGAGTGTCTGCTAAATGCCTAATATATGCTGTAAATGTAAAATGTCCAGACAATCCCGGAGAACACATGGATCTCCCTGGCGAATGGTGCTGTGATGGCATCACAGAAAAAAACTACAGAAATATGAGAGGGGGGAAACACTGTGAGATTGATGAAAGTGTGTTTTGAGGTTTTTTCTGGGCAAGCTCTTGCAGCATCCAGAATGTTACATGATTGGTGTTCCTGGGCGACCTTTTCCTGTTGATGTCCCCTGGGCTTTTGTGGTTCTGGGAATGATGTAATGAGGAGTTAGATTTTTCATAGTGGGCCTTTAACTGACTAACTAAAGGCATAAGATGCACCCCTTGCGACGAACACTGCATAATCTTGAAACTAAAAAAATGCTGTATTGGGGCCATAAAAAAAAGACTCAAATAGAAAGACAACAAATCACAATGCAAGACAATGAAAATTCTTTTCAAGAGAGGATGAAGGTCTTTTTCAAGCCCCCTCCCTGACCAAAATAAAGGAACAAAATAACGCACTGTAAATTACCGGTCCGTTATGTCCTCCTAAGACCCAAGGTTAATTCGTATCAGGTTTTAGTTTCAAAAACCATATATAAAAATACATTTAATAACATATATTTTTCAAATTTTCACTGCAGCTTGTTTTTGTCATCCAAAAAACTTGCATTATGTCAAAAAATACCTTTTTTTGGCCTGGTCTCAATGTACTTTGGACCCCTCTGCAAACTGATGTACAATATTTGAAGAATTGAAAAAAGATTATATATCCACTGTACTCCTCCTTTGTGAGATAGAACCCATGACCCGATTTGTTTCTATAAATAGTCATTCTCCCTGTCCAGCTGTATGGGTCTGTTTTTAATAACTGCACTGTTCATGCCTCACCCCTGCCTGTCTGGAGAACAGCGCAGGAATCATGGAAACAAGACCAAACTGGATCAGCCTGTCACATCAGCAGCAAACAGGGGAAGGAATTCAAGAGCCCAGTAACCACAAATAAGTGCATGAAATAAACTGTAACAATTTCAACCACTCTGTCAACCACGTTTAAAGGATGATTTATTGAAATGCTGTATGTTGTTCCCTGTGATATCGGAGAAACATTTGGAGTCTGGCTGCATAGAGACTTGCTCTTGGAAAAGCAATGATTGGGACCTTAATCGCAATTTAGCTGTAAGTCTGTCATCAATCTTCACAGGTGGGATTCTTAAAAAACATGTTTGTCTTGCCTTTCGGTGTGCTGTCTGGAACAGAACGGTGTCTGGCAGATTAATATATTCTACGGCTGTTTTTTAAATGTACCAACCTGTCTATGACGCCAGCCAGTTGGTGTACGTACGGTAGACACTTACGTACGGTAGAAATGGAACGAATGAACTGTGCTATTCCCAGTAGACCCTTCGCTTGCCAGAAAAAAGGAGAAAAAAACACTGCCAAAAAACGAAGAAAGCAACATCAAAAAGTAGTGTTGTGAATCATAATAAGAAGGCTGTGCTGTTGCTCGTGGAGTAATAGATCTTGTTTTTTAAACACTGCTGCAGACAGAGTGTAGAGCGTGCCCCATAAATCTCCTGCTATTGTTTGTGTTTGGCCCAGTATAAATATGCACTCTGCTTCTCCTTTGGAAAGTGGGCTTGATTTCTCATACTGCATGTGATGTGGTTCAGTACTCCATATTTAGTGAAATGGCGGCTTCTGTGAATGAATCTTCAGTGGAGGGGAGATGTGCACCTATCTGCCAGAGCTGCTTCTTTTTCATCTTGATTATGATGAGTGGACCAGGGGTGGAGGGGGGTTTGCGATTGGGGACCGGGGGGAATTGCGATTGCAGGTTACATTCAAATAAAATGATTCTTAACTCACCCAGGTCCGGGTTTAGAAGTCCAGACGATGAGCACATTGGATGAACTGAAGAAATTATGTGTATCCTCTACAAACTCGGAAGCTCAAACCACCATCCTCAATGAAAGCAAATGTAATTGTTTCGTTGACGTGGCAACTGCGCATGCGCGCCAAAAAATGTGGAGAATGAGGAAGCAAATTTACGTCGTTGTATGCAAATTGCATTGGCATATTTTTGTCATGGATCATGCCCTTCTTTCCTTATCTCCGCGTTGTGTATTCCTTTTGTCTTTTACCGGCAATCTATCGGATTTTTCTTTGTTCCGCGACGGGTCTTGCTTTCGTCTCAGTAATTAGTGAGTTCACCTGTCCTGCATTTCCGCTCACTATTTATACCCCGCTTTCTCCGTTTCTCGTTGCTTCCATGTTATTTCACGTAACATTCGAGCCGGTAAAAAGGTATAGGAAGTTGTACTGCTATCGACCGCTTTGCTTCTCAACGGACTTGTTAACAGTACAATTTAGGAAAAGCAAAGTGATCTTTTTCGCTCTTATCACAGAGCTTAGGGTTTTCGTTTCTTTGTTTTTACACTCATACCTATGAGTGCTCTAACCCAAGTCTTAGGGGTTTTGAGTTTCTCTTTTCTTTCTGGTTATTTGCTCCACAAACGGGAGTTAGATAAGCGTTACAGCTTATTTATTTTGTTTTGCTCGGATATCGAGTTCCTCGTTTTTATCGCAAGGTTAATTGTGTTCTCCTTATTTTTCCCCTTTCCACTACGGATTATTGTCCGTTTCTGTGGTGTTCATTAGAACACTTTATGACTCCTTATCTGTCGCACCTGGATCTCCAACACTTCCTCCGTGTCTCTGGCATAGAGAACCCTTACAATTTTAAGTAGTTATTTAGAGGCAATATAATACTGGATGAAGATTGGTGAGGGGTGGGGACTCGCGTCAATGATTGCACGCCCCTGACTGCACGCCCCTGACTGCATCTTGTTTTGAAAATAGGGATCCCCTCCCTTTAATGGGCTTTGAATAAAATAAAGGGTTGGCTGAGGTAAATAAATAATTGATACTACCTTTAATAGTATATTTATGAGGAAATTAAAATGAACATTTAATTAGAACATAAATAAGGATGTACGTAAATAGTGTTATATGGCCAACTTGTTGATGAGAGGATTCACAGTGGTGTCAGTAATATGATCAAAATATCATTGTGCAATATGGTGTGTTTTTCCTGAGGGACTGGTACATACTGTTATGGGGGGGATGTTGGGGAAAGGGGCGCTGAGCTGATAATGAGGCTGAATCACTCCAATCTTACAGGGTGACTGAAAATATCCAGCTTCCTGGAAATATATCAGAATGACAGGAAGATTTGGGTAACAACAGGCCTCATCAGGCATCAATCAAAACCCAACTCCCAATGACACAACATCCCCCTTCTCAAAACCCTCTGCTGACCGAGGGGAACGCCATAATGCTTTTATGTATAAGAAACTGTCCACCTGTCATTTCCAGTCCTGCCCAAATGCACTCTCGTATTTTTTATGTCTATTGTTCCTCTCTTCTCCTTTGTTCGGCTCTATTCTTTTCTTTTTTTTTCTTCAGCTTTGTTTGTTCAGTTGCAGCCTCCCCGACTCCCTGTGCGTATATGAAAAAGAACAAAACCTCAATCAAGAAACAGCTGCTTTGCTATTGTGCTGCACACAGGCTGCAGAGTCAGGTAACAATCACATGGATAGAGCAGCGAAACAATGATATCACCTCCTGTTTTCCAAAGAAAAAGTTCCTGGTTAGAGGCCACACAACCTGGGGCCTGGTGTTCACATTTAAAAGATAACAGAATGGTGCTGTGTGGAATCTGGTGCTGACACTGTCAGAACCGGGAGAAATGACCAGGACAGAAACAATAGAGGCCCTGTGGTTATTTTTGGGTCTGTTCTCACCCTTGCTGTCATACAACTCTCCTTTCCTCATGTTCCTGTATGGTCTATCTTCCTTTTTCACTTTCCTCTTCCTCTGTAATTACATTTGTGTCTGTGAGAGGCTGGTATGATAGAGTGAGGAGAGACCATAAAGGAGTTGGGGAAGTGAGTAAGTGCAGAGGAGATGGAGGAGACAAGAGAAAGGAGGAGGGAAAAGGTCAAGAAGGAACAGGAGATGAGAAATCAGAACGAAAAGAAGTACAGGCGGGGAGACTTCAATGCATGTGATTTTACCATTGAAGCCTGCATGACTCCTCCTCTTCAGCATCAGTCAGTCGTCAGGACTATCTGTGAAGTGATGATGGCTTTTGTGTCTGACAATCTGTCTCCTTCACCGGACCTCTAAGATATTCTGAGAGCAGAAGCTAGTTGTATAGTTTTATATTTTATCTAATGAGAAGCTGGATGCCATGGCAACCCCACACCTGGGCAAGAGCGACACTGATGACAAAGAGTTTTTTTTTCTTTCTAATTACTATTCTTAATTGACTTTAAATGAGGTTTGTTCGGTATTGCTGGCTGAATTGTGTGCTTGGTGTTCGGAAATAGTGGCATGGGGGCTATGTAGACCTGAGATATGTGTGCATGAAGTCAACTTAAGTACAAAATTCCACATTCCACTTTGCAGTTTAAGTATTTTTAGACTTTTGTGCATTACCAGTGCTTAAGTGAAGGGTTTGGTGCATTTTATGCACAAAAAAGGAACATATCTGGGTTGCCCCATCAGCAATGTAACATAACTAAAAGTGTGTTCAATAAAATGTATTTTATTTCATGTAGAGTGCTTAATCATATACATTTCTAATTCTTAATTAGCATTTGCATTATATCATCAGTGTTCAATTCCAAAATTATTTTTAAATTATATGAATCAGCTACTAATAGATGTGGAATTAAATGATAATGTTCTTTTGTAAATTGACCTTGTATCTTTTTAACTAAGGGCTACACAGTTTTCTATTGATGATTTATGAATTACCACAAAAAATACTACGTTCACCCAGTATTGCTGAAATTTGAGTTTTTGTTTCCTGATGGCCTCTGCTATCTTTTCCTTTACACGTGAACCGGTTTCGGCTATTTGGTGTAGGTACTGAAACAAAATAAATTTGTTAGACGATTATCATGACCTATAAAATTACTGGCTTCAAATTTTGTTGAATTACACATTATCAGCCCTTTACAAAACAATGGAAATATATAATTCTGCTAGACTCCTAGGATGATTCAAGGAAATCAGTTTTACGTTTCAGTAAAGTGAAAATACCTAAAGAAAAATTAATATATTTATTCCAAAGAAAAGTAGGCTAATTGTTTTTCAATATTAAATCAAGTTTATATATCTTTCTCCTAAATAAATGTCCACTGCACTGAGACTACCAAGAAAGCGTGTTTAATGTTAGCTTAGTTGTAATATCAAAGCCAGCTGGTGAGCTAGGGAGCTGTCAGTTTTGCATCTATGATAGTGTTAGCTACACTTGCTATTGGAATGGGAAATGTATCATATTCTAATTTGTTTAGTTATGTCCATTATCTAATTTTGAAAAGATCCAATTTTATCCAGCTTACTAATTAAGAGATCTATACCTAGAGCAGCATTCCTTTTTTTCAAACAAAGCATACTTAGCCAATATTATGAAATTTCACAGCACACCAGTTTCTCAGCCAAAACAAATAAGAAATGTTTTTCATTTCCCCCCCCTAAATGATGGTTTCATTATTGGCAGACATTAATCCATATGAACCTTTGTGATTTACTTTGCTACTTGTGAACCTGCTGAGTTTGATCTCTCAAACAATCTTTCTTGATACTCTCTCATATGTTTATTTCTGCTGCAAGAGGGTGATGGTGGTACTGATTGGGGTTTTTCATTTGAGGAATTAGTCCATTGGAGATAGATTAGGGATGGGCAACTCCAGGCCTTGCAGTGTGTATGCAGGTTTCTGCTGCCACCACTTACCCTGGCTCAATCAGCTAATTAGTCATATACACCAACACCAATGTGTTTTTTAACACTCATAAATTAGAGCAGAAGTTAGTCTGAAATCCAGAAAGAGATACAGCCCGCCTTGCCCATGCCTGAGGTAGATAGTTTTTTCCCCACAATGTACAATTACCTTGCCTGACAGCACACCAGTGTAGCACAGCACAATTTTTTTGAACTGCTGATCTAAGACAGATGTAATAGTGATAAACAACGTAAGTATGTTTTCTTGTTGGCTAACATTTGCTAGCTATCACTTAAAACTAACAAATGATTCGTTTTATGGTCCTCTTTATTTGTTTAATGTTCACTCACGATTAGCTCCTTGCCAGTCTCCACTTAAGACCAATCACAGCAAATCCCCAGTCTTAGTAGTGCTGCTATCACTAAATGTTTAATATCTGTTTTTTATTTTTTATTGGTGATGTTCTGTTTGTCAGTTTTGGTATTACACTGCTAAGGTACTGTGTATGATACAGCCTTTCATATGGATTTGTTGTAGTTGAGAAGTGTCACAGCCTGCTGTGATTTTGAAAAACGGTTCTACAAAGTGGTGACCCGAATCCAGATTAAAGCTCATCTGAAAATAATTGGAAGCCTGTATCACCCCTTTGCTTATTCAAAATGCTCAAAATAAAGGACGATAAATGTCTTTTCTAAAATGGTTTGCAGCTTCAAAAGTAAATAATCAATTTGCCCCTCATTTCCACACACAAGCCTGCCAGAAGCATGCATTTTCATCATGATGGTCAAATAGAAACAAAATAAGGGCTGTAAAACAATATCAGCGGTAAGCAGGTTGAAACGTCTGGACTCAGAAAACCCAATAGCAGACCAGGATCAGGCAAAGAACGTAGTTTATTATCAGTCCAGAGGTCAATGCCAGGTAAGCAGAGTAATATCCAGAAATTCGAAAACCAATAAACAAGCAAAAAGTCAAAACCAGGAAATCAGAAAAGTAAAGGTACAAAATCGCTAGGCTAAATCAACATCGGTAAAAACACAAAAAAAAGCCGAAACCAGAAATCAAAAGGCTAGGGTACAAAAAGGGCTAGGCTAAATCGAAGTCAGACAAAGGGTGTCTCGGGAATCTCAAGAAATACTCAGGCTTAGAAAGGCATAGGCACTGGTAATTTGATAAACATTCTGACAATAAGGAAGCGGAAATGTGGGTCTTAAATACACTAGGAAGGGGAGGGGTAACAAACAATGTGAGGTTAAAACATTAGGGAAACAATAATTCTATAACGAGGAAAGAACAAAAAGGGACTCGGAAAACATGTATGACAAACAACGGACTCGAGTAGGAGCGGAGTGTGCACAGTAATAAGAAGAGGTGAGGTCTCTAAGAACAAACAGCTGGAACAAGTTAACAGGTAGCTCAGGAGCAGCTTAGTAATGCAGGTAGAAAAGATTTATGTTAATGAGTTTAGTAAAGTGCACGTAACTAATAAAGCACCCGAGTGATTGTTAGCACAAGTTAGTAATATATACAATTATACACAGGAACGAAAGCAGGAAAACGAACTTCGAAAATACAGCGTTAACCCACGGAAAGTCACCCGAGTAGTGCATGCACGAGCCTGTGTAAACAAACACACAGATGAGACTCAGACAACCCACGAACAGAGGGGAATGCAATGATTATATGGAAAATAATAAATACATGAATGAAAATAAAAATAGAAAACAGACAGACAGAAACTCAGAACATAACACAGGTATACAAGGGGGGCCTGAATACCTGCTTAAAAAACACATGTAGCTTCGAATAAGCCAAAAATGCTTTAGGGGATGTGCAAGTCTTCCATGGACTATCATAATGTGAACACTTACCACACCCTTATATTTTAGTTTGAAATATAAAAATATATCAATCATGTTAAATAATAAAATCAAGTAATGCATTGATCATTTTAAAACGACAAAAGAAGTACTCTGGAAATTATATTAAACAAAAAGGAGAAATAAAATGAAAGAAAAAAATACATTTATTTGTGACTGTGTCTTTCGGTTTGTTCCTGAATAATACATTTTGGTTGACAAAATAAAGCAAAGGCTGCTTCTTTAAATATGTTGAAGCATGTCATCCAACGACAGCCATCCAATTTCCCAGAATACTTTGAATTCTTTAAACCTGCCAATAACAGGAGGCAGGGGTTCAGAGCTCTCCTAATTAGTTCCCCTACATGGCAGTCGGTTTACGCACAGCGAGTGTTCCTGTGTTCCTGTCTCAGCTAATTTGTCTAGTGGACGCATGAACTGCAACTCTCTCTCTCTCCATCCCTCTCTTTCTGCCAGCCCTCAGACCTGTCACCACAGCCAGCCCTTAACCACTGTGATGATAACATCGCTATGAGACCTGCCTCTTTCAGCCTTTGAAAATATAATTGGAACCAATTCCCAGTATGCTTTGGTGAGAAAAGCAAGTTTCTGGAGATCAATTCGCTCCTGCTTGAGTGTGTGCCTGCAGGGAAAGCCTTATTGTTTGCTATCTAGAATCTGCAGTCAAGGGGTTTCTCAAAGCATGGCTCAGTCAGCACAGAGAACAAAGGAGCAGCCCATTTAGCATTATTTAATTGATTAGCTGATATCGGCTTACAAAGCGTACTTTTTAAAATATTCACCTTGGGCCGGATTCAGAAATGGTTCATTTAAGTCATGCACTTAAGTGCCTCTCCTACGCGGCTTTTTACGAGGCGTGATCTACACTTTAGCTCCGCGGGTGCTTATCTCAAAATCTGGGTGGTACAGGGCATGATATTCTAATGACCTGTTGCTTGGACATTGCCACTGTGACAGTGACAGTGCCTTTAATAACCACATTTGCCTTTGTAAAGTCCTACCTTTCTGCATCGTAGTTGCTCTTGGGTGGTGGGGAAGGCATAGAACGTATTGATACATCGCATCATAGTCTTTATGAATTGACCATAACTCCTAGATATTGACGACTGGGATATACCCATCATCACAAAATAAGAAAATAACCGTTGGACAGTGGTTGTATGCAATATTGTTAAGTAAAAAAATAAATAGATATACTAAAATGATATAACGTGGTATTATTAAGTAGCCTATATGACGTCTCCAATTTGAACCAGTTGAAGTCACAAATACTATTACGAGGCAACCACTATCCATCGATTTATTTCTTTGAGTGCATCAGACGCTGGAATGATCCTGTGGCCAGGAAGGATGGAGAGATTGAAGCCTTGTAGCCTTGCGTTTCCTAATCATTTTGCACTGTAAAAAATATCTTGTAATGGTTAAAAGACCATGTAATGAATGGAAAAAAGTTATTAATCCTGTTATTTTGAGGGATGGCTGTTAAATAATGAGTTAATGTCATTATTCTACATGACTTTGACATTGTTTTTGAAAATACAGGATTTAAAAAAATCTAAATCATATTTCATCAAAGTCATATGAAACAGCATACCAGCAATAACTCATTATTTAACAGTCATCCAATAAAATAACAGGATTTATAGTTAAAAAGCAGGATTCATACAGTTATCCTCCTTCATTAAATTGTTTTTCACTGGTAACATTGGTGCCGTTTTTCATTGTATTTTTTTACAGCGTGGAGCAGCTGTACGAGTACAAAATTGTCTCTGTCAAAGTGAAAATGATCCAGACACTGTCCATCAATTCATTCTAAAACATGTAATATTGGTATTTATATCCTTTCCCTTCTTTGCCAGATGCGCCTCCTCTCCCTTAAACAGAAGAACACATTCACAACTGGATACATTGCTAGCCTAATGTAGTCATCGCAAATCCGGAGGGTTTAATATACCTCCAGAGATAATGAAATTGAAATCATGTGCTAGACTGTAATTGCAAGTAGGGTAGGCCAAGGAAAATAAGACCAATATTATGTTCAAATAACATGCACTCATTCCAACATCCATTTAGGCGAAAGATGCTGTATTTTTCATAATGATCTATTGGTGGCGCTAGACATAACCCAACTTTTTTTTCATAACAAAGTTGCGTGAAAAAAATAATAAAGTGAATCCGCGTAACTTACAGTCACGCCTCGTTTTTCATCAAATCTGTGCATATATAGACGCTTAAAACAGCGGAAATGTCTGAATCACAAATAGCTTAAGCTAAGTGGAATTTCAGGAGTAAGTGCCATTTGTGCATGATTATCTGGCCCTTATTTAGGTGGATATTAACTGAAGCCATTCAGGTTGCATGCCTACATGCCTAGCTCAATGATATAACAGCAATGCCCCTTCTAGGGCTTGAATCTGCAGGCTCAACATTTTAACCAGTACAACCAAACTGCCACCATATACTGGCAGGAGCAGCCACTAATTTTTTCACATTCTCTGTCTTTTCCTGGTTGCAGGAACCAAGCCTGAGCCACCGAACCTCTTCTGAGATGAGGACAGGAGCTGTCATGGACTGTCTGTGAGGAGTGGAGAAAAAGAGAGAGAGAGTGAGGGAGAAAGAAAGAGAAGGAGAGTGATAAATCCCTTTTCCTTCCACTCCAATCCATCTTTCAGTCTCAGCATTGGGTAGTGGGCTCCTTCCTCCCCCAACCCCCCGCCCTGTTACTAACACGGAGAGACAAAGCATTCCACCTACCTGAGTCCGCCTACCTTCCCCTGCTCCACCTTTTGCCACAATTCTGAGGATTTAGCCCTGTGACTCTAAGGCAGCCCCTCCCAAGATGAGCGCAGTCTTTGCCAAGCTGGACCCCCGACGGGTCCAGTGGGCGTCAACATGGCATGCCTTCCAGTCTCGCGTCCTGCGGACCAAGCCTGTTGAGACCATGTTGGATGGAGGTGGGGGTGGGACTGGCTCCCATGGCACCAAGCTGGCGCGGGTTCTGACCACTGTGGACCTAGTGTCGCTAGGCGTGGGCAGCTGTGTGGGCACTGGCATGTACGTGGTGTCCGGGCTTGTCGCCAAGGAGATGGCAGGCCCCGGGGTTATCATGTCCTTCATCATTGCAGCGGTGGCCTCTATCCTCTCAGGTGATTCCCCCACCCACCCCCGCCTACATTTTCATTTCCTCCCTCCAAAGAAGGGCTTCCTGTTTGCCTACTGGCGGTTCTAATGCTCATACAACATTGTGTTAAACTTGCAACCTGGACACGGTGTTACGACGGCTTTGCAAGAATCATACGTTTGCCCCCCGTTTGAGGAAACACTTACGGTCCATTGAACCCGCAGGTACAGTATTTTGCACCCAGCTAGCATTTACAGCTTCCTGTAAATTTGCTAAAATGCAATTCCAGCTATAGATCAATATTCATTACAGGTGTGGCAACACCCCCGATCACAGGCCCATAGCTGCAGTGTCTCTCCTATCTACATCAGTAGGTCCGCCTATGTGTGGCTTTCAATCTTGAACCTGATCCGGATCTAGTAGTCTTGTTGCGGGGTTGGGTTTCCATCGCTGGAAAAAGTGACACTCGCTGGCTCTCTGCCTGGTCAAAGGAGGAGAGCTCAAAGACGCTGTGCCGTGCCTTCAGGTGAGGCTCAGAGCATGTCAACCACCTTAAAAGTAATGTTATATACACGGTGAAGGAGAGATGATAAAGACAACCAACCATCCTGTATCTGTAAAACTGTCTGTGTAGAGACACTCCATAGAGATACTTTGTAGAGGCACTACAGTATGTAGAGACAAATTTATACAGATACCATCTGGAGAGATGCACTTTAACTCCTCAGGTTCCAGAGAGACTACAGATGCTGTATATACTATATACTGTCTGTAGACACACTGAGACAATGTCAAGACACTTTAAATATGATAGAGGCCATAGACTCTGCAGAGGATATGTTGCCTGTGCAAATTGTACCTATAGACCTGGGTGTCCAATCTTATCAAAAAAGTGCAGGTGTGGGCGTTCTAGCCCAACAATAAGACATGATTCTACTTATCAAGGTCTTGATTGAAGACTATGACTAGTTAATTAGTTGAATCAGGTGTCGTAGTGCTGGGCTAAAACAAAAACCCACATCCACACCAGCCCTTTTCGAATAGCGCCCCTGCAATAGACACTCTGTAGTGGAGGTAGTAGTTTGTCCTCAGCTGTATAAACATTGTTTAAAAAGCAAGTTCCATCAGGCCAGTAGTAGACAAATAAGCATCTGTCAGTGTACCAGCCTCTTTTTTCCAAATGAGTTTGCTTTCATTACAATTTCTGCCTCGAAGTATCCTTTTGTTAAATGTGTGGAAAGGCCTGAGATGGACTAATGTGTTTGCCTAATTTATAACATTTTTAGGGGAGAGGGGCTGGGTTCAGTAGTCCTATTGAACTAATTATGAGTGTACTATTAACGGAGTGTCTAAGTGTCTATACGTACTTAGTGCAAATAACTGCACTGTGTGGCACATGCTATTCATACTAACTCCCCTACAAGCGTACAGCTGCTCTGTCTAGCAGTAACTACGCCTATCAGCGTTTGGATTTTTATTTGGTATAATCTTATGAGTGTTGAGAAATAACTGCTAAATTTGATTATTACTCATTATAACTGGTGACTTAGCTACCTAGCAAATGATACTAGTTGGATTACAGTTAGGGTTAGCATGATCTTGTGATTTGCATTTAGTGTGAATAGCATAGGATGTCAGTTGATGTGTTATTGAAGCGTCAATTAGAAATGGACATTCTACTTGTTTACTTTGTGGATCCAATACATGTCAGAAAAAGTTATAAATCCTGTTATTTTAAGGGATGGCTGTTAAATAATGAGCTAATGCCTTTATTCTACATGACTTTGACATTGTTTTTTCTCAAAATCATATTTCATCAAAGTCATATGAAACAGCATACCAGCAATAACTCATTATTTAACAGTCATCCCATAAAATAACAGGATTTATAGTTAAAAAGCAGGATTCATACAGTTATCCTCCTTAATTAAATAGTTTTTCACTGGTAACATTGGTGCCGTTTTTCATTGTATTTTTTTACAGCGTGGAGCAGCTGTAAGAGTACAAAATTGTCTCTGTCGATGTGAAAATGATCCAGACACTGTCCATCAATTCATTCTAAAACACGTAATATTGGTATTTATATCCTTTCCCTTCTTTGCCAGATGCGCCTCCTCTCCCTTAAACAGAAGAACACATTCACAACTGGATAAATTGCTAGCCTAATGTAGTCATCGCAAATCCGGAGGGGTTAATATACCTCCAGAGATAATGAAATTGAAATCATGTGCTAGACTGTAATTGCAAGTAGGGTAGGCCAAGGAAATAAGACCAATATTATGTTCAAATAACATGCACTCATTCCAACATCCATTTAGGAGAAAGATGCTGTATTTTCCATAATCATCTATTGGTGGCGCTAGACATAACCCAAGTTTTTTTCCTAACAAAGTTGCGTGAAAAAAATTATAAAGTGAATCCGCGTAACTTGCAGACACGGCTCGTTTTTTAGAATAGAAATGGAAATGGAAATGACCAATAGAAATGGTTATTCTACTTGTTTACTTTGTGGATCCAATACATGTCAGAAAGCCGTACAGGATTATATCTGTACTCATCCCAGGTTTAGGTGACCTTTTCATTCCACTGTGAACCAAATGAAACAGATCCCTGCCATAACTGTAGCTGATTACAAAATTTAGCAATGCCTTATATTTAAGTCCCACAAAATACCCAAGAATTTGTTCAATCTTAGTGGCATTAGTGGTACATTAGTGTGATTAACCTGGTTGTTTTGCATTTTTCGTTGTTTTAACACCAATTGTGACCCGGCGCGAAGTTCAGATGTCTCGCATGTCTCACACACAACGATTTCACAGGAGATGCAAGCAACGTAAGAAAATCACTATCCGGTCAAAATTGAGTTCATACCAGAATTGCAATCCTGAATATCAAATCTACCATTCACCTAAATTTCTAAATTCAAATCGTTGTGTAAATATGTGATATCTTGTTAAATATAGGGAGTATTTAGACCTCAGAGCCCACCACACATAAGAAATAACTTACCGATTTACCGAAAATGTTCGAGTCCCAAACAAAACTTTTGCGCGTTTAAACATGTTAAAGATTGATATGGTTTGAAAGATATACAGTGCACTCCACAACTATTGGCACCCCTGGTAAAGATTAGTTAAAAAGGTTATAAAAAATTCACTGTTTGGTGAATTAGCTTTAAAAAAATCCAACCTTTAATTAAAGAAAAAAAAATGCCTCATCAAGAAATAATTATTTATCGGTCTGTGATGACAAGTTGCAATATAATGTAATACTGATTCTTTAGTGTTATAAAATATTTTGTTTGTCCCATTCAGTTACCAACTTAAATAATTTAACTGATCTTAAACAGTCACATGATAGATAGGTGGAGGGTATTGACACATTTCACTTTTAATCTGCCATTAGTCTTCCAAGATACAGATGCAAATTAGTTTGGGGGCAGACAAAGCATTCATATACAAGATATTGTGGGATAGCTACCTGGCAAAAAGTAATTACCTGTTTATGAAGGCTATCAAAATGTAAGGGTACTCCTCAAAGTATTGTTAGTATTGCTAAATTTCAGTAGGGAGAGCAGTTATCAATGTTTTGAAGTTACATGATAATGGGGGAGTCATGCCAAAATAATTATGAAAAAATTGTTTAAAGCACAATCATAGGTTAAAGTTTACGTATGTATTTTTTCATATTTTTATGAATTTATAGGTTAAACACTATTATAATCAAACTTATTCAAAATCATAGCAAACACTGGGTTACATACTACACAAATATAACTATTTCATACAATAGTTCCTGGTTTGAGGGTGAATGCTCTGATTCTGTGATGAGATGAAACATGCGATGAAAATTTTTGAAACATGTATCTGAAGCAGGAATCTGGTCACAATTAATCTTATGAATGCTCATTTCTGTACAGTAATAATTATAACGCCTTTCTCACCAGCCGGCAACTCAAAGCACTTTACAATGATTAGGGGGAAGTTCGCCACTACCACCACCAATGTGTAGCACCCACCTGGGTGATGCATCGGCAGCCATTTTGCACCAGAATGCTCACCACACAGGAAACCCTTACTCTTTACAATAAATGTCATTGGATTTTTAATGACCACATTAAGTCAGGACCTCAGTTTAACGTCTCATCCGAACGACAGCATCTCATACAGTGCAATGTCTCCATCACTGCACTGGGGCATTGGGGATTTTATTTGACCAAAGGGAAGAGGGTGGCCTATTAGGCCACCACCAGAAATGGGCTCTTTTATGTAAAACATTACCCAAAATTTCGTCTAAGACTGCATTTATTAACCAGCATGATAGCATGATACAGTAGAGTTGTTGCAGCGCGACCCAATCAGAGCATCTCCCCCTGTGTGTCCAGACATTCTCTCCAGCTGAAATGTAATTCCCAAAGGGCAATTGATCTCTTGAATCAGCCATTAACAATGAACCACTATCTAAGGCCATATTATGTTTAAATGTGTACCAACATGGGCTCTCTAACAATTGCTAATCAATGGGATCTGCTCTCAGGTAATTGACATAAAATTGTCTGTGGCTATTCCTGGACAGCGGTTATATTTGCTATATTGACAGACTGACAGAGGGTAGTAACTAGAGAAGACTCCTATTAAAGTGCATAAAGTATGGACACCTGTTTACTGAAGCTGCCCCCTTCCTGTTGAAAGGCAATGTGAACGGTAATGTGGAAACCCTGAATACAGTTAAGAATAAATCTTAGATATACTGAAATATAGGTTCTGGTTTTAGCATTTTTTTTCCTTCCAATATCAAATGCTTGGCCTAGCCTGCCTCATTACTACAATACCGATTCTCAAGGCCCATAACTTTGGCTGAGAAATGTGCTGGAAGGAAGATCAGCACACATAGTACAATACCAGGATCAAGTTCAGCCTGTCCTGTCATTTATTACAATAGAAAAAATTATACAAATATAGCATGTACAAACCCTCATTCCAAAAAGGTTGGGACAGTATGTAAAATGCACCTAAAAGCAGAAAGCAGTGATTTGTAAATATTATTTTACATATATTTAATTGAAAACAGTACAAAGAAAAGATTGGCTTTTGTAAATATATGCTAATTCCGAATTTGATGCCTGCAACATGTTCCAAAAACCTCAAAAGAGTCTTGATATTTTATTTTTCAGGTACCCTAACAAGCGATAATATAACCTCTCTCAATTTTCCTATTGAACTCTATGGAAAAATAAGTCAGGAGAAACAACCCTTCAAGTGATCCATCCATACCTACTGCATATCTGGCAGCAGAGTGATGGTTTGAGGCTCGTTTTATATAGTCCCTTGATGACTTACAGCCATTTAGCCAACCATGGGTTCCATACTATACTAATTTACAGCTTAATCTAGTCCCACCCCCCAATTCCCATAGAGATCCATTCAAATACAGAGAGTTTATAGTATCACTGAACCTTTTTGTCAGTCAGCATCTTAACCTATGATGAAATTACCTGGTATATGAACTGCTTCTAAATGAATACAGGCTAAAACCTTTGAAGCCTTTTGCCTGAAGACAGCATCACCTTAATTTGCCTCACTGCCTTCCTGTGCCCCCAATGCCCCCCCCCCCCCACACACACACCTGCAGGAGTGTGTTACGCGGAGTTTGGTGTGCGCGTGCCGAAGACCACAGGCTCAGCCTACACCTATAGCTACGTGACCGTGGGTGAGTTTGTGGCCTTCTTCATTGGCTGGAATCTCATCCTGGAGTACCTGATCGGCACGGCGGCAGGGGCCAGTGCGCTCAGCAGCATGTTCGACTCCCTGGCCAACCACACCATCAGCCGCTTCATGATCAACAACATTGGAACCCTCAATGGCCTGGGTGAGTGAGGGGGGGCGAGATGATCCTCGGGGACCCGGATCCAAACTCTGCCCTTGAGTGAAAGACCAATTGGGAGTTGTATCTGAACACTGCCCTTGAGTAAATGTCCAGTAGGGGCTTGTATCTGACCATTGCCCTTAAGTACGGAGGGCAAACTGGAGCTTTAGAACGTAGACAGCAGTCAATTCACATGAGCTTGACAATACATTTCTGATAGAAAACAGATTTTGTTGACTTTTTTGCTTCACTGCAGTGGTGATCTTACAAGAAGTACATGCTAGTGTATTGTAGATTTTTTCCCTTTTTTCTCCCAATTTGGTAGCCAATCAGACCCTGCGTAATTCAATTCCCCCCCATGTAGCAACCGTTAGAGAACCGCCGCTACAACCCCTTCGTCTGGTAGCAGGATAGAGGGCGCGACTCCTCGAGCTCCTAACCGTGAGTCCAGCTCTTCCAGGGCTGTCTTATTTGCGACGATTTTCTCTGAGCCCCTCCCCTCGATCCAGAAGCAGCCGCCAATTGCCACTCCCACAGGGCACCGGCCATGCTTGGATCTGGCAGAACCGGGGAGCGAACCCGGAGTACAACTGCACCGCTTTTACCGCTGTACTACCATGGCGGCTATACAAAATTGATTTCTAAAGTTACTTGTTCAATCGAATGGTAAAACTTAAATTGTTCAATTGTGGTCAGTGGCACTGAAAATTTCTGTCACACCCTAAATAAACAGCAAAAGACCCAGTAGAAGATGGAATTAAATCTTTAAAAGTTATATATTTTCTGAATCGTCATCGATTTCCCTTGGCCACTGTCGATGAGGCTGTGTGATCTGGGCATACAGTTGCTATGTAAATTACGTCAGAAGTATTCAGCATTGTTATTTGCCAATTAATCGTTATGGCACGCTCGTCATACTAAACGTGATTGGAGCCTGACATGTCAATATTCTAAATAAGTTTAAACCTTTCACCAGTAAGCTGGGACTTTTAAGTTATAAGGCGGGATATAATACAAGTGACCAGTGAAAATATTGACCTGACAATCTTTCAGAATTCTGACAGTTGATCAAGTCAACTGAAATAATGATCACGAGACACTGAATAGAACAGAATATTGGCTGTGCTGATCTGTTTTCGGTGCCATCAGAGACCTATTAATCGAATGTTGGAAAAATGTGAATTTAAAAGTTGCAAAAACAGTCCGTATATCGCATTCAAATTACATATAAGGACAGTTATTGTCCATAATACATTTAAACTTTTTAACATTTTAGACATTTTAAGCACAATATTTATGTTAATTTCCCGAAATACATTTTTCGGTTGTCCTGCCTACCTTAAAGTGAAGGTCAAGGGATTCTAAAAACTCTAAATAACCACAACATATCACAGAGGGATGTATCCACTACACACCCACCAAATATCCTTTCAAAAAAATGTGAATAGGTATATTAATATACATCTCAAAGTCAGCTAATAAAAAGGATTCCGGATTGTAGGGGTGTGGTCTAAATTCACGCCCTCAACCCAAGTGCCATCGATGGCATCCAGCCCTATATGTTTGAATCACAAAACTGTTCTTATACAGTTCTGTGGGTTGAATCCGGCGAGGAATTAATGCAATCAATTCAAAGTAAAAAACACTGTGGCTGCTATCAATAGATAAATATCACACGCAAGCTCGCAATCAAAGTTAAGTTAAATTAAACACTAAGCAGAGTATTGCAACCGTTTGATCTAACATTAGTCTATTTAAAGCAAGCTAAATTGCAAGGCGACGTTTCACCAAATGCATGTTCCACACAAATCATTAAATAATGGTAGGTTTTATCGAGTTTTTAAAATCTATTCATTCATTAATTTTGGTTGCTAATCGAACAAGAATTACGTGCATGGCAACTATGTACTTTGGTGGATAATGGTTCCCGTCGTATTTTTGTTACTGTAACCTGCCACTGAACAATACGACAAAACCATTTCCAAGGCGTGGTTTATTTGGCAAAATCTTAACTATCTATTATTTTCGATATATTATCTGACGAATGAGCAGTGCACCAAGTAAAAACGACGCCTGAGTGATTAGTTTGTTTCCACGCTGAGCTGTGCAAGGAGCAAGCTAGTTTTACTAGCTAGCACCATGGAGGGGTGGATAAAAAGGTGAAAGATTGGAAGAGGGATAAAATTGGTATAGAGATAAGGAGAGCGGGAAAGAACAAACACTTACTAACTATTCCAAATCCAAATGCTGATAATGCGGACAACTATTCTCAAGAGCAAACAAAACGAGCGTTTGCTTCAGACTTCAGACAGGATTTCTTTGTGGAACAGGACGGTTTTATTCGCCTAAAACTATGGGAGGAGTTATGTAATGAGATCAAAGTATGTATTGGTTGAGTTTTGACGTCTACGTCACTATGGACCCATTTCGACTCCCCTCTTTTTTTCAGCATACAGGAATAAAGAGATATAGATAGACTGAAATTTTACGAGATTGCAATGGAATGTAGTCCTCACGCTTTATTGGTGCTCAATACATACATAAACGTGGTTATAAGAATATTACGGATTTTTCTTGACCGTCACTTTAAGTGTACCTTCTTTCAGTGCTGAAAAATAAATACCAGTGTATGTAACTTAGTGCAGGGGTTCCCATAGTTTCTCACCCCAGGACACATTTAGCAAGCATTTATGTCCTATGACCCTCCCTTGATTCAAAATGTAAACCCAGATGTGTTCAAATATGGGATTTAAATGTTCTGAACCTACATTAAAGCAGTTATTTACCAATTCCAGTGGCTCTCCAGAACAAATCCTGCTTAATTCCCTCAGAATCTCTCCTTTTCAAAATTGAATTCACACCCAGAATTACTCAGTGTGATATACAATGATCCTTTCTATGAATAATTGCTCACACACTCTTTCAGAATTGCTGCTCTATTAAAATATCTCTCCTCCGGGAATCTATTTTTAAATCTTTTTTTAAAGGAGAGTGGACAGTCCACCCTCCTCATCCTTATGACCTTTCACTTTTATCAGGTAGGGGAAAGTAGAGGCTTGCAGATAGAGATAGATAGTGCTGTGACAGAGAAACGATCCCTCAGTCACAGAGGGGGATTTGTGTCTAGGTTGAGACAGCTGCCCTGGGGACTGCACCGCATGGTCTCCCCTGAAATCTGTCCTTTTTAACAATGCGAATCATGGCTCTATTAAAATCCTTCTTATACTTGAAAAAGTATACTCTATTCTATTCCTGTCTGCGGGATATGTCCCCACAGTCTGCAAACAAACTATTGTGACACTTCTGAAGACCCACATCTTCAGATTGCACCATGGCTCCCCTGATCCTATTCACACCGTCCTGTTTCTTTCTTTTTGAATTTTTGGGAAAGTAATGTTATAGGTATAAAGATGGGTTAGGTGATAAGAGAGGTTAGCTGTGTAGCGGCACTTAATTTTGCTTACACGACTAATTGTTTGCTTGTTTGGCTAACTTATAGATTGTAAATGGGCCTTCTGTGACTTCTTGGTGATATCGTAGCTTGAGACTAACACTGATGTTCTCCACTTTAGTAAGTTGCTCTGGTGTGTCTGCTAAATGATTGTAATGCTATGTAATATTTGTTCTGCTCCTGACCCCAGTCTGGTTTTTCCTTGAGCTTGTGGCTCTACATGTGGCCTGCTGTTGTGATGAAAAAGTGCATTCCAGAGACGCTTAAATCACCACTGATCTCTCTCTGACACTCTCTGTGAGCTGCAAGGGGACGAGATTAGTCATATTCCGCCCTTAGCCCATCCATTCTGGGAAACACATCTTTTGTTTCATAACACAATACCATTTAACCTACGTCGCTCTGGATAAGAGCTTCTGCTAAATGACTATAATGTAATGTAATGTAAACAAAAACATTCCAGCATGTCCAGCATGCTTTCTACAGCCAACATAATTTTGTAAGGTTTGGAATCACTGCCTGGGAAGTTTCCAAACCTTAGGCCCACAGGTCATTGGTTAGGATTCAAGTCTTAGTTTTTTCCTCATGAGTACATTATGGCAAATTTGTTTTGGTGATCACTGAACTTATCAAAAAGTAGAAAAAATGAACACTAGCAAAAGAATTATGAGTAATCAATGAAATCATGGTTGAATCTTGGCTATAGTATTTTGGGTTGGGGAAGGGGGGGGGGGCGTGGTCACAGACACCATTATTTATTGTCTCCATAGTTATTGCTGAGCTGCAATGGCATGTGAGAAAATCACGAGCTCGCTGCAGCTCTTTGTTTGTCTGGAAAACATATGCAGCTGCTGCGTAAAGGGTGAGATAAGGTAAAAGACACAACAACATCTCTAGTGGGTACAAGACAAATAGGTGAGAGAAGGAGGAAGAGGGCAGGGAGACGATGCACCATTGTTATGTCGGCTAAGCCTCCACTAGGAACCTTTCTGCATGCTCCAGCACAGAGCCAAGACATGAAACCCCACAATCCAGAATATTTTTGCATAACCCCCCCCCCCCCCCCCCCCCCCCACTTCCCGGGACCATGCAGGAGTGACCTGCGACCCCTGACCTACAACCTTAGGCAGGAAGAAAAATATTTGTGATATATGTACGTATTGTCATTGTTATTGGCAGCTTCTGCTGTTTCTGCTTTTCGGTTTCCGTTTTGGCATCGTTGGGACGTTCTATCAGATTTTTTCAGCGTCCATTCCGGTGTTTGAATCTCGTCCGCCAATTATCCCTTTCACCTGTTCTGGATTTTCTGTTCCGTATAAATAGCTCAGGACTTCCACCTTTCTACACTTCGATATTGTCTAAGCTCTTGACAAACAAAGTCGGTAAAGTATAGGAATTCGGTCACTGCATTTCTGGTTTGTACAAATTAGAAACGCAGCAAGTCCGGTAAGTAATAGGATTAGATTGGTTTATTTGTTTCTTATCCTAAACTCTATCAACCTGTTACATTTTGTGTTCAGCTTTTTTCCTACAAGAGCTTAGGTAACAGGTTTGATTTTCTATTTCTTTTCTTCACCCGCTTTCTTGGGTTTTCTTTTGGTTTTCTCAACCTCCTGTTACACCTAAATATTTTAGTGCATGAGGTTTTTTTGTTATTTATTCTTGCTGTTTATTGAGATATGCCTCCGTTTTTTGAGGTTTTGATTTGCCTTGTGCTAGGGAAGTTTTGCTCCCATTCCTTTGTTTCACCCCTTCCTGGTGCAGTTTCTTCCGCTTTTGTGGCATATCTTTCAACATATGCTTTTAGAATCCTTATCGGTCGCGCTAGGTTCCCCTTACTCAAAAAGCCTGGTCTGGATTCCTCTGTCTTTTCAAATTTTAGACCTATCTCCAAGCTCCCTTTTATTTCTAAGATTTTAGAGAAAGTGGTAGCCATTCAATTACAGTCCTTTTTAAATACACATAGAATATTTGAGGTATTCCAGTCAGGCTTCAAAGCCCTCCACAGCACAGAGTCCGCTCTACTGAGAGTGTTCAATTATCTTTTGTTAGCAGCCGACTCTGGAAACTCCATCATCCTTGTTCTGTTGGATCTCACAGCTGCTTTTGATACAGTAGACCACAACATTCTCATCTCCCGCCTAGAGCACCATGTGGGCATCAAAGGTACTGCGCTAGAGTGGTTCAGGTCATACCTGTCAGATAGGAGCTTTTCTGTGAGTCAAGGCCATTTCCATTCATCTCTTGCATCCCTCCCCTGTGGTGTACCTCAAGGTTCCATCCTGGCGCCCTTACTCTTCACTCTATATCTGCTCCCCCTAGGATCTATTATCGAGAAGCATGGCATCTCGTTCCATTTTTATGCAGATGACCTACAAATATATCTGCCTTTAAAACGTGGTGACCTCAACATTCAACCCCTGTTAGACTGTCTCAGTGACATAAAAGCTTGGCTGGCTCTGAACTTTTTAAACTTCAATGAAAAAAAAAACCGAGGTCATTACGTTCAGACCAAGCGGGCCTGGTACCACACCTCCAGGCATGGGCCCCCTTGAGTTATGTGTTAAACCCATAGTAACCAACCTGGGGGTGAAAATAGACAGTGAGTTTAAAATGGACAAACAAATTAACTCGGTGGTTAGGTCCAGCTTCTTTCAGCTGAAGCAACTGTCTAAAATTAAGCCTCTCCTCTCTTTAAAGGACTTTGAGAGAGTCATGCACGCCTTTGTGTCTACACGGCTGGACTATTGCAACGCGCTTTACGTTGGCGTTAGCCAGGCCTCCCTGTCTCGGCTTCAGCTAGTCCAAAATGCTGCTGCTCGGCTGTTGACAGGGACACGCAAATGGGAGCACATCAGACCTGTCCTCGCCTCCCTCCACTGGCTGCCTGTGGAGTTTAGAGTACAATTTAAGATTTTACTGTTTGCCTATAAAGCTATGAATGGTCTGGCCCCATCCTACCTCACCGAGATCCTGCACCCATACACCCCACTACGTTCTCTGAGGTCGGCTGACCAGTCCCTACTTGTTGCCCCCAAATCCAGGCTAAAGAACAGGGGGGACAGAGCTTTCGCTGTTATAGCCCCCAAACTCTGGAATGAGTTGCCCCCCCATATTAGGCTGGCCCAAACACTCCCAATGTTTAAATCCCAACTAAAAACCCATCTATTCTCCCTAGCATTTTAAATTGTTAGAGTCTGCTGTGTGTATTTGTTTGTGGTTGTGTGTGTTCTATATTGTGATATTTTAGCCTAATGTTTTATTATGTGTGAATTATATAGCGTGTGCATTATTTTAGCCTAAACGTTGTGTTTACCATTTTTTATTGACTGTGAAGCACTTTGGTCAACTTTGTTGTTTTTAAATGTGCTATACAAATAAATTGGATTGGATTGGATTGGATAGAGTTCTATAGGAAAATGAGTCAGGAGAAATAACCCTTGCAGTGATCCATCCACATCTACTCCTCTGGCAGCAGAGTGATGCTTGAAGGCTCGTTCGATAGCTCAGACCCTTGATGACTTACAGCCATTTAGCCAGCCATGTGTTCCATACTGTACCAGTGTAATTTACAGCTGAATCTAGTCTCACCCCCCAATTCTCATAGAGATCCATTCAAAGGCAGAGAGCTTATAGTATCGCTTGTAACAGTACCTGGAAATAAGATATCGAGAGTCTTTTGATGTTGATGGGTCACAGACTTCAGGAAGTAACAGCATGCAAAGGATATGCGACCAAATATTAAATATGATACTTTAAAAATATGCTAAAGCAAAGGGTATGAATACTTAGATTTTTAATACATTTGCTAAGTTTTCTCAAAACATGTTTTCACTTTGTCATTATGGGCTATTTTGTGTAGAATTTTGCGACAAAAAATGAACTCAATCTATTGTAGAATATGTCTGTAATGTAATAAAACGTGGAGAAGGTGAAAGGGGTATTCAGATTCCGGCTTGACTGTATATTTAATGGTACTGGAGCGGGGGGGGCATCACCATAACTTGGTTTTTAATAAATCAGTCATCAAAAGAAGTGGGATGATGGCAGGAAATGTAGACATGCTGCATTTGTTTATGCAGAAGCTATTTTAAATGTTTAATTTAAATGTATTAGCTTATTTGACAGGGACAATGCACATTAATAACATTTATGTAAACATGCCTACATTTCATCTGCAGTCCCTGGGCTACATGTCTTTGGTGTAAGGATCTGATTTTCGCTTGTATTGTACCTTTATTATATTATATGATTATTATTTATTCTCATCTGTATGTATTGTTTAGTTTTAGTTTTTCCATCTGACTTGTTTACTTTCCCGTTTTGCCTAGTTGTCACGTGTCTGCCTGTTTACATCTGATCTGTCACTCCCTGTTTACGTCTCTGTACCATTCGGGTGATCTCATTGGTGTTCGGGTTCCCTCTTACTTCGCACCTGTCTCTGTGTACTTAGATTTACTAATTACCACTAACATACTAACGATTGATTAGATCTACTAACTCCACTAACAAACTAATTTGTATATTACCACTAACTCTACTAACGGCAGGGGTGTGTATAATTACTAATCTCACTAATATATTAGAGCGCACATTTTCACGCTGTTCTGTCCTTGCTAATCATTCTCAGCTGCATCTGATCTTCTCTCCCTGTCATCTTAATCTATGCACGATTTCCTGAAACTCCAGGTCATCTGTTATTGTGTGTATGTTTGGAATCCAGTCCGCGTTTTCCCTAGTTTTCTCCGTGATTGTTTCAGTGTTCCCAATTGTATTTCAATTGTCTCTCGTTTGGATCCCCGCCCTTTCACACACCTGATTCCCTTTGTGTCATTTGTACCTTGTGCATTTAAGCCCTGTGTTACTTCCAGTCTGTGTCAGAACGTTGATTGTCTTTTTCAGTGCCTACGAAATACTAAAGCCTGAGATCAGTTAATTATTCCGAGATACCCTTTGAACGACTATTCTTTTGCCTTGCCCTTATCTGTCTAGTTTGCCTTACGATTTTGACCACGCCTGTATTACGACCATTCTCCTGCCTTATCCCTTAGTACTGCCTGCACTCTGATTCCCTGGTTTTTTTATTTTCTGGATTGTCCCTCATTGCCCTATCGCCTGTCGTTTTTGTACCTACCTACCTCTGATCTCCTGGCTTGACTCCTGAACGAAATAAACAACTCCTTTTTGCCTTATCCTGTGGTCTGCGTCTGGGTCCTTCACACGAACGTAACAGTACGTTCTGACCAGACATGGACCCAGCGGACCCAACCCACCTGCACGCCGCACTCCTGCGGCAAGGAGCCATGATTGGTCAGCAACAGGCATGTCTCGAGTCCGTGACCCAAGATCTCCGGTCTCTGATGGCCTGCGTTAAGGAGCTGGTTACCAACGTGCATCCCTCCGCACCTACCAACGCACCCCAGCCACCACCGGTGCAACCTCCTCCCATCCGGGAGCCTCACCTGCCCCCACCGGAACGCTACGACGGGGAACCGGGGGAATGCAGACCGTTCCTGACCCAGTGTAAGCTGGTGTTCCAACTACAGCCGAACACCTTCCCCACTGAGCAAGCCCGAGTAGCATACATCATTACTCAGCTTACCGGGCGTGCCAAGAAGTGGGGAACCGCCACCTGGGAGGCGGGTCGGCCTTGCTGCAGTGGGGCCGAGGTATTTATGGAGGAGATGAGAAGGGTTTTCGATCGATCGAAGCACGGTCATGAGGCAGCTAGAGAGATGCTACGTTTCCGCCAGGGGAGAAACTCAGCATCAGACTATGCCATCGAGTTCCAGACGCTAGCTACATCCAGCGGCTGGGACAAGAAGTCGATGTTCGACGTCTTCCTCAATGGGCTTGACGACGAGGTGATGGACGAGATCGTGACCCGGGAACTCCCCTCCAGCCTGGACGAACTCATCGCCTTGGCCATCAGGGTGGATACACGCCTCCGAGACCGGCAGCGTCCATTCCAGAGGACGCGTGCTCCTCAGTTCAGCCAGCGTGGCAGCAGGGTCGACCCCGTTACATCCAACTCCAGCAAGCCCCCTAACCACCGCCCACCTGAACAGGAGGCCATGGAGATTGACCGCTTCAGGTTATCGGTGGCAGAGAGGGCGCGCCGCATCAGGGATCGGGCTTGCCTCTACTGCGGCAAAACTGGACACTTTGTGGAGTGGTGTCCAGTAAAAGACCACGCTCACTAGTGGCCGGAGGAGCACTAGTGGGCGTCACACCAGTCGACTCCTCCAACCGGAACTGCACGTGCATCCCGGTCACCATTCAGTGGGGTACCAGCACGAAGAAGACCCGTGCCCTTATTGACTCCGGAGCTGAGGCTAATTTCCTGGACGCTGGGGCCGCGGCCCGTTGGGGAGTCCCTATAACACCTTTGGAACGCCCATTAGTGGCTAATACCCTCAGCGGGGAACATATCGCGGACATCACCCAGGAAAGCCTACCCATCAAACTGCTCGTCTCCGGTAACCATCAGGAGGAGCTCCAGCTCCACATCATCGATTCTCCCCACTCCCCTGTGGTCCTTGGGCATCCCTGGCTCAATCGTCACTGCCCGGAGATCGATTGGCGGGGACATGAAATTGTAGGCTGGAGCCCATCGTGTGCAGTCAGCTGTCTCCAGAAGGCCCACTCACCTGTTCCCGTGTCCCCTTCAGAGGAGAACCCGGATCTGAAGGGGGTCCCGGCCAAGTACCATGATCTCAAGGAGGTCTTCTGCAAGGCGCGCGCTTCGTCCCTACCTCCACACCGCCCCTATGACTGCGCCATAAACCTGAGGCCTGGCACTTCCCCGCCTAGAGGCCGTCTGTTCTCCCTCTCCCGACCCGAGACGGAAGCCATGGAGAAGTACCTGTCGGAGTCGTTGGCAGCTGGCATCATCCGCCCTTCTTCCTCTCCGGCTGGAGCAGGATTCTTCTTTGTGGGGAAGAAGGACGGGTCTCTCCGCCCCTGCATCGACTACCGGAGCCTGAACGACATCACGGAGAAGAACCGTTACCCACTCCCGCTCATGTCCACTGCTTTCGAGCAGCTCCAGAAGGCCGTCGTCTTCACGAAGCTGGACCTCAGAAACGCATACCACCTGGTCCGGATTCGTGAGGGCGACGAGTGGAAGACGGCCTTCAACACACCTACTGGACACTGGGAGTACTTGGTGATGCCGTTCGGGCTCAATAACGCCCCCGCTGTCTTCCAGACCCTGGTTAACGATGTCCTCCGCGACATGATAAATCACTGTGTCTACGTATACCTGGATGACATTCTCATTTACTCCCAGAGCCTGGAGGAACACGAGAGACATGTACACAAGGTACTGGGTCGTCTCCTCGAGAATCGTCTCTTCGTCAAGGCTGAGAAATGCGAGTTCTCCACCTCATCCACCACCTTCCTGGGCTTCATCATAGAGGAAGGTCAAGTCAAGATGGATCCAGCGAAGATCAAGGCCGTGTTGGAGTGGCCACGTCCTGAGGGCCGGAAGGAGCTTCAGAGGTTCTTGGGGTTTGCCAACTTCTACCGCCGCTTCATCCGGAACTACAGCTCGGTAGCGGCCCCCCTCACGGCTCTCACATCAGTTAAGCTGAAGTTCAGCTGGAACCCTAAGGCTGAGGAGGCCTTTTCGCTCCTCAAAGGACTGTTCACCACAGCTCCCATTCTCCGCTATCCCGATACGGCCATCCAGTTCATAGTGGAGGTGGACGCCTCCAACGTGGGGGTAGGGGCTATCCTATCACAACGATCCCCGGAGGATCAGAAGGTACATCCCTGTGCGTTCTTCTCGCACCGTCTCACCACCATGGAGGAGAACTATGACATTGGGAATCGGGAGCTGTTGGCCGTTAAAATGGCCTTAGAGGAGTGGCGCCACTGGCTGGAAGGAGCACAGATACCGTTCTTGGTCTGGACAGACCACAAAAACCTAGAATATCTACAGACCGCCAAGAGGCTGAACTCCCGCCAGGCCAGATGGGCCCTCTTTTTCTCTCGCTTTGACTTCTGTCTGGCTTACCGGCCAGGGGCTAAGAACACTAAGCCTGATGCCCTATCCTGGCGTTTCGAACCCTCCTCTAAGGACCCCTGTCCGGACACTATTCTCCCTCAGAGGGTATTCATTAATGCCATCAGTCTCCCCATTGAAAGTATTGTTAGGAGTGCTCAGAGTGGGGAGGCAACTCCCAGTCAATGTCCTAACCACTGTCTTCATGTTCCAGAAGCGGCTCGGTCCCAGGTGCTCCAGTGGGGACATTCGTCGCGACTCTCCGGCCACCCAGGTATTAATCGCACTACCACATTTATTTTACGCAAGTTCTGGTGGCCGGAGGTCCGACAAGACGTAGCCTCATTTGTCGCCGCTTGCTCAGTCTGTGCACAAAATAAGGCATCTCACCAACCCCCTCACGGTGAACTTCAACCACTCCCCATTCCTCACCGCCCCTGGTCCCATATTGCACTCGATTTTGTCACGGGGTTACCCTCCTCCAATCACTACACCACTATCCTCACCATTGTGGACCGGTTCTCGAAGGCTGTTCACTTCATCCCCCTCACTAAACTTCCCTCCGCTAAAGAGACCACTACCCTATTAATACAACACGTGGTTAGATTGCACGGGATCCCCACCGATATTGTTTCCGATAGAGGGCCACAGTTCATCGCTCAGTTTTGGAGAGCTTTCTGCAAGTTACTCGGCACTACCACCAGTCTCACATCCGGCTTCCACCCCCAATCTAACGGCCAGACTGAGCGAGCCAATCAATGTCTAGAGACCGTGCTTAGGTGCCTTTGCTCTAGGAACCCCACCACTTGGAGCTCGCAGTTACCCTGGGCCGAGTACGCTGTGAACTGTCACACTTCGTCTGCTACCAAACTCTCCCCATTTGAGTGTTGCCTAGGTTACCAGCCCCCACTATTTCCCAGCCAGGAAGCGGAGGTGGGGGTCCCGTCTGCCGAGGCCTTCATCCGGCGCTGTGCCAGGACTTGGACGTCCGCTCGCATCAACCTCACCAGAGCCAGTGCCCGGATGAAGGAGACGGCGGACCGCCACCGAGTCAAGGCTCCCCAGTACCGGGTGGGTCAGAAGGTATGGCTTTCAGCCAAGGACATCCCCCTTAAAGTAGAGTCACGTAAGTTAGCCCCCCGGTACCTGGGTCCCTTCCCGGTGCTCAAGATCATCAGCCCCACTGCCGTTCGGCTCAAACTTCCCGCTACCATGCGGAGATTACACCCCACGTTTCATGTGTCAAGACTCAAACCAGCTGTTACCCACCCCCTTTGTCCCGAACCTGATCCCCCACCACCCCCCCGAATCATCGACGGCGGAGAAGCATACACTGTTTCTAAGGTGTTGGACGTTCGTCGTCGGGGCCGTGGCCTTCAGTACCTGGTCGACTGGGAAGGTTACGGCCCGGAGGAGAGATCCTGGATTCCGTCACGGTTCGTGCTGGACAAAGACCTCCTTAAGGACTTCCATAGGACTCACCCTGTGCCACCCATTAAAACGCCAAGAGGCGCTTCCTAGGGGGGGGGGGGTACTGTAAGGATCTGATTTTCGCTTGTATTGTACCTTTATTATATTATATGATTATTATTTATTCTCATCTGTATGTATTGTTTAGTTTTAGTTTTTCCATCTGACTTGTTTACTTTCCCGTTTTGCCTAGTTGTCACGTGTCTGCCTGTTTACATCTGATCTGTCACTCCCTGTTTACGTCTCTGTACCATTCGGGTGATCTCATTGGTGTTCGGGTTCCCTCTTACTTCGCACCTGTCTCTGTGTACTTAGATTTACTAATTACCACTAACATACTAACGATTGATTAGATCTACTAACTCCACTAACAAACTAATTTGTATATTACCACTAACTCTACTAACGGCAGGGGTGTGTATAATTACTAATCTCACTAATATATTAGAGCGCACATTTTCACGCTGTTCTGTCCTTGCTAATCATTCTCAGCTGCATCTGATCTTCTCTCCCTGTCATCTTAATCTATGCACGATTTCCTGAAACTCCAGGTCATCTGTTATCGTGTGTATGTTTGGAATCCAGTCCGCGTTTTCCCTAGTTGTCTCCGTGATTGTTTCAGTGTTCCCAATTGTATTTCAATTGTCTCTCGTTTGGATCCCCGCCCTTTCACACACCTGATTCCCTTTGTGTCATTTGTACCTTGTGCATTTAAGCCCTGTGTTACTTCCAGTCTGTGTCAGAACGTTGATTGTCTTTTCCAGTGCCTACGAAATACTAAAGCCTGAGATCAGTTAATTATTCCGAGATACCCTTTGAACGACTATTCTTTTGCCTTGCCCTTATCTGTCTAGTTTGCCTTACGATTTTGACCACGCCTGTATTACGACCATTCTCCTGCCTTATCCCTTGGTACTGCCTGCACTCTGATTCCCTGGTTTTTCGATTTTCTGGATTGTCCCTCATTGCCCTATCGCCTGTCGTTTTTGTACCTACCTACCTCTGATCTCCTGGCTTGACTCCTGAACGAAATAAACAACTCCTTTTTGCCTTATCCTGTGGTCTGCGTCTGGGTCCTTCACACGAACGTAACATTTGGAGTGTGGGAGGAAACTGGAGTGCTCAAAGGACAGCCATGCGTACACGGGGAGAACATGCAAACTCCACACAGAGGATTCGGGCCAGCCGGGCTATGTGAGGGGGCAAAATGTCTACTGATTCTGCACGTGGCGTTGCAGGTGGTGGCTTCTGGGGGCAGTGGAAAACAAATACCGCTCATTTACCGTAATAAAAGCTTTGACCGTCTGTGCACGGACATGCCAGGCACTGGGAAATGGCACCGGTCTGCAGGGAGGCCTGTGAGTTGTAATGTCTCTGTCACAGCAAGTAATGAGTCTTTCTTTTTTTCCAAAACCATTTTATCAAAATGAAAATCCCTCTCATGGGAAACCCATTTTTCTTTTTTCAATTTCAGGCTCCGTTCAAAACATAACCAAAAGAAACCGAAGCGAAAGCAGTGTGATTTGTAAGCCTCTGCGCAGAGGGATTTGGGCTCATAGCTCATTAGTGTCTGATCTTTGTGAATATTCACCACGGCTGTGAATGTGTTGCTTTTGAAGCTATTTCTGTTTGGCGTATGATAGTGGGTGTTGGAGCCAGCTCTGCCAGAACCTGGGCAGCTGTACATTGAATGCCTTGGTCCAATCATAGGCCAGAGGAGAGATTAGTCAATTTTATTTGCAGTGTGTTCTTTCAATTCTGTTGTAATTTGCTGCAGTAAATAGGTTCTGACTGGTTGGGGGGATGGAGGGTGTTTTGGGCCAGGTTCTCTCTTTGATATAAAATGGTTGGGTTTTCTAACTGAGGGGTGGCAAGTACAAATGCCCCGTCCCCCAACCAACTCATTTTTTTCTAGAAATTCTTGTGTGATTCAAACCATCTACTGCCTTCCACCAGTTAAAATACAACTCACACAAGGGCAAAGCGGGTTATTCTGCAGCATGTACCATTCATGCAGCAGAGCAGCATGTTTTCTGTTATGTTTTGGCTCACCCCCATGTACATGCGTGTGTGTGCGTGCTTGCCTGTGTGTAAGTGTGTGGTGTGTGTGTCCCAGGGTGGAAAAGAGGGGAATCATGTGACTGCTGCCCCCAGGTGTCAGCAAGCCATCGTTTCCTGTTCCTGTTGGAATGGACGGAGCAATCATCAAATCAGAATGACAACTCCCCCCACAGCTGGGTCTTATTTTTGCCCCAAATAGCAGAATGATGTGTATTAATACACAGGAATGCATGAAATGGGAATTATAAACACAGACTGGGTTAACAGGGTTAACTTGGGCAACTCCTTAAGTCTAAAAACACAGTACCTCTTTCATAAATCAAAATAACCCAGAACAGACCCCTTCTACTGGATGGTTTAAAATCTGGAAGTCGATGTTCCCCACATCTTTAGGGGGGTTATCCTCAGGCAGGAAAGTTTGTCATGAGCAACTTAGAGGTTGCAGGTTGAATTCCCAGGTGGTGAACTATGCTGTACCCCCATGAGCTCTTAACCTAAATTGCTTCAGTTAAGCAAATAAGTATGCATTAGTAAAATATGTTTCTATATTTACTCTGCAAGTCAGAAAGAAAATGTGTGTGTGTATGTGTGTGTGTGTGTGTGTGTCTTTCCGTGTATCTCTGCATTCATACATGCGTTTGGTTTGCGTGAGGGAGAGAGAGTGATTGTGTGTGTGTGTTTATATTTGTGTGAGGGAGACAGAGAGTCTGTGTGTGTGTGTGTGTGTGTGTGTGTGTGTGTGTGTGTGTGTGTGTGTGTGTTTGTGTGTAAGAGAGAGATCAGCCATGTTCCATGACTCATGTTTTATTTTCTACCAGGGAAGGGTGAGGAGTCGTACCCAGACCTCCTGGCCTTGGTCATCGCCATGCTCGTAACAGTGATTGTGTCGCTGGGGGTGAAGAACTCCGTGGGCTTCAATAACGTGCTGAACGTCATCAACCTGGTAGTGTGGGTGTTCATGATGGTGGCTGGCCTCTTCTTTGTCAGCGGATCCAATTGGGACGATGGAAAATTTCTGCCCTATGGCTGGTCTGGGGTAAGCACTGTTTAAAAAATATATTTTTTTATTGCAAATAGTAATATACAAACAGCCAGATATCACAGAATTATACAATGACATTGAAGGTATAATCATAAAATATACAGGTATGGTAAACAATACAAGAATTATTTTAATAATTAATAAATAAAGTACATATTAAATAAATAAAATATAAATAATTAAGAAAAAGAAAAAAATAAGAAAATAAAAATAAGTAACTAAAATTAATGACTTTTTATGAATAACTCTTCATTATACTGTATAGTTTTGTTGCTTTTCTTATTGTTTATGAACTAAAGAGACTCTATATGCGATTGTAATTCAATTAAAACTTTTTAACCCCTTTGCGCAGAGGCTTAATTTTACCCATTTTCATCTGTTTTGTACCATTCATGCCTTAAATGAAATTATTTTCATAACTCAGATGTAAATTATGGGCAGTGAATACACAACCCCCGGTGGAAAAATGAAGTTCCACCACTCTAGTTTACAGTGGACACCTGGGAGTCAAATATGTGACTGGTGCTGGTAAAACGGTCCACAAGTCGCATGGGGTAATTTTTCTATTTTTTATAGTTTATGGAAGTACTGATCCTGAGCTTTCAATTGATGTCTCATACACTACAATATGCACATATTTGAAGAAGATATGCTTCGTTGAATGTTGGTACACCTTAAAACACTTTCCTGAGAAAACAGCTCTGAAATGTTAGCAAAGATTCACACCTGGCTTGCAAATTTAATAGGCGCAAAACGGCTCTTACGTTACAGCGTTCACTTTTTTCTATGGAGTAATACGGAGTTTTGTCTGAAGATATTCATATCGAAAGCCAGAGGTCCAGATGGAGCAAGTAGCTACTGTGAATGATGTACGTTCTCGACTTGGAATTCTTCGTTTTCTATGGCTTCTACCGCAGCTACATTATTCAGAGAAGTAGGCTCATTATGGGCGAGGCATGTCGAACCTCAGAGCCGATCGAAACTAGGAAGGTGTTAATGGACAGCTGATTATAGCCCGCCCCCGGCAAACATAGTTTAACAAGCATATCTGTGTTGCTTATTACAGTATTTAGAAATTGTAAATACGTTGTATATTATATTAAGCAACTTGCAAAAAATTATGATAATGGTTATAGATGTCCAAAAATCTACCAAAACCTTTCCAAACCCATGGAAACATATGGAAAGTATCTATAAGCTATCCAAAGCTATCCAAACATGGTTAGGACACACAGCTGTGGTGTCCATTTGAAGCACATTATTACGTCCTATGAGGCAATCAGTGAGGGGAATGACCCTTAGAGAATCAATTTTTTTGTCTCAGTTTTGTTTCCAGTGCCAAATGTCCAACACAGCCCGTTCTCATCATAACAAGATAATTTATTACCAACCAGTCAGACTAGTAATGTATGAGAACATGCACACAATTTACAGCGTAATATGAATTACTACAACTATTACTGTTACAACTACTACAATTATTTCTTATATAAACATACGCCAGCCCATGGATTACTGTACGGGACAACTAGGTAGTGTCATCCATTTATGTCCCTATATTAGCTACAGTGTATGCTGTTTCACAGGCCTAACCATTCATGTAATGAATGGTTAGGCCACACATGAAAGCTTCTGTAGTATAGTATAAATTCCCAGTAAAGTTAGTCTAGCCGTAATAGATTGACAGCTCACCACCATTGTTATTACTTATGGTATACAAATACAAATCGCCTCAGGCAGGGACTTTTTTCCCCAGACTCACCATACTTTATTATTGAGCTTTATTCAGGCGTAGCTTATAGCCAATACCTAATAGGTTTCTAGCTAATAGGTATAAAGTAAACTAAACCAGAATAAGAGAGACTACAGGTTCTTTAATTCTCAATTCAGCGCCACTACTGTAAAACTTGGTGACATCATAAACAATATAACACAACCTAGCTAGCTTTTGTGGCTAGTTAGCTATACTATTATGAATACAACACCAAAAAACAACACGCGCACACCTTGTACACAAGGCATAACTTAGCTATGGAATTAGTGATGGGTTGTTCGCAAACGAATGACTCTTTTTGAATGGCTCTATTTGGTGAACATAGGGAACAGATTCCTTTCGGTGAATGAGCCATTTAGTTTGGCTTTTTTCCCCCTTGTTTGCAAACGTTATGTTACCAGACAGAAAGCGCTGGTCGGCTGTAAATAGGCCTTCTGTAACCTTAGACTATCTTTATACGAATATAACTCTCAACCTGTTTCCATTTATAGTTGTTCATTGTCAATCAAGCAGGTAATTAACGGAATAACAAATATTAATAAATATAGCAAGATTTTCTGTGCTAGCATTTTTTTTGTCTCATAAAATGTGTAGCACTTAAATATCTGTAGTTACGGCTGCTGCACTGGAAAAAGCGGGGTGTAACGCATTACATATTTCCGTTTGTTTAGCTTGCGTAGCATAACAATCAAACAATTAATGTGCTGAATAATCGCCTACAAAATCGTCTAAATAGCCTATGATTGAGAAATGATAATGACAAAAAGATAACTACAACTTGAGATTTTTTAACAAGGGTGGCAAAAATCTGCATGCGTTAAAGAACGTGGGCTAATTAACTTTAAGATGGTGCTCAAATTAGTAAAAGCCATTTAAACATTAGAAAGCATAACTTTAAAGAGGACAACCTCTTAAGTGTCTCGAACCATTGCACGCGAATCATAATTCAGGCTATAAAAAAATTTTAACCAAAATTTACGGAACATTGAATAGTTAAACATTGAGTCAGAATTGGAATCTTTGCATGATAACTCCGTCATCATAAATGTGGATATACAAAAATGCGACAAGTTTATGATTCACATAACAATAATGCTACTTCAAAATAAATTAGTAGTCTAATCATTTAATTATTGGTTTTGGTTATTGAGCGAATACATTTTTTGGTTGATAATAAGGCAAAGTAAACGGAAACAAATTGAGAGTGTTCATCCGTTTAAATCTTAAAGGTAAGATTGCAGAGGGCCTAGTTCTATTTCCCATGTATCGCTACAGTGCTAGCCTATGTTATGCACAAGCACCATTCAAAAAGAGCCATTCGGTCATATAGGCTATATCATAGTAGTTGGGTGAAGTGATCTAGTCCTATTTAATTAAAGTGTGGGTAATTCATATCATATAATTAATATAATAATAGTTTTGAAATATGCCTGTGGCACACACAGCTTTGACAATCGCTCCCATTTTTTACCTATATTATACCTCCGTGGAAAGCTTCGAATGTGTTTTTTTTATTTTTATATTATTTTTAAATCAATTACAATTAGTTCCAAGATATTATTACTCCCAATTTGAATTGCGTAATGTAAGATTTCATGTTGAAACTTACACTGTACACCACATATAGGCAGAAAAGGCAGGAAATAACTACATAATCTTAGAAAGGACATATCTGGCTTTAATAATGCAGGTAAGGTTATGACTTTATTCTATACTTTATGAGAAATTTTCATAGCAAAAGGAAATAATGTGATGATGACATAAATTCACTCTAATAAGTGAGCAGACAAAATAACAGTTTAAGTTACCTATCAGGACCGTATGTGTTTTTTATTGTTGCTGTGATAGTATAAAATTGTTTGGTGGTTTTGTGGTAGAACTGTAACCAACTAAATATATTTAACCCGATTCACTGTCCTGTAGATCACACTGTAAAGTGGTTGATATATTTTTATGAAATATGAAAGAACAGTGGCATGTAGGAACTTCATATTTTGCCCGATTATAGCCGAACTTGCGGTGATTAAGACGATAGTTTCCCATGGTACCTCGCTTTCTGACGTGGTACAATAGCAGTGGCGGATTAAGAGGGGGGGGGGGGGGCTGACTGGGCTGAAGCATATTGGGGGTCCCCAAAATTAGTTAACAGAAAAAACAATTCAATTGTTTGTGTGTAAAATAAATTTTATACCTAGATAGACCAGATGAGGGCAGGGGTGTAGTGTAATGGTTAAGGAACTGGTCTTGTAACCGAAAGGTTGTAGGTTCGATTCCCAGGTAGGAGACTGCTGTTGTACCCTTGAGCAAGGTACTTAACCTGAATTGCTTCAGTATATATCCAGCTGTATGAATGGATAAATGTAATAAGATGTATAAGTTGTGTAAGTCGCTCTGGATAAGAGCGTCTGCTAAATGCCTATAATGTAATGTAATGTAATGAGGAGGGAGGGATGCCGACTGTCAGCAATACGGTGTGTGTGGGATAACTAGACCTTGTTCTGAGATCTTATTTGATGCTACAGTGTGCAAAAGTTTGCCTGAATGCCTGAAAATCGACATATTGGAAGAACCGGGACGAAAGAAGCACTTTTTACAATCATCCAGTTTACTCGAAGGTCAGTAGAGATAGAGAGGCCATATTTTCTGACAAACAACATGTCTGTGTCCCTCACTAACAGCAACTGGAATTTTGTTTCCAGCATAAACAAGTCGGATATAAATTGGCCGCTAACCGGATGAGTGCAATGTATCTTTCGTCCCTGCCGTGCGTTAAAGACAGATGTATTGTAATGTATATATCATATCTATTGTGTCTATGTATTCCTTATTTTAATGAATTGTTAAACACTGCCATTAATTACTTTTTGATTGTGGGTTCAAATCAATAACTGGTTGAAATAGGCTTATAATGGGACATTATTTAGGCTAAATCACCGTGCAACTGTGTTCCAAATACAAAAAACTGACCCTGGTATTTTGTTAGGGAGGTGTCTCTCTACCATTTATGATACTTGTTGCTATCTATTTATGATAAGCCTATGGCAAAAATTAATGGAGAAAATATTTAGAACCATTGGGTGTGCTTTTTGACGTCAGGGTACTTTAGGACTTGAAATGTCAGCTGCTTTCAGCATGCTACTGACGGAGACTGCTCTACAAATTACACCAAAAGAATACATTGTAAGCTGCTGCGGGGCAAAAGAAATACTGAGCAGGGGCAAAAGAAACAAAGTGTTTTTTTAGTTCCGCTCGTTTCTTGGTTGCATTCAACTTGGCTAGCAGCTAAGCCTCGCAAGCATAACACTCGAAACCTATGCTGTCCTCTAGTCAACAGTTGTGTTAAGACAATTATGCATGTTTGGAAAATTCTAAACATAAACACACTTATACAACCGAAAACACTTCCGGTTTTTCAGTATGTGGATGAAATTCTATATAATTACAATTCAATTCAATAAAATGTCTTGTTTACTTACACTAGTAATCATTTTGATAGAAGGGCCCCTGTTTGAATGACCCATGCAACCTTAATCTGGCTCTATACAGTAGGATGTTTGTGATGTAGACCCCAAGGTCTACGCCACTAGGGGCACTGAACAAAGGGGTTAAATTATGGAAGGAATTTGAAAATGTTGTTTTGTGAATCTAAAATTTTCCTATTAAAATGATAAAATTACTCATATATTCCAGGCCTAAAATATTATTTTGGTAACCAACAATTATATCTGTACCATCCAGCTTAATAAGATACCCAGTATCATTAAATAGGAAGCATTATATGTCGTTCCAGAACTATATAGCAAAATACTACTACATTAATGACGATTTACTATCACTGGTCCTAATTACGCAATCAAAGAAATTAAATGCCCCCATTCGCAATATTTGAGGTAGGAAACCCCTATAAATATGCGGTAGGAGACATCTATAACAATGCGCTAATACGGAGAAACCACGCAGACACAAGTCACGATATAACCACAAGAAAAATAAAACTTAAAACTTTCCCATGACATGGAAATTGGAGTTTAGCTACTTTTAGCATTTATATGCAGTGTGGCATGATACTTGTGCAGGTAAAATATGAACTAGGCACTACCTGCCATTCTTTTATTGTTAAATCACTTGGCTTAACAGCCTGTTCAGAATTGGCTTCAGCTGTGACGTCATTACTGGACTCCTGTGAAAACAGCCGGATGTCATTTGCATAAACCCGCCCTCCTTCTGCCTCTAAAGAACAGGGTAGGTATACAGTTCTGTGGTAATGCCAGCATTTCTGTTCTTTACTTAGCCTCTATCACCAAAGAGTATAATTACGAGAAAGTGGAGAGTTCTTGCCTAGCAAAACCGGCCATGTTAAATGTGCTGTGTCAGGGCACTTTTAATCTTTCCAGCTACAATAGTAAGCGCTTCGACATTTAGAGCTTTAACGTTAGTCTACAGCTCTCTAGCCAAGCGGCCTGGTTGCAAACGGAGTCCTGTAACGTTAACCCATACGACCATACCATTCATTACCTCCGAACAGAATCCAACGCAGATTTCGGTGCCACTGTAAAATACAATGCACAAGCTTCCAATTGCTAACGTTATTTAACGACGGCTCACTCAGTGACCACAGGTAGCCTACTGTTAGCAAGCCAACTAACGGTCAATTTTCTAAAAGTGAAACTGTCTAAAGTGTGGCTGCATTTTACCCAAAATTATTCAGATGAATGCTTAAAAACAATAGCTTGCAAAGGGGGGAAAACTTCAATAATGTCACATTTGTTGACCTATAACATTAGCCTACAGGCTAAGTATAATTTAAACAGCTAAGAGGTAATCGCTATACTGTAGATATGTATTTGCCTTTGTAAAAAATACGTTCTTTAATGTCTTTGTTAGATTTTAGATTTAGATTTAGATTTTTCGGAGCGAAAGTGAAGTGTAGGCAAGATTTGGATTGTGATTTCGAGTCAGTTAGCCAATCAATGCAGAGCATGTGAAAAAAAACCTGAACCGTCCACCCAAAATGGGCTATTCAGCGGCAAAGGTAAAAAACTCACTGGATTAATATTTTTTTAAAATATATTACAAAACTTTTTCCCTTAAAAAACCTTATCAACATGTTTGATAGACCTTAAAATAATATAAAATTGACAAAAAATTGTATGACATGGGACCTTACGATGTACACAATGCCGTATTACAGCATATACAACAATAACGGAGAGGAGAAAATCTTGGAGTTACATCACATAGCCTACAAAATTTATTCATGAATAGTAGCCTAGAGGATGTAAAGAAAATATGGCGTGATTTTAGAAAAACTTTTCTACAACATAATGCGAAAAAATGACACAGGTGGTGGTCGAACTAAAGAAAGACTGGAATGTATGCAAAACGAGCAAGTCATGGAAGTGGGAGGAATAGACACGGGTGAACTTGTGACGAAGACCACAAAGCTTCGGAAGGTAACAGTATTCACAATTCATTATAGCCTACTGTAAGCCATACTGAACGCATATAGGCAAAACAATTGTTTAAAGTGCATAAAAAATACAACTCACCATCTCAAGAGACACAGACGGATGGATGGTTCCGGTCATTTTTTGAAATAAAACATCTTTCAGATTTTATTGATTATCAGTCTTTCTGTGCGGCCCAGTACCAAATGACCCACGGACCGGTGGTTGGGGACCGCTGCATTAGAGGATGCATTCATTCTACAGTCCAACACCCTTCGCATGCATTCTGAGCTATATCAGCGCAGACAAATTACGCCTGCTTTCAGGAGATCTAAAAATTCTCACGCAAAGAGGAGAGTGCTATTAAGTAAAGAGTGCCTGTTTTAGTAAATCAGACGGAATACTTAATTGGCCTAATTTACAAAATCTCCACCCCGATTATACGCTTTCACTCCAGGTATACATCAGTGGCGTAGCAAGGATTGCATTTTGGGGTGGGCCTGGAGACAATATAGGCGGGCCAAAGATACAACAAAACATTGCCATTTATGCCATTTAGCTCGATTTAAACGCACATTTGAAAGCCAATATATTATGCCTCAGCTAATCGAGCTGCATATGCCGAATATGCAGCTACCTACCACAACACACACACACACACACACACACACGCACACACAGCAGTAGATATGAATATTTCAAGATAGTCAACACTGACAGCCATTATATGAGCACACGCGAAAAACACTCCTTACTCTATTGATAAACACAACGCAGAATAAAAGATGCTCACCGCAATCAGTGGTTCAGTGCAATCTAATAAAAAATAAAAAATTCACAACAGCATGCCAAAAAGCCAAGTTTAAATTGCTGGCTCGGCGGCCAAGGCTCAAAACTAAATACCGGTACAGTAAAAAAAAAAACATGACGAGTAACTACACACAAGCTGGCACGGTGGCCTTCACCAAGCTAGACGTGAAACAATAACATGTAGCTAGCTAGAATGAAAGGCCTTGCTTACCGTTTGATGTTAGAGGAGGAGGCACTATGGCTTGAATTGAGTTATAATATCATTATAGTCCAATGATTCTGTTAGTTCACGTTCAAATGAAAGGATGGACACATAGTTGAGTCGAGACGTAAGCATGGATGCCCGCATGCTGGTTTTGATCCTATTTGTAGTGCAGCTTGTTGCAGGTTGTGTGACCAAAACTTTTAATACGGCATTGATATTTGGAAATATGTCGGGGGGGCAGCTGTCTATAACTTCCATAAGAGATGGATATACACTACCATCACCTACCTTTCATTTCAGGTGCCGAATAAAGACGGTCAATTCTGCATCCTCAATTACAATGCCATAATGGGCACAGGGGAGCTGTATTGCTGCTGCATCTTGGCCAAATGTGTCTCTGCTAGGCAAAAGGGCAGTGGCAGCCTTCATGAGCTCATACGAGTCGTTGTGAAAACGACAGTCGAGTTTGGCTATTTGTCAGTCTAAAATGTCATTCCAAAGCATTCTTAAATCAGAATTGGTCTTTACGGCGTGTGACCGGCCGACTGTTGATGTCACATGAGAATCCTCCAACCTAGTGGGCAGTTTTCTTTTGCGCAAACTGCTCGCATCCCAATTCCCAATATAATTTTTAGCCATCAGATCCGTCAATTTAAGAACCTTGTCAAAGTCGTTCTTAGAGTTGTCCCTAAATGATACAAAACTCTCTTGTAGTACAGTGGTTAAGGAACTGGGTTTGTAACCGAAAGGTCGCAGGTTCGAGTCCCACGTAGGACACTGCCGTTGTACCCCTGAGCAAGGTACTTCACCTGAATTGCTTCAGTATATATCCAGCTGTAAAATGGATACTATGTATAAATGCAAAAATTCTGTGTAAGTCGCTCTGGATAAGAGCGTCTGCTAAATGCCTATAATGTAATGTAATGTGACTGTAATCATTTTGTAACTAAATCACTGCTTTCAAATAATTTAGCAAATGTGAAGAGAAGAAAGAGAAATTTATTTGTCTGTATCTGTTGGAGAAGCGAGTCAGCATCAACTTTGGTCTGACCAGTGCTTTCGGAGAATTCTGCCAGAGTCTCTAGAATGACATCAAAAAGGGTCCTCACTTTACTGACCGACCCAGACTTGGAGCTCCATCTCGTGTCGACGGGTTTTTCAAGCTCCATGCATCTTCGCTCAGGATGTAACTGTTTTTGTGCATCTAAAAACCTGGCGTGCCGGTGGGACCCTGTCATGAAACTGCAATGCGTTAATCTCAAAAAAGGTGGCGACGCAGGGTGAAACCTTCGACGCGGTGCAAAGCACAAGATTAGATCGATGTGAATTGCAATGTACATAAACCGCATGGTGAAATGTTTTTTTCAGGATGACTTGAACCCCTCCTCTGTTGCCAGCCATTACAGATGTCCCGTCAAAACTGAAGCCGACACAGAGAGCAGGGTCAAGTTCAAGAACAGCGAGCACCTATGTGCAAAGATTTTGCAAGAACAGTACTATGAGTCATATGGGAAATGATGTCATCTCAACACCCACTCTCAGCTCCCCAATCTGGGGACATTGGTCTTTAAGCCAACTGAATGGAGTTTTAAACTCTCAACAGACTTATGGTCTTTACAAATGTACATAGCCATAGTGTCATTACCAAAAAATCTGATACTGTTCTTTTAATGCTCAATACTGTGCGTTTCACTGCAGGGTAACCATCATAAGCACTGATACTTGAACATGAACATGAACACTAACTTCTTGAAATTTGTGCAAGCAAATACATTTTTTTATTACTCTATTTCATCTTTTGTAGGTCATGCAAGGTGCCGCCACCTGCTTCTACGCCTTCATCGGGTTTGACATCATCGCCACCACGGGTGAGGAGGCCAAGAGTCCTAACACCTCCATACCCTATGCCATCACCGCCTCATTGGTGGCCTGCCTGACTGCTTATGTATCTGTGAGTACCCAGCAGCCACTGCTGCCCGACCTGTGCAAGTTCACATTTTATGTTCAGGGCTCTGCTTCTCTGGGCATTTATTTTAAAGGGTAACTACACCCTAGATCACTTTTTTTTTAGCTGTAAACGTGTTTGTATGCCTACCTTATAATGAAACGTATTCATCCATTCCTTTAATTCAACAATTCAAAAATAATAACATAAATCAGGAGAAACTGGTAGAAAAGCGTCTTTGTGCTGCCCCTAACGGTTGAAATTTATTTTCTGCCCCTGCCCCTGCCCCAATCGTGATGTCAGAGTACCTTTTTTGAGGTACCTCTACATCATATGGATAATTGTTGTCGCCCACAACGAAAACAGCCGGCACCTGATCGGTTAGACCCACTACATTACTTTCGTTTCAGCTCCACGTTTTTAAACTAGAACAACGTTGTGTCCTGTTCTCTTATTCCAACTAAATAGTCCACTAAAATATGTTTCTGAAGATATTTGAGGTGAGAAAAAGGCCGGGTATTTGATGTGCAACGTCTAGTTTGATCCGAGTTATACGTAATAATTTGTACAATGTACGTTCATTTATGCAAATGACGACGGACACAGCTCTTCCTCCCCCACCCCTCTCCCTCTCTCACCCCACAAAGTATTTTTCAAAATAGTTTTGTGGGCGGAGACAGGCTGAAACAGTGGGTGTAGTTACCCTTTAAGAAGAAGGTGGTCACCCCTGTTACTGGTATCAGGGTAGCTCTGCCTCTCTTCAGGCTGGTGTTCTGCATTTAGCCTCTGCCTAAATTTGTCAAGAACAAGATCATTTTGAGGTGTCTCGTTGGCGTAGCCTGTAAGACTGCCGTCCATATGCTCATTGCGAGCCGCAATGTCTGCAGTTAGAATCCGACCTTGCAACCTTTGTCGCATGTCTCTCCCTCTCACACACCCATTCTTCCTGTCTAACACTGTGCTGTCCAATAAAGTTGAAAAGCCCCAAATATATAACTTTAAGAACAAGATAATTGGTAAAAACCCAAGTAGAAATAAGGTGCCTTCAAAACTTCACTCACGACTAAAGGCCTGTCAGAGAAATCTGCTAAATTTCAGCATCCACTGAAGTGAAAACCTTTGGGAAACTACAGAATTTGTAGCGCTCCTAACTGAAGGCTGATTTGAGGGCAACTGTCTTGCCTGTCAATATTTGACTCAAAGCCAATGCTTTCCACTGCCTTCACATTGCATAAATATTATCAATGTGCATTAGGAAGTGCAAGCATTATCCTCATTTTGAGCTATTGTCCTATGGTATTTTCTAGAAAACCAGCCAGCAAACGGAGCTAGTTCAGATATGGATGTATGCACAGACAGTACAGGCACACAGATGGGAAAAGCCTTCAGCTAGATATAAACAGACTGCCAGACAAGATGAACAGACATACAAACCGACCAAAAGACAGACAGACAGATGTAAGGCCCCTTTTGTTTCACTGTTACCGAAACAGCAATTGAGTAGTAACTGGAGAGAGACATCCATTTTTTAACCCCAAAATCTATGAGGGAACGATATGGCATCAATTACTCACTGACTTTTACCCATCAAATTCCAATTAGCAAATAAAGTATTTATATAATAATGATTTATTTAAATAACTTAGTTTTTTAGCATATGTTGTTGAAGCTTTAAATTGAATTTCTTTTTTTTTAGCCGGTGAATTTAACAAAAAATGTAACACATTTTTTCCTCACAGTTTGTCAACGTTTACATTTCTGTTGTCTGTGCAGAAACCGTCTGTTTTAATGGCTCTCAAGGCAGCAGCACATATAGAGTTCCTTTCCCAGGAAATTGTACCATGTTTATATCCAGAAGCAAATGCCTCTCTATTTGCCTCACAAATGAGAGGACAAGCTTTGACCCTATGTCCCAATCTGGACATGACGTCCATTCAATTTAGTAATTTTAACAGGAAAGCCATTTCCCTAAGTAAGTAGCTAAAAAGAACAACAATAAAAACGTTGTGTACGTGTGCATGTGCATCATTTAATACACCACAGGCTGCTTGATGTTTTTCCAACAGCTGCAGAACAGAATGTTTGTGGGGGCTTGTTGTTTGTGGGGGCTTCTTATGAAATATAGATGTTAGCAAGTAGTAAAACATATAAATGCTTGAGGCCAAACAAAAATAATACAACATGGTATTTATTAATGGACATAGAGGATCGATAATACAGGGACCCTAAAATATCTTCACCCTGGAAAGTAATGAAAAAGCAGAAGAAAGTGGTCAGATACAGTAATGTTCTTCAAAAGTATATATGGAACATTTCATCAATAAAAAATGTAAGTATTTTACAGCAAGCAAAATATATGTATAAATAAGCGCTGGTCAGGGCCCGTTTTCACGAAACATCTTAAGGCTAAAAGTAGCTCCCAACTTGCTGATTTAGGAGAAACTCTTAAAAATAATGAGCGTCAGTCCTAATTTTATACTCCTAAGAGTATTTCACAAAATGTTTTAGCGCTAAAACCAGCTCTTAAATCTGTGAAAAGTTAGAGGTAGTCAAGAGGACTCCGAAATCACAAAGACCAAATCACAAACAATCCGAAAATGGCTGCTGCCGGCAATCCACCTCATAATCGCGTCAACATTTTAGAAGCATTTAATGATACTAAGCTGTTTAAAAGGTATCACTTTAATCGCGAGGGCTAGTCAGGGATGCAGTCACTTCACCAACAAACAGAAACAACCCAATAACCGGAGATCAAGGTTCTGACAACTCTACGCTATTTGACCACAGGGAAAATGCAGCTATGCAGCGCAGACGAACTAGGTATATCTCAGTCATCAGTCAGTAGAATATTACATCAAACAATAAATGCCCTCTCCAGACCCCACATCGTCCGACAATTCATACGGTTTCTTCTTCTGCTATTTGGGAGACCTCTTAGTGGTAAGATAAAATATTTTGTGAATACAGGCCCTGATGTCTAGAGGAACATTGTTGGTTAATTCTTTAATATGTACCCACCCCCAGAATTCATTGGTGGCTGGTATTCACTGCGAAGATCGGCAAATGTACGTATCCCTCCAGAACAGGACACTCGGTGATGTCATCAATGGCACAATATGATGGGAATTACTGCTACAAAACATGTATTTACATGTAAATGCGATTTCTATGAAATCTTACTCATACCCTTAAAACCCTATAGACAAGTCACGGAAAATATTAAAAACAGAATGATTCAAAAAGTTGAATGGGACCCATGATAATAATAAGCAGATTTCAGGGGATCATTTTGGAGGAGAATCACACGAGGGGCGGCGGGGGTGTATACTCCTCGATGGACTTGACTGATCATGAACCATTGCTTTGCAGGTCAGTGCCATCCTGACCCTGATGGTTCCCTATAACGATATTGATGGCGATGCACCGCTGATGGAGATGTTCGCCGTGCATGGATTTAAAGCAGCTAAGTACATTGTGGCAATCGGCTCCATCGCAGGGCTGACCGTCAGCCTGCTGGGCTCCCTATTCCCCATGCCCCGGATCATTTACGCCATGGCGGGGGACGGCCTGCTTTTCAGGTGAATGCCCGTGACCATGCCCCTCACTGAATAACCCTATCTCACCCACCCAGGAAAAGACAGGCAGGGTTATGGGATATACTGGTGCCATTATGAAAGTTTCCCTTGTTCTCAGTTAAAATTTGAATGAATGTGAGGAAGAATTCTATGCCCTACATAACAATCACAGGTCTTGCCAAAGCTCAGATTAAGTCAGGTTTTTTTTTTGTCTATTGTATTTTTCTATCGCTGAACACGTTTTGTTTGCAGTTACACTCTGGACCAATTATAATTCCAATACACCAGCACATTGATGGTGACCTTGTGCTGTAGAAGGCACCATGCTTTGGATGGGACATTAAACTGAGGTCCTGACTCAGTAAAGTCATGAAAGACCCCTTGACCCTTTTTTTGAGAGTAGAGTAGGGATGTTAGGTGTCCTGGTCAGATTCACTCAAAAACTGGCTCTCTTTGTCTGGCCACATTTACATTGGATTGGCTATACTGACTGGCCAGATACTCTCTTGCAATCCTTAACCCAGTGTTATTCCCTTGGTTGTAATTGCAAAAGAGAACTCAGTTCTCAGTTGACTGACCTGGTTGAATAAAGTTAAAATAAAACAAAAACTTATTTGAAATCAAACATGGTCTATTCCAATGGTTTAAAAACCCTGGTTGCCACTAAAATGCATGTCTGTGTGTCCACATGTTTATGTGCAGGTACAGGTATATATACTGTACATGCACGTGTTTACGTTCGTATGCATGTGCTTGTGAATATACTTGTGTATGGATATGTGTGCATGTACAATACATGTATGTATATTTTTAATGTGTGTGTATGTATTTGTGTGTGCATGTTTCTCTCAGGTTCTTGGCCCATGTGAGCGCATACACAGAGACACCGGCTGTGGCCTGCGTGGTGTCAGGGTTCCTGGCATCCCTGCTGGCCCTGCTGGTAAGCTTACGGGACCTAATTGAGATGATGTCCATCGGCACCCTTCTGGCCTACACCCTGGTGTCCGTCTGCGTCCTCCTCCTGCGCTACCAGCCCGATAGCGACATCCACGGCTTCGTCAACTTCCTGTCCGAGGAGAGCGCCAAGAAGAAGGAGGGCGTGCTAGCCGAGTGCGAGAAGGACGCGTGCTCCCCGGCCAGCGAAGGCGAGGAATATGGAGGCCCAGCCACCAACACCTGCGGCGCTAAAAACCTACCCTCGTTGGGCGACAATGAGATGCTCATCGGAAAGCCCGACAAGTCGGCCTACGCTGCCGGCCACCCCAACTACGGCACGGTGGAGTTGGGCTCTGGCATCGAGGCGGACGAGTCAGAAAGCATCTACGTGATGAAGCTGAAGAAGCTCCTGGGGCCCCGATACTACACCCTGCGCATCCGCCTGGGCCTGCCAGGCAAGATGGACCGACCCACGGCTGTCACGGGCCGCACCGTCACCACCTGCGTAATGCTCCTCTTCGTCATCATCTCCCTCTTCTGCTCCTTCGTCATCTTCGGAGCCGAACACATCTCTAGGAGCCGCTGGTGGGCGGTGTTGCTGGTGGCGTTCATGGTGGCACTGATGGCCGCCCTCATCTTCGTCATCCTGCAGCAGCCAGAGAACCCCAAGAAATTGCCGTACATGGCACCCGGCATACCCTTTGTCCCCGCCTCCGCCATGCTCGTCAACATTTACCTCATGCTCAAGCTCTCCAGCATCACCTGGATGCGATTCGTTGTCTGGTGCATTGTGGGTGAGTCAGTCTTTCTCCTCAACACTCACTCCATCCAGGCAGACAGTGATTCTAGGAGCGTATGCCAAAACAAAGATCATTAAAATCTAATTTAAATGTCAATCGAGTCATCAGCAGCTATACATTTATTATATTACACTATTATTACACATTGTGACTATACAATTATTAGTAGCTGTAGAGCACAATGGAAATGGAAGTATCAGTTATTCAATCAGAGAGTAGATAACTGATTTCAGTGAACATCAATCCAAGACCTTCAAGTATCTTTGAAGACCTTCATGGTCAATTATTTTCTCACATCTGGTGATACAGCACGGTTCTCTGTAGACAAGACTTCCCCCCCATCTGCTCTTATGTCAGTTGAAATTAACTGAATTTAGACCTGTTATTAAGACAAATGTTTTTTAGACTTGTTCCTAAGACAAAAAACCCTAGCTCCACACTCTGCTGGCATAACATTGTCCAAGTCTAGACTGTCATCTATCTTTCTGTTGCATCTAACAGAGAAGCCAAAAGCTCACAGCATCCATCACGGCATGTTGAAGACCAGGGGTCTCCAATCTTATCCAAAAAGGGTCAATATGGGTACAGGCTTTGTTTTAGCCGAGCACTACATTACGCTAGTTAAGTAATCATGACCTTGATAATTATAATCAAGTGTTTTTGTGCAGGTTTAAAACAAAAACCTGCACCCACACCGGCCCTTTTCGGATAAGATTAGACACCTCTGTCGTAGACAGTATAGGTGAGACTGAAACAGTGCATTTTATTATTTTAACATCTGTACATGGTCATCTACATGGTACCTTTTTACACACATATGTGTGCATTTGTGTATACTGTGTTTGTGTATATACAGTATATACTACGTGTGTGTACATAATATGTACTGTTTATGTACTCCGTGTGTGTGCCCCACAGGCCTGCTGATCTACTTTGGTTACGGTATGTGGAACAGCACCCTGGAGATCACATCCAGGGAGGAGGAGGCTCACGCTAGCACATACCAGCGCTATGACGCAGGCGTGGACGACAGCTTTGCCATGGACGAGGACCTATACCCGCAGGACGACGGGAGCCAGTACCAGGGCTGGAATGCCCCGGAGGAGAGGGGTTACCAGTACCAGCAGCAGCCTGAACCCGACGAGCTGGATGACAACATAACCTCTACACAGGGCAGGAGACCCAAAACCAAAGGCAAAAGCCACAAGGGCTTTGAGGCCCTGGTCACAGATGAGATGGACTACTCACCAGAATGACACTTTGGATTAATGTCTTCACAAATTTTCTTTTGTCTAGAATGTTATCTTTCTGTTCTCGTCATCTTCCCTTTCTTTTTTTCTGTCGTTCCTTCTTTCTACCTTCTTATTTAGTTTTTAAAATTTATGATTCTTTAGTAGACAGCTTCATTTAATTTAGGTGGCTTGACACTTATCTTGGTGTGTTAGATGACCCTCTTCTCTGGAGGGCAAATCCCAAAATAATGGCTTGCACTGGAAAGCTGCCATTTACGATTGGTGCACAGAGTGTCCTGTTCCCGAAAATATTCATTTAAAAAAATTAAAAAACTGTTAGAAATGCTCTCACCCATGCTGCTGGAGGCATCTATTTTCACAATGAATTAGATGGCCTTGTGAATGCTTCCTGAGGCATGCTTTTTTCCTATCATACCAGGAAGTGCTTTCCCTACTTTCTGTTCTCTCTCTCTCTCCAGGTGGCTATGGATTTGTGAGAGAAATCAGTTGTGCTCTGATTTTGTCTTCTGCAATGTTGATTTTCCTTCAGTGCCACCGATAGGCTAACCCAGTCAACCCCAGTTTGACATTGCTCTGCACTTAATTGACCAGTTAAAGCAGTTGATTACACCTGGCTTTGTGTATCTGGACAGATGGAATGGAGGAGCTGCCACTCTGGTTACTGCAGTGAGTCTGTGTCAGCGCTCAAAGAGTACACGCTCCAAGTATTCATCTGGTTGTTCCCTTGCAGAGCACTGATCTGAGGAATCTGTTGTGTTGCAAGGTATAACGAACGAGGATGGGATTTTCATCCATCAACGCTAGGAAGCTTGGACAGATGTCACAGTCTTTACACAGCTCTCTTAAAAGCCCCAGGATGTGTGTAAACATCTTTCAACATTGTTTATAATGCATCTTTTATTCTGTTGTTCAGTGTGTTTGCTGTTGGAGGCTATTTTCTATGTAAGAGGCTGTTTATAGGATGTAGCCTTGACCTGTTTTTCCAGTTTATTTTTCAGTTAATATATAAATGGCTTGTAAGCAAAATGAGTAATGATTCCTGATCTATAGATATATTTCACAGTTTAGCAAATTCTCTATGAAAGGGTGATCAGTGCTTTTGCTTGAAGTTATAATTTATCACTGTAATCAGGATTCTGGAATTTTCTGCAAGAATATGTTTCACATTTGACAGTGAAACCCAGGGAACCAGCAACTGAGCACTGGTTTCCATTGTTACTCGGCACTTAATGGACCAATTAAAGGAGTAAATTACTCAGCTAGTTCACCTCACCTGATTTACCTCACCTGATTGAACCAACTTGCAAAACCTGTGGCTGCCCAGTGCTGTGTCTGAATCAGAGCCCTATCTACTGCACTCTGTCTCCTGCGTACAGTGCACTGGCAGAAGTTTGCCGTTTAATGTGCACTGTTTAGCACGAGACGTGCAGTATGCGAAAAATATACGCCATACTATTTTCCAACCATACAGTGGAAATGTCGTAAGACGTCCCACCCTTGTGCGGCCATGTCACGTGTTGTTTTTGTTGTATTTTAGGGGAAACATCAGCGAAGCTTCACCTCATTTTATAAAACGAAGCTTCACGTCATATTTATGCAACCAAAATGTTTGTGTGCTCTCAAATATAGTTAGCGAAACCCATACGGGGGTTTAAAGTTTAAAGTTCCACCGAAAAATTATGTTTGATTTGTAGAAAAGTATCTCTCCTCCTGATTAAAATGAGCTCTCAACCAACTTTTTCTACCTGTAGTGAGAGCAGCCCCCCCCTCCTCTCTCTCTCTATCTTGGACCGAAGAGAGCACAACTAGGGCTTCCTCGAGTCGAGTGCATCATACATGAAAAACCAGGAAAAGACTTGGGGGAAACTCCTTTCTCACAGGAAATAACTGAATATTTAGCAACGTGTCAATTCGCACGGGATTGCTATGGGGTTATTTTTACAGGGCATTTAACAGTGGATAAAATCTTTACTGACGCGGAAGCACGCAGTCCGTAAAAGTTACAGACACGGCAGATTCGGACGGGACTAAAATAACAGATCCGCCAGTAATAATTAACGTTACATTACCCCACTCCCCCCGTAAAACGTATCCCGTCCAAATAGGGCTTAAGTACCTTGATGAATCATGGTTATCGTAACGTTCTATTTTATTAATTTTTTTTAACTGAAACCAGCCACAGAACAATACGACAAAACCATTTCCAAGGCATGGTTTATTTGGCTAAATCTTAGCTAACTATTCTGTCCATATATTATCTGACAAGTGAGTGATGCTAATGTTACTAGCTAGCACCATGGAGGGATGGATAAAAAGGTGGGGAAAGGGATGAAGTATAGGGATAAGGAGAGCGGAAACACTTTTGCTAACTAACTATTCCAATTCAGTGGATCCAGTGCCATTTAAGAGAGAAATGTGTCCGGATAAAAACGTCTTAAACGGCAGCTTAAATCACCTTTAAATCATTTTTAAGGAAAGAATGTATCAATGTAATTTGTTGACATTATAATAAAATAGCAATGATAGCTAGTTTGATGTACGATGTATCCCTACTCAGAACAGTGACAGACACAGCAATGTTTCCTCCCTCGCTGGCTCCGCCTACGTGCTTATGTAATTTACACGCCAATTTGAAGCCACTGTAGTCTTTCAGAAACGAGGAAGTGGTAGAGGTGTAACTTTAGCTGTCAATATTTCCATTCACATATTGTTTTGGCCATCGGCAAAGAGAGACTTAATTAGTTGCGTCTTGATCTGTTAAATAAGGTTAATGTGCCTACCTAATAGTATGGAAGGGTGCTGCTTCGGACATAGCCCAGGACCAGGATTGGGGGCCTTCACCCTGCTGATTTATAAATGCTTTGTTTCGGCCAACTATACACTTTACCCTGGGTATTCGTCTCAGAACTTCCCCCGAGGTGCCTTTGAAGTCAGGACAAGGCCATGTAAAGGCCATTTCATAGTCTGCAAAAAAACTTTGCTTACGGACATTTGCAGGGGCCGTGTGGACCTAAATGACATCATAGCGGACCTAAAGTGGACCCTGAGTGGAAGTCCGCATAGGAAATGTAGTCTACAAAGGGATGTTGGTACGCTTTGCGTATGCTTCCAGTATGCTTGACTATGAAAGGCAAAAGTTTGCAGATAGTCACCTGGACTGTCCTTACGCGAACGCGTATGCTCCCTGTTTTCAGCACTCTGTAAGCACCTTAATTGGTCATGTGTGCTTTCCAGCCTTTCAGCCATGCGGTGACATCATTGTTGGTGTGAGGTGACCCTGAAAATGACACTTCCTTCCAATGTGAGTCACTACACAGGCTTTGTCATATGTCTACTCTGTGGCATCTGTAGTTCTTGCAATAGTGCCTATAGGGCACAGCTATAATGAGAGAGAGAGCGAGAGAGAGAGAGAGATCCACAAAAAGAGGATGTGTCCACAGCAATATAGAGAGTGTGTCCACTGGGACAGCTGTAACATTACTGCCAGTGCTGAATGTTTTTTCTGCACAGTAAGATGCTGATAATTTCCATAACTTGTGTGTAGCTGTAGGCACAAGGCTATAGTGGTCGAAAAGCAAGGCCCCAAAATCAACCTTGTTCCCTGGAGGAATTGCAATCCCTGCATGCAATGAGAGGCCTTATCTTTAAATTCAGTCCTCTACCCTATGGTACTTTCTCCCAATAGAAACCTCCCCAAATCCCACGAGTAGACAGCACTTTGACTCTTGCATTGTTATATCAACACCAGTGTGCTTCCTGCAAGATTACAGCGATGTTATGAGTGCATTTTATATGTCAGCCACTTTTCATCCTGTGCAAGAGGCCACAATCCCTGACTGCTGAAGATGGTTTTTGGAAATTTACAAGTTGAAAATGGCATGCCCGACTAGTTGTTCAGCCAGAAAAACAGTGCGTTTCATTGGCTGAATGTGAAACAGGATTCGAGTAACATTGTCTTTGATATTCTGACACTTGGGGTTTATTATAGTATCATATAAGTTTACAACATCCACACACTTACAGTAAAGACATGTTTTTTGAGTCGTTTCTGAATAGTTGAATGGTATTGGGTGTATGATGTAAGCAGTCATACAGGCTTGTTCAGTGAATTATGTCCAGACATTATAGTATACTATATGATTGGGACAAATTGCTGGCCTCTTGATACTCACACCCTCATCTGTTTTTGTGGAATTCTTACAATAAGTAAGCCAAAGTTAGAAATGCATTTTTTTAAATGACCTGATCAGTGTCCATTTGATTCATTATACTCCAGGATACAACTAACAAATTGGTGGATGTAATGGACACAAAAGAAAATAAAGATATTTATAACAAGCTTTCCCTAACTGTAGATACTAATGATGGAAGAATGAGCAACCAGGACACCAAAAATGGGTGGAGCTACCATATTCAATCAGTAATTCACTGATTTGTACCGATTAGCCTATTTTTGTTGGTTTAAACAAAGTGACTGTAATTTTAGGTCTACCCATCATGATTCCTCATTCTAACATCAGTAGAAAAGATTGTCTTTTGGTAACATGGGGTGGGATTGGTCACTGTGATGGGTGGACTTATTAGAAAGTATTTTGAACCTCATCCTACCTGCCCAAGCTCCATGTAAAGAATAAAATGTTTATTTTTAATAATGTCTTTCCTGGAGCACTACAAACCTCCAATGAAAACATTTTTTTTCTACGAGATAATAGAACCCAGATTTAGACAAATGGCAAGAAATTAAGTAGACCAGAAAAACAAACCTATTTTATTACAGATCCTTCAATAAAAATGATAACACTTGCCACTATTGCTTTTAAAGTCAGCTACTATTTGTTGATCTCCTGTTTCTGTGAAAAAATATTCCACTCCACTCCAAAAAAGAGGAAGAAAAGGTACAATATGCTGTATGTAGGTCCTACCATTGTGGTTTGTTTGGGAAAAGCGGAGATTGGCTTCCCTGTGAATTTAGTATACGTTTCTGCTGTATATTTTGCGATTCTGGTATGAATTTGCTGTATGCTGATTTGTTGGATTTTTTTTTTGTGTGTGTGTGGTTTTGCCCCTGTGGTTCATATAAGGAGATGTTGAAGCTGCCCTCATGCAACAATTAAATGTATTTATTGCAGGTATGTTATATCATACATATAGTGTGTCTCTTACTTTACCATTGTTTGATGAAAATATATCATGACATTTTAAATAAATATTTCACAAAATGTATATATTTTACTAAAGCAATCCCAAGCACAGATCTCTTCCTTCCTGTGTGTCAGTGTGTGAATTTGCTATAAATGGCAGCTTTGCCATTCAGAATCTTCAGGTAATAGTACCTTAATTAAAGTTACTGTGAAGGTTTCTTCGGTAACTGGGGCTGACTCTGTTGTAACTGTTTTTCCAGTTCATAAACATTGGTTTTCAGGGCCTTTTAGCATTACTGTGATTACTGATATGACCATCAGAACTACCACACGTTCATATTTGCATCTCATTAAGGTGATATGAGCAAAAGTGGGTGGGCATTTTATTATTATGAAATACACACTCCAACAGACAGCCTATAACAAACTGTAATACAATGGTTTGCATGGGAACACCCCTACAACTATGTTGTCCCCATACAGAATAATCAAACACTAAATCACTTTTCTGTCTTTTCTACACAACAAACTAAATTTATAGTATAAACCAGGACACAGATCTGGCTCGCAATATGACCAGACAAAGTTGGGAGATGCTCAACGGAGAAAGCACAGTGTGTCAATTAGGAAAGAAAAAATGCCTAACAGGGATCGTATATAGCACAGAATCTAATTACAACAACCTCCAGTGGAGAGGCAAGGAAAATGAACGTAAAAGCTCACGCACACGTGATAACCCTACGCGATAGCGATATACCTTTAGGAAAGCAATCACACAACCCTGCGCAATAGCAATATAACTTTAGGAAAGCAAAAATGCCTAAAATAGATCATGAATCCAATTAGGCCTACAACAACCTCCAGTGGAGAGGAAAGGAAAATTAACGTAAAAGCTCGTGCTGATGAGCATGCACACAAACCTACGCAATAGCAATATAAGTTTAAACAGCCACCTGAGGTTGAACACAACTATACCATATAGAATAATAAAAATAACTATATAAACACAGTATTGCAGGACAGGACACTGATGTTGAGAACCACTGGCTTAGAATCCCATAAAGTCCATGGTTTCCTTTTGAATTTCCTGTCCTTTTGATTCTTAGTTTTAATGCCAATCTGTGACATTTAATTTAAATATTCAATTTAAAGTCTAAATGTCAACGCAGATAATGGTTGTGGGGGGCCTGCCCGTTTGTAATTTAGCTTTTTACCTCCAGTTTCAGTCAGAGGCCAGCGTGTTACCACTGGTCTTGTCGCATGGACAGTAATATCTTCCCCAAATTTAAGGATTACAACAATCATTCAACTTCTGTTGTTAAAAGCAGGAGCAAATGTCTGTTTTGTAGAGGGTTTTAGTAATTGATCTGAATTATTCGTCCTTACCCATATAGGGTTGTCATGGTGTGGAGATTTTCACACAGATTGATGTTCAGGATTCAGGAAACATACACATTTTTACTTAATGCTCACTTCCGCAACACATTGGAGGTCCCATAAGATAGGGTGCACTTTAGCATAATTAATTATACTATTGAGTAAACTGCGGTAAACCGTAATGCAAGTTCAAAACTTTCTTATATTGAGTGGTTTTATTTCAAAATTTAGGATGTATCAGATAAAGAGAGAGATGTCTCTGGTCCTTACCAGGCTCGGCACTATGAGCGGGCGTTTGGGGGCCGAGGCCGCCCTGGACGACCTCTGTGCCTATTGGATAAAGTCATGAAGCAGTCACAGCAAAGTTGTTGAGAATCACGGATAACCAAAACATTAGTGGCAGAAATCACAGAGTGTTTTAAAAACCGTTATTTATTAAATTAATAGATCTCATAGGCCTAAACAGTAGCCAAGTGCATGTGAAATGATTGAAATAACAACTGTAGCAATGCCCAAGGTAGGCTACTTTCCTTCCCTCAGTGACTACTGGAAAGCAGCTGCTGCCTCCAAGGCTGCAAACAGTAGCGAGGTATTTTAATTCTTAGAAGGATTGCCCTTGAGCACACGGAGGGTGTTTGTTTTGTTCAGTTAAATAGCAGTACTTGTACGCAGATGATGTGTGTTTCAGAATGACGTGTTTTCTCATATAACTGTAATGCACTTGGAGGTGGAAGCTGCCTTCCAGTAGTTGATTTGGGAATGAAAATACCTTTGGCTGTAGCAACAGTAACATGTGCTTGAATTTCAAAAAAGGCAAATGAAGTTTCCGGCTGGTATGTAGCCTACAAATAGCCTACGAGTAAAATGTGGCTTAACTCTGTCAATCACGGAAAGAATGCTTTTTTTGCTTTTAACTTATCAGAACGTTGCATATCTAAAGGAGTGCCTCAAGGCTCCATCCTAGGCCCAACCTTGTTCTCCATCTATATTAATGAGGTAGTCAAGGCTGTTGGCAATTCCCGGATACACCTGTATGCCGATGATACCATAATTTACTCAGCTGGCCCTTCCCTCCACGCTGCGGCATCCACCCTCCAACTTAGTCTCACCTCTATCGAACAGTCTTTCCATAACCTCCACTTGCTCCTTAATTCTAAAAAAACCAAATGCATTCAGTTTGACCGGAAAAACAATGTCCCCAGCCCCCCCAAGATCTTCTGCGCCGATGGCTCTGAACTGGAGTTTGTCACCTCATACAAATACCTAGGTCTCTGGCTGGACTCATCTCTCTCTTTCACCATACACATCAACAATATCCAGGCCAAGGTCAAAGCTAGATTGGGCTTCTTATTTCGCAATAAGGCCTCCTTCACTCACTCCGCCAAACACACTCTAGTGAAGATGACCATACTGCCTATGCTGGACTACGGCGATACGGTCTATAGAATGGCATCAAAAAGTGCCCTCAAAAAACTTGACACTCTTCACCACTCAGCCATACGTTTTGCCACTGGTGCACCCCTATCCACTCACCACTGCAATCTTTACAAACTGGTGGATTGGCCCTCACTTCACACTAGACGGCTTCTCCACTGGCTTCAGGTAATTTATAAGACTATTCTAGGAAAGACACCCCTCTACCTCTCTTCCCTCCTTCACCGTTCTCACAGCACTTATCACTTGAGATCCAATGATCTCATCATGCTCACCATTCCAAAATCCCGGACTGCGTTTGGCCGTAACTCCTTCCGCTTTGCTGCAGCAAACGATTGGAATGCCATACAGAGCACACTCAAGCTCACAGTACTCACTTCACTCTCCGCCTTCAAACACAAACTTCAACAAACCTTAATTGATTGTTGCACCTGCTGATCCCCCCTCACTCGTGCACACATACGCATACACACATATACGCCCCCCCCCCCCCCCCCACTCGCGCACACATACGCATACACACATATACGCCCCCCCCCCCCCCCCCCCCCACCCGCGCACACAAACGAATACATACACATACGCCCCCCCCCCCCCCCCTTAGCATTAGATGATTTTATTTATTTGTATAGTGTTTCACTGTCTTTGCCATTCGCATGTATTGTATGTATTGCCTATGTTGTAGTGATGCTGTGTATCTGCATGTGATTGTTTCTCTGCCGGGGCCTCTTGGCCAGATCATCATTGTAAATGAGAACTGGTTCTCAACTGATTCATCTGGTTAAATAAAGGTCAAATAAAATGCTCAAATTGCATTAGGCTACTAAAATGATAAAACAGGGTCCCTGCGTGTCCATTTTTAGCCTACTTTAAAGTTTGTTTTGGTAGGCTACATTGCGATGCTTGAACCAGAATCTGTGTACATTGTCACACTTTGTTTCGCCCAGAATTTGGCAATATGATTAAAATGCGGAAGCCTAGCTATATAAATAACACTGAAGCTATGTTAAAGTAGACGGGGCAGAATTAGCAGAATCCTAGCACCTGCGACTTGCATGACAAACACCCAGCCTTAGTTCATTGATTTGGATTGGAGGAAAGTAGCCTATTTGGTGATGCTATATGTTTATTGAGAGCTGTGTTTAAGACATCCTTAATACCGACATGAACGCATAGGCTAGGCTATAGCCTACTACCAGCTGTGGTTTGTGAAAACACAATATCCCGTGTAGATGAACTGGTATTTTGCTTGAAAATATTGATGAATATGTGCCCGCCATAAAAAATATTAAATTAAATCCATTAAATATAATTCAATGTAGGTTGAGTGATGGGTTTTAGTATGTGATACCGCTTGTGTTCAGTATTCAGAGTGCTGGACATTTTAACATGGGCATTGAGTGCTGAAACTGCTGGATTCAGGAAACAAACACATTTTTACTTAATCTTCACTTCCCTGACAGTATTCAAACTTAGGCCTACCTTTGATGGGTTTTCGAGGCGGGCTCGTTGTTGAACATGGTAATAATCTCATTGTCCAAAGAGAATATTTCTGAACATTTCTATAAAGTTCCCTTTGTTAATTGTCTCTTCTTTTTCCTTGTGCCCTCGAAGTAGAGTATCCTGCTTTGTACACATCATTAACCCCTTTGCTTAGGCCCCCTAGTGGCATAGACCCACACCAGAAAGTGTGGTATCATGGAAAACTGATAGAATACTATAATATATACAAAACCCAAATCCAAAAAAGTTGGGTCAGTATGTAAAATGCACATAAAAGCAGAATGCAGTTATTTGTAAATTCTCTTTTACATGCTGTATATTTAATTGAAAACAGTTTAAAGAAAATATATTTAATATGTTACCTGATCAACTTTATTGATTTTTGTAAATATACGCCAATTCCGAATTTGATGCCTGCAATACGTTCCAAAAAAGTTGGGACAGGGGCAAAAAATATACTAATTAAAAAAGTTTTTAAAAGTTTTTAAAAAACACCTGTTTGGAATATTCCACAGGTAAACAGGTGACGCTATCATGACTGGGTATAAAAGGATATCAAAATACTCTTGATATCTTATTTTCAAGTACTCTTACAAGCGATACTATAACCTCTCTGCATTTGAATGGATCTCTATGGGAATGAGGGGTGGGACTAGAATAAGCAGTAAATTACACGGGTATAGTATGGAACACAGGGAACACATCTAAGTTAGATTAATAAATAGGTCAGGAGAAACAACCCTTCACCCTGCCTGCTCACTTATTAGAGTGAATTTCTGTCATCATCACATAATTACATACCTATATTATTAAAGCCAGACATATTCTTTCTAAGATTATGTAGCCATGAGCGCATTTCACAAAAACAAGTGTCAAGAAGTATCTGCATCTCTGTGGTGAAACGTGAATCCTTTGCTTGAATGGAACGACTGCTGCCTTGTTGATAGCATACTGCAGACTCAAACTGTAAATGATGCAACATGCAAAAGAGAAGTTATTTCAGACAGTAAAAAAACGCCGGCTTATCAGTCGCTATACCATTGCCGACGCCGACCAATCAGTAGTGCTATTTTTGGCATGTGTCCCGCGCCATAGAAAAGGAGTTCTGTGAATCCACTTGATTGCTCTTCTTTAGCAACCCGGATGTCTGTCACAGTAAACTGCAAAAACTGAATTTGAATTATGAGAACTGAATGTGGAAGTATATAGAGAGTTGAATTTTCAGTGAGGATCAAATAGTTTCAGAGCAAATTAATTAAATTTCATAATATTACATTCAGTTTCAAGTTTATTGGAATTCAGTTCCAAACAAATGAATTAAATTTCAAATTGTGCTATTCAAATTCAGTTTTTTAATGCAATTATTCAAGTTGAGCAATTCAAATTCAAATATAAATTATTCAAATTCAGTTTCTAGTGGCACATATTTCTGCCCATAACAAAACTCCATATTACTCCATAGAAAAAAGCAAATGCAAAAGCTGTTTTGCGACCGAACGGAATTGAGTTCAGTAATTCTGTAGTTCTTACCTATTCTGGCACTTGTCCTCTCCACAAATCGTGTTGCCTGTAATCCATACTTTAAGCGAGCTATAACCAACAATTTCAATACAAATTAGTGACTTCTTCAATACACCCCCGGCCAACAGCGTCAGTGCTGAGCGCATGCGTTTCATTGTCAGTGCGAAGAAGTCTGTGGCGTCCATGTTCATTTTTCACTAGTTTGTATAGAAATTATCGCCTATGTACGGATTACAGCTGAGATTTTCGAATAGAATAGAATAACTTTTATTTCCCGCTAGGGAACTTCAGTTGTAGTCCCAGCAACAACAAAAAAGACAGACAGTGGGGCAGACTCGTAACACACAAACAAACATATCAAACAAAGACATCCAACAGAATCATTACATCAATCAAGCGAAGTAAAGTGCAATGCAGCCATGATTAAAAATAGCCCCCGCTGTCCCGAGATGTCCAGTGTCACCAAGCAGTCCAACACACACCTCCACGACTCTCCTCCATACACGCACTCGCAGCGCCACGGTCTCTCTACACCGCCGAAACAGAGCACCGAACTGTGTCAATCTTCCCAGTCGTCTCCTCACTCCTCCCCCGCATTATGTTCTCCTTCCCTGGTTGCCTTTTGGAGATTGCCTGCACTCCTGGAACAGTCCCGAATCTTGAACTCCGGTGAAGAGCGATGGTAACTTTGTTGTTGCAGTCTGCAGATCCAACGGACATTCCTGAGCATATGTTGCGAATGCGTCTCTATGGTGACAACCACAAACAAAATTATATCGACTAGACAATTCGTCGATATTATCAAACGAGCAGCAGGAGTGCCCTGAAAAATCTCCAGCCCACTTCCCCGTTCCACTACAGACACACAGCGCATGAAAAAACAAAGACAAAAGCCAGACACAATAAAACACATTAAAATGAACAAACACGAACAAGAGACAGCTGGACTACATGTCGCCATTACAGCGCCATGTGACGTCACATTAGTTAGCAAGCTACTTTTCATGCCCATTAAATTTGTATGCCTCAGATGTGAATCTTTGCAAGTGTTTTAAGGTGTACCAATATTCAAAGAAGCATATCTTCTTAAAATTGCAGTGTATGAGACATCATTTGAAAGCTCAGGATCTGTACTTTTATAAACTATAAAGAACAGAAAAATGACCCCATGCGACTTTTTGGACCCCGTGTGACTTTTACCAGCACCAGTCACAAATGCTTCATGACACCGACACTTCAACCAACGCAATTGCTTCAACTGGTTTGCTGCGTCAAAAAACTTTGCTCTGCCCATCACTACCTTCTTGTATATCAGAACTATTCTCCATTATTTTCACAGTTTCCAACAATTTTTCATTATTTGCATGTATTCAAGTAATCAAAAACAAGGTCAGAGGCAACCAACATATTTATCCAGACAGTCCAAGGTCATACACAAAAAAGGCAAGACAAGTCATTAAATCCAAATCCAAGTTTCATAAGCAAGTCAAACTAGCCATGCTTCCCAACATGAAACCTCTTGATAGACCAATAAAGGGTTAACATTTAGGACTCCATTTTCTCCATGCAAGAGTTTCTGGACTGATCTTTTTTTTTTTTTTTGTCTGACATGCCATGATATACAAAGCATAGTAAAATAGCACCAATTTTACAATATATGAAAATTCATGAATTGAATGACAATTTACAATTAAATTCAAAATGTGGCCCAACCCTGCTGTTTAGGTGGCCGTAGCCAACCCGTGCCTATGCCAGTGGGTAGTTGTATCCTGTTAGGAAGACAAGCGTAAGATAACATCTGAGGTATAATGCTAAATTAAATCTCTGAATTGATTTAGCAGGGTCTTGACTTGACTTGAACTGGGATTAAAAATCTATTATATGCTACTCATAGCCTTAGATAATTATATTTGAAAAAAATCATGTCAAGTTTGTTGAGAGATGCTGTATGCATTCATTATAAGAGACCACTAATTATACATGCTTCCTGGCATGTGTGCTAGTTTCCTTTATTAATTTGATTACATGCTTATCACAAGGCAGACACAGGAGTGGGTGGGTGATGTTTATCATACTGGATACTGCTCAGTTGCCCGAAGTGGGGAAAAGAGGGAATATATATATATATATAATATATATATATATATAAAAATAAAATCAGTAGGCAGCTCAAATATGTTAGTGAGCCAAGCAGGAGAGGTAGAGGTGCCTGTATGCAAAAAGGAAGGACATAAGGATTGAGCTGGGGTGGAGGAGGGGGTTTTCACTGGCAACATGCAGTAAGCATGCATGCAGGAAGAAGCAGCTATGGTAGGTAGAGGCCTTTAAGTAAACCACTCTATTATGTGAATGGACTATGATCAGTGAATCATCACTACTCAGTCAAGCCATCAGCCGATTCAGCTGGAGCTGGGCTTCACTCTCGTCATCTGCATGAACCAACGCTATACTTGAAGCCCAAAATTCTCCCACCTGTCAGCTCAAGTGACCAAAATTATGTCTTCTGAAGCCCTAATGCACAACAAAGCAGGTAGTGTGACCTATAAGGCAGCCTGGTCAGAGGTAGTTTGTGAAGTGGATAACCACTCATCCATAGCTGGAGGTAAAAGAAACAATCAGCACCACTGATTGATTGTGCCCAGGCATGGATGTTCCAACTACCCTGCAAACCTCCAACAGACTTTCAATGGTCTTGACATCTGGGTAGAGAAGCACAAAATAAAACTGAACGCAAAGAAATGTAAGGTTCTACGTCACCCACATGAGGCACCCAACCACCTTGCTGACTTTCTCCATCGCTCATGATGTGGTGACCCCAGGAACAGACTCCAGGAACTCCAAAGATGAGACTCAGAAGCAGGTCCAAGAAGTGACAATTTAATTACCAATGTGCACACAGGGAGAGAGAGAAAGAGAGCATCTCAAGGCCAATCCAAGAGAACTCTAAAAAAACCTCCTGATACATTCAACATCACAGCCAACAGTTGGCTGAAAGCCAATACAGATGTTACGCCCATAGAACATAACCACCAATTATCACCTTGTACATCGACAATCATCCCACTCCATTACCTCATCAGGGTGCCCCTCTCCACCTCTCCTAAAATCCAGGTGCTTGCTATCATGCCACGAGTCAGCTTGTACTCATGGCTTTGAAGCAGTGACACCTAACACACATTTGTTCCAAAACTTAATATGACAGTGGAAACAAGTGAGATGATAAATATACAGGATATAATTGTCAGTGCAAGCTTACATGTGGCTATATGGCAGCAAGAGAACAGAGCAAGTTTATGCGGTATACATTATTATTATTATAGTAGGAGAAATTCAGTCTGCGCTAATATCAGAAAGATTATTGGTGTGTATGTTCAAAAAACATGTATAAAGCTTGCTGAAAAGGGTAGAACTCACACACTGTTTAAATGGGGTACTTACTCCAAGAAGAAATTCTTAGGCTGAGATACAAAAAGTTGGCTTTTCATTTCATCATTAATACAAAAAGGTATAAAGTGCTCAAGTGCAAGATTGCAGCGAACGTTTTAGTCAGAGACTTGCATCAGTGCTTCTTCCAAGCTGATACAGAGACAGGTAATACGACTCTTTCGACATCAGTCTTAATTGACAACAGGTGAAGCAAGCATGCTGATTAACTGGAATAAAATCCTATCAGAGACATGATTGATTCAATTACATGATTGATTCAATTAATTTCTTGAGAAGGCCATCATACTTTGTTAAATTATCAAAATCATAGGGCTTATAATATAGTACATACATATTTGAAATGGAGAAGTTATATTAACAGGAATTAATTACACTTTTACATAAAAGGGAATTCACATGATCTAAAGCAGTTGGAACATATCCAATCAACAACTGGGGAAATGGTGGACATTAGAAATGGATATATCCAGGAATCATGTGGGCAGGGGGAGAGGGCTAAAGAAAACATGTCAGACCCTGGGGATGCTCCATTTCAAGTAAGAACATCCATCTGCTCTCGTGCTGTAATAATTTAGATTCTAAATCACTGTGTCTACATGTTGTATGCACTCTATCCCACAAAAAGTATGCGTGGAAGCAGGATGTTGTGCCGCTAGGAAATGCCTAGCTACAGAGGATTTAAGATCACCCCTGCATATCAAACTCCTATGTTCATTAATGCAAACCCTAAGTTGGCAGTTGGTCTTGATTTTTTATAATAGAATGAATAGCCTCCCGTTCCCTAAGAAAAGTATTTTGTTGAACAATAGTGAATGGGATCTGAAACAAGGTCTCAACATCTTTCTCAACCAGTTGAAAAAAAGGTATTAATTGGCGCATTAGTTACCTGCATTGGGGCAAAATTTGCTCTTAGGTTTAAAAGATGGATTACAATCAGGTGTATCAGGCTAATCCGCTCTTTATGAAAAAAATATTTCAATTTCTGTTGCAAAATAACTTTTCTACCTTTGTCTAGAAGGCATCAGGAAGCGGTGTGGGCAAAGTCCCTTGTTAAGGATGGATGCTTGATGCTCAGATAGTTGGTGGTCAGTTAAGTTAAGAAGATCAATACCCCTGATTTGTTCGATTGATGTATCTTGACGGGTATCTTCTTATGCCCTTATCCTCTCTTGCCTCTAAGTCAGATCTTGCCCTCCGTTGTCGTGGGTGGAATTGATCATTCCTGCTGGTGGAAGAACCTCTTGACCCTAAAAAATCTGAATCTGAGCCTGATCATAACTCGGATGTACTGGATCCAGACGTATGATGAGGTCTCTGTGGTTTACCCTGTTTACTCTAGGTATGGTGGCTGTTAGTCAACCAGGGATAGACTCATCTATCACGGTAGTCCAGGGTGTCCCTCTTGAACCTGGTATTTAGCTATGGTGGATTCTCTGTAAGGTGGATTTCTTTATCCGCTTAGGTTAGTTCTTTTTGTGCAAACTGCATAATAAGTGTAGCCAAGTCTAATGAAGCCTTGTTTAAGACCTCACATCATTGGGTGCAGAAAGCCTCATCATTGCAACCCAGAGTTGGCTCCTTTTGGGTGCTGAGCCCTCTGGGGATCCTCTTGGATCTGATGTATTCACTGAGAGTCGTTCCATGTAACCTCTTTTGTTGAAGGTAGGAAAAATCATCTTTAGTCTCAGTAGCAGTGCTACAAATCCCTGAATCTGAGAATAAAATAGCTTCTATGTCCATGTCTGAAAATGTTTTAGTATTAGCTTGAATGTCGGTCAATTTGTTAATCTCAGCAAAATTAGCCATTTTGTGACCATACAAAATGGTGGCTACAGAACTAAGGAGACAAAAACTGTAGGAGAAATGTTATTATGCATGGGACATGTGAGTCATTGCAAGCTTATGTGTGACTATATACGGCAACAACAAAACAGAACATGCACTCAATAGATTCCAATTCCCTCCTGGACTATCCCATCAGGCCCATTTCCTTTACTATACATATTACCACATCTGAGCACTCGCACCGGAAGGCCTGAACCAGTCCAAATCCAGCACACCACATCAGCTCAGAACATCCTGGAAGTCTGTGATACAGTTGAAGTTCTGGGTGTCACCATCCAGGGTAACTAACATTGGGATGGTCAAGTGAATGGTTGGACTTCTGCCAACAGGAAGCTCTTAGTAGAGCTGAGCGATAAAACAATCTTCATGTTGAATCATCATAAAATTTTCATCAATAACGATAATAAACTTGGGCAATTCAAATTCGATATAACCTTTGTCTGTTTTTTTCCCTCTAAATTACACTGAAATAGGCAACACATGCTGCCTATCGCAGTGCGAAGGATTAGGGCAAAGCCAGCACAAAATCCTAAAGGAACAATGTTTTCCCTCAACTTTATTCAGTTTTGTTGTTTGCGTTTACTCTGTCCTATGCTCCAATTCATAACTGTCCAATCAGCTAGTACACACAAGGGCGTAATTTATGGGGGTTGGGGGAGTCGCGACCCCTCCAATATCACAAACAGGTTAATAAGACCCCCCCAGTAATATAGCATAATGACGAGTATACATTCATTTTATATAATAAAGACAAAGGTAAAAAGATAAAATAAATTTTTTCCTGTGTTTGTTACGGGCCACCCTGGACCCCCGCCCCACCAATTTTACACTTGGTTGCGCCTCTGTGCTAGTTTGTTCCCCCCACTTGTTACCAAGCTGCCAGTCACACAGGTCAGCCACCATCCAGACAAACGTGAGGGAATGGAATGGTAGATCTATGCTCATGCACTTTTTCATAATGTTAACGTAATGAATACCCAGATAGCCATGAAATGTCGACCCAGTTCCAGCCCGGTATCTGCCGGCTGAGCCTACCACAGTTGGCCCAACGCTGGCGGCCGGAGTTGGTTCGGACTCTTTTTGAATGTCTGCCCATAATCGGGCCGAGTACACTGGCCCGATTCCAGTTGCCAGAACTCTGCCGTCACTGGGCCGAAATAACCCCAGCGTCATTATGATATCATCTAATATTTTTATTCTTCCTATATTCTCATATACATATTTTATGTGTATACAGTGTATATTGCACATTTAACCTTTTTAAAAAATAAATAATCAACCACAAACACTTGGTTTTAGAATTGTGACGCAAAAGATTTTATTGGTATAAATTGACACGTTGTTAATGTACATCTTACATTTTAATTGATCATTCTTCTTTAATTACTGTTAGACATTTGCAACATTTTGCACTTTTCATATTAGTTATTAGTAACTATTAGTAGTTAGTAAATAAGAAATAAAATAAAAATTTAGGCTACGTTTCATGCTGCGTTTAATATGCTAAGGCTATTTATTACGAAGAATTGTCCAATCGATTAATAATAATTAATTAAGTAGCATATTTAACCTATTTCCACGAATCCACACTGACTGAGTGTGAAAGCCCTATATTTCATTTGATTAACTTTTCATATTTGTCAATGTCATTTTAAAAGCAACATTTTGAACACCCTGTTACTATGATTATATTGTCAATTGAAACTAGCTGAATACGTTTAAGGTTACATTTTCTCCCGATTTCTCCCGATTTGGTAGCCAATTGAACCCATATTCTAATTCAATTCCCCCCGTGTAGCAACCGCTAGAGAATCACCACTGCAGACGAGGTAGTAGACGAGGCTGCCACGTCCTTATTCAGGGCGCGACTTCTCAAAGCCTGACCCATGATTCCAACTCGCCCAGGGCCGCTATGTGAGCAGCGATTCTCTACGAGCCCCTCCCCCCACCGGAAGCAGCTGCCAATTGCCACTCCCTCAGCCACCAACCACACTCGGATCTGGCAGACCCTCGGAGTACAACTGCACTGATTGAAAGTCAGCGCATTTTACCGCTGTAAACTTTTTTTTAATGAGGCATCCTCATTAGTGTGGGGCACGGATTAGAGTGGGATACTGGGTAGAGTGCACCCCTGTTGACATTCAGTCCGAGATTTGAGTCGTTACGCGTTTTATGTAATGGCGGATTCCCAGGTTCCGAGTTCGCGTACACAATATAAAATCTGTACACAGTGGACAATTTCTTAGTAAGGTAAAGCGAAGTTATTATATGGTGTGTGTAATTCTGTATTCTGTGTAGTTCATAATATATACAGGTGCAGTTCAAAAAATTAGAATATCGTGAAAAAGTTCAATATCTTTTGTCACTCATGTCAGAAAGTGAAACTCATATATTATATAGATTCATTACACATAATATTTCAAGCCTTTATTTCTTGTAATTTTGATGATTATGGCTTACAGCTAATGAAAACCCAAATTCAGTGTCTCAGAAAATTAGAATATTAAATTAAATTAAACAGAAATGTCAGCCTTCTGAAAAGTATGTTCATTTCTATGCACTCAATACTTGGTTGGGGCTCCTTTTGCATGAATTACTGCATCAATGCGGCGTGGCATGGAGGCGATCAGCCTGTGGCACTGCTGAGGTGTAATGGAAGCCCAGGTTGCTTTGATAGCGGCCTTCAGGTCGTCTGCATTGTTGGGTCTGGTGTCTCTCATCTTCCTCTTGACAATACCCCATAGATTCTCTATGGGGTTCAGGTCAGGCGAGTTTGCTAGCCAATCAAGCACAGTAATACCATGGTCATTGAACCAGCTTTTGGTACTTTTGGCAGTGTGGGCAGGTGCCAAGTCCTGCTGGAAAATGAAATCAGCATCTCCATAAAGCTTGTCAGCAGAAGGAAGCATGAAGTGCTCTAAAATGTCCTGGTAGATGGCTGCGTTGACTGTGGACTTCAGAAAACACAGTGGACTAACACCAGCAGATGACATGGCACCCCAAATCATCACTGACTGTGGAAACTTCACACTGGACTTCAAGCAACGTGGATTCTGTGCCTCTCCACTCTTCCTCCAGACTCTGGGACCTTGATTTCCAAATGAAATGCAAAATTTACTTTCATCTGAAAAGAGGACTTTGGACCACTGAGCAACAGTCCAGTTCTTTTTCTCCTTAGCCCAGGTAAGACGCTTCTGACGTTGTCTCTGGTTCAGGAGTGGCTTGACACGAGGAATGCGACATTTGTAGCCCATGTCCTGGATTCGTCTATGCGTGGTGGCTCTTGATGCATTGACTCCAGCCCCAGTTCACTCCTTGTGAAGCTCCCCCAAATTCTTGAATGGATTTTGCTTGACAATCCTCTCAAGGCTGCGGTTATCCCTGTTGCATGAGCACCTTTTCCTACCACACTTTTTTCTTCCACTCAACTTTCTATGAATATGCTTGGATACAGCACTCTGTGAACAACCAGCTTCTTTAGCAATGACCTTTTGTGGCTTACCCTCCTTGTGGAGGGTGTCAATGACTGTCTTCTGGACATCTGTCAAGTCAGCAGTCTTCCCCATGATTGTGTAGCCTACTGAACCAGACTGAGAGACCATTTAAAGGCTCAGGAAACCTTTGCAGGTGTTTTGAGTTAATTAGCTGATTAGAGTGTGACACCATGAGTTTCCAATATTGAACTTTTTCACAATATTCTAATTTTCTGAGACACTGAATTTGGGTTTTCATTAGCTGTAAGCCATAATCATCAAAATTACAAGAAATAAAGGCTTGAAATATTTCACTCTATGTGTAATGCATCTATATAATATATGAGTTTCACTTTCTGAAATGAGTGACAAAAAATATAGAACTTTTTCACGATATTCTAATTTTTTGAGCTGCACCTGTATATAACTGTTAGCCGTTGAGAGTAATCGACCAAATGTCTGTAGCACCTAAAGCTAACTAGCTGCTAACCGTGTAGTCAACGTTAGCTAGATTAGCTAATGTAAACAGCATACCGGAGGAACGAGAAGAGGACGTGCCGGTTAGCCACCCCTGCTTTCTGCTAGGAAACAGCAGTGTGGCGTCCACCTGCTGCGTGGGAGATTTTGCCAGGATTCGGGACAGCACCGGTGTTAGTGGTACCTCCCGCGACGTGGGATATTAGTTTGCTGTAGAGCGCATTCGTTTTCAGCGTTTACGTTTCCCTTTCAAGTATAGTAAAGTATTGGCATTTGCGTAGTATTGTGATTTGCATATAAAGGTGACTGCCGCATAGGTTTGTGCATTGCATTTAAAGGGGAATGCATGCCAGGTTTGTGCATGGCATTTAAAGGGAAATGCATGCATAGTTTTGTGCATTTGCATTTTGGAGTTGCACCCTCAGGTTTTGTGCATTTAAGGGTAATTGCAATATTGCTTTAGGTGTATTGTATTTACTGTATTATTCTATTCACCTTTTTATATAAACTTTTACTTCTTTAAAACACATTCTTTGTGTCATCAAAATCTTTATTATTGCAAGGTCGGTTAAAGTACAACTTTGTATTTAATGGTTATTATAGAGTAACGTACTCAGGGCGCTGCTCTTTACGCTATTAAAGGGCACTATATCGCTACAGTAACTCTCTGCAGATCTACCAGTGCTCCAGGTTACAATCTCTCTCTCCTTCTTAGTTAAAAAATTCAGATTTTTTCCCAATTGCACCCCTATATGATTCAATTCCATGTAGCAACCGCGTAAGACTTCGCTGTTACAACCCCGTCAGCCGGTAGAAGGAAGGAGTGCGGCGCGACTTCTTCAGGGCGCAACTCCTCCAAGCCCTGACTGAATCCAGCTCCCCCCGGCCGCCAATAGCTGCTCCCTCGAGGCACCAGCCATACTTGGCTCTGGCAGGATCGGGGATCAAACTGGGGATTTAACCCCTAATCCTCGGGGCGCAACCGCACAGACTGAAAATCTGCGCCTTTGTCTGCTGCACCACCGTGGCACCTCCACTCTCTCTGTCCTTCCTGGCCACATCCTTCCAGCATGTGACAGATGCACTCAAAAAATAAATAGTTGGAAAGCGGTTGCGTGTATTGGGCTATTATTAAGTATATGTGACTTCAACTGGTTAAATTGAAGACATCACACATAGGCTATTGTGTTCAACCACCGTACATGACTTTATTGGTAAATCGTAAATCGTTTTTTAAAGTAATTCCAATGATTTATTTGTTTACTTAATGTTACGTGCACTGTCCACTGTGTCCAGCAATTATTTTTTTTGATTGTGTGATGGGTATAGCCCAGTCATGATGTATTGATACGTTCACTGCCTTCTCCATCATGCAAGATCAACTACGATGCACAAAGGCAAATGGGGTTTTTAAAGGCAGTGTCACTGACACGTTGGAAATGTATACCCCCACAAACATTTTTTTAGTAGAAAGCTGGCAACCCAGGGGGCAGGTACAAGAGACAGGTCATTAGAATATCATGCCCTGTGCCACCCACATTTTGAGAAATGCACCCGCGTAGTGTAGGTTAGAATATGCCGTATCTCACCCCGCGTTAAATCCATGCAGGAGAGACACTTAAGCGCATGACTTAAGTTGGCCATCTCTGAATCCAGCCCTGAGTGATAATAAAAACAATTCAATATAATAAACACATAATATATAATACATTTCACATAAAACCTTTTTTGCTACATCATGAGTCAGTTGAATTTATGAGACATAATTCTACTTCCTGCAATTCAATTAAAATCTTCTTCCTCCTCAATTCAAATTCAAATCGCCCAGCTCTAGCTCTGTGCTCTGTGGTGGTTGAAGAAGTTTGGTGTCCCTGACTAATTATCACCATTTACACAGGCTGGCTTGCACTCTGCATTAGAATATGCAGCCCTGGTCTGCTACAGTTCTCTGACAACAGACCAGGCCAGTAGGCTGGAATGTTTACAGAAATTAGCCTGTGAGATTATCTTTGGCCAGGCATACACAGGGTACCTAGAAGCACTTTGTACTCTCAATGTATTCTCCCTAACTGACAGATGCACTAAACTGTGCCTTGACTTTTCCAGAAAGCTGCTAAAGTCCAACTGGCTACACATGTATGGCTCACTTTTCTTCATTGATGATGTAACTTCTGACAGCAGCTTATTATCTGCTCAAGTTCAAGAAAATGACTCCAAACTCATTGGACGACATCCTACAGCAACACAATGGGCCTCATTCACCAACCATTCTATGAACAAATTTGTTCTTAAGATTAAAAAAAGTTAAAAGTTTTTATGAACATTCTGGCATTCATCAATGTTTTCTTAATTGGGATTTTTTTCTTGGGCAGAATAGAACCTCAGAACACAAACATCAGTTAATCCCAAAATGTTGGGTCTTAAGAACAAATTTGTTCATAGAGTGATTGGTGAATGAGGCCCAATGATCCCAAATATACTGCTAATGCAACAAAGTTTTTCAAAACCAAAAACTGGAAAAATCTTGACTGGCGAAGTCAGTCACCCGATCTTAATCCAATTTATTTAACATGCAGTATGTTTCATAAGAAGAAGAGAAAACTTAAGTTAAGGCTAGTCCCCAAAACAAGTAGGAGCTGAAGATTGCTCCAGTACAGGCCTGGCAGAGCATCACCAAATGCTCAGCACCTGGTGGTGTCTATGGGTCACAGACTTCAAGCAGCCATTACATGCAAAGGATATGCAACAAAGTGCTGAAAATGCCTACTTTGAAAAGGTAGTCTTATGGGCAGGTATGCCACTGGAACTGGCTTGATGATGTGACTACTTTTTTTTCAGGGTCAAAAAGTGGAATGTTCATGACTGGCCAAATCAATCGCCCGACCTGAATCCAATTGAACATATGTCACTTCCTGAAGATAAGACTGAAGGCAAAAATCCCCAAAACAAACAAGCACTGAAGATGGCTGCAGTACAAGCCTGGCAGAGTATCACCTGGGAAGATACCCAGCATCTGGTGTTGTCTATGGGTCACAGACTTCAGGCAGTCATCGAATGCAGACCAACCAAGTTGCAACCAAGTACTAAATATGATGACCTTATTTAAGATTATGTGAATTATTGTCCAATTACGTTTGGTCCCCTAAAATAGATATACAGTATGTATGCAATATAGAAGCAATTAATTATTGCAATTAAACAATTAACTTATTTCTACACTCATGGCTATGTAATATATACGTACGCATACTAGTATGTAAATGGATACCGAGTGTACGTAAATATATATTTAGCCACACACACTATTCACAAAGCAAGATAAGCAAGTTAGCCAGATAACTCTAAAATAACACCATGAAATAACCTCAGAAATTTACTTCAATATCAGCACAATATGTATGACTGAATCACACTCCTAAACCAGATTCTAGTGCATTGATAATAATGATAATGCTGATAATCCTGTTTTGTGGAATACCCCCCTGCAATAAAAAACACTGGTATTGCAGTTTTTTGAGAAAAATATCTTTAATAAAAGAAACATACTGAGCATACTGAGCATAAAAAAGATATATTGCAATAAATAACCAAGACCGTCCTTCTTGGATGTAAAATTCTGAAAAAAGAAATGTTGGAGAGGTTTTTTGTTAGTGATTCGCCCAGATGGATTGTCTCCTGTGTGAAGGAGCACTGGCACCACACCCACTAGACTACAGCTACAGTCAAGCCGGAAAGTCTGAATACCCCTTTCACCTTTTGCATGTTTTATTACATTACAAACATATTCTACAATAGATTCTACACAAAATAGCCAATAATTACAAAGTAAAAACATGTTTTTAGAACTTTTTGCAAATGTATTAAAAATCGAAAACTGAAATCTTTTTTACATACGTATTCATACCCTTTGATTGAACATATTTTTAAAGTATCATATTTAATATTTGGTCGCACATCCTTTGCATGCTGTTACTTCCTGAAGTCTGTGACCCATAAACATCAAAAGACTCTCGATATCTTATTTCCAGGTACTGTTACAAGCGATACTATAACCTCTGCATTTGAACTGATCTCTATGAGAATTCAGCTGATTCAGCTGTAAATGACACTGGTACAGTATGGAACACATGACTGGCGAAATGGCTGTACGTCATCAAGAGTCTAAGGTATCAAACGAGCCCCAAACTATCACTCTGCGGCCAGATATGGAGTAGATGTAGATGGATCCCTTTAAGGGTTGTTTCTCCTGACTTTCCCCCCATAGAGTTCTATAGGAAAATGAGTCAGGAGAAATAACCCTTGCAGTGATCCATCCACATCTACTCCATATCTGGCAACAGAGTGATGGTTTGGGGCTCGTTCGATAGCTCAGACCCTTGATGACTTACAGCCATTTAGCCAGCCATGTGTTCCATACTGTACCAGTGTAATTTACAGCTGAATCTAGTCTCACCCCCCAATTCCCATAGAGATCCATTCAAATGCAGAGAGCTTATAGTATCGCTTGTAACAGTACCTGGAAATAAGATATCGAGAGTCTTTTGATGTTGATGGGTCACAGACTTCAGGAAGTAACAGCATGCAAAGAATATGCGACCAAATATTAAATATGATACTTTAAAAATATGCTAAAGCAAAGGGTATGAATACTTATGCAAATTAAAGATTTCAGTTTTCGATTTTTAATACATTTGCAAAAATTTCTAAAAACATGTTTTCACTTTGTCATTATGGGCTATTTTGTGTAGAATTTTGAGACAAAAAATGAACTCAATCTATTGTAGAATATGTCTGTAATGTAATAAAACGTGGAGAAGGTGAAACGGGTATTCAGACTTTCCGGCTTGACTATATGTGTCATTCATAGGTCAGTCAGTAGAGACTGGTAATTTTCCACTCAGGAGGAAAAAATGTAAGCAAAGACCTTCATGGTGGGCAAGTCGCACATTTATCATTCATACTGTAGCTATACACATTTTATCATTTGTACTCACAATAACTGGTTTACACATACAATACAGTCATGAAAAAAGAAATATTTCCAAATGAAAGTTAACATCTATGACAAAAAATAATAAATTTCTATCAAAATGCAAAAAAAAATTCTAAAAGATTTTTGGTATGTTTCCTTGGAAATGCGCACCCCCCAATTGATTCTGTGCAGATACCAGTTCAGCGGTCAGAGCCAGACGTTGATGTGAGTGGTCCCGTAAGGTCTGCTGGGGTGAATGCCAATGCAAATCTTTTACCAGAAGTCTGATGTAATTAAACATCTGAAAAGGGTGGAGGTGGGTGGGTGGAGGAGGGGTGTAGTCTCTGTATTTCACTTCACTGTACACAACACTCAAATGTACAAAGCCACAGGCTCCTGACACACAGAGTTAATTTTCCCTTTGGATGGAGGGTGTCTGGGGTGACTCGACCCACCTCATCCATCCAGCTCAGACGTGTGCGATCTTGGCATGGTTGGTGGATGAGGAGGTAGGGGTGAGGTTGGCCCCACCCTGCTTGGAGTAGTAGAAGCGGTTCTCTGCATACTGGGCGGGGCGGTCACTGGAGCAACAGCTGATCACGGAGCCCCCCAGCAGACAAAAGGCAGAGCCCACCCAGCCAGCATACAGGGAGAAGCCGAAGGACATGAGGCCGTGCTCGTGGTGCACACCGATGGGGAACCACACGGTCGACACAATCCCGCACAGAGCTGGGTGGAAGGGCACAGAATAAAAAGGCATAATTAATCAAACTGCAAACTGGAGGCCCACTTAAAGCTTCACACATCACTGCCTACATCTCAGGATTGCTCATAAACCCTGCCTTTTTTTGGTACTTGCCACATTTATTTTGTCATTATGACCATAATTCAAGTAATACGTGACCTTCATTTTGATTCATAATGAACTCCAAGCTGTTTTTGGAGGTTTCTTCCCAGCTGCCTTCATTGCCTTTTTCCCATTTTTGCCTTAATTTAAAAAAAAATGTGTTGACTATCCCTCAGCTATCCTTCTTACTGCACTGAGAATGTCCCATTTTTTTTATTTAAGATTTGATTACTGACAATCATCACAGTTGGGTTTCTGTCTGAAAGACTATGGCCTGAATTCAGTCAACATTTACATGAACTTTGGCTTAAAAATAAAATCAAGTGTCAGTTTTTTTCTTCATGAACAGTTTGGCGAGTTCTGCAACCACCAAAATTTATTTAGCAATATGCGTTTAAGAAGAATAAAAAAATAATTGCATTTATTTGTAAGTCAGAGGACAAATATTGATTAAATCCAGACCACAGTTCAAGGGATAGTAAAAATGTTTTACTTATAGAGCCGGATTCAGAGATGGCCAGCTTAAGTCATGCGCTTAAGTGCCTCTCTTGTGCGGATTTAACGAGAGCTGACTTATGCCGTATTCTAACTTGTGTTGTGCAGGTGCTTATCTAAAAATGTGGGTGGTACAGGGCATGATATTCAAATTACCCGTTTCTTGTACCTGCCCCCCGGGTTGCCAGGTATCTACTAAAAAATTATTGTGGGGTTATGCAATATCAACGTGTCAGTGACAGTGCCTTTAATAAAAAATCCTGCCTTTGCGCATCATAGTTGCTCTTGCGTGACGGGGTATAGGCATACAGTGAACGTATTAATACACTGCCTGGCCAAAAAAAAAGTCGCACACTATTAATATTTCGTTGGACCGCCTTTAGCTTTGATTACGGCGTGCATTCGTCGTGGCATTGTTTCGACAACCTTATGCAACGTCACAACATTTATTTCCGTCCGGAGTTGCATTAATTTTTGGCCGAGATCTTGTATTGATGGCGGGAGAGTCGAACTACTCCGTAAAGTCTTCTCCAGCACATCCCAAAGACTTTTAATGGGGTTAAGGTCAGGACTCTGGTGGCTAATTCATGTGTGAAAATTATTCCTCATGCTCCCTGAACCACTCTTTCACAATTTGAGCCCGATGAATCTTGGCATTGTCGTCCTGGACTATGCCCATTGATGGGATAACCTGGTCATTCAATACATTCAGGTACTCAGCTGACTTCATTTTATTGCTGCATAACGTTGCTGAGCCTAGACCTGACCAATTGAAGCAACTCCAGATCATAACACTGCCTCCAGAAGCTTGTACAGTGGGCACTACGCATGACGACTTTTTTTTTGACCAGGCAGTGTACATCGCGTTGATAAAATGATCATAGCTTCTATTGATGACTGGGATATACCCATCACACAATCAAAACAATAATCACTGGACAGTGGTTGCACACAATATTACTAAGTAAACAAATAAATCATTGGATAAAGATTTATATATATATTTTTTTTACGATTTAGCCTACCTAATAAAGTAATGTACGTTACCATAATAGCCTAGATGCGACGTCTTCCACATAACAAGTTGAAGTCACATATACTTAATAATAGCCCATTACTTGCAACCACTGTCCAAAAATGTATTTATGTGAATCTGTCACATGCTGGAAGGATGTGGCCAGGACAGAGAGACATTTTAACCTGGAACACTGGTAGATCTACACTGCAGGGAGTTACTTTGTGCTTCCTAATAATTTTGGAGCAGCTGTGCTCACACAAGTAGGCTACAAAATCATCTCTCTGTCAAAGCGATTATAATCCAAACACTGTCTATCAATGAATCCATCTAATATTGGTCTGGTATTATATACCAGACAGTCAATCATAGCCTACTTTTACATATTTTTCTTTTTATGACCGCCCTTTGATAATTGTAAGTAGGCTAGGCAAAGGAAAATAAAACCAATATTTTTTTCAAAGAACATGCACTCATTCTAATAATCAATTTTTCCAAAACATACTGTATTTTTCATAATCATCTATTGGTGGCACTAGACATAAACTACCTTTTTTCCGTGGGAAAAAATGATTAAGTTTAAACTCTGAATACGCGTATCTTGCAGACACACCTCCTTTTCATCAAATCTCCACCTTGCACGCATATATACTGGAGAGACACTTAAAAACTTAAAACAGTGGATAAGTCAAATGTCTGAATCACAAGCAGTGTAGTATACTGGTTAAGGAACTGGACTTGTAACTGAAAGGTTGCAGGTTAGATTCCCAGGTAGGACACTGCCGTTGTACTCTTGTGCTTCAGTATATATCCAGCTGCATGAATGGATAAATGTAATAAGAAGTATGTAAGTCGCTCTGGATAAGAGCGTCTGCTAAATGCCTATAATGTAATGTAATGTAATGTAACAAGCAGCGTAAGCTATGTGGAATTTGGGGAGCAAGTCCCATTTGCATGTGCTTATCTCAACTCTGAATCTGGCCCATAGAGATTTATGGTTTACATAAACAGGATAAAGTAACACTTTTACTTTGAGGTGTGTTGTTCAGTATCTATCATTCACTCTGAAAACGGTACAATTCCAATGTGGCGAGACTCAACCCCCCCTGGAGTAACAAAAGTTTGCAGTAAGCATTATTCAGATATAAACAGTATTATTAGTTAAGTTTAACACGATCATGTAACAGGATGTAGGAAGCCTGTGGTTCGGTTGGGACTGGGTAACACTCCAGGTCATTGACCAAAGTTCAAGGCTTAAGGTGGAGCAGTGATGAGAGAGGGCCTCCGGTATGAGACAGCTGAGGAAGGTTTAAAAAAACACTATTTCTAAAGCATATACTATAAAACTATGGTGGTGTAGGTGTCTGGTAAGGCTTTCAAATCCACAGAGGATGTTAGCTACCAAATCTAAAAACACAGGTGCTTTTTTAATTGAATAGCTTAACTAAATTCCCATATATACATAATACAATGCACAAAATGGTGCAGAGCTGAAGCCCTGGGTAAGGATTTAAGCGAAGCAAATACACAGACAAATGATAAAACAAGAAGCAGCATGGCGTAGCAAAAAAGTGGCCTCACCCATTAGGAGACTCAATACCCCTCCCAGAACCGAACGCCTGTGTTTGGCACTCTCGTGTTCATTTCCCAGGTTAATGCAGGGCATTGCCATCAGCACGAGCACCATGGCGGGAAGCCCTAGGATGGAAGCTGTGATCATCAGTGCACGAGATGTCTGGATGTACGCTGTGAACAGAATTGTGTGCAATTAAAAAAGGCTTTTAATTGAACCAAGTTTTAATCAAAATCTCAAAATATATGGGGTTCTATGTAATGTGGGGTTCTAGTGAGGATGAAGATACAGTGCACTACAAAAGTGTTAAGACAGTGATGCATTTTTGTTGTTTGTGTCCAATGTGCTGGAGTACAGAGCCAAAACAACAAAAAAATGTGTCACTGTCCTAACACTTTTGGAGTGCACTGTATATGGTTTCACAGAAAAATAGTTGAAAAAGAATACTATTAAGCCTACTCACAATTATCAACAGCGAATCGAAAAGCAAACTTTATATAGTCTTGGCTATTAAATTCTGTAAAGGGATTTAATTCTATCTTAAATACCACTTTTTTTGCTATTCTTAGCATTCACACAGGACTCCCATTACAAAAAGCTAGTTTTGCTCAATAAAGAAGATGTTTCAGCTATAAAAAAACGATTTATTAATGTTTTAATAGTATTTAAATAACTTGAAAATAAGTAGCTCATTTCAAAAACATGATTCAATTACTAAAGAGAATTGACCTCCATAAGCATAGACATCAACTCGTCAGGAAAAACGATAAGAGTTGGCAGTCTTACGGAGTTGGCAAAATGTTATAACTTCTCATTTTACGGCATACCCGTACTGAGTAGCTATTTTATTTTTCTCAGTTGCTAAGAGGTTTCTGAATTTTTTTGAATGTGAAAATATTAATTTTTAAGCCATAATTCTTAATTGGTTGGAATTGACCTGTTATGTTTGAGACACTGCTGATCGCAATATTACTTACATTTTTCAAAAAATAGAAAAGTTACCAGAGGACAAGTAACCTTGCTGCCTTCTGTGAAACCGTGGAGTGAGACAGGGATCCTTAGGATATGGCTAACCATTTTTATGACTGAATAAATTACATTTTTATAGAAATCTCACGGCGTTGGCAAAAATCTGGGACACAACTGTCAAGGACCAACATTTTCATTAAAATTATATTTTAAAACAAAAAGGATTATAAGAGTAAATTTTTATACCTAAGATATCAGTAGTACTGGTTAGTTTTAAGTTTTGAAGGCTTTTAACACATATTTTAACTGATTGAAATTGCGAATTTTTGTCTGGGACAAGGGTGATTCCTGGCTCTTGGCAGGTATAGAAGTTACAAAAATGAAATTAGTCCAAAAAATGACATAAATTATATTTATTTTTGAAAGACCATGATTTGTCCCAGTTCTCAAGAATATATATATATATACAAACCCCAATTCCAAAAAAAGTTGGAACAGTATGTAAAATGCACATAAAACAGAAAGCAGTGATTTGTAAATTCTCTTTTACATATATTTAACTGAAAACAGTACAAAGAAAAGATGGAAAAGATGTTAATGTTTTACCTTTTTTGTAAATATATGCTAATTCCGAATTTGATGCCTGCAAACACGTTCCAAAAAAATTGGGACAGGGGCAAAAAAAGACTGGGAAGTTCAAAATACACCTATTTGGAACATTCCACAGGTAAACAGGTATCATGACTATGCTATAAAAGGCAATAAAAGGACATAAAAATACTCTTCATATCTTATTTTCAGGTACTCTAACAAGCAATACTATAACATCTCTGCATTTGAATGGATCTTTATGGGAATTTGGGATTGGGACTAGATTAAGGTGTGAATTACACTGGAATAGTATGGAACCCATGGTTGGCTAAATGGCTGTAAGTCATCAAGGGTCTGAGGTATTAAACGAGCCATCACTCTGCTGCCAGATATGCAGTAGATATGGATGGATCACTTTAAGCGTTGTTTCTTCTGACTCATTTTTCTATTGAACTCTATTGAAAAATAAGTTAGGAGAAACAACCCCTCAGGCGATCCATCCATATCTACTGCATATCTGGCCGCAGAGTGATGGTTTGAGGCTTGTTTGATACCTCCAACCCTTGATGAGTTACAGCCATTTAGCCAACGATGGGTTCCATACTATTTCCGTGTAATTTACAGCTTAATGTAGTACCATCCCCCAATTCCCATATAGATCTATTCAAATGCAGAGAGATTAGAGTATCACTTGTAAAAGTACCTGAAAATAAGATATCAAGAGTTTTTTGATATCCTTTTATACCCAGTCATGATAGCCTTTTTACATGTGGAATGTTCCAAACAGGTGTTTTTTTAACTTAAATTTTTTCTTCTTTTTATTTGCCCCTGTACCAACTTTTTGGGCATCAAATTTCGGAATTAGCATATATATTTTTTAAATCAATAAAGGTGATAAGGTAAAACATTAAATATATTTTCTTTGTACTGTTTTCAATTAAATATATGTAAACGATAATTTACAAAAAAGTCCCAACTTTTTTGGAATTGTGGTTTGTATAACACAAACCAAGGTGTGATGTTTGCATTACAAATAACCACAAGCACACGCACACAAATAACCACAAGCACAAAATCACGCTTAATGAGATGTTCAATTGAACGTCTTTCAAAATTTAGATTTTTCTACAAATGTATTTGCCCAATAACGGGATTCATATAGGGTTTTAAATGAAAATACAATGAAAATAAATGGTTCCACATTTGAAATTGACCTAGTGTATATTTGCTTGCTGAGAACGCAATGCCCACAATAAGATGGCAGGTCAAAAATCTTACCAGGTAAGGTGAGGATCTGATTTAAAGCAATGCAGTGATATAGCGCCGTAGATATGACACAGTCGGCCCATAAACCTTTGGCGCCCAGTTCGTCCATCTTCTTGCAGGTGTTCATACCATATTTACAGGTCACAACCCAGTCATTGGTGGCAGTCGCGATAATTATTCCGACCCAGCCAATACAGCTCACAGTAAAACCGCTGAACTGCAGACAGCTTTGCGACATTGTGCAGGCAGGAAGGGGGTATCGTCAATATACTACTCAGTAGCCGATAGAGGAAAGTATTTCTTTGCGCAAATGCTGTGGAAAATGATGAATTACCTATACGCCCAGAAGCTCCAAAGACGGAAAGCCTATATTTCAGACGAATACTGGCAATATTAAAGAAAGTGGATATTGCGATGAAAAGCCTATAATATAATTCAAGAGTCCATAAAAGTCTATAACCGCAGTATTGGGTCGTGGTAATTCCATTCGGTGAAACCCATGCAAGCTTTGCTTCTCTTGAAATATAATATCACGGCTTTTATACCCAACCCGAGACTAGAAAAAGACCCCAAAACTGTCTGCCAATCGGATTGAAGAGAACAATGTCAACGGCTGTGGCTTTCTCCCTCCGGTTCTTAAAATGATTTTTTTTTTCCATAACCAAAATTATTAAAAGGACAATTTCTTATTTTGACTGCAATCCAAATTATGTAAACCCAAAATGTGTATTTTATTTCAATGTTATGTAGGCTAAACTTTAAAGCCTAATTTCATACGGCTTCCCCATAGGATTTTCCACAGTATTCCATCTTGTCTTTGCTCAACAGCTTGAACTGTTCGAAATCATTACGTGCCAAAATATGCCACCCGACCCACCTATTTCTACCATTAGAATAACTACAAATTGTGAAATATCGTTAAATATCCCGTGCTTTGCAGTAAACATTCAGTTTGAGGAGTGTACTTCTCCAGATTAATGTATGCATTCTTTAAACACCACTACCATCTAGCGGCTGAAGTCAAACTACAGTCTGCATCTGAGGCACCAGCATCTGAAATGATCGTTACAACTTTTTATTAGTAACAAAAAAAAAACGACGTTTTAAGTGAGAAGTTTGGCTTGGTAAAAAGAAGCAAAAGACAGGAAATTGAAATGAGCACCTCCAAGCCAAGTCGTTGACATTAGCTACTGCTGCGTCAATAGCCCTGCTAGGTCTATAATGAAAACCAGCGCTCGAAATATTCTTATTTATTGCAAACCGGTAAATAACGTTAAATTGCATGATTTTTCTTTTAAATTTTTTAACTGGTTTGAAACACTGAAGTAGGCTACAAAATGAAATAGTGAGTATCAATTGCAAACAGACGATAGAAATGTTATTTAGATGGACTCACGTTAAAAAATTAAGTTATCAACTTTCCACTGATCAAACAGTGACAGTTTACGATGGTTAGCTTGCACTCATTTATAGGCTAACGTACTTTCTAAATACAGCTAGATAAGCTGGCTCACAAACAAACAAAAAAGTTGTAGGCTATCAAGGCTTCTAACGCAGCTATTTTGTATAGTTTTAAGTTAAATAAGTTATGATCAAGTCCGCCGTATTGATTGTAATATCCTACCAAGGTGATACACTTTTTGTCCTATAGTTAGCGCGCGCATCCTCGTTTGTTTAAAACCATGAAATGGGTCTATTATTAGGCTATATTCTACGGGATTGAACACTTGTGTACTATGTCTTATTTTTTACAAGACACTAGGCAAGCCCCTCCCCCTTCTGCAAGTCAAGGGGCCGACAAAGGTGTATGCAAGGAACGAACTGCTTCCAGCCAATATCAATTGGCTATAATTATCCATCATTATCATGTCATATCATTTCAGAATTATATTGCCAGTAAAATAGGAAGAGTTCATATAAAATAAAAAATGTAAATGAGTGCAACTCTGCCCTTGCGTGGGCCCTCCTCCTCACATGGACAGATTGGTTCAAACCTTCTCTCAAAGAGCTTAATTCATATTCATACATTCCTGAAGATTATGTGCCAATAAACACGTCCAGTAGAAAGTGTATACACACCACTAGAAAGTTCAATCAGTGTGCTGCAAGAACACCTAATTACCAGTATAAGACCAACTAACATTACAAATATCATAACATACAGTGAGCACCATAATTAATTGGACAGTGACACATTTTTTGTTATTTTGGTTCTGTACTCTAGCACTTTAAGTTTGAAAGCATACAATGACAATGATGTTGAAGTGCATTTTGTCAGCTTTAATTTGAGGGTATTTTCATCCATATTGGATGAACCGTTCAGAATTGATAGGACCTTTAGTACATACTCCCCCCCATTTTTGGGCATCAAAAAATATTGTACAGTTTAACATAATCAGTGTTGGAGAAGCTATTTTGAAAGCATAGCTTTGCAAGCTACCAATTACTTCACACTAGAAGAAGTTGAACTACAGCAAAGCTACCCTAGAGAGAAATCTAGTTTGGTTAACTAAAGCTACTTATAAAAAGTAGTTCAAACTACTTTGTAAAAAAAATATCTAATTGACAATCTACATGTGATACGAAATTATAACAAAATATAATACAAAAAAGTCACATGCCAGCAAAAAATGTGACTCAATTGAGTTTATTGCAAGTGCCCACTTGTTCACAGGTCATACATAAACCAAAGAAATTAAATACCCCACTATTCATGGGAAAGTGCAAGGAATTTCAGCTTTGGTTTTGTTATATAATGTGGCTAACTTATCTAAACTTTGCTAAATTAGCTAGCAAAGTCAATGTTAATACACTCACCTTTATATGTGTTCTTATATTTGTGTTTGACGTTTATCCATTATGTCGCTGTTGCTGTCTGAGCAACGACCGCCCTTTTGCACATGCTCTACACAAAGGTCAAGTGTGTGGTGGTGGCTGCCTGACGAATGCATTGCCTATGGGCATGCCTTCCCAGCGGTCAGGATGAAAGAAAAAGAGGGCGGGGCTAGTCAAAAGGGGTTCAATTACAGTAAAGAAGCAATGGTAAAATACAAAAATCATTCCTTTCCTTTTACGGCCCAAAATGGTTTGTAGTTTCAGTAGTTAACTACACAAAAAATGGCAAAAAAGTAATTGAACTACTTGAATCACTATGCAAATATTAATGTAGTTGAACTACCAGCAAGCTACTGCAAAATGTAGTTAAACTACTAGTTTAATTATATGTAATTCACTACTCCCCAACACTGAACATAATGTAGAATAAAGTAATCATCAATTATCCAATTCCCCAATTAATATCTAATAATTAGCCAATCATTCCATTAACTACCGTCATTTCTTCCATTACAATCCCGTTCACCAACTCAGGGACTATTTCTCAGGACCCATAGCCGCAGAAACTGGCTCTGGCCTTCGTCACGTCTCCGGAAAGTACGGCTCCACCTCATATTCCTATGGGACCACCCGCCATCTTACTGGTTTTTCACCCCATCTTCCCTCCGGGCATGGCCTGAGATGGTTTTAATGAATGGTCCTCCCAGGCCCGTTTTCCTCCGGCCGGATCTCATAGACCAGGAACCCTGGATGCAGTTGCCGAACAACAATATGAGGCTGGGGTTGCCACCGAGATGACAGCTTACCAGACGCCGGAGGTTCCTCAGGAGGACCCTGTCTCCCATCACCAGATGGAGGTCTCTGGCCCAACGATCATACCGCTGCTTGTCCCGGAGCTGCTGCTTAGCAGCCTTGACTGCCACCTGTTGGTAAGCGTGGGTCAACAGGTGATGATGGTGCTTCATCCACCCCTCCAAGTCTCACCGCTTTTCCATTATCAGCACCCCGGCCCCTACATCCACTAACAACCAGCCGTGCCTCCCCGTCAGGACATAGTCAGGGGTGAGACTCATGCTGCCATGTACAGAGTTGTGGTAGGCTAGCAGCAGCTTCTGTAACCACTCGAGTGATGTTGTTCCTCCTCCCTCAGGGACCCTAGAAGAGACAGCAGCATACGATTAAATTGCTCACAAGCCCCGTTTCCCTGTGGATGGTAAGGTGTTATGCACATTTTGGTACAGCTATTCAGCTCACAAAAGAAAGTCTCGAACGCTGCCCCCTGATTTGAGAAGAGCTGCTCGGAGCACCCCCAGTGCTGGACGACAGCTCCCCAGAGAGCCTGCACAGTTGTTTTTGCCGGCTGGTCCTTCAACGGTACCGCCCAGCCATACCTAGAGAAGAGGTCGGTCTTGACCAGGAGATAGGAGTAATGGTCCACCGGGCACCCCAATGATAGATAGTCCATGGCCACCACCTCCAGGGGATAAGAGGTGGAGTGGGGGGCACCTCTTTAGCTATGGTACACTGCTCACACAACTGGGACCAGTTCTTCACTTTTGCCCCATCCCGGGCCAGAAGAACCGGCGTCTGAGGGCTGTCTCTATCTTCCCGACTCTCTGGTCACCCAGCGCCTGATGGTACCTGATGGTGCCATAGATCCTCCCGTCTTCTCGGGGACACTAAGACCTGCCACACCTCGTCAGCCTCGTTTGGATCCCGGGTCCTTTGGTACAAAACCCCCTCCTCAATACAGAGCCGCTCCCACTCCCTCCACCTCTTCTGTTCTTCTGGTGGGGCCCAAACGCACTTGCTCCGCCAGATCCTGCAGATGGACATCCCTCCGCTGCAGCTCCTTCCAGTCTGGGTCCACTGTGGGCTCCTCTCCCTGCACCAGGCACACCAGTCTACCATCCGCTGTTCCACCTTTCCCTCCGGCAACCTGGAAAGAACATTGGCATTAATGTTAGTTCGACCAGGGCGATATTTAAGGGTCAGTTGGTAGTTATCCAACTGAGCAACCCAACGCTGTTCTGTCACCCACAGCCGGGCTATCTCTGGGTGCACCAGGGGGTTGTTGTCTGTGAACACGATGACCTGGGCACCCCACAAATAGTCCTGGAACTTCTCCATCACTGCCCATTTCAGGGCCAACAGTTAGAGCTTAGAAAAGCTGTTCTAAGCTCTGGAGCATCGGGGGGATGCAGGCTCCGGCTGGCGTAGGCAATAACCCACTGCCGTCTTTCCTGCACCTGAGCCAGCACCACTCCCAGTCCATCCAGACTGCCATCCGTGTAAAGCCGAAAGGGATGTGTAAAGTCTGCAAACGCCCCCTTCAGTGCCTCAAACGCCTGCTGACACACCACGGTCCAGGTGACATGCTGCATCTTTGGATGGGTGCTGTGATCTGGGTGAAAGTGGGGATGAAACACCGATAATAGCTCGCAAACCCCAGGAAGGCCCGCACCTGATGCAACATCTCTGGCTGTAGCCACTCCCGGACTGCTACGGTCTTCTTTGAGTCCATTGCCACCCCCCTGGGCCCAATTACATGTTTCAAATACTTTATTTCCTTCTTCAGAAATGGGCACTTCTGTGGCTGCAGCTTCAAGTTATGCTGCGACAACCGCCAGAACACCTCATCAAGATGTCTTAGGTGCATCTGGAAATTAGGAGAGTAAACGATTATATCATCAAGATAGATCAATAATGATTTTTTTACCTGATGCCCCACTTGAACGTTACGAGCACGTTCATTAGCCCGAATGGCATACGATTAAATTCATATAGACCCATGGGGGTGGCAAAGGCCGTTTTCTCCTGGTCCGTGGGATCTACCTCCACCTGCCGGTAGCCACTAGCCAGATCCAGGGGGGAGTACCACTCTGCCCGCTTCAACCCTATCAAGGACCCCTCAATCCGCGGCAGAGGGTAGGCGTCACGACATTGAGCCACCGGTAATCCATGCAGAACCGCCAGGCCCCATTTTTTCTCCTCACGAGGACTACTTTGGGCTGGCACTCTCTGAAATGACCCCGCTCTCATGGGGCTGGGGGTCTGCAGCACCACGTCGTGACCATCCTGTATCTGCGAGGGGTCAATACCGGCAATGGTCACCAGGGGGGGTAAGGGTCAACGTTAGCAATCCTCAGGAGGACTTGGCCCCCCTGTACCCAAACCAGCCCTCTGGCCACCTTCCACTCATCCCCATTATCTACTCCTTCCACCAGCCCACACTGTTCCTCACTTAGGCCCAGCATAGAACCTCAGAGTAGGCCGTAACCTGGACAGGATTTCGCTGGGTGAGACGGGCACTCCCAAACTTCTCCGGGATGGGGGGAAGATTGTGGAGGTGAAAGCTGGCTGGCCACAAACGTTAGCGCCCCCTGCATCACTTCTCCCCAAAAATGCTGAACAACATTCATTCCCCACAGTCAGACCCCAGGCAATCATCCCGCACAATCACCACCCTCTTTTCTGGCCCGTGGACGCCCCCCTACCACAAAATCCATCACCGCATAGCCTATAAAATGAATTTGTAGCTTGTTTTCTGCCCGTAAGTTGAGCCACTCCAAGACGGCTGGATTCTGCATGGGGTGTTCCCCAAACCAACGCCGATAATACCCCTCGCTGAACAGAGTGACTTTTGAGCCGGTGTCCAGTAGGCATGGGAACTTCCTTCCACCAACCTCCACCTCCACTTGGGGGCACCTAATCAGCACTCAGCACTCCAAAATTGGACCGTTTTTTGAATTGGGTTTTCTCGTTTTTTTGATTCTGACAAGAAAAAAATGAAAAAACAGCTCAGTTTTTCAGTTTTTGGTTTTTGGTTTTGAAACAAATAACAGATTTACTGTGTTTCTCGATTTCCGTTACAAAATCAATTACCAATTATACGATGATACCTAGGCCTGTTGGAATTATATTTTGAAAATAACAACTTGTCCCTAATGATAGATTCCAGTATTTTACATGGAAAACAAGTTAAACTGACAGGCCTGTAGTTTCCTGGATCAGTCCGGTCCCATTTCTTATATATTGGTATTGCATCACCTTGCTTCCAGTCATCTGGTATTTCTCCAGTTTCTAAAGACCATCTAAAATACCTGCCAGTGGTTTATAGATGATCTCACTTAACTCTTTGAGTACCCTTGAGTATGTTCTATCAGGGTCTGTTGCCTTATTTATCTTTAATTTATGTAATTTATCTAGTACTTTTCTCTCCCCTATCTCAATATCTCAAAGATATTCTGAATACTGAGTACTGACTATTCTTTCTGGCCTATTAGTAACCTCCTCTCTGGTAAAACTCTCAACAACGTAACTGTGTAAGGCATCAGCAAGATCCTCATTCTTATAAACTAACAACCCCTCCTTGTTCTGAACCCCTTTGCGAAGATGCCTAGTGATAATGCCGCCGGCGCCATCATTTTCTCAACTGAGACATTCGTTGCTCCTGCAGCCAAACTATTAGTGGAAATCACAGACTTTGTGTTTGAACTTTATTGGTAGACGATTCGTGACAACTGCAGAATATACAGTTTCTAAGTGTCATTATTTTCTCATAGTAAGTCCATTTAACAAGCACCCCCCCCACCCAGTCTATACCTACCCATGCCTGACATAGTGGGCAATGTGTGAGCTCATAAATATATTTATTCATCATATAAAATTTTTATTTCATTGTAGCAACAAGATTAACCCAACAATAGCCTGATCGTATGCCAAAAAAGCTGTGAAAAGCCCTGCTCACTCAAATGCAAAACAATTATTGTCTCATTATACCACGTATTAAACTATGTATCTGAAACGTCGACTCGTAATACCCCCGTGCCCTGCATGCCTGTCTCATTCATTACAGTTAATTCTGGCTTAATTGTCGGCTCTTTTATCCAATAGAGTACATTATAACCTTAGCAACAATATATGCAATGTCTTATTGGGTGCTTTGAACAATTAATTGCAGCCCAGCATAACGGCCGTTTTCATTTTGACGGTCTAGTATTACGCAAGCTGTATAGAAAACACATGCCCGGACCCTTCCCAATATACAAGTATTACTGCTTCTAAAATGTGGTTGGTCTCTCTGGCTACATATGTACGTTAGTTTTTCCACTCGAGCACTTGTCTTGTCCAATATGATTGATAGGCCTATTGTTATTTGCGCATTTTGAGTGCATTTCACATACTGTAGTGCAATCGTTCATTTTATGTTTGATGTAGGCTACCCATTTTCATTGAAAATAGAACATTTTGCAGATGGTGAAATACAATTTTTTTCATGTTATCGTACATAATATAGGCTATAGCGTATGCACTTGTCACTTAGGGCATTGAAAATGCTCATTCCAGTTTACTGTGCGTACATATGTGGTAGATCATGCACGTGCATAGATAGACCTCAAAGGGGGCTTGAGCACCTGCCGTTTGGCCTCCTATAGAGAAGTGCCCTTTTTCTGTTTTGTTTTTTTTAAATAAATAGATTCCTGTTTGCGCACAGCCTGCCCTGCCGAACAGATATATTGATTGAATCAAAATATCAGGTCGGGAGATTGGTGCTCCCGAGCGATGCCCTCTACCCTCCCTCCCTCCTAGTTTTCTTATGTAGTTCTGTGGTGAAAGAAAGAACACACACACGCAAAATTGCATGCATATGGCAAGCCGTTTTAACATTTATTCCTCGAGACTTACTAGTAACTATTCATTAGATACTAGTACTTATTCTTTAGTTACTAGTAACTATTAGATTTTTACTAGTAAGAAATTGAGATTTTTTGCAATTGAATTCTATGGGGCTCTGCGGTTCAGATATAAACTATATAACTATTCCAATAGTGACTAGTATCTATTTCCATTTTACTAGTAACTATTCATTAGATACTAGTACTTATTCTTTAGTGACTAGTAACTATTCCAATTGTTACTAGTAATATTTTTATTCTTATTAGTAACTATTTCTGTTTTACTCGTCATCGGTAATGACTAGTCAAAATGACTATTTGATAGTTCAATTAACATTTTTACTAGTAACAATAAAAATGTTACTAGTAACAATTGGAATAGTTACTAGTAACTAAAGAATAAGTACTAGTGTCTAATTAATAGTTACTAGTAAAACTAGTAAAACTAAAGAATAAGTACTAGTATCTAATGAATAGTTACTAGTAAAACTGAAATAGATACTAGTCACTATTGGAATAGTTACTAGTCAGAAGCAAATAGTTGATATCTTAGATCAGAATAACAACTAGTATCTATTAAATTGGAGATATCCTCAACTCGAATAACAACTAGTAAAAATCTATTTGGAGATATCTTCATTTGGAGATATCTTCATTCAAATGACTGAATGCATAAACATGAGGCAAACATCCAGCATGCTCTCTGGTTTGCCAACCGCCAATAAAATTCAAAGAATAACAAGAAGAAGGCGCAATTCTTGTTCATTACTGTTTTAGCAGGAATGGCCGAGATACGCTCCCCGACCAACCCTGGCAATATCAACCCTGATATCAATCAAAATGACACTAATGAGCAACCTGCTACAGCTGTGTTTGACCGAGTATTTAATGCCCTGCAACGTGCCAGGCGCGAACTAATGACCACTCCATCTACAAGTACAGGCGGCGGCGTCAACATTTTGATGTCAACCAGAACTCTTTTCAGACGGCGTGGAAATCACGTTAAAGGTAATCGCTTATATTTCTAGCTTGCTAGCAAGATCATTTAGTGATGGTACTAGTATTGGCTATTATTAGGATAATGATGGTTTCCCAGCTTAGATTTTTATTTTAGCTGTCTTTCTACAGTGTCCCTGCTTAGGTTAGCTAGCTCAATGTAAAAATGTTGGGTCATTTCGATTTGAGCACAATTTGGCTAGCTAGAAACGTTTGGCGCCCAATGCCACATTAAAAGCTTTGCTCCAAGTTGTAATGAATCTATATAATATATGAGTTTCACTTTCTGACATGAGTGACAAAAAATATTGAACTTTTTCACGATATTTTAATTTTTTGAGCTGCACCTGTATATACTGTACATGCACGCGTGTTCATGTTCGTATGCATGTGCTTGTGAATATACTTGTGTATGGATATGTGTGCATGTACAATACATGTATGTATATTTTTTATGTGTGTGTATGTATTTGTGTGTGCATGTTTCTCTCAGGTTCTTGGCCCATGTGAGCGCATACACAGAGACACCGGCTGTGGCCTGCGTGGTGTCAGGGTTCCTGGCATCCCTGCTGGCCCTGCTGGTAAGCTTACGGGACATAATTGAGATGATGTCTATCGGCACCCTTCTGGCCTACACCCTGGTGTCCGTCTGCGTCCTCCTCCTGCGCTACCAGCCCGATAGCGACATCCACGGCTTCGTCAACATTCTGTCCGAGGAGAGCGCCAAGAAGAAGGAGGGCGTGCTAGCCGAGTGCGAGAAGGACGCGTGCTCCCCGGCCAGCGAAGGCGAGGAATACGGAGGCCCGGCCACCAACACCTGCGGCGCTAAAAACCTTTTTCACAATATTCTAATTTTTTGAGCTGCACCTGTATATGTATGCATGGGGCTGATATCTTAAAACTATCCCACTATTCAACTGCATTGTGTTGGTGGGATTTATATCTCTGCCAAAACTATTAATTAGAGAAAGATCTGGTTATTTTAAAGACAAACTAATGTTATGTTAATTTCTTCAGGTAGACATCCTGCCTTGCCTAATCTATCCGGAACGGTCATGTCATGTGTGAACAGACTCAACTCGGAAATGGAGAATATGAGAGCGAGTAAAATTTGTTGGGAGAAATCCACAGGACTGTTTTCGCGCACACCTTCGCCTAACGTAGACGTTAAATTAGAATTTAGCATTAGCAGCTAACATTTTTCTGTCCCATGGTAACTCAATGGCTAACTAATTTCTGGTCTAGAAGTTTATTTAAAAACTGTACCTTAAATAGAAATGCGACCCCCCCCCTCCATCAAAGCTTTAGTGCATGTCATGCCCGACATATTGCTATGTCTACTTTAGCGATTAGAGTTGTGGAATTTGAGATAGGTTTGTGGAAAAAAAGTCTTAAATCTTCATTCTAATTTTTAAAATGTACTTCACTATGTGAAAACGGCTGAACAAATCTTTTCTATATTTGTTTACGAGATATTGAGATGAGATGATCTGCTAAGTGGCTTGGTAATTGATGCAAAAATATTGACGGCCGAAATTTGGGTTTTACTCTATACTTAACCTTTTATCCCTAAATACTAAAAAGTGAAAGTATAATATTGTAAGCTAACGTCAAACATTGAACATAATATGACCCCGAACATAATATGATGGTTAAGACCAGAGAATTAATCAGGGTAATTAGGAGGGTAATAAAAGCAATCAAGGTACAATTGAGACGTAGTGCGTGGAGGGTTGGACCCGAGAAGCACAACTCAGAACAACAGATGTAATAAATACCCGCAAGGGTTTTATTAAGGAAAGTCCAGTAATCGTTGTCTTAGCACAAGCAAAGGTCATACACAAAAAGATCCAGCCAATAAACAAAAGTACCGAGGGAGAAGGCAGTCTCGTCGTCGGTAAGCCAGGCAGTAGTTCGGAACCAGGAAGGCAATCAGCGTGGCAGAGGTACAAAAGGGAGAAGGCAAAAGAATAGTCGAAAAAACAAGCAGGGTCAGACCGGAGTCCTCGCCGCGTGGCAAAAGTAAAAAATCAGCAAGCAGGAATCGTGGTCAGGACAGGCAGTGAAAACAAAAGGCTGGCAGTAAACAGTGGTCAAAAAACAGGCTTGGATCAAAACAGGAAATCAGAAAACGTAAACTTGACAAATGCTTAAGAGTGCTAGTGAGGCAACAATTTCGCAAGGACATGACATGAACACTGATCTTATATGCAGGTGTAGACAGGTGTAGACACTTAACTTGAGAGCAGCAGGAAATTCACAACAGCTTGAGAAAATGAGACACGTAACGAGGCAATTAGTAAATCATTAGTAGTTAACCTATCCTGACCTAGCGTTAGTAAATTAGTAATTAACATGTACGAGAAACGTAAGGTAAACATGAACACATGGTTAGATAGTTAGTATTACCCAATCCTGATCTAATGTTAGTATATTAGTAATTAGACAAGGGAGAATGAAACAATTAGGGAAGCGTGAGTGACAGCAAGAGAAGAAACAGTATGAACGCAAGGCTGCGGAAAAACATGGAAATATGTATGCAAACTAATAAACTATGACAGAACGTGAATACAAATAAGGGCGTGACATAACAATAAACATAAAACATGGCGTGGAACGGTTAGAACCGTAACAACAATGTTATTCATTTGACTGTGTTCATATAAATGTAGAACAAAAAAACTTGTTGGGAAAGTACATTAAAATTGATTTTCACTGAAAAGGTTCCTGATCAGAACTGGACTCAAATGCATGACTCAGAAACTGAACTCACAATAAGCTCACCAAGAGCGTTTATTAGTTACAGCAAACTCTTGTAGCGAGAGAAGGGAAGGGACTGAATCCTGGGTAGGGCAGAACTGGGGGGCAGAGCAGGAGAGGGAAGCAGGCAAGGAGCTGGATGGTGACTGAATCCTGGGTAGGGCATAGCAGGGGCAGAGTGGGATGCGGGAAGCAGGGAAGCGTGGGTTGGAACAGGCAGGAAGCTGCAGGCTGGCGGGTACAAATAGAAAGGCAAGATTAAGCATTAATTCAACAAGACAAGACTTCGACCGAGTTCCAAACTTGACATGACCGAGGTAACAATGAACAAGACTTAACGAACTGGCAACAAGACAAAGAACAACGGGAGAATATATAATGTGGTAAATGAGATAATGAGTGATTGCAGCGTGAGAACGTATGCGAGAGTGATTGAGCGGTAACAAGGGCGTGAGGAATGCAAACAGGGAAGGAATGCAATTGCCTGGGAAATTAATGAGGGCAAAAAGGGCAAACAAGAAGGAAAACCACGCCAAACCTGCACAACACGGAAGACAGACAGGGAAACGTAGAAAATGACAAGAGACATGAGGAAAAGGGGAAAACACGGAGCACAAACAGGGATGGGGACTGAGAGGGAACAGAGAGCCTAACATTTATTTTAATTTGCTCAGTCGTAGGTTGGTCTATTGTCCTTCCATAAACAGCAGTATCCGTAGTTTTAATGAGTATTTATCTGTTCTCAAAGTTTCAAGATGACTTATGTGACACCATGTTTCCTCTTGTTGAAACTGACATGCCCTGACGTTACACAACCGTTACATAACATAGTTCTACTTCGTGATTGTAAAAGCTGGGGTGAGGATAGGCTACATTTTCTTTGACTTCCACAGGTAAAAAGGCAGATCAGAAAGTGCATTTAAACATAGTGCTTTTATTAAATAATATTTTCACACACATGACATAAATTCACCACACATTTGGATTGATTTAAAACAAAAAAAGGTTTTCTGGATAATGCAGGGTTCTAAAATGTTTTACTGTCTACCTACTGCAATGCAATTTCAAATGAGTAAATCAATAATTAGGCCTGTATTTATTAATTGTGTAAACAATGTAAGTTTTGATTAAAATAAAGTATGGTACACACTCAACACACTCACAACCCCATACATACACAAAATACATACACACACACTAACAGGCATAGCCTTCTCTTTCTCTCAGCAGATGTGCATGGGAACACACACTCATGCACAGATCAATTTTCATAGAGAGAGAGTTTATGTTATTAAATATTAAGGGGAGACACCACCCGGAATTTCATGATTTTCATTGCATTTATCAATTTTGAGATATTTTGATGCAGAGGGAAAAAGATGGGGGGTTTCAGTCTCTCTCTTTGACTAGGGCTCCTTGAGGGAGTTGATGTGGGCGCAGATCTTGAGTGCCGGTCCCAGCCGGATGTTCATGGTGCTCATTAGGTGATCCTCGGTTAGCAGCAGCAGGGCCTGGCCATCGATCTCCTGTGTGCGGAACTCCTCAGCAATGTCCTGGCAACCTGCAGGAAGACCAGGGTGGTGGTAATAATAATATTATTATTATTATTATTAGAAGAAGAAGAAGAAAAATAAAATAACGTCATAGATTAACCTAAATTTAGTTCTCTGTACCACAATTTTGACTTTCAATGTTTGTTGTGTTTACAACAAAATTATTGTCCCGGTCAACTAACCTTGAGTATACACACTTCATGGATAAGTTCACTACCTTATTAGCATACATTGCTAAATGAAAACAAGAGTTGAATTATTGCCAATAAAAGACCATTTAAATTTATTACAGGAAGATGCTTCTAGAAATCTATCATGGTTATGCTCTCAGTATTATATGGCATTATTTAAAGATGAAAAGTACAATAATACTCTTAATGATCCAGGGACTCACACGATATTAGTCTGGGCAGCCGACTTTCAAGCCCTGCTTTCTTTCTTTTGTCTGAATAAAGTCCTAAAAGTACTTAAGGCGTGTGGACAGTCTGCTTACGTTTAAAAAAGAAAAAAGATTTTCCAGTTATACAACTACATCAGTAGTGGTGGAACCAAATAGTTAATGATCTTTCCCTTGCATTACACATTACACTTGTCAAACAGGAGGTAATTATTAAGGCAATTAAACTAATTATGTGGCCATTAATTTTTCCAGGACACTGGGGAATCGCCTCCTCTTTGTCGGGGAAGTTTACTTCAGTTTGACTTAAAATCATTCCATCCAATTAAAAGTACTCTGTTAATTTGTGTTCATTTGATTGCTTTTTTCATTGCCACTTAGAATTAAGCAAGTTAAGAGTTCTGTTGTAATGCAAATGTTACGAAAGATAAAGGTGTTTGGCACTTGGACAAAATCTAAACAAATGAGCAACTATCTCAATTATGCTCCATTAATGGTTAAATTATTTGTTCAAGGCTCCACTGAACAACTAATAACATTCAGTCACATGCCTGTATTTGATTCCAAAGGTCAAATGAATAAACATGATTTACTTATCTGCTTCTGTTAGAACAAACCCAATTCCAACAACTCCCTGTCTTTAACACAGAACTAATGGCTGATAAAGGGCATTGATATAAAATCCAGATCCAGTTAAAAGAATTGTTCCAGAGAAATGGATGAAAGGGACACAGACTGTGTCGATGTACAGAGATCTAACAGAAACAGCACAATGCGGATGAGTCCGTTTTGTGGTACACGCAAGGACGATGCATGCCTCCTCATGTAGAGACCTAAAGGACCGGGAGTTTGGTGGGAAATGTGCCAGGCACACCTGGTAGCGTGTACACGAAGGCACAGACATGGTCCACAGTCCACAGCACAGGGCTAGACGGTGAAGTGGGTGTGCTCCCGCCACTGTCCGAGGCTTCCCCCGCCCTCCTCTCTCTCTCCCGTTCCAGCTCCACCTGCCGCCGCAGTCTGGTCGTCATGGGAATGGGAGGGTCCTCCTCCTCTGCTTGCAGAGGCCGCCAGCCGGTACTCTGGGCTACCTGGAATACAGTGTAGGATTCTTGGTCCATTTTTTACTTATTTACTTTTTACTATTTACTTATTTACTTATTTACTTAGTTATTAAAGGGGATGGTTTTATAACTGCATTACAACTGGAACACCTATCCAAATCTGTGATATAAGCATTCGTTGTTCCAGTTGTACTGCAGTTCTGTGGTCTAGGGGTTTAAACCTGTGGTTTAAACTCCAGCTAAGCCTGCTGCAATAGACCCATCAAGTTTTCCAAAAGGATTCTATGTACAATGTTGCAATCTCAAGATGAACAAAAGATGGGTATTATAGAGACTGATCTTTTCCCCGATAACGTTCTAACAATGCCATCACTTCTTGCATGTGCCAAAAAAGCCACTGTTATGGGCAGAGCAGGACTTTGCCCCTCCCTCCGCCTCCCATTTTTGGCTGACTTACCTGTCTGAGGAAGCACTCCCTGGAGCCACCCGCCAGCCTGCTGGGCCTCCGCCCCCGTCTGCGTTGCTTCCCACGAGGCCAGCGACTGGCTTTCAGTGTGCTGATGCGTTTGGTGTTGCTGACGTTAAACCTGAGAGGGGCGGGGCATGGAGGGTTACAGATACAGCAGGGGAGAGTCTGTAGCCTCCCTCACATACCCTCTGGCTCTCTCTCACTACTTCTCTCTCAATCTTTTTTCCTCTCCCCACTAGCTCTCTGAACGTTTTATTCATCAGAAAAGCAGCATTTATGTCTTGGATAATATTCCAACTTAAGTTCAAGACCAAACTGGTTGTATGTATCCTCTTTCACTATAGTCGAGTCAGCTAAGATGGATTGAATAGCCTGTCTTCATCAGCATGCTTTCTCATGTCCTTAGAGTAGACCTGCAGTGTAAAGGACATTTGGCTCATTTAAAAAAAATAATTTAAAAATGATATACGTAGCTAACATCCATGTGAAACCATAAAGCATGCTATTACAAACCTAAAACAGACACGTGAACAAAAGGTGGGACGTTCAGACCTTGCTGTCAAAGCTGTTACTACACCTAGGGGTAACACAATGACACCCTCCACATTTTCATCTTTTTGCAGACTCTTCTGATGTTACACCCTATCTGACAGCATGTAAGCAAAAGACATGAGCTGATGTGGAACCATTCCTCTGACATCATCGAGAGCTGCCAAAGAATATGGCTGTGCGCTAGTTCCATTTTGGGCAATTTCAAACACATTTTACTTTAAACTTTGCATTTGTAATGACTGCAATGTCTTACATTACCTTATATTGTTTTTTTAAATTGCCCAAACACCCTTAAATGTACCTTTAAAGTCCATTATCACACTCTCTCTGTTTGGTTCTGAACTCAAGAAGTAGAAGCGGTTTTGGGTTCAAACACTATAAACAACCCAGGCTCGGGCATAACTTTGTTTCTAGTATGAGCAGGGCTCACCTTCGCACACATGTGCTAGAACAGAAGCGGTTTGACCTGAGGAAAGTGTGGGCATAGCCCCTCTTTCCACAGAACTCACAATGCAACACGTCCACCAGCACCTCGTCCATACCATCTATGATGAGAGAAAGGGAGGGAGAGAGAGAGAGGGAGAGATAGTGAGAGACAGGGAGGGAGAGATGGGGAGAGAGAGAGGGAAGGAGGTAGAGAGCGATAGAAGGAGGTAGAGAGAGATAGAGGGATAATGTGGGAGAGTGGGGAAAAGGATGAGATAGACAGGGAAGAAGAAAACAAGAAAGAGAGAGAGTAACCACAAAACATACACAAAATACAACCATTTAACATATTAGTGGATCTTGAAGTTGACAAAGCTGTACAAAATGACATGAGCACAGCACTGCAGTTGCCAGGGCAAAATGTTTGTAACATGGAAATGTAGCGGATCACAGCATCTGAGGGGAACTGACCATCTGTGGCCAAGTCAGTGTCTGTCGAGTTCCAGGACTGCTCCACGTCCATGAGGGGGTCACTGACCTCACTCCCCTTCATCTCATAGGGGGCCCCAAGAAGTTTGGCCCGCTGCTCCACTATCAATGAAGAGCGGTTCACCTTGGGGGGATGAAACAGGACACAGTGTCACGGAAGCACCTTCCAAAATCTTACATATGACTTGTAATCACACCACCATCTGTTATGTTCTGATACTCCCCTGTGACTCTGGTGTCTGCAGGACTACAGAGATCTGTGTGTAAAGCTCAGACGCTGTTCTCATTTAGTGACTCACCAAGGCATCAAAATCCAAATGGATTTTGCATAAATTCTTCATATTCATTATTTGAAAAGGCACAGTATGCACTGTAGTCTTAATTGTACTATGGGGGGATAGGCATAGGTAGTGTAGACATAATTCAGACATACTGAGGTCATGTGGCTTCTTCCAGTGATTTTTTCAGTTTTTAGAAAGAAACCTGATGATTGTCTGTGTGACCTAGTCGCGACAGCTCCCCCAGTGGACATACCGGAAACGGCTTCAGTCCCTCCTGGATTACAAAGCCCTCGATGAGATGCGTGAGGACCTGGGGTTTGACGATGGCCTGTGGTTGCTGGCTCTCAGAAACTCCCAGGTGGTTGGTTGGGGGGGCAAGGCTGCTGCTTGGTACACTGACAGGCGGGAGGGGAGCTTGGGAAGAGCTGATGTGAAGGGGCACCATGGAGGAGTGCGCTGTGTGGGTGTCGCCCATTGGCTCTGTGCTTGATTGGCCGGTGCCAGCTATGGGCCCAGAACAAAGGACAATATCAAAGGCTTCCAATCCAGGTCCTGCAAGCCAGCACTGGAATGTGTTTGACGCAAATCTCAGATGTGTTAAAACAATAATAACCTAAAACGGTATTTTCCAAACATGGCCCTGAGGGTATGCTGTGTACTACTGAATTTTATTAAGTTTCAGCTTTTATCTGAATAGCGATCTTTATTTGCCATCCTCTGCGTTTAACCAGCTGAATATTCCTTCTGAAAAAAATTAGCTGTTGGAGTCATGTTGGCATTAATTAAAAAGACAACGTTGTTTGTTCACTACACTGGATGTAAAGTGTGCCCTTGAACAAATTCAGGGCAGCTTTCTCAGTTACGCTAATCTAGATCCCACTAACAATAAATTATTCTTAATCTATAAAACTGACGACTGTCTGAACTATTTGTTTTTGGGACTCAACTAAATTGAAATAACATGCTGAAATGCCTTTACTTGGAACTTTCTGTTTGGACAAACACTGCCCAACAGTGTAGTATAATGGTTAAAAAACTGGGCTTGTAACCGAAAGGTTGCAGGTTCGATTCCCAAGTAGGACACTGCTGTTGTACCCTTGAGCAAGGTACTTAACCTGCACTGCTTCAGTATATATCCAGCTGTAGAAACGGATACTGTGTAAAAAGCTATGTAAGTCGCTCTGGATAAGAGCATCTGCTAAATGCCTGTAATGTAATGTAACCAACCATATCTGTAACTATCAACACAATGGTAACTTGACACAATGGTAACTCTACGTAACTATTCTAGAAAACCTAGCATATTCATCCACTTCAAATTGTATATAGGTCTAAAAAATATAAGATACCATTATGAAATGACATTTTATAAAGCAGCCTTATAGTTGGAAGATTCCTGTTAGGGTTTTATTTGATGACTTTGTACAGTTTTTCAGTAATTTCTGCGGTTAAATGGCAGTAAAACCAAATATATAACCATTGACAACCTTAAATTCCTTATGACACACTATCATTAAAGACAAGACACTATTGTATTGCTGCGATTTATGTACATGCCTAAACCTTATTTTCATTTAGGATTCTGTTTTCACATACATTTCTGGGATAATAAAGCCTGAATTAGTTAACTATACACAGTTGACTTGATAATTTATGTCAAATACTTGGATACCTGTATTGGTTAAGTCGGTGAAGGTGTTTCTACAGTCGCCCTCCCGTCCACCGGGTGGGAGCATATTGGGTAATATTTGTGTACTGTTTCCAGGTGGAGACTCCATCAGTTCAATGATCTCCTCATTGCCTGACCCATCCTCACAGACTGGCTGCACCTGCTCTCCCATTTCATGCAAGGGCACCATTTGATATAATGTGGACAAGTCCTGAAAACATAATCAGGGTAATTACTCATGAATTGCAGAAGTAATTTTGCATCATCTGTTCCAAAAATATTATAGAAATGCCTTAATCTAGAATATTGTGGTTAGGGGAACTGTGCTGTGACCAAGAGGTTACAGGTTTGATTCCCAGCTGAAGCGACACTGTTGGAACCTTCTGCAAGGCTCACAGCCTGAATTGCTTCAGTAAATTTCCAGCTTTGTACACACTTTAGGGGCATTTTTGGCTGTGATTACTAATTTATAAATTGTTATTTTTTTTATTGCTTGTTTGCATATTTCAATTTAATTAAATTGTTTGAATATGCATTAAATAAATTCAAAATGTGTATTTAAAAAAATCTAATAAGCTGTATTTTTAAAATCAATGATCTAATCACTGCCCATTTTTAGACATGGAGGGTTCCGTTGTGCGCCACACTGTGGTACGACTCACCTTTGGGAGGTCAGAGAGAGATGTCAAATAGGTCTGCAGGTCCTCAATGACCGCTTGCGGAGAGGGTGAGTCCTGATAGGGCACCTGGACCAACGCCTCAGCCGCTGGGGTCTCCGCTGAGGACTGCGCTGACTCCGGGCGCAGGGTCCTCAGTGGGCGGGGTGAAGCGGGTTGCGAGGGTGAAGACTGGGTGGCACTAGCGAGCGGGGCAGATTGAGGGCCTGTGCAGGAAGTCACCAGGGAGGGAGCAGGGGAAAGACTCGGGGGCTTGTGGGCTGGGCTATGTGAAAGTAGCTGTGCAGGGCTAACAAGCTGCAGGAGAATAGCCTCCGTCAAGCCTGAAGGCAGGGATTGGACGAGACTTTGGGGTCGGGAGAAGACGGAAGCCGGAGACTGGCTGGTGGGGGACAGGGTTACTACGGGGGATGTGGCAGCGGTTTTCTGTAGAACAGCCACATGACTTTGCTTGATGGAGCAAGAGGAGGCCGAAGGGAGGGTTGGTGTGGCAGTGCAGTGCTGGGATTGGACCTCGGACACAGATGTCACAGGGGTCACTGGGGTGTGACTGGACGCAGAGAGTTGGGAGGTGGGCAGAGTTTCCTGTGAAACAGCCTGGAGAGAAACAGACTGAACCAGCCTGTGACCCCCAACAGGCATTGGACTGATGAGCTGGTGGTGGTCCGCCATCTTGTGGCTGAGTCTGCATCGTAGCTTCTGCATCATCAGGGTGTGTGAGTGGAATGGAGAGTACAGTCCTGAAAAAACAATATACAGAAATTAACTGAATAAGTATGTGTGTATAAATACTCACACACAAGTATATACAGGCATATCAATGAATAGACAGACAGACAGACATTACATTACATTATAGGCATTTAGCAGACGCTCTTATCCAGAGCGACTTACACAGCATTTTTTTTGCATTTATACATAGTATCAATTTACAGCTGGATATATACTGAAGCAATGCAGGTGAAGTACCTTGCTCAAGGGTACAACGGCAGTGTCCTCCCTGGGAATCGAACCTGCAACCTTTCGGTTACAAACCCAGTTCTTTAACCATTGTACTACACTGCCGCCCCATTGTACTACACAGACAAGTTATGTATCGATAGGAAAATGCTGATAATGTTTATAAAAGTTTTATACAAGGATTTCTGACATTTAGTATACAAGGGAGGAGGTATTTCTATGAAATTATCCATATTAGAGAAAGACTATGGGCATATCCTTTCCAAATATTTCATCATTGTCTCCTCCACATAATTATTGACGACATAGGTAGATCAAATTTCCATTTTACATAGCTATGAGGTTAATTTGTCCTGCATACTCATGGCAAGACAAAACAAAATACATGCATGTCATAATTTTACCAACATTAAAACTCATGTAACAGTCCATGTCAGAATTACAAGCAGTAACCTCCACAGTGAGCATGTATACAAGACATTGTATTCAAATTTTATTAAAAAAGTCAGTTTGCTGTTAAGAAGCTGTTTGGTTTCTGGAATAAACATTTGATGTCTACATTTGATTGAACACAGAAAGTTCAGCTTGTACTCCTCAATATGATTAATGCATAAACATGCATCCATCATAATCTTTAATTAAATTTATTTAAATATTTTTATTCTTATTCTTATTTCTTCTTTTGTGTTCATTATCTTTACCTGCTTTTACATTTTAATTACACCACCTTCATTGTGGGGAAACATGGCTCAGTCACTAAAAACGTGTATGTAATGCAATATTAATAATAACAATCATTTGATCAGTCTACAACTTTTTTTTGCAATGGTAACTCACTCTGACCAGGGGTTAACGTATTGGCGCAAGATTTGCTGCCCATCCCACCTTTCTTGGATGCGTCTGATTGGTGGGTGGGCTTTGGGGAGCACAGAGACATCCCGGGGCGTGCGGACGCTTTGGGGGGAACATCCTGTGGGGCAGGATGGTTGGTCTGCTGGGCCTGATTTTGCTCCTGAAATGGTGGGTGGGAAGTTAAACACGTTTCAGATTCAATCAAGTTGTAGACTCAAAGTGCTACTTGCTAATTTATCCCCTCTACTGTTTCATTTAAGTAAGGTCATTGTTGCTGGTGTATTTTTTATTGAATGTACACTTTCCCTCCCTTTCTCTCCTCAGACAAGCGCGCCCTCTCCTCTGAATAGTGTGATGACAGCCGCCGCATCTTATCACACTGCAGTTTGGGCTCACAAGATGGATGAAGATGCTTCATGCGCTGTGCTGCTCAACAGGCAGACCTGCAGGCGCCTGATCCAGCTGACTGAAACCTTTCCATTCCTCGGTAATGCTAGAGCCAACTGTGCATCGCTCCGCAAGACTGCCGGCTGGTCAGCACTCCGTTGTTGTATTTAAGTCTTGTTTATTGATCTGTGTGTGATTGTTTTTATATTGCAAGCAAAAGGGCTGAATCTTTAATGTCCATTAAACACATGTTTCTATTCTGTTGAAATCACATATGCATTGGTGTGTGAAAAAATAATGCCGGTTTCTTATACAGGGCTATTGGTCATTTGAAAAGGATTGGAATTACAGAACACAAAACACACAGCTGATGTCCAGCAAACTAAAAAGAACTGGCCATGACTAGACTGGATGTCACTGTTTCACTCCCTTAGATTAGTAAGCTCCTGTTCTGGATGGCCACACTTCAAGTGTCTGATCATCTTGACAGTTTAACCTTACCACTTGTTGAACTTGCTCTTGCTATTCTACTCACATAACTACAACACTCAACACTCCCCCAAGCCACACCCAACTGGTGCTGGCTCACCTGTGTGGAGGGGAAATGGTTGGAGTCAGAAGAGAAAACAGGCAAATCGCGCTGCGCCAAGCCCGCAGAGCCAGCGGGAGAGAGAATCAACTGCCAGAGACGATGACAAATGGAGGGAGAAGGAAAGAAAGACATAGAGAGAAAGAACGAATTAGAGGCCCACAGAGAAGTCATGAGAATTACACAGAATGACCAGAAGTGAGAATGACAGAGAACACCAGAGCGTGGAAGACAATGTGAGAAAGAAAACCACAAAGAAAAGGAAACAGAATGAGAGAGCGCATGAGTAGGGGTGGTAAGGTATGGAGGGACCCAGGCAGCAAACTGAGGACAGTTGGGTGGAAAAAAGCAAAGAGAGTAGGGTAAATCAAAACGTGCATTTCTGCCATGACTTCATCGACTGCACCTTTGATAAAAGCAGCCATGACTACTTCATTCACACATCAAAGGAGTTTTGCTAGAGCTTCTCAGAAAAATTGAAAGAAAACAAAAACTTTTTGTTGTGGTGCAATAAAGCCCATCCGTTTCAGGGGTAGAGTCAGTGTGTAAAAACGGCCCTTGGATTAAAAAAATAATAATGTTTTAATATCACATGAACAAACAGTGAAAGGGCAGCACTGTCTTCTGGGCAATGCAGAAACTCTCTTTGTAAATATTAGGCATATTAAGACACAGCTTGTTTTCTCACAAATTTACAGCAAGCATTCTCTAACTCATTTTATACGGCGTTTTATCTGTAACCTACCCACAGGGCACATTTTAGGTAAAATAACATAGCCCATCCCTGATTTAAATCCTATAACCTATTGCTGCAAAGGTTTGCCATTGATCACTAGTCCAAATTATCGCCTGTGCTGCTATAATACTCATTACATTACAACTATTATGCCCAGAGTCCAGCATTGTAATCACTACTCAACAGCAAGTATATTATAGCACTGTTGGAGCAGTTTCTGGAAGGGGGAGGACCTGTATTCATTTATTTGCAGAAAAGGGGAGGGATTAAGAAGAAAGGGGTGGGTTTGTTCCTTACCATCTGGGCATGCAGATACATCTGGGCCTGGTTGGTACTGGAAGAGCTGTTCCCCAGTAGCCAGGCCTGCTTGGATATCATGCTCCTGCTGATTGTGGAGCAGGATACTGGGGCGCAGCTGTCTGGCTGAGTTGTCACTGTGGTGGGGGGCAGTGCTACCTGGTGGAGAGTGAGACAAGGAGGTGTTGGGAAAGAGGGAGGGAAATGAAGAGGGGTTGGCAGTGTAGTATGATTTATTATTAAATTGCAAATTGTGCAAATGAAAAGTGTTATGAGCACAACAGTTTCCACCTGGTACACTGTACACAGAGGGATACTGTTGCACTCATTTTCATTATTTTTGTAGTGTGTACATTTGACATTCCATCCATTTTCACTTTCCTTCTGCTCACTTGCCTGTATTAGGCACCGAACTACAGTGGGGTGCAAAAGTTTTTTACAATTAATATCTAAGTGAACAGAAGCATTACATTTTCAAAATAAATAAAAAAAGGAAAACAGCCCTGTGCAAAAGTTTGGGAACCCTTTCAGTTAGTACTTTGCAACTATAACAGCTTGCAAACACTTCCTGTAGCCAGCTAAGAGTCTTTCAATTATTGTTTTTGGATGTTTTCCCCATTCTTCCTGGCAGAACACCTCTAGCTCAGAAATATTCTTCGGCCTCCTTGCATGCATGGCATGTTTGAGATCTCTCCACAGATTTTTAATAAAATTCAAGTTTGGGGACTGTGGTGGCCATTCCAAAACCTTCATCCGTCTTTCCTGGAGGTACTTCATGGTTGCTTTCGAGGAATGCTTTGCATCATTGTCTTGCTGGAACACCCAACCTTTCTGGAGACTGACCTTCGAACATTAGTCTCTAGAATTTCTTGATATTTGGTGGTGTCCATTCTTCCTTCCACCCGCACAATGTTTCCTGTGCCCCCCGCTGCCATACATTACATTACATTACAGTTGTATCCAAAGCGACGTACAATAAGTGCATATTGAAGGTCATTGACACAACTACAAAGCAAATCTGACCCCAAATAATAATGGATCCACCTTCATGCTTAACAGTTGGCAAGGTGTTCTCTATAAATGCTTCCCTAATTTTTCTCCAAACATACCTTCTTTGGTTGTGGCTAAAAAGTTACACTTCGACAGTCCAAAGCACATTGTTCCACATTGCTTCAGGCTTCTCAAGGTTTTTTTTGCATACTTCAGACGCTTTAAGGCAACTCTGGTCTTAGTTGTTTAAAGTACGTTGTATTGTTGTCCCGTGAACAACTAGGCCTGCGTCACTCTTTTTTGCCGCTCTTTTGCAGTGATGTGTGGGTTCATCTGAATATTTCTCACCAAGTCTCGGGTCATTCTATCTGAAATAGTTATTGGTCTTCCAGATCTTGCCTTGACCTCGACTGTTCCATTTATCTTACATTTTCTGATAATGTTTCTGACAGTGGAAATAGGTTGTTTGAAACATTTTTGCCTTCTCCTTATTGGTGGAAGTGAAATATCTTGATTCTGAAATCCTTGGACAACTGTTTAGAGGAACCCATGGTTGTTATCACCAGACAGAAGCCACCGCAGTCGAATGCTTTAGAAGGCATGGAGTTACTTCAGAATAAATAGTTCAGCCCTGGAATTCTATTCACCTGGCCCATTGAAGCCCTAACAAGTAAATCACCTGAGCCTGGGCCTTAGTAATAATCTTTTAAAAAAGTAACAAAGAATAATCCAAAAGGGTTCCCAAACTTTTGCACAGGGCCTTTTTCATTTTTTTATTTATTTTGAAACTGCTAAAAATGTAAATAAAAAATAATCTTGCTTTATAATTTGTAGAAATGTGTCATGGTTAACTTTGTACCATTTAGAGGTCAGGTTAGCATCTGTTCACATAGATATTAATTGTAAAGGGCATTTTGACCAGGGGTGCCCACATTTTTGCACCCCGCTGTATATAGATAACGAGTATTAGATCACAGTCACAGTTAGCCACTTAACTGTATAATTAGACTTCCTTTCGAGTGCCTATAGAGAACCATGGAGGATACAATTGAAAAACAAGTTTAAATCCCTGCAAGTCACACAATCGAGACAGATTTATGGCTGTAATTAAACAATAAAGCACTTTAAAACTGAAAAAGAAAAACTGAGAATGAGAGACAGCTATGTGCCAACATGCAAACTGGTTCACAGGAGTCAAACTTTCCAAAATGTACACATTCTGTGGAATAGGACACGTTCAGAATTGCATATAGCTGCTTTGCATTTGCTGACAGCGCATAGCCGCTCACTTCCTGAGTGGTGTTTCTGCAAACAAGAAACCTGGTAGAGAATATTCTTTGAAGGCCTCGAACAACAAACAAGGGTCCCGTTATGCCAGGACATCCCACAGACCTCAGTGCCATTCTGAAGTCCCAGGACAGACGAAGCAATCTGTAAATGCCGTTAGCGTGGAGCAACTGCCTTTTGTCGTCTGAGAGACAGTTTTAGGAGAGACTCACCTTAATATCATTCATGTCTTGCATGAGGAGCCCAGAACTAGCTTGTTGTATGAAAGCAGGATGCTGCTAATGCGCTGTGGGGTTTGAGCTGTCACACTTGTGGCGAGAGAGCCAGGGGGGGAGGGGTGTGAAAGTGCCTATCCAGTGCAGCTGTTGGTCGGAGTGTAGGGGTGTTGGGGAGAGGAGGTGTACTTACTGAACTCTGAGACACGTTGGACGACTGAGCAATGCTCCCTTTGTGCAAGGAGGAGGAGGAGGAGGAGGAGGAAGAGGAGTGGGAGGAAGAAAACGGTCGCCTGTTTCCTGACCTCAATGAGTGAGACCCACACTAATCAGAGAGGATTGGTGCCCAATCATGCAAGCAAGAATGCATGCACATACACACAAACACATACACACAAACACATATGTGCACACCCACAAAAAACACAGCGGTATCATATGCTTGGTCTGACTGACAGGAAGTTACATTTGCAGTGGGCTTTGATGCAATACTCATAGATGCAGTCTCGTTCAGCTCACCTGCTGTCCCAAGCTTCCTCTCCACATTACCCACTGCATACACCCGTCTCTACTCACACACTGACTATACCTGTCTCTACTCACACACCAACTATACCTGTCTCTACTCACACACCGACTATACCTGTCTCTACAAACGAACTGACTATACCAGACTCTATTCACACACTGACTATACCGATCTCGACTCACACACTGACTATACCTGTCTCTACTCACACACCAACTATACCTGTCTCTACTCACACAGTGACTATACCCGTCTCTACTCACACACTGACTATACCTGTCTCTACTCACACAGTGACTATACCTGTCTCTACTCACACAGTGACTATACCTGTCTCTACTCACACACCGACTATACCTGTCTCTACAAACGCACTGACTATACCAGACTGTATTCACACACTGACTATACCGATCTAGACTCACACACTGACTATACCCGTCTCTACCCACACACCGAGTATACCTGTCTCTACTCACACACCGACTATACCTGTCTCCACTCACACACCGACTATACCTGTCTCTAGTCACACACCGACTATACCTGTCTTTACTCACACACTGACTATACCTGTATCTACTCACGCACTGACTATAGCTGTATCTACTCAGGCACTGACTATACCTGTCTCTGCTCACACACCGACTATACCTGTTTCTACTCACGCACTGACTATACCTGTCACTACTCACACGCTGACTATACCGGTCTCTACTCACACACTGTGTATACATGTCTCTACTCACACACTGAATATACCAGTCTCTACTCACACACTGGCTATACCTGTCTCTACTCACACACTGAGTATACCCATCTCTACTCATACACTGTGTATACCTGTCTCTACTCACACCGTCTATACCTGTCTCTACTCACACACCGACTATACCTGTCTCTACTCACACACCGTCTATACCTGTCTCTACTCACACATCGACTATACCTGTCTCTTCTCACACACTGTCTATACCTGTCTCTACTCACACACTGACTAAACCTGTATCTAATCACACACAGACTATACCTGTCTCTACTCACACACTGAGTATACCTGTCTCTACTCACACACTGAGTATACTCACTTCTGCTTATACACTGTGTATACCTATCTCTAATCACACACCGACTATACCTGTCTCTACTCACGCACTGACTATACCAATCTCTATTCACACACTGACTATACCTATCTCTACTCACACACTGACGATACCTGTCTCTACTCACACACTGAGTATACCTGTCTCTACTCACACACCGACTATACCTGTCTCTACTCACACACTGAGTATACCCATCTCTACTCATACACTGTGTATACCTGTCTCAACTCACACACTGAGTATACCTGTCTCTACTCACACACTGAGTATACCTGCCTCTACTCACACACCGACTATACCTGTCTCTACTCACACACTGAGTATACCCATCTCTACTCATACACTGTGTATACCTGTCTCTACTCATACACTGAGTATACCTGTTTCAACTCAGACATTGAATATATCAGTCTCTACTCACACACTGGGTGCACCTTCACAGACAGAACCTGTAAAGGTTAACCTCTGTGCTCCCATGACACCTGTAGAAGTAGAAGTAGAAATCAGAGGTGAAGCATTGAGCTGACGCATTGAGAGCTGCAGTAAGGAGAGCCATGCAGAGGTCATGTCAGCTCTGTATCTCACCCCTTATCCATCCACCATCCCCCCACCTGCCGGGCAGTGGCCTGGAGCAGAAGGGCTGCACACACCTGCTCGATCAGGAGGAGGAGGAAGAGCAACATACCAGCACTACAGCAGAGCAAGAGCCTCCCTCCTAAGAAACAAGAGAAGCCAGAGATGCCACTGGCTGGAAAGCACATGACACTGGAATCTTGCACAGCAGTAACATTACAACATTACACGAGTCATGACTTGAGTGGAAAGTGCCTTTGAAACTAGATGCTCCTACTTTGACTAAACTAGTAGTTTAACTACATTTTGCAGTAGCTTGCTGGTAGTTCAACCTACATTCATATTTGCATAGTGATTCAAGTAGTTAAATTACTTTTTTGCTATTTTTTGTGTAGTTAACTGCTGAAACTACAAACAATTTTTGGCCGTAAAAGGAAAGGAATGATTTTTTTTTTTTGTGATAAATTTTTTATTTATTTATAATTTTTTCTTCACAAAACACAAACAAAACAAATACAACATTTGCATATAACGTTACAAACAATAACAAACATGTATTCAAACCCCCCCTCCCTCCCCATAGGACCCATCAACCCATCCTTCCAACAACAAAAAATGAGAATCAGAAAATCAGAAAATCAGCCCAATCAGCATAGCAAAAACAATATAGCCCCACACATTCTGAATAGGTCATCAAATTAACTCCATATCCTGTACAGCAGTTATAGATTCAATTACAGCTAATCACTCAGCGTCCCCACGCATGGCTTCAATAAATAAAGACCATGAGTTAATATTTTCCGCGTTAGCGCCATGCATGCGGGCCACTGACATCTCCATATTAGCTAGATCTACTACAGAGGATACCCATTGTTGATATGGCAGTGTGTGTGGGGCCTTCCATCTCTGGGCTATCATTTTTTTAGCTGCTGTAAGACCAACTAGCAGCCAACGCCTCTGCCTCATTGTCAGTTCAAGTTCAGTGAAATCATTTAATAATAAAGTCACGGGGGAACAAGGGACATCAACCCCCAACACTAATGACATCTTCCTTGCCACTATTTTCCAAAATAATAAAACCGCTGAGCATTCCCAGATCATATGAGTAAATGTGCCAGGAATTCCAAGAGGGCATAGTTCACAGTTGGGATTTTGGGATAGATTCATCAAAAATAATTTACGGGGAGTGCAGTATAGCCTATGTACATAATTATAATGAATAATTTGATGATTAGGGTTTCTAGATGACAGAAAAATATTCCCCCATACCATATTCCAATTAATTGTATTTGGTGAGATAGAGAGATCATGACACCAACGGATGTTAACTTGCAAGGGTTTTTCTGCAGCTTTGGTAATAAAGCAGTAAAGACAAGAGACCAACCCCTTGGTGGATTTAGTTGTGCAAAGTTTGTGAATGGGGTGGGTCTCTAAATCTTGTCCCCAGGGGACCCCATATGCTCGTAAAGCACTACGAAGTTGTAAATAAAAAAAGAAAGAAGTGCCAGGTAGGTTATAGTGAGACTGAAGGTCCTGGAACGTCCGCAGCCTAGTATTATCATCACAGATATCAGAGAGGGTATTGATCCCTTTATCCCTCCATTGGGGAAAGGAAATCGGGCGCCCCCCCATAAGGACTGCATAGTTATTAAATAATGGTAAATGGGGATGAGATTCCAGGTGTATATTGGCATGTGATTCTACAGTTCTCCATGTGGCAATAAGATGTGTAATTATGGGGCCATATCTAGATGTACAGGTTTTAAGAGGAATGTTGGAATAAATTAAGTCTTGGAGTCTGTATGGGCTAACCAACGCCTCTTCTATTGCACGCCAGGCCACCTGGGAATCTGGGTTAAGCCATGTATGAAGAGCTCGTAGTGTATACGACCAAAAATAAAATTTAAAATTTGGAATACCTAGGCCGCCGGAGCTTTTTTGTCTCTGCAACGTCGACATTTTTAAACGTGGACGTTTCCCTTTCCAGACATATTTAGTTATTATTTTGTGCAACTTATCCCAGTGACCAATAGGAGGTGAAATAGGGAGCATGGAACTGTAAAAATTAATGCGTGGTAGTATATTCATTTTAATAATAGAGACCCGAGCTTGAAAATAATTTAAGATGGGTGACCAATGTTCCAGATCTAACTCCACCTGTTTAGAGATTGAATCAAAGTTGTTTATGATGGTGGTTTGTAAGGAAGGGTAAATGTCTAAGCCCAGGTATTTGAATTTGTGGACCACCGGAATATTTGTATGAAGTGAAGCAGTTGTCATAGCTTGGTTCAAGGGAAGCAAAGCGGATTTGGCCCAATTGATTTTGTATCCAGATATATTGCCAAACTGATCAAAAATAGACAAAAGATGAGAGGTTGATTGTACAGCATCACCTAGAAAAAGTAATATGTCATCAGCGTATAAAGAAATGTAATGGTCGGTATTATGTACTGAAATTGGAGTATGTGGTGATTGACGCACTGCTTGGGCTAAGGGTTCTAAGGATATTGCAAATAGCAGAGGAGAAAGAACACAGCCTTGTCTGGAGCTTCTGGAGACTGGAAATTAAGAAGAACAAAGATTACCGGTCATCACCATTGCAGTCGGGGAAGAGTATAGTGTTTGAATCATATTTATAAACTTAACTCCAAACCCCATGCGTCGCAGGACTGTCCACAGATAATGCCATTCCAGGCGATCAAAGGCTTTCTCCGCATCTAAAGAAAGTACGGCACATGGGGTTTGGCTAACAGGGGCTGCATCTATAATATGTAGAAGTCTACGGATGTTATCTGATAATAGGCGAGATTTTATAAAACCAGTTTGATCAGGGTCTATGAGCTGAGTCATAAAAGGCTCCAGACGAAGAGCCAACACCTTTGCATATAATTTCACATCAGCATTCAGGAGAGAAAGAGGACGGTAATTAGCACATTCACTAGGGTCTTTGCCATTTTTAAGAAGTAACGTGATAGTGGCTGTATTTACATCTCTTGAAAAATAACCAGTTTGTGTGGAGTGTTGGATCATATTCAAGATCAAATTGCCAAGTTGAGGCCAAAATGTTAATAAAAATTCCGGGGGAATCCCATCAAATCCTGGTGATTTGCCCTTGTTCATGCACCACAATGCTGCTTCCAATTCATCTAACGTGATAGGTTTCTCCAGGGACAGAGCATCGAAGGGCGACAGTTTCGGGAGATGTAAATTATTTTTAAAAAGATCTGATTTGTTAAGATCGTGTGCAACTTCAGAACAATATAGATTGGAATAAAAAGTGCGAAAGGTAGAGTTAATTTGTACCGGATCGACTACTAAGTCTCCTTGTGGTGTTTTGATGGATGAGATGTTCGCAAAATTCTCACTGGCCCGGAGGCTCATAGCTAATGATCGACTTGGACGTGAACCTTCAAAGTATTGCTTCTGTCGTGTGCGATGTATAAGAAACTCTGCCCGCTGCCTAAGCAAAGAATTCAACTCTGTTCTGATAGTGTTCCGTTGGAGTAACATATCTGGAGTAACATTGGAATGCATAACATGCTCAAGATCTGATAGATTTTGTTCAAGTTCTTGTATCCTGCGGTAACGAATTTTATGTAGATTAGACGCAAATGAGGTGCAGTTACTCCTAATAAAACCTTTCACCGCATCCCATAATATACGTGGATCGTCCACAGAATATTCATTAAATGTGATAAATTCGGCTAGAGCGGGCTGGAATTGGCTAATAAAATCATCATTTTGTAGTAAAGCAGTGTTGAAGCGCCAACGGGGTGCACGATTCCTTTGTGCCGTCAGTGTAGCCCTACAAATTACAGCCTTATGGTCTGACAGAGTGAGAGGTGTCATATCTATCCAAACCCTTTCAAAAAGATCTTTAGAAACAAAACAAAAAAAGTCAATTCTAGAAAAAAAATGATTTTTGTATTTTTATTTTTTACTGTAATTGAACACCCTTTGACCAGCCCCGCCCTTTTTCTTTCATCCTGACCACTCGGAAGGCATGCCCAGGCAATGCATTCGTCAGGCAGCCACCACCACACACTTGACCTTTGTGTAGTGCATGTGCAAAAGGGTGGACGTTGCTCAATGCTCAAACAGCAACATAATGGATAAACTTCCCGAATCTCAGCCTGAGGAAGAATCACCATGGCCATACTTAAGCAAATACATGACACTGACTAGCTCCACTGACAAAACCTTTTTTTTTTTTACTTGTGAGCTATGCAAGCCGAGAGTAAATACACTCTCTACTGCAAAGATGTCAAACGCAAATATAAGAACACATATAAAGGTGAGTGTATTAACATTGACTTTGCTAGCCAATTTAGAAAAGTTTAGATAAATTAGCCACATTATATAACAAAACCAAAGCTGACAATCTTTGCACTTTCCCATGAATAGTGGGGTATTACATTTTTTTGGTTTATGTATGACCTGTGAACAAGTGGGCACTTGCAATAAACTCAATTGAGAGGCATTTTTTACTGGCATGCAACTTTTTTGTATTATATTTTGTTATAATTTCATATCATGTACATTGTCAATTTGAGAATTTTTTTACAAAGTAGTTTGAACTACTTTTTCTAAGTAGCTTTAGTTAACAAAACTGGATTTTTCCCTAGGGTAGCTCTGCTGTAGTTCAACTTTTTTCTAGTGTGAAGTAATTGGTAGCTTGTAAAGCTATGCTTTCAAAGTAGCTTCCTGTATACTGTATATATATATTAAATAAACTAGATAGCTACTTGCTAAGCTAGACTGAAAAACAAACTATCAAAAAACAAGGGACTATAAAGCCAATGAGATTTATATATTTATTTTGACGTTAGGCTAATAAATATATAATATAGTGATTATAGCCTATACACTGTGCAAATTCCTCTCCTCTGCATTCAAGGCTGGGATGCTATCATTCCCCCCTCTGATACTCATCTTTCATTCTGAATGATGTGTGAATTAAAAAAAAAAAATGTTTTCCAGAGATTGTGATATAATACATGGTCCTCGTTATCTCAAATTAAATCTACTATTATAATTATAATTTATGAAACTCTAACGTCATTAAAAAGTACGCTAATTACGACAAGACAGCTTCGGATTTTGCTGGCAGTCTATGGGCGAAGACAGGGCGATGCACCATTGCATGTTGCCCCCTTCAGCTTTTTTGGTGCTACTAAAAAACCTGACTTCAGGACACGCCCACCTTGTGGTTTCTAGTTTTCCATATAAATTAGTTCAGTGGCACACACTCACTCCGTTAGCAACTTTCACTGTTCAAGGTAAAAACAAGTCCATGAAAAACTTCAAGACCCACCATGCTTTGCAAAAGTAAACTTCACAGTATCGTATTACCGTCGTCAAGGTATCACGACGCCCTAAAACCAGCAGCTGGTATCACGGAATATCAGCAAATGGTCGGGAAATTCCTTTAATTGTGTCCATGAAAAACAGCAGACACAGGCCTACCTTAAGAATATAGGCGAAACGACAGAAAAAATTGCCTGCTATAGGCGGCATGGTGTGCATTAGGCTAACGTTACTGTAGGCTAACAGGTGATGCTCAAAAATTTGATTAGACACAAATTGTGTGTAGCTAACGTTATTCTCCTATTGTTAGGATGGCAACCGCAATAGTTATTAAACCTAAAAATGTCCAAATGAAAACAAGATCTAACGTTACTGAAACAAAAGTGAGAACGTTAGAAACTAAACCAAAAGGGAACACGGACCCCCGTATAAAGAGGGCATCGAGTTATCCAAGGTGTCACCATAGCAACGAATGCGAAACCAAGAAGACTGATGACCATAGAACAAAAATTGTAAGGAAAAAAGAACCGACTGTGGCTTCCAAAAAACCGAAAGAGACAACTTCGGATCAGAAACAACATGTTCATAAAACACGACACAGAACAGTATATGAATCTCCAAGGTAGGAACAAAGCCTAATCTCTGGTAGGAATGTGTAGTCTATCTGGCTTTATTGCCTGTAAAAATGCCGTATCGTAGGCCTAGGCTAATAACGTTAATTAATTTAACGTCACACAATCTCAATTTGTTCATTCTGTTGCTAAGTTAGGGTGAGTAGGCCTACGTTTTGAGGAACCTTTAACGTTATTTCTTCCCCTGTAACGCAGTCAGAAGGCCTTTACGGTTATTGCTCCAAACCCAAAGAAAAGGCATGAGATACAGAAAAGTAAGTTATTGTCTAGTGTTACGATATATTTTAGCTAATTGTATTGAGTGGTTTATTTCTTTGCTTAGACTTTGTATACAATAATTTGTCACCAGTCAAACATTGAAATTAATTGTGTTCAGGTTTTGGGATTTCATATTAAACAGGTTTTGTATAACCAGGCTACAGGTGCTTGTTTGGGTGTGACGTTGATTTATCACCATCATCATAGTGATCCACCATCCTAAGTAACCTATATAGCTAGCAGGTTAGTACGGAGCCCCTCAAGGCACCCTCAGTGAAAAAGAAATTAAACCTGGAAATCCGTACTCTCGGTTTTGCAATCCATGTGTAGTTTTGTAATCCGTATGTACAGTTTTGTAATCCGTACTCTCGGTTTTTGCTAAACGTACGTATGGGTTTGCAATTTGTATGTAGCCTACAGTTTTGCTATCCGTACGTAAAGTTTTGCAATCCGTAGCCTACGTACGGCTTTTGAGTGAAATCTAGTTCTAGTAACCTCTCCCAGACATTCATTGCATGGCGTTATATTGTAACCAGTAACATACGTTGCAGGAACGTCCCTGAATGTCCCATGAATGTTATGAGCACAACGTCACGTCATAACCGGATACCTCAGAAATTCAAATTAAATGTCATATTGTAACCAAACAGTGACCTTCCTAGCACTTTAATAACGTTCTAGTAATGTTTTTAGGACATCCCTAGGGAACGTCATGTCATAACTTGGGACTTGGGACTTCCCTGGGACGTCAGCTGTTTGCTGGGTAGGCAGGACGTGAAAGCGGTGTGCTGGCAAATATTCATGCCTACCATATCAGTGCCATATCGCTTGTATAACACGGTATGGGCCTATATATCTTATAATTCACCAAAGAAAGAGAATAGAAAAACTACGTATGACACTGTGCAATCTATTTAAATATTAGGCTATTTGTGTTTTCTTTCTTTTGGTTTGATTTCACCGTTTCAAAAACCGTACATAGGCTACGGACTGCAAAACTGTACGTACAGATTGAAAAAACCGAGTGTACTGATTACAAAACTACACACGGATTGCAAAACCGAGAGTACGGATTTCCACATTGAGATTTTTTTCCCACCTAGGTCAGGTTAGCGATACTGTTCGTCTATTATTGTTCTCGTCACATTCGCTTTTGCAGAGGCCGAGGCTGAGCTGGAAGCTCTGGAAGATTTCAAACTGAGTCGCGCGATGGGCTACGTGTCTATCGCCCCCAGCAGAGTGGGTAAGCATAGAAACAGTGGCGCTGCACACAAGCTATTGTGAAGCTGTGGACTAGCTTTTCGAACACTGGTCGCTGGGACTTGACCATAGACTAGAAACAATAGGACTTGACGCAGAAGCTGCATTTCCAGCAAGCTAGCTAAACTCACTTTAGTTAAGAATAAGCGGTCCATTATTGCATACTTAATTTCAAGTTCAATGCCTTTACTAAATCTTAAAATGCATGTTTACAATAAATGATGGACCACAAAGGCTTCTGTGAAGAATAGTAATAAACCAAATGCTAATGTCAGTCTTGATAAGCTGATGACTGGCGAAATTTAAAGCACAACTGAACTTTGGTAGAACTTTGGGTTGTGTAGTTACCTGGCCATGATATGAGATTTTTTTTTTTTTACCAGAAAAGACTAGCAAAATGTCGGCATATCGGTTGTTTACCATAGACATATATGACCAGGAATGCTTGCTTCTGTGGAAATTTGGACCAATGAGTTTCTGACGCATCGGTGCTTTAACGCAAGAATTACTTACCGGATCTACGTTCCAAATAAGATACGAAAAAGCTAGGAAATGGCCATTTAATTAAAAAAATTAAATACGTATGAGGACTGGTTATTGTTCGTATTGACAGAATCCACTTTGTTCGCGTTCGTATATATGCTAGAAGTGTCATTTAGAGACCGTTTTAGCTGCCCTATAGAAGTGGATGGAGAGCGACAAATACCCTATCCTGTATTATCACCCCAGGGGAGCACAGAGCAACTAATAAACATATTTTGCCACCATTTAGACTCATATCATGGCCAGGTAATTACACAACCCAAAGTTCTACCAAAGTTCAGTTGTGCTTTACAGGGTAAGTACACTCTAGATCACTTTTTTCAATGTAACCGTGTTTGTATGCCTACCTTACAATGAAACTTATTCATGCATTCCGTTATTTCAACAATTCTGAATTAATATTGTATATCATAAGAAACTGGTAGAAAAGCATCTTTGTGCTGCCCCTAATTGTTGAAATTTACTTTCTGCTCCCCACACTGCCCCCGCCCCAATCGTGATGTCAGAGTACCTCTTTGGAGGTACCTCTACGTAATATGGATAATTGTTGTCGCCCACAATGGAAACAGCCGGCACCTGATTGGTTGGACCCACTACGTTACTTTCATTTCGGCTCCATGCTTTTAAACCGGAACAACGTCCTGTTCATAAACTCTCTTATTCCACCTAAATAGTCCACTAAAATATGTTTCTGAAAATAAATTGAGGTGAGAAATAGGCCATGCAGTTGCTGAATCTTGATTCATATTTGATGTGCAACGTCTAGTTTCACAGTTTGATCCGAGTTATACTAAATTATTTGTACACTGTACGTTAATTTATGCAAATGACGATGGACACAGCTCTTCCGCCCCCACCCCACTCCCTTGCTCACCCCACAAGGTATTTTTAAAAATTGTGTCGTATGCGGAGACAGGCTGAGACAGTGGGTGTACTTACTTTTTCAAACTTGTAATACTGAAAATCCCCAGAGCAGGGCGTAATAATGCAACGTCCATTTGGTTCAAGCTTAATGTTCCAACCATTATCTTTGTTATTATTAGAATGAAAGGCAAAGTGCTATATTTTCCATTGATTTACATTAGTCACAATATTCATACAGTATGGTCAATCAAAGTCAGTATCAAAATTTTATTTCAGCCTGTAGTTTCTATCCAAACAATGAGTGTGGTGTTACTGTGGGTCTTCTGAGTTACTCATATATTTATTAGTTTTGAATTGTTTTGTTATTTCAGGAGGATGCTTAACTTTGAAAGAGGTTCGGAACAAACAACAGCAAGAAATGCAAATGAGCCAAAAGCAAAAACAGGTATCATTATGATAACACAATGAGAAAAACTGTCTTCTGCATTCTTCTCATATTTAATTAATTTATTTAGTTATTTGGCAGATTATTCAAAGTCTTTACACATTTGCAGAGTATTAAAAATATTTAATTGCAATATTACCTGCAGCAAACATAGTAACATGAAACGGTGTACACAGAAATGACACAGTATCATTAATGAAGCAATTGCTGTATAGTAATTGCCAGTTTTGTTCTATGGTTTATAGCAATCTATGTCATTGATTGTCTATGTCATAACAGAATCAACTTTGATTTGTGTATTTTTGTTTTGCAGGTGAAAAGATATCTGACTAAACCTTCTGTCCTATAAAAATTATAAATGATGTTTTAATAACAAGTTTAACTGTTATGCACTCACTGGAAAAAGGAAAATATAGTGTACATCAGGGTGGGTAATGATTTATACCAGTATTTCTCTAACTGGATCCTGCAAATCCGCTGTGCTAAAGCTTTTATCTGGATAATTTTTATTTTATCTCCACAATGTAATCATTCAGTATATACATTATTTGTGAAAGAAATAGACTTAAGTTTGTTTGTGGTAATATTTTTCACCATTTTTGTTAATATATGCACCACCTGAAAATTTTTCCCATTGAAAAGCTGATGACCCTTAAGTATGGACACAGTAAAGCTCAATAGCTGAGTGTATACATTTTTTACTAAAGGGTTGAAATGTCAAAAGGAAATACTGAAACCTTTTCACTTGTTTTCTTCTGTGAGAACAAACATTTCTGCAAATGACAACTGTAACAAATTTTTTTTTTGTTTTGTTTAATTGATGTCCTTAAATACAAATTGAGATTCAATTACCAGTTCAATAAAAACTTATAAATTGAGAGCTAAACTGGAACAAAAACCAGGATATACAGTGCAGGTAACATTCAGGTAGCTATTTCATCATAATGACCGGTTTGCTTACAAGGAAGTAATATCCTACATACAATGCTGCATTACTTTTTATTATAATATCGCCATAGGAACAAATTAACACAGACTGTATTGTGGTACAGTGGTTATCTTATATTGTTTTGTTATATGAAGGGTTAACTGTGCTGCCTACAGTTGCACTCGTCTTTTTGAGTAAGTCCTGTAAATTTTAAACAGTCAATGGGGATTCATATGGACTTATAGGTGAATTAAATCTTTTGAAATGTGTTAAACTTTGTTCTGTTTTGTGCTGTTGTAAATTTAATTGCATACTTTTTATATTGTCATTTAATTGTAAACATTTAATCCATCAGTCTATGTACAAGGACAAATACTGATTAGCTTGTGTCTGAGTGAGAACATTAGGAAGTTTGTCATTACAAATGGAAAAATAATATGGTTCAACCAAAATTGTTCCTACTTTTTGTCTGGGACAAAAACAACATTAGGTTCTATGATTTCTTACCTTTCACAAATGAGGTTTATAGAAGTTCTCGTAAACCTCATTGGTTTCACATGAATTAAGCCAAAGCTTACTTCGTTTAACCAAAAAAAAAAAGTTTTAAACAGAAAAGTAATTGTGCTGTAAGCCATGGATTATAATTAGCCAACGGTTCAAAAACGAGTTTGATATCGACAAATTAGATCGAACGTTAGCTCTGTACCATAGAGTCTAATCTAATATTTGGGAACTACAACACCCAGAAGCGAGGAAGAGAAATTAAGGACGAAACTGCAGCGGAATGTTTTGCTTTAGAACTAACCAAGAACACAATTCCCCAAGTATTATTTTAGCTAGATATCAATATTATTTCCACGTAATATTTATTTAATTTGCTTGATCTACAGTTAGTCTAACGTTACTTTATATTCATAGTTTAATGTAGCTGTCGAGTGGCACGACAGACCACGTGTTGGCTATTCGTTATGTTATTGTTTTTATTACCATTAATGAATCTGGTTTACGCTAATTAACAGTTAGGTTCCGTAATTTAGTTGGTTAGCCATCCGTCAATAGTGGAAGATACAGCCCTCCTCCCTGTCGCATTCCAGTGTTGGATTGGCTAACGTTAACATTACTTGAGAGGCCTCTGCTCTTGAGTTGGGAGACTGGGAGTGTCTTCAGTTCGTTGCTTGTTCGCTGCCCAACCCGAAACTTAGGGCAAGCAACCTCGGCTGGCAGATAAATAGAAAATTACGCTAACATCAATTTTAGGGGAGGGGGGTTGCTAACTTTGTAATTTGTTCTTTGGCTAAGCGTAACTACCATTACATCTCTCTGAAGACTAACGTTCGCTAACGTCAGAACGGCGCGCGTTGTAAGGTGCTCGTGCTGTCTTGAAGTAAGAACTTCCTCAATTCCGTTAACGTTAGCTAGCTAGTGTTAGCTACTAGCAATAGCGGAGCTGCGACCCCAAAACTTTAAAGATGCCTACGTTGCGGGACAGCACTATGTCCCACCCCGGCGACAATCCTCACCAGGTCCGAGTGAAAGCTTACTTCAAGGGGTAAGTGGAAACCGCGCTTAACGTTAGCTGTGTCTATGTGTGGGACACTAACGTTGACCTGTCGGCTAGCTATGTGCTATGTGAAAAGACCACTAACGAGCAAGTTAACGTTAAGAAGGTAATCAAACACGCAAAATGTAACTTGTCTAGCGCAGTTGAATCCTTGGTCAGCTAGCTGGAGATATTACCGTAACGTTATCGTTAAACACGTTGTGTCAGGTCACCCCACAGTACTGGAACGTCAGCTAACGTTAACTACTAGCAGCAGACTAAGAATGGAGGCTAATTTGACAACTAGCTAGTTAATGTTAGTTAAACTGCTATTCTCTAGACTTTATTATTATCACTTAGACTGAGTACAAGTGGGTCCTTGCTCTGAAAAGTAAGCATCATACTAATTAATGCGTAACGTTAACTAGGGTGCTATCTATTCGAATAATACGTTTGCTAACGCAAGCAGCTAGCTAGCTATAGTCTAGCCTAACGTTATATTTAGCTGACGTTATGTTTCTAACGCTGACTGTTAACTCTTGGTAGTCCAGCTATAGCTAAGTTCGTTTTCTATGAACATTCTTCTGAATTGCATAACGTTAGCTAACCAGCGATGTGTAGTATTTCTCTGATTTGAAATTGCAAAAAAAGCTAGCATCACCGAGGTGTTGATGTGAAACAAATTACCCGTTGGCTTGCTATCCTATAGCTTGGGCCACCAGTTTGTTTCCCCTTGTTTTCTCGCATGGTAGCCTGGCTGTCAAGCTACTTCTCAAACAATTATCCCATTTGCACCACCTCAATCATCTAAGTCAGGGATGGGCAAGGAGGGCCCAATCTGCTTCTGGATTTCTGACCAATTTTAGCTCTTAATGACTTATTTAGCCCAGTCAATTTACATGATCGCCCAGTTAGCTGGATAACTGCACTGAGTAAAACCCGGAACAACTATTTAACTTTAGTCCATGTTCCAGATTTGAGAGGGTTCTGGGTACCCGTAATCCTGGGGTTGATGAACCAATTCCATTGTTTACAAACAATGCCGCAGACTGGTTGCAAAAACAACCTAATACTATAAGGTTAGTTAAGTAAGGGATAATGCACAACAAGGTTGTGATTATTGAAAAATAATGATCGCAGCGGAGATGAAGAAGCCCCCCCCCACCTGACCACCTTGGAGAGTTGGTATTATCTCACTTATTACACGGCTAATTACCCTACGAAAGAAACCGATCGATAATTTGCTGCAAAATTATTGATTTAGTTATTTTATTTCTGTACAAGCTGTCGCTAAAAAAATTGTAAAAGTAAAAAAAAAAAGTTAAATTCTTTTTAAAGCTGCTTCCATAGCAACAAAGGCATGATATTGTAATAAACAAACTAACGTTAGCTCACAACATTTTTATTTAGCCTACATTTTGCCACAGCTCTGTGGAATTTCAATGATCTTCTGGGTATAAGCCTAGACAAGTCTCAATTTACCCTCAAATTGCAGTCAATTTTTAAAGTGAACGAAACATGAAATGTTTTAACTTACTTGGCTAACAAGCTGGCTACCAAACTCGCTTCCCTTGCAGCTCTAAAAAGAGCTGCTCTCGGTTTTGTGCAGTTATCCAGCGAACTCATTAGTCCTGCTCCGTAGTAGGCCTATACCCCCCAGGTATCAAAGTTTTAGTTTTTTTCTAAAATAAACTAATAGAAAAATCTCCCATATTTGTGATTTGTGTTAATATCATAGGCCTAAGTTATGTAGCTAACATTAGTAGCCTAACGGCACCAGGTGTCGCATCTAGACTGAGATCACGAGAGCGCATTTTGACCGGACTACTTGGCCGAGTGCATTCAACATTCATGTTTTTTGTTCAATGAAATGATCTATTATAGTTCTACTCACAAATATTTGCATGGACGTCTGCTTATGACAAGACAAAATGCTTATATTTATGTCTGCATATGATGAGGTAAATACAGCTAGTACAAATAACACCAACATGTCCAGTTTATTCCCGTTCATTTCCATGGAAGGTTTCCACCTTTGAATATTCCCAAAATTTTGCAACCCTAGTGGTAGTTAAGTAGCTACAGGAATATATCTTATCTGATATGAAATGGGCACTACACAGACGAGATATACAAATTATTTCATCAGTCCAATAGGTTCTTAAGCTTTCAGCCACAAAACTCTTCTATTTGCTTCAAATGGTCCCTTTTCAGATGGTATTCTGTAGTGAAAACCACCTTTCTGGCTGTGCTGATTTTGACAGCCAACAGCACAACAAGACATTGTTTAAGGGTGTTTTGTATGTTATTTGTTAGGCTGGTAACTATTCTAGCCTCTGCCAGTTGATATATTATGAAAACAATAACAGTTTTTCTGCAACCAGTCTGTGCAAGCATCCAAATGACGTGACCTAATAGTATTGGTCTACATACTATGAAGCAGAATTTCTGAGTTAGCTGGATAACTGCACTGAGTAAAACCCGGAACCTTCCCAAATCTGGAACAAGGACTGAAGTAAAAATAGCTTTTCTGGGTTTTACTCAGTGCGGTTAACCAGCTAACTCAGTAAGCCTGCTTTGTAGTATACCCCCTTGCTTTGTGGAATACCTCGCTGATATTTTAGCTACATTCTGTGATATGAGGGCCAATGGATAAGGATTTCAAAATCCCCCCCAAAAATGCACATTTAAGCACTTTCTATCTTATTAGAGTGTTGTATATATAATGCAACAACAGGGATTCCTTTTAAGAATGTAATTTACTTTGTTTGGTGAATCATTTCTCCTATGAAAAATGTCATTCCTGGCTAATGGTAATGGATTTTGAAATTAATTACATGTCTACCAGCATATAAAAGTGTAGATTCTCTGAGAACTCATTTGCATCACAATTTATATCATAAAATTGGGATTTTATACTGTCGTGGGCTCATTTGTAGCTGTTGATTACTCATGATTAGCTGTCGATTCAGCACCAAATAGTAGGGGTGGGACAATGCACCGGTGCATCGCGGTGCATCGATCCGAATGTGTAAATACAACTGCATCGATCTGTAAGATTCGAATCGATAAGCATCGATTAATATCGCATTTTAAATGAATGTGCACATGTATTCATTTATTCAAAAATTATTTTAAATATATATTTCTAAGACACGACTACTTTTAAAACTGTTTTGACCAGCTTCAATCCATGTTTCTGCTCCAACCCCCACGTAAGCGTGAGTTGAAAGTCGGGACAGGCGGGAATCAAGCGACAATGAGACGGACAGATCTGAGCGAAATGGCTAGCTGCGTGCTCGCTGAGTGCGACAAAAGAGACAGAAACTTACAGAACTTGCGATGTTCCGAACAGAAAATCAGTGGTATGGAAGCATTTCGGGTTTAGAAAGAAGGAGGGTGTACTTGACAAAACCGCTGCAATATGCAAGATCTGCCAAGTAGAAATCAGAGACACAGGCAACACCGCAAACATGATAAACCATTTGAGCCGACGATACACAATTAACGTGAAGGACAGCAAGCGCGTTAGCAAGCTAAACTCGGGAGTCATTGACACTTCCCCTGAGTTTCCTGGAGAAATGGCCAAACAGTTCTATTTTTTTGTATAATTGTTTTTATTATTTTTTATACACATACCGTGTCCAGACAGTTAATTGTAAAGTGCTTTCTGATATTTAAATTTAAACCATTTTCTATTCAAAATCAAGTAGACGTTCGAGACAAACTAAAATAGTAAGACTATTTCCAATGTCTTACGTTTAATTAATTATTACTACGTTAACTGTCCGATTCACTTAATGAATGTCGTGGAACCTAGATACACCATACCATGCAGAAAACATTTTAGTGAAAAATGTATACCTGCTCTGTATGAAGAGGTGAAGAAAACTGTTCGACTGTCCTTGCGAAACGCTACGAGAGTAGCTTTAACTACGGATGGATGGGCATCTTGCTCCACCGAAGTTCTAGATCGTACTAAGATTTAGGAAAGTACTATGCATGACACTAACCTATAGGCTATTTCATTTTTCTTGCCCCAGTTTAGTAATTGTTATACATTTTGCCATTTTCATTTTGTAAATAAAGGAACTGTATTAGGGTACCATGTCTGACACTGTTTGAAAAACAATAACCTAAATAGGGCAACTTTAGAAAATACACTGTTAGTCATGTTTATTGCTGCATTATTTGCTGCAGACAGCTGCAAAATGTATGGCATGCCTTAACAATAAACATAATGCTGTGAACTTGGTGTAAGGTTCTAATTGAATATTTAATTACTGCTGAATGTATCGGTATCAAATCACATTAGCATGCCTATTACTTTTTTTAAAGTATCTAAATTAATCGAACCGAATAAAATCGAATCGAATCGTGGTCAAACATAAGATATTATGATGCATCGAACCTTTGCCTAAAGAATCGGAAACGAATCGAATCGTTATGAGATTGAATCGTCCCACCCCTACCAAATAGTGAAAAAAGCTGGAAAATGTCTTAAAAAGCTTTCAAGTAAAGGCAATAAGATTATTGTTGTATCCTCGACAAAACAGAATTGTGTAATATAGCACAAAAATATGTGTGAAATTACTTGGCTGTGTCATTGTTAGCCAGAAGCACATACTGCAAAGCCACCTCAGCAACATCTTTTTTTTCTTTCTTTTTTTCCAACACTCGTCGTCATACAAATTAAAGAGACACTGACAACTTTTAAAGGGGTAATAAACGCCGGCTTTGCTTCTGTCTCTGCTCACTTCACAATTTCAAAAGAAGCAAATTGGGCTGGAGTGAGAGTGCACAGATGGGAGGGGGGAAGAGGGAGGAGTTACCGTTTGGGTGAGGGGCGATAGATCCATTCGGTGACACGTCATAGGCACATAGGCGGAGCCAGCAAGGAAAACCGTTTGTAATTAAAGGGCTACAGTTTGAATACCCATCAATCAAAAAGAGGGGAAGATGGTTCTATGGATGGGGCGTTGGCTTGCTTACGTTGAAAAAAGGTTTTTACCTTTTTTTACTTCACGGATAGGGGCGTGGCTCAAACGAAACTTTTGCAGCGAATGCTTCTTTTTTGGCACAAATTGCGGGGGCACGGTTTAATTATATTTTTGTTTTGTTTAAACAATAGGATATATGTGATTTATGAAATGGAGACAAGTTACTCAGCTTTATAACTCAAAATATGTTATTTAGTGTTTATTACACCTTTAAAGACGTTTTTTTTATCTTGAATTTTATGTGTGAAGAATTTACCTTAAAGGTGCACTATGCGGGATTTTTTACTTTAAAATATTATAAAATAATCATGCTCAGTCATATCTATGATGCACTAGCAATTTGTTGAAAAAAAATTGCTGAAACCTTGCTCCTCTACTTGTATTTATTATTCTAATTTTCGAATTAGATGTGTTTGGAACGTTTCTGTGCGTGGCGCTCTTTCTGTGGGTCAGGGGTGGGTGTGCATACAGAGCCTGTGCTATGGGATCAAGCTTTTGTTGCCATTGCCAGCTAGCTACTGCAATTATGGCGGAGGTAAAGAAGAGGAGGTACTGTGAAGCAACAAGCCTGCAGGGTATGTTCAAGAACCAAGGTCAACCTAGGATTTTCTTTTCTCAATGGCAACAGCTGAAGTTTAGCAAGTGTTTTCTGTTGGATGTGTAAGTAGGCTACGTTACCTCTAGCTAAGCTACGTCAGGTAACTAGGTGGCTGAAGTCAGGTACCTTTTGAATCAAATTAATATAAATATGTAACTACAACTAACTATGACAGACAAGATATGGTCTGCTAAAGTTAGGCTACTTATTCCACACACGATTCCGTCTTTAACATTACATCGCAGTTCTAAATGAATGTTCAGAATAACGTTAGCCAAACACTGAATAGGCACACCATTTTTTTCAGCGAGACATTTAGGGCACTGAGCTGGCTGAATTTCTCACTGCCATGGTTTAAAACGGGAAGCGGTCCTGAGATCACAAGCTTGAAAATGCGATTGATAGTTATAGGCCTATGATGATAGGCATCAAATTCGGAATTGGCGTATATTTACAAAAATCAATAAAGTTGATCAGGTTAAACATTAAATATATTTTATTTGTACTGTTTTCAATTAACTATATGTAAAAAATAATTTACAAATCTGCTTTTATGTGCATTTTACATACTGTCCCAACTTTTTTGGAATTGGGGTTTGTAATATAACAATATCACTGAATGCCTACAAATACTACTAAAAAACTAGATTCTTATACATGTGTCATTATGGATAAAGGATGACATGCCTTGACAACAGAGGTTCATTGTTATCCAGGAATAACAATTTTCCTTTTATAATCAGGTACTAACTTGACCAACTGTACAACTTAACCATTTAATATCATCTTTTAGATGAAATGGACAGTTTTTAAATATGAAAAGAAACAAAAAATGTTTTCTTAGTGTTGTCCAGAATGACACATGATTTTGCTACGTAGTGCACCAGTGACCGAAAAGGAACATTTTAAGAGAGAATATGATCCCTTCACCCCTTTGAGGGTGCATATTTGAGCCAACTTTATCGAAAAGTTTTTGATTGGGCGAATTTCTCTCACAAATATTACAAACTACTTCCTCTCCAGTTTGGAAAGAGTTTTGCAGGATTTCTTTCTCACACTGCTTGCAAAGTGAGGGGAGAGGGCACATAGTAGACAGGGATCTGAGTGGACAGGGGGCAGGGAACAGGGATCATGTTCGGTCACAGCCTTACTGACCTTTCCGCATGTTTTGGAGGTCATTCAGGATCATATTTGTTGCTGCAATAACCTGTCATCTGACTATCAGAATGCATAATGGTCATTGATGTCTATTATCTAGGAAAGACATTAGGGAAATCCAAATTTGGAGACAAAGATTTCTAGCATACAAATGTAAATAAGCTTAGTAACGTCACTATATTTGTAGGTATCATTGCAAACATCAACACAATTATGCCCAAGTAGATAATTAATGTTTTTATTCATATTTTTGTATTTAGATTTTAAGCCGGGACAGTTATTCAGAAGGACATTTTGGGATTTTTTCTAATGAATACTCGTATGAGTAAGTAAAGAGGGGAGAGTTGATTCATATAATGCAGGGGTGGGCAACTCCAGTCCTGGGGGGCCGGTGTGTATGCAGGTTTTTGCTTCCACCAGTTACCAATTATTTAATTAGCCCAATCATTTACATAATCTGATATTTTAGCTACATTCTGCGATATCAGCAGAAGCTGATGAATGTTCCTGTGCCTGTATATATGCATGTATTGTTGCGTTTTATTGTGGTCTAATTTACGAGTAAATCGATGTTGGTCTATGTCACTAATTGGCTTATTGAGCCAGGGTAACTGTTGGCAGAAAAAACCTGCATACACACCGGCCCCCCAGGACTGGAGTTACCCACCCCTGATATAATGTAATGTTTTAATTTTTTTAAATATTTTTAATATTATAAATATGCTTTGGACACCAGAATTGACACGCCACGTCACTGACCCATGAACAGAAGCTGATGAATGTGCTTGTTACTGTATGCCTGTATTGCCGCTTATTAATGTGGTCTGAGTGAATTGCTTTTGGTGTATATGACTAATTGGCTGATTGAGCCAGGGTAACTGGTGGCAGCCAAAACCTGCATATGCACTGGAGTTGACCACCCCTGACCTAAGTTGATAAAGTAATTGCCACTAATTAAGCACAGGCAATGATTGACAGTGATGTTTACAAGTGACACTCGCTTGTTAAATTCAGTTTGATTACTTACTAACATGGAAATGCTACAGCAGGAGTGGGCAATCTCGCACCTGGAGGGCCGGTGTGTATGCAGGTTTTTGTTTCCACCACTTCACTGATGGATTAGATCACAGTAAATGTTTCATATACGACACAAAAACTTGTCTAGTCTTCAGCTGTCATTCATGTGCCTATCAAGAAATGTAGCTAAAATGTCAGTTGGTGAAAATGATAGGCTAATAAAGTAATTAAGACCAGAAACCGGCATGAAAACCAGAAACCGACACGGCCCTCATTGCCCACCTCTGTGCTACAGTATTTTTAAATGTTGTACAGGGGCTTGTTAGTTTCTGTTGGAAGCAGTGGGAAATGCCTACAAATTAAAACAGTTACAGTGCAGTCCATAAGTATTTGGACAGTGACACAATTTTTGTTGTTTTTTCTCTTTACTCCAGCACATTGGATTTGAAATGAAACGATGAAAATGAGGTTAAATGTCAGCTTTAATTTAAGGGCATTTACGTCCATATTCAGTGATCCATGTAGGAATTACAGCCCTTTTCACATATGTGACCTGCTCTGCAAAAATGAATCTGATGTGAAATTTTTTTCACATCAGACTCATTTTTGTAGAGCAGGTCACATATAGTCCCCCCCCATTAGGGGACCAGAACTAATTAAACAATTTAACATAAATCTTAAATAACGTCATCATATTTAGTACATTGTTGCAGATCCTTTGCATTCGATGACTGTCTGAAGTCTGTGACCCATAGACATCACCAAATCTTGAGGATCTTCTCTGGTGTAGCTCTACCAGTCCTGTACTGCAGCCGTCATCAGTCCCTGTTTGTTACAGAGGATTTTTGCCTTCAGTCTGACTCTTGTCTTATGCAAGTGAAATGCATGTTCAATTGGATTCAGTTCAGGTGATTGACTTGGCCAGTCAAGAACTTTCTCATTTTTGGCCCTGAAAAGCTCTTTGGTTGCTTTAGCAGTGTGTTTGGGGTCATTATCCTGCTGCAAATTGAAGCGCCGTCCAATGAGTTTTGAGGTGTTTGGTTGTGAGCAGAAAAGATGTTTCTGTACACTTCAGAATTCAATGAGTATGAGGTTAAAGTATGAGGTGGAGACCGTCAGCTTTAATTTACAGGCGATTAAACCATGTAGGAATTTTGGAGGACCAAAAGTAATTGGACGGTTGTCTGCTCTGCTGTTTCTTTACCAGATGTGTGTTTTGCTTGCATCATTAGGTCATGCACAAGAAAGCTAACAAAAGGTCTAAAGTTGATTCTAGGTGTGGAATTTGTATGATAAAGCAGGCCATCGTGGTGTCGACAAATCTGAATAAGTCGATCAGAGACATAGCCAAAACATTGGGTGTGTCAAAATCAACTGTTTGGTACGTTGTTAAGAACGTCCTGGTGCACTCAGCAATAGCAAACAACCTGGGGTGCGTTTCCCAAAAGTATCGTAAGGCTAAGACATCGTAAAACCCTTAGTACGAAGTTTCTTTAACTGGGTGCGTTTCCCAAAAGCATCTTAATTTAAGATGCTCTTAGAAACGCTCGTAGATTAACGATTACTCCAGACCAGTCGTAGATGGTTAAGTGCATTTTAGAAGCCCGTAAATCACATACTTAATTTGATTTTACGGTTACCATTACGGTTTTTTTTTATAGTGATGTTAGATGCAACAATATTTACGTTTATTTATTTTTAATTTACTTATTTTTATATATTTGGAAATTACCCATAATAGCCATTCCTTAAATAGCCCTCTAAATGAATGAGTTTGAGATGAGTAAAATCAGTGGGAAATAGATTTTATTTCAAAAGAAACTTTGACGTTCCTAACCGGCCATGTATTGGGCATCACAGTGGGGTTCTCGTCTCCCAATCTATTGCCCCTCCTCCCGTATCAGCAGCACCACAGGCAGAAGCTACAGAGATATAAAATCCAGGGATCAGAAAGGAAAAGTTCTGCTATGTGTTACTTCCACCCATAAACTCAGCCAGCTGATTTTACTAATTAGTTCTGCCTCCTGGCTGAAGAATTGTGCAAATTAGGAAATACAGGTGATTGGAACTAAATACTGGGGAGGACTTTTTACTTTCTGAACCCGGATTTTAGCACTTAAAGCGTGAACTCGCAGTCACCTTTTAAGAACTGTTAACCGTGTGTTACAAATTAAAGAGCCATCATAGAATCGCTCATTGAAATCGCACTTAACCCTAAGATTAATCGTTATCGGGAGACACGCCCCTGGTCGACGACGGAAGACTACTGTAGTGGATGACCGAAGAATACTTTCAATTAGACAGTTGAAAGGTTTTTTTTTCTGCACAACAGATCAAGAACACTCTCCAGGATGTAGGCATAGATATGTGAAAGGCTAAAATATAGAGAAGACTACACCAGGATAACCTCAGAAGGTTCAGTGCAAAATGCAAACCACTGGTAAGTCGAGAACAGAATGGCCAGATTATAGTTTGCTTTAAAAGTATATAAAAAAACTAGAGTTGAGGAACAAACTCTTCTGGGCAGATTACATGAGTATTACCATACCAAAGCAATGGAAAGAGAAAAATGTGGAAAAAGAAAGGAACTGTTCAAGATCCAAAGCATTCCCTCTCATCTTTGAAACATGGTGGGGGTGTTATGGCTTGGACATGTATGGCTGCCACTAGGACTGGCTCACGTGTCTTTACAATATGTGGTGGAAACAAACTGGTGGCCCTACCTATAGCATACTGGCTTGGGTTCTCCTGTCTTGCTCCTTTCATTATTGTAAAAGTCACTGCTTGTCACAGTTACACCACATTAGCCATTTATGGTTGATTGTGGGAGCTAACTGGCGGGATACTTGGCTCGTGCACATACGCGTAATTTTGAGTTGATTGTGAGAATTGCGTGCAGGTGAGTGTACGAACAGTTTTATAAATCAGGATATTCTTGACCGTACGCAGTTTTTTTTTTTGTGCGTACATAACCTTTTAGTGTAGAACCTCTGCAAAATTTTATAAATGACGTATGTGACTACATGCCAACGTTACTGATGACATAGGCGTCATTTCCGCAGGGGACGCGTCCCCCCCAATATCAGAGAAAGTCCTAGCCTCCCCCTCCCCTTTTTATTTTTATTTTTATTTTTTTCTGTCCGCAGAGGGCCTTGTCACGTTATTTTTTTTTAAATTATTTTGAATTTTTAAAAATTCACTTTGTGTGTGATCTTTACCTGTATTAAACATTGCAGCGTCTGACCGCAAGTGTTAACAGTTGCAGTGCTGGAGTGCACCTTGTGTAGTAGCTTTTAAACTAAACTGATTAACTTGAGCAAAATGTTGCATCCAGTTACCCGTTAGATCATTTACATCCTTTAGTGAATTCATTCTTTACCCCCTAGTGCTCGTTGCACTTTTTGTAATCGAAACTGTAATAAAGAATGATCCACATGACTCTGGTGCTTTACTTCAGGTAAATAGAAAATTTGAACAAAAATTATAGCGGTCTGTGAGTTACCTGATCCAGAATACACCACTTCAAGTCGTCGCTAAGCAGTCAGTGTTATGGTCTTCAGAGACTTGTTAATCTCCTTAAGAGCAGGGGGTGGATATTCAATAAGGGAAGTAATATTCAATAAAATTCAGTGGAGTCTTTTATTCTGATCTGACAGATCCAATCCAGGGTGTATTTGGTTTGACATACTAACCTGTATGTCTCACAAGGATAGCCATCTTATTGATGATTTTATTGAACTAAAGGTTGCATTCTTTCCTGGAACTAATTATCAGAGGATCTTATGAGTGGAGTATTACTGAGATGGATATAAACCATCTCAACCCTTAGTACTTGCTGGGGAGTGACATCATGACATTGTGTAGGGATATGTATGAAGAAGGATTATAATTCTTTGGGGAGTAATTGTATTCTGAAATGGAAGTCATCTGTGCGTGATGTCTGGGTATTGCCTGTCATCCCTGTGTAAACATTGTGTTCATGTTTTGCCGAAACTTGACAAACCAGTTGTGCCAGACGTGGTGTGCTCCCTGATGTTCCTGACATACACACCCTCATTCATTCTCTCACTCGCTCTCTCACTGTGTGGTTTCTGGATGGAATCATCCATCACCCAAACAATGGCTGAAAACATTTAAACTATCCCTGAAATGCACTGTTTATCACAGACTTCATTTTGGCAATTCATTTTTTTGTCACCATATTTTTTTTTCTGCTGTGAATCATGAGGTTATGTATGTTTGAACTATTTTTCAATTGGGTGCTGCACTGGAGACCAATTTCTTGTAACAAAAGAACAATGACAGACATGTTAAAGGCTATAGATATAAAGGCTAAAGACACATTTAAAAATATATATATAATACATCCATGGACCTTGATGAAAGATGCAGAATACAAGTATTGCTTTTCCCTAAAGATAAATATTGATTATGAATTTAACATTCCAAAAATTGGTTTACGGGCTTTAAAAGAGTGCAGTGTTTCTCTCTAAGACGTCAGAGTTTGGTTCCCGACTCTTAACAAACTCCTGAGCTCGTAGTATTACGACGTTGGTACCACACCCACCTCTGTATCAGGAGTCTCAATCGGTTGCCATCTGTTCCAGATGTTACTCAGTTCAGTTATCCAGCTAACTGCTTTGTGAAATACCTCCTTGTTTTCTTGGGTCTGAATCAGTCACTGATCTTAAGGAAAACAACTAAAAACCAGAACACCACAATTTAGTACCGCAGTAAAATTCTAAATGCATCCATATAAAGAACGGGTTTCCAATCTTATCTGAAAAAGGCCGGTGTGGGGGCAGATTTGCTTTAATTCAACTTTTATTTAACTTTTTTTGTGCTAGTCAAATGTCATATAACTGATCTTATTATTAATATGGGCATCCCCCTGCTTCTAAGAAAATAGAACATGCTCCTGTACACCATTTGACAATACTGCAGCATGTCCACAGTAGTAAGTAATCAAAATTTAGTACGCCTCTCGTAAACATCGCTGTCAATCATCATCTGTGCTTAATTAGTGGCAAATGTTATGAACTTAGATTATTGAGGTGGTGCAATTGGGATTGTTTGAGAAGTGGCTTGACAACGAGGCTATCACAACCTCTAGCTGGCGGAAGACTGGAGTACAATGCAAGAAAACGAGGGCCATGTCCGAATCAGCACTCTTCCACACTATTGAGCAGCCTTGGTGAGTAGATAGGACGAGAAAGTCGTTGAGTAGGCAAAAAGTTTTCAAATTGCAGTATACTTGAAACATCCGGATGACACACTTACTTCCGGGGTTTCGCTGAGTACATTCGGGAGCACACTTCAAGAAGTACACAAACATTTTGGACTCATAAATATGATGTGAACCTTCTTTTTAAAACAAAAAAAATGAACGTATTTAAATAGAAATTGTCATATTTAAACTTTTTTAAATAAGCGCGTGCTTTGCGACTTTTTATTTTTACCCATGACTGCATTTGGAAAGTAGTCCAATTTAGCTGTAAAACCGCAGACATGCCAACACTGGTGGGACATCTTATGACCTGCTTACTACACTTCCATAGTACGGTTGGAAAATAGAATGCCGGATATTTTTCGTGGACTGCTAAACAGTGCACATGAAATGGCACACTTCTGCCAGTGCACTGTTCACAGGAGACAGAGCACAGTAGATGGGGCTCCGATTCGGACACAGCCCGAGGGAGACTAAACTGATGGCTAGTTCTGTAGCCTACTATTTGCCAGTAGCCACTAGCCATACGTGATTAAATTTTTTGTTAAGTACAGTTTTCAAATAAACATTTGAAAAATCTTCTAAAATTCAATATAATCAAATCTTCTATTTTTTGAGTGATGAGAAGAGGTTGGGATTACATTTTGCCATGGACATTGTATAATCTTTTTCCACAGAGGGTATAAATCAGTGAGGAGTCATTATCCAAATTTATGCCCAGGCCGCATTCCGAATCAGCGCACTTCCCTACTATCGAGTATGCCAGTTGAGTATACTTTTTAAAAAAAAGCTGTTAAGCATGCAACAATTCTTTCTCACAGGTGCCAAATTTGGTTAATTCTCACCTATTTAGGGGGTGCTATATTTAAGGCTTTGTAACTCCAGGTGTGAGCATCACAGAAACTTGGAAAATGGCTTAAATGAAACAAGGCAGTTGTACCATTTACTAACTTAGATTAGTTTATTTTCATAATTCAGATCAAAATAAACACAAATGCAAAAAATAAAAAATGTTTTTCTTTAGTTTGCAATGAAATACTGAGAGCTACATACAGTGCATACGGAAAGTATTCAGACCCCTTCACTTTTTGCACATTTTATTGTGTTGTAGATTTAATTTTAAATGGATAAAACTGCCATTTTTGCCCATCAATCTACACTCAATAACCCATAATCTAATTTACATAAGTATTCATACCCTTTGCTTTCCTGTATTTTTAAAGTATCATATTTCATATTTGGTCGCATATCCTTTGCATGCTGTTCCTAAAGTCTGTGACCCATCAACATCAAAAGACTCTCGTTATCTTATTTCCAGGTACTGTTACAAGTGATACAATAACCTCTCTGCATTTTAATTGATCTCTATGGGAATTGAGGGGTGAGACTAGATTCAGCTGTAAATTACACTGGTACAGTATGGAACACATGGCTGGCTAAATGGCTGTAAGTTATCATGGGTCTGAGCTATGAAATGAGCCCCAAACCATCACTCTGTTGCCAGATATGGAGTAGATGTGGATGGATCACTGCCAGGGTTATTTTTCCTGACTTGTTTTCCTATAGAACTCTATGGGAACTCTTTTGATGTTGATGGGTCACAGACTTCAGGAAGTAACAGCATGCAAATGATATGCAACCAAATATGATACTTTAAAAATACGGTAAAGCAAAGGGTATGAATACTTATGTAAATGAGAAATTTCCGTTTTTGATTTTTAATAAATTTGCAAACATTTCTAATTTTCACTTTGTGACTATGGGTTATTGAGTGCAGATTTATGAGAGAATTTTTTTATTGAATCCATTTTAAGATGAGTCTGAAACTCATCTTGTGGGAATTACTATCTTTTCATCAGTATAGGGGGATTGGATATCTAGGAGTCCAAAACATGTCATAAAATGAATAAAATATTTTTTGTCCCTTCAGATGAAAACACTGTTACACACACTTAAATATGTAGCCTAATCATTCACTCTTGTATCAATAAAAAAAAAATCACCTTTTTCTGTACTCTGCGCTTTGCATTATGTATTTTTTTGCTTTGTGCCGTGGGGTCACAAAGCAAAAAAATAAAAATAAAAATTTATTTTCCATTCATAATGACTCCAAGGAAGATTTTGCATTCATCTAGCACGTGCCAGTGCACAGTAAATTACAATGATTTTTTTTTCTAAGTGACAAATATAGCCCAGGAAGATACTAATACAATCCACCATCAGGAAAATGTTGCCAAATGTTCTAGTTTCAATGGAAAATCAGTACATAAAACATGACTGAGCCACTAATGAACACTTATACTACAGTATGTGAAATGCACTCAAAATGTGTAAATAACAATATCAAACATATTGGACAAGACAGTGGTTGAGCAGTACTACTATTATCGAGGAGGAAAAACTCCCGTCAGCGAATGTGTTTTTTGTAGCTGTTAGTGTCATACTAAACTGATTAAAAACTAAAAATGCTGTTGCGCTGGGTTGTGATTAATTGTTCATCCAAGCATCCAATATGGCATTGCAAACACTGTTGCTAAGGTTATAATGTCCAATATTGGATAAGAGTCATCAATTTAACCAGAATGAACTAGACAGGTTTTGCAGAACGTGGGGTTCTACACATCAATGTTCCAGATAGTATAATAGCGTTATAAAGTGCTGTGTATTTTTCAAACCGATTGTCCTAGACAATAAATTACCACAGAATTTTGAAAGGGACACCTCCATTGGTACACCAATGGAAGTATTGTATATTTAATATTTAGTAGCGGATATTCATAGTAGAATGACGTGGTATAATTACGCAAGAATTTCACGTGTTTATTTTGCATTTGAATTTGACTTGTCTTACTTGACTTGTGCGACAGCTTCACTCTCATATCCCTACACTCGCATGGTGACGCCATTTTTTTTGCTTAGCAGATGCATTTATACTGAGCAAGCGTTTAGCCTACTGCCCATCTGTGAATACGGCGGGACAGGCGTCAGTTGGAGACCCTGTCGGAGACTTGCGACTGAGCACTGGCAGACATTGGTGAGCTAGGCCAGCCCAAAATCTGCAGAGTGGCTGCCGAGATTTTCAGAAGAGGCAGCTGCTGCTCTCACAGAAGCCATTTCCTTTTGGAGACATACTAGAGACTGCCCTGTGTGTGGCTCAAGTGGCTTCTGAGCAACACTCTTTCTAGCACAAAGGCCCTCTCACTTTCCATCCACAGAAGGAGTGGTCTTATTCTGTGTTCGATGGCACAATATTGCATTCCCCCCCCTTCTCGGCTCCTTCTGAATGGGTTTGCATACCGATTTGGTGTTGATGGAGAGGTTTTTCTCAAAGGGCCAAGACCGGGCTTCGTTGTTGAAGCTCACTTCCTGGTCTTGTTGAGAGCGTTGCCTTCTAGCGGAAGTGTGGTTGGCTTCAGTATAGGTTTTTTAGCCACCCGTTTCAAGTCAATGGCACCAATGCGGCCAAAATACAGTCAATATTTTCACAAGAACATGTAGTAGGAATAGGTGCTTTTTCTTCATCTGTCTCCCCACATGCCAATTTCTTATGTTGTTTGGAAAACATTTTTTATATTTTGTTGATCGATTCGGGACAGATGCATCACTTCCTAACCAGGGTGGGAAATTGGCACCCGCCAAATGCGGGTAGATTTCAGAATTGTCGGGTAAATGTATCAAACCTTCCCATCACAGTGGCGTGTAGCAAAGTGGATACAAAAAAAAAATTACTTCTGTAAAAACTTTCGATTTCCTTCTCTGATTGGCAAAATGTGAGACAGAAAAAGAATGTTAGAATATCCCGAGGCGAGCCCGTCTTACAGTGGAACTGATTTGCGTTCGATTTACCATAAAGCAATTCTCGCAAGACCAGCGTCACACAGTAAAACAAACTGACCAATACACTCTGAGGTAAAAGTGATATCTCCAGACAACGTTGCTGGCATTTGTCTGTTCAGAAAAACAGCAAACGTTAGCTAACGTATCTAGATAATTTAATAACTATTTATTTGACATAACTATTTATTTTAACAGGAGTTAAACGACTCGCACCACTGGCAGCAACAACGCCTAAAGTAAATTATGTGTTTTGTTTATGTTGTCTCAAGCTTTAGCTAGCTGTTATTCTTATACATCTCTGACTATTACGACTGTTATTCTTATACGTCTCAAACCCCAATTCCAAAAAAGTTGGGACAGTATGTAAAATGCACATAAAAGCAGTCATTTGTAAATTCTCTTTTACATACATTTAACTGAAAAAAGTGCAAAGAAAATATATTTAATGCCTGCCTGCAACACATTCCAAAAAGGTTTGGACAGGGGCAAAAAAATACTGGGAACATTCCACAGGTTAACAGGTGATGCTATCATGACTGGATATAAAAGGAGTCATGATATGCAGTTGATATGGATGGATCACTTTAAGGGTTGTTTCCCCTGACTTATTTTTCCAGAGTTCTATAGGAAAATTTAAAAAATATTTTCTTTGTACTGTTTTCAATTAAACATATGTAAGTGAGAATTTACAAATCACTGCTTTCTGCTTTTATGTGCATTTTGCATACTGTCCCAAATTTTTTGGAATTGGGGTTTGTACTTAGGTAGGCTATCTAATACATTTATACACAATGTTTGACTATTTGACCTGTAATACATTATATAATAAATACTATTTTATTAGAGCTACTAAACAGGAGTATGCATTTTCTATAATGTATCTGAAATGTTATTTTAGTGTAATTTGAACAATATTTTTTTAAAGGTGTCTGGTAAAATTTTGGGGTGGCTACTAAAATTTGGCATCTACCAGCCACTGTGGCTGGTAGGTCAGAAAGTAAATTTCTCACCCTATTCCTAACCGCTGCACGTCCCTAGTATCTCACGTGCTTAGTGGACGACAGCCTGAGCCTGGACTTAAAGCTGCAATAGGCAAGTTTGAAAATATACAAGGCAAAAAGACTTCCCCCTTTTGCTCTCCTCCCTCCTATCAGACAGGGATGGGTTTATTCTATGTAGAGGATATTTTGCTTGTAGATAGTTGCCCTGTTTGGTAGCTACATAGCTAGCCCTGATTGGTTGGTTTTTAGAAGACCGGGTTGAGATTTTTTGACAGCCTAATACAGAGCCCAGGACACTCTCAGAAATCAGATTTTTTTATTTATTGATACAATGGGGGAAATAAGTATTGGACACGTCAACAATTTTATTATCAAACATATTTCCAATGTAGCTATTCACATGAGATTTTGACCAGACATTGGAATTAACTCAATAAAACTACCCAGCTAAAGAAATTGTAACGTTCCAATTCTTTAAAAAAGTTATGTGCAATAAAGTGAAATGACACAGGAAAAAAGTATTGAACACGCTAAATTAAATGTGGTAGAAAAGCCATATTTTTTATATTTGGTTGCATATCCTTTGCATGCCATGACTTTATGATGTCTGTGACCCAACAACATCAAAAGGCTCTTGATATCTTATTTGCTGGTACTCTTACAAGCGATACTATAACAGCTCTGCATTTGAATGGATCTCTATGGGAATTGGGCGGTGAGACAAGATTTAGCTGTAAATTACACTGGAACAATATAGAACACATGGTTGGCTAAGTGGCTCTAAGTCATCAAGGGTCTGATGTATTAAACAAGCCTTTAACCATCACTCTGCTGCCAGAAATACAGTAGATATGGATGGATAACTTGAAGGGTTTCTTCTCCTGACTTATTTTTCCATAGAGTTCAATAGGAAAATCTGTCAGGAGAAACAACCCTTAAAGTGATCCTTCCACTTTTTTCCTGTGTTATTTCACTTTATTGCACATAACTTTTTTAAAGAATTGGAGCGTTACAATTTCTTTAGCTGTGTAGTTTTATTGAGTTAATACCAATGTCTGGTCAAAATCTCATGTGAATAGCTACATTGGAAATATGTTTGATAATAAAATTGTTGACGTGTCCAATACTTATTTCCCCCATTGTAGCTGCTGGAATATAATGAGTAAATTAAATAATTTAGCCAAAATTATATCGAAAAAATCTTGCCTACTACATCTTTAATGACCATATAAGGGTCCACCTGCTCCCTACTGAGTCTCAGGCTCCAATTTTTGTACAATATGGCAGCACAAAACAGCACTTCCGTGGCTTCAAAACGCTTTTCACAAGCCCATGGATGGGTGATGTCACAGTTGCTTTGTCCGTATTTTTTCTACAGTCTATAGACCCAGCAGTCTTTCAGCAGCACTGCATGACCTTAATGGAGTGGACACAAAAGGGTGTGTTTTAGCTGTGGTGAATGTAAAAGGTGGCTGTCTCCTGTCCTCAGCCAGGCCTTTATTTCTGGGAGTTAGTGCCTGGAGCTGTAAAGGGAGAAGAACACAGAGGCCGTGTTCAGCTGAGTGGCACCGCATTGTCATCACTCTGACAGTTACAGTACATATGTATTGGTGTGTGCGTACAAGAGTGAGTGAGCGTGCGTGAATGTGTATTTGTGCGTACTGGATATACGTACACCTACACCAGCAGTAGCGTTGTGTGGGCGCTTGTTTGTGCTTGTGCGTGTGTGTGTGTGTGTGTGTGTGTGTCTGTGTGTGTCTGTGTCTGTACTTGATGCTCAAAGCACAGCACAGTTGATGGTCGAACTTTACACACGGTGCAATGGAGCCCCCAGTGGCTGTCATAGACCACTGCTACTTTAATCTTGGGAAGTTGTGTTGTCGTAGCCACTTCCCAGGCTTTGCTACCATAAGCTCAACCGATGAGGCGACTTGGAGCTCCAGAGTGGGAATTGGGCACGGTGGGTCTGATGTCTCCCCAGCTTTTACGAGATTATCAAACACCACCCCTCCCAGTCTGTCACCCTGCCCGGGAGGTGTTCAGCACTGAGGGTATCACACACAACACGAGAGTCGGCTGGACAGGGAGGAGACCCTGTGTGTTGTCTTATGCAGAGGAAGGAAAGGAGAAGGAGAATGAGGAGGAGCATGCCCACGGGGCACGGGCAGATGGAGAACGCGCTGCGCTGTGCGTCGTGACAGTGCAGCACGGAGCCGCGTCAGTAATGCCGTCATGGAGACGCTGCTCATCGCCAACGGAAACGATGCTGGGTCCGGTTCCCTCAGCTCTGGCCATTATGCCACATCCTTTCTGCCAATGAGTGTCTCTAAAGGAGCGGTATTTTTTTATTATGATTTTTTTAAAGCAGGCTATTCCCTGAGTACAGATACGTCATATACTCAGATCGGACCCTGGAGGCTAGTAATACTGCTGGTTGTATTCTTCCTTTCTAATCAGACCTGAGTGGAATCCTTGCCCAATCGGTGACATTATTCAGTCAATTAATTGTCCGGTAGAAAAGAAAAAGCAGCAGTACTAGAGGTCTTAAGGGCCAGATTTGACGATCCCCTCATGTACTGTGGTGTTTCGTGAGCACGACTGCTTATGATGAAGGCTTTTCTGAAATGCCACACCTCACCTCTCAATCAAAACCCTGGATTCCACTGGAACTGCAAGTACTGAAGACGGTGTTCCCACCGGCCCTTGAAAACCTTGTAAATAGTCTATTTTGTATTCAAGGTTGTGTTTGGAGGCGCCTGACATTTTGTCGGTTTGTGCATTTTACACTTTTTCATTATTTTCCCTCCTTTGTCCCCAGCTGCACTTATCGTGTATGATGAGATTCCAAACTTGTTAATTTAGTAACATTAACATTCTGTTTTTTTCAGAGCGAATGCCTTTTTCCTGATTAAAATGGTAACATTGTGAGAGTGGGCATTTTGCAATCCGATGAGTTATCTTTTGCTTTTTACTTATATGATCAGTTTGACTGAAAGTAGTCCAGGCCCAGTTCAGGACGGGGCTGTGGAGCCGTAAGGGACCCAGAGACCCAGGACTCAGCCGCCTAGATATACACTGCTCAAAGAAATTAAGGGAACACTTAATTAACACAGTATAACACCAAGTCAATTAAACTTCTGGGATATCGATCTGTCCAGTTAGGAAGCGTAAACGATTTTGAATCAATTTCACCTGCTTTGGTGCAAATGAAAGTGACAACAGATAGACAGGAAAGGCAACAGCAAGACAACCCCCAAAAAGTAAATGTTTTTGCAGGTGGTGGCCACAGACCATTCCTCTCTCCTTATCCTTCCTGACTGATTTTTCTCTAGTTTTGCATTTTGCTAGTGCCCTTACCACTATTGGTAACATGAGGCGGTACCTGCAGCCCATTCAGGTTGCACAGGTAGTCCAGCTCCTTTAGGATGGCACATCCATATGTGCCGTCGCAAGGTTTGCTGTGTCTCCTAGCACCCAAAGGAGATGCTGTTATGGAAAAGCGCATGAAAGCATGTTTCCTGCAGCAGCCCCCCCCCGCCCCTCCACTGTCAGGGTCACTGGGCAGACTAATGCTTTTACCCCTCTGCCTATTTTACTGTTGTTTTCCCCCTCTCCATTTTATAGCCATGGAGTCCGGTGTGTGGAAGTGTAGGTTTCCTTAATGAAGGGGATATAAAGAGTTTGTGGGGCTCTGCCCGGGGATATTGGCTGTTGTGTTTTTATGACCTCCTGGGTCCTCGCTCAAAACCTCCTCCCTCCTCTACAGTGCAGCTGGTGTTGGCTTTCCTTTTCATGAACGTCAAACGAAAGATGTATTCATTCACAAGCTTTTTTCCTGCATCCGTGCCCACTGCTCGGTTTTTCCAGAATTCCTCTCAGCCGAATATTTTTTGGGAATGGTTTTCTGGTTTTAGTTTTATCCCCCCCCGGTCGGCTCCCTGGTTTTCCAGGAGTGGTTTATCCATTCTGAAAAAGGTACGCCGTCAGCGGCTTTGCGATGTCGCAGTTGTTAAAATGCACTATAGCAAATAAATGCTGATTGATAGATGGAAGGATTTATTGGTATGCACTGGCCTCCTGTAAAAGCAGGGCCTCGTAAAAAGCGTTGCAGGGGAGCAGGGGCCGCATTCCCTGTCCCGACCCGTACGTGGCCTCCCTGTGCGCCTCCGTTACCTAGGTTACCAAAGCCATTTCTGAACCCAGACTAGGCTAACGTCCCTGCATGTCCGTAGCCACGGCTTCAGAAACCTCTTGACATTCGGCGTGAAATGATAAGCTTGCGTACTTGGTTTTGTAAACTGCTGTGCTGCTGCATAAGCTTTCTAAAGCCCTGCCGTGCTAACCAACATGCTGAATGGACTTAGCACGATAAAACAGGTTTACGGTGAAAGTGTGTTGAGCGCATTGCCATTGTCCCCCTCCCAGCGGTAAGTCCAGCTAAAGCAGTGACCCCAGATGGCATGTAAGTCAGCGTGGTTGTGTGAGGGCCAATTTGGGGGTGGAACCGGGTCTGTGTGACTGCAGTTTCATATTCCCACTGGGATGCCGTCAATGTGTCCTTGAGCTGCAAACATTCAACTGCCTACAAACAGACATGCCATACACCAATTTCCAAACTGGCCCCTAAACCGTCCCCCTAGACCAGGAAAAATCTGCTCTTCGGGGCCAGTAGTACTGCTGGTTTTCAGGCTAATCAGGACTGATTTAAACCTGACTCATCAGGTGAGTTAAATGTCTGGCCAATCGGTGGTATTAATCAATTATCAGGTAGTGTTCACGCCCAATGATATCCTGAGTGAGACTAAGTGAGAGAAAACGGGCCTAAGATTAGATGCTAGTTAGGCCCTCGAATAGCCACTTTAGACTAGCCTGCAACTCTGCACTCAGGAACAAAGTGATATTGCATTTACATTCAGGCATTTATCTGATGCTCTTGCCCAGAGTGAGTTACCTAAGTGTACACATTCAGGTTTAGGCAACAAACAGCGTTGATGCACAGATATCCCAAGATCCTTTTCTCTGTGTGGCGCCTGCACATTGTGTACAAGAGAGCAGAGGAAAGAGGGCACTGAGGAAAGGATGCTGTGATAACAGCAGCGTTCCTGTCCACCCTCCCGTGTGGCAACAGAGGAAGTGCAGAACTGAAATTAAAGTCTGTGGGTACTGGGCATGTACATACAGCCCAGAGGCCCATCTGGCTGTCACTATGGCGATAAGACAGGGGTGGCAGAAAAGAGGCTCAATACACGTGGACACTTCCAGCTACGCAAACAGTTTTTCTTGTGCCATGACATTTGAAAAAGACAAACCAGAGCGTTGCAGCGAGGGAAGCTATAACGTTAGCAGGCAACAATGGTAAACAACTTTCTTGTTCGATATGTGCTTTCCTCCTCGTTTGTCTTTCACAAATGTCATTGGAAAAGAAAAACTGTTTGCGTAGCTCGATGCAAGCCAGAGGAAAGCACAGATCAAACAATAAAGTTGTTTTAATAACAAGAATTTCAGGTGAAACATTTTAGAACGAAATCGACTTTGTGCAGCTCGAAGCGTTTGCGTATTTGCGTAAGGAATGTTTCGGCCCTAAGTGTTCGCAAGCGTTTCCATTCGCCCATGTAACGTTAGCTAGCTTGCTGCTAGCGTTACTGGGTGATGGAGCACACGTTAAGGTTGTACATTGTTAAACTGGCTATAAATGTTTATTTTTGGTTTACTTTAGTACTTTTACTCAACTGGTGATTGAATGGGGGACTTTCTACTTTTACTGGAGTAATTTTTAGGTGTGACCAGCAGCTAGTAGAAGTCACTCTGTCTGCAATTAGATCGGTTTCTGCAATAGACTAGACCCGCACATACAGATACTTTGGCATATGGTCGCAGCTTATCATGTGCTAACGTGCTTGTTGCCTTATGACCAGCAACCGATTCAGACCAGAGAAATTAGGTGACCTCACTTGGCTGTGTAATAAACTGCTTTAGCTGATCAATTGCTGTGCTACTGAAGTGCTAACAACAGACCCTGTGCAAAATAATTTTACAGCAAATAATTTGGTTTAACTCAGATATCACAATAAATGGGCCATTTATATGCCAACAAATGAGTAATAGGGGCATTTATTTTTTGAATGACTTAAAATATGAAAATTAACTTATGTCATATAACAGCTTTACTAAAAAGTATGGAAACCTGTGCTCCGTACAAAAATACAATCAACTGATTACAGCCTTGCCTCTAAAATGGAAAAGACGGGTAAACACCAGGATTTGTCAGGAATTAGTATGTCGCCTACAGAACATTTCAATATAAGGTGTTATATAAAATTTTGGCAACCAGGAAAATGTTACATGTATGGGGTATAAAAGAATCAAACTCCTGTAGATTGTGTGAAGAAGAGGAAGAATCTCTCATCCATTTATTTTGGTACTGTCCATATTCTGCTCGTTTCTGGACACATGTACAACAATGGTTCATAGTTCACAACATTCACCTTGAAGTAAATTTTCCTGTAGTTATGTTAGGGAACCTGAAAGATAACTGCCCAAAGAATGATAACATTACTATACTTTTGGGGGCAATTTTTATTTTTAAGACTGAAAACAAAGAGGAGCTAAGACTAGACAAGTTCAAAACTCATGAAATACTATTATATTACGGAAGGTACTGCTGCTAGAGATATGGGGAAAAAATTAGATCATCTAAAAGTATGGGACTCTATAAGCACAGGGGAGGGATGGATATTACCTGATTTGTGATAAATCTTTTGGAGTTTAAACATAGTGCTGTATGTTCATTAAATAATCTCAGTTACAACGGTAAGAGCGCTGACTTTCAGTCAGCGCAGTTGTACTCCGAGGATCGGGGTTCGCGCCCCGGTCCTGCCATATCCGAGCGTGGCCGGTGCCCTGTGGAAGCGGCAATTGGCAGCCGCTTCCGGGTGGGGGGAGGGGCTCGGAGAGAATCGCTGCGCACGGGGACCCAGGGCGTGTCACGGTCAGGAGCTCGAGGAGCTGCGCCCTGTAGAGGACGTGGCGCCCGCCTTCCAACTACTAATATACCGATTGACGGGGTTGTGTAGCAGTGGTTCTCTAGCGGTTGCTACACGGGGGGGAATTGAATTAGAATAGGGGTTCAATTGGCTACCAAATTGGGAGAAAAAGGGAAAAAATCAGAAACAAATTTAAGAGAAAAAAAATAATAATAATCTCAGTTAAACTGGGAGGTGCACTAGAAGGTACAATGGACGATCATGGGGTGGAGTGAGCGAGGACAGTTCCTGGTTTTTGGGGAGGGGATGGGCACAAGGGGTGTTTATTTTAGTCTTAATTATTCATTTGTTGTGTGGTTCAGATTTTGTTTTCTTTTCTTTTTCTCTGTGATGGTTTATTTGTATGTATTTTTAATATTTATTTTCTTTCACTGTAGAGTAAATGTATGTGTAAGTATATATGTATATTGTCTAATTTCACAAACATAATTATTTATTATTGCCCTTGTATGTGTATGTATACAGGTGCAGCTCAAAACATTAGAATATCGTAAAAAAGTTCAATATTTCTTGTCACTCATTTCAGAAAGTGAAACTCATATATTATATAGATTCATTACACATAGAGTGAAATATTTCAAGCCTTTATTTCTTGTAATTTTGATGATTATGGCTTACAGCTAATGAAACCCAAAATTCAGTGTCTCAGAAAATTTGAATATTTTGCTTTAACATATTTTTAAAGTATCACATTTAATATTTGGTCGCATATCCTTTGCATGCTGTTACTTCCTGAAGTCTGTGACCAATCAACATCAAAAGACTCTCGATATCTTATTTTCAGGTACTGTTACAAGCGATACTATAACCTCTCTGCATTTGAACTGATCTCTATGGGAATTAGGGGGTGAGACTAGATTCAGCTGTAAATTACGCTGGTACAGTATGGAACACATGACTGGCGAAATGGCTGTACATCATCAAGGGTCTAAGGTATCAAACGAGCCCCAAACCATCACTCTGCGGCCAGATATGGAGTAGATGTGGATGGATCCCTTTAAGGGTTGTTTCTCCTGACTTTTTTCCCCATAGAGTTCTATAGGAAAATGAGTCAGGAGAAATAACCCTTGCAGTGATCCATCCACATCTACCCCATATCTGGCAACAGAGTGATGGTTTGGGGCTCGTTCGATAGCTCAGACCCTTGATGACTTACAGCCATTTAGCCAGCCATGTGTTCCATACTGTACCAGTGTAATTTACAGCTGAATCTAGTCTCACCCCCCAATTCCCATAGAGATCAGTTCAAATGCAGAGAGGTTATAGTATCGCTTGTAACAGTACCTGAAAATAAGATATCGAGAGTCTTTTGATGTTGATTGGTCACAGACTTCAGGAAGTAACAGCATGCAAAGGATATGCGACCAAATATTAAATGTGATACTTTAAAAATATGTTAAAGCAAAATATTCAAATTTTCTGAGACACTGAATTTTGGGTTTCATTAGCTGTAAGCCATAATCATCAAAATTACAAGAAATAAAGGCTTGAAATATTTCACTCTATGTGTAATGAATCTATATAATATATGAGTTTCACTTTCTGAAATGAGTGACAAAAAATATTGAACTTATTCACGATATTCAAATTTTTTGAGCTGCACCTGTATATCTAGGCGGCTGAGTCCTGGGTCTCTGGGCCTTGCGGCTCCACAGCCCCGTCCTGAACTGGGCCTGGACTATTTTCAGTCAAACTGATCATATAAGTAAAAAGCAAAAGATAACTCTTCGGATTGCAAAATGCCCACTCACAATGTTACCATTTTAATCAGGAAAAAGGCATTAGCTCTGAAACAAACAGAACGTTAATGTTACTAAATTAACAAGTTTGGAATCTCATCGTACACGATATGTGCAGCTGGGGACAAAGGAGGGAAAATAATGAAAAAGTGTAAAATGCACAAACCGACAAAATGTCAGGCGCCTCCAAACACAACCTTGAATACAAAATAGACTATTTCCAAGGTAGTTTTTTGAGCTGCACCTGTATATGTTTTTTTTTATTGATATTTTTTTGGTTTGTTTGTTTATTGGTTTTTTGTTGTTTGTTTTTTTTGTTTTTTGCGACTTGTTTTAGTTTTGCCATGGTTCTGTCCCTTCCTCAGAGAGGTTTTTTTTTGTACAAATGTAATTAAAAATAAAGTTGACCTCCAAAGAGGGGGGTGGTGGCAAGAATAAAATAAAAAAATAAAAATAAATAAATTTTAAAAAAGACCCTGTGGCTCTCGAGGACCAGGATTGAGGACCACTGGCCCACAGATTACAAGCATAATGGGGAGACCACAGGCAATTGTAGTATTTAGTACTTTGGGAGAGATTGTGTGTGTGTTGTGTATATGGTGCGTGTGTGTGCATGTGTATGTGTATGCACGTGATTTAAGTGAGTGGTGGATATTATCATGGGCTTCCATAGCCCCGAGCCCATGCTGGCCATGCAAGTTCCTCATTCCATTTGAGCTCTCGGCTAATATCGGGTCTGATTTGAGATATAGGCTAACTGAATAGCAATCTGAATTTGACATTCTCAGCATTTTAATCTGCTCTAAGCGCTTTGCGAAACACGCATGCTGTCAGCGGTGTTTCTGGCGTCAGCGTATAGATAAAGTTATGTATCCTACATATCCTAGGCCCCATTGAACCACTGATTACTCCCAGTCAATGCCATCGAGTACCTGTCTGCCAGGCTAATTTGTTGAGGGGGATCGGAGGGATTGAAATAACCTACAGAAACACTTAACTCCTGTCCGTCCGTTAGACCAAACATGCCCTTACACTTGTAATGAGATGGTGAAATCCAGATCGGTGTTTTCACTGAACAGCTCAATAAAAAGCTGTTATCTGAGTGTTAAGCTGTAATGGATGCCAATAGACACAGTGTACACTTGGACCATGTAATATTTTTATTATATACAGACCTAAAAAAATGCACAAAAGGGAGTTGTACTAACCTACTATCTGCAGTCAGGCAAGTGGGATTTTGTCCAAATTTAGGGTGTGGCAGTGCTGAATTTTTTTTCCAATTTAATGTCACAGATCACTGTTCTTATTCAGTGTTAACACTTCAGGGCATTCAAACTTTAAGCCAAGAGGTATAATATGTGGTATGGCATGGCCACACTGTGTCACTGTTCAAAACCTTCCGGGAGAGGAGACGCACAGCACCTATGATTTGTTTACAAGGGTCTCGGTGTGTCTAATTGCCTCAGGAATTCCCTTGGATGTTTGGGGAGGGAGAGAATGGACCATGAACTGATGGACTGTATCAAAACATATTGGGCCTCATTTATAATTAGTTCAAATCTGATCATAGTGTGCGCACGGCCATTTTAAGGCAAATTTCCGGATTTATCAAAATGAACGTGGGTGTACGGTACGATGAAATCTCACGACAGCTCTTGACCTTGCGTACGCTTTTTCCCAGTGGTGCGGCAGGGACATTGCATGCAATGAACAGCGAGAGAACCATTTTGTGCAGCCCAAATAATTTTTAAAAATAACTCCTGTTCAGAGCACTGCAGAGTCAACAGGGTGATAAAGAAAAAGGCGCTTTTTGGAAAACATAAGTTTTGTGAGCTTTACAAATCAGATTACGCCTTAAATGAGTGGCTGATCATAAAAATGGCTAAATAACATCCAAACCAGTAAATGGCCTCTGTATAAGGATTTATTGGAGACAGCCATATGAAAATAGTTAGGCCCACGCATCACCAGCCATGTTGTGTGCAAGACGCAAAACTGTAACCTTTTTTTATAAATCCAATCTAGTTTTATAAGCCTAGAAGACCTAGCAAACGCTGCAACCGGCGTGATAGAATCTTGAAATTTTGGCTAATCAGTCAAAGTCGCCGTCAGTCAGTCGCCGTCTTCTATCACACCTTTCACGGCCACTTTCCCAATAATATCCCCCATCCTCTTCTGCAGACGAGAGGTCCGGGATGCCCTTTCTTCTACCTGTACCGGCAGAACTTTTTTTGTGAATGGTTATTTTCTTTTTTCATTTTTCATTTTTATCTCAGCTCTGATTATCCTCTGCCACATGGCAACTTTTGAGCTAGGCTGCACACCACTACTAACGCTCCCAATAAGCACATGCTTATGAATGAACCATGAAAATAAACATTAAAATTTTACACTCAAAGAAAAATCCATTGCTTTCCTGTTGCCCGCCATGGCCTATAATACTGGAGAAAACCACGTTGTCATGTGCGTTTTAAAGGAGGTGGCCTTGCCAAATATGGTAGTAAATGGGTGTGTGAGTATGGTAATTCATAATGATGTACACGCGCTTCCTAATATACCGTCAAGTCTGATTTATCAACTAACGAACACATTTACATTCAGATCAGTGTTTTACACAAGTTGGATGAGTCACAAGTGAGATTTTCGCACGCAAGCTGTTAGGCTCAAATATATACTCATTTTTACAACCATATTGTCTTTCTCTCATATACCATATTATAAAAAGTAAGCAGACATTATGTATCTTGATTGGCTGAAATGTAAGTTCAGGAATAATGCAGTATTTGTTTATTATTTTTTTTATTATATGATTAAATAAAAATGATGTGGAGGGTAGGATGGCTGAAGCATTGGAGCTTGATTCTATCCCGTTCCTTTTCTGTGTAAAGAATCAGGGTGATGTGTCTTTCAGGGACATCATGATAAACCACTTTGAGCCTTCCATCTCCTTCGAAGGGCTGCAGGTTAAAGTACGGGACATGTGCGGCATGGACAACGACCAGCAGTTCACAATGAAGTGGATTGATGAGGAAGGTACAGCTGTTTTTGTGTGTGCATTTGCGTCTGTACGCATGTTTTTGTATCCCTGCGGGTGCTTGCTTGTTTTTGTGCATTTGTGTGTACGTATGTGTACTGTATGTGTTCTCATAGCAATCTATTTTAATGCATTTATTCTCTTCTCCTGTAAGTTGCCATTGTAAGTGGCCTGTGTAAGAGTGTCCGATAAACATAATGTAATGTAATAAATGGAATTACGTCCTATTGTGTCGGTTTGAAATCTTTCATGTTGTCTCCCTCACCCCTCTGTGTTATTCTGTCCCCGTAGGGGACCCCTGCACCATATCGTCCCAGCTGGAGCTTGAGGAGGCACTCCGTTTGTACGAGGTGAACAAAGACTCGGAGCTCATCATACACGGTAAGCCACCGTTTAAAGTTCTGCGTACGGTCCTGTGGGTTTTCGGTGCTGACCAATGATACTGAAATGGTACCAGGGAATATTCTTCAGCACCACTGGTACCAGCTCTCCTGCGGCTGTAAGCGAACTGTGCACATGCGCGGTGCCCTGAACTTTTAAACTTAAAACGTGAACTTTATTTATTTATGTAGCACTCTTCAGACATGTCTGTAACACTAAGTGCTTTACAGAAATAAAACGGTGTAATGTAAATAAAACAGGACTACACATATCTCCGCATACTCTGCCTGTTCCGCTCTGTGATCTATATGCTTGCCAGGCATATCTTTGCTGTATGTGCTTGCTTGCCGTCTTGCAGTAGTGGTTATGGTTATGATTTATTTATTATGAAAAAAACAAATTCAGATTGAGAACTGCAATGTTTTAGGTCTTGGTCATTTTGGCCTAAAACATTGATATCTACACAACCCTTGCTCCATATATTAGATGGTCTGATCATCACATACTCATTTGTTTGGCGAACCCCCTGCTTTTTAGGGCTCCTGACTGCTTAATTAGTCCCACTCAGATCCCTCTGCCAGGAGACACTGCAGGGAATGTTAACCAACGAGCCTAAATCAAATCCCAGAGATCTTTGCCTTCCTGAGATCACATTTGGCAAATAAGATGAAACTTGGCTGGAGAAAACAAGAACTTGGCTCTGAACAAGTGATGCTTTGGATGTTTCAGATTTTATTTAAAATCCTGCCTGTAATCTCAGTGGTGTGTGCGTGTGCGAGTGTCTGAGTGTGACCTCTCTGTGAATTTGGGAGTTTTCTCTCTGAGTATATGTGTGACATCTGTTTGAATTCTGCTCTTGGCAGTGTACTGTGCACATTTTAAGGAGAGGCATGTTTCTTACCTGGCTGTGGGGTTGGTGAATAGGACAGCCCTCTCTGTGTGCTGTCAGCGAGCGAGTAAACGGTTGAATCATGGCTGTGTGTTCTGTCAGAGATGAGAGGTCAGTGCAGAGTTTGAGCGCTCGGACAGAGGGAGTTTATGAAATGTGCAGGGAGTGGAGGATGGTGCACAGAGGTCATGAACAAGGGGATGGAATATAGGAAGGTAGCCGTAAGGTAATGATAGACCCATTCTTCCCAATCCCCCCTCCCCCCAACAAACATTAAGGGTTTGACGAAGCTTGAGCTGGTTAGCCCCGGACTAGCATAGCTGGAGTATTGCATCTCTTGCTCCTTGCATTAAATAATTTAGGAAAGTTTGGATAGCATTGCTTTGGAATAAAGCTAGTGTATTTAGTGTGAGCTACGATAGGCAATATTGTTAGTTGTAACTTGGCCACATTTTGATATCAATACTTTTAATGGCAGGCCTAGTTTTTGCAAGTTGGAATTAAGGACTTATAGACAGTGCTCTGTAGGCTATGCGTGAGTAACCTGGCTTTTTTAAATTTTATATCGGAGACGTTTTTTTTATGAGGCAACACTTATTTTTGGTAGGTAACTAATGATGAACAATTCAAGATAATGACATAGAGAGAGACATGCATACAGAATATATGCGTTCCAAATAAATGCATGCAGACATTCGCGTAACCATAACGCCCTCTACTGACGAGAATGAGAACATTTCTCCTATTACCCACAATTACATTAAAAGAGTTTGTAGATGAGCTGTATTTAATGTCTAATGAAATACAATGAACAGCACCACCTGAGCTATGGATCATGAAGAAGCATGTAAATGAATTAACCAAGTCTATATGGAGACATGCATGCACAATAGGCTAGACGCAAACACATTTTAGCTGAAAGAAAGACATACAGCCTAAATGGCCTAGTTAGTACAGCCTAAATAGTTTGCATAAATAAAATAAGGAAATACAGTAGGCCTATTAGTATTCTATAGAAATGCATTTAATGTTAGGCTATTCAACACTGGCTTGCCGGATGCGTAACTCCAAGCTTCTATGTCTGGGCTATGAGCGGTAGTGTAGCCTAACGTTGGCTGCGGGAAATGTTTTGGTACCGGACCATGTAGGTAGGTTTAGTTTAGTTTTCTGTAGTGCAATGGATGTATATAAAGCATGTTGATTCGCTTCGTAGTAGCCTAGCTTGTACCTGCTTCCTAATTTTTTTAAGTGACTAACCATGAAAGTGATATGTTCGGGGAATTGGCGGTTTATAAATGCGATCTGTTAAGGGATTGCAGTTTATAGTAGGCTATCATCGATTCTTAATGTATTTTCGTAAATTCGTAATTTTCTTAGTAGTTAATTTTATAGTGACATTGTGTTGTGTGAAAAGGATAAACTGAACAGAGCTGAAGTGAATAAATTAATGAAGTTGCACATAGTTTTTGTCTAAAATAAACTTGTGCCCTGCTGGGCTCGAACCGCCAATCCTCTGTGTGAGAAACAGCAACTCTAACCATTAGGCCACAGTAGCTTTTTGGGAGAGCAGGTATGCGATGTTGTTATCCAATGGGGAGAATTATTGTTTGAGGGTATGGAGGCAGGAGGGTTTCTGGGTAGGCAGGAAGAATGGGAAGAAGAAGCGGAAGCAGAAGGAGAAAAACGGCAAAATAACCCAAGTTTGGGGCTTTATTGTGTGGATGTGTGAAGTTGTACGTTAATGTGGTTACATGAGGTCAGAACATACATAAGTTAATGTTTTTAAGGGCTGAGAGTCTGTGGTCATTGTGGTTACTTCTGTAGGAAACCCTGAAGTGCCAAACCCTCGGTGCTGTATAGGTATGGGGCATGCTCCACCAAGCCGTAACTTGGCGGATGGCATACCTGCCATCCCTATACTGTACACTATTTTTATTCTGTTGAATAACCCGTCTGTCTGTTTTTCTCGCTCTCCTCAGTGTTCTCCTGTGTGCCCGAGAAGCCTGGAATGCCGTGTCTGGGAGAGGACAGTGAGTACACCCTCATATAGTTCAGTCCCACTTCCACAGTGCACACAGAGCGCACTCCGCGGCGGCGCTACAAGCGTGTCCTGAGCGGCTGTGCTCGCAGCCTGACAGAACCTGAGAGAAGCGTTTATGATAACCTTAATGATATCGATTTGCAAACAGCTTCCAGAGTAATTCCTTCATCTGGGTTTAACTGGAGAAAAGCCTGCAGTGTGCAGCCTGGCTGTCCTGTGTGCCTGTGTGAATACGTGTGTGTGTGTGTACGTTTACTCGACTGTATTTCTGGCTTCGACTGTGAGCGTAATTTTTCATGTGTCCGTTTGAGGTTGTTTCTTTGTGTGATAATATTGTGTTTAAATATGTGTCTTCTTTTGTGTTTGCACAATTGAGGGTTTTAAAAAAAAAAATACAAAAATGTATCTGTCTTCCTGTCTGTATATGTGTCTGAGTGTATGTGTATGTGCGCAGGTAGTGTTGTCTGCACGGACATGGAACGACGTAAAGGGAAAGGCAACTGAGTTTTTAAGCATGTGTGCGGGTGGGGGAGAACGAGAGAGCGAGAGAGCGGCTCGCACATCTCCGGAGCTGGGATGTGGAGGAGGGGGGAGAAAGAGGGGGTAGGGAGGGGCTCGGTAGGAGGGACCAGACGGAGCCAAGGGGGCACAGTATAACACCCCCCCCAAAATGTCTCTTTTTTTCTTAGAGTCCATATACCGGCGGGGAGCACGACGCTGGAGGAAGCTGTACTGTGCCAGCGGACACACCTTCCAGGCCAAGAGATTCAACAGGGTGATTGATCCATTACACATGCAGAAAAGAGAAAAGCTCTTAGGAGCCGGAAGGCTGTGTGAAAAACGCAGTGCTTTTCTAACACTGGCTGTTTCGATTTCTGAAAGGTGGTTGCGATGGATTAGTTAGTTATCCTTTAAACTAGGGGTCTGCAGCCCTGGTCCCGGAGCACCACAACATCTGCTGGTTTTTAGTGTTATGTAGCGTTCAATTGGGCGAAATAAAGCATTGTAATTGCACAGTAAATTCACCTGATCTGCTTTCTCGGATCTGAAGCCATCATTGATTTAAAGGGGAAAACAAAAACTCTTTGATCTTTTGGCTCTCCAGAGCCAGGATTACAGATCCTTGCTCAAAATATTCACCACCTGCCTTATTTTGCAACACCTCAATTACAGAAATTAAAATACGGCAATTATTCTCAACATTCATGGGACATCTTATATACATATATATATATATATATATATATATTTTATTTTAATTTTAAAAATGTATTATTATTTAGTTTTTTTTACTTTGTTCATGCCATTGTAGGCTCTTAGGTTATGGTTTATGTGCCATTTAGTTCTGCAATCCTCTCCGGAATATGTACGCGATCGGCTCCCACACACGTGGCCTCTTGTTAAGTGCTGCTGATATTCTACTGACGCGACATGCCTGAGTTTTGGCTTAGACTCGGATAGATTTTAGCCTGGTCACAATTGTGAATGAACCCGTCAGCCTTGTGAGAGGTACATCCTTAAAGTTATAAATCTTTACAGAAGCTATGCGCATGTGGAATGAGTACAGCTTTTTGTTAAAGCTGTACAACAATTAAATAAACCGGTTCTTGTGAAAACCATGCTTCAGTTAAAAGAACAGTGGCTCCCTTTGCACACTGAACATTTGGTCATTCCGAATGCATTCATCCCGAATGAAAATCACGAATAAACTGCATGTATGTTTGTATAGCCAATAATCTGAACAAAGCGTACATGCCTTACATACATTTCTTTGTGGTATACAGTGCTATACACAAATTGCATATGGATCGGGATCGTTCAGGTCATTCCTTTCCAAGAGAGGAGTCTTATTCCCAATCAGTGTTTCTGTTTTGACTAATAACTGATAATAAGACTGCATGTGAATGCAGTCCCTGACTCTGTAGAAGCAGTGCCTCTGTATTCTCTGTGCTTGTGAGAAACTTTGATTTAGTAAGATCAATGCCAGAGGTTTTTATTATTTTATTTTTTTTAAAGCCGTTTAGGGTAGAATGCTTGTTTATAATGGTAGAGCTGTGTGCGGTAAATGCTTATTTACGTTGATGCAGCTGTGTAGGGTAGATGCTTGTTTATGACGGTAGAGCTGTGTAGGGTAGATGCTTGTTTATGACGGTAGAGCTGTGTAGGGTAGATGCTTGTTTATGACGGTAGAGCTGTGTAGGGTAGATGCTTATTTATGATGGTAGAGCTGTGTGCTGTAGATGCTTATTTACGTTGTTGCAGCTGTGGTAGATGCTTATTTATGATGGTAGAGCTGTGTGCGGTAAATGTTCATTTACGTTGATGCAGCTGTGTAGGGTAGATGCTTATTTATGATGGTAGAGCTGTGTACAGTGGATGCTTATTTATGATAGTACAGTTGTGTAGAGATGGGAATCATTAGATTTTATTGATACCGGTGCCATTATCGATTCTGCTTATCGATCCGATTCTTTATCGATTTCTTAAATATTATTTGCTCCCAGGCTATTAAAGGACCAACTATTACTATCGGGTGGTCATCTAAAATGGATCCAATGACATAATATTTATAAAGCATTTGTTTTTCATTCGTATTTCTTAGTCATATCATGGAAAATATTTATCTTCTATATTTATGCTGGCACAAGTGGCAGAGCATCCAATAAAACAGTCATAATTGTATAATTCTGTAAATTATAAATGTAATTGGCGTGATCAATACGAGTGCTTAAAAATATCAGACATAAAAGAAAATAAGACACCGGAAAATAATGAGAAAGGACGTGAAGCGAGAGGATAAATGATCAGTTTAACGTTATGTCAAAAAAGATGGCTAAAATATTGTTGTTTAACTGCTGCTCTGTGATTGGGATATTTAGGAGTTTCATTCTGTAATGAAGATCGCAAACTTTACTTATGAGTTAGTTACGCTCCTAGGCGTGTTTCATAAAGCTGCACCGTAACATTTGCATTTCAACTCACCATTCTCCCGCTATCTCATTTAGCCTATACATTTACATGGAAGAAAGACGAGATCTTTAACGTTACCTGATCATTTTTTAGGAGGCAAGCTGGCTCCTCTTATTAGCTGAAGATGACAAAGATTGAAGATTATCCCTTAGCTAATTTAGGTTAGTTATTTGCTTTCCAAATCTAGGATACATATGTGCGTGACCAAGCAGGCAATCGTTGTCAGATTAGTCTACCGCCAATCCAAACACAAATTTACTGTACTAAATCATAAAATGACCATTATATGTCATCAGAGATTAAGGAAACATGCCAAGTCGAAATTCTGGCTTCTCTGACAACAATGCTACAGCCAAATTTCCATTCCGGGTCGGAAACGTCCGTTTTTGTTTTGCCTGTGTGACTATTCTCCGTGTTGACCCGGCTCACTGAATCAGTAAACTGAATCAATTGTGACTGAATCAATGAATGTGCTCTGATTTCGCTTGCGTTAGATTGCTAGGTAGATATTTTAGTGAAACGATGTAGCTAACGTTAGCTAGCTAGCGTCTAGATAAGGTATTCTTTGTTTCGAGGCTAACGTTAGCTAGCAAGCTAGCTAAGGTTACATTGTTCCAACAAATAAATTTTGTTGTCTTACATTTTTAAAGTAATCCATCCAACACCGTTTTTAAGTTAGCCTACAGATAGTTCTTGCCGGTCATACAACAAAGAAGGTTTGTTCTTTTTTAGCTAACGTTACATTTTCTAAGTAATCCGCCCAACAATCCGATCTATGTTGTTTATTTATTTATTTTCCAAGTAATAAAGTTAAAACACGGAGTTTGCTGTTTCCACTCATAGTTTGGCTGCAGGAGCAACAGATGTCTCAGTTGAGCAAAATCTTGGCGCTGGCGTCCTGGTCACTAGGCATCAAGGGGTTAAGGACATTTGTGTCTGAGGACACAGTTACACACAGTTATCTTGTTTTACCTGACTGATGGTGGTGCTGTCTCTCCTGGCATCTTTCTCAGCGGGCACACTGCGCTATCTGCACAGACCGGATATGGGGCCTTGGGCGGCAGGGCTACAAGTGCATCAACTGCAAGCTGCTGGTGCACAAGAAGTGCCACAAGCTGGTATCGATGGAGTGCGGCCGGCACGTTTTCCAGGTGAGAACGCCAAGCTCGCACTTTACATGAAAGCTGGTATCGATGCAGTCTACTGTACCAATGTAGGCAAGCAGTGTTCTTTTTTTAAAGTTATATTTTTAGGGCTTTTCAGCTTTATTGGACAGCGCAGTGTAGAGCGAGAGAGACTGAAAGACGTGCGACAAAGGTTGCGCAGCCGTATTTGAACCGCCAATCTTGCTGCTCACTACGGGCATGTGGATAGTGCTCATAAAGGCTACGCCACAAGACGCCCCAGGCAAGCAGCTTTCATTCCACACAGGACAGTTTGAGCTGTCTTTGGGCTTTAACAAATGTTACATAGAGAGCTTTTAAAAGTATCTTGTATGCCCCCCCTCCCCCGTCTCTCCTCTCTCTCACATTCCGCCCCCCTCTCTTTCACATTGCCCCCTGCTCTCTCTCAACCCCCCCTCACATGCACCCCCTCTCTCTGTCTCATGCCCCCTTCTCTCTCCGTCTGTAGGAGCCAGTGATGGGTCCAGTGGCTTCAATAGGCACTCCGTCAGATCTCCTTGACCCAGGTATGCCGTGCTGTGTGTGAATCATCAGGACTCTTGTGTAGCACATCAAGCTGGTTCTTGATGCAATGATCCACCTCATGATATCTAGTTGAGCCCCACTGTGCTGACTGTCAGAGATGATATAAAAGGATAAGATTGCTGTGATATCCCCTTACTCTTAGGGGGGGGAAAATGAAAAGGAGCTCAACCAATCACAGAATACATTGGTAACAACCAATATAATCACGCCAATGGTGATTGGTAGACTTTCTCTGTCTACAGATCCTGAATACCTTGGAAAGTATGGGAATTACCAAGAATTAGTCACAGTACTTCACTAGTGTATTTTGTCAGAGGCATGAGAAAAATAACTACACAATAAGCATTCTATACAGGCAGATGGTGAACCAACATCAGCGGCTATAGGTATTTGCACACATTTCCACCAGTCTGGTCTTCAGGCAGTATTACCTGTACGAAGCTTACTGTCCACTCTTCCCAGCTCAGCTGGTTGAGTGCATGGTGAAAACAACAGGATGTCTGCTAGTCTCAGCTCTGCTGAATTGGTGGAGGACATAGTTGCAGTGGAACAGGCTTACAAATCCGATTGGCTTAATGCATTTAGTTTTGGGAAGTGAAGTGGTGCGTAAAGACACTAGTGGCAAAATGGCAGCAGCATAAATGCAGTATTTACCCCCACAGCCAATTTAGCCAGGGGGTCCAAATAGCTGACGCTGGTAGTTACTCTTCATGCATTGCATGTTTGTGTTATTCTCTGTGAGAGTGGGGTATTTAAGCGCGTTTCCCTTCCCATCCCTGCAGTGGACAAGTCATCGAGTGAGAGTCTGAACCATGTCGGAGAGGAGAAAGAGGTGAGAGGAGCTCTGACTTGCATGCCTCTATTGCTGCTCTTTTGTTTACAGTCGCTTGAGCTTGTACTTGTACTTGTGTCACCAGAGTGGCAGATGAGCTTTCCTACACCGACAAGCTTTATGAATAGGGGCCTGAGGTCTTTCTCTCATACAGAGATTTGATTGGACGCGCAAAGCGTTTGTCACTCAGCCCGGGTCACATATAATTAGAGGGTTTGAATTTTAAATCTTGTTGCTTAGGTGAATTTATGAGCCCAGTTGCACACTGCACTCGTCCGTGTTGCGCTTGTGGTAATGCTCAATATCAGTGACACCGGACTATAAACAACAAGCCATGTTATTGTTTTGTCTGGAGGGTATACCCATTTGGTAGCCAAAATAAAGTTCATGTGTGGGTCATGCTGTCCGCGTAGCCTGTAGGCTACACATTTGAAATGGAGAAGCCAAAAATGGTAAACTCCACCTCACCTCATTATTACAGGTTCTATGCCATTGGAGACAAATTAATAACCAAGGAGAATGTTCCCTGCAAGGTATTAAAGTTGCAACTGCCCTACTAATCGTCCAAAGGCTGACACTTTTTTTTTCTCCTCCTAAGGAGATCAGTCAGTTCAGTTTAGTTTAAGTAAGCCATGCCATTGTTGTGAATTAATGATGGACTCATCTCTTATTTTCATGTGAGCAACAGTTGTTCTGTTGTACAGCAATGGGTACGTTTACATGCGCAGCAATATCTGATTACTGGAAGCTATGAGCTTATGCCAGTATTTAAAGGGGTAGTCCACTCTAACTTTTAGGCTAATATTTTAGAATTTCTGAAAATGTTCAGCAATTTTCCAAGCTTTTTCTCTATTGTGATAGCTGCTATGAGCATGGATAATGTGAACTCCGAAAAATGCAATTCAATGACGTCACTGAATTGCATTTCTGAAAAGTCTAACATGGAAATTGATAGAGTAATTTTTATTTAGCGGTAAAACACGCCTAGAATTTTTGTATCATAATATCACCAGAATAAATGTGTAGCCATGGTTGTTTTCTTCTCATTAGATAGTTACATTTTGTATACATATTTAAAATATTAAGAAATGTTTATTTATAGACAGCCTGCACCGATATTTTGCAGCCGTTCAGCCATTCATTACCGTTTTGGACGTGAAACTCAAAAGCAAGATGGACGGCCCCACAGCCAGCTGAAATTGTTCGGTAATAACATTGGAGTTGGCAAGGCTTTCTCCCTCTATGGGCTTTGGTTCTAACATTACAGTTAGAAAATCAAAATAGTTAACTGGCTTCAGCTTGTAGCTGACTGACACTTGGCTGGGGACAACGACAACGTTATCTCTTGCAATCAAGCTGACACACTGGACACTAACGCTCTGAACAAACTTCATCTAAATATCCCTCACACAAGCAGGCTGCGAAAACGGAAAAATGCCAGTGGCAGTTGACATAATTAGCTTTTATATCTGACGTTAGCTAGCATTAGCTTTCACTTTAATCTTCAGAAAGCAACAACACAACCTGAACCAGTGAGCTAGGTTAAGTAAGCTTACCACCATCAGACAGCTAGCTAACTAACTTCGCTAAATGGTAAACTTGCCTACCTTAGGTTTCTTTTTTGCATTACATCCAAGTAAATCAACCCACAAGTAATCCAGAAAAAAGTAAAGTAGCTAGCTAGTAGTGATGTGCGAGTTTGAACGAATCGTTCAAAACGAACAACTCTTTTTACTGACTCAGGTCCTCTCCTCCACTAACTCGTTCACTGACTCACCCCTCCTACCTGCTACTTGTTAATGCAAACTGCGAAGACGAGGCGAGACAACGTGTTACTCACACTATTGTGCAACTCTTATATTAACTGTATTTGTGGAAATGCATCAAGTAAATCACTGTATTAACCTAGCCCTGTGAGAATGCAACCACTTTGGTGCTTTTTTCAACTCCGTAATCGCTCTCCCTACCCTGAGCTGAAGGTCTGGCTGCACAAATCACTCACTCACTTGCTCTCCCAGCCCGCCCGGAGCTTTCTGACTCGGGTTGCACGAAATAGCTACTCACTCGGTCACCCAGTACTCGTTCTCCCAGCTCCGGAACCCGCCCCCTGCCCTGAGCTCGCTAACTCGTGAGTGAGAGTACTGAGCAAGCCCCCAGAATAGCGCCGGGCTTTGAAGCCAATTTTATTTAGTGGTCAAATTATTGTGATGAAGGCCTATAGCCGATAGTCTCCGAAGCCCGTTCTATCCGTCATAGGGAATTTACTTCCGAAACCAAACTCCGCCCATGTCTGAGTACTCTTATGAAGATCAAGCTTCCAAAATGTGATATCCACACAGTGATATTTTGAAATGTAGAAATCTTCCAGAAGGAAAATTGCAGTGATATGTCATAGTAAAATACATGCACTAAATGTATTTTGATTCGTTTTATTGAGGTGGACTACCCCTTTAACTTACGCGTCCACATGGACATAAGAAATGTGATTACTCCAAAAGCCTTTCCATAATCGGCTCTGTGGAAAACGTAGCTGCTAACTGCTTCCCGTTGTAAGGACAAAAATGATCCGCCCGTCAAAAATTTACGTTATTATTCTTATTATTATTATAGCTAGCTAGTAGTTATTATTATAACTAGTTATTTTGTAGCTAATTCATAGTAGTGGTTGATTTATATTATTGTACGAGCTAGCTTTACCGATCTCTAAATCTGGCCAATTTCCCGATAATTTCAGTTATTTAATGTGCTAGCCAGCTAGCCAGCACAAACACAAGCACGTAACACTGAACAATATATTTGTGCCATTATTTTCATGTAGTTATTTATTTATTTTTCTCAATTACTGGATTGTTTGAATGTGGTCTTGTATTGTTTTACTGATTGTATTGCTTGCTGCCGCTTGGCCAGGACACCCTTGTAAAAGAGATTTAATCTCAATGGGATTTTTTCTGATAAAATAAAGGATATATAAAACTTATATTTTTACTATTTTAGTAACCAGAGTATTGCCATAACCTGGTTCAGATCTGAGTATTCGTGTGCATGTAAACATAGTGTCTTGGCCTCTAGTGTGAATGAATTTCAGTGAATAAAAATTCTGAATTCTCCACTACATCTTGTTTTTGAGGTCAAGTCCAGCGGCTTCCAAACGCCACAACCCATTTAATAAGCAGATAAATGTTCTGTAATCCACGCCTTTTTAAATGTAAGCCTGATAAACACACTGTGTAATTGGAAAATGTTTTAACATATGTCAGATGAACTGTACACCCTAGCTTATAATGTGTGTATCAGGCCTGGTGTGTAATTTGACTGACAAAAACATCAACATGAAAGGGTTTTATATACAGTATAAAAACATACCTCACGGAAATACGCGAACATGGACGCTTCCAGCTACGCAAACAGTTTTTCTTTTGCCATAACATTTGAGAAGGACAAACCAGAGCGTTGCAGCGAGGGACGCTATAAAGTTAGCAGGGAACAACAGTAAACAACTTTCTTGTTCGATCTCCACTTTACTTTGAGCTATGCAAACAGTTTTTCTTTTTCAATGACATTTGGAGGAAAGCACAGATCGACCAACATGCCTATACAGAATATTAAACATACAATTAAGTTAAAATGTCATTGTTGTAGGCTACTTGTTAGCTGTTTTAGCTATGTTTGCTAGCAAAGCCCAAACTTTCCCAGTGCAACTCGAACGCACTGATGTCGGTAAAAACGTAATTTTTTGCTGTTTCCAAAATGACTCATTTATTACCCCAACCTCCTTCCATTAATGATTGCAAGGTTAGCTACTATAGCCTACTCCATAGCAAACATTTTAAAACCAATTTGTTTCAGGCCACGTTGCTAACATCAGCTCACGCACTAGCCCAGAAAAAATACATTGCTTCTGTAATCGAATGCTCAGAGCGAAACTGTTCAATTATGGTCTACTAGCTAATGTTGGTCTACTTAATGGTCATGGATCATAATGTAACGTTGGTTGACTTGGTTTCTTACCGGGTGATTCAATAAGGCCGAGGAAGAAGGGAATCCGCTACAGGGAATCGGGGAATAGTGGAGGAGCTCCTCTCTGTAACCGAAAGCACTCGAGTCCTGTTTGGTTTAGTTTGCCAAAACATCTTTAGGAAATAACGCAGCCTATCAATGTAATTTACTGACATAATAAAATAGCAATGCTTGATCTACGATGTCTGTGTTCTGTGGTCCCAATTCAGAACAGTGAGATGCAGGCAGCAATTTTTCCCTCACTGGCTCTGCCTACTTGTAATTTACTATGTAATTTACACACCAACTTGAAAATACTGTAGTATTTCAAAAACTAGGACGTGGTACAGGTATACGCCATTTTGATGTACACCTCTACCGAATTATTCAAATAATATTCAAATAATATATATTTTTGGCCAGCCACAAAGAAAGACTTAATTAGTTGCACTTTGATCTGTTCAATAAGGTTAATGTTGTTTTTGGGTGGAATTACCCGTTAGGCAAAACAAATTTATAAACGATAACATTTAATTTTGTTGTGAAGTAACCAAGTCAGCGGTAGGATTGAAGCGATTCTGCTGTACGTGTACAAACCAACCCTCGTCAATCTCTGATGGTAACATCGCTATCACCGCCTCTGAAGAATGGGTCAGAATTGTGATGTCTGACCCCCCCCCCTGCTTGCAGGCCATGAACAGCAGGGAGAGCGGGAAAGCTGCGTCAAGCCTGGGCCTGGCAGACTTTGACCTGCTGCGGGTGATTGGGCGGGGCAGCTACGCCAAAGTCCTGCTAGTTCGGCTGAAGAGGACGGAGCGCATCTATGCCATGAAGGTGGTGAAGAAGGAGCTGGTCAACGATGATGAGGTGAGGGCACCCCCCATAAAAACACCTCAGTGCCCCTCAAACTTCATGGTTATTACTGACTCAAACACACTCCATACAGCTCATGACCTCATGCATACACACTCCATACAGCTCGCTGACCTCACTCATACACACTCCACACAGCTCACTGACCTCACTCATACACACTCCACACCGCTCGCTGACCTCACTCAAATACACTCCACACCGCTCGCTGACCTCACTCATACACACTCCACACAGCTCACTGACCTCACTCATACACATTCCACACAGCTCACTGACCTCACTCAAATACACTCCACACAGCTCTTGGAAAATCATATTCTTAGGCTCATGACCCGCCCCCTTCCCCAACATATAAAACCCTTTAGTATCTGAAGTGAAAATCCCTCTGGCTTTGGAGAGAGTCTGAGGGATTAGGGCTGAACTCTAACAAATGATCAGTAGCATCCTACGTCTCCTGATTTAACATCCTACGTCTCCTCCTCAATAAGTTTTTTCTCTCTCTTTCTCGCTCTTCCTCCCCTTGGCCTCTTGCTTTCTCGCTCTCTTTCTCTCCTCTCTCTTTCCTTCACTCTTTTCTCTGATATTATTTGATATTGTATGATATTACTGATATTTCCCCCGTCTCACCAACTGTCACTTCTTTCTCTCCTCTCTCACTCTCACTCTTTTTTCCCCCCCTCCCTGTTTTTTTTTTTTTGTGTGTGTGTCCCCTTCTCTCCGATGGTGTGCAGGACATAGACTGGGTCCAAACGGAGAAGCACGTGTTCGAGCAGGCTTCCAACCATCCCTTCCTGGTCGGACTACACTCCTGCTTCCAGACAGAAAGCAGGTCAGGGCGGAGCCAGTTTGTGACCGCCACCCACAGTGGGTGGGGTTTCCTTCCTTTACCATCAATTGACCCTTCGCTAAGCCTCGCCCACCTTTAGTAACTGTTGCTTTGTCCGTCAAGCTTTCTGTGTCCGTCAAAGCAAACATGGCGTTCTCAACCATGAAAGTCGGCTACTGCTCTTTTGGGAAAATGGTAACTTTAGGAATATTTGGAAAAATTTATTTCCAATTTCATATTTGCAGTGTAGTTTAAAGGCTAGCTGAAATGAGTAAAAGTAGATGTTATGATGCTAGACACCATTATTTCCATCACAGCATGCTGTCTAATTTGCTAGCTAGCTATCACAGTGACAGTGGAAACCTAACGTAACAGACAGAGAGACTAGCTGGCTTGGCTAGGCATGAAATGGCAAACCATATCTCATTCATGAAGACATTATTTTATTGGTTTGTTTACAAGATGGAGTCTGGTAACGTTGATGTTATTCAACGTTAGCAAACGCTAATGTTTTAAAAGGAGATCTGCAAACACTAACATATGGTCTTTTATATTAGTAAGCTAACCAAACATCCAAATAAGTCCAGTTTCAGCACAATAGCTAAGTGGTAACTAGCCAGCTAACGTTAGATGCGCTCGCTTTGGCTTTAAAATGCCTAGTTACAACAATTGATTTCATGATACGGAAGTTCCTTTGTCCCTGTTAAGTCACTGTGGGTCAGTAAGTATAGTTTGAATATGCTTTCCTCTTCTCTGTCAGACTCTTCTTTGTCATTGAATATGTGAACGGTGGAGACCTGATGTTCCACATGCAAAGGCAGCGGAAGCTTCCGGAGGAGCACGCCAGGTGAGGCAGGTGCTGTTAGTAACTTTAACTGATTTGTAAATCGGTGATATCATTAGCCCCACCCCCAGCCTGTTTCAGAATTGTTATTAACAGCCCCCCCCCCCCCCCCCCCTTAAGGGTGTTGTATTGTCTGTAGTTCAACATGTCCCGACCTCTCTCTCAGGTTTTATTCGGCAGAAATCAGCCTGGCCCTAAACTATCTTCACGAGCGAGGAATCATCTACAGAGACCTAAAGTTGGACAATGTCTTGCTGGAGTCTGAGGGCCACATCAAGCTTACAGACTACGGCATGTGCAAGGTGTGCTTATGCTCAGCTGCTTTTACACTTGAGCTTCGCGCTGAATGCAGAACAATGAACAACTACAAGTCCCAGGGGTGGAATGTTCACACTTGATGTTAATATGTTTGCATTGGTGTGCCTTACTATCCACTTGACATCATTCAATTTTCACTGAAAAGAGGAATGAACGGGTGCGCACACTCGGCAGTTAGTTCGCCTGCCAAGCTCTTCCCAAATCTGGCTTTGCATCTGAGTGGTTTTCATGGGTAACTGTTCTCATGGGTCTCATGTATTTTCTGACCAGCGGGGTCTTCGCTTTACAGGAGGGGCTGCGGCCCGGGGACACGACTAGCACTTTCTGCGGGACGCCAAATTACATCGCCCCCGAGATCCTGAGAGGGGAGGATTATGGTAACTGAAATGCACATGTAGACGCACATACACTCTGGCTCTGTCTTGTCTGGTGTACCTAATTTAATGCATATTGACCCGGGTTCTGAGAGGAAAAGGCAGCAGCGCGCCCCTGTTGCCAATCAGCCTGTAAAGTGGGTTCCCATTCGCCGTTTCCTACCTTGTGTCGTGTGAGGTAATGTGAAGAAGGAGGCTTTGTGTGTGGCGGTGCAGATGTGGCTGTGTACATTTGTGTTCGAGTCTGTATCAGTCACGGTTGTGGCCAGATCCATTTCAGGTAATGGGTAGGTGCTTGTGTGTAACTGCATGCATTGTAGTAGTCCAAAGCGATTTATAATGAAAGGGAACAGAAATGCACCCACCAGTCACATGAGCAACAGTGCCATACCTGGCTAATAACATTCCCGGACCAGCGAGCGCATGCGCGTGTGTCTGTGCCAACGCGTGTGTGCTTTGCGCAGCCTTCAGCGTAGACTGGTGGGCGCTGGGCGTGCTCATGTTCGAGATGATGGCGGGCCGGTCGCCGTTCGACATTGTGGGCAGTTCAGACAACCCGGACCAGAACACAGAGGACTACCTCTTCCAAGGTGCGTACGGTGGAGAGCAAGCGTGGGTTCCGGTCGCGGTTACAGAGGTCCTGGCCACCTGACTCCTGTTTTCTGTTTCCCACAGTCATTTTGGAAAAGCAAATCCGAATCCCGAGGTCCCTGTCGGTGAAAGCTGCCAGCGTCCTGAAGGGCTTCCTCAACAAGGTGCTGGATATACTCAAGGTGCCTGTAATGATGATGATGATGAAGATGCTTTTTGGTGACCCTCCGTCTCCTCTCTCCTCAGGATCCAAAAGAGCGGCTGGGTTGCCATCCACAGACGGGCTTCGCTGACATCATGGGCCACCACTTCTTCCGGAGTGTGGACTGGGAACTGGTGAGCCAGCTATCTAATTGTTTCTTTCCTTTCTCTTTCCTTGATCTCTTCCGCTCACTATCTCTCTCACAGACTCATTCGGTTGTCAACTTTCACTTGAGTCCCACTCCAGATTTGAGCGCTGTGCAGAACTGAATAATTTGCTTTTCCCCTATCCTTAGTGTTCATCCAGCACTCCACACTACATCATTGAGATTAAATAATAAGGATGGGAGGGGTCTACTGGGTGTGGAACATAGACCAGCTAGAGCCTAGAGTCATCACTGTCACCATGCTCCTCATCTTGTCTGGAGAGGCTCAGACAATTGGGCCCACCTGATTCTACTAATTAGCAGCTCAACGAGATCTCATGCTGTTGAAGGAAATGTGCTTTGTTACGGTTGGAGTGAAAACTTACAGGACTGTAGATCTCCAGGACCAGGGTTGGAGACATACTGAAAATCTATTCCCATTTCCAGCCCCCTTCTCACACTGGGCCTCTTTTTAAAATTTTCCTGCAAGGAAAAAGTGCCCTGCATAAAAGTGTCCTAAAAAAGCATTTAAGTGCTTTGAGTTGACCCCCCCCTCTTGTTGTTTATTTTATTTACAGATGGAGCAGAAGCAGGTGGTCCCCCCCTTTAAGCCCAACATCTCTGGGGAGTTTGGTCTGGACAACTTTGACGCCCAGTTCACCAATGAGCCCATTCAGCTCACGCCCGACGATGAGTGAGTCCCCCGCTTCTGCCATTTCACCAGTATCACCAGCTGACCCCTAAAACTGTTTATCTGCAGTTCGCTACAAACATGCAGACTTCTTACGCACTTCTTTTCTTTTCATTATCTGGTTGACAGGGTGAATTTAGCAGCTTAGAACTGACATATTTATACTGCTAGGTACATACTGAGGCGATTCAGGTCAAGTAGCATGGTCAGTGGTGCAACGGCAGCACCCCACGTGGGAAGTGAACATGCAACCTTCTCGGTTCAAGTCCAGTTCTCAAATGGCCACATCGCTGCCCAACTTTGCAGCAGGACTCATTTTTAGGATGTTATTTTTTTGTAAATACTTTTGTTTCGCCTATTTTTATTGTTGTATATGAGTTTGTTCCCACCTCTCTCTTTCTCTCTCACACACATACACAGACAAACACAGACAGACAGAAATGTGCAAACAAACACATACAAACACCACACACTGGTTCCTGCTTGTTCTCATCGCCTTGTCAACCTGCCCCTCAGGGACGCGGTCCAGAAGATTGACCAGTCGGAATTCGAAGGCTTTGAGTACATCAACCCACTCCTGATGTCAGCAGAGGAGTGCGTGTGAAGAGTCCTTGTCCCCACTCCAGCCGTTTCCTCTGCATGGATCTAGACCCTGTTGCTGTTAGATTCCGCTCATGGTCTCCTTCAAAAGAAAAAACCTGTATGTAAAACCTGCTGGCCAATCGGCTGCTTAAAAATAGTTGCCAAAATTGATGTCACTCCTTCTCAGCCATTGATGACCTTAATGTGTTCTTTTTTTATCATTGTTATGTTTTTGTATCATGTAAACTGCTACTTTCTGGCTGGTGACCAATAAGGGTTTAAGGTAATTTGGAGGTCACTGGATGCAGAGAAGAACCATAAAAAGATGTAAATTGTGATCTCTCTTGTCTCAAAGGTGTTTGATGCCTGTTACACTGAAAATGTTTTTTTATACAAAATACTGACCTTATTCAGTAAATGGAAGATGGCACTGATTTATACCACTTAACTGTTAACTAGCACAATAAGTGGAATTCATGTTTGCCGTTTCCAACTAAATGCCTATCCTCCTTTGGGGGGGGGGGGGGGGGGGGATGTATTCACACAAGCTTTTTATTTTAAAAAGAGCATATGGATTACGTCTGTCTTGTTTTATCTTAGGAGCACAGAGCAGAAACCGAGTGCAGAGTCTGGTTTCTCAATCGAGTCTGGTTTGGTTGGCACATTTTTACCGCCTTGGTGCGGATTACTGTGGGGCGGTGAGGTGGGGAGCGCGGTCTCGTAGCACGGGAATGTCAGTACTCGCACTTCACAATCGTAAACGCTTCTCTGGGGGGAAGGGGAAAGGGTGACGGTTAAGGTTAAGGTTGGGGGGATGTCTAAGGGGGTATGGAGGAGGTGCAACAGAGCAGAGCATCTCTTTCTTAAAATGGACAAAAATCCTTAAGACAATGATGCCAATCATTGCCTCTGGTAGGAGAGTATGTACAGTCATAGCTATTAGTTTCTTAAATGCTTATTTTAATTTTGTACTGTACCGTTTTTAGATGCCTGGAAGTGTGGTGTGGGCCGTTTATTGAAGCCACTTCATTTTCCATGTGTTATCAGAGTTGCTGTTTTCAACTTTTCTTTTTTTCTTTTTTTTGTTTAATTATGATTACTAAAGTCCCTCAGAATCACTAAGGCCTTGGTCAGGCAATAACCAGTTTCTGTTGTTTTTTACTGTTTTCCCACTGTACAGATAAAGCAAGGTAGGCTAAGGTGTTTTTTAAAATCAGCCCACTAGTGTTTCTTGTGCCAACCTAATTAAATGCAAGCTGTTGGTGAGGATTGCAAGCTTTGGAATTAAAGACTGCAATCCTAATCATAATTGTTTTTTAGCTATAAAGAACCAAAGTTAAATACTATTATGTTAAGCACTTGTTATTCTGTTGATTTTGAATCATTTTCTTATACTGAAAGCAAAAAATTCATTACTCGGCTTGAGGATATGAAATTGGTCATTGAAGATCTTGTTTCTGACATCGTGATTTGCATTTTTGCCCCACAAATCAGTGGTGATTGAAAACTGGCTCATTGAATAAATATGGTAATAATTAACTTTTTACCAGTACAAACTGTGCCATAGGGAATATAGGGCATTATGCCTCTATATGTGGCTGTGGGAGCATGTCAGTTATGCAAAGGTAAAAAGCTGCGTAGGGAGTGGCACATTGTTGCTCAAATGTGATAACATTGTATCACAAGTTAGCTAGCTAACAATGTGCTGTGTTGGTACAGGATTAATAGCAAAATAGTCAAGATTCAGAAAGATATAACTTAATTATTGGATTCAATTTGCTTGCTAGCAAGCTAGCTATCTAACTTTTTTTTGTTTTTGACCTTGGAAACTTGGAAAGGCTTAATGACAAGCTGACAGTTGTCAGCTTGCTAACATGGCTAGCTACCCAGACGGCAAACCTCAGGTAAAGATTCCACTCCGGAGGCAGTGGCGTGACGTTCCCATCACTGACACTGGCTAGTATTGGCTAAGACAAGTACGGGTTGAATTGCTCTGGTCCTCCTGCTCTTGCGGTTAGTTTTGGTGTCATCGTCAATGTCAGAGTGGGTGTTGTTTCCTATATAGTTATCCATATTCTGCCAGCTAGTCAACTGAACACTAATGTGAGTATGTGAGTCTGTTCAGTGTTTAGTGGGCTGCCTATCAAGAAATGGACACAGTTCATGTCCTCCAGCGCTCCTGTTGAGAAATGCTTAATGTCAATAGGAGATAATGTTGTAAATATACATCTTTTTATTATGGTTTAATGAAAACTTGATTTGATTGCACAGGGTCTTTAAACTGGAAGGGAGACGCATGTCCAGGCAGTCCACTGATGCCAGTACTTGGTGTGATGTCATGGTCTACAGTAGTACCAATCCTGTCAAAGATGGGAACCGATAGCCCTGCCTCCACCCTCCACACCAGTGTCCTCTTGCCTAGAATCACTCCTGTCACTCTCCTGTCATGTTGAACTTTGACCCCACAAGCGGTCCAAGGCAGTAGAGCGGTAATTTAGGCCAAGGTTGGCTCGTCCATCCGTGGACAGGTTCAGAACCACTGGTTTTAAGAGCTCACACCCAGCACTTTGATGGCCTTGTCTTCACCCACCGCAATGCTACACCAGCTGTCGGAGGTGACGGAGAGAGAGAGAGAGGGGAGAGGGGGTGAGAGCAATTGGCTTTACACTGCAATAAAAGGGCGAGTGGGAGTGGCAAGGCTGGGGCTCCGTCAAACCGTGACGATTTACTGCCTCCCAATAAATCTGCCTCCGATATTTCATACCAGGCTGCTTTTCATTCTTTAAATTATTAATCATGGAGTCTGTGCTGAAGGGGCAACTGTAAAAGCTCAAGCCTTTCTTTCCCCAGATGAGAGAATTCTCACGTTTGGCAAGTACTGTTCAGATTAAGCACAATTAATTGTGGGAATCCTTTGTGTAGGCGATGCGGTTTGTCATTTAGTTGTTTTTTTTTCTTATTGTTTTATATATATGGGGGAAAACGTGGGGCCACGTTAAGCCAAGGAGAGTCAACACTATTTTTTACTTGTTCGTTCACAGGCTGTTACAAATTTCACTATGTTGTGTTTTTTATTGTATTATTTAGTGAAAAGCATTGATGATGGTGTATTTAAAAAAATAATAAAATGTGACCGTATAACTGAAAATTGCTGTGTGACCTATCTGTTGCAGTAACAGTAGTAGGGAACTTTAAGGTGTTCTTGCAGCTGCGACAAACTGCTCTAAAACACGCTCTAAAACTGCTGCTGTGTGAAACTTAGATTTATCTGTTTTCATGTTTCCTCAGTGTTCTGCAGGGGTGTGCTTATGTGTTAGCTTATGAATCATCAGTTGAAAGATGCATCTCTGATGCATTCATTATGTGCTATGAATTTTAAACATGCTGTATCTATGCAAATGTAGAAATGCAAGCACGGGCCTAGCAATATTCAAAGGCTGTGACAGTTGTAGGTCAGAGAATTTTCTCCATCTGGTGGTAAAAAGACGGCACTGTCTGTGCTTTGGGGGAGCCATTTGCTTGGTTAGTAATAACAGGACAATTTTCTAAAAGTCTTTAATGCCTTTTGCAGTCTTTAGAGCAGCTCTGAATAGACAATAATTCAGGTTCAGGCTTCCTCCCATGAACCTCCTTCGCTGCCAGACTCTTGTTTTCTTTTTTCAGGTTCTTGGGACGTAGAGAGCCTCTCTGCATGGCTTATGGTGCAGTTAGAAGGATTGTCTGCCTGTTTTTGAAAACGAAATTGGCAGGGCCCTGACTATTCTTTTCGACTGAAGACCGAAAATTTTAAGACATGACCTAAATAACATATATTTTTTTGTTGTATTTATCTCTTCCGCCCACCCCACCCCCCACCATTATTAGAATAGTAACAGTGACTATTTCCTTTTTTTATAGCTGATGCGGGTTTGTCATTTTTGGAAGAAAAAATTAACGGGAGAAAGCAGGGTCATTTCAGATAATGGGCAGGCTTTCTGAAATTCCGTACGGGGACTCTTCCCGAATGAAAGACTTTATAACTGTAGATATGGGAGAAAAACCTACAATATCCAGCTGTGGCCGTCACCACAAGGTCTTAACAGGAGGGTCAAGGTCTTCTCCAGTACCAGCCTTCTACTGCATTCACATTTAGGCATAGATGCTGTAATCCAGAGCAAGTTACACATTTCTGTTTACATGCATTCTGTTTATCCAGATGGATATGTACTGAAGCGATGCAGGTTAGGACCTTGCTCAAGGGTACAACAGCATTGCCCCACTTGGGAATTGGCCCCAGAACCTCCGTGTTTACACGCCCAATTCCCTAACTATGCTGCCATCTCTTATCCTGCATGTACTCCATTAGATACTGCTAGCACTGCATGAAAATACAGACCTACGCACTGACTCTGCTCTGATCTTTGACCTTGTGGGGACAGTGTACAATCCATCAGCGTGTGTGTGTGTGTGTGTGTGTGTGTGTGTGCAGCGTCTTGCCTCAAGCAGAATCTGAGGAGCCCTGAACAAAACCACCTTTGAGAAAGGCAAAATAACCCTGGATCCCCTTGAAATGTTATTGTAGCAAGAAAAGTTTGTGGGAAGGAGTACACAAATCAAGCAACCATGGAAGAGCCTGCATTTCTGCATCGAACCAAATAAACTGATAAAAACAGCATTATCATACTTTCATACTTACTACATGAATGGATTGGGGTTTCCTGTCATCAAGGCAAAATTCAAGCAGCTTCAGTTGTCAGGACACAAGGGGCCTCATTTATCATTCAGGCGTACATTCAAATCTGTTCATAAAGTATGCGTATGGCAATTTCCGGATTTATAAATATGAACATGGGTGTACGATACAATGAAAGCTCGGGACAGCTCTTGACCTTATCTATAGGCTTCTGTCTGGCAGAACTTTTTTTGTGAATGGTTATTTTCTTAGAAATTTTTTCTCCGCTGTAGTTCGCAATTCAGAGGAAGCATTTTAACCCTGGTTATCCTCTGCCACATAGCGGCTTTTGAGCTAAGCTGCACACCACTACTAACGCTCCCAATAAGCACACGTTTATATTCATGTTCATTCATCATCATCATCGGTTTAAAGTCCGCTTTCCAGGCACCGCTGGGTTGGACTGGATTCTCGATATGGCCTTCTTCCACCGGGAACGGTCCATGGCCATCTCGTGGTCGATGCCGAGTGCTCTCATGTCAGCCAGCACGGTCATCTGCCAGGTCTTCTTAGGTCGGCCACTGGGTCTTGTCCCCTCTAAGTTAATCGACATCACTTTCTTCACCCAGTCGTTCTCTTCCTTCCTTACTACATGTCCGTACCATCGCAGTCTGCCTCTCCTCACCACATCCACTATGGCCTCCACTCCCATCCTCTGTCTCAGCTCTGCACTGGTCTTTCTCTCCCTCAGAGACACACCGCACATCCATCTAATCATCCTCATCTCCGCTCTGTTCAGTTTCTCTTCATGCTCCACCCTCAGGGCCCATGTCTCACTTCCGTACGTCATGCCACTTCTGATGCAGGCAGAGTACACTTGCCCTTTCATCTTCAAGGACGGGGCCTTGGAAGTTAAAAAGGGCATGAGTTCCCTGAACTTCTTCCATCCACTTCTCACCCTTGTGGTCACCGCTAGGTCCACCCCCCCATCAGCGTTAAGCATGTCTCCGAGGTAGCAGAAACTGTCCACCATCTCATACGTCTCCCCGTCTACTACAAGCCCCTCTTGCTCGGCTGCGTCTGCTTGTGGGACTTCTCCCCTGCACCGCTTGCACTGGAATGTTTCACTTGCCGCTTGCAGGCTGCCTTTTACTCCACTACATCTCCGATGGACCCATTTCTGACAGCCCTTGCACTGGATAGAGTTAGCTTGTACTCCCTTCCCACAGACTCCATAGCATAAGCATGCATAAGCATTTAAAGTTTACCCTCACAGAAAAATGATTTGCTTTCCTGTTGCCCGCCTTGGCCTATAATCCTGGTGAAAAACACGTTGACATGTGCATTTTAAAGGAGGTGGCCTTGCCAAATATGGTAGTAAAATGGGCGTGTGAGTGGTAATTCATAATTATGTGAACGAGCTTCCTAATATAAGATCAAGTCTGATTTATCAACCTTCGTTACCTTCGGGTGATTTAAACAAGTTTGATGAATCACACGTGAGAATATCGTACGCAACTTGGAACCCTCAAATATACATTCTTTTTTTACGACCATATTGATAAATGAGGCCCAAGATGTTTTTCTGAACGGTGTCTTTGTGACAATTCTCTGAAAGGCGCTATACAAAATAAATTGAATTGAATTGAAAAATTTTATTTGGGAGCAAGGGGAATAGAATTCTCAGTTACACCACGGGTAACTGCATAATTATCACCAAGTCATAGGGCCTTTCAAATTTATTATTCTTTTTTTTATGAACCAAGAAGGCACTTATGGCCCTACTTCTATAAATGTGCAACAGATGAATAAATGTTACCTCTGCTTATTGATTTATAGTCGGTATGTTTAGAGCTAATAGAACAAACCAAAAATCTGTATTGTAAACCTAAGTAAATCTTTACGCAGCATGCCTATAACTTTATACCAAAAGGAAACTCAAAAAGAAAGAGGATATCTATATAGGGTCAAGGGAGCCATAGTAGAATCTGAGGAGGTGGGTCTTCAGTCTGCTTCAGAAGATTGGTAGGGTTTCTGCTATCCTGCTGACTAGAGTGGGAAGCTAATGCCACCACCGGGGGACCAGAACAGACAGGAGACATGACCCGGAAGTTGCATATGAGAGTGCAGAATGGAGAGGTCTAGCTGTGTGTATGGTCTGATGATCTTTTGAAGATATAACAGAGCGGTTCCTTTAGCTGCCCGAGAGGCTAGCACCAATGTATTGAATTTGATGTATGCTGATATAGGCAGCCAGTGGAAATAGATGTGAAATAGACTGACATAGTTGAGCATGGGGAGGTTGTAGATCAGGCAAGCAGGAGCATTCTGGATGAGCTCCTGAGGTCTGATGGTGGAGCCAGGAGACCAGTGAGGAGGGAATTGCCGTAGTCTAAATGGGAAATAACCAAGCACCTGAACTAAGGTATGGGTTGAGTAGGTCATGAGAAAGGGGCAAATGTTGCATGGGAGGATCTTTATGCCTGACATACAGTATCATTTCAAACTCAAAGTCCTAGAGTACAGAACCAAAATAACTAAATACAATGGGGGAAATAAGTATTGGACACGTCAACAATTTTATTATCAAACATATTTCCAATGTTGCTATTCACATGAGATTTTGACCAGACATTGGTATTAACTCAATAAAACTACACAGCTAAAGAAATTGTAACGTTCCAATTCTTTAAAAAAGTTATGTGCAATAAAGTGAAATGACACAGGAAAAAAGTATTGAACACACTAAATTAAATGTATTTAATACTTGGTAGAAAAGCCATATTTTTTATATTTGGTTGCATATCCTTTGCATGCCATGACTTTATGATGTCTGTGACCCAACAACATGAAAAAAGGCTCTTGATATCTTATTTGCTGGTACTCTTACAAGCGATAATATAACAGCTCTGCATTTGAATGGGTCTCTATGGGAATTGGGGGGTGAGACAAGATTTAGCTGTAAATTACACCGGAACAGTATAGAACACATGGTTGGCTAAGTGGCTCTAAGTCATCAAGAGTCTGAGGTATCAAATGAGCCTCAAACCATCACTCTGCTGCCAGAAATACAGTAGATATGGAAGGATCACTTTAAGGTTTGTTTCTCCTGACAGATTTTCCTATTGAACTCTATGGAAAAATAAGTCAGGAGAATAAACCCTTCAAGTTATCCATCCATATCTACTGTATTTCTGGCAGCAGAGTGATGGTTAAAGGCTTGTTAATACATCAGACCCTTGATGACTTAGAGCCACTTAGCCAACCATGTGTTCTATACTGTTCCAGTGTAATTTACAGCTAAATCTTGTCTTACCCCCCAATTCCCATAGAGATCCATTCAAATGCAGAGCTGTTATAGTATCGCTTGTAAGAGTACCAGCAAATATGGCTTTTCTACCAAGTGTTAAATACATTTAATTGAGCGTGTTCAATACTTTTTTCCTGTGTCATTTCACTTTATTGCACATAACTTTTTTAAAGAATTGGAACGTTACAATTTATTTAGCTGTGTTGTTTTATTGAGTTAATACTAATGTCTGGTCAAAATCTCATGTGAATAGCTACATTGGAAATATGTTTGATAATAAAATTGTTGACGTGTCCAATACTTATTTCCCCCATTGTATGTGTCACTGTCCAATGAATTATGGTGCTCACTGTACCTCTGCCAAGTTCTCGAAGAGGGACAGTTCGATGTCCAGGATCACTGATTCCTGAAGGGTGATACCGTGGTTGTCCAGAGTGAGTGAAAGTTTTACTGTCTTTTAACGCTCCTGCTTTTCCCAGGCATGTCCCAACTTGCCATTGTCATTGATCTGCGGAAACTGAAAGCATTCTGGGAAAATCCCATCATTTCTCTGTATCAGAAATGCAGAAAGAATTACTCACTGCAGAGGGAGACTTCCACTTTACCCTCATACTTGCATCAGAATAAACCGCAAGTGGACCATGGTGTCCTGTAATGCATTTAGCATGCCTCTTCGTCTAAAGGCATGCTCTCATGGGGCTGCTTAGCATGGAGGGGACGCTAATGGAGGCTGCTCTCAGACCTGCACATCGACATCCACCGGCATTAAGACTGATTTAGTTAAAGATTACTTGCTTGCAGCTGTTCCTTGGTTCTGGACAACTGAAAATGTATGTGTGGGTGTATACCTGTACATATGGTGCACACGCAAGATTAATTCACCTACATAATTCCGCGTGATTTAATTTCACACAGTCAATGATTTCTACATTCGTCTGTTCAGCTTTTGTTCTCAAGATGCTTCAGCTAACCTTGAGAGAGAAAAAATGCCATGATGGAGTAGCCTGTCGTTCACAGAAAAAAGCAGACTGCCAAAGTAGTCATGTTTACTATGATTCAGTAGTTGTATATTTATACTAATCTTTCACCCCTCCTTGCTGCACTTTTACCATTTAATAAATTATTTTTTTGAGTTAGTTAAACACCATCAGGTGCATTGCCCAGCTCACTGTACACATTGCTAATGCATGTAGTTAAAACTGCACTAACACAGCTGGATATTTGCAATATTAAGGTTCATTTGTTTGCTTGATGGTAATGTATTTTACAGTCAATAAAAGTCACTTCAGCCACCACCAATGTGTAGCACCCACCTGGGTGATGCATGGCAGCCATTGCGCACCCGATCGCTCGCCACCCTTCAGCTATGGTGCAGGGGGAGGGTAATAGGCTAATTAATTCGGTTAAGCTGAGGAATGATGTGACAGTGGTGTATGTCATCCCTCAGGATGTAGGAACAGTGTATGCCATGCTATGTATAGGAGCTGAACCTACTCGGCTCCGTATCCACTAGACCACTGCTACCACATCCTGGAATGCAGAATACTGTGGAATGGGGGTGCTGCAGCCCAATGATATGGCCTACATAATGAACCAATGTGGACGGCTCATCCAGGATTGGAATCAAACTTCCCACCCCTTTTGGTATTTTTGCGACTCATAATTTTGAGAGGGTAGTTTCAGCCAGATTAAACCTCAATGCGTTTTTATCTCTGAAATACAAATTTGAAGAAAGTGGCTACATTCTTTCACTTTTATTTTTATATATTTATAAACTTGTTTGCATAATAATGGCTTTATTAGTAGCAATAAGCTTCTGAATGTACGTTTCATTTACAGTATGCAAGCAAAATACATATGAAAAAGTAATATGACTATTATTTATTTTTATTTTAACATATAGGCTAACAGGAATAATTGAATAAATACACTTAGGGTAATAACGTCAGGTTGTTATTAAATAATTATCAACAAATAATTCAGAAAATAAAAATGTATTGGCTAACTGTAAAAATGTAAAAACATGCTTAATGACTACCTTTAAAGTGCTTCATACGACAACAAATAAATGACATATAAAAGTCATACCTTCAGTTCTGAAGAAAATATCTTTTTTTGACCAATGAAAAGAAAATGCAGTCATCCTTTCCATGGCATTCCAATAATTAATTCATATGAGTGCACTAAATATAGTACTAATCATTCAAGAGAGCCAATTTACTTCCTGGACACTGGCATTGATAAAGTGAAACGCAAGATCCAATTCTTATGACTGTGACACTATATCATAAATTATATATTCATAAATGTTCTCTCTGAAATATGTAGTCATCTGGGTGAACAAATGAATGGCCATACACGTGTTTGTGAATGCAAATGCAAAGTGTCTCACTGGGAATATTTTTAAAGTAAATAGATGTTAAATAATAATAAATAAATAAATACTGGATATTTGGGGGTAGACTACAATCGTTCAGTTTTCATGGAAATTATTTACTCCTCAATGACTCTCATTACGCCACCACCCCCCAACTCAAAAAAGAAGACAGAGAACACAGAGACCCAAAAATTTAAGTATATGCCTTCTTTATTATGAAACACTAAAGCAATACAAACATAGACTCAGAACTAAAACGGCACAATCTACCCATAAGCAATTGACAGAAACCGAGGAGTCAAGTTTCTGTCAATTACGTATGGGGTAGCTTTTTATGCAACATTTGCTAAAATTTTAATTAAACTAAAGAAAGACAGTAGAACAATGAAAAGAAATGGCTTTACAAAAAATATATATAATAATTGACCACTTCTCACGTTTTTTAAAATGATAATGTGAATACCAGATGTCCCTTCTTCTTCATCAGCATCGCATATTGCTCCTCCATATGGCCACTGTGTTCTCAACATTACTACCACATTTTTGTGTGCCTCTGCTGCCTTATAGGCTAGAAATATTTTTCCTTTGCAGAAATTTGATTTGTGTGTGTACAAGTTCGCCCTTTTTATTGCCTAATTAACGCCAAAGATTGTGAGATTTAGGTTAATGAGAGTGGCCAATTTAAACGTGAATTTTTCCAATACGTTAGATATATTGGCTATATTATTTAGATTAAAAAAATAAGGAATCATATATTAAATTCTGAAGTTAACAATGAATGACCAAGAAAACTTACAGTATTACACACATTTGATGGGAATACAAGCGCCGGGACTCAAACACACACGCACACACACATCAAAACGCATTTACAGACGGCTGGGTCAGAGCGAACCCAGACTGCGAGACTGACACCCCCGCACTGTTTGCGAGTCCGACCATGCGTGACGTACACTGCTGGAGTGGATTGTTGAGTGACGTCACATGTCTGTGCGTAGTGGTGTGTCTGGGTGCCTGAATGCTGTGGATGGTCGGGCTCAGAGCGGAGGGGACACCGACGGAAGGAGACGAAGCGATTTCTTGAAGCAGGCAAGGTTATTTATCAATTATTTTATCTAGTAACTTTTCATATGGCTCAGTAATTCACTGGGATGGTTTTAAAGCATGCGGGCTGGTTAGATTATTTAGCTATAAAAATAAAAGTGCTAAGCCGGTTAGCTGGCAGGCGAAGCTTGTAAACAACGTGCAGTAACATTAGCTCGCTAGCCGTTAACGTTACTGATTTCCGTGGGTGTGTAGGTAGCTATCAGCTAATTATTGTTTTATATCAAAAATGTGATTGCTACGCACATGGCTGTCACGAAGAAACGCATTAGCTATCATTAGCCTCATTATAAAAAGTGCGTTGTTTGGTGTTTTGCCACCGTTGCTTTAGTACGAAAATGGAATTTGCGATTTTTTTGTTGTTGCAGAAAATGGGTAGTAAGATAGCGTTAGTTTGTCGCCTATCTAACTTGATTGAGAGCTTACGACACGGATAACGTTATCCTATGTTACTAGTACGCTACATTTTCATTCCTATGTCGTTTAAGCTTGCAGCACATTTTAAGTGAGCACCCATTCTTTGACTGCACTCGGGACGTTTGGTTAAGGCTTTGCTAGTGTCCTACTGGGGGCGATATATTGTTTTTAAGATGACCCCCGCCAACATCGATGTTGCTGGGTCATTTTGGCGAGGGAATTTGTGAGAGAGTAGCCTACAAGCCAGCTAGCCGTGGTTGTGAATGTAATTTAGTCGCTAGATAACGGTAGATAGCCTACATCTCATAGGCGAGCCCTGCATCACAGAGCTGGTGGAGGGAGGGGCACGGGGCTCGGATGGTAGAAATGAATAACCAGAGATGGATTCGAGCATGATTCCTACCAATACAAGGGGGCGGGATGGTCGGAAGACACAGCATCGGCAACAACGCACGTTTTGGGGAGGAGGGGGTTATCACCATGTGAACACACGTCAGGTATGCAAAAACTATGAAGCGAGCAGGGATCATTTGTTTCAAACACAGAGGAACACAACTAAGATAACTACTGGGATTTGGTCATTGACCCAAACAGCGGCGAGCAGGCTCAGTCTCTCTCCGAAAGCTGAATGATGCCGAAGTCTGGCAAGCTGGAAAGCTAATCTTCTGTAATAATGAATTTGAGCGCGCTGTGTGTTTTACGCACGGTGCCGGGTGCCGTAAAGGCTGTGTTTATATGTTTGTTTCAGCTGAAACATCTGGTGTGTGCGGTTGGTTGGTGGATGCGATTCTTATTGCTGGAATTAATCTGTAAATTATCTGTAATAAAGACCGCCCTGTAAACCAAATACGTTTGGAAACAAGGGTAATTGAATTGTCTTCACAAACCTCGGCAGTTTATAGGTTGATGGTGGTCTAAATCATGCATTTTGATAAGGTAGTATGCTAAAATGTGATACATTTTTCATGGCCCTTTAATTAAAATGGGATGAGCTAGAAATAACGTTACTTAGATTTTTAAATTGCGTAATTTTTTATATTGGTGTTAACTGTAATATTATCTGCGGTTTGAGCCATGTATATTTAGCTTATTGTGTGGGCAGTAGCCTACCTGCAAAGTTTCACCCTTTCATAAAACAAAGTATATTTCAACCACCATTTTAAGTTATTTAATGTCTTCATAATCGTTCATGGTTTGAGTGACAGGTAGCCTGTATTCAGGCCATGGGGCTATTTACGGCGACGTTACAATTGTTGGACACCAAGGGGATGGTGTATTCCCGCAAAATTGATTAACGTAACCAAGACACTAGCAGAATTTTGTTACATATGTCGTTCACAGAGCCCTTAACATTTTAGCGAATTCATGTTTAACCAAACTGAAATAGTAGTTGGCTGTGTTAATCACGCTAATTGCTTTCAAGCAACACCAAATTGTGTCAGTTGTCTCCACACAGAGACCCCCAGTTTTCATCCAAGAGAATAAATGAGGATTAAGGCACGTAGAAGATATGGAAACTAGCCCAAGTAAAGGGCACTTGCTCAGTAATATGAGGTCATGTGTTATGAAAATGGAACAATGGTCTTAATATCTAGTCTAAGCACAGTGATGATTCATAGTTATTCAATTATTTATTTACACTATACATCATTGTAAGAAACCTAGACTTTTTTAACATATCCATTGGTGGCATATCCATTTTCCTGGCAGAAGAACAATATGTAGTTCAATTTAAAATGGAGAAAACCTTTTTTTTTAAATTTGAAAATCTTTCTGTTTTCCTCTTCAGAAAAAAAACAACAAAAAACTTTATACAAGCCGGTTTTCGGGGCCATCATATATCATCGTCGGCATGTATATGTCATTGGGGCACCTGAAAATCGTGTAAGCAGTTGGGGAAAAAAACCTGGAAAGTTCCCTTTCCTAGAGGATTCCACTCATCTTGCAGGGGGAGGCAAAGTGTCAGACCCCATTTTGCACGCTAATATGGCGGGCACTCAGGCTGGTATGAATACCCTGTCCCGGGAGGCGGCACCCTTTCAAGGGAACCTCAAAAGGCAGGGCCACGATAGGCCGGAGGACGCGCCCATTAAGAAGCGTGTGATGGCGGAGATTAACCTGAAACGCAAGCATCTGGAGGTGCCCTTCAGATCCTTGAAGATCAAGAAGGAGCACTTGGAGGAGGAGGAGGTGGAGGAGAAGAATGAGGGGGAGCGAGAGGAAAGGGAGATGAGTGAGTGGCGGTGGTCAGAAGAAGCAGACGACAGGAACGGCAAACAGTACCCGTCTCCCACTGGGGGCGGGGCCTTGGATCTGAGCCCGGGGCTCAAGCACACGCTCGCCCAGTTCACTCTCAGCAGCCAGAGTTCTCTGGGCGGTCCTGCCGCCTTCTCGGCCCGCGGGGCCCAGGACCTCATCGCCCCCCTGCCCTCCCCGCCTGTCCTGGGAGGGGGCCCCCTCCTGGTGCCCTGTGACAGCTCCACAGAGCTCACCCACTCTCTCCTGGAGGGGGAGTCCATCTCCTCCTTCATGGTGGGCGGGGAGAAGAGGCTCTGCCTGCCCCAGGTGCTCAACTCAGTTCTGCGGCAGTTCTCTCTGCAGCAGATAAACGCTGTGTGCGACGAGCTCTACGTCTACTGTTCTCGCTGCGACGCCGAGCAGCTACACATCCTCAAGGTGCTGGGCATCCTGCCCTTCAATGCCCCCTCTTGCGGACTCATCACCCTGACTGACGCCCAGCGCCTCTGCAACGCCCTGCTCCGCCCGGGCGCGGCCATCCCGCTGCCCCAGGACCCCGGCGGCGGGGGGAAGCTGAGGGAGGGCGAGGCCAGTTTTCGGGTGGAGCACCAGTGCCTCGGGAAGTGCCAGGGCATGTTCGTGACCCAGCTGTACACCCACCCGGATGCTCCCTGCATCCAGTGCGTGCAGTGCCACCTCCTGTTCGCCCCGCAGTGCTTCGTCATGCACTCCCATCGGTCGCCCGACAAGCGCACCTGCCACTGGGGCTTCGACTCGGCCCGCTGGGCTCGCTACCTGCAGCTGGGCAGGAAGCACCTTGGCACGCCCCGGGAGGCGGAGCTTAGGCAGCTACTGGAGGAAGCGAAGGAAAAATTCCACTGCCTGCCAAGGAGGGCGCCTCTCGACAAGGTGAGTGCGATTCCTGCTTTTTTTACCCACCGTATTTCTATATTTCTGGAGGAGTTCGGCCAGTGAGTCGGGGTGTTGATTCACAAATTGCCTCTCATTTTGGTAAGCAAATTATCCACATATTTAATGCTCCAATGAGTTGTTGCCCCTCCACCCGTACTGAGGAGGTGTTCTTACACTAAATTGTTGCACATGGGTGCTAGACATAACCCCTCCCCCATCCCAAATGGCGCAGTGTGAAGTCAGACTGGTCATTCATTCAGTCCTTCTTATTCATTCAACTACAGTCTGCTGGTTAGTGAGGTTTGCTGCTCTGTGCGATGCTTCAGTATTGCACTCCGCTTTTAATACAGACCTTCTCCTGGCTTTTGATTCTGCTCATGTTGTGCTCCTGGTTCCAGCACACGCCCTTTGCATAGAAAGCTTATTTCAGTACCTGACTGCGGTCAGTCTGTGAGTGAGGGACCCTTCTGTCTCCAGGGCTGACTGTCCAAAAACAAAAGTTGGAACGCGTTTGGAGGGTAAATGTAAAGACCTGCAGATGGCTTGGTTTCATGGTAAAAACCGTCCCGGAACACAGCCTGCTTCAGATACACAGCACCCAGAAGAAGGATTGTTTTAAAAAAAAAATAATAATAATAATAATTTAAAAAAGTTTGTCATCTGATCCACAAACTGAGTTTTATTGGTATTTATGTACTTTCCCCAACAGATCTTTGTACAGGACTGGAGTTTTAGAGGACTTTTAGCTTCAGCGGACTAGAGTTTTGTTGAAAATGTGGGTTTTGAAAGTGGCACTGGCAGATGGGGTGATCAAAGATTTAAACAACAGCTCGACGGTCATTGTGGGTGTCCACAGGGGATTTCCCCCGTCGGTTGTTTCGAGATGGTGCGAGTTGAAAGAATGGAGGAAGGTTTCCTGCAGTTTGAGTGTTTTCTTAAACCAGGGTTGACCCAGACGGCGCGCGAGGGGTTATAGCCCCTGTCCACGTGTAGTCTCGCCAGCCGAGGGGTCGAGGGAAGGAGTCCAGACCGTTTCCATGGGAGCGGTGGCAGGGGGCAAGGGGGGGACCAGCTGGCTTGTTTATGACCTGAGGGGGTGGGTCACTCAAAGGTCACTGAGCCATAACTCAAAATTAAATGACATTTTGAGATTTTTTTCCCAGGCATGTTGTTATTTTTATGTTAAGGTTCATTATTAGCTAATTGCTAATAATGGGTGGTATTGTATTGTAATACTTAGGGAACTGGGCTTCCAGCTGGGCCGCTGCCATTGTAGCCTTTTGCAAAAGTACTTATTTACTTGTTTGAATTGCTGCAGTAATCCAGCTTTATAAATGGATTGTATGTAAAAATGTAATCTGTGTAAATTGCACTGGATAAGAGAATTTGCTAAGTGGCAAGACGTACAGGTAATTTTTCTCTTGTCAAGACAAACATATTTTCATCCAGGCAGCCAAAGATTCTGCCCTGGTTATTGCGCCAGCAGTTTTTACCTTTTAGTTTTCCCTGAGAGTGAGTAGTTTTAGTGAGTCAACTTTTCCCTGGTTCTTTAGATGTTGGCCCTATAAGGCAAAGTCTCCAAATGCCACACAGAGATTTTGAAGGGGCATTATGGGATTGTGGTGTTGCCACGGATTCTAGTTAACCGTCGATGACAGACTTCAGCGCCTCCGTGCACTTATGCTGCGTATCTGTGTATGCTCTGCTTTTGTCAAGAGCCTGGCGCTACTGTCGCCATTGTAAAATGGCCGCCGTTCTGTTAAAAAAAAAGCTGAAACGTTGCTGTCCCGGTTCATTCGTGAATCAGCAGGCTTTGCTGTTTGCCACAGCGAGTGCTGTGTGAACCTGGGGCTTCTAGATCGCCTGAAACTATTTGTTTCAGCCACAGTTGTCTGTGGTCCGTCCGTGAGGGAATGGGGAATGGAACGAGATTCTGACGTTGGCCTAATGATGGACTCCTGCCCCGGGAGAGCTGAAATCGGCAAGATATGAGTCTGGAACTACCGTTTGCTGGCAAGCCTCACAGCATGGGCAGATGGATGAGGTTTTGGCGATAGAAGCAATGCAGGAGAAAGCATCGACTGTTTGATTGGTGTCTTTTATTGGAAGAAAAATAATAATAAAATTACCTGAATGAATGTGCCCTTGGCGGAGACGTTTCTAAGCTAACTCGTTCCCGCAGTATTGTGGCAACGTTGGCTGTTATGCGACCATTTTCTTTGCACAGTACCTTCTTTTCTTTTGGCTGTTTCTTGTTCCTTGAGGGGCCAGGGCTGTTCAGAGGGGGCCCCTCTGCAGTGAAGCCGTAACACTTCCTAAATGACTGCAGTGTTGTGTTCAGTGTGTTTATTTAACCCAGTGAAAAGCACCGAAGCCACGGTCCTCCGCTAACACGTTCCCACATGCTGCTGTCGTGTTGAGCGTCGGCTGGGCTTGTGTTGGAGGGGTCATTGCTGTGTCTTTTGGAGAGGGGGCCTCTGCTCTGACACTGTAAAAACGCTGTGGTGGAAACGCTGTCTGGCAGGTCGTCTAGCCTCATGAGTCCTCCGAGACTTGCATTCCTGCGCCCCTTGCAGACCTGTGGAGCCCCTCCCACATCTCCAGACCCCCCGCCCCCTCTCACCCTCACGATTGACTACTCTGATTGGCTGTGTGATTCCTGCTTTTCCAATCCACTGTGATTCTCCAGGTCATCACTGCTAATGAAAATTGAGTTCTCAGTTGACCCTACCTAACTAAATACAGGCAAGGCTTTAAAAAGCAAAACCTTTAAGAAACTTAACAGTAGTGTGTGTGCAATAGCGTGCTGTGTTTTTGGTGATGGAGTGTCTTTTGTGTTGATTTTATCCATTACCAATTACAGTGTTGTATGCGTACGTGTAGGCTACATATCATGTTGCTTTAAGTTAAGAGACCTTGGGTTCTGGAAAGGCACCATATAAATAAAATGTACGTATTATTATTCATGTTATTCAAGTAAAGCATAAATAAATGCAAAAAGACACTTGAGCAGAGTCTGCTTCGCTAGCAGTAGAGTAGGTTGTGGTATGTATTGTAATGTGTATGCATTTTAATCAGGCTGACTCACTGTGTGAGAGTGTCTGTCGTGGTTGTGGTGTGAGGAACTCTCCCATGCTTTCCTTCCCCCCGTCTCTTCCGTTTTCTGTTTCTCCCTTCCGCCCATCCCCTCGCTGTCTCTCGCTCCCCGCTTCCCTCTCAAATTCAAATTCACTTTGAGAATTGTGGTCACGTGAAACGTCGACGGAGGTTTTGCACCGCTGAAGCATTTCCAGTCACGGCAATAACGGATAAGAACGGAGTGAAAGGAGAACAGGTTCATAGTTAAACAATTTAATAGCAGTGCGTTACTTTTGAGCAGTTACGCCAAATTGCCAATGCAGTAATGATAACAAAGTAACTCGTTTAGGTATAGTGCCCCAAATGCTTATTCTCTCTATCTCTTCTTCTGTCTCCCTTTTCTTTCAATCCAGTTTGGTTTCCCAGAGGAACGGAGCGATGATAGTAACGGCATAACATGCAGAGTAAAGTACCTCAGTGAAATGCGCACCATCCTCTCTGTCTCGCTGTGTAATGAGTGTGACACATTAGTCTGGATGCATCTAACACCTCCTGTCTGCCTGCTGTTTTTTTCCTTTTCATTTTAATGAGATACGGGGACGTGCACGGGGGTGCGTCGTTGTGTTTTCAGACTGTCTTTGGCTGCCGGTTAACCTTTTTGATAGTTTGAGGTTGAGGAGCGCCACAGTTGAGCAGAGAGAGCCCAGCTTTGTTGTGTCATTTAATTGGGAGCACAGCGGGAAAGTACTGGTTTCACAAATTATTTTTCTGGAAGGGGTTTTCCGCTTCAGTTGTCTTTTTTTCTCCTGCCTTACATGACGGGTAGGTGGGTAAACATCTAAAGACGTAAATTAAAATTCCGGAAGTCCAGCTTACAGCAAAAAAACATACATTTCCTGTTCTATTTCTTTAGTAAAAAATAAAGTCAGATAGCTTCTGAACTTTTCCACGCGTGTGTGCGTTGAGGAAATGGACGTTATACAGTGGTAGCAGTCAGTCAGTAGACTTTAAAGCAACAGTGCTGAGTTTAATAGCAAAATGCTTCAGTAAACTGAAGTCAACTAAAAATCACTTTTGAGAAAGGAAGCTTCTACCACGGGGGAGAGCAGGAACCTGGTCTGACTCAGGGGTGTCCATTGTGGGTGCAGGTTTCTAGCCAAGTACAGAAACTGTTCATTCAACAAATCGAGATTTTCAGTGAAAACTGAATCGTTGATTATCTGAATCGGGATTGGTTTTTACTCTGTGCTGGAACAATAGACTGCGGTTGCGCTTTCACCGACCCCGTTCCCACAGGATTTAACCTCTGCCGGATCTGCCAGACCTGTGATGGACGCCATCAGTGTTCACTCATATGGAGCAGCGGACCGGTCAGCGGGCACCTGCCAAAGGGCCGGCTTGGCTGTGGAGTGGCTTGGTCCTATCCAGCTTCTACCGTTAGAGCTCGAGCCAGCTGTAGCTCGTTAAGTTCAGGTTTCTGGTGGTTCTCATTTTGGCGTTACCGTGGCCGGCCCTCTCGAAAAAGACGGAGGAAACGGACGCAAAGGGGAACAGGCCACTCATCGTGACAGATGGGAGAAACGCAGGGTCTCTGGGAAAACTTCGGCCTCGGGACCGGGGGGGTGGCGTTTGGGTCCGTCACTTGGTGTGAAACGTCATGCGCCGCTGCTGTGGTAATGCACAACCTGATGGGGGAGCGCCAGGCGTGCCGGTGTGGGCATCTGTGTTGGTCCGGCCCAGGCCCAGGCCCAGCTCTCTGTTGGGGAAGGGAGCGTGCATCTGCCCCAGCCTCCCGGGCTCAGGGTAGAAAGGGAGGCGGAGTCATACATACTTACTTTTTTCATTTATTTGACACAGCTTACATTTATCTTTTGCATACAGTCCATTGGTACAGCTTGAATTTAATTGAATTTAAATAAGTTGAACTGAACCTGCAACCTCTCCGAGTTATTAACCATTTTACTACACTGCCGCTCATACACATGATCTCTCAGAGGCTGCACGGGGGGGGGGGGGGGGGGGGCGGGGGGGGGAGAGAGGGCGGAAGGAAGAGTGGGAGATGGAGGGTGAGAAATGGAGGGAATGAAACTGCACCAGTGAGGACTCATTAGTTGGTTAAAGGCTTGTAACACATGGGCTTTTAGTAAACGTCATGTTTACCTGGAGAAGCCTGCTAGCCCAGCTGTTACATGACCCTCTTCTGCTCTTTAAAAAAGCGCATTATTTGACTTGCTCTGACATCCGTGTCAGTCGGATCGATTGAATGCTGAGGTTGGGGGGCCATTACCAAGGCAGAAAAATCACTGTAGTGCTTGCGTTTGTGTTACATACGAGGCATCAGCTTTATGCTGGAATCCAAACCCCCCTCCCTAGCTTACATACACACACCCCCGTACCGTATGTGCATGCACGTGTACACACATACACCCATACGCACACACACATGCGTGCACACAAGCGAGTTCTGTCTGTAAAAACAACATTCTTACACCAAAGGTGCTCCTGCACATTCAGTGGATTGTGCTCATGACCGCAAACGATCTACATCAGATTCAATGTGAAATCACGCTCATGTATGACCGCAAGCAATCTGCATGGGATTCAATATGAGTTGCGCTCATTACCTCAAGTAATGCCATCAGGTACAGTGCGGGTCGCGCTGATGACCGCGCAGTCTACTGGAACGCAGACATCCGCTATAATCCCTCGGCGTGTTTTAGCGGTAAGCGCCCCGGGCTCCCATTAGAGGACAGTAACACGCAGCTGGCAGATGAGCCGATAAGCTGCTCATCATAAAGAAAGATCCCTCCAGCGCGCCTGCCCGTGAGGGAGAGCAATTCCCTTTCAGTATTGATCAGTCTGTGGCTGTGATCGATCAGGGGTAAGAGAGAGAGTTCGTGAGTTGCTTATGTGTGTTTTTTTAAATGTATTTATAATTTTTTGGGGGGAATTCCCAATCATATTCATCATCCATTCAGTCACTCTCATTGGTCATTTTGGGATAGCGCAGATGACATGCGCTCTCCTCTGGAACTTGCGACGTGAAGTCGCCACTTCTTTTCAGTTGAGCTTGCACAGGCACAAGTCGGAGGAAGACGCTTCGTGTGAAGCTCAGACAAGTAGGCCGCGGACGCTCGATTGACCAGCAGGGGGCCGCCAGCGAGCGGAATGACACGCTATTGCCCCGGCCGACTTGAGCTCTCCCTCCCAGTGCGATGCTACGGCCGATTGTGTGTCCCCCTCTTGCGGCCTCCAGCCTCTGTCAGATTCAAAGGGTCCCTCCACACCGGAAAAGTGGCTTGACAGAATGAGCCACCCAGCAGCCCATTTTTTTATTATTTAAAAAAAAAAAAAAAAATTGTTTCTGATTTTTCCCCAATTTAGTAGCCAATTGAACCCCTATTCTAATTCAATTCCCCCCGTGTAGCAACCGCTAGAGAATCGCTGCTGCACAACCTCCGTCGGTTGTCAGTAGAGCGAAGGTAGCCACGCTACCAGAGCGCGACTCCTTCCGAACCTGACCGTGATTCCAACCCGTCCGTGGCTGCTATATGCTCAGCGATTCTCTCCGAGCCCCTCCCACCACCCGGAAGCAGCCGCCAATTGCTACTACCGCAGCGGCCCCAGCAGCCCATTTTAGAGGTTTGCTGTTACAACAAAAAAAATTTTTTAATCCAAGTCAGTGACCATTACAGACCAAGCTCATTAAAGCCTGAAAAGTTCAATCATATTCCAGATGTCCAGAATCTTTTTCAGCATAACGGAGCCTACAGTATGGGAGTCTGATGGCTCTGATGAGACGTGTACAGTTACCCTTTAATAACCGTTCCATTTTCTGTTACAGTACCTAGGATGAGATAGTGGGCCGTTGCGTCTCATTGCTAATGGTTCTCCGATACAACAAAAAAAGAAATCCGCAGTTTGGTTGATGACTAAATGTAGGAAACCTTAGAGTACAAAAAGTCTTGCAGTTTTAATTAAGTGATGAGTAGAGAGAGTGTGTGTGTGTGTGTGTGTGTGTGTGTGTGTGTGTGTGTGTGTGTGTGTCCCAATGCGGCTCCTCAAGGGAAAGAAACTAAAACAATGAAACGCTGGTGGTAAGAAAATGTCTTCATTTCATCTGCCTACCCGCTCGCCTCATTTCTCTTCTCTCATTTCTTCTCTGCATTCTCTCACCCACATATTATTTTATTTTTTTCTCTCCTTCCTCCCCCACCCCCTCTGTTCTATCCCCCCTCCTCTCTTTCGCTCTCTTTTTCACTCTGCTGAATTTTGGGTTTCGTCCAATGGTTGTGCACTGCATACACAAGCGTCACTGGGTCAGTGCGCGTCTCTCACTTACGCTCTCTCTCTCTCTCTCCCCCGTCTCTCCTCTGTAATGGTGTGGCTGAGATTCCTGACGCACTTGCGCATACACACACACACACACGCATGCACACACACACACACACAGGCTGTGGATTCCCTCTAAAGTCGGTCACACAGTGTTGAGTGACAGGGTCCCAGCAGGCAGCGGTCGTGCTCACGGCTCATACTGTACACATTGCATACAAATTGCATGAAATACCCACAATATTTTCGCTTGGTCTCCTTGAACAGATGTGCATGTTTTTCACCTGTAATGCATCTGTTCACAGTGTGGTCTTGGGGCTGTTTGCTATAAAGACTGGAGTTGTGTGTGCATGGAATGAGGCTTTGTGCGTGCGTGCGTGCGTGCGTGTATGTTTGATGGTATTTGGTATGCCTGTGTGCATAAGCACTTGGACCTGTGTCAGTGAGTGAGGCGGGGGAGAATCAGAGGGACTGCTGGGTAATGCAGGCTGACAGGGGTCAGAGTGGCTTAGGGCTCTGTCCTGGATTACTGCACTGACCCCTGGTCAGCAGGGGTTCATCCAGAGGCCAGCAAACACAAACAGGAAGTGGAGCGCTTTAACGGGTGGCAGCCGCTGATGGCCATTGCCTCTTCAGTACAGACAGAACAGAGCCACTGTGGCTGTAATCAAAGCGACGTCTGTTACCCTGGCCATAAAACCCTCAAACCCTTGTTCTGCTGTTATAAAGAGTCAGAGCATCAGTAGAACACGGTTGACGGTTGACGGTTGACGGTTGACGGTTGAAGTCAGAATGACAAAGGTTTGTGGCAGTTTTGCGGGACTGGGTTCGGGCGAGGATTGTAGGGGGGTGGAGGGCCTGAACCCTGTCAGGCAGAGCAGACACACTGCCCGCCCATATTGAGCCCAAATAGCCCAAAATAGCATTTAAGATGCGCTGCCCAGAGCCTGCTTCTTTGGTGCAGTTTGAACTGAAGGCATCGAACCCGACTCCAAATAAAGTCAATCATTTGCAGTATGTGTCCCGTAAGTTACTTGTGTGCACGTGTGCGCTGTGTTTGCGTGCGCGTGTGCATTTAGATATGAGCGAGTATAGAATTGTCTGTGTGTCAAGGTAAAGATGCATGGGTGTCCGTGTGTATATACTGTACGTGCGTGTGTTTAAATATTAGTCTGTATTGAAGTGCCTGTGCGTCCGGGGTGTGTATAGATAGCATTAGTGTTAGCGTGTGTTAGGTGTTTCTCCATGCTGATATATAAATGTGTAGTATAGTTATGTGGGTGTGTTTGTCTTTCTGGTTGAAAGCAAAGCGTGCACTCACTCACACACAAACGCACGGACACACCTCTGAGAGGAGGGCGTCGCTTCACAACACGCTGTTCCTCTTGAATTTTGCCTAGCAATGTCCTTGGTAACGCTCTTGTGTTCTTATAGCGTTTCCCTGGCGTTAAGGCAACCGTATCACAGTGGCACAATGCTCCAGGTGGTGATCAGACAAGAGGTCGTGCAGCGTAGCGTTGCTGCTTTATCATCGTCGCTTGTTGACTGAGTGCCAAAGCATTTTTCTTGGGAAAGGCAGAATTATCACCAGTACAATGGGTGCTGACTTCTACTGTGTGTACGTGTGTGCACGCGCGTGTGTGTCTGTGTGTGCGAGCACGCACGCGCGTGTTTTTATGTGTGTTTCGATGTGTGTGTGTTTGTGTGTGTGTGTGTGTGCGCGCGTGTGTGCGCTTTGATGTATGTGTGTGTGAGTGCGCTTTTACCTGAGTTAGTTGATCAGGATGGTGTGTGCCTGGGACTGCACTGACAGCTGGGTAACATACCCAGCCTGCGGGGTCAGACCATACAGCAGGGAGCCGGGGAGCAGCCCTGCTCTACGGCAGCCTGCCAACAACATAAGGCTGCAGGTCGGAGAGAGAGGGAAGGGGGCGGGTCCAAGGAGGTAGAGATAGAGAGAGAGAAACACTGTGAGGCACTGATACGAGTGCATCAGAGGCACGGTGAGTCAGAGAGACTGCAAATCCAGTCCTGACTCATTGGGACCATTGAAATTCCCACAGCACATCTGAAAAGCTGCGGCCTTAACCCCAGTGTCCTAATCAATTTCTTTCTCTCTTCATCTGGCCACTTAAACTCCTCCCCCTGCAGCTGATTGGCTACACAGTCGCCTCCACGCCTGTTGCCTGACCTGCCCTGTTTTCTCAGGGCATCAATGAGCTTGCTCTCACTGACCATCCTGCTTAATTGAAAGTTAATAAATAAATAACTTTTACTGCTAGTGCCATTAGGGGCATTAATTGTTGATTTATTAGCACGGTGATGTACTATGCTAATATATGATATTAAACTATTTGCGTTCATCCAACATCAGTCGATTAGAATTATTATTCTTGTTAATGTTATTTTGTGTAAGTCATTATAACTATGTAATTCTATCACCTTACCTTTTAGACCTTACTGGCCTATGAATTATTTTATTTAATATTGTACCTTGAGTTTGAGCTTGAATTTGAGAAACTGACAATTTATTCAGATGAATTCCAATGTGGTGATAAACTGGATCATGGTAGCGGAGAAGCACTTGCAGGTTTGAGTCGAAATGGAACCCAGACGTTGCATATGGTAAATGGAGTGTTATAATGGAGCCAGGCCACTGTCCAAGGATTAAAAAGACACAATAGGAGCTTTGCTGCACTACCACAATGCTGTCTTTATCAGGAGGCCGCATGTTAAAGTCTGTTATGGGGCTCGATAAAATAGAGGTGAACTCTAATCAAACCTGACGTGTTTGGTGTTGTCATCAAAACAAAGCGTGCCTTGTTGTGCCGGCTGGCTGGTCAGGAGGTCCCCTGAAGACTGTTGTCTAGACACGACGTTCACACACCTCAAAAATGAAATGCCTCCGGTTTACAGTTATGTGTGTGTTTGATTGTTTGTTTGTTTGTGCTTTTCCCTTATTGCCAGTCTTATTCTCTGTGTGTACCATTTCAGTAAGTCAGAAAAGCATGTTAATTAAATAAATAAATAGAAATAAAAATGAGGGTGAAAATGCAAGAATAGCTGGCATGCTGTGGCAGTACTGCGGGTGAAGCCCCGGGAGATGGAGGCACCGTCAGCCTTTATTTTTCCCCCGAAAGATGTGGAGGGGGGAGTGGCATGGGAGAATGTGCCGGTACAAGGGAGCGGGGGTGGGGAGGGCTGAATTATACCCCGCCACAGTTACTGCGGTAACCGCAGAAAGAGAGTCCGTCCTCCTGCGGTGCGCTGTGTGGTGAGCTGGGGCGGATGAGCAGGGTTCCCTCTAAAAGATTATTTTTTGTAATGTTATTAAAAGCAAGAGGGACAAACTGCAGACTTTGTGCACGAGGTGTGATTGTAGTGCGATCTATAATATGTATTTGTCCCTCTAAGGATATAAGAGAGCGTCACTGGGTCAGTGTGCGTCTCTCTCTCTCTCTCTCCCTCACCCTCTCTGTTTTTTTCTTTCCATCTCCCTCCTTCTCTTTCTCTCTTCCCCTTTCCCTCTCTGGCACGACTCTCTTTATATATGTGCGTGTGTGCGCATGGGCATGTGACTGTCTATAAATATGTACACTATACGTGTGTATATTTATATGCACATACAGACACTCACACACGCGTATACGTGATCTTTCATATTTCATGCACTGCACTGAGCTTCTGTCGTCCCCATTCTCTCTTTCTCTTCCCTTTTCTCTATTTTTCTGCATTGGCAGGACATGACGGGCACATTGGCAAAGCAGGTATCAGAAAATGGAGCCTTACGCATTTATCCATCTGTCTCCTCTCTGCTGTCTCAATGCCCCCCCCACCCCCCTTTTCCTCCCCTCTCACGCTCTCTCTGTCTCCTCCCCTCTCCATTCTGCATTCTGCTGCAGTGAGATTCCTCTCAAACCCTCCCCACTCCCACACAAACTCGCCCCCACACACACACCTGCACACCCACACGCTCGCGTATGAGATCGGGCCCGCTGCAATGCATTTGCACACTCGGGAGACGTCGAACGGCAGAACCGATATTTTTACGATAATTTGTGAGGGGGAGTAAATTGGGGGACTATGGTAGTTGCTTTTGTACAGTTGTGCCGACCGAATCCTTGTCGTCTTTTTAAAAAGAGAACGGCCCTCTTGAATTTTAGAGAAATGTTGTTTTGTTAGAGATGGATTTAGACGATGAAAACGGCGTGCATCGTTTGTGCCCCGCCCCCACTCGGTGAGTGATGGTACGAGTCCAGCATGTGTTCTGAGAGGCAGGGGAGGCTGCTGTCTGTTGCCGTGGTGGCGGCTTTAGCTTTGCTTGAACTCCTGCCTCTCCGTCACATAGCAAATCATATCACCACACTGAGCGTGGCACTGTGCCTGTGTGTGTGTGTGTGTGTGTGTGTGTGTGTGTGTCTTGCTTGCATGCGTGTGTGTAGTAGGGGTACATGCAGAGATATTGTTATTCTAAAGGGAGCTGCTGTCACTGCATGGGGCTGAAACTCCGCTGTGATTCGTGAGGTACAATGGGAAGGAGGCTTAAAATGGTCCCCTCTCAAATTACAATGATTTTTCTCTGTCTTTCTCTCCTGTTTTTCTTTATCCCACAAATTCAAATATGCTCTATTGGCATGACAACACATTGCCAAAGCAATCATTTTCATAAGGCCTAATAGTGGCATCAGCTACAAAATTTATACCTCTCTTTCTCTCTCTCTTTTTCTCTCTCTCTCCCTCTCCCTCCCTCTCTCCCTCAGAAGGATGGTGCAGATGATAGGGCAGGGAAGAAGCTCTCTGATGTCTGCTCTCAGAATGAGAAACTTTGTGAAAGCGAGCTGGATCAAAAGGTAATCTCCTCCACCCTAGATCTTCTTTTCAGCCTGCCTGACTGCTCCCTATGTCTGGAGAAGACGCATTCTAATAAAAACCCAACAGATTTTAATCCTGACCACGCCCCCACTCTACACCCTGACCAGCCTGCCCCTTTCTGCTAATGCCCCATTGAGGAGAGCCAATGGCTGAGTCCTCCACCTCTGATCACAATCAAGCCATAGCCAGTCAGCCATACAGTCCCTGGGCATGTTCAGGTCTTTGCCAATTACAGTCTGTGAGCACATGCAGGTCTTAGCCAGTTACAGTCCCTGAGAAAATTCAGGTCTTAGCCAGTTACAGTCCCTAAGCACATTCAGGTTTTATTCAGTTTCATTCAGTGAACATATTTGGGTCTAATGGTGACCCAGGACATCCATGTTACATTTCAAAGAAAAAAAGAAATGTCAAAATGTACAAACCCCAATTCCAAAAAAAGTTGGGACAGTATGTAAAATGCACATAAAAGCAGTGATTTGTAAATTCTCTTTTACATATATTTAATTGAAAACAGTACAAAGAAAATATATTTAATGTTTTACCTTATCAACTTTATAGATTTTTTTAAATATATGCTAATCTCGAATTTTATGCCTGCAACATGTTCCAAAGACTGGGAATGTTGTGGAATGTTAAAAACAAAAACACCTGTTTGGAACATTACACAGGTAAACGGGTGAATAGGGAACAGGTGATGCCAACAACATCAAAAGACTTGACATCTTATTTTCAGGTACTCTTACAAGCAATACTATAACCTCTCTGCATTTGAATGGATCTCTATGGGAATTGGGGGGTGGGACTAGATTAAGCTGTAAATTACACAAGAAGAGGGTATGAGGTATCAAACAAGCCTCAAACCATCACTCAGATATGGATGGATCACTTTAAGGGTTGTTTTTCCTGACTCATTCTTCTATTGAACTCTATGGAAAAATGAGTCAGGAGAAACAATGTTTGTCATCATCAATGTTGTTGGCATCATTCCACAACCTTCCCATATCTGGCAGCAGAGTGCTGGTTGTAAGCTTGTTTGATACCTCAGACCCTTGATGACTTACAGCCATTTTACCAACCATGTATTCCATACTGTTCCAGCATAATTTACAGCTAAATCTAGTCCCACCCCCCCATTCCCATAGAGATCCATTCAAATGCAGAGGTTATAGTATCACTTGTAAGATTACCTGAAAATAAGATATCAAGAATCTTTTGATATTCTTTTATACCCAGTCATGATAGCATCATGGAATTTGGAATGTTCCAAACAGGTGTTTTCTGAAATTCACTGTCTTTTTTTGTGTGTTTCAGGCATCAAATTCGGAAAACATTAAATATCTGTTTGTTGTACTGTTTTCAATTAAATATATGTAAAAGAGAATTTACAAATCACTGCTTTCTGATTTAATGTGCATTTTACATATTGTCCCAACTTTTTTAGAATTGGAGTTTGTACATTTTACCAAAGCTAGATTAATTGGAAGGTGTATCCAAAAGAAACAATAGATTAAAGTTGTCATCAGGCAGCAGCAGGATGGGGTTCCTTACTTGTTGGTATGTGCCCCATCTGTTGTGTGGCGGTAGACATGTGTGATTGGCCTGCTTGTTTTTTTTGTCACACACACAGGAAAAATCCCATCCTGCCCTCGTCCTCAATCCCCGGCTGTACCCGGACATCAAAGAGGAGTCTGGCCATGCTACTTCAGTCTTTCATCGCAGGTACTGTCCTTGTCCCAGCATGCATCTGTGTGGCCTCCATGTCTGGCTGGCAGTTGTTTTCCTAACAGTGTAATCTGGAAAGGAATTAACAAAGATTATATTGATAATGATGCATACACACACACGCGCTGTAAAACCAATGTATGTTCTATTCATTTACAGGTAGAATGACAACAGACACAATCTCTGTTGAAGACATACATGTTGTGCAAATTCATGCAAGGATGACAGTACATTTGTTAATATTGTCTGATTTTACTGAACTTGTACTGATCAATGTATTTTGTTTATAGACTTTAAATCACAAAGTTGTGTCTGCTGCATCAATACAAACTCACTATTTCTTTCTCTCCCTCCCTCTCCCTCTCCCCATCCCCCTCCCCCTTCCTCCCTCCCACCCTCTTGGGGTTCCAGCTGCCTCCTGTACATGTATGATAAAGTAGGCACTCCAAACATGTCTCAGGCTCCACCCCTGGGGAAGGAGGGGGCGGGGCTGAATGCAGAGGTTCTGGAGGCACTCTACAAGCAGCACTACAGCGGGGCACGACGAAGGGGGCTGTCCCAGGACTCAGAGGACACAGCAGTGGTGTCATCCCCTGCCTCTGGTCAGTTGCACATGTGCCTATATAAAACATACATGCACTATACACACACTTACACACAGAACAGAAGCACTTGCATCCAGCACACACACACACACACACACTGAATTAGTTCCTCTTCACAGTACAGCTATAGTGTGCATCTCCTGTGTGGTTTATCTTACCCTTGGCCTCCATGTCACAGGCTTCCACCCAACATGTGGCTCTACAGCAGGTGAGGTCAAACCCTCACCCTGGCTCGCTGCCATGGAAATGCCTCGGGGTGAGGACAGCCACTCTAAGCCTCTGAGGGAGGAGGACAAGGACAGGATGGTGTTGGAGGTGCTACAGATGTACTGCAGGCAGCAGGAGGTGCTACAATCCACCCTACAAAAGCACAGGCAGCTGGAGATGGCAAGTACCTGTGTGTGTGTGTGTGTGTGTGTGTGTGTGTGTGTGTGTGAGTGTGAGTGAGTGAGTGAGACAGACAGACCTGGGTCAAATACATGAGTGTTCAAATATTTGCATTTTCATATTTTTAAAGAATTTCACATAGGCACAGGCCAAAGCAAATGCTTTGTACTTTAAGTACCTAGCCTCAGTGGCATTTGGTCAGAGGAGGCAAGGGAGGCAACGCATGCTCAAGTTTGAGAGGGAAGAGAGAGAACAAATAGACCCGGTTTATTAATTTGTATACCAATTATTACCATATCAATTCATGTTTTAAGAGGGTTTCTGCCGGTTTCTGCTCCGTTTCAACCTTTTAACTAGGTTTCTATATGGCACTAGCCTCGCTTGTGATGAGACCCACACGCTGCTACTGTCTAGCATACCCATTTTTGAGACTGAAGATGTGACCTATTTTCTTTTAAGGACATGCTGATTAATTTTGGAAAATTACTTACAGTGCCCTCCACTATTATTGGCACCCCTGGTAAAGATGAGTAAAAAGGGTTATAAAAAGCCCAAACAGTTAATAAATAACCGTTTGGTGAATTAGCTTAATCTCACACTGAACAAAATTAGATAAATCTAACCTTTAATTGAAGTAAATTTATTATAAGAAAAAATCCCTCATCAAGAAATAATTATTTCTAACAAAACCATGTGTGCCACAATTATTGGCACCCCTGCATTTATATATAGAATAAAGTAATCATTTTTAATATTTGGTCACATATCCTTTGCATGCCATGACTTCCTGATGTCTGTGACCCAACAACATCAAAAGACTCTTGATATCTTATTTTCTGGTACTCTTACAAATGATACTATAATGTCTCTGTAAAGCTGTAAATTACACTGGAACAGTATGAAACACATGGTTGGCTGAATGGCTCTAAGTCATCAAGGGTTTGACGTATCAAACAAGCCTTAAACCATCACTCTGCTGCCAGAAATACAGTAGATATGGATGGATAACTTGAACGGTTTTTTCTCCAGACTTATTTTTCCATAGAGTTCAATAGGGATCCATCCATATGAACTGCATATCTGGCAGCAGAGTGATAAATGCAGGGGTGCCAATAATTGTGGCACATGTGGTTTTGTTAAAAATAATAATTTCTCATTTTTTCAGTGTGACATTAAACTAATTGACCAAACGGTGAATTTTGTATAACCTTTTTACTCATCTTTACTAGGGGTGCCAATAATCGTGGAGGGCACTGTATATACAGTCAAGCCGGAAAGTCTGAATACCCCTTTCACCATAAGTATTCATACCCTTTGCTTTAACATATTTTTAAAGTATCATATTTCATATTTGGTTGCATATCCTTTGCATGCTGTTACTTCCTGAAGTCTGTGACCCATCAACATCAAAAAACTATATCTTATTTCCAGTTACTGTTACTATAACCTCTCTGCATTTGAACTGATCTCTATGAGAATTGGGGGGTGAGACTAGATTCAGCTGTAAATTACACTGGTACAGTATGGAACACATGACTGGCGAAATGCCTGTACGTCATCAAGGATCTAAGGTATCAAACAAGCCCCAAACCATCACTCTGCGGCCAGATATGGAGTAGATGTGGATGGATCACTTTAAGGGTTGTTTCTCCTGACTTTTTTCCCCATAGAGTTCTATAGGAAAATGAGTCAGGAGAAATAACCCTTGCAGTGATCCATCCACATCTACTCCATATCTGGCAACAGAGTGATGGTTTGGGGCTCGTTTGATAGCTCAGACCCTTATTGACTTACAGCCATTTAGCCAGCCATGTGTTCCATACTGTACCAGTGTAATTTACAGCTGAATCTAGTCTCACCCCCCAATTCCCATAGAGATCCATTCAAATGCAAAGAGCTTATAGTATCGCTTGCAACAGTACCTGGAAATAAGATATCAAGAGTCTTTTGATGTTGATGGGTCACAGACTTCAGGAAGTAACAGCATGCAAAGAATATGCGACCAAATATTAAATATGATACTTTAAAAATATGTTAAAGCAAAGGGTATTAATACTTATGTAAATTAAAGATTTCAGTTTTCGATTTTTAATACATTTGCAAAAATTTCTAAAAACATGTTTTCACTTTGTCATTATGGGCTATTTTGTGTAGAATTTTGAGACAAAAAATGAACTCAATCTATTGTAGAATATGTCTGTAATGTAATAAAACGTGGAGAAGGTGAAAGGGGTATTCAGACTTTCCGGCTTGACTGTAAATTGGATCAATGTCCACTCTCCGATGTGCTCTTTGTAACCCATGTTTTTGAATGTCAGAATGTTGTATTTTCCTGTTGAAGGATTCAAGTGTGGGTGAAGGTTAAGTTGTGTATACTACCATGAGTGAATCTTGTAATTAAAGCATGAAGTAACAGTGCCGTGTTAGTTGTAATTGTACACGAAGGTGCTGAGTATATGAGAGTATTTCCGAATGCATCAAAGAAATTTAACACTTGTAATTGTAAACACCTTGCTTAAAATATTTAAAATACTTCAAATACATTACATTTGATTTGCTTTCAAATACATAAAAAATCCAAATACATTTTGAGAGTATTCAAATACCTTGTATTTGTAAATCGATATACGTCCAATACCTTGATTAAAAGTATTTGAAAGTAATTAAAAAACTTTAAATATGTATTTGATCCAGGTGTGTTCACTCATTGGCATACGTTTCTAATTTCTCAGTTCATAACATTTTGAAGCATTCCAGTTCTTTCTTGAGGTTAGTGCACTAATCTGAACCTGTCAGGAGTTCTGGCGTCTACTCAGAGCGTCCCCCTTCATGTAGCAAAACCTGCAACAGCCCCAAATGAATTGGGTTTACTACTGACTGGCATGTAGAGTGCCGTTTCTTTCATTGGCGTGCGTGCGTGCGTGCGTGCTCGTTTGTGTTTGTGCAAGGACACAACTTGCCAGTGACAGAGCTGTGTATGTGTGTGCGACAGGAACTGGAGGCGATGCACAGGGGTGACCAAGGAGAGCTGCAAAACGAACCAGAGGAAGTGCATACTGAGCATGCTCGGGGGCAGGAGGAGGACGGCACTGAGCAGGCTCAGACAAAGGAGGAGCATTCTGAGCCTGCTCAGAATAAGAAGTGCACCAAGCCAGTTCGAAAGAATAGAGAGCAGCACACTGTGCATGTTCAGAGTAAGGAGGACAGGTGTATTGAGCATGCTCAGATTAAGGGGGAGGGGTGTACTGAACATGCTCAGAGCAAGGCAGAAGAGCACACTGAGCATGCTCAGACTAAGGAGCTGGTGCACACTGAGTACTGTCAGAATAAGGGGGAGGAGTGCACTGGGCTTGCTGAGGATGACATGGAGGGGCGTACTGAGCATGCTCAAAATCAGGACGAGAGCCAGCCGGATCCCACACTGGGGAATCTGAAGCCACAGATGTGCACATGCAAGCTGAACACGGAACAATGCCAGGAGGCCCACTACACCATACAGGTACAGTACCACCCCGGGGAGACCGGGGGCGACATTCAGAATGACTTAGGAAATGAACACAGTGCAGTGGATAATACAGGAATAAGCAATCCTTTAGTTGTTACACAGGGAGGCCCCAGTGCTGTATCTCAGACAGGCTGTTTGCAGCTCTGTTTCCCGTGTCTAACCCCGCATCTCTTCTCCTCCCCCTCTGCAGCTGCTGGAGTTGCGGCGCAGGCTGGATCAGGCGGAGGAGGACAGGGAGGAGCTGCAGGAGGAGCTGTGCAGGGAGAGGGAGGCGCGGGAGAAGCTGGAGCTCATGATCTCCCAGCTCAGACAGCAGATGTCCCAGTCCGGCGGGTCAGGGGGCTCCCTCGCCCCTGAGACGGAGCCCCACGCCAGCTCTGCCCAGGACTAGGCCCCCAGACCAGAGGAGCTTCCTGCTCTGATCCCCAAACCACACTCCTCTCGGCTTTCCTATTTCTGTACGGGACCTCGCAACTTTCTTCTTCTTCTTAAAAATGATACTTTTATCATTGTCTGTGTTTTTAAATCAAGACGGTTATCTCTTTGTGAGATCTTGCAAGAAAAAAAGAAAAAAAATAGTGATGCGGGGATGGTTTGGGGGCTTTGACTTTTATTTTATTACATTTTTTTTTGCAATTGAAAGGCTGGTGCTTTACCCCATCATTCCCCACAACCCCTCCCAGACTGTCCCCACCCCTCGCCCTGCGTCACAGCAAAGCACGCCCCACACTGAGACTTAGACCCCAAAGCACTGTGGATGAACAAAGCCATACCTGTCCCCAGGATTGCTTTTGGGTCAGCTGGCAGATGCCATCACTGTGGCTGGACAAGTTTGACAGGAGTGTCAACGATGCCCCCTCCCCCTTAACGGATGCCAGTCTCATCACAGGGTCCCCGCCCCCCACATCACCCCCCATGCTAACCCCCCTGACCCCAAACCCGAGCGCAGAATAGCAAGTAAAGATGACAGGGATTTAACCCCTGAAATTCCTGTACAGTCAGCCAGGGCCACAGACTGCACTGCATGAGAATTATGTATCTTTCCCCTCCACAACATGCAAAAATCATAAAGAATGTGCAGCTATTCTTAAAAGCATATGAATATGTAATGTAAAGAGCTTTGTAACATTGTTAAGAGGAAACTAGAGAGAAGTTAATGGTGAGGGAGGGAGGGAGGGAGGGGGAGGGCATGCCTGGGACAGGTACCGGAGATGGCCGGGAGAAACCAGACGATGTTGGTGTGTTGGGAGATAACTGGGTGATATAACTACTAACAGGTGAAGTTGTTTTACCCAGGTACACCCAGCTAATGCTAAATATTGCACAGAGGTGCAAGCAAAGGTGCAAAAATGTCTATAGCTAATTGTAGAACTAGACAGATCCTCTTTCTCTGGTACAGATTAATATATAAATGCGGTTACATGTATCCAAAATATTAGGAATGCACTTTTGATCTATGTCAGATGTAGCGTTGTAGCCTCACTTGCCAAGCTCTTAACATTGCGGTACTCTGAGAGCTTCAACAGGTTGACACGCTGATGTTCTGCTCAGCGATAAATAAATAAAATGACCTTGTGTAGGTAGGCCTTCTATTCAAAACCGCTATTCAATGCGATTGTGGATCCGGAGGGTGTGACTATAATGGACGCATTTTAAGTTATTTACTTTTTTATTTTCCCCCTTTGTTTGGCGCCCCTCCAGACAGTTGGCACCCCTCCAGGCGGATGAAGCCCTAGGCGATTATTTACATAAATTTGCATTTACATTTACAACTCTGTGCTGGCTAAAACGTGGTATGTCTTTTACGTCATGTTTATGAAAATGGGTGTTTTGGGTGAAATGAGTCAGTGTATCCGGAACAATCCGGTCTCCCGGTTGTGTTAGTCTTTCTGCTCCAGAACACAAACAGAGTAACAGTCCTCGGGGGAAGGGGCCGGAGGAGTTGGCTGGCTGGGCGGTTCATAGTTGTAACAGCAGAAATGGGCAGCTGCTGCTGTCATTGTGTAGTCTAACCTGGAGACGAGACCGCTCCACCTACACAACAGCTTATTATTTGTTTATTTTCTTGCAGGCTTTTTAAACTGATTGAGGAGCTTGCTTTCCCAGGTGCCATGGCGTTGTTGGACGCTGTTCCTGGAGCGGCAGTAGGCCTACAGTATTAATAGTTTTAGTCTCGATCCGTGCAAGTTAGTCGGATTGAAAGCCTACAATTCTAATGAATTTCTGATAATGCAATTAAGAAGAAGATTCATAACACTGCAACCTTTACTTTAGATACGTAAAGACCCCCACCACCAACATAACATGTATTTTGAAACCATTTATTCACACTAGGAAGTTTCCCCTTTTTAAAGTGTATTTCAATACCAAAAATGCAAGTCTACATACAGGAATTTTTGATAAAATTACACGAAATGTATTTAAGGTGTGCACGAATGCAGATTGATATTCGGTTTTTGTAAATAGGCTACAATGTAATCGTAAATATATTGGCTACATTAGTGCAAAAAAACCTCCAAAGGTTTATGCAGACAGGGCCTGTGTCCAAATCTGAGCCTTATCTACTGCGTCCTGTTTACTATGCATTAGCATACTGTATACTGCTTACTGCATACTGTTTAGTGACGTGCAGTATGCAAAAAAAATACCCTCCATACTATTATCAGAAATAACCCGGAAATAAGCATATCATCGTGTACCTACCAGCTTTTTAAAAATGTAAACTCAACTGGCATACTGAATAGTAGGAAAGTGCGCTGATTCGGTCATGGCCATAGAGCCCAGTGGGGTGCAATTAGCAAACACCGTCCCATTTTTTATTATGTAGGCCTAATTAAAAGCAAATTTTATTTGAATCTCAGAGAGAGGTGAATGCTTGCTTTTGGTAGCTGTCGATGATGAAAAGGCTAGGCTGAGTTTCATGCTCTTTCTACGACGTTCACATTTAAATGTAGGGTATTTTCTGACTAGCAAACAAAAGATGAAATACATTTTGTGAAAAGTTAAATGCGACACGCAAGAATTCTGTATTTTGTAGGCTACCTTTTCATACAAAAACGATTTAACAAGAAACCCGACAACGGTTACATCCCCGGGTGTCGCTGCATTTAAACTAATCACAGATAAACAGTGTAGGCTAATAGCAATAGGAATGGTGTGTATGAGTGTAAGGGACGTTATCAGGTTTAGATTTAAAAGTCTGCTGCCAGAACATTTTTGGAATGTTTCAATGTGGATTTTTCTTTCTGCTGTGTCACATCGGAGTGTTAGCTGGGGTGGCCTCATGGCCATATGGATTGATTTATTGTCATTGGATATCAGATTATATTGCGTACCCATTCATTTTTGTACACCTGGATCCTAACCTGATCTGCCCTGGGACAGTCAGAAAAATTCCACTTTTAAAGATTCAACTGCTCAATTATTTATAGTCCTGTTGGCTATGTATTTTATACACAGGGAGCGCTGTGTATATTCATAACTTGTGATACTTTCTACGGTGTTGGGCCTGTCTTGGAGCCTAGAGACCTATGGAAATTAAATTAGGATGTGAATTTTTACAGTGCATATTTTATAGCGCAGGATTCATGTATATAGCTAATTCAGACTCATTTATGCCTGTCATGGTGAACAGAAGTTTTATCACCACGAGCACAGTGCAATGTAAAAAACTATAATGGTAATAAACAAGTTTGCCTATCTTTTTCTTTAACTTTTAAAATAACCTTGAGCGATTGAAGGGTGACAGAAATGTCCGTCATAAACAGAAGCAAAGCAAGTGTGCGTCACGGCTGAACTTGACCGCTCTGAACTTGACATGTGGATATGCTGGTCTTGAGTGCACAAATGACGTAAAACAGGATAGATGGATTGAAGGTATATGATCTGACAAGTGAATAGAAATCCAAATAGGCACAGTCTGTTTACAGTTGAGAACAGAAATACTTTGACCATGCAGAACATATTATTCTATGGCTTTGTAACATTTAATGAAATATATTATATATATATATATAGATATTTTAATTGCTGATATGAAACAAATCGCAACGATGTCTGTGTATCATCATTGCATACAGTGTTGCTACGTTGCCAATACTACACAGTGTGTTGACACATTTGTTCTAGTGTTGCATGAAAAACACTGTCTCCTACCTCATGTTGTGATAAAAACTAATTTTTAAGCAAATGACACTGCACCTCAAATCGCCAATCACAGTACATATTTACTAGAAATGCCTTTATGCTTCTAGCCGATACCTCAGTTGTATTGTAAAGAGTTTTCTGTGTTTCTGTCCCCTCAGATTCAGACTCTGTAAATATATCCTTGTATAGACCATTGGCTTGAATCTAATTCAAGTAAACTTCTGTAGTGTCAAGCTACCTGTTGTGTCAGTGTGGTTTTTTATTTTTATTGTTTTCTATGATAAATATTTGTTTTTGTGTGCTAATCAAAGGAAAGTAATGATGTAAGCATTTTAGAGTTGAATGTGGGCAGCTCAAATGTGTGCGTTGCATTCCGTAAACAAACCAAAGAGAACCGTATAACCTTTTTATAACCTTATAACCATCCATTGTTCTTTCTATATCCATCTTTCTGGCCATGCTACCTAAACAGCTTGGAAACTGATCTTGTGGAGATCAGGCATCACTATTTCAGTGGATGGATTCTGAGAACAAAAAATAAAAGGCAATGAATCTCCAGGATTTACTTTTCATTTGGAGCACATTATTGGTCTACATTGCACATATTCAAATACATCATATACATTAGTTGTAAAGAAGCAATATTTTTGAAAAATAATTTGAATGAAAATTAAAGTTTTACAAGGCAACAATTCCTAATGTTATTATATGAAGCTGTATGGGGAAATTAATCATTATTTCAGCATTTTATCACTTTATTAGCGCTAATGGAGAGACAGTGTCAGCAGAGGGCGCTATGGTCCATGCCTTCTGTACTGCTGAAGATGCCTGACACTTGGGTTTGTCTCAAAGAGGCGGAAGACTATTTTTGAATCACATGGGGTTTTTTTTGGGGGGGTAATGCTGTAATCGTATGTAGCAGAAGGTGTATGGAATGATAAAATTAGTCTGAGTCACAAATGGATTCAAGTTAAAGAACTGCCTTTGTATCTGTCTAAACATGCAGTTAATTAAATTGACCACAGGGTGTCTTTCTACATATTGTGTAGGCTACTGACACATGTCCTTTTCTTTTTGTATTATCAGGTTTCAGCACACAAAAATGTGTTCTATGTTGTACACAATCTCACGGAGATTAATTTACAAACAATGGGTATCATACACCAATCACTACTCAAGACTTTTTAAAAAACATTTTTACAATCATTTTGGGATTAACTGATGTTTGCGTTCTGAGCTTCTGTTCTACCCAAGGAAAAATCCCAAGTAATAAAACATTGGTGAATGCCAGAATGTTCATTAAAAAGTCTTAACACCAAATTTGTTCATAAAATGATTGGCAAATGAGGCCCAATGGACCTCATTCATAAAACGTGAGCAGAACAAATTTGTGGGCCTGGGTAAAAGCCGGAATGAAACGGCAGAAGGAAGCTTGAAATGGCCAAGAGTGATCTGTGCCAAAAAATACCTCTTCAAATGCTTGCAGCACTCGCTGTGGAATGCGCCTCAATACAATCCTAACAGTTTCTGAATGGGCATCATATGTACTTTCATTTGAGCATGGAATTTCCATGAAATATAAATTAGAAATATATGAGAAATTGATCAAAACTAATAGCATTAGCAGACCTGTTTCAGAGCCCCTCATAACCCTTTCGGAAATAAGACATCAAGATAAGGTTTACATCATTTGAAAGTGCAGATTTTCTTCTTTAAAATTAGTATATTCAATCCTTGATAACTCAATTATAAATTGAGTCTGCATTCACACATCAAGGCATGATGTATACCAAATAAAAGCTCTGGATCTGCCCTTCGAGGAACTGTACATGATGGTATGAGTTAATGCGGACATTGTGCATTATTTGAACTGCAATCAAGTCTGGTCATTACATCTACCATAAGTCATTCAGAGCCTCTTATTACCCTAACAGAATAAGACATCAAGATGAGGATTTCACCTTTCGAAAGTGCAGAGCTCTCAGTTCAATATGAGTATCTCTAGTTCTTTATTACTCATTGATAAGTCAATCAAAATCATGTTTTAATTACATCAGTCTGTTGGAATTAAATTATATCCATTTCCTCTCCAAGCCCCATAAATCACATTCTGCAGTCAGACAGCAAGGCATGATGTATACCAGGGGTGTCCAAACTACGGCCCGCGGGCCAATTGCGGCCCTTGAAGCGTTTTAAAGCGGCCCTCGAAACATTTCAGAAGAATTATTCAATCTGGCCCGCTGCTACAAATGAGAAGAAAAAAAAATGCTGTTTTTTTTTAACACTAGGGGGCAGCATAGTAAAAGCCCAACTCTAAAAACAGATCAGCAGTTTGCGCCCCCCCAAACAAAAAATTATCTTATGCATTAGCTAGCCAACGTTCCTGTAGCCTACAAATCGTGTTCTTATCAACATGGCGACTGCAAAGAATCAAAAGGTGGATAGTGAATGTAGTAAATTCCAGCCACGATGGCAAAATTAATACTTTTTCAGAGTACAGAGGCAAGTGTGTCTGTTTAATTTGCCAGGAATCAGTAGCGGTGATGAAAATAATTTAACGTTAAGAGACATTATGAAACGAGACATGATGCGTCTTTTAAGGCATATACTGGAGCAGCCAGAGAAGAGAAATCAAAGCAGTTGGCGGCAAGCCTATCATTGCAACAAACCCAGTTTTTTTGTGCTAATCAAACGCAGCAGAATGCTACCAGGGCTAGCTACGAGGTGGCTAAGCTAATAGCGAAGTATGGAAAGGCCTTTGTAGAGGGTGATTTTATTAAAAGAGTGCGTCACAAAAATTGTGGAGATTGTATGCCCAGAAAAGAAACAATACTTCTGCAATGTTAGTGTTGCGAGAAACACAGTGGGCCGGCAAATCGAGGATTTATCAGCTAACATCAAGGCGCAAATATCAGACAAAGCTCCGTTGTTTCTTTTCTATTCAATTGCGTGTGACGAGAGTACCGACCGAACAGATTCGGCTCAGGGGGGGGGTTGACGATGATTTTTGCATTACTGAAGAGCTCCTCGACCTTCGGAGCCTGACTGGAACAACGAAAGGAGCTGATATTTTTGAAGCTGTGTCAGTTGCTATTCAAAATCGGAATCTCCCTTGGGACAAGTTGTGTGGAGTTACAACAGATGGTGCTCCAGTCATGATAGGTGAGCGTAACGGAATGGCTTCCCTGGTTTGCAGAAAAGTTCATGAGTCTGGGGGCGAGGCTGTTAAATTGCACTGTATTATACACCAGGAAGCATTATGCGCCAAAGTCACGAAACTGGGCGATGTCATGAATACAGTCGTGAAAACTATTAACATAATTTGTGCGAAAGCACTCAATCACAGAGAATTTCGGGCATTCCTGTCTGAAATGGATACAGAATATGGGGACGTGATCTACCACTCTGATATACTCTCACATATGTGAGCAAACATTTTCCCTGATGACGCTAAACAAGAGCCATTTGCGATCAAAGATAACAGACAGTCAACCTTTGCGATGTCCTACGAATCACATCTACAAACCTCACGCCCGACATCACAGCGATTCTTCAGTCCAAGGCACAACAACACTGTTCTCATTAGAAGTGTCACTGGTGAGTGAAATTCTTAAAATCTCTTCAAGCTCGCATTTTAATAGGCTATAATACTATTCGCCTAATTTAAATAGAAATCTAAGTGATGTTGGCAACTGTATGCCACGTCTGAGCGCACTTGTATTTATTTTACACACACACGCACACATAGCCTATATATATATATATATATATAATAATAATAATAATAATACCTTGTATTTATATAGCGCCTTTCTCGACACTCAAAGCGCTTTACAGTGATGAGGGGGAAACTCGTCTCTACCACCACCAATGTGTAGCACCCACCTGGGTGATGCAACGGCAGCCATTTTGCGCCAGAATGCTCACCACACATCAGCTGAGGTGGAGAGGGAGAGAATGATTTTAGCCAATTAAACTTATATATATATATAATAGCCTGTGGCCCATTTTTCTCCATCTGGCCCTCAGTGAAAAAAGTTTGGACACCCCTGATGTATACCAAATGAAAGCTCTCAAATTAAAGTACATATGATGCCCATTCAGAAACTGTTTAAATTATATTGATGTGCATTCCACAGCAAGTGCTGCAGGCATTTGAACTAAGGTCCTTTTTGGCACAGAGCAATATTGGCCATTCCGAGCTTCCTTCCGTTGTTCCATTCCGGCTTTTACCCAGTGCCCGAATTTGTACATAAATCGTTCATATTTTGTCATTCATCAACGTTTTCGTATCTTAGATTTGTTTGTGGCATGAACAAACTTTACACCTGCTCAGACCACGCGTACCGCATACGTAAATTCAAATTGCCACTAACTTCTGTAGCTTCTGAATATCAGCCTACTATTCTTAAAATGATTTGTTGAGGAAAAGTATTTGTAGGCAGAGCGCAGATAAAACAGAGCGCAGAGGGCTAATCCAAACCCACCAGATGTGCAAGCGCATGCACACTGCGCTTCACTTCCGCTCTCATGTTAACGAATTTTGACGATTGTGAATCAATTTCATAAGAAAAATGTTTTAGCACTGACGGTTTAGCTTGCACACAGCTAAAATGGTGGTCACATCGATCAAACAATTCTCCAGCCACCGTAGAGACCAAGCAGAGTACTCCCTCCACGACAGTTCTCCCCTCGTGATGTACCATTGCGCAACCACCTGTCCACTGGACCCCATCCCGTCAGCAGTCCTCCAGTCTATATCCGGTGAGCTCGTGCCATATCTGTCCTCTATTATCAACACCTCACTAACATTTGGCCATGTTCCTGCTGTTTTTAAGACTGCCTGTGTAACCCCACTCCTTAAAACACCTAGCTTAGACCCCTCTGATGTCAGGAACTACCGTCCTGTATCTCTCTTGTCTGTCCTGTCCAAAACTCTGGGCAATGAGCTGTCCATAACCAACTGTCTGTTTTTCTCCACCCGAACAACCGGCTTGATCAGTCCGGCTTCAGAACCGGACATTCCACGGAAACTGCTCTCCTGGCCGTCTCTGAGGCACTCTCCACTGCTAGAGCCTCATCTCTCTCCTCTGTCCTGATTCTACTTGACCTGTCTGCGGCGTTCGACATGGTCAACCACAAACTCCTGATCTCCATACTTTCTGAGATGGGCATTTCTGGGACTGCCCTCTCTTGGTTTGTATCGTACCTCACTGATAGATCCTACCAAGTCTCTTGGAAAGGTTCTGTCTCTGCACCTCATCCCCTGTCTACAGGAGTCCCGCAGGGATCTGTACTGGGTCCTCTGCTGTTCTCCATTTATACCAAGTCTCTTGGTTCAGTAATTAATTCACATGGCTTCTCATACCATAGTTATGCTGATGATACTCAACTCTTCCTCTCTTTCCCTCCCTCTACCCAACAGGTGAAGGAGTGGATATCTGCTTGTCTGCCCGATATCTCTGAGTGGATGACTACCCATCACCTGAAGCTCAACCTCGACAAGACAGAGCTCCTTTTCATGCCATACAAGACCTCCCCACTACATAACCTCTCCATCACCGTTGATGGGACCATGGTGGCTGCCTCCCGCTGACTCACACTTTCCCCCCTCCGTGTCAATGGCGCTCGCTCATCCCGACTGCGGAGCTTTTCCACCCTAGCTCCCCAGTGGTGGAACGAACTTCCCATTCCCCTACATTCTATGCCAACCCTGCCTGCGTTCCGTCATGGCCTGAAAACACACCTTTTCAGACTCCACCTGGACTGATACACTTATCTAGGACCTCTCATGGTACTTGTAATATTTAGAATAACATTGTAGTAGAGCTGATTTACCCAGTTTACTGGGAACTGCATTCAACGTTCATTACTAGGAATAGCTGCTACTTTATGGGAAGGATGTGTTTTGTCTTATCTGTTCTGTAGTTACTTCGATGACGTTTCTGTATGCACTTACTGTATGTCGCTTTGGATAAAAGCGTCTGCTAAATGACTGTAATGTAATGTAAATCTGATGTCTTATCTCATGTCTTATTTTTTGCAAAAATAATTTAAATACGCAATTTTTAAATTGTTATTTCATTTGGGGAAATAACCAATTTTTTGACAATTTTTTTGAAAACCTCTGCTCTAGTGTTATGTGATTCCTTTGGAGTGTAATTTTAAATGTCTGACTCTCTTGTTGATATCTAGGACAGTATAAAAATACATATACGCCACCATTTCCTGTAGTCTGCAATGTTCACATCTAGTCGTAGCATTCATTATGTTTAATGTACTTTAATTTATTTTACTTTTTCTATCCAGCTTAGAGCTAGTAGAATAGCTTTTTGGCTGTTGCTGTTCCCAGCCGAATAGTTTGTAGAGCACACAAACCAAAATATTAGGCTAAGCTATGGCTCACCTGGGGCTCATAGAGAATATTACAGATTAAGTAAATGATGACAGGCAGAGCAGCACTCTGCTCAACAATGTTATGGAGAGATTTTGTCTGAAATACCCTCAGCTCAATGTATACAAAACAAATGACTTAGTAGTGGGCTATAGATGGTAATGATCCTGAATCTTGAGTTGACATGGAGGTCGTCAAGGTGGCTCACTTCCTTCACTCACTTTTTCAGGGATATGCACAAGTTTCAGTCCAGCGACTGATATGAAGGGGTGAAATTTGTCAGTGGTAGAGGGGAGGATCACATATTGAAAGACAACATGTATTGGCATATGAACATTAAAAAATAACTCTGACTCTGACCTAACCTTTTAGGGCCTTAGTTTGCACGCATATTTTTCATGGTTTTTAATGTCCAGTTGTATGAGTGTACGTATGAAATGAACAATAAAGAATATGTGATAGTACCAATGTCTGTGTGCTTTGTCAGTGTTGTTTCTGTATCATGAAGACACTCTTTGTAACAGCACGAGTCCTTGGAAGTACACATTAAGGACCTTAGTCCTATACAAGGTTCATTTATTGTCATTCTACAACACAGGGATGCACAACAAGATGCAAGATATAGTCCCATTTGAGTACAGAGGATGAATTTAGGAGTCTTACAGCCTAAGGAAAGAAGCTGCTCTAGTCTGGTGGTATGACAGCGGATACTTCTGTATCTCTTGCCAGAGGGCAGCAGGGTGAACAGGCTATTGCTGGGGTGGGTATTGTACACCTACAGTAGTGCACACTGAGATCATTAAATATAGGCTATATGATGGGATGAAAACCTAGAAAATGGAATGTACATTTATTGTGAACAGTATTGTGTGGCAGTGCTATGATTTTTGTAGGCTTGGGACACTGGTTCTACTACTGCAATTAAGCCAATTAAGTAAGTTTGTGTTAAGTCGCCAACCACCAAGGTCACACCTACTGTTATTTATCGGTGGAGTCATTAGGCTAAGTAAGGATCATCGCATTTGACATGTTGTGATGGTAATGAAAACCATAGTGTCGTGGAAATATTTGATAAACAAAAAAGAAGTCGCCTTGTTTCTCAGGTGCATAAGACTTAGTTTAATTTTACCACTGCAGTGGAAGAAAGTTTTACAAGCAGGACACAAAGTCTGTGAAAAGTTCCCTAGACAAAGTCAAGAGAATTACAGACGCTATTCTTATACTGTAACTCCACCCCAAAATACTAATTTACAAGTATGTAAATCAGATACAGAGTAGACAAGACCATCGGGTGAGGCAGAATAAAACCCCTGTGGAGTTATTGTTCCCTCTAACACTTCTCTCATGCAGGGGGCCATTTGCAATATATAAATTGGCTATTGTATGTGTCAATAATTACATGAGATGTTGCATTACAGTGCGTCTTGAGACACCCAGTATGTCTGCAATCTGCTGTATAGTGAAATTAACATATAATAAAAACTGGAGTGATCAAACATGGCTGTCCAGCCCGTCCCATAATTCGGGGAGCACGATATCCTTGGGACACTGCAGTGGTGAAAAAACAACAAAAAAACGTTATTAGAAAGTTAACATAGGTTACTTCATGACAAGCCACCAGTGCTCAGTAACACTGATCAGATGAATGTGGTTGTAAAATTTAGGTGGCATCCTGTGGGGGAGACCCTACCCAGATAGGCCTTTATTGAGTTGAGAAAACTAGTTTGTCAATGCAGGGATGGGCAGTATTTCTGATAAATGTATTTAAAATACGCATTTGAAATACAAATAGTATTTTGTCATTTGTATCTGATGGACTTGATAGAAAGTTGGAAATGCATGCTGCAAAATCGTTTTCCTGCATTTAGAGTTACTAGCAAGCAAAGAAGAAATGGAGGCAGCAAGAACGGTAGAGAGTGAGAGAGTGAGAGAGAGAGAGAGAGAGAGAGAGAGAGGAGCAAAGATTGAGAGAATGGCAGAAAAACAAGAAAAAGAGGTTAGGGATTAGAGCTCAAGTAATACTGTAGAGAATCTCTATGCCAGAGACACGAAGGAAATATTGGAGGTCCAGGTGCGAAAGATGAGGACTCTTAAAGTGTTCAACGAACACCACTAAGACAGACAATAATCCGTAGTGGATGGGGAAAATAAGGAGAACACAAATAACCTTGCGATAAAAAGCGAGGAACTCGATATCCGAGCAAAACAAAAGAAATAAGCAGTCACGCTTATCTAACTCCCGTTGTGGAGTGAACAAAAAGAAAGGAAGGAGAAAAATAAAAGAATCCTAAACCTTAGGGTGAAAGCACTCATAGGTTTGAATGGAAAACAAAGAAACCAAAACCTCTGCTCTGAAATAAAAGAGCAAAAGAGAGCACTTTAGTTTTTCTAAATTGTACTGCTAACAAGTCCTGCGTTGAGAAGCAAAGCGGTCGATAGCAGCACAACTTCCTATATCTTTATCGGCTAGAATGTTACATAACATAACCATAACATGGAAGCGACGAGAAAATGAGGAAGCGAGGTATAAATAGTGAGCGGAAATGCAGGACAGGTGAACTCACTAATCACCGTGGCGAAATAAAAACCGGTAGCGGAACACAGACAAATCCGATAGATTACAGGTAAAAGAAAAAAGGAATACAAAACGCAGAGATAAGGAAAGGAAGACGATGTAGATTTTTTATGTATTTTTGCCCATCTCTGTCAATGTATGCCTATGACAACTCAATGTATATATAAACTTCTCAAAAAAAGTTTGGAAATTTGTGTTTGGTCGATCATATCTCTGTTGTCACTGTATTATTACCATTGTATCTTATATAATTGGAAAGCCTGTTCATTTGTAAGAATCATGCATTTGTGGGATGAGCAGCACAGCTGACTATGTGGGTGGGGTCCCAAGTGAAATGTGCCAAATGTTCCTGCCAATGTCAAACAGTGTATTCTCCTGTTGGTATTGACTCAATTGTTTTGAGTTGTTTTGGGGATTGGATGATTGAACTCTCTTTCAGTAACAAGGAACAAACAAGACATATTGGTAATTTTACGCTTTATTCATTGAACAGTCAGGAGCCTCAGTAGTGGGTGGAAGAATCATACACAGCCACACCAGCCTGGCACCTCCTCCTCATGCTGGTCACCAGTCTGGTCACACGTTGCTGTTGGGTGGGATCCAATCCCCCAAACAACTCAAAACAATAAAGTGAAGAGCCACCTGAGTGAGAAAAAGTAAGTTCAATGAGTCAAAACAGTTGATTTGTAGTTAAATATAATATTATAATTATTTTATGATTTACAGCAATGTTAAATTTAAACATTTTGGATAGATTTGGAGACACTAAGGGACACCAGGGTATACTGCTTACATTTTGCTTCATAGATCATGAGTAATTCTGCATTTTCCCCTCAGATTTAGCAAATTTATGGTCAAGAAGATTATGTTTAGAAATGTATAGTTTTACCTGTTTTAAATATGGGGCTCTCAGTATTTAATTGAAAACTAAAGTATTCCATTTTTGCATTTTCACCAATATTTTTTATCTATATCTAAATAATGAGAATAAACTAATCTAAGTTAATACTGTAAATTGTACAACTGTCTTGCAACCATTGTCCAAGTTTCTGTGAAGCTTACACCTAGAGTTACAAAGCCTTAAATAGAGCACCCCCTAAATAGGTGAGAATTTACCAAATTTGGCATGACATATCATATTTGGTAGCCCAGCCATATGATAACTCAGCTGCTGAGTTCACTGGCATTAGTTCACTCCTGCAATAGTTTAGGCTGTGTCTGAATCAGCACTCTTCCACACTGTTGATGCTTGTTGAGTAGAATATCTATAACTTCAGGAATGGATTTATCTGGAGCGGACAGATACAGCAACAAGTCATCCATCATAAAAATACACCTTTGTTCGACCCCTCTCCTGACTATTCCTTTCAGCACTTGGCTATGAAAAATGTAAAGCTATGACGAGCGGCTCGATGGCTAGTGTGAACAACAAAGGACTTAAGGAGCAACCTTGATGGGCACCTATAGGTCTATCCAAGGGGGAATAATCTGAATCATTACTGTTGGTACAGATGCAAACATGACTCTTTAGACTGATTCTAGCCAACATAATGAAAAATCATTGCTATAGATACTAGAATTGGTTTACTTCTGAGCAAGCAAGCTAATGTTAGCTCATTAACTAAATGTAAATAATGTTTTAAAAAATGCTTATCTTTCATATTTTCTAAAGGAAATGAGAAATAATAACACACCAGTTCCCTGTTACTAAAATCAATCTGCATGGTTTAAAAACACACGCACACATTTGTGAGATTTGTGGGAGGCACTTGAGAGGAATGGAATCTCTTTTCCTCATTCTCTTTGCTATGGCTATGGCAGGAGATTGAAAACGGCTTTTTATAGATACATTATGCCTGAAGAACTGGCTGCATGGGTTCCTGTACATGTGCCGTGCAGGGTGTTGGGTGTCACTTTCTTTATATGCCCTGCCCAGGCTTTAATACGAGATTTGTGTGGGCAGTAGTGAGTCCCCTGTCATTCATTATTATGCACAGCCCAAAAGGTGATTACAGGAAGTTACAACATTCCACTTATAGAACGTTTACTCAGAGTAAGAGAGCAAGGTTGAAGCCTCCTGCTAACAGGGTTTATATATATTTTATTGTAGGCAGTTAGCTGTGTCCTTTTCAGTGGGTGGCAAGCATTGGGCTTGTGTGCAGAGAGGGAGAGGATTATCCTGTCCGCACCTTTCAAAAGCTATTCAAATGTACATGCACTGTGGAGTGCCCTTAAGGTAAAGCAATACTTTATTTTTGTGCTGTTTTTTTCATAAATAAAGTGTAACCCTATATTACATTGATATATTACCAATAGCCATTCTATATCTAATAGCCTATATTATCTTATGTTACACAGAATGAGGCTTTTTAACTCAATTCAATTTTCTCTGAAAACTGTCATTTTCTGCTTGACTACATCATTGCTGGGTGTTCAGCCATGCTTTCTATGAGTAAAGAAGACTGGCTGGCCTTTACTTAATGAGTGAATGCCATCACAGCCGACTATTTGTATACAAAGCACTCCTGAATAAGTTGCCATTGTAACTTACATCTCTTCCAAGATTTAAAATGGCTACTTATCATACCCATTCCCCAGGAATGTATTGTTCTTGAAATTACTCATATTTTCCTGTAGGGAAATCAGCCTTTGTGTTTTATGCCACACAAAAATTTTACTTTTTGACTTACAGATTACTTTAAGATTAAACCAGTTTATTCCACTTAATCAGTACAAATGATTGTTAAATGATTTGTATTCAATTGAGTGCATTTTTAAAAATTAATATTGATTTATTATTAAATTCTATTTTAGATATTTTTTTGTAATTAATTATGTATTTTATGTGTTATATAGTAAATATATTTTATTGCTTTTACTGACTTACTGCTTCTTTATATTCAGAGTGTCATTGTAAAGGAGAGCTCTGCTTTCAACTGGCCTTCTATAATTAAATGAAGGTTAATTAAATTAAATTTAAATTAAACGTAATTATATTTAATTACAGTAAGAGGGATGCAATGGTTGCCCTGAAGGGAATTTGTTTTGTAGAAAAACCTGAGCATAAAAATAAAAATAATAAAACCGTGTGAATGACTATTCAACATTTGTTATAAAAATAGATAAAATATTGCATAAGGATATAGTCTATAATCATGCTTAAATAATCATGTTTATCATTATTTAGATTGCAATTTTTCTCAAGCTCACATTAAACTGTAAAATAAATTTATAATTTTTTTAACAAGCTGCTTTTTACTGGGCAGGTCCATGAGGATCAAAAAACCATCGCTTAATCTCTGAAGGCTACAAAACACATTTTATAAATTTTTTAAGACAAGTCAGAACTGGAAATGCATTTTCTGAGCTATGTTTTGATATTGCAAATACAGTGTGTGTCTCTGTTTACTCTGTAGATGGCCTTATCCAGAACCTTAAACAAAGGTACTTTTCACTCAAAAGAAAAATAGCAGTGCCTCAGCTGTAATTTGAGCCTGCGTGCGTGTGTGCGTGGGCATACGATAAGATAAGGTTGGGATGACGGGTATTAAATTTTTTTTTAAAACACACACATCTGAAAGAAAACAGGTGCTAGGCAAAAATGTAGGAAATGAAATTTTAAAAAATGCACACTGCAAAATGCTCCCAAGTATCAAATTTTATTTAAGGTGACGTTTTGAACAACCACGCTCTTCATCAGACAAAAACCAAGGGACATTTAAACTATGCCAAGAAGGTCATGTGACTGGTCATCTCACAAGTCATGTGACAGATTATAAAATTACATTACATTACAGTTATTTGGCAGATGCTTTTATCCAAAGCGATGTACAATAAGTGCATATTGAAGGTCATTGAAACAACTACAAAGCAAATCCGACAAAACAACTTTCTCACAACGTAGGAGCTATCCCTAGTAATGAACATAGAATACAGTCGGCTATACATTCTTAACTATTAAAATATCAAAAAACACAAGTACAAAATAAAAGATAAACAGGAAGTACGTACTATATAATTGGCCCTATATAGGTAGTTAGTCAAGGTGGAGTCTGAAAAAGTGCATTTTCAGACCACGACGGAAAACAGACAGTGTTTCAGCTGAGTGCAGCGGAGTGGGGAGTTCGTTCCACCACTGGGGAGCTAGGGTGGAGAAGCTCCGCAGTCAGGACGAACGAGAACCGTTAACAAGGAGGGAGGGAAGTGCAAGTCGTCCTGCAGCAGCAGAGTGAAGTGGTCGAGCAGGAGCGTAGTGCTGGATCAAGTCCTGTAGGTAGGAGGGGCCTGACCTTTTGGCTGCAGTGTAGGCCAGGGTCAGAACTTTGAACCTGATCCTGGCCACAACTGGCAGCCAGTGGAGTGACCTCAGCAGGGGGGTGACGTGTGAAGCAGGGGGGTGACGTGTGAAAATACAAATACATTGCACACATACACATATTACAATCTTATTACTGGAATAAAAAATATATATAGCAAAAACCACAGTGAAATTTGCACCAAATATAATATGTACACTATTTACAATATCTATAATATGTAAATAACTTCACACAATTTATACTAGAAAAATACATATATTCATATATTCCTCACAAACACAGTATGTAATCAGTTGTTTAAAGGAGGTACCTCTAACTGTATTATCAATAAATATGTACAACAGCGGATACAAAAATGTATATTTTTAAGAGTTATATTTAAAAAAAATATATATATATTTTATATTTTATTTGGACTCTTAAGGCAAGATGAAAGGGAGAAATACAACACCCCAAAAAATGTTGTAATTGAATCGTGAACCTTTTGGCACAACAAAAGACCAAGAATTCATAAGAAAGGCCGCAGATCAAAATCCTCATTGAGGCTTTTGGGAGCTAAGGTGTCAAGTGTGTAAATCATTGAAGCAAAGAATTGATATTACCCCCCCCCCCGACTTGGACATTTGACATGCTCTATGCCCACAAGTTTAAGAGAAGAAACATTGTGATTCTCTCCTTTAAAATGAACAGCAACTGGACTCCTACAATCTCAATTTCTAATAGCAGATCTACAGTGCATACGGAAAGTTTTCAGACCCTTTCAAGTTTTCCACATTTTGTTATGTTCAGACTCATCTTAAAGTTGATTAAATTTTTTTTCTCTCATAAATCTACACTCAATAAGCCATAGTGACAAAGTTACATGCAAAGAATATGCGACCAAATATTAAATATGATACTTTAAAAATATGTTAAAGCAAAGGGTATGAATACTTATGTAAATGAGAGATTTCAGTTTATGATTTTTAATACATTTGCAAAAATTTCTAAAAACATGTTTTCACTTGGTCATTATGGGCTATTTTGTGTAGAATTTTGAGACAGAAAATTAACTCAATCTATTGTAGAATATGTCAGTAATGTAATAAAACGTGGAGACGGTGAAAGGGGTGGGCACACTTTCCGGCTTGACTGTACACACAAATAGATACAAGCACGCCCACAAAAAACACAAATGTGTAGAGAACCCCCGTCTGTCGCTCCTTGTCCTCCATAAATATCCTCCGTGTCTCAGGGCATGGAAAACCCTTTACTGTCATAGGCTGTCCAATCAAAGACCACAATGGCTCCCCCCTTGTCAGCATTCTGTACAACAATAGAATGGTCTTCTTTTATAGATTTTAATTCTACCCTTTGTTCTTTTGACAGATTATTACTCACTTTATAAATCTTCTTAGTTTTCAATAGGAGAGAAACAACTCTCTCTACTAGTCTGCAATATGTGTCTAGTGATGCATTTCTATTTTAATGGGGAATTAATGTACTTTTGCCTCTAAAAGGTGTATGTGATCCAACAGATGATATCACAATAGTGGTATCACTTTTAAGTGAGTAAGTGTTCACTGTAGTACTTTGAGCACACATTGGAATCACATAGACTGTTTGGAGCAGAATTATAACAGGAACTAACAAAAAACTATTTTAACCTCAAATCCAAAAAAGAACCACTGGAGTGTGAATTCAATTGGCACTTGTCTCAGAGTCATACTCAGTCTCTAGACGTGAAGACGGATGGAATCTGTCTTGTATCGACCTCGTTCTGTAACGTTTAGTTGTGTACTTCCAAACCTGGGTGTTTTTCTCTTCCTCATTTGCCTTGTTTCACCAATGATAAACTCTTCCATTCTCATAAACTAAGTTGCCATCCACTTGTCAATCGAATTTCAAGCAAATTATTTAAAGTTCGCAAAAAACATTAATGCGAATTATGCCGGTGAAAGTGCGTTTCCATCCAACGAATTTGATGCGAATAAAAACCTGTGCGTAATGACGTCACATGCTGTAAAAACACACTTTTGCGGAAATATTGGTATATCGAATAAATTTGCGACATTTGAAGTGTTTCCATTCACAAAATTAGCAAGCAAACAACACAGTAAATTTGCGCAAAAAAGTTTGTCCAGTTAGCCAAAACCCATATGAAAATGGATCGAGTCTACCGAGAACCGATTACTATTGCACAAGTTGTCGTAGTTCTTATGTGTCGGCTATTCGCTACATATCATGCTATAATCAGACGACGACAACGACATTATCAAGAAATATGTAACATCATCATGATGCAGATGCACGAAGATCCCCCACGACAGCGGTGGCCGCCGGTTAGTTGGGAACGGCAGCGCACTAAACAGTTCTGGGAGGTCGTGGTTGAAAGGAACTTCACGGAGACCCTTTGGTTGAAACATTGTAGGATGACCAAGGCAACATTTGAAATGTTGTGCAATTTTATTGGACCGTCCCTTGCGCCAGATGTGGCAAGCCATCGCCCCCCGTTCCAACGAACAAGCACATCGCTGTTGCGCTCTACAAATTGGCTACATGCGCCGAGTACAGAGTGGTCGGTGAAACGTTTGGTGTCAGCAAGACCACCGTTCACCAGTGTGTTTAAGCCGTGTGCAATGCCATCCGAATGATGATCATGCAAAGATACATCTACCTACCTGGAGTGCAGAGGTGGTGCTATGGACTGAAGACATTAGGGGGCATTCTCCCCCGGGAGAAAAATATCTGCATTTTGTCTGCTAAATGCATCGTTTTCTAGCAAATTGAGACAAAAACGGAATGCCTGGACATCTATACATCGTTGAGGCAAATTATGGTCGTTTGTTAACACATTCTGGCTGCAGCCACACTTGATAAAAGAGAACATCTAATAAAATAATGTATTTCGATTTCTGTACAGAATATTGTTAATATACAAAACATTTAAGACATACAGTATCTCAGTGTTTACCACAGGATTTCAAACTGTGGTGGGTGGACCCTGAACTGTCTAGGGGGGTCCGGGGGCATGCTCCCCTGGAACAATCTTTTGTTCATTTCAACAGCTAAATGTATCAATTTGGTGCTCTTTGAGATTCTAATTTTAAGACTAGACCCACGATAAAATTTTTGTTATTGAAACATGGGGAATGGAACATGTGAAATAAATAAAATTTTGGTTAGTTGACTTTTTTGGATAGACAGCTAGCTAACATGCACAAACGTAGTCTGATTAAAAATGTTCATAAAGTTATGGTCAGCATAAAAGACTATACAGAAACGAACACAATGCATGTTAACCTGTTCTGCCCCAAACCTGCAGCCCTGTCTTAAGTGGGACTGAACTGGAAAACTAGCCTTAAATTAAAAACTAAAAAACAAGTTCAATAAATACTTGTTTATTGACAAAAAAGCCTCTGAATCTGATTGGCTGGCTATTAAATGTTTGCTACCTTGATTCTTCCTTTTCCTCTTCTCTAGGCTATGTCTTTACTTAGTAAAGTACTTTTAAAAGGTAGATCCTGTTATATGACATGGAAGCCAAACGAGTGTGGCAACGCCAGATATGGTTAAAAACTGAGAGGCTGCACTGAAGGAAAATGGGGAAACCCTGTCCTGAACACAACAGGTTGCGTTACATTGCACTGATCTCCTTTGAATAACGTTTGTATTGTCTTCCACGAGATACAACAATATAAACTAGTATCTATTTTATTTTGCTTTGCTTCTCAAGTTAGCAAGCGAGATAACATTAGCTTAGTTGCGGCTAAAATGGTTTATAGCCGCCAGCTTGCTAGCTAAAGTTGTACAAAGTTAGCATTAGCTTATGCAAAATTAATATCGTAATACAGTCGAGAGCTTGGCTCGCTTGATGCTTGAACAATATATCCATTATAGCGTAGGCTACCAGAGGGTTTAACTTTCACAAACATACTAACCACGTCTATCTAATCGTGAGGAGATACAGCCTCTGTCTCAGAGATGCACTTGCTCATTGTGTGTTTGTGTGAAGCAGGGGGGAGGGGCCGGTGTTGTGCCGTAGAATGCACCCCTGCCGTGGATTGCACCCCCTGACGGGAGCGCGCACGCTTACGTCATTCTGTTTGAAAAGTTTCTGAATTCGCTTCGTTTCAATATCGTACCAAAATAATATGAAGGAGGTATTAATATTATTGTATTATAATGCTTTGTGAAGGGTATCCTTGTCTTAAAGATGGTAAGCAACCTTCGATTTTATACTCATTTCAATTTAGACTCAAAACACGGAACTGGCGAGGGGTATGTTAGACGCAAATCCATAGCTACTTTTCTTATGGTACGATCGCATTATGCTAAAATATAGCCCAGCTATAATTACAAAATTAGCTGGAATTTTACTGGGGTTAGCCTGTATGTAGCTACTTGTAGCTGGGGAAATAACAGCTTCCTTATCCAGCAGATCAGCTCGACTGAAAATTAAATGTGATCCACGGTTATCATATGCAAGTCATATAGCTAAACTATACTGTATACTTGGCAGGACCCCAACGATCACCGTCAAGTATTTCTTTAAATGGTTTCTTGCAGCTAAATGAATGCAAATAAAAATGTATCCCCGATATATCACTGACTATTGCATGCTTTGACCCTCCAGACACACCGCGGTCACATATATTTTCCCCAAATGTATGTCATATCATGCTGGAGTCAAGAGAGTGTTTTTTTCCCTGGCACGGCTGTTTTTCTAATTGCCGTGAAATGCACCCCCTCTTAACTTTGGCCATGAAGGTCTCACATCCATGAAACTCACAGTGGTAACTCATTCTCACTCCATATGAATGCCCTAAAAAGCATTTGATGCTGGGGTCACCAGAAAAATAATTACAAGGGGGTGCATTTTCAGGCAGGGCTGGATTTCCGCTTGCCGTGAAATGCACCCCCTCTTAACTTTGGCTAAAAAGGTACCACATACATGAAACTCACAGTGGTAACTCATTTTGGCTCCATATGAATGCCTTAAAAAGCATTTGATGCTGGGGTCACCAGAAAAATAATTAGAAGGGGGTGCAATTTCAGGCAGGGCTGGATTTCCGCTTGCCGTGAAATGCACCCCCTGCTAACTTTGGCTAGGAAGGTACTACATACATGAAACTCACAGTGGTAACTCATTTTCACTCCATATGAATGCCCTAAAAAGCATTTGATGCTGGGGTCACCAGAAAAATAATTAGAAGGGGGTGCATTTTCAGGCAGGGCTGGATTTCCGCTTGCCGTGAAATGCACCCCCTCTTAACTTTGGCTAAAAAGGTACCACATACATGAAACTCACAGTGGTAACTCATTTTGGCTCCATATGAATGCCTTAAAAAGCATTTGATGCTGGGGTCACCAGAAAAATAATTAGAAGGGGGTGCAATTTCAGGCAGGGCTGGATTTCCGCTTGCCGTGAAATGCACCCCCTGCTAACTTTGGCTAGGAAGGTACTACATACATGAAACTCACAGTGGTAACTCATTTTCACTCCATATGAATGCCCTAAAAAGCATTTGATGCTGGGGTCACCAGAAAAATAATTAGAAGGGGGTGCATTTTCAGGCAGGGCTGGATTTCCGCTTGCCGTGGATTGCACCCCCTTCCTAACTTTGGCTAGGAAGGTACTACATACATGAAACTCACAGTGGTAACTCACTTTGACTCCATATGAATGCCCTAAAAAGCATTTGATGCTGGGGTCACCAGAAAAATAATTACATGGGGGTGCAATTTCAGGCAGGGCTGGATTTCCGCTTGCCGTGAAATGCACCCCCTGCTAACTTTGGCTAAAAAGGTACTACATACATGAAACTCACAGTGGTAACTCATTTTGGCTCCATATGAATGCCTTAAAAAGCATTTGATGCTGGGGTCACCAGAAAAATAATTAGAAGGGGGTGCAATTTCAGGCAGGGCTGGATTTCCGCTTGCCGTGGATTGCACCCCCTCCTAACTTTGGCTAGGAAGGTCTCACATCCATGAAACTCACAGTGGTAACTCATTTTCACTCCATATGAATACCCTAAAAAGCATTTGATGCTGGGGTCACCAGAAAAATAATTACAAGGGGGTGCAATTTCAGGCAGGGCTGGATTTCCGCTTGCCGTGAAATGCACCCCCTCTTAACTTTGGCTAAAAAGGTACCACATACATGAAACTCACAGTGGTAACTCATTTTGGCTCCATATGAATGCCTTAAAAAGCATTTGATGCTGGGGTCACCAGAAAAATAATTAGAAGGGGGTGCAATTTCAGGCAGGGCTGGATTTCCGCTTGCCGTGAAATGCACCCCCTCCTAACTTTGGCTAGGAAGGTACTACATCCATGAAACTCACAGTGGTAACTCACTTTGACTCCATATGAATGCCCTAAAAAGCATTTGATGCTGGGGTCACCAGAAAAATAATTACATGGGGGTGCAATTTCAGGCAGGGCTGGATTTCCGCTTGCCGTGAAATGCACCCCCTGCTAACTTTGGCTAAAAAGGTACTACATACATGAAACTCACAGTGGTAACTCATTTTGGCTCCATATGAATGCCTTAAAAAGCATTTGATGCTGGGGTCACCAGAAAAATAATTAGAAGGGGGTGCAATTTCAGGCAGGGCTGGATTTCCGCTTGCCGTGGATTGCACCCCCTCCTAACTTTGGCTAGGAAGGTCTCACATCCATGAAACTCACAGTGGTAACTCATTTTCACTCCATATGAATACCCTAAAAAGCATTTGATGCTGGGGTCACCAGAAAAATAATTACAAGGGGGTGCAATTTCAGGCAGGGCTGGATTTCCGCTTGCCGTGAAATGCACCCCCTCTTAACTTTGGCTAAAAAGGTACCACATACATGAAACTCACAGTGGTAACTCATTTTGGCTCCATATGAATGCCTTAAAAAGCATTTGATGCTGGGGTCACCAGAAAAATAATTAGAAGGGGGTGCAATTTCAGGCAGGGCTGGATTTCCGCTTGCCGTGAAATGCACCCCCTGCTAACTTTGGCTAGGAAGGTACTAAATACATGAAACTCACAGTGGTAACTCATTTTCACTCCATATGAATGCCCTAAAAAGCATTTGATGCTGGGGTCACCAGAAAAATAATTACATGGGAGTGCAATTTCAGGCAGGGCTGGATTTCCGCTTGCCGTGAAATGCACCCCCTGCTAACTTTGGCTAAAAAGGTACTACATACATGAAACTCACAGTGGTAACTCATTTTGGCTCCATATGAATGTCTTAAAAAGCATTTGATGCTGGGGTCACCAGAAAAATAATTAGAAGGGGGTGCAATTTCAGGCAGGGCTGGATTTCCGCTTGCCGTGAAATGCACCCCCTGCTAACTTTGGCTAGGAAGGTACTACATACATGAAACTCACAGTGGTAACTCATTTTCACTCCATATGAATGCCCTAAAAAGCATTTGATGCTGGGGTCACCAGAAAAATAATTACAAGGGGGTGCATTTTCAGGCAGGGCTGGATTTCCGCTTGCCGTGGATTGCACCCCCTTCCTAACTTTGGCTAGGAAGGTACTACATACATGAAACTCACAGTGGTAACTCATTTTGGCTCCATATGAATGCCTTAAAAAGCATTTGATGCTGGGGTCACCAGAAAAATAATTAGAAGGGGGTGCAATTTCAGGCAGGGCTGGATTTCCGCTTGCCGTGGATTGCACCCCCCTCCTAACTTTGGCTAGGAAGGTACTACATACATGAAACTCACAGTGGTAACTCACTTTGACTCCATATGAATGCCCTAAAAAGCATTTGATGCTGGGGTCACCAGAAAAATAATTAGAAGGGGGTGCATTTTCAGGCAGGGCTGGATTTCCGCTTGCCGTGAAATGCACCCCCTGCTAACTTTGGCTAAAAAGGTACTACATCCATGAAACTCACAGTGGTAACTCATTCTCACTCCATATGAATGCCTTAAAAAGCATTTGATGCTGGGGTCACCAGAAAAATAATTACATGGGGGTGCAATTTCAGGCAGGGCTGGATTTCCGCTTGCCGTGAAATGCACCCCCTGCTAACTTTGGCTAGGAAGGTACTACATACATGAAACTCACAGTGGTAACTCATTTTCACTCCATATGAATGCCCTAAAAAGCATTTGATGCTGGGGTCACCAGAAAAATAATTACAAGGGGGTGCATTTTCAGGCAGGGCTGGATTTCCGCTTGCCGTGGATTGCACCCCCTTCCTAACTTTGGCTAGGAAGGTACTACATACATGAAACTCACAGTGGTAACTCATTTTGGCTCCATATGAATGCCTTAAAAAGCATTTGATGCTGGGGTCACCAGAAAAATAATTAGAAGGGGGTGCAATTTCAGGCAGGGCTGGATTTCCGCTTGCCGTGGATTGCACCCCCTCCTAACTTTGGCTAGGAAGGTACTACATACATGAAACTCACAGTGGTAACTCACTTTGACTCCATATGAATGCCCTAAAAAGCATTTGATGCTGGGGTCACCAGAAAAATAATTAGAAGGGGGTGCATTTTCAGGCAGGGCTGGATTTCCGCTTGCCGTGAAATGCACCCCCTGCTAACTTTGGCTAAAAAGGTACTACATCCATGAAACTCACAGTGGTAACTCATTCTCACTCCATATGAATGCCTTAAAAAGCATTTGATGCTGGGGTCACCAGAAAAATAATTACATGGGGGTGCAATTTCAGGCAGGGCTGGATTTCCGCTTGCCGTGAAATGCACCCCCTGCTAACTTTGGCTAAAAAGGTACTACATACATGAAACTCACAGTGGTAACTCATTTTGGCTCCATATGAATGCCTTAAAAAGCATTTGATGCTGGGGTCACCAGAAAAATAATTAGAAGGGGGTGCAATTTCAGGCAGGGCTGGATTTCCGCTTGCCGTGGATTGCACCCCCTCCTAACTTTGGCTAGGAAGGTCTCACATCCATGAAACTCACAGTGGTAACTCATTTTCACTCCATATGAATACCCTAAAAAGCATTTGATGCTGGGGTCACCAGAAAAATAATTACAAGGGGGTGCAATTTCAGGCAGGGCTGGATTTCCGCTTGCCGTGAAATGCACCCCCTGCTAACTTTGGCTAGGAAGGTCTCACATCCATGAAACTCACAGCGGTAACTCATTTTCACTCCATATGAATGCCATAAAAAGCATTTGATGCTGGGGTCACCAGACACATAATCACAAGGGGGTGCATATTCCGGCAGGGCTGGATTTCCGCTTGCCGTGAAATGCACCCCCTGCTAACTTTGGCTAAAAAGGTACCACATACATGAAACTCACAGTGGTAACTCATTTTGACTCCATATGAATGCCCTAAAAAGCATTTGATGCTGGTGTCACCAGAAAAATAATTACAAGGGGGTGCATATTCAGGCAGGGCTGGATTTCCGCTTGCCGTGAAATGCACCCCCTCTTAACTTTGGCTAAAAAGGTATTGGCTAAAAAGGTACCACATACATGAAACTCACAGTGGTAACTCATTTTGACTCCATATGAATGCCCTAAAAAGCATTTGATGCTGGTGTCACCAGAAAAATAATTACAAGGGGGTGCATATTACGGCAGGGCTGGTTTTCCGCTTGCCGTGAAATGCACCCCCTCTTAACTTTGGCTAAAAAGGTACCACATACATGAAACTCACAGTGGTAACTCATTTTGGCTCCATATGTATGCCCTAAAAAGCATTTGATGTTGGGTTCACTACATAATTACAAGGGAGTAATATTCCGACAGCGCTGCATTTCTGCTTGCCGTGAAATGCACCCCCCCTCCTATCTTTGCATGAGTTTCACATCTATGAACCTCATGCAATTAAACATATTGTCCTCAGCTGTACACTACAATAATTGTATGCTAAAGTCAACAGAAACATAATTACAAGCGGGTTGTAAATTTCCATTGGACGTAAAATGCACCGCTTACAAACTTTTGAAAAGAAGGCCTCTCATCCATGACAGTCACACAGATGAAACATAGTGGCCCCACCTGTACACTGCAAAAAGCATTTTATGCTAAGGTCAACACTAACATTATTATCGGGGTGCAAATTCTTGCTGGGCTGCTTTTTCCCTTTCTTTGAAATGCACCCCCTCCGGACATTGGCTTGGAAACTGATTTCGTGGAATTTATTATTGCTGAACAAAGTAAAAAATAATAAACACACGTATTTAAAATTTCACTTGTGAGTAGCTTTTTTCCCAAAAAGTATTAAATTAAATATACCTCATGAAAAAATATTATTTGACATTTACATAGTTTGTGCTTTAAGAAGAAAAAATATTTCAAAGTATTTAAATATTTTAAAGTGGAAATAGGACATTTTTACCAAAATTTGGAATTGAACAAAAATCTATTAAATTATAAATTTTTATAAATTATTCACAATGCATGTGCAGTTAATTGTACCTCAATGAATTGTAACTCAATGAAGTTTGTGTATGTAAAATGTTTACAATTTAATTTTGGTAAAAATTTCCTATTTCCACTTTAAAATATTTAAATACTTTGAAATATTTTTTCTTCTTAAAGCACAAACTATGTAAATGGTAAATGTCAAATAATATTTTTTCATGAGGTATATTTAATTTAATACTTTTTGGGAAAAAAGCTACTCACAAGTGAAATTTTAAATACGTGTGTTTATTATTTTTTACTTTGTTCAGCAATAATAAATTCCACGAAATCAGTTTCCAAGCAATGTCCGGAGGGGGTGCATTTCAAAGAAAGGGAAAAAGCAGCCCAGCAAGAATTTGCACCCCGATAATAATGTTAGTGTTGACCTTAGCATAAAATGCTTTTTGCAGTGTACAGGTGGGGCCACTATGTTTCATCTGTGTGACTGTCATGGATGAGAGGCCTTCTTTTCAAAAGTTTGTAAGCGGTGCATTTTACGTCCAATGGAAATTTACAACCCGCTTGTAATTATGTTTCTGTTGACTTTAGCATACAATTATTGTAGTGTACAGGTGAGGACAATATGTTTAATTGCATGAGGTTCATAGATGTGAAACTCATGCAAAGATAGGAGGGGGGGTGCATTTCACGGCAAGCAGAAATGCAGCGCTGTCGGAATATTACCCCCTTGTAATTATGTAGTGAACCCAACATCAAATGCTTTTTATGGCATTCATATGGAGTCAAAATGAGTTACCGCTGTGAGTTTCATGGATGTGAGACCTTCCTAGCCAAAGTTAGCAGGGGGTGCATTTCACGGCAAGCGGAAATCCAGCCCTGCCTGAAATTGCACCCCCTTGTAATTATTTTTCTGGTGACCCCAGCATCAAATGCTTTTTAGGGTATTCATATGGAGTGAAAATGAGTTACCACTGTGAGTTTCATGGATGTGAGACCTTCCTAGCCAAAGTTAGGAGGGGGTGCAATCCACGGCAAGCGGAAATCCAGCCCTGCCTGAAATTGCACCCCCTTCTAATTATTTTTCTGGTGACCCCAGCATCAAATGCTTTTTAAGGCATTCATATGGAGCCAAAATGAGTTACCACTGTGAGTTTCATGTATGTAGTACCTTTTTAGCCAAAGTTAGCAGGGGGTGCATTTCACGGCAAGCGGAAATCCAGCCCTGCCTGAAATTGCACCCCCATGTAATTATTTTTCTGGTGACCCCAGCATCAAATGCTTTTTAAGGCATTCATATGGAGTGAGAATGAGTTACCACTGTGAGTTTCATGGATGTAGTACCTTTTTAGCCAAAGTTAGCAGGGGGTGCATTTCACGGCAAGCGGAAATCCAGCCCTGCCTGAAAATGCACCCCCTTCTAATTATTTTTCTGGTGACCCCAGCATCAAATGCTTTTTAGGGCATTCATATGGAGTCAAAGTGAGTTACCACTGTGAGTTTCATGTATGTAGTACCTTCCTAGCCAAAGTTAGGAGGGGGGTGCAATCCACGGCAAGCGGAAATCCAGCCCTGCCTGAAATTGCACCCCCTTCTAATTATTTTTCTGGTGACCCCAGCATCAAATGCTTTTTAAGGCATTCATATGGAGCCAAAATGAGTTACCACTGTGAGTTTCATGTATGTAGTACCTTCCTAGCCAAAGTTAGGAAGGGGGTGCAATTCACGGCAAGCGGAAATCCAGCCCTGCCTGAAAATGCACCCCGTTGTAATTATTTTTCTGGTGACCCCAGCATCAAATTATTTTTAGGGCATTCATATGGAGTCAAAATAAGTTACCACTGTGAGTTTCATGTATGTAGTACATTTTTAGCCAAAGTTAGGAGGGGGTGCAATTCCCGGCAAGCGGAAATCCAGCCCTGCCTGAAAATGCACCCCCTTGTAATTATTTTTCTGGTGACCCCAGCATCAAATGCTTTTTAGGGCATTCATATGGAGTGAATCCAGCCCTGCCTGAAATTGCACCCCCTTCTAATTATTTTTCTGGTGACCCCAGCATCAAATGCTTTTTAAGGCATTCATATGGAGCCAAAATGAGTTACCACTGTGAGTTTCATGTATGTGGTACCTTTTTAGCCAAAGTTAAGAGGGGGTGCATTTCACGGCAAGCGGAAATCCAGCCCTGCCTGAAAATGCACCCCCTTGTAATTATTTTTCTGGTGACCCCAGCATCAAATGCTTTTTAGGGCATTCATATGGAGTGAGAATGAGTTACCACTGTGAGTTTCATGGATGTGAGACCTTCATGGCCAAAGTTAAGAGGGGGTGCATTTCACGGCAATTAGAAAAACAGCCGTGCCAGGAAAAAAAACACTCTCTTGACTCCAGCATGATATGACATACATTTGGGGAAAATATATGTGACCGCGGTGTGTCTGGAGGGTCAAAGCATGCAATAGTCAGTGATATATCGGGGATACATTTTTATTTGCATTCATTTAGCTGCAAGAAACCATTTAAAGAAATACTTGACGGTGATCGTTGGGGTCCTGCCAAGTATACAGTATAGTTTAGCTATATGACTTGCATATGATAACCGTGGATCACATTTAATTTTCAGTCGAGCTGATCTGCTGGATAAGGAAGCTGTTATTTCCCCAGCTACAAGTAGCTACATACAGGCTAACCCCAGTAAAATTCCAGCTAATTTTGTAATTATAGCTGGGCTATATTTTAGCATAATGCGATCGTACCATAAGAAAAGTAGCTATGGATTTGCGTCTAACATACCCCTCGCCAGTTCCGTGTTTTGAGTCTAAATTGAAATGAGTATAAAATCGAAGGTTGCTTACCATCTTTAAGACAAGGATACCCTTCACAAAGCATTATAATATTAATACCGCCTTCATATTATTTTGGTACGATATTGAAACGAAGCGAATTCAGAAACTTTTCAAACAGAATGACGTAAGCGTGCGCGCTCCCGTCAGGGGGTGCAATCCACGGCAGGGGTGCATTCTACGGCACAACACCGGTACCGGTCCGTGGGTCATTTGGTACCGGGCAGCACAGAAAGACTGATAATCAATAAAATATTTTTTAATTCAGAATCTGAAAGATGTTTTATTTTGAAAAATGACCGGAACCATCCATCTGTGTCTCTTGAGATGTATTTGTATATTTATGCACTTTATATTTGTTTTTATGCTATTCGTCATATTTACCCCCCGACACCTTGAAGGCCGGTCCGTGAAAATATTGTCTTACATGAAACTGGTCCGTGGCCCAAAAAAGGTTGGGGACCGCTGGTCTTGGGGGTCCGGGGGCATGCCCCCCCCCAATAATTTCAGCTGAATGTATCGTTTGTAACCATTTTTCTCTTGCTTTCTCTTAATATAATCGACATAACGTTACGTATCACAGTCGGGATACATTAATATCGATGTAGCTAGTGGATACTGGATAGATAGATAAACTTTCCTCAAACGATGTTGTTTCCCAACTGACGCCTTCACTGGTGTTTCGCTGATGCGGTTGTGACGTTCAAAGTGATTATAAAGTGCCGCTGCTTTCATGTCACGTGTACGTGTGTATTAGCAAGGGGTAGGGGCTGACTGCCTGCGAGTGAGAGATCCGGCTTTGCTGAAGCGACAGTGCAAAGAACATAGCGATCTTTTATATTATTATTATGAGAGTAAAAAGATTCGGGGCTTTTGATAAAAACATTCGGGGCTGGCATGCCACCCGCCCCTGGTGGAGTGGATGAGGCGCAGGAGATCTCGCTGCGCAACTGCACAGCACACCTTGGGCTATCTTGGTGATCTTGGCGCATGGCGTAAAGTCCATTTAGGGCGTGTCCAACTGCATTTTTGCTTGTTTACCGGCGTGTATTTTTGCGCTAAGCACGGCGCAACGCGCAAATGGGCTGAACTTAGTCTTTTTATGAATTATAGGTGTGTCTTGGGCGTGACATGCAATAAACCAATCAAAATGTCCTATCCCATTCCCTTTAAAAGCCTGCCTTGGCCGCCGCGGTGGTACAGCGGTAAAGAGCGCTGACTTTCAGTCATTGCAGTTGTACTCCGAGCGCGGGGTTCCGGTCATAGCCGAGCGTGGCCGGTGCCCTGTGGAAGCGACAATTGGCGGTCGCTTCCGGGTGGGGGGAGGGGCTCGGAGAGAACCGCTGCGCACAGTAGAACCCAGGGCGTGTCACGGTCAGGAGCTGCGCCCTGTAGAGGACATAGCGCCCTCCCTAAAATACCGATTGACGGGGTTGTGCAGCGGTGGTTCTCTAGCGGTTGCTACACGGGGGGGGAATTGAATTAGAATAGGGGTTCAATTGGCTACTAAATTGGGAGAAAAAGGGAAAAATCAGAAACAAATTTAAAAAAAATAAAAAAAAGCCTGCCTTTTCACCTTGGCGGATTGCTTGATGGCGGAACAGACATGCTCGTGCGTGTTTAGTGCGATCAAGGAATAGGCTAAATGGATCAATAGTATGATCAATATTATTTGGACTAACCATTAGCCTATGAGTTCCCGGGAATTCCCGACATGGCTGTTATTTTACAAAATATATGTGGTTACATTTCGTTAAAAGGACCTGCAACAGCTGAGAATAAGCTATCAATGGCTTCAGTCTCACCTTAGAAAACGTCAAATTAGCCTGCTTGTTCAACGAATTTCGTTTGATTATGCCAGTGTTTTTCAACCTTTTTTGAGCCAAGGCACATTTTTTACATTAAAAAAATCCTGAGTCACACCACCAACCAAAAGTGTTACTAATTAAGTGAAGTTGGATAATTTCCCACGGCACACCTGACGATCTCTCACGGCACACTAGTTGAAAATCACTGGATTATGCAATGAAAGTGTCAAACATCAATTCCATGAGGCTGTTCTCATGGAGTTCTTGAAGTTCAAGCTTCATCCGAAGTTCATTAGGCTACCTGCATAATATTGATTAATAACATAAATACTGTTATTTTACCTTAATGATTACATTAAATGTCAGGTTGGCACTAAATGTCAACGCTGTCAGGTTGGCAACCCATATGTTCACGCATATGTCCCCTTGTTTTATAATGCCCTGTTTATGTAAACGTGGCCAACCTGTTTTACTCGTAGTGTAATGCTTTAAAACAATCCACTTTAAGACCGTGAAACATGCGACTTACAGCAGGGGAAACAGAGAACATGCATCGCACATGCAGAGAATGGCATTAAAATTAATTGTGTAACGTGCTGCAAATTTGTATTCGTTTCTAATTAGACGCTTAGGCTAGTTCTCTTCTCGTTTTGTTCAGTGATGGAATAACAGGTGAAATCAGCTGGGTTTTAATAAACTGAGAGTATGGAAACCTTGCCGCTGTAATTTTAAAAATATGAAGGACGAAGAATACTAAGGTTCAAATTCAGTTAACATGGTGACATTTATCTCCGTTGTTTAACCGTAGGCTATGGAAAAAACCTTATGCACAGCGAATCCGCTGTAGCTTAGGCCAGGGGTTCCCAAACTTTTCCATGCCAAGGACCCCCAAATAGCCCGTAGCTCTCTGGGGCCCCCCCCCCCGCGAATGGCTTTAAAAAAAAAAAAAAAAATTACACTGGGCAAATTAAAAAAAAAAAAAAATCAGCTTTTCTTTACAACAACACAACACATTGACCCTTTTTTTTTTCCATATAATCAGGCCGCAGGCAGCTCAACGTAACGTGACGACGACAGAGAGATGGTTATTGGCTGCAATTGACAGAAAGGAGGCATGCAAAAATGAAAAATTTATTTTATTATATTATATTATAATATATTTTTTTTTTTTTGTTTTTTTTTTTTTTTGGTTACCCCTTCCCCCGCCCCCCCCCCCCCCCCCCCCCCCCCCCCCCCCCCCCCGCCCCCCCCCCCCAACCCCTGCCTGCTTAGGCGATTTGAAAGACTATAAATGCAATATTCACTGGACAAGGTTTTGAACTTTTTTCAGTTAAAACCATTATATTTACTTACGGGCTGTTTGTTATGTTCTGAGTCTATGTTTTGTATTTCTGTCATGTTTAGTATTGTCACAGTTATTTTTCTGTTCTTGTCATGCTTGTGTTCTGGTTGTTACGATGTAGTTTAGGAAGCATACATTTTCCCATGTTTTTTCCGCAGCCTTGCGTTCTGTGCTGTCTCTCTCGCTTCCTCTCAATGCAGTTTTGAGCTTTACTTTCGTTCCTGTAGCCTACGCATCGTTCGTATTGCATCGTTCGTATTGCCTTCTTCTTATTCTTCTTCTTCTTCTTCTTCTTCTTTGGAGTTTAACGGCAGCTTGCATCCTTTGCGTTGCATTACTCCCATCTTCTGGAGTTAGTTAACTCCTACAGTGTCCGTTTTGTCAAACTCTTCCCAGTCCTGTTCTCTTGAGATATGTGCTCAAATATTTCCTGCCTTGTCCACTTCCACCACACCGTTTGTATTGCCCTGCACTACTAATTCTTATATAGGACTTGCATGATTCCTAACTGGCTAAACACGGGTGTGGTTAACTAATCTACTAACTTCAGGGTTTAATATAATTATTACTAACACAATCTAACAATCTAGTTCTCATCACGTTTCCACAGCTGTTTAATGTTTCCTTAAGTATCCAGTCATTGTCTTGTTAACTAACTACTAACGTCAGGGCTAGGATAGGATAACTACTAACGATTTACTAATCGCCTTGTTACGTGTCTCATTTTTCTCAAGCTGTTTTTCATTTCCTGCTATTCTCAAGCTAAGTGTCTGCACCTGTCTACACGTGCATTTATACCAGTAGTCTTAGTCCCTCGTTGCGAGTTCGTCACACTAAAATGGTAAACGTTAGTCTGTTGCCTGTTTCCCCCCCCCCCCCCCCCCTGAGTGAGCATATCTGTTTTTCCCAAGTCTGTGTTTCGTGTTTGAGTTAGGTGTTTAGTTTTCCGAGTTAGTGAGTTTTTTTGTGGTCTGTTCTTTTGTTTATTGTTTTTTTCGTCTGATTGATTTACTGGCTTTGACCTCTGACCGTGTTCTCGCGACCCTGCTTTTGGATTTTGTTTTTGTACGGTGCCTTCCCGTTACTGACCCCTGCCTGTTTTTGACGTCTCTTTGGATTTGGATTTGTACCTTTATTGAACATTAAAATACGGTTTTCTGTACACCTGTCTGCTATTGGGTCCCGAACATTGTTGGCCTAGAGCTGTATTGTAATGACATCTGAAGCACATTTTCAGAACTCAAATGTCCGTCTATTGCAGTGCGAGTTTTCCTTTGAATAACAATTCGTGCATTAGGCTTGATATAGATGTTATCAGCAAATGGAAAGCCATTTTTAATGGATAGCCATTGTCCCGTAACAGAAGATTGTCCCCCCAGAAGATTACAGGAATTATTGGCAAACATAGGCTAAATCATAGCTTGATCCAGGTGATAATTGCGAATAGTCTATAGCCTATACATGTAACCTTGCACGTAGCATCGCACATCGCCTGGATGTTGATGGAGTGGGCTGAAAGCAATTTAATTCGGCCTTCCCCTTTGCTGAGGGACAGGTAGCTATATTGTCTTTGACCTATGGACCCTTTTATTATTCTTATGCATTTAAAAAAAAATGTAGCCTACACAATAATATTTCACATTGTAATCTTGATATGTTTAGTCATGCTTGTGCGCGCCCCTGTGTATAACAGACAGGAAGGTGTACGCGCGTTGAACACGCGCCTATGTAGACGCACGCGCTGTTAAAATAACATGTAAACAACTGCGACATGACTTTAGACCAGGTTTATGGTGGTTTTAGCGCAAGCGCTTTCTGCTGCATAAAGATAGCAATACGCCAAAAATAATCCTGGCCACTCATTTTAAAACCAACACGCCCAGTTCACTTGTAATGGGGGCAAGAATACATGGTATTTAAACGACGTGAACGCATGGCGTTATAATGAACCATGCGCCGGGTGTAAAATAGCAGACACTTGCGTTTGGGTTAGTGCCGCTTTGCGCCGGGTGTAAAATAGGGCCACTTGTGCCACAAGTGTACGGCGCGATAGGCGGGAGTGCGGGACTCATATTGCGATTAGACCGCCGTCTGAAGGATACAGGGATTATGTAAATAGAAAGGGCTGGCCATCAATCATACTACAGGCAGTAGTCGACGATCGTTGTATTAAAAGGGACATTTGCGTCTCCACGCCCGGCAGTGTGCATGACGCGGCAGTGTTCACCACTTCGGACCTGTACAGGTGCGTCTATTTCTTAAACTGTGTTTTACCTTGGGAGATGGTACACACTTTATCAAACTCAGATTGAATGAGAATATTTTGCCCATTTCTAATAAGGAAATCTAAGTTTTGGAACAAATGCAGCTCATATTATTTCTTTAACACATTGATGTATAGATTACCTGAAGTATCATTATCACTAACATCTTCATATTAGCTGCAGAGTTCATTATTATTTGTTATAGCCTACATGTAACTGCCTACTTATGTTTAATTCGATTTTAATATATGAGGTATAATAATGCAACATTAAATGTGCCTGAAAGGTTGCGAGGGAAGGATTTCACCTTGATATTCCCTGAAAGCAAAAGCGGAAAACATGGCTGAAATCATATCACATGATTCAAAACTTATTCGCAATTTCATAATTTATTCGGCAAATAATGTTTCCATCACCATTTAATGCATAACCTTTTTACCGATAAAGAGAAAATCCGGTGAGGTCGAGCGCAAAAAACCTTTTGTCGATATTTATGAAATTATCAAAATTTGCTGTTTCATGTATTTTTCATTTGATAACACTTTATTCGCATAAAAACATTTGAATGGAAACTTAGCTATAGTCAGCTGCATCTCTCTCGAACTTCTTTTACTTAGCGATAGTGATGTGACGTCCAGCAGGGAAGGACCCAAATGCACAACGAGACAGTCTTTCTCTTGAAAAGAAGGGTTTTTATTTTGTAATTCCGGGTCGGATCCACACCGGGAAATCAGGTTTAAACAATAAACAATAAACTGTGGAACCCGCAGAGAGCTGGCGAACAAGATCCAGCGAAGTGGCCAGGAGTGGTCTTAGCCTGGGTAGTATAGAAGAGTCAGGCGGAGGTAGAGTCAGGATCCACACTGGGAAGCAGGTGTGGCAAATCCAGACCGGGGTAGTCAGCTTGAGTCAGCAAGCTAGCACATAGGGAGACAAGTACAACGCGACAAGGACCGTATACTCTGACAAACCGTAATACTTTGACAACAAATCACAGGAACAGCACGGTAAATATAACTAGTGTCATTAGAGCTGATAATCAGCAGCTTGCGGGAAATGCGTGCGGAATCAGCGAATTGATTGAACAATTAGGAAATGCATGAGGAATGCGGTGAAGGCAATTAAGTGTGAATTGTGTAATTAAGATGTGGTGCAAGTAATAATGTGCAATGTAGACACAATCAGGCAATGAACACAGACATGACACAATCAGGTTCAGGGAAAACAGAGGAAAACATCAAGGAAGGAACGGGGAGCGGAGCGGATCGTAACAGTACTCCCCCGTCAAGGTACGCCTCCTGGCGGACCACAGGCTCTGGTCGACTGGGACTGGCGGTGATGGAAATCCCGGATGAGGGTAGGGTCCAGGATGAAACGAGGGGCAACCCAGGAACGTTCCTCGGGCCCATACCCCTCCCAGTCGACCAGGTACTGGTGGCCCCGTCCCCGGCGCCGGACATCGAGGATGCTGGAGACTGTAAAGGCGGGAGCACCATCAATGTCCCGAACAGGTGGAGGGGCAGGAGTGGGAGCGCTGAGAGGGCAGGAGACAACTGGCTTGACCTGACTGACATGGAAAGTGGGGTGAATTTTGAGGGAGGCAGGGAGACGGAGCTTGAGGGTGACTGGGTTGAGAATAGAGTGCACAGTGAAGGGTCCGACGAAGCGGGGTTGGAGCTTGCGGGAGGTGCCGGGGAGGGAGAAGGTGGAGGTAGATAGCCAAACCTTCAGTCCCGGGCGGTAGCGAGGGGCTGCGGACCGGTGCTGATCCGCCAGGCGACGATTCCGGGAGGAGGTTTTGAGGAGGGCGTTGCGGGTGGCCTTCCAGACCCGCTGGCAGCGTCGGATGTGGGCGTCCACTGACGGAACCGCCACCTCGGCCTCCTGGGGTGGGGAACAGTGGGGGTTGGAAGCCCTGGGAAGCCTCAAAGGGGGACCTCCCTGTGGATGAGCACACCAAGGTGTTGTGGGCGTACTCAACCCACGGGAGGAGCTGGGACCAGGAGGCAGGGTTGCGGGCCGTCACGCACCGTAAGGCGGCTCCCAGGTCCTGGTTAGCCCTCTCTGCCTGACCGTTAGTCTGCGGGTGGAACCCGGAGGAGAGGCTGGCGGTGGCGCCGAGTGCGGTGCAGAATGCCTTCCATACTGCGGAGGCAAACTGGGGGCCCCGGTCGGAGACGACGTCCGACGGGATCCCATGCAGCCGCACCACGTGCTGCACCAGGAGGTCGGCCGTCTCGAGGGCGGAGGGAAGTTTGGGGAGGGGAACAAAGTGAACCGCCTTGGAAAACCGGTCCACCAGGGTCAAAATGACTGTGTTACCGGCAGATGGTGGTAGTCCGGTAACGAAGTCGACCCCGATGTGACTCCAAGGACGGCCCGGGATGGGAAGGGGACGGAGGAGACCAGCAGGGGGGGAGTGACACGCCTTACTCCTGGCGCAGACAGGGCAAGCGTGGACGAAGGCCAGGGTGTCCCGCCGGGCGGTGGGCCACCAGAAGCTCCTGCGCACCAGCTCCACGGTGCAGTTGCCTCCGGGGTGGCAGGCCAGTCGGGAGGAGTGAGCCCACTCCAGGACCTGGGAGCGGACAGGGTTGGGAACGAACAGGGCAGAAGAGGGGTTAGGGCGAGGATCGGGATGCGTCACCTGAGCGTCCAGTACGATCTTCTGGATAGGCCACCGGACCGCAGCCACGACGCAGGAAGCCGGAACGATGGTCTCCGGGACAGACAGGTCGGCAGGGGAGGAGTGGATCCGAGAGAGGGCGTCGGGTTTGATGTTTTTAGACCCGGGTTTGAAGGTGATGGAGTAGTTGAATCTAGAGAAGAACAACGACTAACGGGCCTGTCTGGAGTTGAGTCGTTTGGCTGACTGGATGTACTGTAGGTTGCGGTGGTCAGTCAGGATCGGGAACGGTTGAGTGGTCCCTTCAAGCCAGTGTCTCCATTCCTCCAGTGCCAGCTTGATGGCTAGCAACTCACAATCCCCTACCCCGTAGCTGCGTTGGGTAGGGGAGAGGCGGCGGGAAAAGAAGGCGCAGGGATGGAGCTTGTGGTTGAGGGGGGAGTGTTGGGACAGGACGGCCCCTACGCCTGTGTCAGAGGCGTCCACCTCCACCACGAATTGGCGGTCGGGTTCCGGACAGCAGAGGATGGGGGCCGTGGTGAATAGTGACTTGAGTCTGGTGAAGGCTTGATCTGCCAGGGAATTCCAAGAAAACGGGGTTTTAATGGATGTGAGGGCGGTGAGGGGTGCGGCTACCTGCGGATGAACCTTCTGTAGAAGTTGGCGAACCCCAGGAACTGCTGCAGGTGCTTACGAGTGGTGGGGATGGGCCACTCCGTAACTGCCTGGATCTTGGCCGGGTCCGGCCGTATGTCGCCCCTCTCCACCACAAAACCTAGGAACGAGACTGAGGGAGCATGAAACAAACATTTGTCGGCTTTCACGAACAACTTATTCTCCAGTAGGCGTTGTAGAACCAGGGAGACATGGCCTTGGTGTTCCCGTTGGTTCTGGGAGAAAATGAGTATGTCATCTAAATAAACGAAAACAAAGCGGTTGAGGAAATCCCTCAGTACATCGTTCACTAGGTTTTGAAAGACGGCTGGGGCATTAGTAAGGCCGAACGGGACCACCCGGTACTCGAAGTGACCCAGGGGGGTGTTGAAGGCGGTCTTCCACTCCTCCCCCTCCTGGATCCGTACCAGGTGGTAGGCGTTACGGAGGTCCAGCTTGGTGAAGACCCGGGCGCCCTGCAGCAGTTCAAAGGCCGAATTCAGTAGGGGTAGAGTGTATTTATTTCTGACGGTGATGGAGTTGAGGCCCCAGTAGTCGATGCAGGGGCGGAGGGAGCCATCCTTCTTCTTAACAAAGAAGAATCCGGCTCCGACGGGCGAGGAGGAGGGGCGGATGATACCTGCTTCGAGGGAGGCCTTGATATAGTCCTCCATGGCCGCTCTTTCCGGACCGGATAGGCTGTACAGGCGGCCGGAGGGTAGGGGAGCACCCGGAAGCAGGGAGATGGCACAATCGTAGGGTCTGTGGGGGGGTAAGGACAAGGCAAGGGACTTGGAGAAGACCCGGGACATGTACCGGTAACAGTGGGGGACCCCCTTCAGGTCGACCTCTGGAACGGATGTCTTAATTTCCGTGCTAGAGGGAGGTTCCGCCGAGTGGAGACAGGAGGTGTGGCATTGGGTGCTCCAGCTGGTGACGCTGGATGTGATCCAGTCGAGCAGGGGGTTGTGTTGGTGCAGCCAGGGCTGACCAAGGACCAGAAGGGAGTGAGGAGTGCTGATGATGTGGAGTTGGATGATCTCACGGTGGTTACCGGACAGAAGCAGTTGGATGGGAATGGTGCGGTGGGTGATGTGGGCCAGGCGGTGGCCGTCCAAGGCATAGGCGTTGATGGGTCTCTCCAGTTCTTCCGTGGGAATCCCGGACTCGTACACGAACTGGGAGTCCACAAAGTTGGAGTCGGCTCCTGAGTCGACGAGGGCCTGAACAGATACGGTGGCGGAGGCCGTAGTGCCCCACTTGAGGACCGCAGAGAGTTGGAAGCGGTTGAGAGCTAGGCCAGGTGTTTGGGTCTGGCTCGCCAGTAGGCCTAGGGTTGCTGACGAGCCCTCTCTTTTGGGCGCACCGGACAGGAGTTAAGGAGGTGATCCGTGCGGCCGCAATAGAAGCATGCTCCGGTGGCCCGGCATTGGCGGCGGCGAGCGGCAGGGTCGGACGTAGTGCCGCCCAGCTGCATAGGTTCCACGGTTTCCGGAGGTTCGAAGGACATGGGAGCCTGATGGCGAAGAGCAGGGCGCGAGGGTGTGGTTCCCAGGGGCTGTTGAGTAGGGACGTAAGCCCTCCTCTCACGGGTGCGGGCGCGCAGACGGTTGTTAACCGTGATGGCCAAGGAGATGAGGTCATTGAGCGTGGGTGTGTCATCGCGGGTGGCCATCTCGTCCTTCATCTCCTCGGAAAGGGCGGAGCCTGACTGCGCCGCGAGGATCCGGAATTTAATAGCGAACTCCGCCACACTGCGCTCGCCTTGTCTTAGCGCAATAAGTTGCTGGTTGACGTCTCTCCCGCACACGGGATGATCAAAGGTGCGCCGCATCTCCCTGGCGAAGGCCAGGTACTGGGTGCAGAGGATGGGTTGCTTCTCCCACAACGCGGCGGCCCAGTCCCGCGCCTCTCCTCCCAGGCAGGTGATAACGTACGCCACACGGGTGGCGTCAGCAGAGTAGGAGGATGGCTGCATCCGGAACGCCAGCTCACACTGTAGTAGGAAGGGCTGGCATTTCCCCAGCTCACCTGAGTACCGTTCTGGAGGGTTGGCGCGAGGTTCCCGAGGAGGTAGTAATGGAGCTGGTGTCGGTGGTTGAGGAGGATTCTCCGCTTCAGGACGGAGTACTGAAGTCTGGGCAGCCATCTGGGTTAGCATGGTGCCCAATTGGGTGGTCCGTTCCACCATGCCCCGGAACAATTCCATGGTTTCGTCCAGGCGGCTGCTTTGCTGGGCGATCTGGGTAGCCTGGCAGGTGAGGGCGTGGCGAATTTGTTCCGCGTCGGCTGGGTCCATGTCTGGTCAAAGTATTCTGTGACGTCCAGCAGGGAAGGACCCAAATGCACAACGAGACAGTCTTTCTCTTGAAAAGAAGGGTTTTTATTTTGTAATTCCGGGTCGGATCCACACCGGGAAATCAGGTTTAAACAATAAACAATAAACTGTGGAACCCGCAGAGAGCTGGCGAACAAGATCCAGCGAAGTGGCCAGGAGTGGTCTTAGCCTGGGTAGTATAGAAGAGTCAGGCGGAGGTAGAGTCAGGATCCACACTGGGAAGCAGGTGTGGCAAATCCAGACCGGGGTAGTCAGCTTGAGTCAGCAAGCTAGCACATAGGGAGACAAGTACAACGCGACAAGGACCGTATACTCTGACAAACCGTAATACTTTGACAACAAATCACAGGAACAGCACGGTAAATATAACTAGTGTCATTAGAGCTGATAATCAGCAGCTTGCGGGAAATGCGTGCGGAATCAGCGAATTGATTGAACAATTAGGAAATGCATGAGGAATGCGGTGAAGGCAATTAAGTGTGAATTGTGTAATTAAGATGTGGTGCAAGTAATAATGTGCAATGTAGACACAATCAGGCAATGAATGCAGACATGACACAATCAGGTTCAGGGAAAACAGAGGAAAACATCAAGGAAGGAACGGGGAGCGGAGCGGATCGTAACAAGTGAGTTCATTTTTATGTTTATCGCACTCCTCCAGGAGTTGTCTCAGTTTGTCTTTGTCCGTGAATTCACTTGACAGGTGTTTTAGTTTTTGCAATCTCTTTGCGTGCCTGGGTCAGTTGGCTGGTAACTTGCTGAATTGTTAAGGCAATTATGTCAAAGGTACATTTATTAAGTATTTCGCACCACCGGTCACAAACACTCTCATTGACGTTACCTATAATCGGACTTTTCACAATTCTCAAACCCCAGAAATTATTTAACACGAAGGTAGTCACTCAACGTGACTGCATGCAAAAAAGTCGCGTCTCCCTCTTGCATAGGTGTAATTTTTCGCTGGGGACATGTCCCCACCACTTTTTGAAATTGCCAATTTTGTCCCCACCACTTTTTAAAAGTATAATTTGTTTAAAATGTTCTTAAAATAGCGTGCACAAAGAAATGTAATAAATGAGAACGCTTTGAGAAAGGTTTATTTGCACAATAAGAGAACATACTGTACCATGCAATGTAAATATATAAGAAACAAATCTGTGTGTCCTAAGTTCTATATGATAGGAAATACAGGTTGATATATTATTATTTGCGATAGGAAATACCCTTGAGCAAGGTACTTCACCTGCATTGCTTCAGTATATATCCAGCTGTATCAATGGATACTATGTATAAATGCAAAATAAATGCTGTGTAAGTCGCTCTGGATAAGAGCGTCTGCTAAATGCCTATAATGTAATGTAATGTAAATCCTGCTCAAAAAAATTAAGGGAACACTTAATCATCACAGTATAACACTAAGTCAATTAAACCAAACCGGTCATGCTGGATGATGTTGCAGGCAGCATAACATTCGCCATGGTGTCTCCAGACTCTTTCACGTCTATCACATGTGCTCAGTGTGAACCTGCTCATCTGTGAAGAGAACGGGGCTGTTTGGTCTGACAGTTTGGTCAGAAACATGCACACGAGTAGCCTGCTGGAGGTCATTTTGTAGGGCTTTGGCAGACAGAGCTCCTCCTATTTTTCCTCGCACAAAGGAGCAGATACCGGTCCTGCCGCTGGGTTGTCCTTCTACGGCCCTGTCCAGCTCTCCTCGTGTAATGGCCCGTCTCCCGGTATCTCCTCCATGCTCTTGAGACTGCGCTGGGAGACATTGCAAACCTTCTTGCGACAGCACGTATGGATCCATACGTGCTGTCCTGGAGAAGCTGGACTACCTGTGCAACCTGAATGGGCTGCAGGTACCACCTCATGCTACCAGTAGTGACAAGGGCACTGGCAAAATGCAAAACTAGAGAAAAATCAGTCAGGAAGGATAAGGAGAGAGAAATGGTCTGTGGCCACCACCTGCAAAACCATTTACTTTTTGGGGGTTGTCTTGCTGTTGCCTCTCCTGTCCATCTGTTGTCACTTTCATTTGCACCAAAGCAGGTGAAATTGATTCACAATTGTTTACGCTTCCTAACTGGACAGATCAATATTGCAGAAGTTTAATTGACTTGGTGTTATACTGTGTTGATTAAGTGTTCCCTTCATTTCTTTGAGCAGTGTATATATACATATATATAAGAAAAAAATATGAGATTAGAGTAGATCACTGTATATGAAGTTTACATAATCATTGAAAAAAATCTGACAGAAATGCAGTAAACTCAACTGGATTTTACAGTAACAAAAACAACAGTAAAAGCAAACACAACAGTTACTGTAACAAAAAACTTTACAGTCAAAAAAACAAAAATGAATGCATTTAAGTGCTTAAGCAGCATTTTGCCTATGCTGCATTTGGCCACAGAATTTAATCTAGGTCGCATCTGATATCTTCATTTGCACGGCAGTGTCGGTAAAAATCTTTTGGAGTGCCTTATCCACCCCTGGCACTGCCGGGTTGTAATGTCATTGCACGCCTCATCCATGGCCTCGTCCATGGCCTTTCAGGAGCGCCAAAGGGGTGCGTCACAATATTCTTCCCTCCGCACCTCCTTTCCTCCACATTTTTCGAGTAATGGGACGCACCCAAACTACCTTTTTGAACTAGTGATGGGCAGTTCGGCTCTTTTTTTTGAGTCGACTCTTTCTGTACCGTTCGGTTTGAAGAGTCGGCTCCGAGTCGGAGTTGCAAGTTTTTGGTACTTCCGGTTAATACAGTAGAGCCGTTCGGTTGGTTGATTCTTTCGAACTACCCGAGCCGCATCTTTTTCTCACAGCGGCGCAAGCTGGAATTTGTTTCAGACAGCAGAGTCTAGCTGGTGTGGTAGCAAATTAAGTTAGTAAACTAGCTTTGCTATTTTATTCAGACCTAAATCACCTGATTGATGCACATTTTTAATAGCCTATGCTCAGTTTTCTGTTCACTCCCCCTTACTTTTCAAGCTAGTTTGCAATCGCATCCAGTTTACATTTATTTACGACTTTCCCATGTCCTATTCTAGCAGAAGTGTAAAATATCGCTGTCGGTCATTGATTGTAACGTTAGATATTACATGTAAGAATAGACATTGAATGGTTAGGCAAAATTAGCATAGGTTATAGCTATTTTATTAGTCTATGCAAATATAAATCTTATGTTTTATCAGATCCTAGAATCCAGTAGCCTACTGAAAATGTGGTGGATGGATGGCTGTATAGGAGAGATAGCCAGCCAAATCCGACAAACAAGCCAGCTCTTGATGCGTGTGTGTACAGAAGCCCGTTTCGTTTATTAGTTTTAAATAGTAGATTTAGTAAAGATGTATTTGGACACCATAAAGTATGTTTATTTGAACCATTAGGCTATTTATTTAGCCTATTCTATTATACAAAATTGTATTTATCTGTGCACTGTTGTGTTGGTCACGAGTTCTAAAATAAAAATGCCACCACTTTAAATAAGAAGTAGCCTATTTGCTCAACACAATCGCATATTAATTCTGTTTTATACTGCAATTCGGTTGCCAACAGCCACATGTAATAATTTCGTAATAAAAAGTAGGCGTCTCGGACTATCATTAGATATAACAGAATACTTTTGTCAAGATTTCTGTTTGATCCGACGCTGAGTAGGCTAAACCCGATTGTTAATCGTGTAGGCTACAGAATTTGCTCTGTTAACTCGAAAGGACTTTGGTTTGTGGCACGGCTCTGGAGCCGTGGGATATTGCTCTGAGTCTAGTTGATTTCGTGCTGATCAGTTTGGTAGGAGGCGACTGTAGGTATCTTTAACCATTAGCAGTAGCCTAGTAATAATCACTTTGGAACGAGCTGGGGCGATTATCTAATTCACAAAAATGTGTGCGCTATTGTTAGATCAAATTAAAATGTATTCTTAAATTATTATAAAACAGATACGTGTGACCTATTTTGTTGGGTGCATCACTACTGCTGCTCAACCTAGGTTACAACTAGTGACACGGCTCCCGGCTGTAGTAGAAAGCAGGCAGAGTCAGAGCCAGAGCCAAGAGCCAGAGCCGTGGTAAGCATGATCCCCTCGAACTGTCGAGTCGACTCAGCATAAAGAGTCGTTCAAAAATACCGATTAGTTCGCGAACTGCACATCACTATTTTGAACCTATCCGTGGTCCGTAGATAGCATTCGTGCTACCCTACATACCATTAATGCGAGTGTATGAACTAATAATGTTTATTTACTGGCTAATTCAACAAATACATTGAAAATTATCAAACCACTTGTAGATTGTTGGCTAGCATAGAGCGCATAATCGACACAGTTCAGTGCTAGTAGCTAGCGAGACGTACAAGTACAGTCAAGCAGTGGACCAGGAAGTGGGAAGAATTGTACGCTACAACGGGACTAAAATAACTGAGATCCTCTGGTAATAATTAGGCTACATTACCCCACCTACCCCCGTAAAACTTACCCTGTCTGAATAGGGCTGACATATAAGGTTACAATTCTTCTACAATCTGTCAATGTCAGGCTCTTCCCGTTTTAAGTTTCCAATTTACCAAACATAAGTTAGCAAGCTGGCTAGCGCCCCATGGCAATGGAAGATATGTTAGCTAACGTTATTTAACTTGGCTAAGATAATCATTTTCGTTGCATTGTACCGAAATAACTCCGTACCATTATACATTAGGTAAGTTAGGCTATTGATTTTTAGCTGATAACTTTCCGTTGTTAATGTTAACCATTTGCGATCATACGTTAAGTTAGCGAACTCAGCTAACGTTGACGTTACTGGCTAAAAATTTAATCTTAAAACTATCACTCTTCAACTGTGTTGTGTTGGTATAATTTAGTCTAACGTTACATTCTATCAAAACTATATTCAGCGAAATATCTGGCTATTTTAAAGCTAACGTTACATTGCTTGGCACTGTTTAGTTCCATGTGGGGCTTGTAATGTTACTCATTTAATGTTGGCTAGTTAGCTAGCTAGTTAGTTAGTGTGGATTGCACATTTGGAAGCTTGGTCTTCATTTGCTTTGTTATAAGACCACAATTCCCACAATGCTTCATTTTAGATGGACCACTGAAATGGATTAGCTACTTTTGTGGATTAATTTACTTTGATGTAATGCAAAGAAGAAACCTAAGGTAGGCAAGTTTACCATTTAGTGAAGTTAGTTAGCTAGCTCTCTGATGGTGGTAGCTACGCTTAGTTAACCTAGCCCACTGGTTCAGGTTGTGGTGTTGCTTTCTGAAGATTAAAGTGAAAGCTAATGCTAGCTAACATCAGATATAAGATAGGTCTAAGTTAATTGTTCCATTTTCGCAGCTGAGTGTCAGCCTGTTTGAGTGATATTGAGATGAAGTTTGTTTGTGGAGTTAGTAGTGTGTCAGCCTCAGCCTGATTGCGAGAGATAACGTTGTCGTTGTCCACAGCCGCTACAAGCTGAAGCCAGTAACGTTACTATTAGCTATTTTGACTTTCTAACTGTAACGTTAGAAGAACCTGCATCGCCAGATGCCTGAATTAATTTCTCCTCAAATTCTGAAAATCCCCCATCTTCAATTGAGTCGCATACAATTTCCCCCCATACCTCCTTTTAAAATCCCCCATTGACTCTCATACATTTTTTTTTTATTTTTTTAATTCCCCTAGAATTATTTGAAACCCTACATTTAGGGGGATGTCCTACATTTAGGGGGAATCTCCCAGTCTGGCAACCCCGAGAAGAACCCAGCAGGCTTGTAGTTACCCTGGTTACAGCGCCGCGTTGATATATGGGAGTTGGAGGATTGAAATATCGGTGCAAGCTATCTATAAATAAACATTTCTTAATATTTTAAGCATATATACAAAATGTAACTATATATAATAAGAAGACAACTGCGGCTACGCATTTATCCTGGTGATATTATGATACAAAAAATTCTAGGCGTGTTTTACCGCCAAATAAATATGACTATAAATTTCCATGTTAAACATTTCAGAAATGCAATTCAGTGACGTTATTGAATTGCATTTTTCGTTCACATCATCCATGCTCATAGCAGCTATCACAACAGAGAAAAAGCTTGTAAAATTGCTGAACATTTTCAGAAATTCTAAAATATTAGCCTCAAAGTTCATTAGAGTGGACTACCCCTTTAACGTTAGCTAACGTTAGTTACTTTGGAGCTGTTCGGTCACAGTTGTGTGGAACTGCTGTGATCACTGACCTGGCAAAATATATTTTAAGCAAAATAACTTTATCCACCTTGAGTTGATTTGCACACACTTATTGTGATTCAGAAAAATGTTCAACCATATGTAAAATTCAAAGCAGAACAGTACAGTTACTAGCCTACGGCTGGTTTCTGTGATGCAGTATGAGAGGCTCCTAGAGCCCTGCTAGAAAAAAAACATTAGTAATGGTTACCATTACGTGATGGGAATTGGGACATCTTGGTTTTGGTCTCCCATCAGGGTGTGATGGTTTTAATGGTTGATGTGTACACACATAAACACCATTATAAGCTTTCATCAAATCTAGTTTAGTACAATCTCTTAAGTGCAATACTGCATTGTGTATCTCACAAGTTTTAACACTTGTGCATGCTACAAAATGTGCATGTGTCTGTAAACACATATAGATATCTAAAACACACACAATGACAAGAAATTGGGGTCAAAATATTTTAATTTGAAATTTAAAAGTATTTTAACCAAGAATACAAGAATGAAACGTAGTAACCAGTGGTTCTGATTCCAGATTCTGCATGGGTGGTGGGTGCTGTCAATCTGCAATGAAAAAGCAGTGTTTGATCCAGGATTAATTTTCATTAATTACAATTATTTTAGGGGGTCATTATCAAATGTCAGGGGGTCAATACAAATATATATTTTTTTTTTAAACAAACACCTGGGAAGTAAGTTTGGACTTTCTTTTTTTGTAAACACATAATATATTAATTAATCTTTACTGAACAATACATTCAATTAATTGTTTATCCTATTGTAAAAACAGTTTATACGTTAATTTAATGTCATTGTTTACTGTGTTTTTACAATAAGATTAATTCATGTATAAATTTCAATAAATTAATTGTTTATCTTTTGTATTGGCTTTCAATTTGTATTGTCTTATTATATTATTATTTGTATTCCCTTTCTTCCAAACGCAGCTCTTCCTACAGATAAAAGTAGGGAGACTGAGCAGCCTACAGTTGTAACACTTTTTGCATCAGTACACAAAAACTTGATGGAAAATATGTTACGTTTGTTTATGTCATGTTAGATGTTTAGTGTTTATCACAGTTTATGTTCTGTTTATGTTACGATGCAGTTCATTGTTTGCATACATATTTACATGTTTTTCCGCAGCCTTGCGTTCATGCTGTTTCTTCTCTTGCTGTCACTCACGCTTCCCTAATTGTTTCATTCTCCCTTGTCTAGTTACTAATATACTAACATTAGATCAGGATTGGGTAATACTAACTATCTAACCATGTGTTCATGTTTACCTTACGTTTCTCGTGCATGTTGATTACTAATTTACTAACGCTAGGTCAGGATAGGTTAACTACTAACGATTTACTAATTGCCTCGTTACGTGTCTCATTTTCTCAAGCTGTTGTGAATTTCCTGCTGCTCTCAAGCTAAATGTTTGCACCTGTCTACACCTGCATTTAAGCTCAGTGTTCATGTCTGTTTGTTGCGAAATTGTTGCCTTTAGTTTACTACTGTCACTTTTGAGCGTTTTCCATTGTTTTGACTACCGTTATTGATCTAGCCTGTTTACTGACCATTGTTACTGCCTGCCTATCGTTTCCACTGCCTGTTTTTGACCACGAGTTTTGCCTGCTGTCTGTTCTGTACTTCTGCCCCGCGGATAGGACTTCGGTCTGACTCCTGCTACGCCCCACGACTACGAACTTTGCTTTGCCCCTGTATTGTACTTCTGCTCCGCTGACAGCTACTCTGGTTACTGAACTTGCATGGATACCGACTTCGAGACTGCCTTCTCCCTCGGTACTGTATTTTTGGTCTGGCTGGATTTATTGGTTTTTGGACTTTGCTTGTGTGACTACGTTTTTGGATTTCCCCATAATAAAGCCCTTGCGGGCGTTTATTATTACGTCAGTGTTCTGAGTCGTGCATTACGGGTCCAACCCGCACACATCCGTCTCAGAACAATTTCGCCAAGATGGACCCTGCTGACTCAACTGCCATGTTCCACGCCCTGCAACAACAAGGCCTCATCGTGCAGCAGCACGCCCAGGGGATTTCCGAGCTCCGGGAGGGGATTAAAGAGTTGTGCACTGAGATGAGGAGACTGGCCATTGCAGTTCAACCACGCACTCCAGAGCAACCTGCTAAACCGCCTGCTATCCCACCCCCCAACCCCATGGGAGCCTGGCAATTCCGGGAGCCACAACAGCCTCCCCCGGAGAGGTTTGATGGTGAGCCAGAGAGATGCAAGGCGTTTCTACTACAATGCGACTTTGTCTTCCGACAACAGCCATTGACCTATCCGACTGACGAACGACGGATTGGCTACGTGATGGGGCTACTCAAGGGGAGAGCTTTGGACTGGGCTACCGTGGTGTGGACCGGAGGTTCATTTCCTCTCAGCTACGTGATCTTTTCGGAGGAGATCCGCAAAGTGTTCCAGCATGCCTCCAGTGACCAAGAGCCTTCACAGCAACTCATTGCCCTCCGCCAAGGCCTTAAAAGCGCCGCGGACCATTCTATTGCTTTTCGGACTATTGCTGCGGCTACCCACTGGAATGACTCGGCCCTGGCGGACTTGTTCCGGGCCAGTCTGAACAGGGCGCTCCAGGACGAGTTAGCCCATCAGGAACCCATCAAGGAGTTCGACGCTCTCGTCCGAGCCGCTATTCGCTTGGATAACCGCTACAGACTTTGCCGGAGGGAGAGACCGATTCCGCCCGGTCAGCCGTACCCCAGACAAGTACCTGCCCCACTGACGGAGGAGAACCAGGCTTGGGTAGTTGAACCAATGGATCTTTCCCGTACCAGAGTTAAGATCTCGCCCGAGGAACGGATACGTCGGAGGGAGACCGGTGCATGCTTCTACTGCGGAAAGCTGGGGCATTCTCAAGCACAATGCACCACCCGGTCCAGGAAATCCGAGTCATCCGTGGGAGTGAGGTCTTCAACCCACCAGGAGAAGATCTCCAAGAGCGATACTCGCCCTACCCTCACTGCCACACTCATGCTACCTGAGAGGGAGGTTCAAGTGAGCGTGCTCATAGACTCTGGAGCGGACGTGAACCTCATTGATAAAGTTATGGTCAGAGATCTGGACATTCCCACCCTTCCACTGCCCCACCCTAAGAATGCTCGGTCGTTGGACGGCAATACATTCTACAGAATGACTCACGTCACGGAACCCGTTCAACTGATCCTTTCTGGCAACCATCACGAATTCATCCAGTTCCACATCATCCGCTCCCCCAATGATCCACTCATTCTGGGACTACCCTGGCTTCAAGAACACAACCCCGTCATTGACTGGAAGTCCCGCCACATTAAAGCCTGGAGCCGCCAGTGTCACCAAGCCTGTCTTCGGTCCGCACCTGCACCTGCCGGGGGCGCACCTACCCTCCCTCAAGGCATCAAACCATCTCTGGAAAACGTGCCAGCCCCTTATCACGACCTGGGCATCGTTTTTTCCAAGACGCAAGCACAGACACTTCCTCCTCACAGACCCTATGATTGCGCGATCGACCTTCTACCCGGTTCCACTCTTCCCTCAAGTCGACTCTACAACGTCTCCAAACCGGAAAGAGAAGCCATGGAGAAATACATTCGGGATTGCCTTGCCAATGGTCTGATTCGCCCCTCTTCGTCACCTGTGGGCGCTGGATTTTTCTTCGTCCAGAAAAAAGACGGCTCGCTGCGTCCTTGTATCGACTTCAGAGAACTGAATAATATTACAATCAAGAACAAATACCCTCTACCGCTCATTGACTCAGCCTTCCAACCACTCCACGACGCTACTGTCTTCACCAAGCTGGACCTACGCAACGCATACCACCTGGTGCGCATTCGTGAGGGGGACGAATGGAAGACCGCCTTCAACACCTCGTTAGGTCACTTTGAGTACCTGGTTATGCCTTTCGGCCTTACTAACGCCCCCGCCGTGTTTCAGGCGTTAGTAAATGACGTCCTACGGGACCTATTGGGCCGCTACGTATTCGTATATCTGGACGACATCTTGATCTACTCGACTAACGTCAAGGAACACGAAGGCCACGTCATGCAGGTTCTCCAACGACTTTTGGAGAACAGACTCTTTGTCAAGGCTGAGAAGTGTGTGTTCCACACCGACACGGTCGAGTTCCTGGGCTTCATCTTGGAGAGGGGACAAATCAGGGCGGATCCCAAGAAGATCCAAGCGGTCACAGATTGGCCCACGCCTGCTACTCGAAAACATCTACAACGCTTCTTGGGATTCGCAAATTTTTACCGGAGGTTCATCCGGAGCTACAGCCAGGTCGTCGCCCCTCTCACCAAGCTCACATCTACTGCCATGCCGTTCCGCTGGAATCCTGAGGCTGAAAATGCCTTCAAGAAAATTAAGAGACTGTTCTCCTCCGCTCCGATTCTGGTGCACCCCGACCCCACTCGTCAGTTTGTCGTGGAGACTGATGCGTCCGACACTGGAGTAGGGGCCGTGCTCTCTCAGGTTTCCCCCACTGACAATCTTCTACACCCCTGCGCATTCTTCTCCCGTAAGCTGTCTCCGGCGGAGAGGAACTATGACGTGGGAAACCGAGAGCTACTTGCTGTCAAGCTAGCACTGGAGGAGTGGAGGCATTGGCTGGAGGGTGCCGAAAAACCATTTGTGGTCTGGACCGACCATAAGAATTTGGCGTACTTACAGACAGCCAAGAGGTTGAACTCCCGCCAAGCCAGATGGGCCCTGTTCTTTGGCCGTTTCAATTTTGCTTTGACCTACCGTCCTGGTTCCAAGAACGTCAAGCCTGATGCCTTGTCGCGACAGTTTATGGCCAGTTCTGAGCAAGAGGCGCCGGAGAACATCCTCCCTGGGTCCTGCACCATTGCTTCGGTGTCCTGGAGGATTGAGGCCGTCATTAAAAAGGCGCTACTCAAGGAGCCCGATCCAAGGTCCAATCCCGGTACACGCCTTTACGTTCCCTCCGCCGCCCGGACACATGTTCTCCAATGGGCTCATTCCTCCCTCATGTCATGCCATCCCGGCTTTACCCGCACCCTGGCTGTCCTCAAGAGAAGGTTCTGGTGGAACTCCATGATCCCCGACACCAGGCGTTTCGTCAAGGCCTGTACCACCTGTGCCAGGAGCAAGGCCTCTCACCAGGCCCCAGCTGGTCTGCTCCAACCTCTGCCAGTGCCCAGTCGCCCTTGGAGTCACATCGGGGTGGATTTCGTGACCGGACTTCCCCCTTCTGAGGGCAACACCACCATCCTGACGGTGGTGGACAGGTTCAGCAAGGCGGCGCACTTCATTCCTCTGCCTGGATTGCCCACTGCCCAAGAGACCGCGGATGTTCTGGTCAAGGAAGTCTTTCGGATCCATGGCATTCCCGCGGACATTGTCTCTGACCGTGGCCTCCAGTTCATCTCCCAGGTCTGGAAGGCCTTCTGTTCGGCTCTCGGAGCCACCTCCAGCCTCACGTCAGGTTACCACCCCCAGTCTAACGGTCAGACTGAAAGGGCCAACCAAGACCTCGGAGCTGCTTTACGCTGTGTGTCGGCTAAGAATCCCACTTCATGGAGCAAGATGCTCACCTGGGTCGAGTATGCGCACAACGCCCTGCCCTGCGCCGCTACTGGAAAATCCCCATTCGAGGTTTCTCTCGGCTACCTACCTCCTCTGTTTCCCGAGCAAGAGGTGGAGATTGCTGTCCCCTCCCTTGCCACCCACATGCACCGCTGCCTCAAAATCTGGAGGGACGCCCGGGCCGCGCTATTGAGCACGGCCGAACGGAATCGTCGAGTCGCTGATCGCCACCGCACTCCAGCCCCTGAGTACAAGCCTGGCGACTCAGTTTGGCTCTCCTCTAAGGACATTCCCCTCCAATCCACTTCCCACAAACTCCAGCCCCGCTTCATTGGACCCTACAAGATTCACAGCATCATCAACCCCACCTCAGTCAAGCTGTCATTGCCCCCTTCCATGAAGATTCACCCCACGTTTCATGTTTCCTGTATCAAGCCCTATTCCACTGACCCCCTTTGCCCCCCTGATCCCCCACCCCCTCCTCCCCGTATCATAGATAACCACCCGGCCTTCACTGTTAAGAAGCTACTGGACATTCGCAAGCGAGGCCGGGGGTTTCAGTATCTGGTGGACTGGGAGGGTTATGGCCCGGAGGAGCGTTCCTGGGTCGCACCAAGTCTGATTCTGGACCCTACTCTGATAAGTTACTTTCATCGCGATCACCCTGATAAACTGTGTAGACCGTCAGGAGTCGGTCGTTAGGGGGGGGGTACTGTTACGTTTATGTCATGTTTATGTCATGTTAGATGTTTAGTGTTTATCACAGTTTATGTTCTGTTTATGTTACGATGCAGTTCATTGTTTGCATACATATTTACATGTTTTTCCGCAGCCTTGCGTTCATGCTGTTTCTTCTCTTGCTGTCACTCACGCTTCCCTAATTGTTTCATTCTCCCTTGTCTAGTTACTAATATACTAACATTAGATCAGGATTGGGTAATACTAACTATCTAACCATGTGTTCATGTTTACCTTACGTTTCTCGTGCATGTTGATTACTAATTTACTAACGCTAGGTCAGGATAGGTTAACTACTAACGATTTACTAATTGCCTCGTTACGTGTCTCATTTTCTCAAGCTGTTGTGAATTTCCTGCTGCTCTCAAGCTAAATGTTTGCACCTGTCTACACCTGCATTTAAGCTCAGTGTTCATGTCTGTTTGTTGCGAAATTGTTGCCTTTAGTTTACTACTGTCACTTTTGAGCGTTTTCCATTGTTTTGACTACCGTTATTGATCTAGCCTGTTTACTGACCATTGTTACTGCCTGCCTATCGTTTCCACTGCCTGTTTTTGACCACGAGTTTTGCCTGCTGTCTGTTCTGTACTTCTGCCCCGCGGATAGGACTTCGGTCTGACTCCTGCTACGCCCCACGACTACGAACTTTGCTTTGCCCCTGTATTGTACTTCTGCTCCGCTGACAGCTACTCTGGTTACTGAACTTGCATGGATACCGACTTCGAGACTGCCTTCTCCCTCGGTACTGTATTTTTGGTCTGGCTGGATTTATTGGTTTTTGGACTTTGCTTGTGTGACTACGTTTTTGGATTTCCCCATAATAAAGCCCTTGCGGGCGTTTATTATTACGTCAGTGTTCTGAGTCGTGCATTACGGGTCCAACCCGCACACATCCGTCTCAAAATATTAGATTTTTCTACATATGCCTCTTATCATTCAGCCAACCAATTTTGAGTCAAAAAAGTATGTAATTCCCCAATTTGTTTGTAAAGACAAGCAACACATTTGTTACAATTGTCCTTGCGTTGGGGACAGTTTGAACAGTGCCATTGGACAGTTGGAAAACTAATTTAATTATCAAAACTATAGGTAGTAGCCTAATCAAAATAACAGTGCTTTAATTTTTTTCTGATTTCTGAACAGATAGCCTATCTGGCTGAATGCGCGCAGATCAATAGCAGCGCTTGGGCTGGACCGGAGTGTGGCCGCGAATAGTTGTAACATTACATCAGTATCCGACTAACGACCTAGATATGGAAGGATCACTTTAAGGGTTGTTTCTCCTATTGAACTCTATGGAAAAATAAGTCAGGAGAAGAAACCCTTCAAGTTATCCATCCATATCTACTGTATTTCTGGCAGCAGAGTGATGGTTAAAGGCTTGTTTAATACATCAGACCCTTGATGACTTAGAGCCACTTAGCCAACCATGTGTTATATACTGTTCCAGTGTCATTTACAGCTAAATCTTGTCTCACCCCCCAATTCCCATAGAGATCCATTCAAATGCAGAGCTGTTATAGCATCGCTTGTAAGAGTACCAGCAAATAAGATATCAAGAGCCTTTTGATGTTGTTGGGTCACAGACATCATAAAGTCATGGCATGCAAAGGATATGCAACCAAATATATAAAATATGGCTTTTCTACCATATTTAATTTAGCGTGTTCAATACTTTTTTCCTGTGTCATTTCACTTTATTGCACATAACGTTTTTTAAGAATTGGAACGTTACAATTTCTTTAGCTGTGTAGTTTTATTGAGTTAATACCAATGTCTGGTCAAAATCTCATGTGAATAGCTACATTGGAAATATGTTTGATAATAAAATTGTTGACGTGTCCAATACTTATTTCCCCCATTGTACCTGTGTTTAATAATATACGTTATTGGAATTTATCTGCAACATACTTGCTTAATTTGCTTATCTTTTAATATTGACCAAATCTAACCTGTGAAAAGAAATGTTCGGCTATTCTACTTATTGCTAATACTCACCAGTGTTGAGCCTACATAATTGTAAATGTATGCATTAATCATCTGTCAGAGATCTATTTGTAATGCAAGACTGTTATTGTTTTGCTGTATTTTCAGTTTCATACTTCTTCGTATTAAAACTGCCTAAAACAACTACTGCCTGTTCCTTGCAGGGATAATGTGAAGAAGAGTTTATCTGACTGTGAAAACTCAGTATAGGCTCACTAGGAGGACACTGGGTGATAACAGTACACGACCACTCAAAGGCAAACATTTTCAAAAACAGTTTAGTGAAAACAATAGGACTAAAACACAAATGATTAAGTGGGCATTTCAGGGGTGGGACTAGATTTAGCTGTAAATTACACTGCAACAGTATGGAACACATGGTTGGCTAAATGGCTGTAAGTCATCAAGGGTCTGCGGTATCAAATGAGCCTGAAACCATCACTCTGCTGCCAGATATGCAGTAGACATGGATGGATCACTTGAAGGGTTTATTCTCCTGACTTATTTTTCCATAAAGTTCAATAGGAAAGTTTGTCAGGAGAAACATCAGTTGTTTATTTCTTTCATAATTTCAAAGAGATTTTTGCTTCGTTCTACCTCTGTCTTTTTTTCTTCTTTATTCTGTTAGGTGAACATACAATTATGCAATAATTGTACTAATTTCAAGTGGAATCATTATAGCAGACTAATAAAATGTAAAAATACCAATTTACATGAATTTGCACCAACAGCAAGACCGGTAGCCTACATAGACCTACTATTTCACTTGCACAGCCATCTTGAAGGGCTGAGCTCTATGTATGGTCATCTTCTGGACTAGTATTCTTGCTTTTTCAAGTTGTTCTCTTGTATCTATGAACCAAAAATACATATGCAGAATAGCAATCAGTTTACAGTCAACAAAAAGATGCACGTTACCATCAGTTAATAGAATTTTCACACACACACACACACACACAAACATATACAGGTGCAGCTCAAAAAATTAGAATATCGTGAAAAAGTTCAATATTTTTTGTCACTCATTTCAGAAAGTGAAACTCATATATTATATAGATTCATTACACATAGAGTGAAATATTTCAAGCCTTTATTTCTTGTAATTTTGATGATTATATTATATGATATATATATATAGACTAGTTTGTTAGTTACGTATCCAGCAAATAGGCATAGGCTAACGTTATTTCATTTACAGAAGCAAAACTTACCTGCAAGTTTTATGATTTGACCCTTGTAGTGAAACCCATCATCTTCTGGAGATTTCTTCCAAAAGATTCAATAGGCCTATATATATTTATTTTTTTAAATCGAAATCGGTGTTATCCTTTGTATTAAAATTCATAATATAATTTGGCACAATTTGTCTCACATTATCATCAATAAATCGAATGCGTACATTGTTTCACCAACAAGCTCATTTCCAGAGGCAGCGCTATATGGTAACGTTAGCTAGGCCGTTAGCCAACTAACGTTACCGCTATCCGTAGATTTAGGCTACTGTTACGTTGAATAACATGTATTAGAGTAGCCTAAACGGTTGCTATTGAAATTATTGTAATTTATAAAGCTAACGATTAATGTAATAACCAAAATCCACTGTTTCTTCTTCCTCCGCAGTCTTATTTTTTATTTTAAAAAAACCATTGAGAGGATTACCGTTTATCAAACCAGTTCAGTTATCGCTTGCTAAATAAAAGTCTCGAGACGATTGGACCGCGAGTGGGAGAAGAGACGTAGTGTCCGGTGATAATGAAAGACGCACACGCTCGGCGACACTCACAGGCTGGGTGAAATCTGAAAGTAAAGGCGGCACATCGAAATGTTTCTATTGGTCGATTTTTCTGTTCATCAAACAGATTATCCAATCAAAAGCATACTCCAAAGAATTAGGTGTATCCAAAACCATGTGAAAAAGTAAGTACTGTATGTTAATTTAAATTGCTTATTGTTATTTGATTCCAGTCTACTTTTTTAGTATAATTTGTTGAATTAGTTTACCTTAATCAATCAATATGGTTAAAACTAAAATAAAATAAATTTGGGTTGAGATATGTCAACAACAAAAAAAACTGAATTTGAGGGTGTACTTACTTTTTCACATGACTGGATGTAAAGTATATACCGTATTACGGTGGCTGAGAAGTGCAAAACACAACGACATTTCACAAAACAACGACATTTCACAAAACACAACGACATTTCACAAAACACAACGACATTTCACAAAACGGAAAGGGTAGGACAACACTTCTTGTTTGTGATTGGACAGAACCCAAGCCCCTCAGCGAAATTACGAATCTTACTATGGCCATGCCAAGACCCGCCCTCCTCTGTCTCTGATTGGCTGGTCGTTCTGTGCGCTCTACCCACCCAACCCTCTGTTTGAGTTTAAGGTGACTCTCTTCGCTGGAGCGCATTGCAGTAACTTATTTTCCGAAATTGCATGCAAATTCAGGTAGCCTAACTAACGTTACAGCATAAAACGTGTACTGACATCCATTAGCCTAAAATAAGTTTACGTTTTTAATACCACCAATGTTGATAATAGTTCTAGGCTATGTGTCTCATTGCACATTCTAGTGCTAGCTAGAAAATCAGCTGGCTGATCACTCGGAGGGGAATTCAAGTTAAATAAGCATACGTTTTAAAAAAAAAAAAATACCGCCCGTGTTGATAACAATTATCCTATGTGTCTCATTGAAAAGTAATTAGTCACATAGGATGTTACAGTGTGCTGGAATAGTTATTGTACATAAAGGGACCAAATATGGTCACACTTTATTGCTGTTCCATTATCGGGTTTAACCGTCTTCTATCTGCCTGTGAACAAACTCACTTAGGCCTACATGCACACAAGGCATAAGAAAACATGCCCAGGGAAAACTTGTATGACCTTGCATGTCATAAAACCAAGAATAAAACCCTCAGCGTTGCAGGAAAGTGAACAGACTTATGAGATCAGGTTTTGTATAGATTTGTGAAAATGAACATTGTGACTAATGACTTTTCAATGACACAAAGAACTGTTATCAACACTGCGAAACACTGGTGGTATTTACTAAAAAACGTAACGTATTCATTTATTTTATTAAACTTGATTTCCCCTCAGTGATCAGCTAGCACTAGTTAGAACAGTAGAAACGAGCTAGATTGTGCTAGAATAGTAGAATATATAAGAACTGTTATCAACATTGGTGGTATTTATTAAAAACATACGCTTATGGATGTCAGTACGTTTTATCCTGTAACGTTTACCTCCCTGAATTTCGAGAACAGGGCAATCGAGCGCGTTCTTATGTCTTGTTTCCACTTGCACATTCGACCCGTTCCAGAGCCAACCCAACCCAAATGCGAGACGTACAGCGCGGCTCAAATTGCTTTTCCATTAATCCGAGCTGGTTCTCCGCCAGAGATTCGTTATGTATCGGTGCTATGTAACGCGACACAGCTGTTCCAAAGTACCTTGCTAATGTTAGCTATTATAACATGGCGAACTACGAGTTGCGTTTGTTTGTGTTGGTGTTGTGGAATATGTTGCTTCAAAAGCAACAACGTATCTGTCAGCGCAGACATATGTTATCACAAAAAGCCTCCCTCCCAGTCGTTATTTATGTGGATTGATCTTCGCTAAACACATTCAATTGTTTAAACCAGCAGAGTCTGCGATCGTTGGATCGGTTCAAAATAGGCATAGAAAATAGTTTCGTACTGGATCGGATTCTTTTTTTCAATTAACATTTATTTATTCTCGTTTCTGAGCGATGAATTCAGCTGCTGCTGAACCGACTCGTCTGCCCAAATCATTAAAAGGGCCTGGACTTCCTCGAAACCCCACGGGTTGTTTATTTTTTCCATTTTGTTGTTGTTGTTGTTATTAAACAGCCGACAAAGTGAGTAAGCGCGTCTTCTTCGGCTACGTTGCTGTGGTGAATCACCATAGCAACGCACTGGCGGCTCCATTATATTCGAGCCAGCACCAGAGGACAAATCGGGCCGTTTTTGGAGTGGGTCTCGTTGGCGCGGCTCGAATTTGAACTAATGGAAATGCTCAGAAGTCGAGCCAGCGCGGCTCTGGAACGGGTCGAATGTGCAAGTGGAAACAAGACATTAGACTGAAGAAGATGAGGTGGGTAGAGCGCACAGAACGACCAGCCAATCAGAGACAGAGGAGGGCGGGTCTTGGCATGGCCATAGTAGGATTCGTAATTTCGCTGAGGGGCTTGGGTTCTGTCCAATCACAAACAAGAAGTGTTGTCCTACCCTTTCCGTTTTGTGAAATGTCGTTGTGTTTTGTGAAATGTCGTTGTGTTTTGTGAAATGTCGTTGTGTTTTGTGAAATGTCGTTGTGTTTTGTGAAATGTCGTTGTTTTGTGAAATGTCGTTGTGTTTTGTGAAATGTCGTTGTGTTTTGTGAAATGTCGTTGTGTTTTGTGAAATGTCGTTGTGTTTTGTGAAATGTCGTTGTGTTTTGCACTTCTCAGCCACCGTACCATATAGCTACCACAGACAACACAAAGCAAAGAGTTAGGCTAATTTAAATAATATTGTAAAGTTGACTTCCAGGAGACTCCTATGTATACCAGAGACCACCAAGTTACCACTACAGACCACTGCATAACCATCAGATACCTTTACAGACCATTTACCATCAGGTTACCATTACAGACCACCATCAAGGTCCCCATAGATACCATTAGAGTCCAACAGAGCACCACCAGATGCCCATTAGAAGCCACTGGATTACCAATAAAGACTATCAGAAACCAGCGGAATTCATCACAAAAACATGAAATTCCATTAAAACCATTAGGAATTGTCTGATGGTTTTTAAATGTTTTTTCTAGCAGGGAGAAATCTCGCATTGATGCACGAGGCTGCTGTAACGGTAGTGAGAAGGGCAGTGGCGGCCTTTGCTATGTATGAAAGGGGCCTCGCTTCAATCATAAATAAAAAATAAAAATTTAATAATAAAAAAATCCCCACACAGTGAATAAAAGTACCGCGACCCATTAGCTTCCCAATTCAGCCACTGTAGGCGCTGTTCCAAACTTAAGCCTATTTCAGTGATGAATGTACTGACCTTGTCTAATGTAAAACAAAACACTCGATGATAGCCTCACTTACACTGTAGTTTGTAGTGGTGGAAATTACGAATCACTTTACTGATTCGAATCGTTCAGTTCAGTTCAGTACAAAGATTCTAGTCACTGACTATGTGATTCGTTCACTGGGGTCAGTTGCGCAAGCGCACACATTTTCCAACAACATGCATGATCAGCTCACTAGGTATTGTGCAAAATGATTCCAGTCAAAAGCACTGCAAGTAAAAAATATAAACTTTTTCTATAAACCTCGTATGAACTTTTTGTATTTTTTCCTTGTAGTTATATAGTTTTATGGATTAGGCTACTATATGGCCGCATCAGGTGAGCGTTTTAAATATGGATTAGAAACTACGGAAATATATGACAATTTGTGTGTTCTCAAGTTCTGACCATTTCGTGGTAAGTAACCGATTGTAAAACATTGCGTTTTCAAATGGTAAAGTTGTCAAAAGGGTGACAAGGGCTATAGTTTATCCTCTTCTTTTTTTTAAAGCAGATTTTTTTCTCCCAAATTGAATGTCAAATGTTCAGTCATCTATGGGGGGAGCCCTTATACAAAGGGTTGAGCTAGGTGCACTGATGTAGCCTAGTGGTATTAATCACCCAGTTCGTCAGTAGGCTACTAGATTAAAATAGCGGTTCAGATTAAAATAGCAATCATTCACGCAGTGCGTGATCTAGACTCAAATTTCCTGACAACAAATAAAGAAAAGAGCTTTAGCTAGACTTCTTACTGAATTTCAAGTGTAAATAAGAAACAAATGTATAGCCACATATTGGTTATATTTGTGCAGCCTATATAAAACATGGTTATAGCACATTAGGCCTACTTAAAATAGCCTACATTTATTGTGCTATTTCGATACAAAAGAAAACACTTGCTTCATTTAATCAATATCATTATTACGGATTTGAAATGGTTTAATAACGGGCAGACTTTCATTAACTCTTAGTTTGATAGTCACAGAATAGGCCTACATGGAAAATGTACAATATAGCCTACAGTAGCCTATGTGATTTTGATTAGAAATGCTTGAACCGTTTTGCTTTCGGTAACGTTACGTTGGGTGGACGTCAGATGCCACTGTAGACCTACAGGTAGGCTACAGGTTCCGATCATTTAGTAAAATTGCAGGCTATATTTTTTAAATGTTAAACTGTACCAAAAAATAGTTTTCAAAAAAAATAGCCATTTGTTGCTAATTTATTAGGCTACTGAGTAGCCTATGCAGAGAGTAACTGATTCGGTTGACAATTATGTAGGCTACTGCGGTGCGGTAGTCAGCAGTTCATATAGGCTAGCCGCTAGTCAGTTCAGTAGGACTCACTGAACTGTGGTAGTAGGGGTAGTCTGTGGTCAGTACAGTTCGCTACAGTTCATTTGAAAATCCCACCTGTTCTCACTGAATAGAGGCCTGTCACATAGAACTAGAACTGTCGTTACCAATGGTTACAGGGACGCGCCGCCATGTTGGCGGACCAACCCTAACAGAGACGCTTAACGTTACCACTGAACTCGTAGTGTTCGCTACTCCATGAAACGAGTTTCGTGCTAACGCTACTATGATTGCTGTCCTACAATGACGAACTTCTGTACTGCGTACTGATGTGCGAATAAAACTGGGAAAAGGCGAAAATGTCCTTTTACATGATAATTTGAGGACTCACCATAGTAGCTAAACCACCAGGCAGGGTGAACGAACTCAATTTTACGACCGAAAGAAGAGACTGGTGGTTGAAAGCAGTGAGGAGTGAGCAGGGTTTAGACAGCATAGGCTCGGATCACTAATGGTAAATTACGTTTTATGAACAAATTATAAAGTTAGCCAGTTAATATATACATAACTAGCTGGCCTAATGTACATTTATGTGCATTATCTTAATGTTAGAAAGTTAAAAGTGAATTAATCGCTTGGTTTAGCTAACGTTAGTAGCTATATCATTTGTGTGAACGACTGCTACGCCTGCGAAACATTAATGTTAACCTAATGCGATACGTCAAGCATATTGTGAACATCAAAACAGTGTTCATTTGAACTATTATTACATTGCTAGGGGTGCTACGTTGTACGATGTATCACAAATAGATTGGATAAACTGTAAACATTAGCTACCTGTGCTGGCCAGGCAGGGTTCGAGCAATATGAGAGAATCCAGAAGAGGGCGAAAATAAAATGGAACGTTACGATAGTAAGCACCAAATAACAATGTATTTGAAAGTAATAATTAAAGTAACGGTAGATGTACTTTATGTGTAGAACTGATTTGCCTTTTATGGTGTCTACAACTGAAGTTCCCAATCGGGAAAAAAGTTATTATATTCTATCCATCGAGCTAAAATGTTTTATTGCTGAAGTAGGCTACTGTAGCCTACCTAACATGTAACGTATCACTTTGCTCCCATATTAACTGCACAAGCACTTTACTTACCAAGGTGGTATACTACAAAGCAGGATTACTGAGTTAGTACTAGCTGGATAACTCAATAAAACCCAGAACAGCTCTTACTTCAGCCCATGTATGTTCCAGATTTGGGAGGGTTCCGGGGTTTACTCTGTAATTAATCTTACTTCGTACGTATACCCCCGCGATACTCCTTATAATATTTGTTTATGTTGGTATTATTAGAATAGAATATAATAACTTTTATTTCCCGCCAGGGAACTTCAGTTGTAGCCCCAGCAACAACAAAAAAGACATAGACAGTGGGACCCACAACACACAAACAAACATATCAAACAAAGATATCCAACAGAATCATTACATCAATCAAGTGAATGAAAGTGCAATACAGCCATGATTAAAAATGGCCCCCGCTATCCCGAGATATCCAGTGTCACCAAGCAGTCCAACGCACAAACTCCACATCCACGAATTTCCTCCATACATGCAGTGCCGCGGTCTCTGTACACCGCCAAACTGAGAAATTGTTTCGTTATGTTGTGCACTGTATATTTTGTATATTGCTGAGCTACCTGTAAGCATTGCGTAAAGCAAATTCCGATGATGGCAATAAAGGGAAATTAAGCAACCTCCCGATTAAATGTGATAGCCTATTAGTTTGGTTTGCATAACGTTATGGAACACCGGCATTTGGTCTTCCAATATGGTGGTTGGAGTAAAAAGTGGGCGTGTCTGGCCAAATTGTGACGTAGGTGACAGGCCTCTGTTGTGATAGGCTTCCTCGTGGCAACCAGCAAGTTTTCCTTTCATTATCTCAATGTTTCATTCCGACTATCAGGCCTGCCTTTAGCTATGTTCGTTCACGTACTGCCCATCACTACACTGGATAAGGGTCCATCTGCAGTCTCGCAGACTGGCCTGAGGTGCGATCGACCTGAAGGTGCATTCTCGCCAAATTTGGTGAGGTACATCAATCGAGCCTATTCTATTAATTTTCTATGGAGAGGATGTGATGCGATCGCGCGATGCATGATGGATGTGGTGCGGCGACTGTGTGGTACGTTGGCCAGTTCTGAATTTGAATAGGATAGATTCCAAATCTACTTTAGGCAAATGAATGCGTCCGCCGTTGCTCGCGAAACTTGGATCAAATGGTTAAAGTAGGCGTTTTAGATCAAATATTAATCAAGATTAAGCAACTGCATAGACTATTTCTCGCCTCAAATGTTTTCAGAAACGTATTTTAGTGGACTGTTTAAGTGGTATAAAAGAAAGTTTATTAACAGGCCGCCATATTGATCCAGTTTGAAAACGCAGGCAAAATATGTCTGACCAATCAGGTGCCGTTAATGTTCCACGTAGGCTACTGAACCCGTCAAATAGCACCGCCCACGAAACGCACTGTTTGGGGGTCCGGTGCATCCCCATGCGTCCCCGCCGGATTTAGTGAACCCTAGCTTGACGCGCAAGCGCACAGACGCTTACGCCCCATCCCCACCAGACGCGCAAGCGCACGCACACGCGCGCTGGTGCGCTTCACTTCCGCTCCCATGTTAACGGATTGCCGTGGTCCTCACCGGCCGCGCGCGCACGGCTGGCGGGCGGACGGCTCGCGGACGTGGAGCGGATTTTTCCGCTCGGGGCGGAATTTTCTGGGCGTTCGCATGCGCAATCTCATAGAAATACATTGTATATGCACAATATCTGCATCATATGACCACATATTAATGTTTTTCAACCTACTAATAGTTTTACTATTGTTATTCATTATTGTAATACATATAATATTTTAATATAGGCTCTAATGAAAAAGGGGACAGAGACAATCACCATTGTGGGATGAATGAAGTTATATGAAATTATAAATTTAGCATGTAACCAGTTATTCCCGTTTTTGTAATGCTTTTTCTTTATTATAGGATACATATTTGTTCAATTAATTAAGACTATGCTTACTTCCCGAAAGGGAAATAAACGTTATTCTATTCTATATTCTATTCTGTTTTATTGTACTGATATCACTGTATCGATTTAAGGTACTACAGAATAGCTGCTAATTCTGATATAATTAAATGTTTAGAACGTGTTGATTACTGTCCCAAATAAATAAAAGCGAACTTTATAAAGGAGGCATTGTCTTGTTTGCTACATTTAGCTTTACATTGCTAAATTTAGCTTTTAAGCAGTAAGACATATGTAATAGCAGTATTTACTTAACCATTATTTAGCGAAGCTCACAAATCCGGAATGTAGATTGTTTGTTTGTACATCGCGTCTCTGTCGTTCACGGAATGCGCTCCGAAAAAGCAAAAAGCGTCTGTGCTCTTGCGCGTCTGGTGGGGAACGTTCTGCTCAAATCTGCACGCGCAATAAGCGTCTATGCGCTTGCGCGTCTGGTGGGGATGGGGCGTTATTGCGCGTGCAGATTTGAGGAGCACAAGAGCACAGACGCTTTTTGCTTTTTTTTTTTGTCTTACTGCTTAAAAGTAGCAGCATGGAGGTTAGAATCGCTGGTAATTAATAGAACATTCTGAATTTCAAAAGCAATGGTATCTAGCCTACTGAGTGAAAGTCTCAGAGTTATTCAGCTGAAATTCGCTCGGTTGCCAGTTAGTGATAACATGCTAAAATGTACAAATTTTTATGTGAATGGTGCGTGTTGGCTCGGCTTCAGATTGTCAAAACAGCTATTAGCTATTATTGTTAGCTATTAAGTGCCGTATTTTATTGTTGTAATAAAATACAGTCGGTAACACTTTACAATAATGTTACATGAATTGATTGTCTCTTAAATGTAAGGCCGTGTACTCACAGCGAGCAACTGGTCGCTGGGTCGCTCAAGTCTACTAGGCTGGGGGCGGGGCAAGATCTTTCTGTTGTATCATCCAAGTCAGCTTGTGCAGCTACAATTTTTTGATGAAGAGAAACAACGGCAGTCGCCTACATATAAGAAAGACATATTTTCAATGCATCCTATTCTTTATAGTTATCTCATGACACTGATAATTATGTGTTCTCGCTAGCTTGCGATAGGCTATATCTATCTTTCTAGATACATTAATGTTTTATTCACACAATAAAATTACAAAGACCTTACCATCGATAACAAGGGCACTCGCAATTGCCCTCCAAGCTTCAATTTCTAGGCGCTTATCCTGGTATTCTTTTTGGAATACATTGAACAGGACGGGGTAGGCTTGGTCCATTATTATTAGCTGCTCCTCCATTGCTGCTGAAATTGGGCGGAACAATTATTCACAAAATGGTTTCATGTCGGTTGGAGAAATATGACGCGTGGAACTCTGATTGGCTGTTGAGGCCGATGGTTGCTATAAAGTTAAACTGCGGGCAACATTTATCAGCCGATTTTGGTCGCTCAGTTGCCGAGTTTCTCAGGTCGCTGAGCTTCATAGAGAATGATCATATAGCTACAATAGTTAATGCCAATTCTTGTAACATTATTGTAAAGTGTTACTGACTCTTTTATTTTACAACAATTAAACAGGTAACACATAATCGGTAACACTAATAGCTAATAGCTGTTAGACCATCTGAAGCCGAGCCAACACGCACCAGTCACATAAAAATTTGTACATTTTAGCATATTATCAGTTATCACTAACTGGCAACCGAGCGAACTTCAGCTAAATAGTTATCATACTTTCACTCAGTAGGCTAGATACCATTGCTTTTGAAATTCAGAAGGTTCCATTCATTACGAGCGATCGTTTTATTTCAGTGTGGCCCTCCATGCTGTTACATTTTTTTTTTTTACAATAAATAGAAATGTCACCTGTCAAAAGCATTAGCTACCGCATCCCCCTAATACATTACTTATACAGTCAAGCCGGAAAGTCTGCACACCCCTTTCACCTTCTCCACGTTTTATTACGTTACAGACATATTCTACAATAGATTGAGTTCATTTTTTGTTGCAAAATGTTACACAAAATAGCCCATAATGACAAAGTGAAAACAACAAGAAATGTGTGACATTCCAAATACTTTTGGACTGCATTGTACATAGTGTCGTCAATAAAAACCTAAGCATCGTATTGCACAACCCTTATTGCATCATCCCAACTGTCTCACAGTCCCATTACTGTTCATAATTTAGAATTTTAAAGTCTGCACAAATTAGTTTTTAAAACGGTTGAGTTTGCACCTGGGGGCTTCTTATTGTCTGAGTGGAGGATATGAGATAGGTCGGACAGTATTTTTTGTGTTCAGCGTTTTTTCCTGCCTATGACCTTCATGGCAGTCTTTACCAGATGAGCAAGCTTGGCTTTTAAATTTGCTGAAAGATTGCCAACTCATACCTGATTAGACTCTAAACCTACTTGGTAAAATAAAAACAAAATTTTGGATCTACCCCATGCACCCTCTGCAAGAAATACATCCTCTGCTGTAGCCGGGAGCACAAACTATCGACATGCGCCTTCCAGCTGACGATATAATCACCAATGTATTTGTAAGAGGAGACCTGTTAGCTTATGCCCTATGGTCACCCACTGCCCTAGGGTCAAATGCCATTTCTTCAGTCTTCTTAACATTTAAGATGAGGTTGTTCGCATCACACCACTGGACAAAGCTCTCTATTTCACTCTATTTCGCATGCATGTGTATGTGGTCTGATGCATGCCCCTGTACGTAAACTGTGTGTGTGCACGTGTGCGTGTCCTTATGTTTTTCCTCTTTCACATTGCAGCTGAGGCTGAGACCTGACACTGGATTCATTATGGACATCCCCATCCCCTCTTTGCTCCTGGCTCTGGGCGGAAAGACCCTGCTGAACTGGGCTGTGGTATTGGCCCAGAGGAGGCACATGGGCAGGAGCTTCCTGGGTGCCTTTTGTGTGTCCCTGGCAATGGCGGATGCACTCCTGTTCCTTTCCATCTCCACCATCTTCCTCCTGGGCGATCTGCGGGTCATGGGCCTGCGTATCACCCAACACCACATCTGCGCGCTGGTCCACGTCGCCTGCCAGGCATATGGAGTCCTCCACTGGCCCATCCTCCTGCTGGCTGGCCTGGACTACTGCTGTACCCTGCCCCCCCGGCCGTGTCCCCCGGGCTGGGTCCGTGGGTGCGGCTACCCCTCTGCCGCCTGTCTGGTCTGGGCCGCGGCCCTCCTCCATGTCCTCGGGGGCCCGCCCTCACGTCTGGACTCCGGGCTGGGGTCCCACCTTCTGCTGCGGCGATGCCGGGTCTCTCGTGGCCCCCAGAGCATGCAGGTGTGTGCCGCGGTCCTGCTGCTGGTTGCTGGGGCAGTGCTGTGCTGCTGCGCAAAGTTCACGCTGTGTGGGAACGCCGGGGGGGACGCAAGCCACCGTGGTGCATCAGCCCACATATGGCACGCCCTTTACCGGAACCTGGCGAGCTTTCTCAGCGCCTGGTATGCCTTTGTGATTCTGCTGGTGGCACTGCTGCTGCTGAGGGTGGAGGTGCCGGGGTTCCTGGACATGAACGTGCCCTGGCTCTGTTTCATTAACAGCTTCTTGATCTGTGGCGCGTCCACGTTGCGGCCCCCAGGGTGTCCCCGTGAGGGGGACTCCGTCTTCCCAGACGGCTTCTGTGATTGGAGTTCTCTCAGGGCGATGTCTCTGGAAGTAGATGTGGGTGCGGCCTCTCTGGAGCGCCACCGCTGCTCACGGGAGCAAGAGTGCTGAACAGTGAGATGCCACAGCGAGATCAGGTGAGACAGAGATGCGTGCCAGGCCCATCTTTACCCGGGTGTTTTCTGAGAAAAAAACACACTTTCAGAATTAAATTCCATAAAAAGATGAAAGCAAATTTCAACGCGGTTACTCTCGTTAAAGGAGAGTTTATTATTTGTCTTTGTGGTTTTATTCCCTTTTTGCGGGTTTCCCTCCCGCTTTAGTGGAGTTTCTTCAGGAGCACTTTAAGAACCCCACTGTCGCGTTTGGTTCTTTTGTTTCATACGCTACCCTGACAGTATTGTTTGTAAATTAAGTATTTTTCTTGTGAAATGGAAGACCATTTCTAAATGAAAAGATAGATGTTGGTTATCATCAAAATGTTGTAGTGTAAATACTCATCTTTGATTTAAATAAATTACAGTTACCCTTGTAAAAAAACATGAATGTGATGTTATTTGTTAATAAGCTTGTATTTATAGTGATGCTTCATTGCTTTTTAAATCATTTTTACACTTCAGATGCAACAAACTGATAAGAATTCAGTGAGGATCTGATAATAATAATACCTGGCATTTATATAGCACCTTTCTCGATACTCAAAGCACTTACAATGATGAGGGGAAACTCGCCTCAGCCACCACCAATGTGTAGCACCCACCTGGGTGATGCAGCGGCAGAATGCTCACCACACATCAGCTGAGGTGGAGAGGGAGAGAATAATTTTTTTAGCCAATTAAACTGGGGGATGATTAGGTGGCAGATTGAAAAAGCCTGGGTTGGGAGTTTAGCTAGGACACCGGGGAAACCCCTACTCTTTGCGATAAGTGTCATGGGATCTTTAATGACCACAGTGAGTCAGGACCTCGGTTTAGCGTCTCATCCAAAAGACGGCTAATTATTTTTATATACGCCTCCAGGGGGTTGTACTTTTTGAGAAATGCTGATATGATATAAAAACTGACTTTTATATGTTATAATTCTGAATAAACTATAATATTAATCTGTAGGCCTACATATGACCAGCCTCTGGAAACATAATGTCACTGTCCCACCTGCTTCGGATTTACTGGTCAGAAACCACTGAATGTCCTATGTCCTATGCAGTGTTGGGGAGTAGTGAACTACAGGTAATTAAACTAGTAGTTTAACTCCATTTTGCAGTAGCTTGCTGGTAGTTCAACTACATTCATATTTGCATAGTGATTCAAGTAGTTAAATTAATTTAGCCATTTTTTGTGTAGTTAACCACTGAAACTACAATTTGCAATTTTGTTCTTGTGAAAAGCCCAGATGGGATTGTTTTGTTTAGGACAGGTTTAGGTCTCAGGGGTATTCCAGGAAGCTGGATTGTCAGCTCACCTGCGAAAAATATTTGGCTATAGTTTTTAATGTTTTGAATCTGAATTTGTAAAACTAAACTTGAATATATTAGGTGTCAATTAGTCATAAGTATTGATTATTGCTATTTATTAACAAATGTTCAGAGAAGTTGTTGCATGCTATTTTAGAAGTTACCTGGCTAACTGAGTATTAATTTTCCATGCAGTGGGGTATTTTATTTTTTTGGTTTATGTATCACCTGTGAACAAGTGGACACTTTTTGCAATAAATTCAATTGAGTGGCATTTTTTGCTGGCATGTGACTCTTTGGTATTATATTTTGTTATAATTTCATATCACATGTACATTGTCAATTTTATCAGTAGTTTGAACTACTTTTTCTAAGTAGCTTTAGTTAACGAAACTAGATTTCTCCCTAAGGTAGCTTTGCTGTAGTTCAACTTCTTCCAGTGTGAAGTAATTGGTAGCTTGCAAAGCTATGCTTTTTCAAGTAGCTTCCCCACCACTGGTCCTATGCCATTGTAAAGCTAAGAGGTTGTGAGAAACTTCTCTAAATATCCATCATCATCCATAAAAACAGCCTGACCCAATCAGCATACAAATAATAATTCACCCAAAAGTGAATTATCCCTTTAAGAATCTGCTATAATAGCTACAGATTCTTAAAACCTGATAAGAATTCAGTGAGGCACTGACTTCAATGCTATCTCTTAAATTAGGCTGTTGTGGCTAATAATTGACCAAATTAATTATCCCTTAATGAATCTCAACATCCCCCCCCCCCCCCCCCTGCTCGAGGGATTTTTTAAAAACGCCTTTTAAATAGTGGATTTTGGTGACTTCTAAAGAAAGATTATTCTAAAAATTATATATCATTAGTTGTAAACGAATCATGATTAGCATTTAGCTAACTAATGATCTCTAGTTACTGTGGTAATACATACTAGCTAAACAATGCATGATTAGCTAGGTTGCCACCGCCAGAACACGGCACGACTTCAGTAATAACGTTAGTCCGGTGCTCCGTTTCGACAGTGTACCGCAACTGCATGTATGGCGAAAAGTCGTGGAGGCGGAGTTTGTGTGTTGGACTGCTTAATGACACTGGACACTGGATCTCGGGACAGCGGGGGCTATTTTTAATCATGGCTGTATTCCACTTTAATTCACTTAATTAGTTTGATAAAGCAATTTTAGCTTTTAGTCTTTTTGAGCCGTGTGCTATTGCTGGCTAACGTTATATGACAACGTCTGGAGGCAAGGCTGTTCGTTCGGAGGGAACTATGGGACGTAGTTTTTATACAGTGCCAGCGCTGGTATGTGCACAAAAAAAATACTAAAACGTATACTCTAAGCTGGTCCAGAAAAATGCCAACGGGCGTGATATAGAACAATCCGGGGAAATTGACGGTAAGACATAATCAGTAGAAATGGTTTAAAAGTAAGCTTTAGTTAATGTCTAGGGGATATCTGGGTAGGTTGTGACACGAGGTAGATTTTACGCTATGTTTTCGCCAAATCAAAAACAAGCTAGGATGCAGCCAATCACGTTGCACAACTTCATACACATCCTCTTTCACCTCAGATTTCAAAGGACCGGCTTCGTGTCATTTTAGTGCTCTTTCACCGAACGTTAAATTTAAGGAAGAACTTTTTTGTTTTGTTTTTACGTCACATGTATTTTTCAGCTACTGTCATGTGTTAGCTGTGAACAAATCATAACATATATAATTTAAAACTACAATATGTGGATTATCAGTTGATATTAGTATTGACTGTCTTAAATTGTTGGCTCAAGCTAGCACAACCCGGCAAGGCAAAAGCGAGCAGACTGGGTAGATTGTGACACGTAGCGGGAGTAGGTGGGAGTAGATTGTTACACTTATGGCAAGCCGTTTTAACATTTATTCCTCGAGACTTACTAATAACTATTCATTAGATACTAGTACTTATTCTTTAGTTACTAGTAACTATTCCAATAGTTATTAGTATCTATTTCAATTTTACTAGTAACTATTCATTAGATACTAGTACTTATTCTTTAGTTACTAGTAACTATTCAAATTGTTACTAGTATCTATTTCAGTTTTACTAGTAACTTTTCATTAGATACTAGTACTTATTCTTTAGTTACTAGTAACTATTCCAATAGTTACTAGTAACTATTCCATTTTTACTAGTAAAATGTTTTTAGATACTAGTACTTATATTTTAGTTACTAATATCTATTCAGACGAAAGATATCTCCAACCCAGTAAGTACTAGTAACATTAACAACGTGATATCTACGTGGCTAGCGTTAGCAGGATAGGTTAACTTGCTGATTCGCAGGAACCAAATGCCCATTCTGAGCAAAATATTTCAACTGTAGTGGCATAATGGATACGCCTTAAGGTGTTCACGTTTTCACGCCCCATTTGCTATGTAAACATTCCGTGTGAAACTCGCGCGTCCGTCTCCAGGCAGAGTAGCAGGACAGCAGAGAAGTGGCACCTGAATCGCGTATACTCTGCCATACCCAAATGACGCCACTGCAACAAGCGTTCGCAGTATAGACTGTATATGGACAAAGTCACTGTGACATCACCCATTGCCTTCCCACGGCCTCGTAAAAACCGAATTGAGTCTCCGGAAGATTTTTTCGCCGCCCGTTTGTACGAACTGCGTCTGCAAAGAGGGTAGGCGGAGCAAGAGGTTTTGTCAACAAGCTGTAGAAGGTCGGCAAGAGCACTCGTACATGCAGCCATGCTTCTCGTTCTGTCACCATGAAAGCCGCGGCGTGCGTGTGAGAAAAATTAATTACGGTTGGCACGCCCACTACGCATGCAGGGAGTGGAAGCAAAGCGCTACACACACACACACTGCCCGCGGTTGCGCATCCACGCAACTCATAGGAAATACAGCTCTTATCAAAACACTGTTATTCGTAAAGTATCGTTACTAATACAATGGAGTATTGTACCATTTTAAAAGGCTGGGTATTGCAATACCTTTCTAGTTTCGATATACCGTGCAACACTACTAGGCTGTCAGGACCCAGTACTACTACTTACAACCCGTTATGATTTTGACTATCCAAGAAAAAACAACTTTAAATCCGGCTAGCGCCGGTCAGATGTGCGCCACTCTAAGCATACGTTATGTAACTTTAGTTGCTAAGCTAACTGAAAACACTACTGCGCATGCCTGATCACTTTTCCAATGGGGAAAAGCACCAGTTGCATATCTTGTCATATATATAACATTTTTGGTCTGCTCCGTGGAGCCGAAGTCACGTTGTCGGGAGCAGGGTCAACCGGAAATGGTCTTCATGGTCCAGGCACAGGATGATTGACAGTTCGGGGTGGAGAAGCAGTTCTGTGGGAGAAGCCCATGACCTGACTAAACCCACCATTTTGCAAAACGAACTTGCCGTAAACTTCCTTAAGTTGCTAATGTTTTATAATATAACATCTAATTTGCATCCTCGATTTTACTGTGTCATTTATTCGCATTGTATTTGTGATATTCATCACATAATTAACGTTCATTCAGTTATCTTCAATTTATATTCTGTCCCTCTGATTGGTCCTGAACAAATGTTATTACCCTGTCCAAACCACACAATATTTTAAAAGAATCTGCACATGCAGAGGCATTAGATGAAGGAAAGGCACCTATTGCAATTACATTTTTTTGTGTGAAAAATCCGTGACCACATTTCTGCCATTGACATCGTGAAAGACCTATACTGGAGCCAACCACAGTGGCGCTAGTGAGCAACGGAACAATGGCCGCTCCCAGCCCAACCAGGAAGTGAGTTTCAAAACGAAAGCCCAGTCTTGGCCCCTTGGTTCACAGTCGGTCAACTTTGATAATTCTCTAGACTTTTCTGTTTGTTTATATGCAGTTGGTTAGTCAATTCATCGTTCTCCATTGAATCAAGAACGATACGTGAGTAGAATACTGGTCCTAAGGTAGCCTAAATCTAAGTTGTCAGACTTGTTCACGTCAAATACACGTCATATAACAACAAAATGTGGAAGTTTCAGTAATTATAAAAATTTTAATTATATAACCTGTATAACCTGAGGGCCTTGTGGCTTGCTCTTGGCCTAGTTTGCGTGCTGCTGAGAGTGAGAATTAAGGGAACTGCTTGGAAACCATAATAAAACTCTTCTCCCGCCTGCGTCTGTTTGTGTGTCTGGAACCAGCACCGTGAGGCCTTGGGTCAGGAGGGGCTGAGGAAGCTGAGGATGATAATGCGATGAGATGTTCCCAAAACAATGAACTGTGTGAAAGGAGGACAGTCTCTATCCTGTTTTGTATAATCAAAAGCATATAAATATGAAGGCTTGTTTTGTGAAACTTCAGAATGGACACTGACTGACATTCATGTGTTTATTCTCCATGTATATGCATGAATAAAACTTCTTGAATTTCACCAGTCCGAACCTCAGAGTGGCTTTATTCCACAACAATTTTGGTGCCGTGACCTCTGCATCACCATCCAGCATCTGGCCCAATGATCCTGCAGACACTGCCGGCTTAATAGAAGGTGAGAGGGGTCTTTTAAATCCTTTGTAGTTGTGTCTGCTGATCGAAAGGCTATGATTCTGAATGATGCTGCCAGATGTTGACGCAATCCATTTTGAAATGACTGGGTGAGTTCAGAAGCGGAGAGAAAAAATTAATTCATAAAACCTATACGATCATGTGGTGTTTCTTGGTGTTTCAGAACTTAAATTGCATTGAGGGAAATCAAGAATGCGAGAGCCTTCTCCCAGTGTTTAGAGTACTCCAGAACTTGTATGGTTAGAAGAAAAAAAGGGACAGTATTCCCAAACAAATAGCTATAAAAAGGGAGAATGGTCCCTTGGTTTGTTTCATGTTTTCATAAGGGCAAGAGGTCCTTGGTTTGTTTTATGTTGATTTACTCTCACTGTTACCCTCTTAATTGTATGGTTTTGTTTTATGTTTAATTGTTTGGGTTTTGTTTAGAAGTAATGGGAGGTAAATCCTCTATCCCGATCCTTGCTAAGGGTTCGCCAGCATGGCATATGTATACTCATTATTCACCAGAGACTTGTAAATTTACAGTTCCATGATGGGGCACTTTTCATATGGACAGGGTAAAATACCTGAGGGATATCTTAGAGAATAAAAAGAAGCCCACCCCTCAGGTACAATGGGCACAATATTTTCTGTGGTATGATGAGGCGTCAAAAAGGGTAGCTGAATCAAAACAGAAAGGACTCGTAGACACCCAAAATAAATTAAAAGATGAGGTTTACGAATTAAAACAGAAAATAAATGAGAAAAATAGGGCTGAAATGGAGAGTGAATTACACCGCGCGAAACCTAAACGGGCCCCAAAAACAAACCCTACGCTGCTGCCGTATGTGAAGATTTATCCTAATCTTACAGTGAAAGCGAAAAAACCCACTAAATCTAATTCTACTAAAAGTAGTGACTCTGAATCTGAGTCTGAACGCAATCCAGAGTGTTTTTCTTCAATAGTACCACCGCCAGAATTAGAAACAGACTCAGAAACCATGCCAGAATTTGAAGGATCAGAAAGTTCAGACACCCCTGAAGAACACCTTAAACTTAAACCTAAAGCAGCGATTAACCTCTTTGTGCAGAAGCCAAATTGGGCCAATTTTCGCCTGTTTTGCACTGTTCTGTTTAAGCCTTTATAACTACAGTTGTGCTCACCACACACCCTTGTTTAATGGCTTAAATTGGAGAAGACCCCTGTACCTTTGTGTGTCTTAGATTAAAATAATAAAATTTCATAATCTTCATATAGATTATGGGCTGTAAATGCACAAACTCTTTGCAAAAAAAACAAAAACGAGGTTGTCATTCTTAGTTTACAGTACACTTCTGAAAGGAAAAGATGTAAAACAGGTCATATTTTACTGTCCTGGTGCACACACCACTTGTCAACATGTGTACAGAATTTTAGGGGGATATGTCAATCTGCTCAGGTTCCATAAGCTAATTTGTAAACAGTGTATCCTGGTGTCCCTTAGGGTGTCCAAATCTATCCAAATGGATAAAATGTGCATCACAGTAAATCAAGAGATAATCAGCTTTTTTCAACAGATAAAGTATTCTTACTCATAAAACACATGTTTGTATCAACTAAATGAGGAAATTTTCATTTTTTTCCAAATAATTTGGGTTTTGATATATAGGGGTCCAAAAACCTCTCCGAAAATGAATACAATGCTTTTTTTGTCCATATGAAGCATTTTATTATGTTCTTTGAGGTAGTAGGATCATTACAATCACTTCACATTCAGAGGGTGATACATTTATTAGCTCCAGTTCAGTTTATGGTTCCAGAAATGTATTTCTTTCCCCTGGTACACACTGAAGTCACTGATGTGTAGCCCGTCTTGCTGTCAGCCAGGACAAATAACTTGAAGCCCCACTTTGTTGGCTTGTCCTTCAAGTATTGTTTCATCCCATGCCAAGCTTTTGAGGCTACCATGCGTTCATCAATGGCCAGGTTCCGATGAGGGTGGTAGTAAGCCCTGCATGCAATCAGGATCTGGTCATGCAAAGGCTTCAGGCGAAACAGGCCATAATAACCTGCTTGGCCTTTCAGCTGGTCATTGATGGCATCTGCTGTTGTGTCGCTCATGTGGAGGAATGCACAAATGGCCTCATACCTGTAGCCCGGCATCACACTGCAGGGAAAGGGGTGCTTGTGAAGCCGGTCCTTCCTCCATAGGTCACGGGCAGCAGATGTCTTGACAAGACCCAGGTACAGGACGATGGACAGATATTTTTGCATGTCCTCAGCATCCACATCAGACCATGGTGTATGCAGTCCCTGAGCATGTTTACGGGCTGCGTTGCCATTTGTGTTGTCACAGAGGAGCTTGAGGACATGTGTGCTGAAGAACAGCCGAAAGAGATCCAGGGGGCTGTAGGCTAGGGATCTGCGTGTTTAGTCGACTAGTCGATTAAACGTTGCTACCCTCGCTAGTCGGCACCAGAAATACTAGTCGGTTAAACTTATTATTTTATTAATGTACACATTTAAATTACATATTGACAAAATTTGCACTGAAATTTCATGTTTTCCTGGTCAAATGTTGCTTTATAAAAAAACGAGCATCCGATACTAATGTTAACGCCGGATTACATTTATTTATTTTTTTAACTAAGGAAAAAAACTGAACACATTAGCCTGTTTGCCCTGAAAGTTAAACCAGCGAGGTGGAAAGAGTAAGTAGGCCTACCGCGTTGTTGAATAGCCCAATAAAACTAATCAATGTCACGTCGATCAGAATGTGATTAACGGTTTCAAATGGCTCTTATAATATACACAATATTTTTCCGGACAATGTTTAACCTTATAGATTAAATTGTGCTCAATTTTGACTGTTTTCTGAGTGTTTTCTTACTTTTAGATTAGTCGACTAGTCTAAATTTAAACTTCCGTTTCAACGTCAGGGAAATTAGTCGTTAGGAACATCCCTACTGTAGGCCTGCTGAAGGTCTAGCTGCACTCCTGGGGTCCTCTGGGGGCAGAAGGGGAACTGATGAGGCTCTTCATCCTCATCCGCCATGTCGTGCCATCCGTCCTCAGACTCGGGCTCCTCGCGGTGAGCAGGTACAGCAGGGCCTCCTTGACCTCGTGACCAGAGTCCTGCAGGGATCAGGAGCAGATTTCTGCCCTGAATTATTTAAAAGAAAGCAAAATAAAAAAAGTGCACAATGAGAGCCACATAGTGTACTATGTTGTGAAATCAAAAATAAAAATGCTAGGCTTTTCCAAAAAAATACAATAAATGCTACATTTGACATGGACTGCAATTCAGATTTACCCTAAATTAAGTTAGTTTACTTTATTTCGGTCATTAACATTTTCTTTACAAAGAGGTGTGTAGAAAGATATAATTCAATAATAATAAGTCATTTGACTGAAAAAGTGTACCTACCCTTCTTACAATAACAAGTCTGTTCAGTAGAATCATGATCTATTGTATCAAAAGCTGCACTTAGGTCAAGAATTACAAGAACAGACAGAGTTTTGGTCGGCTGATAACAGTAAATCGTTAATAACTTTAGCGTGCCCTTTCAGTGCTATGGTAGGGTCTAAATTCTGACTGGAATAATTCATGGATATGACTTATGCTACCATTTAGCCACAAGAAATTAGATAATACATGCTATATTTTACATGACTACTGTGACTAAAATTCAACCGATGCACAAATAAAGTTATTTTTAAGTTAATACAGTTAATACTTACATGTCAACAGCCACATACATCTTCGACAACAGAGTCTAGCTTTCAGCCTCAGATCCACTTTCACTCCATCCCTCCGACGAACTAAAAACTAAAAAACGAACGAAAAATCTCCTCCACTACATCCGACAGGGGCATGTATTTTTTCGCCATCATATATATATATATACACATCCTAAGCTTTCTGAAATGGTGTCATTGCCATACGCAGATTTAACTAGCCGATCGCTATCCACGCGTAACACGGCTTCGTTGCAGACACCCGGAAGCCATTTTAGATCACAATTCAGCCTGCTTTATGCGCGCACAGTGCGTATATATATATATAATTTATGTAAAAATACAAGTTTGAATTAAAAAAATAAACATTTACTCGAATCTCAATGTAATAACCAACGAACCGTGCGCGCAGAGATCCAGCTGGATTGTGATCTAAAATGGCTTCCGGGTGTCTGGAACAATGGGCTGTGTGTTACGCGTCGTTAGCGATCGGCTAGTTAAATACGCGTATGGGAATGCGATACCGTTTTAGAAAGCTTAGAATGTACTCTATTGGACGAAATAAGTGTCAATCGAAATGAAGTTTGCGTGACGGATATACCTCTGAATCTTTGCAACGCGATCATTTACGCGCGGCCATTTTAGAGCATGGACACATGTTGAGAAAAGGATGCAATATTAAAAACGGGTCAACCAAGACAAAAAATAACCTCAGATTCTTGCAGGGGACATCTTAATCTTTATAACCAAAGGCAAGGTTACAAGTTTATTTCATATTTTACCGGAGCTTTTTATCGCAAAAGAAAGTTATGTGGTGACAAGGAAACATCACTCGTTTTTTTTCCTGTGGAGTGAGTAGGCATGTTGACAGTTTTACTTGTATGTATTCAGAATCTTGGAAGGTGTTTCTTGCTGCTGTGATAGTAAACGATTTTTTGGTGATGAAATAAAAACTTTAATTAACTTGCAAATGTGTTTAAATGTCTGCTATCTTACATGTGGTCGGGTCCATTGTAGATGTAGTAGTAGCTACAGTGTAGCAGCATAGCATGCTACGTTCATGAATTACAAGCTAATGGTGGCAGCTAGAAACGTGATATTTCGCACGCTGATAGGATATTAAGTACTGATTATGATCATATGCGATTATGGTGATAAATATGGTAATATCCATATTTTCGTAACTAGCATATAACTAGCGACGTATTTATGACGTGTCATAAAAAAGTAGAAGACGCGTGCGTCTCTGCCACTAGGGGCCAGCACTAACAGGTTAAAGCTCCTCTTGCACCAGCTATGAGTACTAGAACTACTGACAGAGGTGATGCGGGAGAAGATGATAAAAAAGTTTTGCAGGCTCCATTGAGAGTGATAGCGCAGAAAGGAGAAGAGAAATTAATTCACACACCCTGGACTCCAGGAGATTTAAGAAATTTGGCAAAAACATTCCCTGACCCGAGAGACAATGTAACAGACACTATAGATTAATTAGACATGATATATGAATGTTACAATCCTAATGCTGCAGATATGTGTCAATTGTTACGTGCATGTTTGCCAAAAGAATTGAGAAAGCGGGTCGTGAAGGAATCCAAATTCTCCGGTAAAAATGTTGCCCAGACTGAGCAGCAGATTAAAGATCTGCGTACCAGTATTGAAGAGGCTCTTAAAGCCACTTGCCCAACAAAAATGAATTGGGACAAAATACATACATGCATGCATCAAAGAAAAGATGAACAACCTGCCGATTACATGGATAGGGTGAAAGAAGTGTTCGAGCAACATTCTGGTATTAAAGATTCTGAAGCGAATGCCCCGGTTGCTGTTGTGCAGGGCTTGTTGCCAAAGGTTAGTCAACATGTTAAACTTGTTTGTATTGCATGGCAATCTGAAAGTGCTGAGAAACTGATACAATATGTGGAACATTGTATGAATTGTCAAGAGCAAACAAAAGAGAATGCTGACGTAAAATTAACGTCTATGCAAATAAAGCATTTTGAGGGACAACAGAGGGGTCGTGGTGGCCAGCAGAGGGGGGGTTTCAGAGGGAGAGGGACAGGCAAAGGCCGGGGTAGGGGTGCGGGGAATTCTGCTCCTGTCCCACAGCCAGAACAGTGGACAAACCTCTTTGTTATACTTGTGGGCAGCCTGGACATTTCGCTAGGCACTGCACAGCAGCGCAGCAACAACAATTTCCCCCGCAACAAAACGCACAACTTAATGTTAACAGCACACCTTTCACGGTGCAAAACCCCTTTGGTCCACAATAGGACAGCAGAGAGAAAACTGACGTCATTTGTCCTCTAATTTCACTACCAATAGATGAGCCATACATTAAATGTAAAATTGCTGGAAAGCCAGTAAATTGTCTTGTAGGTCCACTTTACAAGCGAAAGATTTTCCAAATGTTCTAACTTCAGGTCATGTTGTTAAAACTGTAGGAATAGCGAACCAAGTAATACCACATCCCGAATCGGTTTCTTTAAATTTTCAGATAGGGCCAGTGACTGCTGATCATGCCTTCCTTCTAAGCCCGGTTTCCCCTGTTAATTTGTTAGGATGAGACCTTTTGTGTAAATTACGCTGTACCATTTTCTGTACACCAGACGGAGTGTTTCTGGATGTATCCGAGAATAATTATGATGCTGTTGAATCTGCAATGCAATTCTCTGAACCTGCCTCACCTCCTGCTTTAGTGTGTTTCTCAACAGAGCAAAACTCACAGATACAGAGAGTTCCGGCTTCCTTATGGTCTACGGATCTGAATGAAGTTGTGGAACCTGTGGTGATTACGGTAGATCCAAATAAAGGTTTGCCCCAAAAATCCCAGTATCAGCTGAAACCAGAGGCTGAGGAAGGTTTTGCCCCGGTAATCATAGCCCTACTGGCACAAGGTATCATTGTTCCTACCATTAGTAAATGCAACACACCTATCCTACCAGTTAAAAAGCCAGGTAAAGATACATATAGATTTGTACAAGATTTAAGAGCTATAAATCAAGTGGTTATCCCTTCTTTTCCTGTTGTGCCTAATCCTGCTACTATATTATCTGTTATTCCAGCAAATGCTACACATTTGACTGTTGTTGATTTATGTTCTGTTTTCTTTTCTTTCCCTATTCATCCTGATTTGTTTGCATTTATGTACAAAGGGCGTCAATATACCTGGACGTGCCTGCCGCAAGGCTATACAGAATCGCCGTCATTTTTCTCTCAAGGATTACAAAATGATTCATCTACAGTGGTTTTTACAGGAGGCTATGTACTCGTACAGTATGTAGATTACTTATTGTTAGCATCCCCTTCTTTGCAAGCTTGTCAGGAGGATTCTCTCATTCTATTAAAAGCACTGGCTGACAGAGGTCATAAAGCGAGCAAGGCCAAATTGCAGTTGTGCCAAGAAAAAATCACTTATTTGGGCCATGACATAACAAAGGGACACAGACATCTGTCAGAAAAAAGGGTTCAGGCAGTATGTTCTGTGCCTTTTCTGGGAATGACAGGATACTGTGGACAGTGGATCCCTAATTTTGCAGGATTAACTAAGCCCTTATGGAAAATGACAAAGCCTACCACCTCAGAACCACTACAGCGGTCTGCTTATCTATTACCCTTGCAAACAGATGGTGAACAGCATGATTGTGAAGCTGCTATTCATGCTATCACTAAACCGCGTCAAGATCTAGCTGATAACCCCCTGCTTAACCCCAAACTTATTTTATACACAGACGGTTCTTGTTATCGTACCTCAGAAGGTCAGTTAGTGTCGAGATATGCTGTTTGTACTCAATATGAGTGCTTATGAGACGGATGTGTGCGGGTTGGACCCGTAATGCACGACTCAGAACACTGACGTAATAATAAATACCTGCAAGGGCTTTATTATGGGGAAATCCAAAAACGTAGTCACACAAGCAAAGTCCAAAAACCAATAAATCCAGCCAGACCAAAGATACAGTACCGAGGGAGAAGGCAGTCTCGAAATCGGTATCCATGCAAGAGTTCGTTAACCAGAGTAGCTGTCAGCGGAGCAGAAGTACAAAACAGGGAAAAAGCTAAGTTCGTAGTCGTGGGGCGTAGCAGGAGTCAGACCGAAGTCCTATCCGCGGGGCAGAGGTACAAAGAGACAGTAGGCAAAACTCGTGGTCAAAAACAAGCAGTGGAAACAATAGGCAGGCAGTAACGATGGTCAATAAACAGGCTAGATCAATAACGGTAGTCAAAACAATGGTAAACGCTCAAAAGTGACAATAGTAAACTAAGGCAACAATTTCGCAACGAACAGACATGAACACTGAGCTTAAATGCAGGTGTAGACAGGTGCAAACATTTAGCTTGAGAGCAGCAGGAAATTCACAACAGCTTGAGAAAATGAGACACGTAACGAGGCAATTAGTAAATCGTTAGTAGTTAACCTATCCTGACCTAGCGTTAGTAAATTAGTAATCAACATGCACGAGAAACGTAAGGTAAACATGAACACATGGTTAGATAGTTAGTATTACCCAATCCTGATCTAATGTTAGTATATTAGTAACTAGACAAGGGAGAATGAAACAATTAGGGAAGCGTGAGTGACAGCAAGAGAAGAAACAGCATGAACGCAAGGCTGCGGAAAAACATGGAAATATGTATGCAAACAATGAACTGCATCGTAACATAAACAGAAAATAAACTGTGACAAACACTAAACATGAAACATGACATAAACATGACATAAACGTAACAGCTTAGAGGCATATCCTCTCCCCTCCTCTTGTTCAGCTCAAATGTCAGAACTTTATGCACTCACACGCGCATGCATTTTAGCCACAGGGAAAACGGCTACAATATATACAGATTCACGATATGCATTTGGTGTAGCACATGATTATGGATCTCTCTGGAAACAGCGAGGTTTCCTCACAGCAGTAGGAACTCCAATTAAAAATGCTTAACTGGTAGATAATTTGTTGCAAGCTATTTCTCTGCCTAAAAGTTTGGCCATTATTAAATGTGCAGCACACACATGCCAGACAGATGACGTCAGTAAAGGTAATGCCTTAGATGATCAAACAGCAAAGGCTGTGGCTGTGTCTCCCTCCTCTGCCTCCAAGCGTTTTCTCAGATCCTTGATGTTTCTATCCACATTGATGTCGCTGCCTTACAAGCGTGCGCTGATGATCGGGAGAAACAATCTTGGATCTCTTTAAAGTGTTCTTTGAAGGAGGACGATGTGTGGCATTTCTTGGACGGTCGCCCCCACCGCTCTTCTCCCCTATCTTGCTCGTATGTCTCACGGTGTGGCACATGTGAGCAAGGGAGGAATGATTTCAGCCATAAACAGAGTGGTATGCTCCTGTGTTTTCAAAGGTTGCAATGCAGCACTGTGAAAGCTGCCTGATTTGTCAACAACATAATGTGGGAAAGCCCCAGAAGCCAGTGCCAGCTGCACATCCTCCACCATGGGGTCCTTTTGTAAATATTCAAATTGATTTTATTCAAATGCCAAAGTGTTGTGGTTATGCATATGTACTTGTATTCGTTGATATGTTTTCAAAATGGATTGAAGCTTTCCCTTGTAGGACGGCTGATGCAAGGACTGTTGTAAAACTTTTACTGAAGGAGGTGATTTGTAGATGTGGAATTCCTGGGAGCATCAACAGTGACAGAGGTACACATTTTACTGGACAGATAGTAAGAGAATTGTGTACCGCTTTGAACATTAAACAGAAGCTCCATTGCCCTTATCATCCGCAATCTGCAGGTGCGGTGGAGAGAGCAAATGGAATTCTCAGAAACAAATTGGCCAAGATTTGTGCTGAGACTAATCTTAAATGGCCAGACGCGCTACCACTTGCATTGATGAGTATGCGCGGCACTCCCCAACAGAAAACGAGACTGAGCCCCCATGAGATTCTTATGGGGTGACCACTGAGATTACCGTTCACACCACCCTTGGACGTCAAAGTTGAACTTATCAATGGTAGACCATGTAATCTTGGACTTTTGTGGGAAGCTAACTAAAAGTATAAGATCTATACATTCACAGGTGAAAGCCGCACAGCAGAAGGAGCCCAGCACACCTTGCCACGCCCTCCAGCCTGAGGACTAGGTCCAGATAAAGGTCCACTTGCGGAAAACTTTGTTGGCGCCCCGGTGGAAAGGCCCGTTCCAGGTCCTGCTTGTTACCAACACTGCTGTGAAGTGCCAAGGCTGTGACAGCTGGGTCCACGCCTCCCACTGCAAAAAGGTTACGCCTCCTCCTGAATAAGGTGCATCTTGGTAAGAGTGAGCATGATGCTCCTGAAATTGATGACAGCAACCCCAAGACGGGGACGTGCCAGGGGAATGGACACTTCAAATGAGGTGTTCTACTTCCTGGTGGCGATGTGTGAGGTGATGACGATGACAATGACTTTTGTCCTGTATCACTTTCACTTCCTGGGATATAATTCTGACCCAAGGGCCAATGGACCTAGGGCGTGGCTCCGGCAGCCCATGCTAAAGTACTCAACGCAGGTCGGAAGAATCGACCCAGAAGAAGAAGCAAGACGTAGTGAAACGTACCTATACTTAGATGACAAACACATACCTAATAAAATTCAATTTTGAAGACATGCTGAAGCTGATTCACAAGAATATGTACATGGACTATGCTCACATTTTAGCTAAATCTCAAAATGTGACTAAATGTTATGTGTGTGGATTAATCCCTTAGTCTTCAACTACAGGTTTACCTTTGAAATTTTGATTTCTTCTATATCAGACAAGAAATATGTATAGTAATGTTTTCTTTACCTTGACATGTTTCGACGGAAACTTCCGTCTTCCTCAGAAGTGTCACCTGATGGTAGTGTGATGTGTCATTATCAGCTGATGTTACTGAGGCGTGACCGCACTGTCAGTTTTGACAGAGCGGTCACGCCTCCTGCTGTCTGGTCGCTCCTTTAGGACGGTGCTCCAGGTATGAGACAGCATGTACGCCCCCTCGTCCCGGTTCATCGTCCTTTGGGCTCGCTTCCGGATTTCAATCGCTTCCATGATCCAGCGTTGATATCTGTTGTCCTCGGTGCGGATGACTTTGGCCTTGTCCCAGTCCATAATGTGGTTTTCCCTTTTGCAATGATCCGTGATGGCTGATTTAAGGTTCTCTTGTTGTGCCTTATCTTTTATTGATCTCGTCTGTCTTTTCTCTGTTTCTTTTTCACATTCCTTTTTGTGTTCTTTTTGCCGTGTGCTGAAGCATCTTCCTGTTTCTCCAATGTATATTTTATTGCACGAAAGGCATGGTATTTCATATATGACATTGCATTTTTTGTTTTGTTCAATTTTGTCCTTCGGATGTACTAAAAGCTGTCTCAGTTTGGTGTGTGGTTTGACCGGTGTATTGATGTGATATTTTTTCATGACCCTTTGTATGCGTTCGGTGACCCCTCTGATGTAAGGTAGTGTCACTGCGCCTCTGTTTTCTGTTTTGTTTTTGTGTTTCTTTTTGCCTTCCTGTGTGTTTTCTTTCTTTTTAACCTGTCTTATTCCTTTATCTATTGCCCATTTTGGATATTGGCATTTCTTTAGTGCATCCTGTATGTGTTTTTCCTCCTGTTTTCTGTCTTCTTCCTCCGTTATAATACTGGCGCGTTCATATAACGTTCTAATCACTGATAATTTGTGTGTTGTGGGGTGTTCTGATGTCCATAATAAATACTGGTCTGTATGTGTAGGTTTCCTGTGTATTTTTATTTTTATGTCCCCGTCATCTGTGTGGTGTATTTTTATGTCCAGAAACGCTATGGATTTTTCTGTTTCTTCCTCGTGTGTGAATTTTATTTTTCCGGTGTTGTCCATGGTGTTTAAGTGGTCTGTAAGCTCCTGTGTGTGTCCTGACTTAACCTTTTCTAAAATGTCGTCCACATACCTCTTCCATAACGTTGGTCGGTATGGTTCAGGTGCTGATGTTATGGCCGCCGTTTCCAGATCTTCCATAAAGAAGCCGCACATTATGGCAGACAGTGGATCTCCCATGGCGAAGCCTTCTTTTTGGCGGTATATTTTTTCCCGGAACCGAAAATAGGTGGATGTGGCAATAAACTGTAGTAGTTGTGAAATGTCTTTAACTGTTAGATTTGTGCGTCTTTTGAGAGTTTTGTCTGCTTTGATGCGGTCCTGTACTATTATTAATGTTGCCTCCACTGGTGTTTTTGTGAATAGTGATATGACATCATGTGATATTAATATTTCATCAGATTGTACTTTAACGTTTTTGAGTTCTTGTGCTAGTTGTTTTGAGTTTTTACAGTGCTGATCTGTTTGGCCTAAGAGAGGTTTTAATATTTCTGCGAGTGCTTTTGATAAGTTGTATGTGACCGATCCAATACTGTCTACTATGGGGCGTAGGGGTGCTCCTGGCTTGTGTATTTTTGGCGTACCGTATATCCGGGGGGTGATGTTCGCTGTGGGTATTAAGTGCTTATATGTCTGTTTGTCTATTTTATTTTCGTTTAATAGTGGTTTTAAGAGTGCCTTTAGTTTATTCTTTTTATCCTCTGTTGGATCTTTTTTTAGTATCTCGTATGTGTTTGTGTCTTGTAGCATTTATCTCATTTGATTCTCGTATTTGTCCGTGTCCATGATAACTGTTGTTCTTCCTTTGTCTGCCGGGAGGATTGTGATATATTTGTTCTTTGCTAATGTGTTTATGGCTTTTGCTTCCTTTTTAGTGATGTTACTGGGTGATAATTTGGCTGTTTTAAGGATTCCTGCTACTTCATTTCTTAATGCCGCTTTTTGTGCCTGGTCCTGTATTTTTTCGCATGCTAACTCCGTTGCTAAAATAAATTCTTCATGCGGGATACGTTTTGGTGTTGTGGCAAAGTTTAGCCCTCGCGACAGCACGCTACGTTCTACCTCTGTTAGTTGGTGTTTGGATAAATTACAGGTTTACCTTTCATGGGCCTCCAAGACAGTGCATGTCACCTCTGGCAGGTAGACCAGTTTCAGGCTGAAACAGGTGTTACGGCTGTAGAAGGCTTACCTTATCCCCATGGCTGGAATCTTTCATGGGGAGGTTGGGAGCTAAGATCACTCATTTTGTCTTTTGGGGTTTAACCCTGTTTGTAATCCTGCTTGTTATAATCTTCTGTATTAGACTTATGTGTACTACAAACTTCAGTAATGTTAGCCTGTCAACTTAATGGCTTATGATGTAGACTACTTTACTGTAAAATGTCCATACATAAGTTCCCTCATGGGAAAATAAAAGTTATTCTATTCTATTCTATACTTGTCCAATAATTTGTTTGTAGCGTCCTTCACGTCCTTTCCTCTTATTTTGGACAGGAGGAGGATCTGTGAAAAGAAAGTTAAACAATATAATCCCCCGAGCTAACAATGGTACACATTCACAAAGGTTACCATTGCTCATATGGATCTTCGTGGCTATCCTGGGGAATATCCTGGGGTGCAGCAGAGTGTGGTATTTTTTCTAGCTAGCTAGCCAACATTACAGTAACAAGTTCAAAGCCTTTGGCTGTGCGTTTCCTGTTGACAGGCCCAACTTGCTGCTAGTTCGCTATCTTAGGAGAGCATAGTCAAGATAGGCCAGCTAACATTATGCAACGTTATTTGCAATTCTGCAAACTAGCTAGCTAAGCCAAAACAACATTAAGCCTAGAATACTAGCTAGCATATCGTAACGTTAAGTAACAACATTAGCGGCTACTAAAGTTACCTATCGCCAAGGTGAATAGTCCGGCTAAAGCGTTGTACGCACATAGCCGTAGTTGACACATGCACGTGTCTTCCAAACAAATATGGTAACATGCAAACAGCTCTGGCTGTGTTAAAGGGTAACAAAACACACTGGTTTTACTAGACCCTGCCCCCTTTTGAAATTCGAAAAATGCCAAAATCTGGGCGTGATAAGGTAATATAGGGGCTGAGCTCCAGGTATAAAACCACGCGCCAGCCATTTATTTTCACGAATAGCCAAAAGCTCATTTGTACTCTGGACAGCACTCACAGCGGCTCTCTCTCTCTCTCTCTCTCTCTCGGTTTCCATGTCAACGAGTGCACATGTGAGAATGTCTGTTGTAGGGATGTACATTGCAAAGGTAAATGTGTAGCATGCTTCATTAACTAACAAAATGCAAATAACGGGTCAATCCTGTTAACCGGTGCCTTTTAATGTCCCCAGGAAATCCTACTTCATATTTGATGTAAAATGTTTCAAATGTTTATTCTAAAAGGCTTCAATTATAGGTTTAGGTCTTCCTTATCATATAAATAACAAAAAAAGGGTCTTAAAGATATTGTTTTGTATTTTAACCACTATGTATTTGGTACACATGTTCGTTTTTGCCATGTCCCCAGCACAAATGAGCAACTTTTACAAGAAATATTAGTCATTAAATAATAAAATACTCAAATAATTTGCTCATTATGTTATAAACCAATTTCAAATCTTTCTATATTTTTCATGGAAAATAAAATAAATAATAATAATTTTTGTGATTTACTGTGTGTCCCCAAAATAATTTTCCACCCTGTTAGTTTGTAGTTTTTTCTTCTTTAAGAAAATAGGCTACACTTCCCATTATATAATGTTCAGGAAATTACATTACATTACATTATCGACATTTAGCAGACGCTCTTATTCAGAGCGACGTACATAGTGCATTTCCGAACTAGTAACAAGTGTGTTAAAACAATCCTAAAAAGGCAAACACGAATCTAAGTACTAGGTGCAGTCAGTATGATTGGGGATTTTAATTTTTTTATTTCTGCTGTTCTGACCTCCATGGGGAGCTCATTCCACCAACGTGGGGCCAGGACAGACAGACGTCGAGACCGGGTGCTAGTATGAAGAGGTGGGGGTACCAGTCGTCCTGAGGAGACGGAACGCAGAGATCTGGCAGGTGTGTAGGGTCTGATGAGCTTTTGGAGGTACGGAGGGGCAGATCCTCGGACTGCCTGGAAGGCGAGCACCAATGTTTTGAATTTGATGTGGGCCATTACCGGTAGCCAGTGGAGATCAATGAGCAGGGGGGTGACATCGGAGTGTCGGGGGAGGTTGAAGACCAGGCGCGCTGCTGCGTTCTGGATAAGCTGAAGGGGTCTAATAGCCGATGCTGGCAAGCCAGCCAGGAGAGAGTTGCAATAGTCCAGGCGGGACAGCACCATCGCTTGGACCAGGAGCTGGGTTGAGTGGGTGGTGAGGAAAGGGCGGATTCTCCTGATGTTGTACAGGAAGAACCTGCATGCACGGGTTACCACTGCGATGTTCTCGGAGAGGGACACCCTGTTGTCCATCATGACTCCGAGGTTCCTGGCACAGGGCGTTGGGGTCAGTGGAGTGTCTCTTAGGGAAATAGAAAGATTGAGAGGGGGAGAGGTTAGAGCAGGAATGTAGATGAGCTCAGTCTTGCCTGGATTGAGCTTGAGATGGTGGTTGTCCATCCAGCTCTGGATGTCTCTCAGGCAAGCGGAGATGCGGGGACACATAAGGGGACAGGGTGCCGATACTTTACCAGCCCAGGCAACCTGGGAGGAGAGTTCGGAGAGGTAGGACTTAATCCAGGCCAGGGCCGAGCCGCCGATCCCCGCTGCAGACAGGGACGACAGGAGGATGGAGTGATCTACGGTGTCGAAGGCGGCAGAGAGGTCTAGAAGTATTAGCACAGAGGAGAGGGAGGCTGCACGAGCTGCATGAAGCATCTCGCTGACGGAGAGGAGTGCGGTCTCCGTTGAGTGGCCAGGTTTGAAGCCGGACTGGTGGGGGTCTAGCAGGTTGTTCTGGGTAATGTGGGAATTTGACATTAATTCTATGAAAGTATATGTTGTAATAGAATGTATAAACTTGTCTGTGGTAGTTAAGTTTCGAATGAGTGACCTTAAGCCTGTATTCTGATAAACAAAGCCACAGAAGAATGCCCCGAGAAGCATTCTTCAGATAAAGGATTTGCCACAGAAGCAGTCTTTTATGCAAAAACACCAAACACCAAATAGATAAGTTTCTATCATAACAACTTAGTGGAAAAGTACTAGATGTAATTCTAAACGCTTGATATGATTGGTTTAAATCATACGCCCAGTGATGTATGTAGCAAACAGTATATAAGCAGGAACAGTAGCAGAGATGGAGCGAGCGCGCGCTTCCAGAGAGCGTGCGCGAGAGCGCGCTTCCAGAGGACCACAGATGTACTAACCCATTGTGTTCTTCTGTAAAGACTTCGAGCTGACACAATAAAGACAAAGTGATTTAACCATTTGAATTTAATTAATCTCATCCTTGATCTACCTCCTTGACCACGATAAGAGGGATACACGTTTTATCCCCAACAATTGGTGACCCCGACGTGGAGGAGGGCGGATCTTGGATCAAACCAAAGAAAAGACGGTGACGGTTTAATCTCTTGGACATTCCGAGGCCTCAAAAAGACAAGGTAAGCAGAACCTTTTTCATAAAATCTGCCTAGGAAATATAGGGAATGTCTGAGAAATATAACCAAACCATCTGAAAATGTGTTAAAAGAACTAATTTGCGTAAAATGTGTCAGACGATTGAAATGATTTAAGGTGTATTCCATGACCCAACTTTAAAAAGAATAAAAGATACAACGAAAGTATTGAATAAAATTGTTTGTAATTAAAAACTTGCGGGTCAATTTTGCGGGATTTGTGTAAAGTGATACTAAGGGAGTAGTCTTTTGGAAACGAATTCAGCCTTAAGATTCTGGGCCATTATCAACTTTTACATAAAGGACTTCGTATAAATGCACCTCTGGTTTTAGCCTATGGTTATAAATAAATAAAAATTAAGATTGATCTCAGCATGATAACCGAACCGTATTTTTTGTCCTTCAAAGTGTTTGAAAGAAATAAATTGAGTACAAGCTCAAGCGTCATTTTGTAACAGACAAGATTGACGATTCGATATAGGCTACACAAATATAACCAATATGTGGCTATACTAGGGTTGCCAACTATCAGAAATTTAAATAAGGGACACCTTAGCGGCCCTCGCAACACAGGCCAATTTCTTTACCTTTTTTACACCTGCATTACTGCATTATTACTACACTTTAACATATAATATAGGCCTACTTGGTTGTAACAAGTCCTATCCATATACCAGACATGCATCTGTAATAAGCCCATGTACTAAGACACACAAACCTGAATTTGATCAGTTTTGTATTTTTGAGGAATACGTGGGAAACATTATCATTCAATAATTTATTTTGTCAGTGCAAAATAACAGTTCTTCAACACTATGTCGAACTTCAATTTAAAGTAAAATAACTACAGTTTCACAGTTTAAAGAACAATATAAAAACATATATAGTATAAAAACATTTAACATTAGTAGTAGTGCAAACATCTTTGGCCTGTACTTATTCTTCGGAATAAGTCATGCGTGCAAAAATCATCTTTTAACTGCAAACAAGAGAAGAAAAAAAACACTTTTTTTTACTTCAAAGGCCATGACTACACTTGTGTAGCCTACCAACAACTACTACAGAACTTGACATCATCTGAACAAAGGAAAAATCAATGAGCTGCTGTGAGCTCTTAAAGACTAAAAGACAAAATAAACTGCATTGTCTGTGCACACTGAAGCAGAAAATGAAAAATCCAGCAGCAGAGCCAATCGCATTGAGGCACAAGGGCCTATCTATCCTAGCAACACTGACAGCAATTCGAGTCATGACCAATGAGCTGAGTGCATTCTCGCACATAGAGTAGCCCACGCTTTGTTTTGACTCAAGCCAGGAAAACTGGCTATGAGGTGATTTTATCTGCACCAGACATTACGATTCAGCAGTGCACAATCATTAATCCAGCAACAGGAATGGTGTTACCCAATGATGGCACTCCTCATGACTGTGTTGTCAGAACACAGACTTTTCTTAAAGCACGTGATGACCTACACAACACGCTAATGTGTGCAAACCTTACATTGTTTGTAGATGGGTCCTGTTTCAGGGATGAGAACGGAAATCATGCTGGATTTGGAGTAGTGCAGCTAAGTGCGGATGGTACAGGAACTCCAATGATAATTCCAGGGGTGAATTATCACTGCCGGTGAAGAATAACAGGGGATTGGAGATGACAAAGTACTGTGTGACTAACTGAAATTGTCAGGTTTCTCTGCAGATATTGGGCCCAAGAAGACAGACGCACACAACCTCGAGCAACTAAAAACGAGATAACACCACAGAAATATAAAAGTGTAAGGATGCGCATGGGCAGGACCATTGCGCAAGGGGGGAAGTGGTGATGTATAATAATTTGGAAAGTATCAGTTTTTCCCCAATAGGGCACAATCGACCATAGGAGGGCCCATGCCGTTTGTATGAGGTCCGTACAATGGACCCCCGCTTGAACAGCTCAAGAGGGAACTGGCGAGCTATGTGTAACACTTAACCAGAATGTGCAAGATTATTTTCCAACAGGGGAAAAGGACAGACGACATTTATACACACACGAAGAAAGAATTACACAACCAGGAGCTATGTGCTCCCTCATCAATGGCAGATAGAGAGAATACACACACATAGAGGCATTACATAATCTGCCAAAGAAAGACCGTGGCTGAGTGATGTGCTAGTAACCTCTCCTCTGTCCATTGGTCCGACGTTGAGGCTACTTGGACCAAAGAAGAAGAAGCCAACATAATTTTGCGGTAAAAGTATCGTATGTTAGTCGATTAAATGTTTTGTACTACCATTACTGATTGAACCATGTGATGAGCACCCTATGCCTATGCCAACCATGTGGGAGATACCAGAACCTCCCTACACCCCCAACTGCCCGATTGGAAATCCCCACTGTAAACATGCCCAAGGAGGAGGGTCAGGATGGCGTTGCTGGGAGTGGGCTGCCATCTATCACCCAGAAAAGCCAAATCTCTTATTGGCCCTGAGAGATGATGAGAAATTCAGTAATGCCTATTGGTTTGGAGAGTCAGCGATTGTGCTGTATGAGGAGCTTGAGGCTCGTGGGTATACTCCAGCAGACATTAACTCTGATGGCACCTTGGGACCTGAACACCAAATGATTATGATGCCACACTGCAAAAAAGGAATTTCAAGAAAGTAAAAAAGCCTTGTTTCTGGGGAAATTAGTCTTATTTTTTGTCTAAAAAGAAAATTAATCTTGTCAAGCATGTTTTGCATTAGAAAAGTGATCTTATTTTAAGAAAATATATCTAACTTTTTCTTAATTAGACATTCCAGCTAATATTGAGCATGATTTAACCAATAACAAGCTACAACAATGGTTTGGATGATATCCCAGCAGAGGAACAATATTTTTTTCCTTATTTTAAGATTAAGACCATTTGTACAACTTCTTAATTTAAGAATTTCATGAAAGGACACCAATTAAAGTTTGTTCATCTATTTTTATTAAAGATGTGTGGCTATCACACTAGTGGAATCATTATGTTGACAGAAAACAGAACCTGCCTCTTCACATTTCATCAATCAATCAACTTCCCATATTATTACTATTAAGAGAATTGCAGTCTGGTAACATACAGCAAAATACAAATGACTGTGCTGAACAACAACTGCATACACACACACATACACAATGGCAAAATAGTTTAACATGACCCTTAACACAGCAAAATACAAATTACTCTGCTGAACAAAAAACTGCACGCGCACGTACACGCACACACACGCACACTCTCACACACACACACACACACACACACACACACACACACACACACAGGCAAAATATAGTTTAACATGCATGAGAAAATCATGCATGAGCCATGTAGCACTCATATCATATCATATCATATCATATCAGCTCTTGTCGGCCTATAAGTAACAAGAAATTGCAACGCAAAAGTGTCAAAAATACAGCTGTATCTATAAACAATATTTAATCACAGTTGGTCCACCAAAAGGCACCACATGAAAGTGAACCTTTTACAATGCATCAGATGAGGCTTTGTGTAGTCCAATCACATCACCCAGGTAATATTTCATAGGGACATACTCCATATCCTTGTGAGTAAAACTGTAATATGGAGTGAAATCTACAAGGTTATCGGCAGATATCAGTTCAGTTGCTTGTGCCATGTTTGGGATTTCTATTTTATATGCCATGTAATCTTTATCATAACAAATAGTATTGTGCTGCTGGAACTCAAAACAATATAATGATGAATTTATTACATAGATATTTCTTACCAGTCCAAATTCAGGTAAATTATTAGAATTAACAGCACTCACAAGTAATGACTTCTCCCGTATATATTTGTTTCCATTTAGATTAATCCATTTAACAGATACTGCATTGTTTACTTCATCATTTCCAAGGAAGGCCCTCATTTTTTCTTTTAAGTATGACATGTTGCTTATTTCTGATGTTGGTCCCGAATTACACTCATTTGCAAAAATAGGGTGTTCAGAACTACTTGCATTCTGACAACATTCATACATTTGATTATGCCTTATTAAAGACTTGCAAACATTTTTTTAATTAATTTTTGAGGCCCATTGTTTAAAAAAGCAATGTTTTGATTCGAATCTCATGCACATGTGACGGACCATTGGTCCCAGTAGTTTAATCTGGGATGGAGCATGAATCACATAGTGTTGTTTGGGAGTGATGTTGTTATCTGGGAAAAGGTTCTTCATATGCTTTAAATGCTGTTCAATGAGTGTTTTCATTGTGTTAATAGTCTGTAGACCAATAACAGGAGCAAACAACATTTGAACAATCTCTACAAGTTCAAGAATGATTGTGTAGTATTCACTACCTTTAATGGAATGTAAGTACATTTACTCAAGTAGCCTACAGTACTTAAGTACAAATTTAATTGAGGTACTACTACTAGTACTTGTGACCCTGACATGAACCCGTCTGGACTGCTTCATTTTTTCTCCTGAACCCAAGATGATAGAGGGGTGGTGATTCTGTCTCATAACAGCAGCAATAACCAGCCATTTATTATCACATACACACGACGTAATATTAAATATTGTGTAATTCAATAATGTTATTTATAGAAATTAATTTTGGGCAAATGCGAAATAAACTTATTACGGCCGGCCACACCCCCCTCCCCTGGAGAAGATGGTATAATCCAAATGTGGGGACGCAGTTTTTTTTTACCCTACCGCGTAACGTTACCGCCAAAACGTTGAACGACCGTTGCATTTGAAGTGCACACACCTGCGGCTGTGACTACTCTGAGGTAGTTTGTGGACGTCAACGAAGACAAATTATGGATGAACTGGACGACATTGCAATTGGCACACTCAGAGGTAAGATATTATATGTTGTATTAACGTTATGTCCAAGTTATGTCGTGTTTTACGTAGCTAACCTAGCTTGGCAAATTGGGGGGTGGGGGAAGGGGTCGACCGAAGGTTTTCAACTGTGCGAGTCGGCCGCATGTAAACGCCAGTGATAGTTATGCCGGGCAGGTTGTGTTTCCTGACAGAATTTCACCGGGCATAGTGATCTTATTATTATGCTTTCAATTCACCCAGTACTCTTGAAACGGAATGATAGCCTGTAGCAAGAATGAGCAACATGTCAGAACATTATGCTAATTGTACAGGAAGTGTCACAATGTAAAAATGAATCAGTAAAATAATGTTATGTACACAAGGCTGAGTGAATTCAGTGATAAATTCAGTGATAAGTTCAGTGTCTTGGCACTAACTGTATTTTCTCTATGTTCCAGCTGCTAATATTGGAGAGGACTTACTGCCTTCACTCTCCCGGGATGACATCAAAGATCTGTTTCCCGGTCCTGAAAATGTCCTGAGGCGCCGGGCTATATGGCTTGTTGTGAATAAAGAAGAAAAGGTCAGTTATATACCTATTACAGTATAACAAACCTCAGTACACCTCTGTGCCATATCACTAAAATGTTAAATAATTATACATCTGGTCCATTTAATAACATTTTATTTATCTTTAGCCAAAACTCAAGAGGAATGAAGCTAATTCATTTGAAAAAGAGAAATGTTTGATCAATTAAAAAATAATGAAAGGTCCACATTAAGAACCAACTATAACAGCTTTGTTCTTCTTGGGATTTGGCTAGAAACAAATGCAATTGCATTAAATTGACAGTATTTGTAATTATTTAACATTTTGGTGATATTGCACAGGGGTGTACTCCTGTTGTATATGCTTTGAGACCCATTCAACAATTAATGTAAAATTAAGTGCTTATGCAACTTTTTAAAAATCCTCTAAATCATAATGCATGTTCATTTAACTAACAAGTAAAGGCACACATTATGATATACAGTTATCCTATGAAATGTCTAAGTGTAAATGTATTTTAGGCAGAGACTGCTGCTGAAATACAACAACCATTAACCACTGGAGGCAGTGACATTTCGAAAGAGGAGCCCAACATTTCAAAGTTTGTGACTATGTCCAACCCAGAATACATAGTCTTCACAGACAGTGAGCTTGAACAGGCGCGACGCTCCTACTTCGAGCAGAAGCGGCTGGGGACTGAGCACGGCATGGCCTTATCCAAGGAGCTCTTCTGCCGACTCATAAGGAACACAATGACTAATATGATTTCAATCGCAAGAGCCACAGAGGACTCCAGATACCCCAGCAAACATGAGGTCAATGCCATGGCGAAGCGATTGGTGGCGTACTACCCAATGATAAAAGACAGGTCATCATCAAACAGTGAGTGGGTAAGTAGTAGCTTTTTCTCACTATTGCTCATATTTGATGTTTATGGTGAAAACCTGGGTCTGTTTTTGGGTCATCTTTTAATGTTTACTATTTGTACCCGCCAGGAACATGTTGCTAAAAAGCTCATGAAGAGACTCTCGAATGACAGAAGTCCAAGGAAGGCCAAGGTTCCTCCTTCAAAGAAACTGCGGCAGGATGGGGAAATCGATACAGATGTTACAACAAGTGACTACGATGGAGATTCCAGTGCATCAACCATTATTCTGGAAAAGTCACCTGTTGGAGCCAGCACCCCAGTGCAACACCAGGATAGCAGTGATGAAGCATGTATGTATTTAATACAATCTGTATGCATCTATCTGTCTTTGGTAGAGAAACCTTTTTAAGAAAACATACGCCACCAGCAAGTGGACATGCAACAGCTTTGTGTCTGTCCAGAGATTTGAGTATTTCATTGTTCAATATTGCAATATAATAACAAGTGCAGGCGTAAATGAATAAACCCTGTTACTTCCTGAGTTTCTCCCTAACAGTCTAACACCCCCCCCTCTCTTTTTTTATGCCTTCAGGTGGTTCATTTGACCTCTTGGACAGCCAGCGAACCCAGGCAAGACACTACAAGACTCTTCAAATAATTTAAGTCCAAGAAGCCGAACAAAGCTGCGGTAACCCATTTGCTGAACCTGGAGTTCGAGTCTAGAAGACGCTTCATCACCTCTGATGTTTTGAAGGAGCAAGACAGACCGACAAAGATTTTAGAGGCTTACCCATGTTTCAGAGAAATGGATCACGTAAGTAATTTAAGTAGAAATAGAGTAGAATAGAAAGCCTTTGTTATTGTATTCAATACAAAGGAAATAAAGTAAATGATCGCCCCCTGTAAACAGTTCATTATCAAACTGTTTAACCAGGACTCCCAATGGAGATTATTTTGTATTTATCTGTATATGAATGTTTTTTTCAGGTCCTGGATGAGCTGCAGAGAATTATTCAACCTACCAATTCCCAGTACATCTCTGAGATGAAGGACAGATGGGAAACCTTCTACTCAAAGGTCCAGTTTTACGCTATCATGAAGAAAGCAATGAAGCCGCCAAAAACTTTGAATGGAGGTGAGTTCACAATGCCTTGATTTGTCAAAGTTTATATTTTGCGATCTCATGGCGAGTGGTTATTTATGGCACTGCTTGTATTGTGCCTTTTCTGTCAAACCAGTGGAGCATGCCGCAGCTGTGTTCAGAGCCCTGCCACTGCTCTTCCCATCCAGCACCATGCCACCTAAGAAGCTGGGCGCAAACAGCGAGGCTCTTTTTCATGTCCTCACGGTGAGACTTGCTGTAGTATTTTATACTGTATGTTGCAGTTATTCATACATATATTATATGTTCTGTTTGGTTATTTTTTGTGATAGGCTTTTGTCATTTTCACAATGACAAAAGTTAAAATAATATAAGATAACTTTATTCATCCCCGAAAGAAAATTCAGTAGTCAACAGCTCACATTATAAAAAAAAAACATATACACACACATAGACATATTATTCAGAATTCAGAATTAAAAAGTCTTATTGCAGTAGGAATAAAGGATAAAGTGTTGTCCATGCTGTAATTTATTGAAACTTGCTGTGGTGTGTTCAGTATTTGCAATGTTCAGCAAAGAATATATACAAAATATTTTCCCTCAGATATCAGGGGTTAATGTGGCTAGATTTTTTTATGGATGTAGAATCATGATTTGACCATTTAGTGTCCTAGTCCAGGTCAAGGTGTGTGTTACTTGTGTTTTTCTAATCTTCTACATTGACTTTTGTCATCTAGACTTCAGAAGACCCCAATGGTTTCCTGCGCCAACGACCCCAGTCTTGTCCAGTTGTGGTCGTTACTGAGGACAACTGCATGATAGCCATTGGAAGCACCCCAGTGACCACCTTCGACAGTGAGAGGTTTCACAAGGGACTGCTCTACCTCATGGCATATTATTATGCCCTTCACCTCACTTACCCGAAGTGTATTGCCACACTGCTCTCAGTATTGCAAGCTGAAACAGTGCATTTGGAATTATGTTTTAATAAAAAAAATGCTAAAAATAAGAATGCCTCTGGTGCCTTAATTTAAGACTATGTCACTTATTTTTATTATGCTGTTTGAAGAAATTGTGTCTTATTGTAAGCTTTTTTTGCTAATTATTTATCTTGATTTAAGGTATACATTCTTAAAGTCAGCTCAATTAAGAGAACAATGTATCTTGTTTGAGGAAATTGTGACTTATTGTAAGCTTTTTTTGCTAATTATTTCTTATATTAAGGTATACATTCTTAAAGGCAGCTCAATCAAGAGAACAAAATACTCATTTTAAGTTAATCTATCTTAAATAACTAACTTTGTATTGCTTGTTATAAGCACAACTTACTTACTTAAGGCATTTTTGTCTAGTTTTAAGACCCATTATGGTTTCTCAGTGGCTAGATTTATGTGCTAGTTTTAAGAATTCTAGTCAAGCAAAATTGGCTTACCCCATTGGCAGATTTTTTTGCTTGATATAAGACAATTTGATTAGATTTAAGAATATTTGTCTTATTTCTAGTGGGGTTGTTTTTGCAGTGCACAAATTGTAGAAATCATCACCAATGCCGGACATGCACCAACCCCTGAAGAAGAAACCCCCATGTAACTATATTGTGATAAAATGTTTAGAAAAAGCTGCCAATTCACTATTGCCAAAATGCTAGGATGTTCTTTCCTCTTGATAGAAGGGTAAAAAGTAAAATGTATTAAAATGAAGGAGTATCGCTTAAGATGGATATCGGACAGAGACATGTCCTCATCAGCAGCAGACTCAGTCTAGAGTTCTGTGGTTTTGCCTATTGGAGGTTTTCCTGGTGATTAAGTAAGAGCTCTGACATCATTGCTTACCGCTGTGCCAGTATTATAACCCTGATAGTTAGAGTAAATAAAATTAAGAAAACTGGGTTTGCAATGTGTACCTGCTTCAGGTATTGAGTGAAGATATCACCCATACAAGCTTGAAATACCGCTGTATAGTGTTGATCCCAAGAAGGGATCAAAGGAGGGAATTGTGGGAATTTGACATTAATTCTATGAAAGTATATGTTGTAATAGAATGTATAAACTTGTCTGTGGTAGTTAAGTTTCGAATGAGTGACCTTAAGCCTGTATTCTGATAAACAAAGCCACAGAAGAATGCCCCGAGAAGCATTCTTCAGATAAAGGATTTGCCACAGAAGCAGTCTTTTATGCAAAAACACCAAACACCAAATAGATAAGTTTCTATCATAACAACTTAGTGGAAAAGTACTAGATGTAATTCTAAACGCTTGATATGATTGGTTTAAATCATACGCCCAGTGATGTATGTAGCAAACAGTATATAAGCAGGAACAGTAGCAGAGATGGAGCGAGCGCGCGCTTCCAGAGAGCGTGCGCGAGAGCGCGCTTCCAGAGGACGACAGATGTACTAACCCATTGTGTTCTTCTGTAAAGACTTCGAGCTGACACAATAAAGACAAAGTGATTTAACCATTTGAATTTAATTAATCTCATCCTTGATCTACCTCCTTGACCACGATAAGAGGGATACACGTTTTATCCCCAACAGTAAGGAAAGACGACAGTTGGTTAGAAACAGCACGTTCAATAGTTTTGGAAAGAAAAGGAAATTTCCTTTGGAGTGAATTCAACTGAGCCAACTGAAGTAAGTATGAACTGTGAGTTTTATATTTTTTTCCAAGTTTTATAATGTCAACCTGCTTGTCACAACCTTAAAGTTCCACCCTGTTAGGCTACTTTATTAAGAAAATGAATTACGTTTTATAATTTCAAAACTAGCTTTATATAAGAAGTAAAATGCTGTTCACATGTTGGGTCTCATGCTAGCTAGATCATGATCACTCGCAGAGCTAGGGCTAACATAGTTGAAAAAATCCCCCCCTGTTAGGTTAACACAACTAACAGGGGGGAACCTAACAGGGTGGAAATGTTGATAGAAAATGTAGTAAATAAATTATTTATATTATGTATGTATATATATATTGTTAGAATATCGTGAAAAAGTTCAATATTTTTTGTCACTCATTTCAGAAAGTGAAACTCATATATTATATAGATTCATTACACATAGAGTGAAATATTTCAAGCCTTTATTTCTTGTAATTTTGATGATTATGGCTTACAGCTAATGAAAACCCAAATTCAGTGTCTCAGAAAATTAGAATATTGTGAAAAAGTTCAATATTGGAAACTCGTGGTGTCACACTCTAATCAGCTAATTAACTCAAAACACCTGCAAAGGTTTCCTGAGCCTTTAAATGGTCTCTCAGTCTGGTTCAGTAGGATACACAATCATGGGGAAGACTGCTGACTTGACAGATGTCCAGAAGACAGTCATTGACATCCTCCACAAGGAGGGTAAGCCACAAAAGGTAATTGCTAAAGAAGCTGGTTGTTCACAGAGTTGCTGTATCCAAGCATATTCATAGAAAGTTGAGTGGAAGGAAAAAGTGTGGTAGGAAAAGGTGCACAAGCAACAGGGATAACCGCAGCCTTGAGAGGATTGTCAAGCAAAATCCATTCAAGAATTTGGGGGAGCTTCACAAGAGTGGACTGAGGCTGGAGTCAGTGCATCAAGAGCCACCATGCACAGACAAATCCAGGACATGGGCTACAAATGTCACATTCCTCGTGTCAAGCCACTCCTGAACCAGAGACAACGTCAGAAACGTCTTACCTGGGCTAAGGAGAAAAATAACTGGACTGTTGCTCAGTGGTCCAAAGTCCTCTTTTCAGATAAAAGTAAATTTTGCATTTCATTTGGAAATAAAGGTCCCAGAGTCTGGAGGAAGAGCACAGAATCCACGTTGCTTGAAGTCCAGTGTGAAGTTTCCACAGTCAGTGATGATTTGGGGTGCCATGTCATCTGCTGCTGTTGGTCCACTGTGTTTTCTGAAGTCCACAGTCAACGCAGCCATCTACCAGAAAATGTTAGAGCACTTCATGCTTCCTTCTGCTGACAAGCTTTATGGAGATGCTGATTTCATTTTCCAGCAGGACTTGGCACCTGCCCACACTGCCAAAAGTACCAAAAGCTGGTTCAATGAGCATGGTATTACTGTGCTTGATTGACCAGCAAACTCGCCTGACCTGAACCCCATAGAGAATCTATGGGGTATTGTCAAGAGGAAGATAAGAGACACCAGACCCAACAATGCAGACGACCTGAAGGCCGCTCTCAAAGCAACCTGGGCTTCCATTACACCTCAGCAGTGCCACAGGCTGATCGCCTCCATGCCACGCCGCATTGATGCAGTAATTCATGCAAAAGGAGCCCCAACCAAGTATTGAGTGCATAGAAATGAACATACTTTTCAGAAGGCTGACATTTCTGTTTAAAATATCATTTTTTATTGATCTTATGTAATATTCTAATTTTCTGAGACACTGAATTTGGGTTTTCATTAGCTGTAAGCCATAATCATCAAAATTACAAGAAATAAAGGCTTGAAATATTTCACTCTATGTGTAATGAATCTATATAATATATGAGTTTCACTTTCTGACATGAGTGACAAAAAATATTGAACTTTTTCACGATATTCAAATTTTTTGAGCTGCACCTGTATGGTGGAGATTGCCTCCGTCTCTTGAGTTCATGCTTGGTCATTATAAGGAGAGAAATTTCTCTGCTCAACAATTGGCGTCACAAACAAGATCCACATCAACCACCCGTTTGCAGCATATCATATCCGGCATTGGACGGTGAGTATTTTGGTTTACCACGTCCTTAGGTAATGCTGAGATTTGTATGCTGTTTATAGGTGAAGTTACAAGAGGATAAAAGAACAGTACATTTTGACTATAAAAACATGGTAAAGGCCTGGTGAATCTAATGAGAACAATTGCCAGCAAAAATTCCCTTTTTGGGAAGTACAGGGGGCAGATCCTATAAACACTGTTATCTGATGATTGGTTTTTGCTTGTTATCTGTTGAGCACATAGACCTCTATAAAGTGGGGCAAAAGACCTCTATAAGGGTGACAGTTGAGTTTAAAATCTTTTCATGTAGCCAAAGGAGAAGGCCTCTATTAAGAGGCAATATACCTGCAGCGGTAGCTGGCAGAGGAAAAAGAAACGGACCTCAAGGAAAAGGCACAAAGTCCTCCGGCTGTAAGCTGAGAGGCAAAATGTGGTATAAAGTCCAGACCTTAATAAGGTAGAAGACCTTATAGGAGGGATATAAGTCCTGCAGCAACGGCTGGTAGGCACACACCCACAGGGAGGCTAAGGGGCTAAAGAGCACATAGTATGCTTGTCTCATCTTTTTGTGTATTTTTTATGTATGTACTGTGCACAACAGATAGCAGGTAGCAGGATTGTTGTTGGAGTGCTGAGGTATTTATTTTGTGGGCCCAACCAATATTGTGTTTTATTACTTCATAGTGTGACTTGGGTAACCATACTATAATGGCAACAAGTGGCTATTCGGAGTCGCCTGGTGATGTGATTGAAAAATGGAGTGAAGGAAAAAGTAAAAATGAGCCTATGGAGGAAATAATGTTTAACGAAATTAAGGAATTAGTGGCAGACAGCATAAATAAATGCGTAAATGATAAAGTCAAGCCCGAGTGAGCAAGTCAAGTCAAGTTATTTAAAAGTGCTTTACAGAATAATAAAAAAAAGATTGATTGATTGATTTGACGGTACAATTAAAACTATATAAAATACATTAAAAAGTAGTTAAATTCAGTTTAAAAAGATAAAACAGTTTATCATCTATTAAAAATATGCATAAAAAAATAGAAAAATAATAAAAGATTGCAAAAGGTGCATTGCAGCACTTTAAAAAGCAAACAGAATAGAAAGGTTTTTACCCAGAAAAGTGAGCGAAAAACCCACTGCAAGGGTTATTTCTCCTGACTCATTTTCCTATAGAACTCTATGGGGAAAAAAGTCAGGAGAAACAACCCTTAAAGGGATCCATCCACATCTACTCCATATCTGGCCGCAGAGTGATGGTTTGGGGCTCGTTTGATACCTTAGACCCTTGATGACGTACAGCCATTTCGCCAGTCATGTGTTCCATACTGTACCAGCGTAATTTACAGCTGAATCTAGTCTTAGCCCCCGATTTTCATAGAAATCAGTTCAAATGCAGAGAGGTTATAGTATCGCTTGTAACAGTACCTGAAAATAAGATATTGAGAGTCTTTTGATGTTGATTGGTCACAGACTTCAGGAAGTAACAGCATGCAAAGGATATGCCACCAAATATTAAATATGATACTTTAAAAATATGTTAAAGCAAAATATTCAAATTTTCTGAGACACTGAATTTTGGGTTTCATTAGCTGTAAGCCATAATCATCAAATTTACAAGAAATAAAGGCTTGAAATATTTCACTCTATGTGTAATGAATCTATATAATATATGAGTTTCACTTTCTGAAATGAGTGACAAAAAATATTGAACTTTTTCACGATATTCTAATGTTTTGAGCTGCACCTGTATATATCTTGGAGCTGTAGTGCGAGAAAAAAGAAGCTCATACACATTTTGAAAAATGGATTTCCATGACTTCTGTGTATACATGAAAAAGTGAGGAGAAAATCTGGTATTGAAATGAAGCATTTTAATTCCAAAGCACACAGTATACCTTGAATAACGAATAACAGACAATATAGTTTGATCAAAAGAATAAATATCTATAAATGTATTTTTGGCTGATAGGCATAACTATAACACTAAGTTTTGAAATGCATGCTAAAGTGTTCGAACACCCGCGCCTGCATTTGTGACAAGCTGTTAGATTCTAACTGAATATACTGCTACTATGTATCTGGGTTTACCTCGGTATGTGTAAAATAGATATAAGAGGTATATAAAGCAGTAAACCATAATCATAGTAGGCTGTGCTGTAATTGACCAGTGTATGCAAAAAACTTCAGTGTTTAAGATAGAAGTGGAGGCCAAGGGCCCCTCCCGCGCATATTTTTAATTTTGAGGTTGCGATGTATCTCTGAAGTGCAGCTGACGGTACACTCAGAGTCTCACTCTCTTGGTAGAGAATATAATCCCTATACTCACTGACAATAACAATAGCTGAGTCAAAACAGAGAAGACACGTAGACACCCAAAATATAATTTCTTTAAGAAAAATAGAGCTGAAATGGAGAGTGAATTACACCGCACAAAACCTAAACAGAGCTCAAAAACAAACCCTACGCTGCCTCCGTATGTGCAAATGCACCCTAATCTTGTGAGAAAAAGACTACTAACACTAATAAGGATTCAAATTCGGAAGATACTAAACAAATTGTGCAGGCTCTATTGATGATAGCGAAGAACGGAGACTCCAGATTAAGCAGCAGATGAAAGAACTGCGTATCAGTATTGAAAAGACCCTTAAAGCCGCTTGCCCAACAAAAACTAATTGAGACAAAATAAATGCATGAAAAAAAGAAAAAAAAAAGGTCAACAACCTGCAGATTATATGGATATGGTCAAAGAAATATTCGAGCAATATTCTGGTATTAAAGATTTTGAAGTAAATGCCCAGGGGCTATAGCAGTTGCTTTTGTGAAAGGTTTATTGCCAAAGATTAGACAACATGGTAAGCTTCTTTGTATTGCATGGAAATATGAAAATGCAGAGAAATGGATAGACAATATGCTGAACATTATATGAATTGTCAACAGCAAAAGAAAGAGAATGCTGAAGTAAAATCGTTGTCTATGCAAATAACGCATTTTGAGAGACAACAGAGGGGCCATGGTGGCCAACAGAGGGGGGTTCCTGGTGGAGAGGGCTAATCGGACAATTAAAGTATAACTAACAAAGCATCTCTCCTCTGTTTCCAGCAGGAACTGGGTGGCGGCTCTGCCAGCAGCCCTACTGACAATGAGAGCGGAACCAGGCCCCACTAATTTCTCCCTTTTTGAATTATGACAGGAGCTCCCATGAGAATTCCAGGGGCGATCTGCAGTGGAGAATTACAGGTGGCTGGAGACGCGTTGACAAATTACTGTGTGAATCTAACTGAAATTGTCAGGTCTCTCCGCAGATACAGGGCCCAAGAAGACTGGGAAGCAATCAACCTCGAGCAACTAAAAGCAGATAACACCACACACATATCAAGCTGGCTGACTGATAGTATGTGGCTTCATATTTTTTACTTCTACTCTGACCGTGTAGAGGAAGAACACCGCTGGGTTGATGATGACTCTGACTGACAGTGACGGTGGCAATAATATTAATCGTCAGTGGATAACACAACACCTGACGGATTTCAAATCACTGATTTACCATCAGAGAATACAATTAAGAGCAGGGATATCACCAGACAAACTAGTACTCAGTGTAAATAGTTTACCTTTTGCTGAATAATAATGTCCATAAAAACAAAGCAACCAGCGAGAATCCACTCTGTTACTGACATGGGGGATTGTCATGATATTCTTTGCAGGAAGTCGGGGCTGACCAGCCCTGACTGTAGACCCCCTTCATGGCATTAACGGAACCCAAGATAGAGGTGGATTGTCAGATAAAAATTACAGGGACAAACATAGTTATCACTTAAATCGTTATCATCAAATAACTAAGAAATACGCTGAAGAACTAAACATGTCTAATTGTTGGGTTTGTGTTCCTCACCCGCATAGCAGCGGAACAGGGAATGGAGATGATAGCTGTTTCTTTAGACTGGTGCTCGTATGAATTCTACCAAGATTATAATCCTGAGATAAAAATGAAAAGTTAGGAGAACCAGATAAGTGTGAAAATAACCCCTATAGCTATCTAAAAAGGGTTTTGTATGTTACCATGGAAATTGGAACAGATTTATAGGAAAAATGTGTGTCATCATACTGTACAATAAGATTTTCCAGACAATATGTACTGTTATTACTAAACCGGGTGGCACTAATTATACTATAGAACGTATGAGTGTTAATTGTTTGGCGCCCCTATATACATACAATATAACAATGTTTGTTTGTGGGAAAAAGCCATATGCATGGTTGCTAACCGGGTGGGGACGGGTTTGCGATGTTGCTTATGTAATTCCAGCCATAAGGCATTGTGCCAACCTTTATCCAGATCAGAACAGGTATAAACGGGATATTACTGATGGGGATATGGCTGCTTCTGTTACGTTCCCAATGTATGGAGTGGGTCGAACAATCACAGAAATTAAACACATGGCTGTGATAATCGAATCTGTAGCCAATAACACAACCAATGCAATACCGTGTTCAGGAATATAAGTATTTAGGCATCTGGCTAGACTTTAATCTATCCTTCCGCCACCATATTACATATCTAAGAAACAAAATTAAACCTAAAATCGGATTTCTATTTAGAAATAAATCCTGTTTCACCCTGGAGTGTAGAAAAAGGATTATACAGACAAATATCTTGCCAATTATTGACTATGGCGATACCCTGTACATGCACGCCTCAGCCACTATCCTAAATTCCCTTGACCCAATTTATCATAGTGCCTTAAGGTTTATTACCGGCGAAGGGTTTAGAACCCATCACTGCCTGCTCTACCAAAAACTGGAGTGGCCCTCCCTTGAGCTCAGGAGAAAACATCATGGAGTCTTATTTACATATAGAGCTCTCATTGCCAAACTACCTTTGTATCTATCCAGCCTCCTTTGTATCTATCCAGCCTACGAACATTTAAAGAATTATTAGCTGTTACATATGGGACTGTAGCTTGTAATTGTCACTGATTAATTGACCGCGCTGCATCTGTTTAATTTGCTTATTGTATCTAGATAACTACTGTACTTTGCACTTCTGTACCTATCACTATATTTACTACTTTTAGTACCTTTGCTACTGTATTTATTGTATATGTTGATTGTAAGCAGGGCACATCTGTGAAAGAGACCTGGTCTCAGTATGTTCTTCCCTGTCGAAATAAAGGTTTCAATCAATCAATCAATACCGCTGAATTGATGGCGGCCAGAACTGTTATTTTGCTTATCGTGCAGCTCTGGATTATATTCTGACATCTCAAAGTGGCATATGCGCTGTGGTTGGTAAAGAATTTTGTGCTTATATTCCTGATAATGAAGATAACTTCACTGATTTTGTTGAACATATTCACAAAGCAGAAAATGAGATTCACCAAACACTTCCTCTTTGGAAGTGGGATGTTTTTGGATGGCTGAGAGGTAATTGGGAGGGACTTGGCACTGTTATCGTGCAAGGACTGCTGCTGCTGCTCCATTTCATACTGATGCTGATAATGTGTGCTTTTAACCTTCTCACCCGATGTGCCAGAAAGGCTACTTCTGTGAATGTGGAGCTCAACACTCTACAGGTCTCGCCAGCAGCCCCACAGGTGTCTGGAAGCGGTGACGACATTTGATAGAACCGAGTGAGCCGGCAGAGATTGAGTGTGTAGTGGTGCAGTGCCAATGACAGGTAAGACCTCCACCTCGGATGCGACCTAAGACAGGCCTGTTTCCGACTCTTGACCTCTTGACCGTGCAGTGCTTCAGATGTAATTTTGAAAAAAATTGAAACAAAAAATGGGGGATTGAAGAGAAGGATGTTTTCAGCACACTAGTATAATCACAGTAATAGAGAAAAGATCTATCATTGTACAATCATACCAATTGAAACGTATATTACAAACAGAGAAGTAGCAGGAATGTGGGGTCTTGCTTATCTGAAGGTCTCTGTGTTTATCTCTCAGTCAGCCGAAGCGAACCAGAGACTAAATATACATCTGTGTGTGTAAGGGGTGTGTGCGTGCATCTTTCTGTCTTTCTCTTTCTCCCTACTGTCTATCTTCTCTCTATGAAACTGCAGGCCTATGGCCTCTGACCCACAAACCAGGCACAAGGCACATCTTATCGCTAGAGAGCCAGAGGAGACACTTCCTGAAAACAACACGACCCTGTGAGACCAAATAGTATTGAAAACTGTTTGTGTGACGTTAAGGGCTAGGGGTCACTGTGCGCTCATCCAATATGTATGATCTAACCAATCATTGACTTTGTATATTCCACTCTATGCCTATGTATTAACTGTGCACCAATTAGAGGTAGGATAAACTATGTATTAGATTTTTGATTATATATGGCGGAGATTGCCTCCGTCTCTTCAGTTCATGCTTGGTCATTATAAGGAGAGAAATTCCTCTGCTCAACAATAATATGCCTTGGCATGCTTTGCATTTTTTGTATTTTAGCAAGGCTATAATTGCATTAGTTCTGGATAAACTTTATCAAACTTGTTTTCACTTTCCTACAAGTTAACGTGTCGTATGCTTGTATTTACGGTTTTGATAAAGCATGCAAATTATTGAAGAAACGTGTCTGTCTCATCCTATTACTTGGTTGCAGTATAAGCAACCTCAATGTAGGGTTCTGTGTTGTGCTGAAGCGATACATTGTATTCAGTTTTGAAATCTTTCTGCTGCCTGGGATTTAGGCCTACCATAGACTAATTGGCTATCTTTATTTTTTTGATGGTGACATCATACAAAACTGCCCCTCCAGAAATGCCATGCTAAAATCGCCACTGGTTATATGTCACGTCTTTCTCATTATAGCCAAAATTGTGTCTACCTGTAGACTGGATTTTGCTTGGCAAAGCAATGACTTAATAAAATAGATCCACATTAATCAACACTCTCTTTGAACTTACAAATTAATCATGTATGAAAACGGTTAAATAAAATATGTCATATGGCACGTCTATGTTGTAGACGCCTTTTATCCGGGCTATAAAAGAGCTACAAGAGATCTTAGATGCTTAGATCTGATTTAGTGGCTCTTTAGATTACATTATAGACATTTAGCAGACGCTCTTATCCAGAGTGATGTACATAGTGCATTTCCGAACTAGTAACAAGTGCGTTAAAACAATCCTAAAAAGGCAAACATGAATCTAAGTACTAGGCGCAGTCAGTATGATTGGGGATTTAAAAAATATATATATTTTTTTTAATTTTCTTTTGGGGGGGAATGACACAATTTTGATAACAATAGTCACAAGGAGGTAGGGAGGGGTGGAGAGAGGTGCAGCTTGAAGAAGTGAGTCTTCAATCTGCGCTTGAAAGCGATCAGACTTTCTGCTGTTCTGACCTCCACGGGGAGCTCATTCCACCACCGTGGGGCCAGGACAGACAGACGTCGAGACCGGGTGCTAGTATGAAGAGGGGGGGTACCAGTCGTCCTGAGGAGGCGGAACGCAGAGATCTGGCAGGTGTGTAGGGTCTGATGAGCTTTTGGAGGTATGGAGGGGCAGATCCTCGGACTGCCTGGAAGGCGAGCACCAATGTTTTGAATTTGATGCGGGCCATCACCGGTAGCCAGTGGAGGTCAATGAGCAGGGGGGTGACATGGGAGTGTCGGGGGAGGTTGAAGACCAGGCGCGCTGCTGCGTTCTGGATAAGCTGAAGGGGTCTAATGGCCGATGCTGGCAAGCAAGCCAGGAGAGAGTTGCAATAGTCCAGGCGGGACAGCACCATCGCTTGGACCAGGAGCTGGGTTGAGTAGGTGATGAGGAAGGGGCGGATTCTCCTGATGTTGTACAGGAAGAACCTGCATGCACGGGTTACCACTGCGATGTTCTCGGAGAGGGACAGCCTGTTGTCCATCACGACTCCGAGGTTCCTGGCACAGGGCGTTGGGGTCAGTGGAGTGTCTCCTAGGGAAATAGAAAGATTGAGAGGGGGAGAGGTTAGAGCAGGAATGTAGATGAGCTCAGTCTTGCCTGGATTGAGCTTGAGATGGTGGTTGTCCATCCAGCTCTGGATGTCTCTCAGGCAAGCGGAGATGCCGGCTGACACCTGAGTGTCAGAGGGTGAGAAGGAGAGAAAGAGTTGAGTATCATCAGCATAGCAGTGGTAAGAAAGACCATGAGCAGTGATAACAGGGCCAAGGGATTTGGTGTAGGTGGAGAAGAGGAGGGGACCAAGGACTGAGCCCTGGGGGACTCCTGTGATAAGGGGACAGGGTGCCGATACTTTACCAGCCCAGCCAACCTGGGAGGAGAGTTCGGAGAGGTAGGACTTAATCCAGGCCAGGGCCGAGCCGCCGATCCCTGCTGCAGACAGGGACGACAGGAGGATGGAGTGATCTACGGTGTCGAAGGCGGCAGAGAGGTCTAGAAGTATTAGCACAGAGGAGAGGGAGGCTCCACGAGCTGCATGAAGCATCTCACTGACGGAGAGGAGTGCGGTCTCCATTGAGTGGCCAGGTTTGAAGCCGGACTGGTGGGGGTCTAGCAGGTTGTTCTGGGTAAGGAAAGATGACAGTTGGTTAGAAACAGCACGTTCAATAGTTTTGGAAAGAAAAGGAAGAAGAGATACCAGTCTGTAGTTTTGGGTGTTGGAGGGGTCCAACGTAGGTTCTTTCAGGAACGGGGTGATGTGGGCTCTCTTGAAGGATGAGGGGAAGCAGCCAGAGGTCAGGGAGGAGTTCACCAGGGAGGTCACAAACGGGAGGATATCTGGGGTGATTTCCTGGAGGAGAGATGAAGGGATAGGGTCGAGGGGACAAGTAGTGGAGCAATGGGAGAGTAGGAGATGGGATACGTCAGTCTCAGAAAGGGGAGAAAAGGTGGAGAAACAGGGGAGGGGACACAGAAGGGGTAGAGAGAGGAAGAGAGTGGAAAGCAGTGTCTGTGAGGGGAGGGGAAGTGGGGCAGAAGGAGCTGCGGATGTCTGCGATCTCATCGAAGAAATCTGCGAAGTCGTCTGCAGTGAATGAGGAATGAGGAGCAGGAGGGGGTTTGCTGAGGAGGGAGGAGAAGATAGAGAACAATTGACGGGGGTTAGAAATGTGTTTGCAAATTTTTGTGTGATAGTAAGTTACCTTGGCAGCAGTGACTGCTGTAGAGAACGTCGCTAGGAGAGACTGGTAGGAGGAGAGGTCTGATGCGTCTCTGGATTTCCTCCACATCCTCTCTGCTGCGCAGAGACCGGCCCTTGAGGTGCGCAGGGCGTCGGACATATCCATGGGCAGGGAGGAGATGGGCGTGTGGGCCTAGAAACAAGAGGGCAAGTGATGTGGAGAGCTGTGAGAAGGGTGTCAGATGCAGAGTCGATGGGGAGTTGAGAAAAGAGTTTGAGAGGGGGGAGGGAAGCAGTGACACAGGGAGCAAGAGAGGAGGGCGAGAGGGAGCAGAGGTTACGGCGGACAGAGACAGTGGGGGTGTGGGGACGGTGTGGAACAAGAGGAAGAGAGAAAGAAATGAAGTGGTGATCGGAGGCATGCAGAGGGGTAACAGTGAGATCAGAGCAGGGGCTGTTCCTCTGGAAGACCAGGTCTAGGAGGTTGCCAGCCTTGTGGGTGGGGGGGGGAGGGTTGGAGGGAGAGGTCAAAGGAGTGGAGAAGTGCTAGGAAGGCCGCAGACTGGGAGGCACCTAGATGGATGTTGAAGTCTCCCAGGAGGATCAGCGGGATGCCGTCCTCTGGGTAGGAGCCGAGCAGGGTGTCAAGCTCATCGAGGAAGCACCCCAGGGGACCTGGAGGGCGATAAACAACTATAATGTACAGGTTAATAGGGTGGTTGATAAACACAGAGTGGTATTCAAAGCTAGTAATAGATAGATCAGAGAGGGGGAAAACAGAGAATGACCATGAGGGGGAGAGTAGCAAACCAGTACCACCTCCGCGACCAGACGGCCGGGGGGTGTGAGAGAAGGAGAAGGTGGAGAGGGCAGCGGGAGTTGCCGTATTGTCCGGTGTGATCCAGGTTTCAGTGAGGGCGAGAAACTGGAGGGACAGGAAGGAGGCATAGCCGGAGATGAAGTCTGCTTTCCGTGTGGCAGACTGGCAGTTCCAGAGCCCCTCTGCGACGGTGAAGTTCTCGCAGGGAGTCAGCGAGGGGTAGCGGAGGTTGGAAGGGTTGCGTCGTCATAGAGGGCCACATCATTGGAAGCGGGTTCTGAATGGAAGGGAGCAGACAGGGATAGGGAGAACACACATAAACTGGGACAGAGCGACACTAGTGTCGCTCTGCCACTAGTCTTTTGAAGTGCACACGGCTGATTGCAATTGGCTAACAGCCGTGTGAGACACTTCGTAAGCACGGATAAATAATTATTACCACTTAAAAGGCACAAAAACCTGAAACTAACAGCCTATCCAATCAAACAATCCAGCAAACAGCCAAACGCAGAACAAACAAACTAGTAAAGCAATTGGTAAGATGAGCGTTCAACAAGGTCTAATTAAAGTCTAAAATAAAATCATACAAGCAGCGGCTAGTATGCTTAAAAACGTCACTACCTGTCACGGGACGGTTAAAACGGTGTAAGGATCTGACTTTCGCTTGTATTGTACCTTTATTATATTATATGATTATTATTTATTCTCACCTGTATGTATTGTTTAGTTTTAGTTTTTCCATCTGACTTGTTTACTTTCCCGTTTTGCCTAGTTGTCACGTGTCTGCCTGTTTACATCTGATCTGTCAATCCCTGTTTACATCTCTATACCATTCAGGTGATCTCATTGGTGTTCGGGTTCCCTCTTACTTCGCACCTGTCTCTGTGTACTTAGATTTACTAATTACCACTAACATACTAACGATTGATTAGATCTACTAACTCCACTAACAAACTAATTTGTATATTACCACTAACTCTACTAACGGCAGGGGTGTGTATAGTTACTAATCTCACTAATATATTAGAGCGCACATTTTCACGCTGTTCTGTCCTTGCTAATCATTCTCAGCTGCATCTGATCTTCTCTCCCTGTCATCTTAATCTATGCACAATTTCCTGAAACTCCAGGTCATCTGTTATCGTGTGTATGTTTGGAATCCAGTCCGCGTTTTCCCTAGTTGTCTCCGTGATTGTTTCAGTGTTCCCAATTGTATTTCAATTGTCTCTTGTTTGGATCCCCGCCCTTTCACACACCTGATTCCCTTTGTGTCATTTGTACCTTGTGCATTTAAGCCCTGTGTTACTTCCAGTCTGTGTCAGAACGTTGATTGTCTTTTCCAGTGCCTACGAAATACTAAAGCCTGAGATCAGTTAATTATTCCGAGATACCCTTTGAACGACTATTCTTTTGCCTTGCCCTTATCTGTCTAGTTTGCCTTACGATTTTGACCACGCCTGTATTACGACCATTCTCCTGCCTTATCCCTTGGTACTGCCTGCACTCTGATTCCCTGGTTTTTCTATTTTCTGGATTGTCCCTCATTGCCCTGTCGCCTGTCGTTTTTGTACCTACCTACCTCTGATCTCCTGGCTTGACTCCTGAACGAAATAAACAACTCCTTTTTGCCTTATCCTGTGGTCTGCGTCTGGGTCCTTCACACGAACGTAACAGTACGTTCTGACCAGACATGGACCCAGCGGACCCAACCCACCTGCACGCCGCACTCCTGCGGCAAGGAGCCATGATTGGTCAGCAACAGGCATGTCTCGAGTCCGTGACCCAAGATCTCCGGTCTCTTATGGCCTGCGTTAAGGAGCTGGTTACCAACGTGCATCCCTCCGCACCTACCAACGCACCCCAGCCACCACCGGTGCAACCTCCTCCCATCCGGGAGCCTCGCCTGCCCCCACCGGAATGCTTCGACGGGGAACCGGGGGAATGCAGACCGTTCCTGACCCAGTGTAAGCTGGTGTTCCAACTACAGCCGAACACCTTCCCCACTGAGCAAGCCCGAGTAGCATACATCATTACTCAGCTTACCGGGCGTGCCAAGAAGTGGGGAACCGCCACCTGGGAGGCGGGTCGGCCTTGCTGCAGTGGGGCCGAGGTATTTATGGAGGAGATGAGAAGGGTTTTTGATCCATCGAAGCACGGTCATGAGGCAGCTAGAGAGATGCTACGTTTCCGCCAAGGGAGAAACTCAGCATCAGACTATGCCATCGAGTTCCAGACGCTAGCTACATCCAGCGGCTGGGACAAGAAGTCGATGTTCGACGTCTTCCTCAATGGGCTTAACGACGAGGTGATGGACGAGATCGTGACCCGGGAACTCCCCTCCAGCCTGGACGAACTCATCGCCTTGGCCATCAGATTGGATACACGCCTCCGAGACCGGCAGCGTCCATTCCAGAGGACGCGTGCTCCTCAGTTCAGCCAGCGCAGCAGCAGGGTCGACCCCGTTACATCCAACTCCAGCAAGCCCCCTAACCACCGCCCACCTGAACAGGAGGCCATGGAGATTGACCGCTTCAGGTTATCGGCGGCAGAGAGGGCGCGCCGCATCAGGGATCGGGCTTGCCTCTACTGCGGCAAAACTGGACACTTTGTGGAGAGGTGTCCAGTAAAAGACCACGCTCACTAGTGGCCGGAGGAGCACTAGTGGGCGTCACACCAGTCGACTCCTCCAACCGGAACCGCACGTGCATCCCGGTCACCATTCAGTGGGGTACCAGCATGAAGAAGACCCGTGCCCTTATTGACTCCGGAGCTGAGGCTAATTTCCTGGACGCTGGGGCCGCGGCCCGTTGGGGAGTCCCTATAACACCTTTGGAACGCCCATTAGTGGCTAATACCCTCAGCGGGGAACATATCGCGGACATCACCCAGGAAAGCCTACCCATCAAACTGCTCGTCTCCGGTAACCATCAGGAGGAGCTCCAGCTCCACATCATCGATTCTCCCCACTCCCCTGTGGTCCTTGGGCATCCCTGGCTCAATCATCACTGCCCGGAGATCGATTTGCGGGGACATGAAATTGTAGGCTGGAGCCCATCGTGTGCAGTCAGCTGTCTCCAGAAGGCCCACTCACCTGTTCCCGTGTCCCCTTCAGAGGAGAACCCGGATCTGAAGGGGGTCCCGGCCAAGTACCATGATCTCAAGGAGGTCTTCTGCAAGGCGCGCGCTTCGTCCCTACCTCCACACCGCCCCTATGACTGCGCCATAAACCTGAGGCCTGGCACTTCCCCGCCTAGAGGCCGTCTGTTCTCCCTCTCCCGACCCGAGACGGAAGCCATGGAGAAGTACCTGTCGGAGTCGTTAGCAGCTGGCATCATCCGCCCTTCTTCCTCTCCGGCTGGAGCAGGATTCTTCTTTGTGGGGAAGAAGGACGGGTCTCTCCGCCCCTGCATCGACTACCGGAGCCTGAACGACATCATGGAGAAGAACCGTTACCCACTCCCGCTCATGTCCACTGCTTTCGAGCAGCTCCAGAAGGCCGTCGTCTTCACGAAGCTGGACCTCAGAAACGCATACCACCTGGTCCGGATTCGTGAGGGCGACGAGTGGAAGACGGCCTTCAACACACCTACTGGACACTGGGAGTACTTGGTGATGCCGTTCGGGCTCACTAACGCCCCCGCTGTCTTCCAGACCCTGGTTAACGATGTCCTCCGCGACATGATAAATCACTGTGTCTACGTATACCTGGATGACATTCTCATTTACTCCCAGAGCCTGGAGGAACACGAGAGACATGTACCCAAGGTACTGGGTCGTCTCCTCGAGAATCGTCTCTGCGTCAAGGCTGAGAAATGCGAGTTCTCCACCTCATCCACCACCTTCCTGGGCTTCATCATAGAGGAAGGTCAAGTCAAGATGGATCCAGCGAAGATCAAGGCCGTGTTGGAGTGGCCACGTCCTGAGGGCCGGAAGGAGCTTCAGAGGTTCTTGGGGTTTGCCAACTTCTACCGCCGCTTCATCCGGAACTACAGCTTGGTAGCGGCCCCCCTCACGGCTCTCACATCAGTTAAGCTGAAGTTCAGCTGGAACCCTAAGGCTGAGGAGGCCTTTTCGCTCCTCAAAGGACTGTTCACCACAGCTCCCATTCTCCGCTATCCCGATACGGCCATCCAGTTCATAGTGGAGGTGGACGCCTCCAACGTGGGGGTAGGGGCTATCTTATCACAATGATCCCCGGAGGATCAGAAGGTACATCCCTGTGCGTTCTTCTCGCACCGTCTCACCCCCATGGAGGAAAACTATGACATTGGGAATCGGGAGCTGTTAGCCGTTAAAATGGCCTAAGAGGAGTGGCGCCACTGGCTGGAAGGAGCACAGATACCGTTCTTGGTCTGGACAGACCACAAAAACCTAGAATATCTACAGACCGCCAAGAGGCTGAACTCCCGCCAGGCCAGATGGGCCCTCTTTTTCTCTCGCTTTGACTTCTGTCTGGCTTACCGGCCAGGGGCTAAGAACACTAAGCCTGATGCCCTATCCCGGCGTTTCGAACCCTCCTCTAAGGACCCCTGTCCGGACACTATTCTCCATCAGAGGGTATTCATTAATGCCATCAGTCTCCCCATTGAAAGTATTGTTAGGAGTGCTCAGTGGGGAGGCAACTCCCAGTCAATGTCCTAACCACTGTCTTCATGTTCCAGAAGCGGCTCGGTCCCAGGTGCTCCAGTGGGGACATTCGTCGCGACTCTCCGGCCACCCAGGTATTAATCGCACTACCACATTTATTTTACGCAAGTTCTGGTGGCCGGAGGTCCGACAAGACGTAGCCTCATTTGTCGCCGCTTGCTCAGTCTGTGCACAAAATAAGGCATCTCACCAACCCCCTCATGGTGAACTTCAACCACTCCCCATTCCTCACCGCCCCTGGTCCCATATTGCACTCGATTTTGTCACGGGGTTACCCTCCTCCAATCACTACACCACTATCCTCACCATTGTGGACCGGTTCTCGAAGGCTGTTCACTTCATCCCCCTCACTAAACTTCCCTCCGCTAAAGAGACCACTACCCTATTAATACAACACGTGGTTAGATTGCACGGGATCCCCACCGATATTGTTTCCGATAGAGGGCCACAGTTCATCGCTCAGTTTTGGAGAGCTTTCTGCAAGTTACTCGGCACTACCACCAGTCTCACATCCGGCTTCCACCCCCAATCTAATGGCCAGACTGAGCGAGCCAATCAATGTCTAGAGACCGTGCTTAGGTGCCTTTGCTCTAGGAACCCCACCACTTGGAGCTCGCAGTTACCCTGGGCCGAGTACGCTGTGAACTGTCACACTTCGTCTGCTACCAAACTCTCCCCATTTGAGTGTTGCCTAGGTTACCAGCCCCCACTATTTCCCAGCCAGGAAGCGGAGGTGGGGGTCCCGTCTGCCGAGGCTTTCATCCGGCGCTGTGCCAGGACTTGGAGGTCCGCTCGCATCAACCTCACCAGAGCCAGTGCCCGGCTGAAGGAGACGGCGGACCGCCACCGAGTCAAGGCTCCCCAGTACCGAGTGGGTCAGAAGGTATGGCTTTCAGCCAAGGACATCCCCCTTAAAGTAGAGTCACGTAAGTTAGCCCCCCGGTACCTGGGTCCCTTCCCGGTGCTCAAGATCATCAGCCCCACTGCCGTTCGACTCAAACTTCCCACTACCATGCGGAGATTACACCCCACGTTTCACGTGTCAAGACTCAAACCAGCTGTTACCCACCCCCTTTGTCCCGAACCTGATCCCCCACCACTAGTGGTGTAACGGATCGTAGTTGATCTGTGATCCGTACGGATCGCCCCCCACGGTTCGGCACGCATGTGAACCGCGGATTAATTGCAAAATTTAACCATCATAGTGAATTACAGTTTTACTGCCGCTAGTACTTTTTAAAGTAATAATTCCCTAAATCTCGATGCAGAGTTGCAGTGAAAAGACAGATGCGTGCTGTGTTTTACTCTGAAGCGCATTGGACCTATCGCTAAGCCCCGCCCCTCTTCGCAGGGGGAGACAGTTTGAGAGCCAGCTCACCTACTGTAATGTAATTTTCACGGATTTAACACATTAAATACTCGTTCATTTTTGGAACCAGAGCTACGAAATCTCTTCCAAATCCGTCAACAAGGCCTGCCGTATGCACTGTAAAAATGTGTGCATGACTATTTTTAAAAAAACAGAGTTTTATGATTACAACTTAGCTCTGGTCCATAGCGTTAGAAGGAGCGTCTCCTTAACGCTATGTTACTTTCCAGTCTGTGCTTCGCCTCGTCAAACAATATGTAATGGAGCCCGGGGTATTTAATTTTGTTATTCATATGGATAAGGCAAGGCTAGTGATGTTAACACCACTGTTCTAATTATTAATTATAACGTTATATATATGGCTAACTAGCCTTGTTGGTACAAGCCTGACCATCTTGATCCAAGGCTATGGCTAATGTTAACCAAGCCAGACTCACCTAAAGTATAATATTAACGTCAACGTTTACACAGGCTATTTTTTCATTCACTACCATGTTTAAAGGAAGAAGGTATCATGCCTCATATTGCACTTTGATTTAACAATTGAGTATTGAATATTTTATATATTTTAAGATTTTACTTAAACATTGGACATCTTGAATGTTGTTTTCATTTAAGACCATGGGCAAAAGTTCCTTGCTTTAAGTGTTTTACAGAATAAATGGAAAGCAAAGATATACTTGTCTCCCTTTTTTTTTTTTGCTGATCCGAAAAATGATCCGATCCGTGACTCAAAACCGTGATACGATCCGAACCGTGAGTTTTGTGATCCGTTACACCCCTACCCACCACCCCCCCGAATCATCGACGGCGGAGAAGCATACACTGTTTCTAAGGTGTTGGACGTTCGTCGTCGGGGCCGTGGCCTTCAGTACCTGGTCGACTGGGAAGGTTACGGTCCGGAGGAGAGATCCTGGATTCCGTCACGGTTCGTGCTGGACAAAGACCTCCTTAACCTGTTTGTGCAGCCCCCTAGTGGCAGAGACGCAGGCGTCTTCTACTTTTATGACACGTCATAAATACGTTGCACGTGATATTCAAGTTACGAAAATATGGATATTACCATATTTATCACCATAACCCGCATATGATCATAATCAGTACTTAATATCCTATCAGCGTGCGAAATATCACGTTTCTATCTGCCACCATTAGCTTGTAATTCATGAACGTAGCATGCTATGCTGCTACACTGTAGCTACTACTACATCTACAATGGACCCGACCACATGTAAGATAGCAGACATTTAAACACATTTGCAAGTTAATTAAAGTTTTTATTTCATCACCAAAAAATCGTTTACTATCACAGCAGCAAGAAACACCTTCCAAGATTCTGAATACATACAAGTAAAACTGTCAACATGCTTACTCAGTCCACAGGAAAAAAAACGAGTGATGTTTGCTCGTCACCACATAACTTTCTTTTGCTATAAAAAGCTCCGGTAAAATATTAAATAAACTCGTAACCTTACCTCTGGTTATAAAGATTAAGATGTCCCATGCAAGAATCTGAGGTTATTTTTTGCCTTGGTTGGCCCGTTTTTAACATTTAAGCCTTTTCTCAACATGTGTCCATGCTCTAAAATGGCCGTGCGCAAATGATCGCATTGCAAAGATGCATTGGTTAATCCTTCACACAAACTTTATTTCGATTGACACTTATTTCGTCCAATAGAGTACATCCTAAGCTTTCTAAAACGGTATGGCATTCCCATACGTGAATTTAACTCGCCGATGGCTATCCACGTGTAACACAGCCCTTTGTTGAAAACACCCGGAAGCCATTTTAGATCACAATTCGTGTGTTACGCATGGATAGCGATCAGCTAGTTAAATCTACCTTTGGCAATTCCGTACCATTTCAGAAAGCTTAGGATGTATATATATATATATATATATGATGGCGAAAAAATATATGTCCCTGTCGGATGTAGTGGAGGAGATTTTTAGTTCGTTTTTTAGTTTTTAGTTCGTCGGAGGGATAGAGTGAAAGTGGATCTGAGGCTGAAAGCATAGACTGTTGTCGAAGATGCTTTTGCACAGGGCGAAGATGTATGTGGCTGTTGACATGTAAGTATTAATTGTATTAACTTAAAAATAACTTTATTTGTGCATCGGTTGAATTTTAGTCACAGTAGTCATGTAAAACATAGCATTTATTATCTAATTTCTTGTGGCTAAATGTTAGCATAAGTCATATCCATGAATTATTCCAGTCAGGATTTAGACCCTACCATAGCACTGAAACGGCACTGGTTAAAGTTATTAACGATTTACTGTTATCAGCCGACCAAAACTCTGTGTCTGTTCTTGTACTTCTAAGTGCAGCTTTTGATACAATAGATCATGAGATTCTACTGAACAGACTTGTTGTTATTGTAAGAAGGGTAGGTACACATTTTCAGTCAAATGACTTATTATTATTGAATTATATCTTTCTACACACCTCTTTGTAAAGAAAATGTTAATGACCGAAATAAAGTAAACTAACTTAATTTAGGGTAAATCTGAATCGCAGTCCATGTCAAATGTAGCATTTATTTTATTTTTTTGGAAAAGCCTAGCATTTTTATTTTTGATTTCACAACATAGTACACTATGTGGCTCTTATTGTGCACTTTTTTATTTTGCTTTCTTTTAAATAATTCAGGGCAGAAATCTGCTCCTGATCCCCGCAGGACTCTGGTCACGAGGTCAAGGAGGCCCTGCTGTCTCTGCTCACCGCGAGGAGCCCGAGTCTGAGGACGGATGGCACGACATGGCGGATGAGGATGAAGAGCCTCATCAGTTCCCCTTCTGCCCCCAGAGGACCCCAGGAGTGCAGCTAGACCTTCAGCAGGCCTACAGTAGGGATGTTCCTAACGACTAATTTCCCTGACGTTGAAACGGAAGTTTAAATTTAGACTAGTCGACTAATCTAAAAGTAAGAAAACACTCAGAAAACAGTCAAAATTGAGCACAATTTAATCTATAAGGTTAAACATTGTCCGGAAAAATATTGTGTATATTATAAGAGCCATTTGAAACCGTTAATCACTTTCTGATCGACGTGACATTAGATTAGTTTTATTGGGCTATTCAACAACGCGGTAGGCCTACTTACTCTTTCCACCTCGCTGGTTTAACTTGCAGGGCAAACAGGCTAATCCGTTCAGTTTTTTTCCTTAGTTAAAAAAAAATAATAATTTAATCCGGCGTTGTTAACATTAGTATCGGATGCTCGTTTTTTTATAAAGCAACATTTGACCAGGAAAACATGAAATTTCAGTGCAAATTTTGTCAATATGTAATTTAAATGTGTACATTAATAAAATAATAAGTTTAACCGACTAGTATTTCTGGTGCCGACTAGCGAGGGTAGCAACGTTTAATCGACTAGTCGACTAAACACGCAGATCCCTAGCCTACAGCCCCCTGGATCTCTTTCGGCTGTTCTTCAGCACACATGTCCTCAAGCTCCTCTGTGACAACACAAATGGCAACGCAGCCCGTAAACATGCTCAGGGACTGCATACACCATGGTCTGATGTGGATGCTGAGGACATGCAAAAATATCTGTCCATCGTCCTGTACCTGGGTCTTGTCAAGACATCTGCTGCCCGTGACCTATGGAGGAAGGACCGGCTTCACAAGCACCCCTTTCCCTGCAGTGTGATGCCGGGCTACAGGTATGAGGCCATTTGTGCATTCCTCCACATGAGCGACACAACAGCAGATGCCATCAATGACCAGCTGAAAGGCCAAGCAGGTTATTATGGCCTGTTTCGCCTGAAGCCTTTGCATGACCAGATCCTGATTGCATGCAGGGCTTACTACCACCCTCATCGGAACCTGGCCATTGATGAACGCATGGTAGCCTCAAAAGCTTGGCATGGGATGAAACAATACTTGAAGGACAAGCCAACAAAGTGGGGCTTCAAGTTATTTGTCCTGGCTGACAGCAAGACGGGCTACACATCAGTGACTTCAGTGTGTACCAGGGGAAAGAAATACATTTCTGGAACCATAAACTGAACTGGAGCTAATAAATGTATCACCCTCTGAATGTGAAGTGATTGTAATGATCCTACTACCTCAAAGAACATAATAAAATGCTTCATATGGACAAAAAAAGCATTGTATTCATTTTCGGAGAGGTTTTTGGACCCCTATATATCAAAACCCAAATTATTTGGAAAAAAATGGAAATTTCCTCATTTAGTTGATACAAACATGTGTTTTATGAGTCAGAATACTTTATCTGTTGAAAAAAGCTGATTATCTCTTGATTTACTGTGATGCACATTTTATCCATTTGGATAGATTTGGACACCCTAAGGGACACCAGGATACACTGTTTACAAATTAGCTTATGGAACCTGAGCAGATTGACATATCCCCCTAAAATTCTGTACATATGTTGACAAGTGGTGTGTGCACCAGGACAGTAAAATATGACCTGTTTTACATCTTTTCCTTTCAGAAGTGTACTGTAAACTAAGAATGACAACCTCGTTTTTGGTTTTTTTGCAAAGAGTTTGTGCATTTACAGCCCATAATCTATATGAAGATTATGAAATTTTATTATTTTAATCTAAGACACACAAAGGTACAGGGGTCTTCTCCAATTTAAGCCATTAAACAAGTGTGTGTGGTGAGCACAACTGTAGTTATAAAGGCTTAAACAGAACAGTGCAAAACAGGCGAAAATTGGCCCAAATTTGCTTCTGCACTAACAGGTTAAGGACTTCCATAGGACTCACCCTGTGCCACCCATTAAAACGCCAAGAGGCGCTTCCTAGGGGGGGGGGGGGGGGTACTGTAAGGATCTGACTTTCGCTTGTATTGTACCTTTATTATATTATATGATTATTATTTATTCTCATCTGTATGTATTGTTTAGTTTTAGTTTTTCCATCTGACTTGTTTACTTTCCCGTTTTGCCTAGTTGTCACGTGTCTGCCTGTTTACATCTGATCTGTCACTCCCTGTTTACGTCTCTGTCCCATTCGGGTGATCTCATTGGTGTTCGGGTTCCCTCTTACTTCGCACCTGTCTCTGTGTACTTAGATTTACTAATTACCACTAACATACTAACGATTGATTAGATCTACTAACTCCACTAACAAACTAATTTGTATATTACCACTAACTCTACTAACGGCAGGGGTGTGTATAGTTACTAATCTCACTAATATATTAGAGCGCACATTTTCACGCTGTTCTGTCCTTGCTAATCATTCTCAGCTGCATCTGATCTTCTCTCCCTGTCATCTTAATCTATGCACGATTTCCTGAAACTCCAGGTCATCTGTTATCGTGTGTATGTTTGGAATCCAGTCCGCGTTTTCCCTAGTTGTCTCCGTGATTGTTTCAGTGTTCCCAATTGTATTTCAATTGTCTCTCGTTTGGATCCCCGCCCTTTCACACACCTGATTCCCTTTGTGTCATTTGTACCTTGTGCATTTAAGCCCTGTGTTACTTCCAGTCTGTGTCAGAACGTTGATTGTCTTTTCCAGTGCCTACGAAATACTAAAGCCTGAGATCAGTTAATTATTCCGAGATACCCTTTGAACGACTATTCTTTTGCCTTGCCCTTATCTGTCTAGTTTGCCTTACGATTTTGACCACGCCTGTATTACGACCATTCTCCTGCCTTATCCCTTGGTACTGCCTGCACTCTGATTCCCTGGTTTTTCTATTTTCTGGATTGTCCCTCATTGCCCTATCGCCTGTCGTTTTTGTACCTACCTACCTCTGATCTCCTGGCTTGACTCCTGAACGAAATAAACAACTCCTTTTTGCCTTATCCTGTGGTCTGCGTCTGGGTCCTTCACACGAACGTAACAAACGGCTCTTGCAACGCAGGAAGGAGGATGCATTGATAGATGATCTGATAGACGTCTAGTGCCCAGTGGGTATCATTATTTCTCTGTGCCCCCTCAGTTTTGTAGGTGCAGGTCGCCCTTGATCTGAAACAGTAGCGAAACAAATTACAGTTTACAGACCAACACAGTTTAGTTACCTGTATGTAATTTATTCCCCGCCAAACTAAAAATACAACTTTAACAATGACATTTCAGCCGTAATTTTACAAACAGACATATGATTTGTCCTGCGTTATAACGAGCAGAAGTGGAAACGACGGCATTAAAACTGTATGATTGAGAAAGAATAATGTCATTCAGCTTACATCTATTTATGTGAATTACCGGTCTTTTATCAATGCAATTCATGTTTTAGGCTATTATAGGCTACTATTTTTTTAATATTATCATTTACCGTATGCTATATATTTCATGCCTGAAATATAGCGAATTAGTAAAACAGTAGGCTAGGCTACCATTTTCAGTGCAAAAACAAGCTCTGAGACAAGAACAATCTGTTAAATGCCCGCTGACAGATGATACAGCTGTGCAATGTCATTAGTAATTGACATCGCCTAAACTGACGCTTGACTGAGCAAGGACTTTCCATTTGCGTAATGCATGTTGCCTCGATTCCTCCGTCTTTGCATCTCTTCCTCGCGTCCTCCATTGTGTCCTTTCTCGGTCCTCAACCGAGAAAGGACACGAAAAAATTATGCAAGGAGTGAAAATACGTGCTTGGACTGAACCCAATGCGTTTCGTTTTACAGAATTGCATATCGTAACAAGGGGGAGGATTTTCCCAATTTCCCATAACAAGGGGAGCGCCGCTCTCCCGAGTTCAACGACTATTCGAACACTGGAGGTAGGTAAGGCACAGATACGTGTGTTCTGTCAGCAGTACACCTCTCATTCTTCTGTTGATATGAAGCAGACTATCAGAACACTTGAACAGGAGATCCGTAAGATTGAGAAAGATAGTCTCTCAAATGGGGGGATGGAGAACAGTGGGAAGCTGCAGGAGAAGAGGCAGGAGTTCAGTTCCTTTTTATAAGAGAGGGTAAAGGGGGCAATGTGTCACGAATCTACTGTCATGCCACGTTTTATTTTATTTTCTTGTCTTTGTTAGATTTATTTTTTATGTCACGTATTGTGTTTAGTCTAGTCACGCCACGCTTTATGTTTTAGTCTTGTTACGTTTCATTTTTATGTCATGTCACGTTTCATGTTTGGTTATTGTTACGATTTATTTTCTAGTCTTGTCATGTATATTTGATTCATGTTACGTTTCCCGTTCATTGTTTAAGCATACACATTTCCGTGTTTTTCCGCAGCCTTGCGTTCATGCTGTTTCTCTATCTCTTGCTGTCGCTCACGCTTTCCTAATTGTTTCATTCTGCCGTGTCTCTTTACTAATCTACTAACGTTAGATCAGGATTGGTTAATACCAACTCTCTAACCATGTGGTCATGTTTATCTTACGTTTCTCGTGCATGTCATTTACTAATTTACTAACGCTAGGTCAGGATAGGGTGATTACTAACGAGTACTAATTATCCTGTTACCTTGTCAGCCTTCCACACCTGATTTCCATTCGCATGCTGCTCTCAAGCTAAGTGTCTGCACCTGTCTACACCTGCATTTAAGCTCAGTGTTCATATCTTGTCTTTGTGAAATTGTTGCCCCTGTTTATTCAGTGCGCTATTGAGTGGTTTGTTACGATCAAGCCTGTTTTTTGACCATTGTTACTGACCTCTGTTTTGTTACCATTGCCTGCCTGTACCACAAGTTTTTGCCTGCTGTCTTTTTGTGCGTTTGCCCTGCGGAGCGGACTTTGGTCTTGACTCTTGCATGTACAGGCAAGTCTGCCTGTACTTCTGCCCCGCTGACAGCTACTCTGGTTACTGGACTTTTGCATGGTGTACCGATTCCGAGACTGCCTTCTCCTTCGGTACTCGACGTTGGTTTTGGCTGGATTTTTGTGTATGAACTTTGCTTGTTTTTTTGATTACGCTCTTTGGACATTCCTCAAATAAAGCCCTGACGGGACTTTATCTTACCACTGTTTCTGAGTCGTGCATTTCGGGTCCAACCCTCAGGCACCCGTATCACAATGGTGAAGTCAAGATTTATTAATTTAAAGGATATGGATGCTCCTAGCTCCTTTTTCTTTAATTTAGAAAAGTCAGTGTCTTTGAAAAAACTGATGGTGTGTCTTTGTCCCCCTGGGGGCATTACCACTGACCCTGCCCTAATGCGAGACATGCTGTGGCTTTTTCCGCCAACCTGTATAAAGCAGAGATGTGTGATGAGCAATGTGCTGCTGAGCTGCTACAAGGACCGCCACAGCTCGGGCCAGAGGAGCTTGTTTCTTTGGACTGTGAACTCTGCATGGAGGTGCTTAAGACTGCAGTGATGGGAATGTCATGTGGTTGAGCTCCTGGCATTGATGGGCTGCTCACAGACTTTTATAAGTATTTCTGGGACTGCTTCGAGGCAGATTTGCTTGCATTGCTGCATGAGTGTTTTCACGTGGTATTTTTACCTGTCTCATATAGGCGTGCAGCACTCTCCTTATTACCAAAAAAGAAGGGGGACTCTACTTAAGAACTGGTTGTTGTACTGCTTTGTACTGGTTATAAGATACTGTCAATGGGTTTTATCTAACAGGCTTTTTTAGAGATGCTTATTCAGAAGGACCAATCATATTGTGTGCCGGGTTGCTCTATAATGGATAACCTGATGAAAGATGCCTTAGACTTATGTAAATTGTATAATCTGGATGTTGGTATTCTGTTTTTGGACCAAGATAAGGCCTTTGATATAGTGGACCATGTTTTTTGTTCTCCACCTTACGGGCTTTTGGTTTTGGGGAGGTTTTCTTGAATTGGGTAGGTTTGTTGTATATAACTGTTGCTGAAGACAAATGTTTTTATTTGTGGCCAGAGGGATCTTCAGGTGTTAGAGGAGAGCCTGAGGATCTACCAAAATGCATCCTCTTCCAAGAGTAACTGGAAGAAGAGTGGCTTTACAGGTGTAGAGATGGGGGAGAAAGCAGCATCCACACTGCCTAGGGAGATTAGGTGGGGGATTGAAGGTATGAAAGTCTTGGGGGGTTTTTGGGGACTGAGGCTTATAATGGTAATTAACTCGCCTCCTCTTTGTGACACAAACTGATTGTACTACCTCCACCACGTGGCCTGATTGAGGAGCTACAGAGGATCCTTGTGGGTTTTTTCTGGTCCGATCGCCAGGGCTCTATCTTCTGTTCTGTGAGGGAGGCCAAGGCCTCGTGAACATTGTCTCATGGGTGATGGCCTTTAGACTCTAGGCGACACAGAAGCTGTTGTATTACTGTGGACTGACTTAGCTGGATACAGCACGCCTATTACTAAGAAGAGCAAGTCGCCTGGGGTTTGACAGTTTTTTTTTTTGGGACCACTCTAGCGCTGTAACACCGGTGTGACCGTACGCGTCAAAGGGTTAAAGGTTAAACATTTTTGTGGCAACTAGCTGCCAAAAGCGGCAACTAGCTGTGTCCTGGGGGCAGTCATATGGCCAGCTAGCTATGAAAATCGGCAGCTAGTTAGGACAAAAAGGTAACTAGCTACGGAATTTGAATAAATGATGAAAATGGCTTGCCATAGCCAACTGCCTTTTGGGGGACACGTCTGGGCTAGCTCAATTTGACCACATAGCTAGCTGAACTAGTTAGTCCTTAATATTATCAGATGGCCTGTTTTTTGCGAAATATGGTAGGTAATTTATGGTGAAATTTTGACTTTCAAATTACGGAAATGCAGCTTCGCTCAGGATTAAGATCACAGACAACCTCCACAAATCACATGAGGTCCCCAGGCCATACTACTCCAGTGAATAGGGCGACAATTCATAAGATGATTCAAAATTATCTGAATGAAGCTATTTCAGCTACGGTGCAGGTGGATTTGAGTATTTATCTATTGAATAAGCATAGGTAATGAAAGAATCTGACTGTATTCCATGTACACACTTATTTATTAGCAATCACAAGTAGTTATCTGGTGTTATTAATTTGAGAGAAGGCAGCTCAATTGTACAGCCATAGTGGTGAGTTGTTAAGCAATTTAAACCTGTTTTATTTGGGCCACCAACTCTTTTCTGCCTACAGCTGGTCATTTGACATGGTCAGTGTTAAACAACTCAAATGGCCTAGCTCAACAGGTAAAGCAGGGGTTCAATTTTCACAGGGGAAAAAATTGACCTGGTTTGTTTAGATCAGGGGTAGGCAACCCTGGTTCTGGAGAGCCGCAGGGTCTGCTGGTTTTTGTTTTCACCCTAAATACAGCAACTACTTAGACTAAAGAAACCAGGTGAGGTGAGTTAACTGTGTAATCAACTGCTTTAATTGATCAATTAAGTGGCGAGTAACAACAAAAACCAGCAGACCCTGCGGCTCTCCAGGACCAGGGTTGCCTACCCCTGGTTTAGATCCACCCTTCCCCAAGCAGTACACACCACAAGTAAAAATTACAAGCTTTATTATTCACAAAAGTTCATAAATGCACAGAATGATAGTGACGGTGGACTTTGCCACGTCCGCGCGTTTCTATCCCCTCCCTTCTCTCACAAAATTGACCAAAGCCGGCCCCCCACCTGCAGGAAAGCATGACCGGAATCCCCACACCACACAGCACACAAGTGTCACTCCTACACGTCCCACACACTGTGCACTATCAAGTATGCAACTGGTAAGGACACACACGTGATCCCACCCTATATTGGCACCTCGGGGGACAGCCGGCCGCCCGGCCCCACCTTAACATTCGAGGGGGCGATCCCACGCACACAAACACAGAAAGCAAAAATGTGGAGTCTTACCCCACCACACTGAGGGGAGGACAACCACTAAATAAAAGAAAACAAAATGTAGCCGTCTGGCAAAAATAATTATACACACACACAACACACAACGGGGCAGCCTTGCCTCCCCTTGGTGGTCCCCAACGAGGAATCAGCCTGCCCCGCACTCTTCGGGCGAGACTCAGGTCACAGTCTCTCCACTGCTCTCCGTCGCCCTCATCACACTGGCCGGGTTTGCCGCAGGACACCGACTCTAGGCAGGGGAGGGAAGGACACACCCACTGCCGCTCAGTTTCCCCGCTTGCACCAGACTGGACCCACACACGCTGTGCTTTAGTGAGGCGAAAACACATTCCTTACAGTCTGGGAGAAAGCTCTCACAACAGCTCATCACACTCATCCTGGTTCCACGGGCTCCATCGCACCGACCAGCTCTGCAGTCCACTGTCAATGCTGACCTTTGGTTTCGGGTGTTGCAACCCGCCTTTGTCTTGATTTCAGCGGAGTCAGCCACTCAAATTATGCTGCCGTCGTTCTCCGCTGTCAGGTAAGTTTTGCCACACACAGTCACACAACACGTCACTTGCACACACAATAAAGTTAACCAAACATAAGGTAGTTAAAAGAAAAAGGACCCGCCACACATTCAGGAGCTCAGAGGCAATCCGCCCTCTCTAGCTCGCCCTCCATCATAGGCGCTGGAAGTAGGGGTGCTGAGGGTGCTGCAGCAGCTCCCGTCATTCAATCATTCACTTCCCTCCACAGGTACCAATCACTTGTTCAATTATCCTATTTCTCACTGTGGTATCACTCCACTCTACTGATAAACAATAACATGGGTGGTGCCCTTCAAATACCATACTGAAAAATAACCTCAGGAACCCTTTAAAAAGCCATTTAATCTTCCCTTGGCATCTGGACTGCTTCAGCCTCCACCTGTTGGTTTGGATGCAAACCTTTCATAGGAAATCCATGGCCTTTGAACCTCGCAGCTTAGGGATCTGTTTAATGTTTCTGTACAAAGTATCTGTCTGAAATAACACACATACACAAATAATGGAGGATGGGTGGTGGAATGTACAGGGAAGTATACATTGCATAGAATTTCCCCACATAATTTTTTTTATTGGAATGGAACATCAGTCATGTGGCTAAGAGGGTCTTTCCATGGTTGGGTTTATGGAAAAAACGAACAAAAAAGCAAGAACTTTTGGATGGCTTGGGTTCAATGCCAGTGGTCTGAGAACAGCCATGTACCAATACAAAAAAGCAAAGCAAACCAAAAACACTGGTGAACAAGGCATAAATCTTTTTTTTATTTATTTTTTATTTAACCTTTATTTAACCAGAAAAAAAGCCTCATTGAGATTAAAAATCTCTTTCACAAGAGTGTCCTGGCCAAGACAGGCAACAGCACATTAAACATGGTTGCAGACACACAACAGAAGTTCCAATTCACACAAGTGTATATATACTGTGGCGTCCAGCCACACTTTCCTCGGAGAGGAAGGAAGACGGGGAGACAAAGGTGAGTTCAAGGTAAGTATTTTATTTTTCTTTAACTTTTTAGAGTGGGTCCGGAGGGTAGCTCCCGTTCCAGCGATCCTGATCCGGGTTTTTCTCCACGTCCAGTCCTCAGGTTCTCTTTCTCCTTCTCTCCGGCTGTCGGGGTTTCACTGGTACTCTCAGCTGCCACCTGGGAGTGGGGTAGCCCGTTGGCAGGGATAAAGAAGAGGAGAGGTTAGTCTAGGGTGGGTCGGAAGACCCGTAGTGGAGTGGGGTCGCCGTCGAGAAGGGGCGTCCCTACGCTCCCCGCTTCCGTCCGCGATGGGGAATCGCCGGTTACTCGGCTATCACCGAATCCGTCGTGTTCGAAGTGATTGGGATTTCCACCAGCCGTGAATCCCGTCCAGCTCCGTGTTTTCACGGTGAGTTTCACTTTGTAGCTCCGTCTATTCGTTAACTGTGTCTCGCTTTCCCTCACGCCCTTTTCCTCCACAGGTTCCGGGAGCCGCGGCTCGGTCACCACCAAGCCTCTTCAGCGTGCTATGGGGAACGAGGAAACAGGTTAGTGCAGAGAGGCATACAACAGTTAATGATCCTTTATCTTACTTGTTCGTTCTAATTCTTTTTCTCCGTCTTTCCTAGATCAGAGAAAGAGTCTTCGTCCGTTAGTGAAGGGGTGTCGTTGCGGCGCACACTGCCTCAGTCCTTCACCGTGGCTGTCTTCTCTCCCTCTGAGCTTGTCAGGCTGTCTTTAGTAGCCTGACTGCAGGTGTGGCAATTGCTCCCAGCTGGTCTGGTTCAGCTCCGACCTAATAGAATTATTAGTCGGCGCTGACCTGGGTCCTGAACCTCTCACTGGGAGTGGCGTCTGTGGCTTCTTCACCTTCGCTCTGTGGCGAGTTAATGCCCTCCTGTCGCCCCATTGCCCCCTAGTGGCACCTGGCGGAGGCGTAGCTGGAGTCCGGTTGCCACAATACATATTCAGGAGAATCATAAGAAGTAGCCAAAACAAAAGTCAGGATCAAATAGCAAATAGATTAGCTCAAAAACATTGACAGCCTGATGTGCCTGCCTCCCATTCCTTCAACATTGTTTTAAAAGCATCTAATACGAGAAATTATGTATATCAAACATATTTCTCCATATTGCCAGCATTGATGGTTTTCACTTGCAGAAAGTGAGCGAGAGGAGAGAGGATAAGCAAGTTTCCCTCCTGGAAAACAGGATTAGACCTTGATCTTGGTGAAATATCTACAGGAGGCAGCAGGGAGACTCTGTGATTGTGTAGAAAGGTGGTGAGTGAAGGCCTCAAATCTAAAGTAAGAACTAACTATTCAAAATAAACCATAGTGACAAAATGTTTGTATTAGGGCTGATCATTCCATTTTGGGGGAAACAGCGACAGAAGGACTGCTGAATAGACAGGGACAGCAGCTGAGAATATGTAAGAAGACGGGCTTTTAGTCCAATGGCTGCTGTTTTAACACGCATATTGAGCGTGACTGTTCCACCCGTGTGCTCATTTACTTAAGTAGTTAAGTAGCAACACTGCTGCACAAAGGTACACATTTTTATATGTTGACTGACCTGCTGCTTTTATGTTTCTGAGTTGATGTTTAACCAGTGTAAATCAGCAGGCAGTTATATAAAATCCCAGCCCCCACCAAAACTGTGAATAAGGGAAGAGAAAATACACACATAAAGTATCTGCAACTCAAGCTCAAATGAAATAAAAGCATCTCTGGCCATGATTTCTGGCTTTTTCCAGGGGTATCTGGGGAAATTAACATGAGGAAAGATCTGAATTTTACCGTTCATATGCACATCTCAATAAGTGCATTAAATGAAAAAAAAACACAGAAACGACTTTCTTTATGAGGAGACTGTGGAAGCACATTCTATGGGTCATGTGGGCTCTCAGAGCCAACCCTTGTCCTATTCAGATATTAACCGGAATGGGTGAAGGGTAGCGCTAAGCCATGAACTCTCATACAAAAAATACTTAGATATGACACCACAAGTGTTTAGGGTAATTGAAATTTATATATTACATTTCTGGAATTTAGCCAGTGATGCACAGTAAAAAAAAATCGTGTTAATTTAAAGGGGTAACATGGTGGTTGAATGTGACACATGCCAGTTATCTTTAGGTAATGTCAAAGTGAATGTGTCCATCAATGTTGTTATTCAGTCATTTTTACATACTATAAAACTCCTTTTTATATGCCCAGATTTCCCATTCTACAAGTTATTTCGTAGGCGTATCAATGATAACTGTCAGTAAGATAGTTACCATAGTTAACTCAAGACCAGAGGCGGTCTTACCCATTAGGCAAAGGTCGGCAATTGCCTGGGGCCCCAAGCTGACCCCATACTACAAAGGGCCCCGTTAAATGCCTCATAAACGTCTCCCCCCCCCCAGTAATTAATTATGTCTTTCTAAAAATTCGCTAAATGGCATCAGAATGCCTAATTCATGTTTGTCTTAGTCCGCCCCCCCCCCCCCCCCCCCCTCAGTCCCCACTACATTGGACTATTCCATGATGAACCGTCTGCGAAAATGATTCATTACATTACATTACATTATAGGCATTTAGCAGACGCTCTTATCCAGAGCGACTTACACAGCATTTTTGCATTTATACATAGTATCCATTTTACAGCTGGATATATACTGAAGCAATTCAGGTGAAGTACCTTGCTCAGGGGTACAACGGCAGTGTCCTACGTGGGACTCGAACCTGCAACCTTTCGGTTACAAACCCAGTTCCTTAACCACTGTACTACACTGCCGCCCATTCAGTAGCCAATTCGTGTTTCAGCTCGGCGCGATTATTAAAAAGTGAAAATTAAGCGAAGCTACCCAAGCGGTGCTGAGAAAAGGAGGAAGCAGGAGGAAAGTAAAAAGTTTGTGGCAAAACTACCAAAGCTAACTACATTTTTTCACGGCAGCTAGTAGTAGTACAGATGCCACTAATGAAGAGCAGAGTCTGCTAGCACTAGCACTAGTGTTGTTAGCATTGCTAATGCTAGCGAAGAGGAGCTAACGTTACGTTACCCATTGCTGCTGCTGGCAGTGCCAACCTAGATTGCTCCAGCAGCAATGATGATGATGATTATACATGTGTGACAGACTGGCAGGGACGGACCCAAATGCACGACGAGACAGAACTTGAAAATAAAGAGTTTTTATTTTCAGTAGGCAAAATAGTAAATGTCCACTGTGGAACCCACAGTGAACTGACACAGTGCTGAGTAAGCAGATACAGCAGCCCAGCCGGGCGGAGCTGTATACCGCGGTAGCGGTGGTGAGGCTACAGCAGACTGTGTCCGGGTAGACAGGTGAAGTAGCAGCCCCTGGCGGGCTCACTATCCAAGTTGTACTTCAGAAGCGGTACAGCAAACTGGTGAGCAGGAACAGGCGAAGTAGCAAGGAGCGGTCTTTAGCCAGGTTCGCAGCGAAGGATCAAGTCAGGATCCACACAGGGAAGCCAGGGCGTGTGGCATCCAGACCTGGGTTAGTATAGCCAGAGTCTAGCAAGCTAGAGAATCAGGAAGCAAGTAACAAACGAGACAAGGACCGTAATACTCTGACAAGAAATCACAGGAACAGCACGGTTAATATAACTAGCAGTGGCGGCCGGCCTATAGAGGGCGCTGGGGCGCCGCCCCCCCCTCCCCCACATACAAATAAAATAAAAAGTTTTTTAAAAATTATTATTTTTTATTATTATTTTTTATTATTATTTAATTTTTTAGTAGCTTAAACATGTTATATGTTGGCCTTGCGTTGTCTAAAGTTTAATACATTACATATGCATGTTCAGGGGACTGCAGGGCGCCGGTAATGTTATGGTGAATCAGAGCACTCATTCATTTTCAGGCGAGCCCCCTCATTCTGCTGCCTGATTCGCGGCCAAAAAAGTAGTCCCCCGGGCGCAGACCTGTGCGCCCCGGACTATCCTACCCTTTTCTGATTAGTCCTCATGGTTTATGATATTATTGGATTGGATTTAAGGCATGTTTATCACGCCCAGCCGGCATCTAGCAGGATATCACTGCGAGTGCCGAAGTACTACGGCTAGGTTCAGTCGGCTGCTACTCATTCATTCAAGTAGAGCTAGACCAAGCGAGAGAGATAATTCGAAATGGCTTCTTCAAGTGGAACAGAAAGCAAAGAAAATTCGGTTATTTCTTTGCAAATGTATGAAGCTAAACTTTTTTGGCAGGCTTAGCATTGCTGAACAACTCGATGAAGGCTACAGAATTGGCATTAGGCAAACTCTACAGAAAGTGGGCACATAATGTATGCTACAAACAAATCAAAGGTTTTTTTAAAAATCCTGGCATTTTCTAAAAAAATATTGTTCTGTTTGATAGAAATTATAATAAAGTAACTGCATAAGCAATCACATTGTTGTCAGATTTTTTCTTTTTAAGTTAGAAGGATTTTATTTCAGAAAATACATCGGAAGTGGACAGAAAAATATCCCACACATTCAAAACAATGCTTAATTCCAGTTGCAAACGTTACTGTTCATTCTGTCCATCACAGTAACGTTAGCTATACCCCTCTCTGTACATGATTCGGTGGATTTAGTAACTATTAAAATGCACAGGAAGTAACTCAATTAAACCCTTTGTTGTTATGATTGGGAAGAATTTTGCTAATCCAATTGTATAGGTTTATAGAAACCCGATTGTAAGGCTAACGTTATTTCTGTCCGTGACCAATCAGTAACGTTCGCGAGTATTACATTGCGAGATCCACTTTTATTTAACGCGGAAGTGATTCCCATCGTATTTGTGTGCCTGCGCTAAGATCGTAGATTCACGAATTTTGGAGCGGCGGGTGAGAGAAATTTCATTTTATTTCTCGAAATTAATGAATAAATATTCTGTCCACTAAAGTAACGATAGCGTCATGTAACGCACACCTCATTCAAGAAACGAAATTATGAAAACTACACATTATTTGAGGTGAAATGTGTGTTGAAATGACGAAAAGTTGGGATGCCCGTTGAATGCGTGTGTAAATGCATGTAAACATTGTGTACATTCGGCGAACCCGGAGATTCCCTGTGCTAACGTTAGACACTGTCCATGTAACATTAGCAAAAGCCCGTGTTTTCTGTGAAACCCAATCCATATGTTGATGAAGCACAAAAAAACTCATAAATATGTTGAAATGGTCATGTAATCATTTGCTGTATGTCTGTACATTCCATTATTTTAACATACAGTCAAGGATTTTTAACTGTTTTGTTAAGTTTAGTAAATTCTGTCCACGTAACATTAGCAACATATCCGAAAATTTAAACCCCTTTATTAATCAAAATATGAGTGGGCCAGGTCTAAAAGTTGGTGGGAATCCTTTTTATAATAAAGCAAGACCAAATAAAACAGAAATGTTAGATTGCCTTGAGATTTTATCAGAAAAATTAATGGGATCAAATGTGCCCACTTTCTGTAGAATTTGCCATTAGAAAGCATAACGAAGAGGTGTAGTAGTGGTTTTAGGCAACATTAGTGTGTTGTTGTGTTGTAATGGGCCAATTCACCTTTAGTGTTGTATGTCTTTGTCTCAAAATGTATGATGACTCATTTGAATGACCAGTCAAGTAGGCTCTTCTCAGTCTGAGGTTTTTAGCGGTTTAGCAATACAAAGGAATTGTGCAGCAAGGAGTTGTGTGTGGGGGGCAGCAATTAGCACCTCTCTAGGCAACATGACAGTGCTGTTGTGTTTGATTTGGACCCGGTGCTGCCAGGAGGTCTGTGGTAGCCTATCTGTTTGAAGTCTAAATCTGAATGTATGAGTCCTGCCTAACTTGAATGAACAGAGGCTCCTCCACTGTTCAGTGATGTCTTACTTGAAAAACTGTCCTCCACTGTTGCCAATTAAACTGTCTTATGCAACTGAGACACAAGGTGGCTTGTTTTTTCTGTTTAAAGTCAAAGTCAGATGTATTTGTTTTTTTTTAGAAATGCTAGCGCCCCAACCTATATTTAGATCACCAGCCGCCACTGATAACTAGTGTCATTAGAGCTGATAAACTGCAGCTTGCGGGAAATGCGTGCGAAATCAGCGAATTGATTGAACAATTAGAAAACACGTGAGGAATGCGGTGAAAGCAATTAAGTGTGAATTGTGTAATTAAGATGTGGTGCGAGTAGTAAATGTGCAATGTAGACACAATAAGGCAATGAACGCAGACATGACACAATCAGGTTCAGGGAAACAGAGGAAAACACAAAAAGGAAGGGAAGGCAGGAGCGGATCGTAACAACATGCATCACAACGGATCTTTCTTAGATAAATAAGGATTGAAATGGGGGGAGAGCAAGGGATGTGTGAGGGCCCCATGCCTGTGTTTGCCTTGGGCCCCAAAATGACTAAGTCCGCCACTGCTCAAGACTGGATTTACCAGGAAGTGGGCGTTTACAAAGTCCTTAATATAAGCAATGTGAGATGTCATACCAGCTTTTAACCTCCAAACATTGTTAAGGTACACACTACCTACCAGGCCATCTCCCTGAATTTGCGTAGTTTTGAAAAAAGGACGATTAAAGCACAAATATCGTGCGTCTCCCGCGACACAGAGCTGTGCTTTCAAGCAAGATGAGTGAGAAAATGGAAACATTATACAGAATAGTTTATTAGTAGAAAAACTATTGGTAGTAGATTTGTATTTTCCCCGAGGGTCAATTGGTGTGCTTAAAATAAATACCACATGACATAAAACTGTATTGGTAGTAGATCTTTATTGTTGGGCAAGTGTGACAAGTGCGATAAAGGAGTAAGATTGGCCACAGTCACATAGCGCAGGAGGGCTAACGTTACCGAAAGCAGATGCATACAGTAACTTTAGCAGGACGACTAAACTGTAGTTTGAGCGGGATAACGTTAGATCTAGCTAGCTATGTATCGAAACACTGACTCTAGACTTTGATTTTGTTACGCTAACGTTATCAAAGGCCAGTTATGAAATCTATATAACATAGAAAGTGCTTAGCTATCAATAGCTGGCTGACGTTAGCCTATCTCGAATTACCCTTGTTATGTTACAAGTTGGTTATCAAAACAGTCAACGTTTTAAAATGTAGTTAGCTTGCAATAATAGATAATCAATAATGCTCTGTGTAAACCAGTAACAAGGCTGCTAAATGTCATCGTTCCGTTGCATCTTTGGGTGCCAAAACAATAAGACGAAGGCGGGAAACCTTAGATTTTACAGTATAGCTACCTTCTCCGTATTCAAGCAATTCACCGGGCAGATTCATATTGATAATACCCGGGTGTGGACACTTCATATCAGGCAAAATACTTAAATTGCTACGTTATGGTGGATACTGTAACTGGATCATAGCTAAAGCTAGACCATGTGCATTGTGTGTTTTAGTTTTTTTCATTTAATTAATTTCCATTCCCCATTGTTTACATAGAGGTTATCTGCGGTGGTGACATGAAATGTTGTAGGCTATCATTTATAGGTGTTGGGGGTAACAGTAGCCTAACATCAGCCATTACACTCCGTTGACGGTAATTTAAATTGCGATCGTGGACCGAGGGGAGAGAAATTGCGATAGCTGACAGGGAAGAGGGAAATAAAAATAGGAATTCAGAGTTCTGCGATTCTCTGAATTGGAAGAGGGAGTTTTCTTTATCATTGGAGGTGAATAAAAAATTTGGCTACCTTTCGTTGCCTTGTCGATGCAGTCATTCATCTGTGATGACTGTGCCTCTCTAAACACGCATCTCCAAAATACATGCTGTTATTGACCACACCTTTTTATTAAAAGTTAATTATTGCTGTGTTAAGATTTCCCAAATAATACGATTGGTACAAACAGTGTTTTTTTAAAATAGCACATATTTACACCTATAATATTTCTTTGTTTGTCTATGAACAACAATTTTCTTTAAAAAATAATTTTTTTAAGACCACCATAGGCCTACGATAATTTTATATTTTCCATCTGGCGTCACTGAAGCGGGACTACAAATTGAACGAGACAGAGTAGCCAGCTAAACTGAACGAGATCGAATGAACTGCTCTTTCGAACTCGAACGTCTGCTACTGAGGTCAAAAAGAACAACAAATCGAAGCAATCGGTCTGTAACGTCGCATATTGACCTTACATTGCCTAGACTACAAATTGACTGCAGGATTAGTGTATTAAAACAAGTAACTGATATTTATTAATGTAAATATATACGTCATTATTGGTAAATGCAAGTTAGTGGGGCAGGCACTGGCAGCACTATTGAACGTGCATGTACGAATACTGAGTAGGCTATCACGGATCAAACTGACGCCATTTAATGAACATTTCTGTAGATGTTTAAAAGTTAACTGACGATTCCAGCTAATAGGTTTTTTCATAGATAGAATTTGCGCATCACGGTCGTAGCTAGGTGGAATTGTCTGCAGGACAGAGTCTGTGCACTGCCGCAGTTGGCCAGTAGGGTCTCTGGCATACGGCTCCCTGCCTTTTCCCGGCTGACACGCATGGCAGCGGATGTGCCAGCATTTGACACACCTTCTCTGGTAAATGTTATGGAGATGGTGAAACACCTGTTGGGGGGGTTCAGCAGAGACATTGGGATCATGCAGAAAGGTGGTGAGCGCAACCCTCACATCACACATTATCAAATAAGTAATACCCAAAATATACCATAGTTAAAGCGTTGACCAGAGAGGAGACTCCAATTAAGTTGTAGAAACATCTCAAGCAGTATCAGTGGAAACAAGATGCACCTCAGCTCACTTTTGGGTGTCATATCAAAGGGTGTGCACACTTGTGTACATATGATATTTTACATTTTGATTTTTTAATAAATTAGCAAAATGTCTAAAAACCTGTTTTCACTTTGTCAATGTGGGCTATTTTGTGTAGAATTTTGAGACAAAAAATGAACTCAATCTATTGTAGAATATGTCTGTAACGTAATAAAACGTGGAGAAGGTGAAAGGGGTGTGCAGACTTTCCGGCTTGACTGTACAACAGGGAAGTAATGATACGAACCGGAATCAAGTGTGGGTGGGAGGAGTAAGGAGCTAGACACAGGTGAACACAATAGGAAACAATAATTAAATAACGAGGGGAAACAGAAGACACGGACTGGAATGCACGCAAACACATAGATAACACACGGCCTGGGATTAGCAGGTAAACGAGTGCACAGCATGAGGGGTGGATTCTGAAAGTGGATACAGCTGAAGAGAGTTTAAGCAATAACGACGAATAGAGCAGAGATAGAAAAGCTAAGGGAGAATGACAGCTGCAGTGCGGAGCAAGAGAGTGATTAGTAATTAAGTGACGTTAGTACAAAATTCTAAATCTACGTTAGTAAATGTTATTAGTTAGTTATATATACACATTAATCTATTAGTTATCGTTAGTATATAAATATAAACAGACAGTTAGTATTGTTAGTTGGATTAGTATATGTAGAATGATAATTACTTAAGAAGAAAGGGAAATGAGACTTGAAATACAGGGGAAAACCTGCATGTACCAAAATTTGCAAACACGAATACAGGAAGTGGATTCTAGGATAACATGGAAACATAGACAGACAAGGGAACTGAAGTGGAGTGTCAAATGGGAACATAACCAGTAATACTAATGAACACAAACAAACACATTTAAGGAAAATAATAAAGTAACAGAAAATAAACAGAACACAATACACAAACAAACAGAACCATAACAATGTACCCAAGGGGTTAACAGGGACCCCAAGAGAACATCATGTGCCCATGGCATTATCAGGGACCCTAAGAAAACATAATGTGCCAATGGCATTAATAGGGACCCTGAGAGAACACCATGTACCCATGGGGTTAACAGGGACCCCAAGAGAACCGAATGTGCTCATGGTGTTAATAGTGACCCCTTAACGGATGTTTCCTTTGATGAACTGCATAATGAGTGGAGCTACAAAAAGCTGTCAACCTGGCTCGTTTGAACCTATAAAAATGTTTTTCTCAACAAAACACAATGGTTGATAAGAAGGCTATTATGGGTTTGTATTTTCCATTCGTTTTTATCTCTTTATTAATTTTCTATTCAGTTTTCATAGTTTTACATGGAGGTCCATGTCTAAGTTTTAGTTTCCGGGGTAGAATGCATGTTTCAATTAAAATGCTGTGAGAATCAAGCATCCTTGCCTGCACATTAAACGAATAAAAACAACAAATGGACTCACGAGAGACTGAAATTCTGTTTTATGGTGCATATAAAGCATTACTTTGCTGAAATTAATAATATTTTTGAAAATGATTTCATGGATTAAAAAGAACAGCTGCTTCAAATTAAAACTGAGGTATGTTTATGTAAGACAGATCTTTTAAGCCACAAAAGCCAATGTTAAACAAGCAAATAATGTTACCATGACCTTAACAAAAACATTGAATGACTCAAATTAAAAGTCACAGTACACTGTTGATAACATATTCAAAGAAATTCCAGGCTGAAATTTCTATCTTTTGCCTGACACTGGGCTTTGGAGTGTGTGCCTCCGCCATAATAGCTAGCAACATTTGATTACTCTTTTGTCAAAACCGAAAGGTTCTACAGCTATAATGTTGATAATGCACACAAGGTAGCATATCGCCACCTAGTGGCTGCGACTACCTATAAGCCCGAAAGGCAGGATAATAGCCTCTCACCTTTTAGCAGACAGGTTTCTTCTCCTGACTTATTTTTCCATGAAGTTCAATGGGAAAATTTGTCAGGAGAAACAACCCTTCAAGTGATCAATCCATATCTACTGCATATCTGGCAGCAGAGTGATAGTTGGAGGCTTGTTTGATAGCTCAGACCCTTCATGACTTACAACCATTTCACTAACCATGTATTCTATACTGTTCCAGCATAATTTACAGCTAAGTCTAGTCCCACCACCCAATTCCCATAGAGATCCATTCAAATGCAGAGACGTTATAGTATCACTTTTAAGAGTACAAGAAAATAAGATATCAAAAGTATTTTTATATTGTTGGGTCACAGACATCAGGAAGTCATGGCATGCAAAGGATATTTGACCATATATAAAAAATGGTTACTTTATTGTACATTATGTTAAACTGTTCAATATTTTTTGATGCCCAAAAATGTGGGGGGCTAAGTACAAAAGGTTCTATTATTAAAAACGTGTCACTGTCCAATGAATTATGGTGCTCACTGTATGTAAAGGTGTTCAGATTATAAACCTAAATTAACTGAAAAATCAAAACTTTGTTTTTTAAATGCATGATGGGCAATATGCTCATTTGAAGGCGCCAGCACAAGTAATACAAACATGAAGTACTCAATATACATGAATATATAATTAATAAAAACATTTTTTAACCATATCTTATCTTTGACACCAATTCTCTTAGACAGGACGACATCATTGGTGGTTCAAACTTCAAACCTCCAAGTTTTTCACAAGGTTTTTTTGTGTTGGTATTTCAAGGCCCCTGCAGGGGTGGCAGCTTTTTGGTTTCACAGCACTTTATTTTAACACTATAATTATAATTGAAAATTTTGGAGGAATGAAAAAAAACAACCATGTTTTGTACATTAAGCCTCATCAAGCACAATCCCACGCTGTGCGTGGTAGAATTAGTAGGGATAGCTGCTACTTTATGGGAAGGATGTGCTTTATCTTATCTGTTCTGTAGTTACTTCGATGACGTTTCTGTATGCACTTACTGTATGTCGCTTTGGATAAAATCGTCTGCTAAATGACTGTAATGTAATGTAGAATTAACCTGAAAAGGGGCAAACTCTCGGTGTTGTACTCTATAGGTATGGGGCATGCCCTGCCAAGTCGTAACTTGGCGGATGGCATAGCCTACCAGTCATCTCAATACTTCATGAGCATTTGGTAAGCTATACTCATACAAAGCTTCAGCTGTGCAAAATATCGGTGTTCCAGCTATTCGATTTGGTTTCGTTTAGCAGTTTTCTTATTAAGAAAGGCGAAGGCTACATTAAATCGCCCATGTAGGCTACTGAGGACAACAGCACCATTGCCGAATACCGAATTTGCCTGTCTGAATTTCCCTGTCTGTCCTCTACGCAGGTGAGTGAATACGATGAACCACGTAACCAAACTAATAAGAAAAAAAAGTGAATCGCTGCCAAACATTCCAAAAGAGTTGAGTGGGCAGATTCAGGAGCACATCACGCCTCAATCATTTGCACACTAGTCGCTGCTGGTTTCAAAGTACAATCTTAGACTGACTTCCTGGATAATATTATCTATCGGAAGAGAAGCACAGCAATAGCTACAAAGGCTACAAATTTGATAAGAACCACCCGCTGCGATTTACAACCATAGATCAGGTAAACAAAACACTCCGACAAACGTCGCAGTTTTCGAAATAATAGTAGTCTAGTCATTGCGTCTTCATTATTGCAGTCAGCTTTCCCACTGCTATTGTAGGTGGGACAGCGAAAATTGTGTTTAGTCCACTCTAAAAAGAAACCGGATCTTGGCCGCTGCGCACTGACTACGCGTAGCCTAGGTTACTCGACAGTAAATAAGCTGTAAATTGCACAAACTGACATTAAGAAGTTGGTTCAGTAATCACAGAATTTTTTTAGAGATTATTTTTCATTGATTGATTGAATGATTCATGTGTAATATTTAGTGTGTAGCCTAAGCATTTGTGCTGACTATATTGCTCTGCCCATTTATGTTTGATGAGGTGTTCAAGACCGCAGAATGGAGCACGCAGGTATGTAGCATGGGGGTATTTTGGACATTGGCATTTCAAATTCTGAAGTTCTGGAAGTTTTGTTATTTGGTTCTGCACAACCTTCTTTAACCTGTGCTGTGATAAATCTGTCAGATTCTCATAAGGGACGGGAGTGCTCCCAGAAGAGGTCGCCGTTCGACATGATAATGAACCAAATACGCAGGTCGAAGTCGTTCACTGACCGGCGCCCAAGGCCCTCAGTCGGCCGCTTTTTCCGCCCCATGGAAAACTCGGACAAGAAGGATGGAGGCATACCAGAGGGCGGAGAGCCAGAATCATTGCGGGCCGAGGAGAAAGCAGGTAGGGGGGGGGCTGAGACTGGTGAGGCACTCTGGTCACTGAATAGTTTTTTGGCCTTCCAACTAGCATAACACTATTGCCTCATAATTGGTGAGTTCAATAGCAAGACTGCTGAACAAGACTGGAAATTAATGGAAATTATCTGTCATTATACATTTAATGTGTGCAAGGTGTAACTTTAATGTGTAATACTTTTATGTTCTTTGTTTCATGGTGTGAGATGCTGTGTGTCTCACACACAGTGGCGGCCTTTGCTATGTTTCATTCGTTTCACCTGAAACGGGCCTCGCAAATGAAAGGGGCCTCGCTTCAATCATAAATTGAAAAAAAAATTTTTTATAATAAAAAATCCCCACACAGTGAATAAAAGGACCACTACCCAATAGCTTCCCAATTCAGCCACTGTAGGCGCTGTTCCAAACTTAAGCCTATTTCAGTGATGAGACTATCTAATGTAAAGCAAAACACTCGATGTCGATGAAAGCCTCACTTAAACTCCTAGTCCTTTGCTGCTAGTCTAACAGCGACAGCTATGAAACGCATCCATCCTAGTGGCTATAAAAAGAGAAAAATTGCTAAAGAAAAAAATAAACATCTAGACAGTCTTACGAAAGTGACACGTTTCTTTGGAGCAGCAAGTACAGTTACAAATACGAATTTGACGAGTAATACGCTTGCAACACCGTCGCTAGACTCGCTAATAGGAAATGTTGCTAGCCAAACTGCTTTAGGCCTAGCTGAAGGGACCGTGCTTTCTCTCCCTTTTGCTCTAGAGACCTGACTCTGACTATGGTACTGTGCAGAAGGGCGCATTTTGAGGGAAACCGGGAACAAAAAAAAATGTCTTAACATTGTTATAGTTAAATGTAACTAATTTGGTAACAATAGGTTATTACTGAGTAACTCCAACGTAGGTAACGTGGAAAAACAGTTAGCGGTATTCTTAATTACACATGTGAATATTTAGAAATATTTTATTTACACTCATAGGCCACATCTTTATGATACACAACAAATAAACCTTGCCTGTTCATTTCACAAACTGTCTTCGGGTGGTTCTTTGCCTCAACATCGTGCAGTTAAAACCGCGTAATCCACACCTCGTCGTGTATTATTGCTTGATCAGAACAAACGTTTTTGTTGTGTGTAGAAACGGTACATTTTATGCATGTTCTTGTCTGACTGGCAAGATGGTTGTAAACTGATTTTGTATGCACAAGCGGCGACACTAGCAATCCTGCATTGGAATTTTGAGGGTTTAAAGTTGTTCACAATTTCTGAGAAATATGAATAGGCTACTACAATTGGGACATTTACGACTAGGCTAGCACCGTAGATATGGTTAATAGCCTGCGTGTTCCTGTCGAAAGAGCACATTGCGCTTGATGCAGCATTTGCTGTGTTATTTAAAACATGGTTCGGGGGTGAGGAGGGGGGCCTCCAATTGATTTTTGAAACGGGCCTCCAAATGGCAAAGACCGCCACTGCACCCACAGTCAATGAAATGCATTCTAGAGATATTTATATGTTATATCTATCATAGTGATATACTGTATTTTCTGTCCTAAAATCAGTGAGATGTTGTCTATCCTAGGGTCGGTGAGTTTTAAATCTCATAGTTAATGAGATGTTGTTCACCCTCAAGTCTGAATTGTTGTATATTCTAGAACCAGTGAGATGCTGCATGGTTACTGATGTTATTTCAGGGAGCAGTGGCCCTGCAGACTTGGAACCGTGTTCGATGGTTGGGTGGGGTCGAGTGAAGCAATTTGTTCAGAAGCTAGGGAAGAAGCTGGACAGCCACAGCCTGAATCTCGGCCACTGTGACCTCACGGCCACCGATGTCTTGGAACTGGGTGAGGCATTTTTCATAGTGAGATATATGCTTCACTAGTTTTTATTCCATTGTGCTGCGGTCATTTTTTGGACCAAGAAAGCAACCACTCTCTCTTGCTTACTCATTTCATGGTTTTCTCTTTTGCTCACCTCTTCTCCATATTTTCTTTCCCGTGCCTCTGTCACGTGGTCCCTCTCACTCCATCTTTCATTTATCCATTTTAGCAACCCTGCTGCCATTCCTGTCTCAGCTAGAAGAGATGGATCTCTCCTGGAATGACCTGATTGGTGGGTCATTGAAGGCTTTGACTGTTCACCTCAGCCATGTGAGCAGACTCAAGAGGCTGAGACTGAGCAGCTGTAGGCTGACAGCAGAGGACCTCACAGCACTGGGTATGTTAGGGTTCTGTTTCGTGCCCTCTGCCAAACATACTTGCCAACCTTGAGCCCTCAGAAATAGGGAGATTTTTTTAAAAATTGTTGACGGGGGGGAATGGGGGGTGCTATCAAGAATTTTCGCGGACCTCGATTGTAATTGTTGGGGGGGGGGGTTGCAATCATCTTTTTTTTATTTTTTTTAAGACACTCTATTTAACGGTTTATTTAACGTATGTACCGCGGGTGTGCGTCTGCGTTAAAAGTAAATCCCCGTTCCCCGTTAACCATCCACGTAGATACACGCGTCAGATTTAAAAAAATAAAAAATAAAAAATAAAAAAAAATTTAAAACACGATATTGTCCGAAATCGGGAGAACTGCGGGAGATTGTTGACTCCGGGAGATTATCGGGAGAGGACATTGAAAATCGGGAGTCTCCCGGGAAAATCGGGAGGGTTGGCAAGTATGCTGCCAAACCTCCTGAAAATTCACAGGAGAGAAAGAGTAGCTCATGTTTCCAGTGCACATGCTGAGAATAAAATATAATTACCCCCTTGACTTTCCATGTAAACACCCTCAAACAAAGGCTTCCTAATCTCTTTTTAGTTTAGTGTGATTGTTGAAGCCTCTGAATTACATCTAAAATGGCAAAAATGACAACACTAAATGTAGTACTGGCAAGGAAAAAAACTCAAATGAACTAAGTTTTGTGATGTTGACAATAGTTTTAGTCATTGTCTAAAATTATAGGTTGCACTTCCTAGCAACTGAGTTGTTTAAAAATGTTTTTAAATGTACACTGTTCAATGAGGTATTTAGTAGTACTGTAGACTCTTGATTTAAGAAAAGACTACTCCTGTATTCTTTTTTGGTTTTGTATCTGGGCAGCTTTGGTTGTGCTGCATGCCTTCAGAAAACTTGATTTTAAACCTGTTACAAGAAAGTGATGTTGGCTGGTATAATGGGAATGGTTTCTCTAGTACCAAATTAGCACGTTAACATGATTACTTAAGGATGAGGTAACACAGTGTGTTGTTAGTAGTCTACACTGGATTAATTGCTGCTGAAAATGGGACTTTGCAATCATATGTAAAGATTGAATTAAAAAAGTTATTTCAAATAGTAATAGTAAATTATAACATTATTAATGTCGTGACTGTACTTTTTGATCAATTTATACATTTATAAGTCTTTGTGAATATTGTCAGAATGGAGAGGATTCATTACATGTTTATAATCTCAGTGACAGCCTTGTGAATATTGCCATAGGAGAGGCCCTGGACAATCTCCCCCTACTGGAAGTATTGGATCTTTCCTGGAATGCCAGTGTTGGGGGGAACTTGCACTGCCTCACCAGTGGCCTCCAGCCAGGGAACACAGTGAAAGTGCTCCACCTAGTGGAGTGCCAGCTCACTGCAGCAGACGCTCAGGCACTGGGTAAGACCACACTAAGAATCAAAGGATTGCTAATGCTGGCCATTGCCATACTCAATTCTATGAACCCATGTGCTTCCTGATTTTTGTTGCAGCTGTTGTTATGTGATGTTAATTGAATAAGATCCTACTTAGATCAGTATCTAATGAAATGTTAAATTAACTTTTAATATGGATATTTTAAACAGTTTTTACCTGATAAGTGAAGTGACTGACTGATTGATTGGATGATTTACAGGCAAAATCACACCAGGGTCTTACACGTGTTTACTTGGTTACTGAATTTTAATATCTGCTTGTGGGAAGTGAAGGATTAAAAAAGTAAATGGCAATGAACTGAACTTGCATTCTGAGTTCATCAAGCACAATAATGCTGGAAGAACATATGGCATGTTCTTAGTCACTTTAAAAAATGACATGAATGGTTGGTTGGAACACACACTAGCGTACACATGGAGCTCCCCAGGACCAGGATTGGGAAACCCTGGCTCAAGTCAGGCTGTGGATTGGATGTCTGTGCCATGTCTGTCCCTCTTCTTCTCTGTTTCAGGGGTGGCACTGTGTATGCTACCTAGCCTGGAGTTGCTGGACCTCTCTGCTAACAAACTCCTGGAGGGGGGGCTAGGAGAACTGGCCCCTCAGTTGAGGGGTAACCCAGGATTGAGAGTCCTGCGGATGCGCATGTGTGGGCTGAGACAGGACAGCCTCCAGACGCTGGGTGAGAGTGGTGTGAAGCATCCTGGAACAGCTCACAGCTAGGTCTTAGCGCTGAAATGTCAAAGTATTTTTCTCAACTTTTTACTTAAAGGGATATTTCGCATTGTTTAGACCCAGGTCTGCTGAGCAACTCACCACAAATTATGTGATAAATTGGAGAGCATATAGGGCTCAAGCCCTCCTGCTTTGTTAGCCAAATAACATTGATTTAATGGGGGCTTAGAGTCACCCCCTGACAGTTACTTACGGAAGACATTATTAATAAGCCAAACTTAAATAAACACATAATCATATGTTTATTTGCTTGCATAAATACATACCATGTAATTGAAACGTGAAAATAAATCCAGAAAAACTGTATTATTAGTCAGTTTTGGACCAATTGCCTTATAAATGGAAAAGATACATTGCGTAGCTACTCTTGCTGAATGCATTTACGGCAGTGCTACTTCTCAGGGTTGCCTGGTGACAGCCTTGGCATCACTAGATGTAACCAAAACCTGGATATGACTTTATTACTGATGTTTTGAAATAACTGCAGGTAGGCTATAATGGTACACAATTGTATCTACCCGGAGTACAAGAACAAAGAGCTTCCTTTCATACTTGTGACACAAAATTGGTGGTCAACATTCAGCAGTTGCATAAACTGTCACTGTGCCATCACAAGCTTGCAGTATACTTTGGTGGCCCCTCTGATTTCCCCCTGGGTGTACCTCCCATCTTTCTCCCAGGAAATGCATTGCGGTTCCTCCCAGCCCTGGAGCAGCTGGACTTGTCCTGTAACCAGGGGGCAAGCGGGGGGTTTGCACAGGTGAGTGCTCACCTAACCCAGCTCATGCAACTGCGCAGTCTGGACCTACACCTGTGCAATCTGACGGAGGACGACGTGCGGGCGCTGGGTGAGCACCCAGGACTTTTTTCTTTTCTCAACTGCTTCACATATGTTTACAGATATATATATATTCACAGAGTGCAGGTCATATTGGTTGTGGACAGAATTACTTTGAAGCAACATCATATTGTATTTTTGCCAAATAGCATTTTTAAAACATATGTTTTGCTAGTGGGATGTTGTGAAAATGCATTCTTGCAATTTTTGGGTCCCTTCCCTGAAACTTAAAAATAAAAATAATGTTTTATATCATTGGGAACCTGATATAAACCTGTGGGGTGGCAGTGTAGCATAGTTGTTAGGGAGCTCAGCATATAACTCAGAGGTTGTAGAGTTGTTTCTCAGGTGAGGCACTGTCATTGTACCCTTGAGAAAGGTGCTTCAAGAAGTATTCAGCTGTATGAATATATTGTATGTAAAAGATGTAAGCTGTGTATGTCGCTCTGGACAAGAGAACATCTGCTAAGTGCCTCAAAGCAACAAAAAAAACAAGACTAGGTCAACCTAGTGACTGCCGGACGCTGGAGGTATTGCCCCGGTGATGGCTTTCTCACCCTGGCACAATAAGTAGGCTATTCTGTTAGTGGTGCTGCCAGGGGCGCCGTAGTGGGGGGAATAGTGGAACTGACTACCCAGGGCCCCAAGGCAGGGAGGGGCCCTCAGAAGGCCTGAAATTAAAGGTTTGCTTTGGGGAGGGGCCCCCAGAGACTGCATTTGCACGGGGCCCAGAATTTCATGCTACGCCTCTGGGTGCTGTGTGTGACGACAAGGTTCCTGCCTGGGAAATGCTTGTGTGGAAATATTACATATAACTACACATAGGATGTTAACAAACTAACGTCAGTTTGTTTATTTACCCAACCGATCAGCTGTGTGCGATATAAAAAAAATTACGTCGGTTGTTAGGTAACAGACATGAAAGTTGATCAACGATTTCTGATTGAGTATTTAGCTTTTCATAACCTGAGATAAGATAGGATGGAGTAAGATAAGATACGATTCCTAACATTTGTTAAGATTTGCTTTTGTAATACGAATCACAACTTAACTTAGTTCACTCATTTTGAAGAATTGTCTATCACGTTAATGTCAAGCCCTGATAATAATTTACCGACACAGAATAGTTTACTGAGCTTCTAGCTTCTAGCTAATGTGCTGGAGTGAAAGCAACACATTGGCTTGCTTATCATTCATGTAACAAACACAAGGGAGCTTGCTAACTGGTTGGAGATATCCAAATAATGTATCCTAATATTATTTCCAATGTAGGCCAACTAATGATGTCATCCATACATTGCGAAACTAATGTTAAATGAAACGAAGATCTCAGTGATTTAACTGTAGCCTAGCTATATTCTGTATACGATGTGTGTACAGCGCCGAAGTCACTCACTCACTCACTCACTCACTCAGTTAGCTACTATCACTGTTCTAGGCCGGCCTGGCGCCGGCAAAAACAGCCTGTTTGTGTGTATTTTTTTAAAAGTCCAGGTTGTTCCTTCCCTCTGTGACCTCACAATGCTGGATTTATCATCAAATAAGAAGATAGGGGGCCTGTCCCAGGTGCTTTTCCCCAGCCTCTCCCTGTCAACATTGAAAACACTGTGCCTGAATAGCTGCTGTCTGACTGAGGAATCCTACCGCTCTCTAGGTAAGGCACAAACTGACTGTCTGTGAACTGAGGCATGTAGAGAGACACAAAATGGTCAGCCTGGACTGGCTTCTTTTTTTCTCCATGTGAAATTGAGTTTTTTCTTGATTGTTTACTTACATTTCCTGAAACTGTACCTTGTTTCTCAAAACTATAAACACAAACCACAAGACAGTCAATAATTTCTACAGAAACTTATGTAAAAAAATGTAACACTGCGTTCTAAACTATCTATTCTACTGTCCAAATTACATGATGCTTCCAAATCATACACAGGAGCCATAAAATGAATGGACCTTACTGAATATCAATTGCATACTGGTGTGAAAAATGATAGATATTTCTATGAAAATCTTTCGGGATCAGTATGCATTAGATCTTTCAGTCTTTCTAATGTACAAACTAGGAACTGCAGGCACTCACCAACACAACAAACACTTTACTAGAAAGAGTAAACGTTTATTGTATGTCACGCCGGCCAGCGGGAAGATCACTGAGGCACACAACAAGTTTGCTGTACAGCAACCTTCAACACACTGGTCATCCAATCAGTCTTAAATTCCCTCTGTGGCCTTGACTTGACATACATGTCCATATTATCTGTGAGGGCATATCTCTTTGTTCCAGAATGACATGTGCTTTTGTTCATCGAAACATACGCCATTAGTCATGCCTGATACCTTATGGCACCTAGATGTCCGGTCAGGGAGCGCAGAGGCCTGTCCAATCTCTGCCTTTGCCCTCCTGCCATACAATTTACAATCAAGGTCCCGATGATCAGCCCTCACCTGCTACACTAAATCATTGATCAATACACACATGCTTCACTACTCTTAAGGACAAAACTCAGAACCCATCAGTACAGTAGCCCATTGTTCTAAATTATTATAAAGGCCAATACAAATGTAAAGCACAGTGAGATTGTTTCTGTTGTTTTTTTATTTTTCTAAACGAGAGTTTTTGGCAGTAGGCAACTCAAAGAAAAAGAAACCAGAGAAAAAGAAAAAATTATGCACAGTTCTGGGAGACAAGTAGAAAACAAAACAAGACAAAATAATAAATTCAGGGTCCTGTCTCTGCTCTTGATCAGACTTCATCAACATCACAAGCAATGCTTTCCTTGGCTGGGAGGGGGGGTCTGGCATGATGTATCCAAACTCCCCTTTTGGGTTTAGAAAGTATAATATGGAGGGAAATAGACAGATGACCAACTTGTTTTCATTGGACCAGCTGTGGACCAGAGCAGCCCAGTGGACACTTATGTTGTACCAGGTGACAACGTTACATGGGCTGTGCTGGTCCATTTTTCTCTTCCTGATTAGGTGTGTTGACATTGTGTCATGGACAGTGAGGATGTGTGCAGTATTGTACGGACCTGTGGTGTGGCAATGGAGGACTCCCTGGTTGGTGGTGGAATATTAATAATATTATAATTACCTGGATTTCTCAATTCTTTTTGCCTGAATTTCTCAATTCTTTTATTTGTGCTAAAGCTCTGATTACTGACTGAATAATTTAACTAGCATGAGTCTGTGAAGATTGTGCCCCCAATGATAACTGAGAGAAGTGTATTGGAAATGGTCAAATTACACTTACATTTGTGTTAAAATGAGCCAAATGTGATTATAGTTTGAAGAAATTGTCTTTATGTTACATGTGAACTTATAGTTTATAATTTAAAACTTAAATTGGGTTCATAATCCCATTTCCATTGTGAGAAAAACTAATCAACCATAATTTTTCATTCATATAAAACTGGCTCAGTGTTTGGTATCATGGGAACTATGGAAGTGGTACATTTTCTGGGACATAAGTCAAGTAAGCACAATTATATGTATTTCTTATGAAAGGACATTTTGTTGGTTCTCCTCTGAAATGAGATAATTATCTGGCCAGTTTATACGTCTCATGAAAGGAGAAAGGTCATGGGCTGGTCATTATGTGCACCTTTTGAAAGGAGGACTCGAATTGGCTGAGTGGGCTGTCTGTGTGTTTCAGCCTCTGCGGTGCAGAGTCTGAGCCAGCTGGAGTCTCTGGGACTGTCCTGGAACAAATGTGTTGGAGGGAATCTGAGGCTGGTGCTGCAGGCTCTACAGCCCGGCTCTCACCTGCAGGACCTGAAACTGGCCAGCTGTGGCCTAAACACAGAGGACCTGCTGCACTTGGGTAGGGCACTCCAGGCAATCCACCGCCGCACCCAGGCACTCAGAATGGAGAGTATTCACACCCCCCATAACCCATAATAATCATCACATAAAGCACAGAGATATAAGGGAGGGCCCCAAACCAGTCTTTCTTTATGTCCTCAAACAACACAACAGCAAAAAAAAATAAATAAATAACTAAAACTAATTATATATCTAGCTATCTAGCTCTAGGAAGTAACAGAATGAACACAAATCGTGATGCAGTGTCAGAAATCAGTTGTGTAGGGTACTTTGTGTGCGGTTTGTGTCTGAAGCAACTGTTGGTGGCTTTGTCAGCTTTTGCCTGTAGTTTTGTTGTGACAGGCACTTTGTGTCCGTAATTGTCTGTTTTACAACTTTGCCTTTGATACGGGCTTTCTGCCTATAGTTCTCTGTATCGAGCACATTTACGTACACTTTCTGCCTGTAGTTCTCTGTATCGAGCACATTTACGTACGCTTTCTGCCTGTAGTTCTCTGTATTGAGCGCATGGACAGTATGGTTTGTGTCTGTAGTTTTCTGTATTGACCACATTGACGTACACTTTCTGCCTGTAGTTCTCTGTATTCAGCGTATTGAAATATGCTTTCTCCCATGTAGTTCTCTATATTGAGCGTATTGACATATTCTTTGTGTCTGTAGTTCTCTGTATTGACCACATTGACGTACGCTTCCTGTCTGCAGTTCTCTGTATTGAGCGCATTGACATATTCTTTGTGCCTGTAGTTATCTGTATTGAGTGCATTGACATAAGCTTTGTGCATGCAGTTATCTGTATTAACCACATTGACATACTTTGTGTCTGTGGTTCTCTGTATTGTGTCTGTAATTATCTGCTGCTGTTATTGATGTGTGGCTCATGCCTGCAGCATCAGCATCAAAGCGTGGAGCCCTAGTGCACCTGAGACACCTGGACCTGATGTATAACGATGGCGTGGGTGAACAGGGCTGGACACACCTGTTTAAGGAGGCAGATGGCCTGCGGGCACTGGCCGAACTGGACATCAGCCTGCACCCCACTGCCCGCTCCTCCGCCCCTCCCCAAGCCTCCCCGTGGCTGCCCGCCCTGCTGAGTGCCCTGCCACGGCTGCCCTCCCTCACCTGCCTCTCCCTTCAGCGCTGGGCCCTGACCCCCAGGGAGAGCGACGGCCTAGAGGCCTTCAACAGGGACAGCAAGAGAAGCGTCCACTTTGACTATGACACGCACACCACGGCTGGGGACAGGCAGGCCGGCAGTGTGGAACTGAAGAGCCAATAGGGAGGGGGGGAGAGTGAAACACAGAGAGGTGGAAGGAGAGGGAGACAGAGACAGTGAGAGGAGAAAACGAGCAGGAGGAAGGGAGAGTGCAAGGGGATGGGACTGAGAGAGCAATGAGAAAGGGAGGGAAAGGAGAGGCCAAAAGTTTGAGAAAAATTTGTGAAAAAGAAGTAAGATAAATAATAAGAAAAAGAAAAGAGGATATTTGGAAGACTATGGGAGCTAGCGACTGAGACAGAATGAGGAAAAGAATGGTATACCTTTCTTATACCCGTCCACCAGGCATCAGTGTCCTACCCCCGCTGTTGGGAAGATTACTTGTAAAGTCACATATGAAGTATGTTAAACTGTACTACAGTTGATGCACTGTATTGCTGTTGATTGAACCATTTTTATTCAAATTGCCTTTTTTATTTACGGCACAATATTTTTATACCACCTTACTGTAACTGCAAAGTTGTATGGAACAGTTCACATTGCTTATGGTCAACCTTTTTCAAATGAATTTTTCACATATTTGCATAATGATAACTTTTAATGAAAGAGTAAATACAAAAGTGTATGCAAGCCTTGAATATAATTTTAAATAATTTGACTTAAGCAGTCTGCTTTATTTCGTTTTCTTGTTCGGCCCTTTCTTTGCTCTGCCTGCAGGTTTCTTCTTCTTCTTGTTTTTGTCTTTCTTTTGCTTTCCTTTCTTATTGCTGTCCAGATACTTGAAAGGTCCCAGCTTTCGTCGCACCATCACTCCCCTCCACCATGCCTGGATCTGTTGGGTGGGATGGGATATTAACCAAGGAAATATAATTATGGGAATTACATCAATGGCATTTGGCAGACACTTTATCCTCCTACAAAGACATGTGCATGTTGGGGTTAAGAGCAACATTAACCCTAGAGGTGGGATGTAAATACTCAGAAACCACAAATTGTGAAAATTTAGGATCGACTGTAAACTGCCTGTTCGGGGAAATACAAGAGGATTGCGTAATAATGGCACAAAAAAACGGAATGGTTGTCCTGGTGGCTGCATATGTTCCTGAAGATAATTTTTCATTATCTCTTGTACTGTGCAGGTAATTTTAGCTTTCCACTATGGTCCACATCCTGTTGTAAGTGGCAACACCCCTCTATGCAAATTCTGATAGGTAAACACAAAAACATGTGGAATATACATTGGAAGACATTCAATGCTTTTTTTCTTCTTGTAATTGTCACATTGTTTCCATGAAATGCAATGTACAATAACCTAAACTTTAAAGGATGCATGACTTTGCATTGCAGAATGTTTTATATGGTACTGTCATGGCAACCTGGCAACCTTCAATTTCCTCCATTGAATTGAGAAAAAATGCCTGTGAATTATACAATGCCTATAGGGCTACGCACACCAGGCAGATTAATCATATTTCATATAAACCATAATTGATACTTTAAATCATTATTATATAATGTAATCATATATTGTGTCCACAAGCATCAGAGACAATAAATCTAATTTTGGGGGCATTTTCCCTGTTTTCACCCCAATATGTAGTCTTAGCTAATTACCAGTCTTAGTAGATCTCTCTGTCATCTATGACATCCACCACAATCAAGGAGGGTGAAGAGTAGCACTCGCCTCCTCCAATGCTAATGAAGCCAGCCACTGCTTTTCTTCACCTGGTGTGTTGTGCCCGTAACTAGGCAACATAACACGCTTGGAGGAGCACTCTATTTTGCCTGCTACAAGCACTTGTGATTGACTATCCCTCCATTGGAGATGTGGTCAATGTGGGCACATATGTTATGCATGCTATGTCCCTGGGCCACCCTGTCACTAGCTGACAAATAATCCAGCAATATTCAAAAGTACATTGGAGTGGTCAGCTCTGCACCCAAATTTAGCTGCACCATAGCGGCGGCAAAAAGTGTCATTTTTATTGTCTGCCCATCTACTTGTGGGAAGTTTGCTCCAGCATGTGAGCAGATGTTTTCATTTAGAGTTACCATGGAGTAGCTGGGGATACTCATTTCACTCAATCCATATTGGGACATGTTTCAACATTGCATTGGCTCTCCAAAACACACAAAACAGAGGGATAGCTTGTAGGTGGAGTGAATAGGGTTTGAATTGGGACTGCACTCACTCACCCCTAACTCAATTACTTTCTCAACCACACTCAGCCATATGCTTCTCTGCCATCTCTTTCTCTCTCGCTCTCACTCACTGACTCACTCACTCACTCTTAGGAGCACTGCCATCTGTAGTTTTAAAAACAGAACAGAAACCCAAGGCATACCTTTGTAGCTTTGGCGAGTATGCGGGCCTTTTCCTGCAGGTACTGCTTAATGGCAGCCAAGCCCTGCTCACAAACCTCTGAGGGGGGGTCAGTGAGGGGGTTTCCTTCCAGCAAAAGGACCTTCAGGCTGTGCAATTTGGCAGCTCGGTGCGACAGGTGGGTCAGCCCATTCCCCTGCAATCGGAGCTCTGTCAAACCTTGGTGGCAGAGATTGATCAGCCATGTCAGTTTTGCTTTTCTTTTTTCTTTTCTTCCTTTTTTAAACTCATATTTTCTCCCAATACCATTTTTTATGTGTGTTTGTGCTCAGTGCTCAGCCTTCTCTGTTGATTTGGAAGAGTGCAGGCAAGTACACACTCTTCTCCAAAACATGCAATACCACCTTCTGATTCTATTCACACCATAGGCAAGCTCACGCAGATATTGAGTCAGTCACGCACCACCCGACAGGTCTGCTGGTAGCAGATACCACCAGAGTTCACACCAAAGCTCATCAACATCCGTGAACTGCGTTAACAGGATGAGCCACCCAGCAGCCAAGGTATTTTATTCATTACATTCCCCACCCAAGAAAGATTCTCCTTCCAACAGATATGCATCCAGATAAAGCCAGAAATCTAAATTTAATTTAATTAAAACTACATTTTTGCATCAGTACTGTCATATGCAACCCCCCTCCCCCCTGAGCCCAGGTACAAGAGCAAGTTATAGTCAAAGTTTGAGTTTTTTAAAAAGAAAAATAGATTCACACTACCATTTAAACAGCAGAGGGCATCTGGTATGGTCGTAAGTTGATTGTTGTGACAGTCCAGAATTTTTAGTGTCTGTAGGTCTCCAATGGACTCAGGGAGACATTTAATGCTGTTGTTCTCAAGGTACAGCTCCCTGAGCCTCTGGCAAAAAAGAACATCACCATTTCCACAGTTACTCACAGGGTTTTTCCAGCTGTATTCCTCTTATGAAGCTTGGTTTTATCCTGTAGCAATTTACCTGTAGTTGGGAGATGCCCTCGTGGACAGAGGTTAACTTCAGCCCCTGGTCTTGGCCTAGATAAAGCCTCTCCAGCGATTGCAGGCTGTATATAGCCTCCGGGAAGGAATGAAACTGGTTGCCTGTCAGTCCAAGACATTTCAGCATGGACAGTGTCTTAATGCTCACAGGAATCTGGAGGTGAAATTATTCTGAATTGTTAGTGATAAAAAATGTGAAAAAATGTAAATCGGTGTTAACACTACACATCGATGAGTTAACACAACAACAACAACAACAACATATAACAACCTCTTTCAAGTAGTTGTCATCAAAAGACAGCTGCTCCAGGCTGGTTAGGGTGCAGATCTCCGTCGGAAACTCAGAAAACCAGTTCTGACTCAGATCCAGTACCTGCATGTTAAGGAGGTCGCTGAAGTTGGGGTGAAGGCCTGAGAGTTTGGTGTTCCTCAGGTGCAGCACCCGTAGCGAGGGGAGGCAGCAGATCTGCGGTGGGAAGGTGTGCAGGGGGTTATCGGAGAGCCCCAACTCCACCAGGCCAGTGAGGGTGCGGAAGGGGCGGAGTAGCCGGGTCAGGCCATTATGTGAGATGTCCAGGATGGTCAATTGCCCAAGATGGCAGAGAGACTTGGGGAAGGAGGAGAACAAGTTGAAACCCATAAACAGCTTTCTCCAGGAGCGGCCACAGGCCTCGTCTTTCAGGGACGCCAGGGAGTTGTGGCCAATGTCCACAATCTCCAGGCAGGGTAGATCGCCGAGCCTGGTGGGGAGGGCCTCCAGCTTGTTCCCACTCAGATAGAGCTCCCTCAGGCAGCGCAGGTTGGATATTTCAGTGGGGAGCGCGGCCAGGCTGTTACCAGACAGCCCTAGCAGCTCCAGCTTGTGGAGGGTCCTGCAGATACCTTCTGGGAGCTCCGTCAGACCTAGGCCATGGAGCCGCAGCTCCCGAAGCTCACTGAGCCGTTGAACCGCTGCCAGTAGGGGGCGCAGCCCACTGCTGGCCAGGGGGTTGTGGCTCAGGTCAAGGGACCATAGTTGCAACAGCTGGCCCAGCTCCTCGCAGATATTGTTCAGGCAGTTTTCTTGGAGGTACAGCACCTTGAGCTTCTGCAGCAAGCCAATCTCTGGAGGTATAGCCTGGATCAGGTTTCTCTCCAAGTGTAGCTCCTCCAGGTAATCCAGCTGCAGCAGACTCAGAGGGAATGCCTCCAGACCTCTAGCTGAGCAGTCCAAGAACAGAACCTTAACACAGTCCTTGGACAAGGGGAGGCTCGCCATCTCTGGCTTGCACTCTCCACTAGAGTTACAGAGCAGCAATGAGCCCATTGAGTGAGAAAATCGGATGGGTAGCAGCTACTCAACAGGCTACAGAAAAACAAAAGAAAATTCCTGAAATTATTTTTGGGGTGGGGAGTAAAGCAAATCAAAGCTGAAGCCTAGTTACCGTCACAACAAACCTAATAGCATTGTCTAAAACAAATAAGTAAACCGATTAAAATCAAAGCTCAAAGGTTTTTACCGATATCTCCAATCGATTTTATATTATACGCTTCGTTATCAATTGCGTAAAGAACATCTGATAGCGTCTTTACAAAATAGGCTACAATTATAAGCGGCTTTATTTGTATCATTAGTAAAATACTACTATAAGTAGGCTATACACGCACATACCTATCACGCGTGCATGAGGGATGAACTTCCACAAGACTTTTCCTCGCACGGTCGGGTTAATTTATGTCAGCTACTCTGCGACATAAAAAATCTTCTGAATTTAACTCGACTATCACGCTCCATATTTAAACAATAAATATTCAGATAATATAATTTCTCAAGTCTTACGAACATATGCACTTCCTCTGGCCAAGCTTAAAGACAAATTATTTTCAGAGTCGCATTTCAGCAGATGGCAGAGAAGTGTTTCCCGTTTCCATGGGAGCAGTCGACGCAATCCACTGAATTGTTCTGGTACGTCTGACGAGGGCGCTCGTTTTGACAACACTGGATTCCCCTCTGGAGCAGTGTCGCTCCGACCTTGTAGCAGTTTACGGACGAGATTCTGGAACGCTTTGTGGTTTTAATTGTTAAATCAAACAGACCTGTACGCATATGTCCCCGGTCTTAGGCGTCCCTGTATTATTTTTTTCTTTTGAAAAAGCTTAGAATTATAGCATGTAAACAGCTCTTATTATACCCTATATGACTCATGATTTCACATATTTATCCATATACGTGGAATGTACAGATTTAGATGAATAACCAAAAGAATGCAATAATTGAATTCAAGTCACAATATTGCATTCAACATAGCTTTTCCAGTTTTCAGTTGTAGCTTTGAAACATAGGTTTTTATATTCAAGTTTTATTCATGCATTTATTTATTTCAAGGGAAACTCACTGAGCCAGGCTCTCCCTTTCCGGAGAGCCCTTTACAATCAAAATAGAATCATTAAAAAGGAGCAAAGGGGTTTAAACTAAATGAGAACAAGTCAAATACAATTGCAGGACAGACAAAAACATACTTTAAAAAATATATATTTTCCATGGTCATGTTTAGGTTAATCTCCCATTTTATTTGCGATTTTATTTGTTTTATTATTGACAACTGTAGCCTAATAATACAGACCCAAATATATTGTTTCCTATATTACAGTGATTTTCCAAAGTGAAATTGTTTAACATAAAGGTAAACTAGAAGTATGGTCTTTCAGTATGTTTGTTTTACGAAGAGGCAGTCAAGGCAAGTGCCGAGTTGCTGGCTGGGTCACCATCCTGCCCGAAGCTAGGTGTCCAGTAGTAGTGTCTCCTCAGCCCGTGAAAGACCTCCGCGAGAAACACGCGGCCATTGTCCTCATACGGAGAAACGTCTGTGTCCTCCTCGCGCAGTCGCCCACCTTTAATGAGGTCAGTGAATGCCTACAGGCAGGAGCACAAGACAAAAACAACAAAAGCACAAAAATAAGCTGAACATTTCCAATTTCTGTTTGTTTATTCCACAAAGAATCATCAATTATATAGCAACCATGCACCTGCAGACAATAACTTTTTTTCATCCATCAGGGAGTTACCTGCTCTAGCTTTGACACGACTGCTTGTTTTTTTAGTTAACTCCTTCATCAAGGCAAGTTATTAACTTGTAGTTATCATGTTATGTATGCAATAAACCAGATTGACTCATAGTAGCTACATGCATATTTACTGAGGCAATTCAAGACAAGCTCGAGCACACAGAAGCAGTGCTAATCTCCTACTTGGGGTTGAACCTGCAACCACTTATCCTGCAAAAACTCAATTCCCACACTTCAGCTCCAAGAAGCACGTCGGCATAAATCCCCAGTGCACAGTAGGAACGGTTATGTTTAATCTCTCCCTCTAATTTAATCCATTGAGCTTTCTGGCCAAAAATGTGCATCATCCAGGTAAGAGCTACAAATTTTTGGTGGTTGGAGTGAGTTTCACTGTAAGCCCTTCTGATCCTGACACAAGGCACTATAACGCAACACATTATTATGCTGAAAAGAGGATCAATGGCCTCGCACCACACAGGCCGGCTCCTCCAGTTTATTGCCCCAGATGTAAATGTGAGACAGGGAGGAGTTGACGCTCATGGCTTTAGCGATAAAAACCAGTCCCACTGATCCAATGTTGTTGCTCGGGATGGATAATCTGTGGAGAAGAAGCAACAGAGACCACAGTAAACAGGTTGATAGCAATCCGCCTTTAAGCCTGTGTTTTTCTTCAAATTAACTATATTTATGTCCTGCAAATGTGTGGAACAAAGCTGAATTATGATACAAAACAAATTTCAGAGAAATCAAACAATAAAGTATTACTGTATTTGCAGTAGGTGAGCGAGACAATTTGCACTGACCCTTAGATAAACTAAGACACCAATATTCTTTCCTTTCCAGAGCTTTATCACCAATAATTGTCAACTTTATATGAAGTTTAAGTATGTTTCATGTTTTTTAAAATCTCTTATCAGTATTTTTAGTTTAGCTTACTCTGTGTAAAAACAACAAAAATTATATTTGCTATGCCTTTTAAAAAAAATAAAATAACAACTTTAAATATAAACAAGTTTTTCATAAATCCCTTAAAGTGGCTTAGAGAAACTGCTACATTCAGGATGTATAACTGTTTCATGCGTATCTTTGTAGATTGGAATTCTGTAGAACAGCACAACTCAACTCCAGGTCCGGCAGGCCGCAGTGTCTGCATGTATTTGCTCCAACCATGCACTACACCACCTGATTTCACTAATTATTTTACCTCGTTGGTTCAGGAAGTAAACTGGTTCGTGAAATCAGGTGGTGTAGTGCATGGTTGGAGCAAATACCTGCAGACAACTACAGACACCTGCAGACAAATACCCGCAGGACCTGGAGTTGAGTAGCCCTGCTGTGGAATTATCAGATTGGTTGAAAGTTATGTTTCATTTGCATATACAGTAGAGTAATCTATCATTTAAACTTTGTTTTGTGATTTAGCAGACAGAAGCAAATGATGGCTGCCCATTGGGCTAGATTCACAATCAACGAAAAAGCAGAGCATGACACCGGAACAGAAGAAATGAACATGATGGGACCTTCATTATTAATATATTAATAAATGACCAGCAATCAAAGTTTTCCAATTAAGATGAGGCTCCAAACATTTCAGATTTTTTTCATCAGTGAAGTGGTGCAATGTGCCCTCTCCTGGATGCAGTACACTGGCTTCTGCACGCCCTCGTTCATGCTGCCGAATTTCCCTTATTCACAGGTCTGATTTCCCCCCTCCCCTGGATTCAATCATCCATGTCCTTCACTTTGACTTCCAAATTAAAAACATTTATTTATTTATTTATTTACAGTTTTGGCTACAGCTGAACTCACCAAACTGTATTGGTGATGAGAAAAAATAACTTGCATTAAAAATTAAGGACGAATGTTAATGCGATTGTTTGCGGTAGCTAGGGGACCCACGCTCTCAGGCTGCTGTTGTGCAGCGCGATGGCCTGGCTGAGGTGGGCTGCCCCCTCATCCTCTATCCTGTTTGAGGACAGGTCCAGAATCTCCAGAGTTGTGTTCAGCTTCAGAAGCCCTGCTAGATGCCTGGCCCCATCGCGCGCGATCTTGTTGCTGCAAGGGAGTTAGAACACATAAGATATTGTATGCATAGTTATTTTGACGGTTTGTAAAATACCGCACAACTGCATGTGTCGTCTAAATGCCCACTGAAAGATGTAGCCAGCCCATATTCTTGGAATGAGGCAGTAATACTACCACACCCTTATTCCCATGTACAGAAGATCCACAGCTAGTCTATCTTTTGTAAGCAGTCAAAATACATAGGAAGGGATGTGCGATGTTCCTTAACTAACTGTCTGTTTTTCTCCACCAGAACAACCTGCTTGACCCGCATCAGTCCGGCTTCAGAACCGTGCATTCCACTGAAATTGCTCTCCTGGCCATGACGGAGGCACTCGGCACTGCTAGAGCCTCATCCCTCTCCTCTGTCCTGATTCTACTTGACCTGTCTGCGGTGTTCGACACGGTTAACCACAAACTCCTGATCTCCACACTCACTGAGATGAGCATTTCTGGGACTGCCCTCTCTTGGTTTGTATCATATCTCACTGATCCTACCAAGTCTCTTGGAAGGGTTCAGTCTCTGCACCCATCCTCTGTCTACAGGAGTCCCGCAGGGATCTGTACTGGGTTCTCTGCTGTTCTCCATGTATTACTAAATCTCTTGGTTCAGTAATTAATTCACATGGCTTCTCATGCCATAGTTATGCTGATGATACTACGTTCTACTCCAACCCTGCCTGCATTCCATCATGGCCTGAAGACACACCTCTTCAGACTCCACCTTAACTGATATACTAATCTAGGACCTCTCATGGTACATGTTTCTTGTCTGTTTGTTATGGTTTATAATAGTATTTAAAATAGAATTGTAATATAGGTCATTTACCCACAGCTTACTGTGAACTACATTGAATGTTCATTACTAGGGATAACTGCTATGTTATGGGAAGGATGTGCTTTGTCTTATCTGTTCTGTAGTTACTTCGATGACATTTCTGTATGCACTCATTGTATGTCGCTTTGGATAAAAGCGTCTGCTAAATGACTGTAATGTAATGTAATGTAATGTAATTCAGGTGAATGCACTGATATTCTCCTATAAGTCTATTAAATCAATGCAATGATGCAATTCTTATGAATCTGGATAATTTCAGAAATATTTCTTCTTAAACAAGGCAAAAAAACTAAATCAAATGAATAGGCAGAAAACATAAATACCAGCATGCTGTTTAACTAGGCAATGTAACCACCCACAGTTGTGGAAATAGTTAATTGTACTCGTAATTATGCTATATAGTATAATGTTCCAGCTCATTGAGGATCATCATTCTCCAGTGACTGCAGCAGGATTTACCAGCGGAGGTCCAGGTATCGGAGGGTGACGTTTTCCCTCAGGGCCTCGCACAGTCTCTCCACACCCCAGTCCCTCATGGCATGCATCCCCAGATGCAGTTCCCGCAGGTGCTGGTTCACCGTCAGCATGCGAGCCAAATGCCACGTTGTCTCCTCCTGGTGGGGGAAGAAGCACCTCAAGAAGTACTCGTCTCACTTTGCACCCATGCTGACCTATGACTGCTACTGACCTTTTTTGACAACAATTGCATCATGGAGTGGTCATCCACGTGGATTCATGGCGCTAAAAAGTTGTCATCCACGTGGATTCATGGCACTAAAGAGTGGTCATCCACGTGGATTCATGGCGCTAAAGAGTGGTCATCCATGTGGATTCATGGCGCTAAAGAGTGGTCATCCACGTGAATTCATGGCGCTAAAGAGTGGTCATCCATGTGGATTAATGGCGCTAAAGAGTGGTCACCCACGTGGATTTATGGCGCTAAAATTAGGAAATGAGGACTCCACAGGATTGGAATAAAGCTGCTGCCAGAGTGTATCTTTTCTCTTTTGCAGATTTAGCCTTGCGCTACTTTGTGCCTTTATGATTATGATTTTAATTTGTATTGTTATTTTTATCTCCACGTTTTCTAATTATTATTATTTGTACTATTAATGCACGTATTTATTTACATATTTATTTTTTTCTAGGATGGGTAACCACTATCTGTGGTGTTTTGGGTGGGTAGCAGCTCTTGTGCTATATACCTGATGACTGAAGAGCAGGGGGCGGCTGAGATGAATGGAACGGACACTGCTGTTGCTACTCAGAACGATGGCGAAGGCGATTAAGCTCTGTGTATCCTGAAAAAGAGAGATAAACCTTTAACAAATACCATGAAAACAGAATGCTGTTGCAAATAGAAAATTACTTTTCTACCACACTTTTCAGCTGTCCCTCATTACCAGATCACAGTCCGAGATATCCAACTCTTCTAAAGAAGAATTTGTCTGCAGCATAGATGCCAGGTGCATGGCACCTTCGTTTCCAATCTTGTTGCCTGTCATCCGTAATGTCCTCAAGGTTTTATTCAGCTTTCAAATGAAAAAGGAGGGGTCAAAACAATGTAAAACAAAGAATCCTGGCTAAAAAGCTGTTCAGAACAGACTAGTTTTTCACAACTAGTGTGATGAAACCTAAGTAATGCAAGTCACCTACGTGTAAACATTTTCCAAGCAACTTTGCTCCGTTGGCCTTTATGTTGTTGCACATGAGATTGAGCGATTGAAGGGATACGTTCTCCTGGAAAACAAATTATGTGTGTCCTATAAAATACATTTTGTAAAATGCACACTCACCAGTAAAACAGTTTCCAATAAAATAGCTTCTCTTGTAAAGAACTGTTATCCTGTTAAATGAATTCCCCTGAGAAGCACGCATATACATAAAAACCTGTAAAATACATTACCCTCTAAAAAACACATGTAAAAAGCAGTTGCCTAATAAATGCATGCTCCATAAAATTGACTATGCAATGAAGGTAGCAAGTGGATATGGGCAACATAACAGTAAAAGTAAAACATAACACTGTGCATATACATGCTATGGTTCCATTTGTACTACAGGAAGTGTCCATGATAACTGCCAATAAGACTTCCAAAATCATAAATGGTCTTGGTCCAGCAAAATAGTTTCCAGCATATAACATCCATTTTATATTGAATTGAGAAATACAATTATTTTTGTGGAGGCGCTTGTCTGCCATAAAGAAGTATAAAGGTTACAAAAAAGAATAATACTATTACAAAAAGCAAATAGTATATGCATGCCAGGTATAAAAGGGTTATTACTGTACTATGTAGTGTTCCTTTTCAACGAAGGAGGCAAAAGCAATTATTTAATGTTTACAGAAGAAAATAAAAGTTGTTTTTAAACAGAGCTTCCCCTGAGGCGACTTATGCTTTCTCTCATATTCTAGCACAATTTCCCCCTCTTACTTGAATGTTAAACCGAGTTCTTATGTAAGCAGAGAAGGCTATAGTAGGCATACCTGGAGGAGGTCTGCAAGGTGCTTGGCTCCTTCGTCTGTGATTTCGTTGTACCGCAAATCGAGAGCTACAAAAACACAAAAGCTTCTCTTACATTATTCAAACCATAGCACCTGGGGGAAAAATACTATTCATTTATTTAGTTCCAGAAATTTTTTATTTTTATGGGACACCGAAAGTGCCACAATTATGAATATATAAATAAATAAAATCTGGAAATCTTCATAAAATTAATACATAAAATAATCTAAAATATATTAATTAATCTGGAAATGAACATGGAAATATAAATGTACGTTCAATTAATGAATCCATTTTTTCTAAATACATTTTTTAATTCATTTTTCATTCAGTTTATTTATTTCCGTATATATTTCTCTATTCATATATTCTTTCGAATATTTTTATTTCTGTATATTATGTAGACGGAAATGAATATATTCAAAAAATATATTTATATTTCCATATTTATTCATTCATTTTTTGATTATTTTATTTATTCATTTTTTGATTATTTTTTGTCTCGGTTGCAGTATGAAACCAGAGATTGTATAGCAATGAAACCCTCCCAAAATTAATGCCACTTTTCCTGATATTAAAATTGGGTCAGGATAACGTCTTTGTAATGAATTGGTTGAAATTTCAAGTGAAACCTGAGATATTTCTCAACGCAATGGACTCGGTAACAACAACAAAAAAGAGGAGGAGAAGAAAAAGAAGCTATAGTCTATTAAACAATTTGTGGAAGCAAGAGATTACAAAAAAACTATTCAAAGCTGTATATTTCTGGTTTTTATTAACACCCTGGATTTATTAATAATACCGTACCTTTAACTGAAACATTGTTGCATAGGGTTTTGGACAACGCTAGAGCATCTTCGTCGGTCAGCTTCTGCACTGGCAGCAACCGGTTGTTCCCTGTCAGTTTTATCAGAATCTCCCTTTATCAAAACAGGCGTTAATATTACATTACGAAAAACTTGCAAGCATACGGGGAAAGTTTTATTGTTCATTGATAATGTCACCTTATTAACTATAGGCTACAAGCAATAGGCTCCACTTCAGAATTTTAGAGATGCCGGTCTTTTCACAAATTTTTAAGGCTTTCTAGTTAGCAAAGCAAAGAAAAAGATAATCAACAACTTGCTTACTCCGTCTTTCCCTCCGTATCTTCCAGGACCTTCAGAATGTACGGATTCGGGCGCAAATAAAGCTCGGAGCAGATGGCAGGATATCGCTCTTTAATGTTTCCCATTACTTTTAGCCAACTTCAAGTAACAATTACAATGCGAATTAAATCTTACGCGACGGTTAATTTTCTGTTACTACCAAGCTGAATTCGTTTAGGAAACATTGAGCATTAGCTAACGTTAGGTAAAATTACGCTATCTCTGGCTGAAAGTGGCAGGCTCCTCTTGGAACCATAAACTGTTTGGCGTTCCTATAACAACGCGCTTCTAGTGCGCAGGGCGTTTCAACGGCGCATTAGAAACTCGCTGCTCACCTAATTACTGTCACTTCTAAGTTTCAGCACCATAAAGGAATGGTCGAATATGACTATGACGAACCGCGGAGCTTTACCATGTTTTTCCAAAAATAAATATTGCACCCTAGGCTACGTTAACAAATATAACTTTATTTAATCTGTCATCCTATCGTGATCTGTGGTATGTAGCATTTAAAAATGTTGAGCAGGCCCAGTTGACCTTGATTTTGGATCAAGATGGCAAGAGGAAAAGATCTAAGTGACTTTGAAAAAGGGTTCAATATTAGGTCATGGAGGGCAGGTGCTTCAGTCACAAAGACTGCTCAACTACCTAGTGTTAATAGGAAGAGTGACTAATAAAGTGAAATCTGCATTTAGATGGGTTCGCAAATTGTGGTTGAATGCGCACTTTCAATGACTGTGATGCACATGCATTAGTGCGATATGTAAGAAAAAAACAGAAGAGCAACTCTTCCTCAGGTGACTGAGAATGTCAATGCGGGACGTGATCAGAGTTTGTCAGCAAGAACAGTCCGTTGACAACTACATAGAGAGGAATATTATAGTAGGGTTGTATAGACCCCTCATTACAAAGACAAATGCACATTCGAGAGTTCAATGGTGCAAAAACCATAGGCACAGGTATGCAGAGATGGGGAAAAAATATGTTCAGGCGAGTCATCCTTCACCATCAAAAGACGGTTGTTTGATGGCTTGTTTGATACCTCAGACCCTTGATGACTTACAACCGTATGTTCCATACTATTCCCGTGTAATTTACAGCTTAATCTAGTCCGACCCCCAAATTCCCAGAGAGATTCATTCAGATGCAGAGAGGTTATAGTATTGCTTGAAAATAAGATATCAAGTATTTTGATGTTGTTGGGTCACATACATCAGAAAGTTATGGCATGCAAAGGACACGCAACCAAATATTAAATATGACTTTAAATTTATGTTAATTACTTTTGGTGCTCTAAAATGGGGGGGGGTCACACTAAGTGACCTTTTCACAGAGGTCACACTCAACATTCTTCACACCTGTCAGAAAAGGACATATCTACAATGAGGCACAAGCGCTGGGTTCAGCCAATACTGAAGGACACGTTTTATTAAGGCTGGCAGGCCGAAAGCGTTTTCAGGGGCGTTTCGTGAAAATGCTGCAGTATGTTGTCCATAACTCGAGCAAAGTATTTCAGTGAGTGTAACAATTTTTCCATTCTTTCCCAACACTTTTTAAGTTTAATGTTTTTTTAATAAAACATGCTTAGGCTGTGATGACCCCCACACTTCTCTGCCTGTGCTGGCATTTAATCTGTGCTTTGTTGTTCAGTTGCATGGTAGGCGGGGAAGAGGTCGTCAGTGCCAAATGGGAACACCTGGGCCCGGTGTTCCCACACATGGAGGCTCTCTCACCCATTTGACACTTTTGGGTTTTTGTTTTTTTTCCTCTGTTTGCACCATACAACACTCTTACACACACACATCATACAACACTGATATCACTGACGTTCCACACCTCACAACATTTTTGTTTTTTTGTGGTTTGGTTTAAACTAATAAATTAAGTTTTCCCTTATTTTGGTGTGTCTCCCTCCTTTGTCATGTCCATACATGCCAGGTTGTGACAAATCTCCCAGTTATTCTGCAGTGCTTAATTTGCACACCACCATGGCCAATATTAATACAAAACCATACTATATAATCTATTCATGGCTGGCTTAATGTGCGGACATCTATGTGCATGAGTGGCTCACCTTTTACACACGGGTAGTGCTTGTTGAGTTCTTCCGCGGATATGAACGTTTTGTTACACACTATACAGAAGTAAACAAGTAAGACAGGACAGTAAACCTTCCCATCGCATACTGTTCAAACATGCAGGAATAAGGATGTCATTGGACAAAAAACTCCCACCAGCCTATTGTACAGAAATTACAGTGCATTGCAAAAGTGTTTGGACAGTGACCCATTTTTTAAATTTAAGTTAATTACTTTGGGTGCCCTAAAATGGATGGGGGGGGGGTCTATGTGTAAAAATGGCTACAATTGCTAAAGCAGAAATAGAATGAAATAGAAATAGTATTTTGTAACATTATCAATGTCTTGACTGTATTTTTGGATCAATTTAATCCTACCTAGGTGAATAAAAGTATCAATTTCTTTCAAAATGTCTCAGTGATTCCAAACTTTTGAACACTAGTGTATTTATATATATATATTTTTTTTTTTGTTGTTGAGAAAACTAACAAGGTGAGAGTGAACAAGCGCACAGGACTGACTATGGAATCCCATAATCTGTCAGGCTTGAGGTGTGAACATATAAACACGGTTTTTGAATGTTCGGCACACTGGGACACCTTGGTGTGAACAGCACTAAATAAAAATTAAATGTTTCAATCAATCAGTCCGTATTTTATAAAACATGAATTTGAACATTCTTGTTGGACCAGGTGAGAAAAACACAACTAGGCTGAATGAGAAAACACTTGCAAACGACAACAAAAAAAAGAAAAAATTTTAAATTCCTAATTGTCTACTTGCTTGCTCCCATTTGAATGACACATTAGTAATGTTAAGACTCCACAAATCAGAAAAAAGGTGGAGCTGGCATCCTTATTAATTTTACTCTTTCATGGGATATGAAGTGAACCAAGACACTGGTTATATCCATACTCCTCAAAGCAGGGCAAGCAGAACAAGTGAAAGCAGTTTGATACTCAATATGACACCAACACAGGGGAAGTTGTTTGTTTAAAATATGGAGATTCTACAGTGAAAAGAGAGGCATAACTATATCGTTTGATTACATTACTAAATTCTTCTTGAAATAATCAAGGGTAGATACTAAATCATCTTTCCAGATGCAACTAATTGGACAAAATTTTAGTATCTGAATATGTGAAATCCAAAGGTTGCATTAGAACTGAAGAGACAGTGAAGAGGCATAACAAAAGAGAAACAGGCAAATTTATTTAATAATGTGAATGTATGCCAAATGAGCATTTATAAGAACGTAATATTAACTCACAAAAATGGGCCATTTAGCCCATCTTGGCTCGTCATTTTTCCAACAAGGTGCATCTAACGGTCACACCAGCTCCCTAACACAACCTTAAACTGCGTCTAATCTACTTTAGTAACAGTTTTTAATCAATCCTGTTTTCAATCTCTCCTATGGTGCGACTCATTACATGCCTACAACATAATTCCACAAACTTTTGAATTTTTTGGGAAAAATGGTTTTCACTGATCCTGAGAAATTAGACAATAAATCATGTTTTGCGACAATGCAGAAATCCACAATGTCACAATTCAAATCAATGTCCCAACGGTCGGCCTTCATTGAAAAGTGAGATCACATCCCCTTGTCCGTTATGTCATCCATTTGCTTGACCTTGCTGTCCCTAGCTAGCGATGCTTGTGTTCTCTTGCACCATGCAAGTCATTTCTCCTCCTGGATATGACCATCATGGGATTCCCTGCGCTCCACTCCAATGTCTCACCTGAGATTCTAACCTACAGCATTCACAGACCAGTGTCCTCAGCGCAACACCATTTTCAAGCCAGAGCAAGCGCTACATGTTCTTTATGCAAGGGTGATGCAACAAGCAGGGAGCATCCAACCCTGCCCTACTCATCCTGTGCACTCACACGCCCTCCATCATGACCATGCAGGGAATAGCGGTTTTCAACACAACCAACAAACCTACGGTTAAAGTTAATTAGGTATTCGCACAAGGTAGGAAACAGATTTATTGTGAAGATGCAGGCAGCCAATCTACGAGGCTCCGGGAACGGCGGCGGAGTCTCAGTCGAGCGACTGGAAGATGATGTACTCCGTCACTGTTTGGTTGATGGTGTCGGCAGCAGAGGCCGTTTCGGCGGCTTCGAAGGCGGCAGCAGCAGCTTCGACGTCGGCGGCGGCAGCGGCAGCGGCTTCAGCGTCGGCGGCAGCTTTGGCTCTCGTCATCAACTCCGCTGTGCTAGGTCCTGGGGGGACGCGGGAGAGCAAAGACTGGTGGTCGATGGGGATGTTGAGCGGGAATGGGAGCTCCGTCTGGTCTTGCTCGGGAACTTGGGGTCGCAGAGGGTGAGAAATGAGAAAACACAAGATTGAGAACACGGACAGTAATGTGAGGGACAGTAGTCCATTGTTCAAGTTAAACATTGGATTGGAATTGGAGAGGGTGGAGGGGGGCTTACCGTTGTGTACTTTCAATTTGTGCTTTCTCAGATACTTTGTGCCCGTGTAAGATTTTTCACAGAGGTCACACTCAACATTCTTCACACCTGTCAGAAAAGGACATATCTACAATGAGGCACAAGTGCTGGGTTCAGCCAATACTGAAGGACACGTTTTATTAAGGCTGGCAGGCCGAAAGCGTTTTCAGGGGCGTTTCGTGAAAATGCTACAGTATGTTGTCCATATCTCGAATGAAGTATTTCAGTGAGTGTAACGATTTTTCCATTCCATCCCAACACTTTTTAAGTTTAATGTTTTTTTTAATAAAACATGCTTAGGCTGTGACGACCCCTACACTTCTCTGCCTGTGCTGGCATTTAATCTGTGCTTTGTCGTTCAGTTGCATGGTAGGTGGGGAAGAGGTCGTCAGTGCCAAATTCTGGGAACACCAGGCTCATGTGTTCCCAGTTATTAAGAACAGGCCATTCCCAGTTCTCATGGAGGCTCTCTCCCCCATTTGACACGTTTGGGTTTTTGGTTTTCATCCTCTTAGTTTGCACCATACAACATTCTTTTACACACACACACACACACACACACACAATCGTCATAATGCAAATCCTACACCACTAATATCACTGACTTTCCACACCTCACAACATTTTTTTTTTTTTTTGTGGTTGGGGTTAAACTAATTAATAGTTTTCCCTTATTTTGGTGTGGAATACTGACAACTTTGTCATGTCCATACATGCCAGGTTGTGACAAATCTCCCAGTTATTCTGCAGTGCTTAATTTGCACACCACCATGGCCAATATTAATAGAAAACCATACTATACAATCTATTCGTGGCTGGCTTAATGTGTGGACATCTATGTGCATGAGTCTCGGATGCTCACCTTTTACACACGGGTAGTGCTTGTTGAGTTCTTCCGCGGACATGAACGTTTTGTTACACACTATACAGAAGCAAGAGGTATCTCCTGTTTGGGATCAAAGACAGGACAGTAAACCTTCCCATTGCAGATATTGTTCAAACATGGAGGAATAAGGATGTCGTCCCACAAAAAACTCCCACCAGCCTATTGTACAGAAATTACAGTGCAGTGCAAAAGTGTTTGGACAGTGACCCATTTTTTGTTGTTTTTGCTCTGTACTCCAGCCCATTGGATTTGAAATGGAACAAAGACAATGAGGAAAAAGTTCAGCTATGAGTGCAGACTTTCAGCTTTAAATTGAGGGCATTTACATTCATATCGGGAGAACAGTGTAGCAATTGTTGCCCTATTTTTACATAGTCCCCCCATTTTAGGAGACAAAAAGTAATTAGCACAAATTAAACTTAAATAAAGTCATCATAAAGATCTCTATGGGAATTTGGGATTTGGGGGGGGGGGGGTTGCTGATGATGCTGGAACAGTATGGACCACATGGTTGTCTATATACCTGCAAGTCACCAAGGGTTTGAGGTATTGAACAAGCCTCAAACCATCACTGCTGCCAGATATGCAATAGATCTGGACAGATCACCAAGGGTTGTCCCCCAATCCTGCTGTGCAGTTGCAGATTCCAGCATCCACTGCTGGCCGAAATGGACTCCCAGCCAGTTGACACTGAGCATGCTCAAGACTGGAGGCACATTGCTTCTCAGGGGCTAATGCTTTAGTAGGACATGCCATCCAGGAGCATCACAATTTTTTTTGATAATGAATACATATCAGCTATATTCTTAATGAAAATTTACATGCCCTTTCCTGGGTAGGTAAGGGTGGCTTGTTGCATGGTAGGCGGCTCTCCTTTACCTGTGTGCTTCCTGGAGTGGACGTGCAGGGAGCTGGAGACGGCGAAGGCCTTGCCACAAGTGTCGCAGACATAGGGCTTCTCGCCAGTGTGTCTGCGCATGTGGTAGGTAAGCGTACTGGCCTGGGCGAAGCGCTTCCCACAACGGTCACACCCGTATGGCTTTTCTCCACTGTGTTTCCTGCCAGTAGGGCGGCAGCAGAGGGAGACAATGAGTGACCTCCCACAAAACGTTTTTACTGTTGATGATACTATCACTGGCCCTTGTGAACCATGGGGTGTGATCCAGTTTTTGTTATTACTTGGTGCTTAATGGATCAATTAAGGCAACTGGTGACAGATGGTTTTATTACTTTATTAGGCCCTGATCAATCATGTCCACTATTAACAAACTGTAAACTAAACATAACAGGTTTACAACTAAACATAAGAGAGGAGGTTTCAAGCTAGATTCTTAGCCATTTAACTGAAATTTACATGGGGGTGGAACACAGGACCTCTCACGGTCAGGGTTTCCCGAAGCTTGTACCTGACGTGTATTTTGAAGTTACTGGAGGTGGCGAACTGCAGTCCGCAAGAATCACACTTGTAGGGCTTATCCTCTCCGTGGTGCATGCGGCGGTGGAAGACAACCTGACACTTCTGGGAAAAACTCTTATCACATATGTCGCACTGGAAGGGCTTCTCCCCTGTGTGCACAAGGTAAAGCACAGACAACCACACAGAGTACAATGAGCAACAGTGAGAGAGGACATTTTTATGATCGGCTGGAGACATTCATTTTGGGCACTGAGAGGATAATAAAGTATTAACTTTAAATTAAAAATAAAAAGCAAAGCAGAAAGAAAAACATTGTGAATTTGCTCAATCAAGTCAGAAACAAACCAATGAAATGTGCAATCTCAGCCCCGACTAGACACTTGACTGAAAGCCAGAACCCTTGCCATCTGGAGGAACGTACACATCAACACTTGTACAAGTGATCGATTGTCTTGCTTTTATATAACTACAATCAGGGATTGGTTTTGAAGACCACGCTTCTCTGCACCTCACAAAGCCCTGTGGGCTCCTCAGGCCAACAGCACCTCACCTGTGTGGATGCGCATGTGTGTCTTCAGCTGGTTCCCCTGACGGAAGGCTTTGTTGCAGAGCTGGCACTCGTATGGCTTGACCCCCCTGTGAATGCGTATGTGCCGCCGCACGCTGCTCGACTCAGAGAACACCTTCCCGCAGATGCCGCACACCGGCTTGCCCTTCACAAACAGCACCTGCTCGTCGTCCTCGTCCTGGACCTCGGGCGGGGCGCGGGAGCGGTTCTCCTTGAGCCTGCCCTTCCGCGGCCGGCCCACCTTCCTCTTTGGGGGACGCACATCCTCGTCCGGGCTGTCCGCTTCGTCCATCGACCGTGGCGCCTGCCAATCCTGGACATCAGCGGTAGTGCGAGGTGCCCGGGTGGCCCGCGTGACCGGGGACCTGCCGATAGGTTTGTTAACAGCCTCCCACAGGTCGGACTGCGCCACGAGATGCCTGGTTTCTCTCTGGAGGATGACGGTGCAGTTCTTTAGGATGCTGCCATCGGGCATGACCTTGGGCTTCCTGGCCCTCTGAGACACTCTGGTCTTCGGTACTTCCTTCCCCATCTCCTCCACCTCCTGCTCATCATCTTCCCCCTGCACGTGATCCACCTCCTCAGGACCCTCCACCTCATCCTCCTCCTCCTCCTCCTCCACAGGTTCAAAAACGTTGTCGGGTGGGGCAGGCTCGTGCTCATGGATGTCACTCGTCTCCCCTGCCCCGACAAAGACGGGCTTGATGTCTTCCTGGACCATTATACAGAGCGTGATGACGTCTTCCATCTGAAGAAAACTGGCAGCCTTGCAGATATCTTCTACATTGTCGCTATACACCAAACCCATGTAAAAGATGAGACAAATATTGTCAAAGTGTCAATTATCTATTGCCTATTAACCATTTCAAGCAAAATTACACTTTTTTTATGAAATAGAAAGAAAGGGGTATGATGAAGATTTTACATGCTGGAGCATTTCACAATGATGGTAGTTAAAGTACTCCCATTAGTTAACTGAATTACCTGTAAGTAATCAGTTATTAGGACTAATTAAAACGTGGCCAATCATCGCCCATGGCTACCTGTCAACGTTCAGGTACCCCGTGTACACGTAGTCCAGCAACTTCAGGAACACTTGCTCGTTCACCCATTCAGGATCCAGTGATGTGGTGACGACATCTTCCGCGGAGCTCTGCCACTGGGAGCTAAAGTATTCACTAAACGCTGCTAAAACGTTGCGATGGGCTTGGAACTGGGAAGGGCCTATTGCGACAGTACAGTCACAGAAGCAGCCGGACTCCAGCTGCTTCCTCAGCTGCTCGAGGAGTCGCTCGCTGTGAGGAAGTGAATGCACAGCCATTCCGTTTCACCTGCAAGATTATACTTTTTTGACAATGTTGTATAAATAAATGATAAAATAGCTAGAATACGTGTGTGGGGGGAGCAAAATATAAAAACAAAAAAAGGTAGCTACCGTGTTGGACTGGTCATATTCAGCAAATGGCGTAATTTTAAGAGATAACATTTAAGAGACCTAAAGCGACGAACAAATAATCAAACTACGCTAGTATTTTCCATAGCAGCAACAAGGGACGTATTCGGGACATACGAGCTGACCAGCTAGCTAACGACACATTCGTTTAACTTAACTTTTGTTAGCTACTACAACTAGTACGTTTAAGTTAGCTAACGGAAACAATATTCTGTAGACAGGATAAGGTTTGTCACATATGCGCCAGTCAGTAACCACTTTCATAGTGATTTCCTTAACATTTCAGTAATAAAAATAAGAAAGCAGTTTAAAACCGCTTCAAACTCGAGCATAAACCGGATATACGTTTTTCTCGGACAAGGAAATCCGAACTAGTTAATGTAATGTTAGCACCGCTCCACCAGAAAGAACACAGCTTATTTCGAAAATGGACGTTCTAGATAAGTTAAAACACCCAGTTAGCTGGTATGCACACACCACACGAAATGCAACCACTTTAACGGAACTTACAGTGACTCAAAGTAAGGCCATCTCTTCCAAAATGCAGGATGTTTGCAGAACCAGGATAGCTTATTTATTCCGTTCTTTCGCTTTCAGGCGTCTTCTGATGATGTCACAGGATTTACGCTCTTGCCATTATACAACGTAATTTCCGCTCCTAACGCATGCTCCTTACTGAAAATAGAATAAACACTTTAGTTTTGTGACTTGTTATAATTACCATATCTACTTCACAAAAAAAATATCTTGAGTTATAATGGGTGCTTCGGTTGGATGACCAAACGGTGAATTTTTTATAACCCTTTTTACTCATCTTTACCAGGGGTGCCAATAATAGTGGAGGGCACTGTAAGTTGTATAACATTCAGTGTTTTTCCCTGGCTAACTTTACTATGCAGTGTACTGTACTTTTGGTTTAGTAGAAATAGAATAACTTTTATTTTCCTGTGAGGGAACTTCAGTTGTAGCCACCAGCAACAACAAAAAATACATAGACAGTGGGGCAGACCCACAACACACAAACAAACATATTAAAAACAGACATTCAATAGAATCATTGAATTAATCAAACTAATTAAGTGAGTTAAAGTGAATGTACGAGTCATGATTAAAAATTGAGCATGAAAAACAACAGCTCCCCATCTGCCCCCGCTGTCAAGCAGTCCAGCTGTAGGAACAAAGCTGTCGACGTACACAAACTCCAAGCGTCCAAGCGTCATTATGATAAATTGAGCATCAAAACAATAACAGCTCCTCATCTGCCTTTGCTGTCTTGAGATGTCCAGTGTCATTAAGCAGTTTCGAGTTGATCAGAGCAATGCATCTCTCGGACACAGCTGTTCCACTCCAAGCCCTGCCGATATATACACAAACTTTCCTTTTTCATGCAAAACTTTTTCATATCTTTTAGCAAACAAAACAACTTACTTAGCAAGAAGAGCCTAGTTAATTAAAGAGACAAGCCTGTGCTGAAATAAACCGTCACTCTCTGATGACAACAAAAGACAACTACTATTATTACAAACTAAACTCGATGATATTTATATCAATAAAGCAAAAGGAGCTTATATTCGATCTAAAGCAAAATGGATAGAGGAAGGACAGTGCATCATTTTGTATGTTAGAAATATTTAGCCAGAAAAAAAATATGTGTGAACATTGATTATCAATAATCCAAAAATGATAGCTAAGGAAATGTATACCTTCTATAGAAATATCAACATTTTCAAATGATACAGCCAAAGTGTCTTCTTTGACAGAATTAAATAATTAATTCCTCAGATAAATGTGGAATTCAGGAATGATTGTGATGCAGAAATCTCATGTGAAGAACTAGAAAAAGAAGTGCAGTGCTTATCCCTGGATAAATCACCTGGTCCAGATGGCATTACAGCTAATTTTTATAGATTTTCTTTGGGACTCTATTAAATATATTTTATTTAATACTTTAAAATAAACTATTGAAAGTTTATCACTTCCACAGACTATGAGACAAGAAATAATTGTCCTTATTCCAAAACCAGGGAAAGATCCCAAAATCTTTGATAATTTGCATCCAATAACCCTCCTAAATAATGATTATAAACTGCTGAGACAGATTTTCAAATCATCTCAAAAGTGGACTTCCTCAAATAGTTAGTGAAACTCAGTTGGGGTTTATGAAAGGTAGGTCAACAATACATAATAATATACACCTAGTTCAGGATTTGCTTGAATATAATGAGCATATAAAGGATGATGGGTTCATTTTTCTTCTTGACTTTTATAAAGCCTTCGATACGATTGAACAGCCTTTTATTTTTCGTGCTTTGAAGCTCTGTGGTTTTGGAGAGAATTTCAGGAATGTTGTAAAATATTTTTATCATAAAGCTCAGTGTCTTTATCAGGTGGCACGTAATTTCTCCTCATTTTGAGATTAAGAGAGGAATTAGACAAGGTTACCCAATATCACCATCACTCTTCCTCATAGCGACAGAGATGTTAGCAATTGTTATCAAAAACTCTGATATAGAACAGTAGACTGTCTTTGATAATTACATTGTCAGATGACACAACATTATTCTTGAACAATATTGATCAGGTTCCAAAATCTATCCAGATCATAAAGCTATTTTCTAAAGCCTCCGGTTTACATATTAATTTGAACAAATGTGAGTTACTGCCCATACATAACTGTCATCTTGCAACAGTTCATGATATCCCCATTAAAACTTTTGTCCAATATTTAGGCAGACATATTACCAAAGATTCTAAAATTTTAATGTTTGGAATAAATTGTGTGAATGTAAATTAAGATTAGATAAATTGTTGAATAGAGATCTCTCTCTTTTTGGTCGTATTTATATAAAAAAGATTATATAATCTATGAAAGATTTACCCCGCTTATTCCCTATCTATATCAAATAAAGCTGTTAAAGCCATCAACCAATTAAACTTTGACTACATTTGGATAAAAAGAGCTCATTATTTGAGGAGAGCAACATTAGTCAAAGATTATGAAGATGGTGGTCTACAGGCTATTGACTACGACAGTGTAAATGGAACTTTAAAAATTAAGTGGTTAAGATCCTTTTTATTAACTAATAACAGTTTTTGGTATTGTGTTCCCAGGGAGATTTTTCAAAGAGAGTAATATTGATGACAAGAACTGTATATTCTGTGACTTAGAAATTGAGACAACAGATCACCTGTTTTTCTTTTGTATTTATAGCAGTACCTTTTGGAATGATTTGTATGACTGTGCCTTTATTTTTCTATTTAATATGTAATATATTTGCTTTTGTTAACCTGTTTTTAATTATAACACCCAAAAATCCAGCACCACATCTTTTATTTCACACACACACACACACACACAATGTTAAAAAAAATTGTTCCATTTTTTAATACAACTGCTGTTTTAATGTTGCCTAATTAAGTTTGCATTTACTGTACTTAAGCATTTATTTTTTATTACATAGTTTCAACATAGAATAATAGAGGAGAGCTGACATCATAAAAAGGAAACCCATTTGGAAGTTGTACATCTATTTTGATGTGTTAGATGATTTGCCAAAAAGTGGCCCAATTTTGACATTATATGGATGCCGGTAGCCTAAACCAATAGTTAAGTAGGATCGCACATTTGATAATAACCTACTACAGTCTATGACTAGAACGCCCCTGATTCTTTAGGCGGGATTTCCCTGGAAACCCGAGAGCGAGGTGTTATAATCCCGTGTTTAAAAATAGCAAATTTGCAGGAAAATATGAAACACCAGTTGACACTTCGTTCTATTTGTCTGAAGATGTACAATCTTCCCCTTCCCCTGTCACGCGTCAACACGTACTGACGTCAGAGAACATCCAGTAACAACACTCATTGTGACATCCCAATAGGACAAATTAGCGTGACGTCACAACAGCAAAGAACTTACTTCCGGGTGGATAATGGGTCTGCGGCTCGGAGCTTGAAAGGGTGGAGACATATAAATTTCTGGGGGTATGGTTTGATACCAGGCTCACGTGGAAGGTGCATATAGAGGCACTGGTTAATAAGTGTAATGGGGTGTTGAATGTGATGAGGTGTTTGGTGGGTATGGAGTGGGGGGCCGACAGGGCTGCACTGCACACTATTTATGTGAGCCTGATCAGGTCTGCTCTGGATTACGGGTGTGTAGCGTATGGGTCGGCATCTAAAACCTTGTTGGGGAGGTTGGATGTGCTCCAAGCTCGAGCACTCCGGTTGTGCAGTGGGGCATTTAAGACGACGTCGGTGCCAGCGTTGCAGGTAGAGATGGGGGAAATGCCTCTGGGGCTGCGGAGACTTCAGCTTCTGGTGACGTATTGGGTGGCTGTTCAGGGTCATGAGGGGAGGCATCCAGTGCGGAGAATTCTTGAGCCCTGCTGGGAACATCAGAGGCAGCGGGTAAACAGTTTTGGATGGGTGGCGGAGCAGAAGGCGGGTGAGCTGGGGTTGGTGGATAGGGGGTTTGCTCCAGCTGTGGCATGGCCAGCAGTGCCACCATGGTTTTTGCCTGAGCCGGTGATAGACTTCGGACTGCTGGGATGGGACCGGGATGGCAGTGGGGTCGGTCCTCAGGGTCTGGGGTCATATGTGGGGCGGGAATTCTATAGCTACCTGCAGATATATACGGATGGCTCGAAAGATCCTGAGACTGGTAGGACGGCAGCGGCGATGGTGATCCCAGAGTTTGACATAGAGGAGGGGAGGAGGCTCACGGATGACATATCTGTGTTTGCTTGTGAAATGGTGGCCATGGTGCTGGCTTTACAGTGGGTGGAGGAGGTGCGGCCTGAGCGGGTGGTGATTGCGTCGGACTCCTGTGCAGCGCTGGATAGCTTGCAGTCGGGGACATCTGAGAGCAGAGAGGATTTACTGTATGAGATCCTCCAGTCAATATACAGGATACAGCAGATGAGGTTGGTGGTGCAGTTTGTGTGGGTCCCTGCCCATGTGGGGTTGGAGGGGAATGAGAGGGCTGACAGGGCTGCGAAAAGGGCACTGAGGAGCAGTGGCAGGGTGGAGGTCAAACTGGGGAAAAAGGAAGCTAAGGCCATTATTAAGCAGCAGGTGAAGAGGAGGTGGCAGGCAGCATGGAATGCAGAACGGAGGGGCCGGGGTCTGTTCAAGTACACACCAGTGGTTGGGACCGTAGTGTATGGGGGTCGGAGTAGGACACAGGAGAGGGTCATCACGAGGCTGAGGTGTGGGCACGCGGGGTTAAATCGTTCACTTTTTCTGGTGGGGAAACATGCAACTGGGCGGTGTAATTACTGTGGAGAGGAGGAAATGGTGGAGCATGTGTTATTGTTGTGCAGGAAGTATGTTGGGGAGAGAGAGGTACTGCAGAGGGCTTTAGGTGGGGTTGGAGTGGGTAGTATTGGTGGGGTGTTGGCTAAGCGCTCAGGGGATCACAGCTGGGATATATTGCTGGAATTTATGATGGTGACAAACTTGCTCCATAGGATCTGAGGAGTGGAATGTGAGGGGATAGGGGGTGGGGATCTCGTCCACACTCCAGACCAGTGGGTGGCGGTAATGCACCTTTCAGTTGTTTGCCAACCGCCATAAAACCAAAAGAAGAAGAAGAAGAAGGGTCTGCGGCTCTACTGCCGACTAACGTTGAGGAATGTCATATAGCAGGCAGTGTGTATGTGTCATTTAACCAAGGTACGAACACGTAAAGTCAATGTTGGAATATAAAAATAAATTGTGAAAACTGAACGAAATTGTTTTATTTATATGATTGATATGATGTGGTCTATGGTCTAGCTAGCTAATGTAACTAACGTTAGCTGTCAGCACCCCCCTAACGTTGTAGCTAACCAACATCATGAACATGAATAACCAGTGCAAACTAGCTAGCTAGCGTTATTGGAAACCCTATTACTGTAACGTTACCAACTAAACAAGTTAGCTAGCTAACTAGTTTTACAACAGGCAAGGTCGGATTTAACGTTTAATCGTTTCATGTTTGTAACGTTAAGGACATGAGCAATACAATCAGAAGTTCTGGATTTGTTTTTTGTTTCCCCCGCCCCCCATGTTTCTGACACTTTGAAACTTATGTCGAGCGTCTCTGTCCACAAACTACTCTATTTTACCAAAATGTGTATAAAATGCTATACAATTCTGTTTTGGACACGGTCTTATACAAATGAACTATAACCTGTTTTTATTTTATGTTTTATAGCCAACCAGTGACGGTAACGTTAAGTTGTTAGTTTGATTCAGCAAGCAGAAGTTATTCAAGTTCAAATTCAAGTCCCGATCTAACAAAGCAAAGTCAAACCAGTAATACTGTAACGTTAGTGTTCTGCTTTACAGAAGAAACTGTGCACTGTTCGTTATTTGTTTTTACAATTCAGATTTTAACTTGTGTTTTTACTGTAACGTTATTGACAACTCAACCTCTGGATTCTTAGCTGGCTAGCTAACGTTACAAGTACAACAGACAGATAGCCAAACATTGTTTTATTGATTGATAGATAGTTCGTTCATAGCTGGAATTACCTATTATTTTTTTCTGAGGGAAGCAGCTCACGTTAACGTTAGCTAAGTTCGCTAACACTTTTTCGCCGTATTTTCATCTAAGTTAGCGTTAACACGTAGCTAACGTTAGCTAGCGAGCTATATGGTTACCTTCACTAGCTAGCCAAACGGACTGTATGATCTGGGGTATCCTCTCTTTTAAGTCTCTGAATCGACAGGTTCCGTTGGGTCGATTTGTCTACACGCCATGTAACGAAACACGAGACTACTTTGGAAGTTTGGAATTATGTTACTATTGCTTTCAGTCACGCCCACAACAACCGCGGGCTATCAATTAACTGGTAAGCACCATCGCCAAGAATAATACTAATAGCCGTGTGGCTATCTGGCTAACTAAATGGTTTAATCAGGTGTGTAACTATTGTAGGCTATATGTTTAAGATTGCTCTAATGTAGCCATCTAGCGTTAGCTATCGAACATCAAGCTCGGAACTGGGTCCATTTAATATAAGGGCTATAACAGATATGTTTAACATAGTGTAGCGAGCGCGGAGAATGAGGGAGGGAGACAGCGGCTTGCAGTTCAGAATCGCTCAAGCTGAGCTTCGTTTTAATAGTGCTACCTTACCAGCTCTGAAAAGAGCCGTTTGAATTAATGCACAACAATGTTCTCAGCTCAGACTAAAACACTCTTTTACTAACCCCGAATCGCTTCAGATACTGCTTTATAAAGGAACTAGTCGGCTGTGATTGGCGCACACACTTACAGATCCCTAGCCAATCACAGCCACACATAACAAACAGTTACAAATGACAGTTACGTTTAAAACAAAACAGTTGACACAAGACGCGGCTAACAAACTAACGACACAATTAGAACACACAGCACGCTATTTACATTTATGTACACATCGACCGGGTACCGGCTCACTACCCGGTCCTAGCTGGCTAGTTGGTAATCTCCAGGCCGCCACAATAGGCTTATATTATAACGTGCACGGGGATTTTATATAAAATACTATTAATTCTGAAACTGATGTTACACGTTTTAATCCGGGAAATGTCATATTCGGGAGCTTCGACGTCACGCCGTGGTTGAATCAGCTGCACGAGCGTTTGCACGGTTGTGGTAAATTGGTAAGTCAGTTGTATGTTTTTGGCACTTATTTGGTTCGCAATAATTAATTGAAGTATAGCCTACAATAACATAATACCAGTTGATTTTGTAGGCTAATCATAATATAGGCTATGTCAGCAAATCATTTAGTTTAATTACACCAGGATAGCCTACCTACATAATTCCTGGTTGAAGACCAGTTGTGCTTTTAAAATATGCAAATTAATAAATTTGTTCAGTTTGAAGCTGCTATTGTTTCCATGTTAACTGTGCCAATTAGTTCCTCTAAGCAAATTGACTCACCTTTTTCTGGAGGGTAGTAATTAACGTGAAGCAAGTACACACTATTCCCTGCTGGTAATTCCACTTCTAGCTGGTCTGTGGATGGTCAAAGCTGGTTAAGATGGAGCTGGTGGACTAGCTGACTATAGGCTGTTCAGCTAGTGAACAGCTGGTTAACCAGTTAAAATTTGACTAGGTAATTCCAAAAGAACAGCTTAAACCAGCTTGACCAGTTTAGGCTGGTTTAACCTGGAATTTTCAGCAGGGTTGTTATCTGAGTTTTTATACTATTTATTCAGCCAGATTTTTGTCCCGGAGCTTTTACCTAGATGGTTTTGAATACATTTTCTTTCAGCTCCTTCACAACATATCGGGTCTATTGCATTCAGGCCCCGATTTCCATGGACTGCCTTGGAATATTTTGTTGATTATGGTGGTCATTAATATCATTTTTATGACCTTTGCTTGGCGAACAATGAGCACTGTAAGTATTTATTTATTACCATCATTAATATTTGCCCTTTTCCCTTAGTACCTCATCAGTTAAGCTTCTTAAGTTGCCTGAGCTGCTCTTAACTGTATCAAAGGCTTTTCTTGGGCTTGGGCTTCGTATTGTATAGTATAATAATGTTATGTTCTGAGTCTGTTTTGTTATTCTGTCATGTTTAGTATTGTCAGTTTCTGTAGCATACACTTTTCCATGTTTTCCGCATTGCGTTCTGTGCTGTATCTCTCGCTTCCTCTCACGAAGTTTTACTTTCGTTCTGTACACTTCGTTTGTATTACCCTGCACTACTAATTATTATATAGGACTTATTAATTACTAACCGGCTAAACACTGGTGTGGTTAACTAATCTACTAACGTCAGGGTTTAATAGAATTATTACTAACACAAACTAACAATTTAGTTCTCATCACGTTTCCACAGCTGTTTAGTGTTTCCTTACGTATCCAGTCATTGTCGTGTTAACTAATTTACTAACGACAGGGCTAGGATAGGATAACTACTAACGATTTACTAATTGCCTTGTTACATGTCTCAGCTCTCAAGCTGTTTTCCGTTTCCTGCTATTCTCAAGCTAAGTGTTTGCACCTGTCTACACATGCATTTATACCTGCTGTCTTTGTCCCTCGTTGCGAGTTCGTCTTACAAATTTATACGCGTGAGTCTGTTGCCTGTTTTTCTCCCCCAAGTGAGCTAGTATTTCTTGTTTGAGTTGTCTTCCGAGTCTGTGTTATCTGTTTGTTTTCCGAGTTTTTGTTTCGTGAGTTAGTATTTTAGTATTGGGTTTTCCCTGAGTTTTCTTTGTTTAGTTTGTTCGTTTTACGTTTTGTGTCTCTTTGATCTCCTGGTTTTTCGACGTCTGCCCGTGTTCTCGCGACCCTGTTCCTGGACTGTGATTGTGTACCTCTGCCGTGCCTTCCTGTTTTTGACCTCTGCCTGTTTGACCTTCCTTTGGATTGTGTTTTTGTACCTTTGTTTTTGTTTTTGCCGAACATTAAACCTCGGTTCTGCATCCCGCCTGCTTCTGGGTCCCTATATCCCACCGATCGTAACAGTACGAACTCGCCATCTGGGACCCAGCAGGCCTATCTACAACATGGAGATAGACCCCTTCGGCTCTGATTCCTATGAGGAATACCTCATGGGGATCTGGGGGCAAAACCCAGAGTTTGCCCGCCGTCATGCCGACCACCACCCATCACCCCGGACTCCTCAACCCAGCTCCCACTCCATTAGGCTCGGAGTTATCTCTCTCCATCAGGACAGCTCTGAGCCTAGCCACAACCCTAAACTATCAACTTTTGATGGTACCCGTCTTGCCTTTTGCCCGGGGGACAAAAGGCAAGGAAACGATGGGGTCCTGGTTCCCGGCTCCGTCGACGGGCTCGGCCACCCGTTGACGGAGGATCCATCGTCTTTCCGTCCCAGCCCAAGCCTCCGGTCCCATCCCGTCCCACGCCTCCTGTCCCGCCCCGCCCCAGTTCTCCTGGCCCATTCTGTCCCAGCTCACCTATCCAGTCCCGTCCCAGCTCTCCTGTCCCGTCCCGTCCCAGCTCTCCTGTCCCGTCCCAGCTCTCCTGTCCCGTCCCGTCCCAGCTCTCCTGTCCCGTCCCGTCCCAGCTCTCCTGTCCCGTCCCGTCCCAGCTCTCCTGTCCCGTCCCGTCCCAGCTCTCCTGTCCCGTCCCGTCCCAGCTCTCCGGTTCCGCCCCGTTCCATGCCTCCTGTCCCTCTCCGGTCCATGCCTCCTGTCCCGCCCCGGTCCATGCCTCCTGTCCCGCCCCGGTCCATGCCTCCTGTCCCGCCCCGGTCCATGCCTCCTGTCCCGCCCCGGTCCATGCCTCCTGTCCCGCCCCGGTCCTTGCCTCCTGTCCCGCCCCGGTCCTTGTACCCTGTCCCGTCCGGACCCGGGTCTCCTGTCCCGTTCCAGCTCTCCGGTTCCGTCACGGCCCGTGCCTCCTGTCCCTCCCCGGACCGTGCCTCCTGTCCCTACCCGGTCCGTGCCTCCGGGCCCTTCCGGTCCCGGGCCTCCTGGCCCGCCCTGTTCCACGCCACCAGTTCGGTCCTGTTCCACGCCACCAGTCCCGTCCCGTTCCCTGCCTCCTCTCAAATTGCGGAGTCTGCTTCCTGAGCGGCCGAGCCCGCTAGCCTCCTGTCCTGAGCGGCCGAGCCCGCTAGCCTCCTGTCCTGAGCGGCCGAGCCCGCTAGCCTCCTGTCCTGAGTGGCCGAGCCCGTTAGCCTCCTGTCCTGAGCGGCCGAGCCCGCTAGCCTCCTGTCCTGAGCGGACGTTATTGTAAGATAGCCTACTAATAGTCTAACACTCCGGGCAGTAGGACAAGCTATAACTTCGGTCCCACTTCATATGAATCGTTTTAATGTAAATAAACTTGCCGTGCACAGCGTAAGCATTATCTAGTTGCTCAAAAACCATTGTTGTTGAACGTAAGCAAGGACCTATTTTTTGTTGCGGCTAGTCAGCTAGTTGGCAGTTGGAATTTCTCCGTTTTTTCCTGTTGCTCGGATGTACAGCAACTGCTGGCCCGGATCCGGTTATGTCCGGCTCCAAAACACAGCGGCTCCAGTTCAAAAAAGGACAAGAACTGGCCCGGATCTGCTATGAATGGTCCTGCCTTCCTGAGCTCATTTAAAAATTGGGCCCAGGAGTAGACTGGCTCTGTTCCGGAGGCACAGGACGCTTTCAACCGTAAACAGGCATTGTTGGCTGCTATGTAGGTAACAATAAAGTAAAATATTTTACAAATATCAGATAATAAACCCTGGAATTAATTGTAAATTGATACAATACATTTACTAACAATGCAAGTTATTAGTCTGGAGTTTTCCTTTAAACACAATAGAGTATCCTTGTCATTAAATCTTACCCCCAAATGTCTTTTAGTGACGTGCAGTTGGCGAACGAATCGGTATTTTTGAACGACTCTTTATGCTGAGTCGACTCGCCAGTTCGAGGGAATCGTGCTAACCCTCGGCTCTGGCTCTTAGCACCGGCTCTGATTCTGGCTGCTTTCTACTACAGCCAGGAGACACTCCCCCGAGACACTCAGCAGTGGTTAATGCAACGCGGTTTCTGATTGCTAAGTTAGAACCTACGTAAGAATCCATTTTAATTTGATCTAACAATATTGCACACACTTTTGTGAAGTTAATAATCGCCCCAGCTCATTCCAAAGTTATTATGACTACTAATGGTTAAAAGAAAGATACGTAGCTACAGTAGCTATTAGGGATGCACCGAAAATTCGGCCACCGAAAATTTTCGGCCGAAAATGGCCCAAAAGTGCATTTTTTTTTTCGGCCCGAAACCTAAAAAACCGAAACAACCAACAACAAAACAGAATTTTTTTTTTTTTTTTTTTTTTTTTTTTTTTTTTTTTTTTTTTTTTTTTTTAATTGTAATTACGCAAAAAAAAAAAAAAAAAGCACCAGCACGGTGGATATCTGGATAAGAGCAAGCGGTGTGGAGGTGTGGAGTTATTTCATATTTCAGAAAGAAGACCACGGATAGCGATTTGCAAAAAAAATGCAGTGCGAAAATTTGGGGGGGGTGCATCTGCAAGTTTCTTCTCCACTTCGTCGGGACTTTAATTTTTTTTTTTGTTTTTTTATAGAACATATTTAATTTTTTTTTTTTCAGCAGTCAGTCAGTTATAGGCCTTATTTTTAATGTTTATTGTATTAGGGTTCATGATAAGGGTTTGTTTTTTGTTTTTTTTTTTAATTTTGTTTTGTTAATATTGTTTGCTAAATAAATATAAATATTTTTTTTAATTTTTTTTTTTTTTTTTATTGAATTATTGATTTTTTTGATTTTTTTGATTTTAGTGAGGTTAAAGTCAATAGCATAATAATAATGGTTCTAATAATTGAATAATTGTTCTTTTCTTTTTCGTTTTTTTTTCGGTTTCGTTTTTTTTTTTTTTTTTTTTTGTTTTTTTTTTTTTTTCCTTTTCATTTCGGTTTTAGTAGCTATACTACCCAACTGATCAGCACGAAATCAACTCGACTCAATTTAAGAGCCATGAGCCGTAACAATATTCCACGGCTCCAGACAGAGCCGGAACAGAGCCGTGACACAAACCGAAGTAATTTTCGAGTTTTAACCACATAACTGTTCTTATAGAGTTCTGTGGTTTTAACAAAGGGCAAAATGCAGTAAACCATTAAGCTATTCATGGTTTGGGTTTACTACTCAGCGTGTATCAACCAGAAACCATATTCGCAAAGGAAGTCTGTACCCAATAGGCTATCTAGTGATATTCCGAGACGCCGACACTTTAATAGCCAACTGTTTATTATATTAATACATTTGGCTGTTTGCGAGTAAATTGCAGTTATAAAACAGAATTAATATGCGATTGTGTTCAGCTAAGTTAGGCTACTAAAAATGACAGGTTAGGCTACTAAAAATGACAGCAAATATATTTAAAGTGGTGGCATTTTTATTTTAGAACTCTTGACCAACAACAACAGTGAACAGAATAAATAGCCTACAATTGTGTATGATATAATACATAAAGTACAGTTAAAATAAACACATTTAAATAAACGACACAGGCTCCTGTACATCATATGCCCACACTGACACACACAATAAATATCTGGCTTGTTTGTCAAATTTGGCTGGCTATCTCTGTTATACAGTCTTCCATCCACCACATTTTCAGTAGATCTAGACTACTGGATTCTGGAATCTGAAAAAAAAGAAAAGATTAATATTAGCATAGATTAAATAGCTCTATACAAATATAACCATTCAATGTCTATTATTACCTGTAAGATCTAATGTTACAATCTAGGATCGAAAAAACGGAGATGAGAAAGTCGTAAATAAACGTAACCTGCGATTGCAAACTAGCTTGAGACAGTAGGCTACTTTAAATTGAGAATATTAGCAATGAGTATCACTCAGATGATTTGGGTCTGAATAGAATATCAAGGCTAGTTTACAATCTTCTTTTGTCTACTTTGTTACCAGCTAGGGTCTGCTGTCTGAAACAGCTTCTAATTCCAGCTCGCGAGTCGCGCCGCTGAAGAAAAAAAAATGCGGCTCAAACGGCTCTTCTGTATTAACCGGAAGTACCAAAATTGCGACTCCGACTCTTCAAACTGAATGTTACGAATAGAGCCGACTCAGAAAAAAGAGCCGAACTGCCCATCACTAATGTCTTTGTTGTTATGTGTTTTCATAGGGTAACTGAGGTTGGGGACAACAACCTGGTGCAGCTGGAGACCATGGATGGGAAACCATTGAAAACAAAAACACCCTATGCTTCAGTGAAGCCTCTGAGTATGTCAGCTCTATGTTGTTTTATATGTCAACAACTGTAAAAACACAGTATTGTAGATTTATTTTATTCTTTAATAAAATAAAATAAAAATTTTAGGATCCCAAGCTGGCCGGCCCACCAACACACCTATGTACCCTCCAGCCGAGTCAGTGAATTCAGATGACCTTGAGGAGGAGGAGGACCTAGGAGGACCTACTTAAGGTACATTTTCTAATTTCTCATATAACCCCCTTTTCTTTTTTTAGCTACAGATTGACTATTTTCATCAATCCCAGATGAATGGAAAATACAATCACCCTATCTTATTACTGCTTTATGATTGTGATTGGGGTTGATGTTAGACTTGATTGATTTATTATTGAGCCCTATACTGATTGCATGTCTACCTATTCATATACCAGGTGACATGCACTGTGCTCCAGGACAGTTGTGCATCCTCTCCAGCTGAGTCAGCGCATTCAGAAGACCCAGAAATGCTCTGCTCTAGGTCAGAGGAGGCTGCATTGGAGGTAAACATACTTGCTAACACATTGTCTCAGGTTTATTAGGTTAATAAATTCTATCTTAATAAATATCTTTCAGGACAGTGATGTTGTCATCACTGGTGTCCAACCGGGTAAGGCCTGTGCAGCTTTGCTGAACAGACGGGTGGAGGAATTCAGGGCCATGGTTCTCGGCCAGCACACCTGGTTGGACGACAAGGTCATCGACCACGCCCAGGCCCTTCTAAAGGCACAACATTCCAACATTGAAGGGCTCCACGCCACCACTTCCCTCGCCCTGCTATCCACAGTACCTACACCAGCTCAGGGGTTTGTGCAGATTCTTAATGTCTCTGCAAACCACTGGGTTACAGTAAGTAACATCAGCTGTCAGGTAGGTCCAGTTAATGTTTTTGATTCTCTCGGGCAGCATAAGACAGAGGATTTCATTGCACAGGTCACCTTCTTGCCTTTCCAGGAAAGAGTGTCCAGCTGCAGTGGCCTGATGTCCAACAGCAGGCAGGTGTCTCAGATTGTGGACTGTTTGCTATCGCGAACAGTCTCACTCTCTGCAGAGGTGAGGATCCCTCCATGGTCGACTACCATCAGGCAGCCATGCGGGCTCACCTGTTTGCCTCTTTTCAGGCTGGGTTTCTAACACCGTTCCCCAGTACTGTGAGGGGCCCCACAGCCAAGGCAGTCCACGCCATTGAGGTGGACGTACACTGCCTCTGCAGACGAACCATCCGGCTTGGTAAGGATCCTCTGGTCTTCTGCAGGAGATGTGGTAGGCCCTTTCATGAGTCCTGTGTCGATGGTAATAATGTAGATGTATATATATGTCCGTTGTGCACTGTTATCTTTTGCACATGTTAATTATCATTGTGTTGAGTTCAGTTAAGAGTAAAGTGGTATTTAATGTATATGGTAAGTATTAAAACATCTTTATAATATTTACATGTTTATGTACAGTTTAAATATCAGAATCTTATATTGTACATTTTATTATCTGTAGTAAAAATTTAATGTATACAGTGTATGTGTAATTTCATTATTTTGTACATGTAATCTTATAATTTTATCAGTTTATTAATTATTGATAAAACGTGTGTAATTTCATTATCAATATGTAATGATTATATATTTAGATTTCAATTGGAATTGATTGGAATTTATTGGAATCAATTGGAAATAGATTAATTTGGTTAAATGTCCCAGTTCTTCACTGGCCTTTCGTACCTTCCTCTTAGCCTTCACTAACAAATGCAAATGCCCAATTCCACAGTATATTTACTCCAATTGATATACATAGAGGTAAGTACAGGTTGCTTGTTTGGAATTGGGCATTGTTTCCTTATTAATGTTGTTGTTCTAGTTTTATGTTGGTGGTTGGACGGATTAAAGTTCTAATTGCTGTTCATGTACTGTAATCCGCTACAACCCAGCACTGTTCATTTAAGACTAGGAAGGAAGGGTCTAAGGGTCGAAATAAAACTGGTGTTATTACTATTCATTACAAAAAACAACAAAAAAAAACCCTCTCTTGAGCCTGTACCTTGCCGTGGTGAGAGGGCTTTCCACTAAAACAGGCCGTTTTTACAATTATAACCTCAAGTGAATGGGATTTTTTTTAAATTCCTTTCTTTTTTCCCCCTCTGTCCTTTCTCTAAAGGCATCATGGTTGGTGGTGGGTGAATGAAAAGGAGTGCTGCATGGATGCCAATGCATGACTGCTCTGCATTTATATTCTATACATTATGTATACTTTACTGTACTGCTGTGTACACTACTGGCTAAACCGTTGTTCTACTAGACTTTAAGCCATTTCCTATTGTGAATTGATTGGCTTCTGATATACTATTGTGCAAATTTTGTGCAAAAAGATACCTTTTTGCTTTGTTTCTCTCCTGTTGGAATATGTAACTGGACCAAATAAAATGAAATTTAAACATTAAATCTCTGTGAGCCAGACATAATGTAATAAGGCTTCATTGTCAAGATGGAGTCATGACACACTGCAAGTTCACTACAAAGAAATTGTGTTGTTTCATTACATTATAGGCATTTAGCAGACGCTCTTATCCAGAGCGACTTACATACTTCTTATTACATTTATCCATTCATACAGCTGGATATATACTGAAGCAATGCAGGTTGAGTACCTTGCTCAAGGGTACAACGGCAGTGTCCTACCTGGGAATCGAACCTGCAACCTTTCAGTTACAAATCCAGTTCGTTAACCATTATACTACACTGCCGCCTACAGAATACTTTCAGAATACTTAGGTCAGCAATCCTGACATACTATCTTCAGGTTAATACAGCTGCTGACCATAGTTGTGGTTCGCTTAGACTTAAGAAAACATGATTGCCAAGAAAACATGCATATAACCAGAGGTGGAGTAGCAAGTTAAGTAAATTTTATGGAGTACTTTTAAGTAGACTTTGGAGAGATTTGTACTTTTATCAGTATTTTCTAGACATTTTTTACTTTCGCATATTTAACTTTCACCCAAGTAAATTTTGCAGGAAAATATACTTTTCTGTAACACTAATACAGTATTTGTGCATTACTTGCTCTCCTGTAGTTTAAAAAAATGTTTTATGCAGCCCCTTTCAACACTGACATAATCCACTTGTTTTTCAATGGAACATATACAGTATACCACATAATTCATATGCAAGGTAAATGATTCCAAATACAAATGTGTCTAAGACATGAGGAACTTGCACCTGAGTGGTTATTTTGACCAGATACACGTTTGTTCTTACTCGAGACATTTTTAAGAGGGCTACTTCTACTGGAGTAAATTTTTAAAAAGTAACTATACTTATACTATACTTTTTGAGCACTACCCACCTCTGCATATACAACTCCTAAATCTATGTGTGTGGACAAATGATGGACACTTCAAATGGAGAAAAGGGTGAAGAAATGGGACCGGTGAGTTGGTGCGTGCAGGTGGAGTTGCATGGCCCTTTGTTATCTAAATCGAGGAAGAGGTATCAAGGGGCAATGGCCCCATGTCTGTTATTTCACTATGCCTATCATAGCTTTTGAACTTGATTAATTAAATTAATAAAACACATGCTTACACTTTGATGAAACTCAACAATAAAGTGGTGTAGGTACTGTAGGTGACTTATGTTTCTTAGCCTTCCAATTCTGACTGACATGAACACATTTGCACAACCGAGCTAGACCTTCTGTGGCTAGCTAACGTTATCTACACCGCTGCAAACAGTATACACACGATGACACTAAGCTAGCCCATCGGTGGCGGTATAGATGCGTTATTATGGAACCCACGGGAGTTTATGGCAAGACACGCCCTGCTTGCCATTCGAGCATCAGGATTGGCCATGACTCGATGCCGACTAGGCCAGACTTTCGCCGCACTGCAGACAACGGAAGAACGCACGAAGTTATGCCTTTGAGTGAAGAAGAAAAACGGTAAAATTAACAATAAATCATCAAACTATGTTCTTCCACTATGTGTTTAATCAGTAACGTTAAAGCCAATTATATTAGCCCAGAGTTGTCATTCGCCAGTGTCGCTTTATTAGTCCTGCTAAACTTGGTTGAAGTTTAGTTAACGTTATAGCTAGCTAGCGTTAACGTTAGCTAAGTGAACCTATTTAGTTGTCTTTTTTCCCTTTCTCAATCTGATAATGTTATCCTATGTGTAACGTTATGCAAATGAAAAACGTTACTAACGTTATGTCCAAAATGATGATTTTTCTCCTCAGACAATTGAGAGCAAGACTCGGTGAGAGGCCCTGTCAAAAGAAAGAGTAATATCTCGGAATTCCCTACTCTGAAGGTTTCTCTCTCTAGATAAACTGTTTATTTTCTTATAAAATACATAGCCTACTCTAGAAAAGACCCTTTTCACATCCTGTGTTTTATTTATTTTAATTATTTTGTCCTTGCTGTTAATGATGAGATGAGATATACTTTATTGTCTTGGGCATAGTGTCACAGTTGCAACAAGTAGACAACAATAAGACATTGACAACAAGTAAACATACAACATTCAGTACAGAGCATCAGACTTATGTGTTTAATAAACAATAATGAAATGTGTGTTTAATAAACAATAATGAAATGTGTGTTATGTATTTCTGAAATGCTTACCTTTTCTGGTGGGTTTATAAGATTATTTTCTGTCTGGCGATGCATGTTCTTCTAGACAAATTAAGTATTCTTGTGTCAACTACACAACCTATGTATTGCACAGGTTTGTTCTACATTGCACTACATTTTATTGTGTGGAACTAAACACGTGTGTTGCACTGAACACTCAATTTCTTGAATGTCTTGAGTTCAGAGTTATTCATTACGAATTACACATGTCCATCCCCCATATTTTTGAATGAATATGATTCACTATGAGAATTATAGGAATACAACTAAACAAGCTACATCTGGAACATGTTATTTATTAGTTTGGCATCTAGCAACTGGACCTATGTGTGCCTCCTAGTAGAGGAACACACAAACCGTCCAGTTTAGTTTACTGACTAATCAAGATTGCAAATTGGGCGAGATTACTAATTATTAGGCATGCTGCCTATAAAAGGCTAGCGTCTTGTACCAGCCTATTCGTAGGCTATTGAATAGCGAGGGCCAGGCTATTATGACACTTAAACGTCTAAAACGTTAACTTGTTTAACATTAAGGTATGTGAAGGTATGTGATCCTAATCTGAAGCAATGTTAACAATGGTAACAGAAAACGATGTGATCCTATTTTATTTCCGCGAAGCGGCACCGCGCTAGCGGCAGAGCTCAAAATCAACACCGCTTTGTGCCTCACGCGAGCGCGGACGTCTGGCCCTCTGGCCAATCACATCGCTTGAATGGTAAACAGGGCGTGCCCTGCCATAAACTCCCGTGGGTTCCATAATAACGCGGTATAGATATGCTACGATCAACATAACCATACACACAAAGCACTTGGCCAACCGAGCCACGGTGGGAGCATGCGGCTCAAATCCTGTGTGGAAAGCAAGCTCACAATGATCTTATCAGTAAGTTAAGTAGCGTTGTGCTTCACTTCGGGGTTATTACTCTACTTTTACAGCTAGTTTCCAGCACAAACCACTGCAGATAGCCCACATTTAAAAAAATAATTATTTCGTATTTTCGTGGATGCATTAGTATTCGGTTAAAATCCTTCAATTCGTATTCAGGACGACAGATACCTATTCTGTCAAGAATATAGACAACATGTGTGGCCGTTATTTTCTAAAACAAACCCGTTTTAACCCGTGAAAATGACCCATAAACACAGAGGAATGGTTGACGATAACTAGGTCGTCTTTATCTCCAGAGAACCTAACTAACGTTAGCAGGCAGCTTCGGTAAAATGTTTTCGAACGTTAATTACGTCAGCCGGATCTTTTTTTGCAGCCAGGATAAAAATTCTTGAGCAGAGGAATGATTAGGTCATCTTAGAATCTTCATCTCCACTGCTCCGAGCGAGCAGGCAGCGTCGTTATAGCAACAGACGCTGTTTTAGAACGTCAAGTACGTCACAGAGGGTTTTAACAGCTGTTTCAGAATGTGAAGACGTCACCCGGATCAATTTTGCAGCCCGGATCAAATTTGTTGTGACAGCTCCAGTGTGCGACCCCCAGTTGCCAGAAGAAATCTGAGAAAATCTGAGCAAAACCGTTCTAGAATTCTACCAGTTCAGTTGAGATGAGTCTAGATTTCTTCAATCGAGCTGTGTGCGACAAAACTGTCCTATATTCACCCATCCATCCATCCATTTTGTCCACCAGATGCCTTTAGCGTCCAGGATTCAAACTCAGTACCTTCTTGCTGTGAGGCTACAGTGCTACTCACTGCACCAGCATGCTGCCCCTATATACTGTATATCCAGATCTCAACGCATACAAAGCACTGTCTATTGCAGAATCTAGGCCTGCCATTGAAAGTTTTGATATCAAAATGAGGCCAAATTACCACATTTTCTTCAGGTGGTAAGATGAAAAAACAAAGGGCCAATGAAATAATTAGAAAACATTTGGTAGCATTTCTTTAGAATAGAGCTTGATTAATGTGTGTGAACTAAGATAGCCTTGGTTTTATTGTGTCGATGTGTGACCTGAATTCTGTGTTAACATGAGGTCAGAAAAAAGTTTTTTTCTGTAGGAAACCCTGAAAAGTTCCAAACTCTCTATACTGTATAGGTTTGGGGCATACCCCACCAAGCCTTAACTTGGCGTAGCCTAAATTTACTCTTTTCCAACAACTCAGTGTAAGTTCCATAATCATGAAGCCGGGAAGAAAAAAATGACCGTTTAAGTTACAGCTTTTACCACTTTCCTAATTAAGATCATGAACAAAGTGATCAGTTGCTTGTGAACTGTGAATGAAAATGTACTACATAGTTGCAACGTTTTGATGCCAACACAAGCTATCAAGTGAATAGTTGAGGTTTCAGTGATACGTCTTCTGACAGGTGAAAATAACTATAAACAGGATGAGAGAGGATGGGAATCAGAAATTGGAGGGACTGCTGGCCGAACAGTCCATGGTCCAGCAATTATTTCACAATAATACATCAAACTAGTCAATATACACACTAATGAAATCTTGTTCGTGGAGCAGGGAAAAAGCCGTAGTGCAAAACATTTTAGCATACGCAAAACTAATAATGGTCATGGTATTTGTGTTGCACCAATCATTGGTTGTGTTATTAGTTTTGCGTGTGCTAAAATGTCGGGGACAATATAACAAACTGCTGCACAATGATTGGTCATGGTATTTGTTTTGCTCAAGGGTTTTTGCACATGCTAAATCTCTTTGTAAATCAGAGCCACTGTGTAAATTAATATAAGACATCCCACACTACTTTTTTTTTGCCATGCATAATAAAAGGAAATACGTGTTTATCTAATTAGCCAATTTTCCCTGAAATTGAACCGTTAACTAATCAAATTGTTGCCTCAGGAGAAATCAAAATGCTGGAGCAGGATCAAATTGTCCTGCAGAATGAGAAAGTACATCTGGAGCTGCAATCAAAAATCATGCAGGAGAAACCGGAAGCAAAGGACCCGTGTCAGGACAGAGACATCACTTTACAGTAAGTATCAGGCAGATTTATCACATTGTATGATTTATGGTATAATATCTTATAAGACTGTCATGTTGCCCTGTGAATTTCAGGACTTCAGACTCTGAGCACCGTGACAAAGAGTCAGAAGTGAAAGATGTGATGAAATCTCAAAAACAGACCAAGGAGACAGAACAGGGGCGCAAGAAGATCGACACCATCCTCAAGATTCAGGTGAGCAAATTAACCCAGGACCATAAAATTGTCCTATTAAAATGTATAAAGAACTAAGGTGGTGCTATAAACAGTCATATTACTAGTTACACATAACTACAGAACAGTCAATTCAATAACTACTCAGAATTAAGCCAGAATTATAAAACAGTTATATTAAAACAACTACCTAGAATTAAGCCAGGACTGTAAAACAAATTCTATTTGAAGTAGGCTACTTCTTCTACTCTCCTACAATGAGCCACATTGTTGGTATTGTGTGAAAAACTCTCTTGAACAGACAGCGCTTGTTCTAAAGCTGTTCCTGATGGACCTGCATGTTTTTATATGATAGATATGTCACACACTCCAATTTACAAGATTGAAATGCACACTCACATTTTGTATAATTTGATGTGTTTCTTATGGTGATCTACCTGTGTGCTTACTAGGGTTATTTGTTTTTATGGGTGTGCTGTGAATTACCAGCAGATAGAAGGATTATTTAGTTAGCAGAGTGAATTTCACTTGTTCTCAGCATTCAATCATTTTGATTGACTCACTTCACCCCCCTCCCCCCTCCCTATCAAGATGGAATTCCATGAAAAACGGGCAGAGGAAAATTTGGTAAGAAGGACATGGTCACAAGTTCAATTATGATATTTTGTGAATACATTTGTTGACAGAATAATTCAACAGCTCTTCTTGTGATCTCCAGATAAGCGCTCATATTTCTGAGCACGCTCTGGCAGCTGAGAGAAAAGAGAAGGCAATCCTCAGACAGAAGCGAGTTAATTTGCTAGCTTGGGTTACTGCCCAGCACTGGCGTAGATGATTTGGCCTGAGATTACAGCCCAACATGTAAGGGGTAGCGTGGGAACGAGGACCAGACGCGACAGAGGTTTCAAAAATGCTCGACTGAACACCACAAAGCGGGAGGAAACCCCGCAAACAGGCAATAATGATAATACACCAAAATAATAAACCTCCACACCAGGAGGAAAACCGCTACAACTGAAAGCGACCCAAAGAGGGCGACAAAACTCTTCACGAGATATTAGAACAAACAACAAAGAAAAACCCTATAGCTCACAACGAGGGAGCCGAAACACATAAACAAGAGATATAGCGACGGAGAAGACAATCTGTCAAAAACAAAAGACAGAGGTGAAAAAAAGAGACAGGATAGAAACGGCTAACCTAATCTAAGTTTCTATCAAACTCTAAAACACATGCACCCTTGTCCCGTGGAACCACAACACGTTGAGGATATACGGTCGATACTTAGTGTTCGAAATGGCTTTCCTAGACCACAAGAATGGCAATATGGAAGCGTCTACCACAGGTGACGCGAGGTTTAAATAATGACGGGAACTACAGAACAGGTGAATGCACTGAGTAGCAAACCCAAAAACATGAAACGGACAAAGACACAAAGGGAAGAGACGCAACACGAGCGCTCCCCAGGGAAGTGGTCAAACAGAGAACAGCAGGCTGAGAAACCATGACAGGACCCCCCCACTAAGGGACGACCCCAGACGATCCCTCAAGCCTGCGACCCCGGAAATACCTGATAAGTTGGGGGTCCAGGATGTTTCTGGAGGGAACCCAACAACGCTCCTCTGGGCCATAACCCTCCCAATCTACTAAAAATTGAAAACCTCTCCCAACCCGTCTCTTGGCTAGAATACGCCGGACCGTGTACACAGGACCTCCCTCTATCATCCGAGGAGGTGGCGGTGGCTTCTCCGCGGAGGCCAGCGGGCTAATAAGGACTGGCTTAAGCCGGGAGACATGAAAAGTGGGATGGATACGCATCGTGCGGGGAAGCTGTAATCTCACCGTAACAGGATTTATGCGCCGAATAATTTTAAATGGCCCAATAAACCGGGGCGCGAGTTTGCGAGACTCCACCCTTAATGGCAGATCACGCGTAGCGAGCCACACGCGTTGCCCTACCCTGAATAAGGGAGCAGGACGACGTCGTCTGTCAGCTGCCACCTTGTGTCTCGCTGCAGCGCGCTGAAGCGCAGTGCGCACCCGCCTCCAAACAGAACGACACCTCCGAATAAAAGATGCCACGGAGGGGACCTCAACATTTTTCTCAAGCTCAGGAAATAGTGGAGGCTGATACCCCAGTTGAGCCTCGAAAGGCGAGAGCCCCGTGGATGCATTGCGCAAAGTATTATGGGCATACTCTGCCCAGGCCAGGTGTGCACTCCAGGAATTAGGATTAGAGGCCGCTAGGCAACGAAGAGTGTTCTCCAGCGTCTGGTTGGTGCGCTCGGTCTGTCCATTAGTCTCAGGATGAAAACCAGACGACAAACTGACCGAGGCACCAAGCAGAGAACAGAATGTGCGCCAGAACTTGGCCGCGAACTGAGGACCGCGATCCGAAACCACATCCACCGGCAACCCGTGTAGCCGGAAGACGTGATCTATCATTAGTTGCGCAGTTTCAGATGCAGAAGGCAGCTTAGACAAAGCTATAAAATGAGCCGCCTTGGAGAAGCGATCCACCACGACTAAGATCACCGCCTTACCCAGTGACATAGGCAACCCGGTGACGAAGTCGAGGGCGATGTGACTCCAAGGACGGCTGGGAATGGGAAGAGGGCGCAAAAGCCCCGAGGGTGGGAGATGTGAACCCTTACTGCGGGCACACACCGGACAAGCTGCCACAAAACTACGAACATCCCTCTCCAGGCTAGGCCACCAAAACCGCCGAGCCAGAAACTCCTTTGTGCGGTGAACGCCTGGATGAGCAACTAATTGTGAAGTGTGACCCCATCGTAGAACACGGGACCTAAGTCTCAGAGGAACGAAGAAACAGTGAGGTGGCCCCCCTCCAGGCCCAGGATCGGAGCGCAGTGCCCTTTGCACTGCAGCTTCAACGGCCCAAATAACCGGAGCAACAATGTGGTCGGCGGGAATGATAAATTCAGGAACAGAAGCCCTGTCCGATTGATCAAAGACACGCGAAAGAGCATCTGGCTTAACGTTCTTGGAGCCGGGGCGATACGTGAGCAGGAAGTTGAAGCGCAAGAAGAATAACGCCCACCGGGCTTGGCGAGAATTAAGCCTCTTGGCTAGCTGCACGTACTCCAAATTTTTATGATCCGTCCACACCGTGAACGGATGCTCCGCCCCTTCAAGCCAGTGACGCCACTCCTCAAGCGCCATTTTGACCGCCAAAAGCTCCCGGTCCCCCACATCATAATTTATCTCGGCAGGCGTTAATGCGCGAGAAAAGTAAGCACAGGGGTGCATTTTGTGGTCAATGGGGGATAGCTGGGAGAGAATGGCTCCTACTCCTAACTCAGACGCGTCTACCTCTACTACAAACGGAAGGGAAGGGTTAGGCGTAACAAGAATAGGTTCGGACGTGAAACGTTTTTTGAGGTCAGAAAATGCCGCTTCGGCCCTCGAGTTCCATAGAAACTGAGAAGAGGTTTTTTTTGTGAGCGCTGTAATAGGAGCAACTACCGCGCTGAAATTCTGAATAAACCTTCGATAAAAATTTGCAAAGCCTAAAAAACGTTGAACCTGTTTGAGAGAGGATGGCGTGGGCCAATTCTTAACAGCCGAGACTTTCTCGGGGTCCATTTGAACCTTGCCATCAGCCACAATGAATCCCAGGAACGACACTGATTTCGTGTGAAAAACACACTTCTCTGCCTTTACAAACAGCTGAGCCTTGAGCAGAGCATTAAGAACCTGCCTGACATTGCGAATGTGGCTGGAAATATCGGGAGAAAAAATTAAAATGTCATCAATATACACAAAAACTGATCTCTCAAGCATCTCCCTTAACACATCGTTCACTAACGCTTGGAAAACTGAGGGGGCGCTAGTGAGCCCGAACGGCATCACCTGGTACTCATAGTGTCCCGAGTGGGTGTTAAACGCAGTTTTCCATTGGTCTCCCTCCCGAATGCGAACGAGGTTGTAAGCGCTGCGTAAATCAAGTTTTGTGAAAATAGACGCCCCCTGGAGGCGTTCAAATGCCGAATTCATAAGAGGGAGAGGATAACGATTCTTAACAGTTATCGCATTAAGTCCCCTGTAATCAGTACATGGCCTAAGACTCCCGTCTTTTTTCTAAACAAAGAAAAAACCGGACCCCGCCGGCGATGTGGAGGGTCTGATGAATCCGTTGGCTAGCGATTCCTCTATGTAAGTTCTCATAGCGGCACTCTCAGGAGCCGATAAAGAATACAGCGCTCCCCTGGGAGGAATCGAGCCAGGGTATAGGTCGATGGCGCAATCATACGGCCTATGAGGAGGAAGAGAAGTGGCGCGCTGCTGACTAAAAACCTCCGCCAGATCTGTGTACTGCTGGGGAACATTAGCTGGCAACGAAAACTGAATAGCTCCGCCCACCTGGGCACTCTCCAACTCTGACTCCGAATCGCCTGGATTGTCCCAATCGATCTCAGAAGGAGCGCCCTCCTCCTCCCAAACACTAAGACCGTCAGCGAACGAGTCCCAAGCAAGACTCCCCCTGGTATCGCAAGATGACGCTACTGCCTCTTGAGCACCACGGAGAACACTCTCCTCCTCCTGCTCGCTGTCAGAACTGTGATCGGACAAAGAGCGGAATGATCCGCCAGATCTAAATGTTTTATTCTTAGAACAGTGGTGTCTGCACTGGAATCCCCAGCAGAGAATAACCGACCCCTCTGCTCCCCAGTTAATATGGGGCTTGTGCTGAACCAACCATGAGTGTCCCAGAACCAGTGGATATGTGGGAGAATCCACAAAAAAACATTTAATACGCTCCGTATGATCCTGTAACGAAACCGACAATGTTAAGGAGCTGGTAACCCGCCGGATAGAACCCGTACCCAAAGGACGACCGTCAAGAGCAGTTACTAACCGAGGAACGGAAAGTGAAACTGAGGGAATCCCCTGCTCCCTAGCCCACTTAATGTCCATAAGGGACTCGACGGATCCGGAATCAATAAAAGCGATACAGCTGGTGGACTGCTTATTCCAACTCAGCTGTACAGATACTAAAGTTCGAGGAGAATTATGATTATGTCTCACTAAGGGCATCGATTCCCTTAGCGAGACTCCTCTTTTCCCGCTAGCTTCGGACATTTATCTCTGTAATGCCCCGCACGTTTACAATAACGACACCACGCCTCTCTCGGCTTGGTGAACCTGGAATCCCGTACTGTCGTCCCATCAACCTGCATGGGCTCCTCCGAAAATGAGGAAACCGGAACAACCACCGAACGGGGTACACAAATAGAGGACCGACCACTGCGTGACCCAGCGACTCTCTCTCTCTCTCTAATCCGATTATCAATCCTGATCGCTTTAGACACTAACGCACCGAATGAAGTGGGCGGTTCGAGCGAAGACAGGGCATCTCGAACGGGATCAGAAAGTGCTTTAAGGAAAAGAGCGCTAAGCGGTCCGTCAGGCCACCCAGTCTCCCCTGCGAGTGCTCGAAAAGCAATGGAAAATGACACCACCGTGTCGGAACCCTGACGAAGATAGGTCAGTCGCATAGCTGCCTCCTGACCGGAAACGTCATGGTCGAACACCGACGCCATCTCCTCTACTAACCCCTCCATAGTGGACATCATGGGAGAAGATGCTCTGATTAAGGGATCCGCCCAAGCGAGGGCCGTGTCTGTTAGAAGGGAGAGAATAAACGACACTCGGGAATCCTGGGTCGAAAACCGAGAGGGTTGTGATTTTAAAAAAATTAAACACTGCGTCAAAAAACCCCTACACTTACCGGTCGCTCCTCCATAGCGAAGCGGGAGCTGTAATTTAGGCTCCCTGAGCTCGCGTGGGACGGGAATCACTGCGGGATCAGGAGGAATAAATACCGCCGAACTTGGTGCTTGTGCTACCGGGATTGAAGGTAAAGTAACCGGGGGGGACGTAATAGTCAGCGTTAACGTGCGAATGCTGTCCGCCAATTCACGCAGCCCGTCTCCCTGATAACGCAGCTGGCTGATGAACTGCGTCTGCTGGGTGTGTAGGGCTTGGACGGAGGCTTGAAGAGCCCTAATGCCCTCCTCATGGCCGGAGATAACCACCTCCTGCGCTGTGAGGATTTGCCCTAGATTAGCGACTGTCGCTGGTACCTCTATACTGGCTTCCATATTCTGTAAGGGGTAGCGTGGGAACGAGGACCAGACGTGACAGAGGGTTCAAAAATGCTCGACTGAACACCACAAAGCGGGAGGAAACCCCGCAAACAGGCAATAATGATAATACACCAAAATAATAAACCTCCACACCAGGAGGAAAACCGCTACAACTGAAAGCGACCCAAAGAGGGCGACAAAACTCTTCACGAGATATTAGAACAAACAACAAAGAAAAACCCTATAGCTCACAACGAGGGAGCCGAAACACATAAACAAGAGATATAGCGACGGAGAAGACAATCTGTCAAAAACAAAAGACAGAGGTGAAAAAAAGAGACAGGATAGAAACGGCTAACCTAATCTAAGTTTCTATCAAACTCTAAAACACATGCACCCTTGTCCCGTGGAACCACAACACGTTGAGGATATACGGTCGATACTTAGTGTTCGAAATGGCTTTCCTAGACCACAAGAATGGCAATATGGAAGCGTCTACCACAGGTGACGCGAGGTTTAAATAATGACGGGAACTACAGAACAGGTGAATGCACTGAGTAGCAAACCCAAAAACATGAAACGGACAAAGACACAAAGGGAAGAGACGCAACACGAGCGCTCCCCAGGGAAGTGGTCAAACAGAGAACAGCAGGCTGAGAAACCATGACACAACAGTATTCACTGAATATCTTCATCACCATAGTTTGAGGTTATGGTGTATTTCGTGGGTTTGGAATTGACGGCATTCTAGCTGGCCAAGTAGGTGATGTATTATAGTGGCAAATTGTGTTGTCTGATTGGCGTGTTTTTATCTGTTTCTAGGATCATTGAGGTCAGGGCACAACTGTCAGAAAGAACAAACCCTGCCTTCATGCCGCCTCTTGAAAAAAGTGAGCCCTTGCCCATTGCTGCTTTTACTGTTCTGCCATAGTCATGTGGATTACAGTGTCTGTCTGGTTTGTGGGGTTTCTCAGTGTTAATGTCAGAGATAAACATGGCTCCCCCCCCCCCCCCACAAGATTTTTTATTACAAAAAAGTAATAATAAAAGTGGAAAAAATCACGTCCATGTGTTTAAATCTCACACCATCTGTCTTGGTGGAAGCTGAATTAGAGATGAGTGCCTTAAATGGTTGACTTGGTGCATATGACAACATGACATTCGGTTAGTGATAATTATCAGGCCCCTGGAATTTTCTATTTACTTTCCGATTCATTGTGTGGTCTCCATTTCAGATTGCAGTGCTTCTGGGACATCGGTAAGTCAGTACAAGATAGGATAATTAGGACCATAAAATGAAGTGTGACACATTTTAATATAATATGGCCCGACATCACAGTTTCTGGCCAATATTTAGACCAAATATCTGTACAGAGCGAGTAATACAGGCTGTACAAGCGAATAGTTCAGACTGAGTGGTGTTTTCTGACTCAGGGAAAGACTGCTCTTGATAAGTTGTGCATGGAGAAACTGCAGGAGGAGGAGAAGAAGACTGTGCAGTTGGAAGGTGCGTTGAACAGAATATTTCTTATAATCAGATCATTATAACAGTCCCTGTATCTGAATTGTCACTGTTTTCGCACAGAGAAAATTAAGAAGATGGAATGTGACCAGGCCTCTCTGAACAGCAAAAAAACACACCTGGATAACCTGCATAAAATTCTGCAGGAGAAATTCCAGATTATGCACAACCTGTGCGAGCAGAAGGACAGCGCTCTACAGCAGTGAGTATCAAGCCTAATACCATCTCAGGGGAAGATGAAGATGATGCATGGCATTCTAAACAAGTCAGGGACCTGACATTTTGGGTTCTGCTGTTAACGTATTTCTAATATTGCACATCTGTATATTCTAAGGAAACCTAATCGAGTAGAAATCTTCATATGTTATGTATTGATTGATTTATTGACCCATTTGATGGAGGAGTAAATTACTGTTTTGTATAATGAACATACCCAAGATGCAGAAATTAGGACAGAAATAAGATCTGAAGCCTTCATGCTCTGTTTTGCAGGATGCTAGCTCAGGAGAAGGTGGAGCAGTATGTGAAGGAGATCAAATCCAGTGGACCCAAGGAAGAAGTACGCAATTTCAAAAAGAGGATTCAGGAGATTAATGAGAAGCATGAGAAAACTCAGAGCGGCCTTAAGAAACAGGTGAGAAGAGTCCTGTTTGCAGATTCAGCAGGTTAGGTTCACAATTAAATGATGGTTCTTTGCAGTCTGCCATTGATTAGCAACTAATTACTTTCATTTTCTTAGAGGTACAGTCTACTGTATCTTAAATAGTTATCACTTGACATCTGCTCATTCAGTGTATTCTTGCTGTGCTCCTGAAATGATGTCAACTGATTTCCCTTTTCTGCTGACTGTGACTTCTCTCGCTTCAGATTGCTCTTCATCAGAAAAAAGCAGAGGAGAATTGGGTAAGAAGGACTTCATAAAATGTGAAAAAGACAAATGTTTTTCAGTTTTAATCCAAATGTGACAGAATACACATTCAGTACTGCTCTTTTGCCTTCAGGTTGTTGCCTGTGCGTCTGAACGTACCCTTACCATCAAAAGGAAAGAAGTGGCCAGCCTGTGTAAACAGTGAGTTAATTTGCCAACTAAAGACTCTTAAATGGGTTAATGAGCTGCACATGGGAGGGTATCGATTACTAATGGCAAACAGCTGCTGCTATGATGGTGCTGAAGTCAATGGCTAAGCATTTCTGAGACTGGTGTGTGCGGGTTGGACCCGTAATGCATGACTCAGAACAAAAAGTAATAATAAATACCCGCAAGGGCTTTATTATAGGGAAATCCAAAAATCATAGTCACACCAGCAAAGTCCAAAAACCAATAAATCCAGCCAATAACCAAAAATACAGTACCAGAAGAGAAGGCAGTCTCAAAATCAGTATCCATGCAAAAGTTCGGTAACCAGAGTAGCTGTCAGCGGAGCAGAAGTACAGTTCAGGGGTAAAGCAGAGTTCGTTGGTCGTGGGGCGTTGCAGGAGTCAGACCGAAGTCCTATCCGCGGGGCAGAGGTACAAAAACAGCAGGCAAAACTCAGGCTTGGATCAATAACAGTAATCAGACAATGAAAAAACCGCTCAAAAGTGACAGTAGCAAGCTAACAGGCAACAATTTCACAAGGACATAACATGAACACTGATCTTATATGCAGGTGTAGACAGGTGCAGACATTAGCTTGAGAGCAGCAGGAAATTAACAACAGCTTGAGAAAATGAGACACGTAACGAGGCAATTAGTAAATCGTTAGTAGTTAACCTATCCTGACCTAGCGTTAGTAAATTAGTCATTTACATGCACGAGAAACATAAGGTAAACATGAACACATGGTTAGATAGTTAGTATTACCCAATCCTGATCTAATGTTAGTATATTAGTAAATATACACGGGAGAATGAAACAATTAGGGAAGCGTGAGTGACAGCAAGAGAAAGAAACAGCATGAACGCAAGGCTGCGGAAAAACATGGAAATATGTATGCAAACAATGAACTGCATCGTAACATAAACAGAACACAAGCATGACATGAACATAAAAATAAACTGTGACAAACACTAAACATGAAACATGGCATAAACATGACAGAAACGTAACAATTTCAACATAGTGCCCATTCTCATGGCTGTTGAATAACATGTTTCTATCTATCTACAGACTATCTGAGGCCAATGCTAAAGTGGCGGGATACCAGGAGCCACTGACTGAGGCTTTCTTAAACCACTCTGACCTGCAGATCAGGCCTCTAAGGAAATGTGAGTCATAATACACTACAATCTTGCACTGTTGGTGGAATCATTAGTATTTAGGTGAATGATTTAATTTATCAAATGACTGGTATTAATGGTTGAAGGTTGGTTGTTACTGGGCCCATGCGTCGCTACTGGTTTTATCACTGGTGCAGCCTTTATTACGCACCCTGACCCCCTGATCTACTTTTCACTTTCTGAAACACTGTGTATGTTGTAATTGCATGGAATCAAATGGCACATCTGCCTGAGTTACTGATCATTGTAGACCCCTGTAGTCCTCTCTCAGATCAGTGTATGCTGTCTTTCTTCCAGATGGTCCTGCCCCCCCAAAAAATGCCAATACGGTGGATAAATCAGTAAGTTAGTGGTTGAGAAAATGACACTACCTGCATTACCCTTACTTTTTGTGCATGTTTGAATGCACAGGTTTTTTCTTAAATCTAGATAAAAGCTGCAATTATGTATTTTCAGACACAGGCAGAGACTGAAGATCAAGAACGACAAAGGTACCGGACTGAGCTGGTTGCAGAGAAGAGTAAGGTGGAAGAGCTGGGAGGTACGTAGCCCGGAGAGTATTCTCACTCTCACAAGGGCAGTATTCATTTCACTTCTCCGTGTCTGAGTTGTGACTCTTTGTGTCTCAGAAAAAATCCAAGAAATGGAGGAGGACCACGAGGCTCTGAAAAAATAAAAGTTGGAGCTTCAGAATAAGTCTTTCCAGGGAAAACTGAAGAATATGACAGACCAGGCACTCCAGCAGTAAGTAAACGGCAATATACTGTGGCCTGGGAAAGGAGGGTTTTGAGTGGACACAGCTCAGCAAGTGATTGATCTGACCTTTTTTCATATACACCCATAGACTACTTACAAAGAACTGGGAATATGCAAATTGTTATGAATAAATTAACATATAATATTGCCATCCACATGTAAGGTGAAGAACAGAACAACAGAACTAAAGGTGGTGAAATTAGGATGAGAACGAGTTGCGCAGTGGTAGCCTGAAGCCGCTGTTGAACCTGTGTTGCAGAAAGGCAGCTCAGGTGGACTCAGAGCGTCGTGATAAAGAGCTGAAAGTAAAGGATGTGCTCAAGACTCAAGGTCCAAGCGATGTGGGATGCAGTTCCTATATTAGTGTATTACTGGACATTCATGCTTGTATTTAAAAAGCATGTTGTAGTGGTTTGTCCAAAGGACTATATTGAATATGTTGTGAATGTACACTGCAATTACTAATTATTTGTACACTAGGTGGTTTTTTGTTATTTTATCAGATGTGTCGCTAATTGTCACAACTTTCTCTGTAGATTGTATCTCTTCAGAAGTCACGGGATAAATTGGTAAGGAGGACATGATAGTTCAGTCAAATGTCAGACAGAATGTGGACAGAATGGTTAATTCCTCTTTCTTTTCCCCCAGATGAAAACCTGCGCCTCTGGACATGCACTGACAGTCCTCAAAAAACAAATGACTAATCTCTGCAAGCAGTGAGTTCAGTTCCTACCCAAACTTTCTAAATAGGTGACAAACCTGATTGATAATTAAATGGCTTGTAAATGGCTAATAAATAATGGTAATTTGATAATCGATGAAGACTAGTAAAGGTTGTGAACATCATCTGAGATGGAGATCATGAGTGTGGTCAGTGGACGTGGATTCCAACTTCGAGTGCATCTTCCTTGCTTATGTCTGTGACTGTTTCTGTTGTCTTAGTGGTGTGATTTGACTTTTCATAGGCAAGACGTCAACACTCCCTTTGGCTGAATGCCAGGGAACACCATCTGTAGCCACTCCTGGCTGCTCCCAGGAAACCCCTCTTGAGAAAAGTGAGCCTCACAAATGGCTTTTACCCTTCATGCCAAAGTCACATGACAAACATTGCCAATACTCACATTCTATTTGGCAACTTAGCTCTTGATTCACCATCCAGCATGGTAGAGCCATGTTGTTATATAAGCCTTAACTGCTGTACCTGGTACTATTCACTACAGTAAACTCAATTAGTGATCGTTGTATACTTTTGTAATCTGAGCCTTATCCCTGATCTTTGTCTGGTCTTTCCTATCTAGAGACAATAACCACACAGACATCATTTTATGACTCTTCAGATAAATTGTTAAGTTGACAGATTATGTTAGGAACAGTATTTTGAGAAAATATTACAATATTCACTCATGCTTTTGTGTTGATATGAAGTGATTGATATGCAGCTCCTCACTTTAATGTTTGAACATATTAGATGAAGATACGGGCAGTAAAGATACAGGCAGTGACGTGAAGGTTTCGTGATTCACTGATGTGTTTTCTGACACAGGTAAAGATCTCTACTGCAGTCGAAGAGGAGCGAAATCTCTACCTGGAGAGATTACAGTTTGCCGAAGAAAAGACCAACCAGCTGGAAGGTATGTTGCTCAGTGTATTTTTTAAATCACCCTATGATTTGTCAGTTTGCTGTACCTGAAATGTGATCGTTTGTGCCTCAGAAAAAATCCAATCTCTGGAGCAGGACATGGATGCTCTGAAGAGTGAAAGATTCCAGCTGGAAGAGCAGACCACAGCCCTCCAGACTGAAGGGCACGATATGAATGAGCTGTGCCAGCAGTAAGTAACCAGCAATAGACAGGGTCCAGAGATGGGTTTCTAAACACATGGTATTGCAAATGAGGAGATTGCTCCAGAAATCCACTGTCAGATATTGGTATAATTGTGTTTCACAAACATCTACAAAATAAATGTGAATGACACCAAACATACTCTTCAGTATCAATCATTATGTTGTATTGTTTTAGCTCCAGGATAAACTTCAGATCAGTACATGAGTACACAGATGAGGTTATAGTCATGTGCTAGAAGCCCCTGTGCGCTCTGTGTTGTAGGAACACAGTGCAGATGGAGATGGACCATATAATAATGGATGCAGAAATCCAGGCAGTTACCTTAAAGATGAGGGAGATGGAGGAAGAGGTTGAGAAAAGCCAGTGCTGCTACATGGCCCAGGTGAGTGAGTCTGCCCAGCAGTAATACTGTGCACTCCAGTCCACTCACAAGTCACATTTGTCCAGTGCTACATGGCTTTTCTAGCTGCCCATTCTTGAAAGTGGTGTTAAATGGAGGCATTTTCTGCTTCTCTCCCTAATGAGTTTATTTGCAAGAGTTTGATCATTTGAATAGGATTCATTCATAGCACCGTATGCCTTGCTTCATGTTTGCCACAGGAAAATATTTACTAAACAGTACTAAGTGCTGAATGTGTACCATTGCTACATAAAGCAGATTCATCTGACTTGTCCTATTATCAGTTTACTTACTGCCACCTGTATCTCCCCAGATTCTATTTGAAGAACAAGAGGCACAGGAGAATTTGGTATGATATGATCAGGAGAGTTTCGTGTTGATCTTTGTCCAAGACGGAATGTTAAATTTCTCTTCTGTGCCCCCAGATGAAAGCCTCTGACCAACTCTTGGAAGCACAGAGGAAAACCATTGTGGCCGTCCAAAATCAGTAAGTTACTTAGTGTCTAAGATGGGTCACAGACCTCGTAGCCTAAGGCAGTTTGCTAAATGGCAGCACACCTCAGTCAAATTCTCGTCACTGTAAGAAGAGATAGGGACTGTGTTTTCAGTGGACTTTGTGTGTGAACTAGCTTGCATCTTTTTACTGTATCATTACTTGTTGTTGTAGTTTTTTTTGAAGGTACGTTTTTTTTTTTTTTTTTTTGCAGGGTGGCTGAGGTCAAAACCAAAATAGCTGAGTTCCAGCAAACTGTCTCTGAGATCAGGTCTGGCTACGGCTATGAAGTGGTGCCCCTTCTTCTGTCAGGTATGCCCCCGCCCATCCAGACCTTTACCCTTACTTCCCACGTATCGCCCCGGATCTAAAAACGTAAAACCTGACGCCCTTTCATGGATTTACGACCGCTCTGAGACAGACTCTGTTCCCGAGCCTATTATCGCCTCATTGTTGCCCCGGTTATATGGGAGGTTGAGGCAGCGGTGCAGAGCCTTGCGCTCGGACCCAGGCGGGGCACCGGCTAACTGTCTTTTCGTGCCTCCTCGTCTTAGGTCTCGGGTTCTCCAATGGGGCCATGCCTCCCAACTCAACGGTCACCCCGGTGTTCACTAGGAACTTTTTATCCCGGCGTTTCTGGTGGCCCAGTCTGGAGAAGGACGTACGCTCGTTTGTCGCAGCTTGTCCGGTTTGCGCTGGCAGCAAGGCCTCTCACCTTCCTCCCTTGGGTCCCCTTCATCCCCTACCTATTCCCACCCACACCTGGAGTCATATTTCCCTGCACTTCGTCATGGGTTTGCCTTTATCTTCAGGCAATACAACATTTTTAGTGGTGGTCGACCGCTTCTCGAAAGCGGCCCATTTCATTGCGCTGCCTAAGCTGCCTTTGGCACCTGAGACAGCGCAACTTATGACTGATCACGTGTTTCGGCCGCACGGTCTTCCCTCGGATGTGGTGTCCGATCGCGGTCCTCAGTTCGCCGCCAAGTTTTGGCGGGCGTTTTGCTCTTTGCTAGGGGCTTCGGTTAGTCTGTCTTCCGGTTTTCACCCGGAGACTAACGGCCAGACAGAGCGTACGAATCTGGAGAGTACTCTTCGCTGCCTTGCCGCGTCAAAGCCTACCTCCTGGAGCCATCACCTCGCCTGGGCGGAGTACGCTCATAACACACTGCGTAACGCCTCCACCAGTCTCTCCCCCTTCGAAGCTCAGCTGGGTTATCAACCACCTCTCTTTCCTGAGCTTGAGAGGGAGGTGGAGGTGCCCTCCACAGGATCTTTCGTCGGAGGTGTCATTCGGTTTGGAGACAAGTGCGTTTGTCTCTTATACGTGCGTTGGCTAAACAAAAAGCCACGGCTGATAGGCATCGTCGGGTTGCACCATCCTATAGTGCTCGCCCCTCATTTTGTGGGACCTTTCAAAATTATAAAAAAGATTAACCCAGTCACATTTAGACTGCAACTGCCGCGCTCGATGCGCATCCACCCCACGTTTCACGTCTCCCATCTGAAACTGGTACTCGTCAGCCCTCTCGCCCCGGTTGAAAAACCACCTCCGCCTCCCCGACTCATAGAAGGGCTTATACCATTCGCTGCATTATAGCCGAGATACGTGTGGGTAGTGTGGCAGTTCCTTGTGGACTGGGAGGGCTACAGCCCCGAGGAACGTCGCTGGGTTCCATCGAGAAACATCCTGGACCCTCAGTTAATTACCGACTTACGCAGAAATAAGGTCATGGAAACATCTGGTGCTGTTCCTTAGAGGGGGGGCCCTGTCATGGATCATGCCTTCCTTTCCTTATCTCCGCGTTTTTTATTCCTTTTGTCTTTTACCGGTAATCGGATTTTTCTGTGTTCCGCTACGGGTTTTGCTTTTGCCTCTGTGATTAGTGAGTTCACCTGTCCTGCATTTCCGCTCACTACTTATACCCTGCTTCCTCCTTTTCTCGTCGCTTCCATGTTATTTCACGTAACATTCTAACATTCTAGCCAGTAAAGGTATAGGAAGTTGTGCTGCTATCGACCGCTTTGGGACTTGTTAGCAGTACAATTTAGCAAAAGTAAAGTGCGCTTTTTCGCTCTTTTATTTCAGAGCAGAGGTTTTCGTTTCTTTGTTTTCCACTCAAACCTACGAGTGCCCTCGCCCTAAGTTTTTCTCCTTCCTTTCTTTTTGTTCGCTCCACAAACGGGAGTTAGATAAGCATGACTGCTTATTTCTTTTTGTTTTGCTCGGATATTGAGTTCCTCGTTTTTATCGCGAGGTTATTTGTGTTCTCCTTATTTTCCCCCCGTCCACTACGGATTATTGTCAATTTTAGTGGTGTTCATTTGAACACTTTAAGATTCCTCATCTATCGCGTCTGGACCTCCAATATGTCCTCCGTGTCTCTGGCATAGAGATCCCCAACACTTAAATTCATCCTTGCTGGCTGGCCATATAAGGAAGTTGAATAACTGTAAAATTAAAAGAGCTTACCATAAGCTATTGTTAGCTTGCTAGCTAAATGTTAAAACAACTTGCCGTGAGCTATCGTTAGCTTGCTAGCTAGTTAACCCAGAATTGCTAAGCGGGAGTAAGGCGATTGCGTACGGGAGGGGGTGGAATAGTTAAATGAATATCTAAATTGATAAGGTTATACAGGTATGGAGTAATGGATTTCAGATACTTAACCCACAGTTCGGCTGCTTGCTCCGAGACGCTGGGCCTGTAATGTAGCTGCAACATCCTCTGCTGTATGTCATCTCACAAAACAGTTTTTTTTTCGTAGTAGACACATCATAGCTCGCTCCAAAATGAATATGTGATGACAAACATGTTGAAGATGAGCGAAGACAGTCAATTTATTATGTTACGAACTGAGTCCACAAAACAACAGCTTGTTCACAGTAGGCTACTAAGGGATGTTCACCATTGACTTCCACTCAAAAATACAGCGTGTCTCCCTGTCCCAAGCATAGACTGTATAAAGATCCCAAGACGCCAGGGCACGTTTTAGACTAATGACTATTGTCTCCCCCTTCTGGTCCCGCCCCTCCAAGTGAGGGCTGTCAGAACAATATACAACCTATCTTTAGCAGCGAACTCAGGACTCAACCTATCCCTCTGATTAGTCCTAAACAAATGTTAATACCCTGTCCAAACGACACAATATTAAAAATAATCAGCACATGTACAGGCATTAGATGAAGGAAAGGCACCTATTGCAATTAAATTTTTTTGTGGGAAAAATTTATTGACTGATTATTTTGACCACATTGCTGCCATTGACTTACATGGTGAAATACCTATACTGGAGCCAACCGCAGTGGCGCTAGTGAGCAATGGCACAATGGCGGCTCCCAGCCCAAATCAGGAAGTTAGCTTCAAAACGAACCCTCAAACAGGTTTTCGTGCAAATTTTGTAGGAGTAGCATTTAAGTGTTTTACAAAAAATGCTAATTAGCGAAAAATCAGAAATGGCAGACTTCATGGTTCCTTGAGGCAAATTTGTTGGGCATGGGGACCTGTGTACTACATTTTGTGATTCTAGGTCAAACAGGGGGTCGGCAGTGGGCGTGTCAATATCAAACCTTTGTCACGTGCACTACAGCACCAGCAACTGACCTATCACCACCAAAGTTGGTGAGGGCTTGTGAGATGACAACACCTAACTATTTGCCAATTTTGTTGGCAAATTCAAGATGGTGCCCACGCACTTAGTTAATATCTCTGATCCAAATCCGCGCCTTTGTCACTGTAGCAAATTTTAAATCTCTGCAAATGAACAGTGATTTTTAGTGTATTTTAAAATATTTGTTTTATATTTGAATCTCTATAGCACCGCCACGTGGCCCAATTTCAGAGTTTAAGTCCTGAAGGGACTGTTAAGAGACCTACAAAGTTTCCTAACTTTCTATCAAATAGTTTTGGAATTATTAGCATTTTTGTGATAAGCCACGCCCTCTGAAAATGTATTGGCTCGTCATTTGGCCATTTCTTGACCTAAGCCTTAGAAAAGTAAGGAATTAAGATAAGGTAGGCCTGTGACTTGAATGCACACACCAATTTACGTGCAAATTGGTCCATTTTTTTAGGAGGAGTAGCATTATAAGTGTTTTACAAAAAATGCTAATTAGAGAAAAATCTAATATGGCTGACTTTTTGGGTCCTTGAGGCAAATTTGTTCGGCGTGAGCAACGGGACCTACACTGCTCAGTCCCCTAATAATAGCCTAATAATAATAGTATATACAGTGCCCTCCACTATTCTTAGCCCCTATGGTAAAGATGAGTCATAAGGGTTATAAAAAATCATCGTTTGGTGAATTAGCTTTATCTCACACTGAAAAATCCAAACAACATCAAGACTGTTGATATCTTATTTTCTGGTACTCTTACAAGCGATACTATAAAGTCTCTGCATTTGAATGGATCTCTATGGGAATTAGGGGGTGGGACTAGATTTAGCTGTAAATTATGCTGGAACAGCATATGCAGGAACAGCGTCTCAAACAAGTTTAAGGCTTGTTTGATACGGCAGACCCTTGATGACTTAGAGCCATTTAGCCAACCATGTGTTCCATACTATTTCAGTGTCTTTTAGAGCTAAATCTAAACCCCCCAATTCCCATAGAGATCCATTCAAATGCAGAGAGGTTATAGTATCGCTTGTAAGAGTACCAGAAAATAAGATAGCAAGTCTTTTGACGTTGTTGGGTCACAGACATCAGGAAGTCATGGCACGCAAAGGATGTGCAACCAAATATTAAAAATGATTACTTTATTCTATATGTAAATGCAGGGGTGCCAATAATTGTGGCACATGTGATTTTGTTAAAAATAATTATTTCTTGATGAAGAATTTTTCGTTCTCATAATAAATTTACTTCAATTAAAGGTTGGATTTTTCTCATTTTTTAAGTGTGAATATGGATATCTATGAATGCGGTGAAGATACCACAAAAATAACCACAGCAAAAGTCACGAAGGCGATTAATAGAGCGCTAGTCATGACGTAATTTTGTTGGCCAATTCGGAAGTTCGGAAGTAAGGAACTGGCCTTGTGACCGAAAGGTTGCAGGCTTGATTCCCAGGTAGGACACTGCCGTTGTACCCTTGAGCAAGGTACTTAACCTGAATCGCTCCAGTATATATCCAGCTGTATAAATGGATAATATGTTAAAAAAAAAAATTATAAAAATAAAAAAAGGTAAAAAGTTATGTAAGTCACTCTGGATAAGAGCGTCAGCTAAATGCCTGTACTGTAATATAGGCATACATACACAATTTAGGCTGGTCCTTTCTGATGTCGCAGGTAGCGGTTTTTTTTTGGGTTGTTTAAAAAAATCTGGCCACTATTGTTCGAAGACATTACCTAGCATATCAATTTAGATATTAATTTAGCTATTCCACCCCCTCCCGTCCACAATCGCCCTACTCTCCTGTTTGTTTGGGCGTGTTTCTGACAGGGAGGTTGATTAACTTTGTCTCCCGAGTCATGTTTGGCAATGCTGGGTTAGCTAGCTAGCAAGCTAACGATAGCTCATGGCAAGTCATTTTAACATAAAGCAAGCCTAACGATAGTTTATGGCAATCCGTTTTAATTTAACAGTTATTAAATTAGTCCGAACTAGCTGCCCAATGTCCAAGCTGGCTGGCCATATGAGTTAAGTTAGCTTGGTACCGCGATTGCCTAGCTACTAGCTACGTCTTAAGTGCAGCTAGAGCATTTTATTTTGCTTACAAAATAAAACGTAGCTTCAAACGGCAGCTAGCAGGGCAATTATGGTAGTTAGCAAAGTCACATATGGCCACTAGCTAGGAAAATAGGCAGCTAATTGGGACTAATAAGGCAACTAGCTATGGAAGTCGAATACATGTTAAAACGGCTTGCCATACTAGCTTGCTGGCTAGCAAGCTACGAAGATTTTAGTTTTAAATAGTAACGTTATTCATTCATATTCTTGAATTTCATATAAAACAAGTTGATGTGGAAAAGTTTGAAAGGAGCACTGACACGACTAGCTGCGAGTCTTTTTATTTATATGTAGTGTGTATGTGCCTAGTCTGTTGTATACAATTGTTGGAGTTTGTGTGCAAAATGACAGTACGATTGTTTGCGTGTGTGTGTGTATGTAAGAAAACAACACCAACTGAATTAGTAGGATTAAATATATATATATTTTAAATGCAAATATAACATAGAAAATAATTCTGGAAAAAAATGACCACTAGCATGGCTGGATATTGACTGTCGTAACCGAACAAAGTTAAGTAAATGGTTACATGTCAACACATTGTAACAGAAATTGTCATAAAGTTTAATATGCAAAATGAGTGTAAGCTTTTTATTTATATGTTGTGTGTACGTGCCTACAGTCTGTTGTATGCAATTGTTTGAGTTTGTGTGTGTCTGCGTGCAAAATGAGTGTAGAGTTTGTATTTTTTGTTGTGTGTATGTGCCTGCAGTCTTGTATGCAATTTTTTTAGTTTGTTTTTATGTTTGTGTATATGTGAGTGTGTGTGTATGGTCATCAGATAGGTGGGAGACCAATGTGATGGACAGAGCAGTATGGCTGGATCAAGCGATGGGCGATGTTCCACATGATCTCCACACAGCTCAGGCCTGGGTTGTCATAATAAATGGGTACAATGGCAGTGGCCACACACAAGGGCACCAGAAGACGGAAGCTCAGGACTCCTGTTGCATGAGCCCCTCTCTTCATCCTGCTCCACTTTCTTTCCCACCATCTGAAAAACAGGAGGGACAGTGCTACAGACCAGAACAATCCCACAGTGTAACAAGAGCTGAAACCCCAGCTACAGACCTGAACAATCCCACAGTGTAACAACAAGAGCTGAAAGCCCAGATAGACCTGAAAAATCCCACAGTGTAACAACAAGAGCTGAAAACCCAGCTACTAGGGATGCAAATTTTAAGGAATTTCCTTAATCGATAGTTGTTAACCTTAACAAACAATAGTCGATTAATTGATAACATAATATACTAAATATAGCTTATGATATACAGAATACAAAACGCATGTTATATTCCTCAATCAAAGATTTATTGTAACATTTGAGAAACAGGCATTATTGCAGCGTAACAAAAATAGAATATGAAGGCGTGTATAGGCTACTTTAACAGAAAATAAATTGCGCTCCGTCTCATCTGTTGCCAGCGAAACCGTTGCTGCGCTAACATAATCTCGCTTGAAATGGAAAGGCGACAGTTAAACTAGTATACCTAGCCTAGAACAGTCAACTTAAATCATAGGCTATTATGTTTTGAATAGGCTCCTCATATGCATACTAGATAGACCTACGTATTTTTATTCAAGAACATTTAAGCTACGTGGTCGGGAGCGAGTCGTGTGCGCAGCCAGTTTATTAGCTCTCGAAATCCCTCACCGTCAATGGTGCTTATTGCCATCATGTCCTTTTCAACCATCAACCTCAGAGAGTCCTACTGAACTGACTAGCCTATATGAACTGCTGAATATCGCACCGCAGTAGCCTACATAATTGTCAACCGAATCAGTTACTCTCTGCATAGGCTACGGGCTACTCAATAGCCTAATATTAGTTAGCAACAAATGGCGGGGGTATTAGTAAAATAATATAGCCCGGTCAACTGTTTTTTGGTACAGTTTCACATTTAAAAAATATAGCCTGCAATCTTGATCGGAACCTGTAGCCTACCTACTGGCATCTGACGTCCACCCAACGTAACGTTACCGAAAGCAAAACGGTTCAAGCATTTCTAATCAAAATTGCATAGGCTACTGTAGGCTATATTGTACATTTTCCATGTAGGCCTATTCTGTATCTATCAAACCATTTCAAATATGTAATAATGATATTGATTAAATGAAGCACATTCGTGTTTTCTTTTGTATCGAAATAGCACAATAAATGTAGGCTATTTTAAGAAGGCCTAATATGCTATAACCATGTTTTATATAGGCTACACAGATATAACCAATATGTGGCTATACGTTTGTTTCTTCTTTACACTTGAAATTCAGTAAGAAGTTGAGCTAAAGCACTTTTCTTTATTTGTTGTTGTCTGACGAACTGGGTGATTAATAGCACTATGCTACATCAGTGCACCTAGCTCAACCCTTTGTATAAGGGCTCCCCCATAGATGACTGAACATCAACATTCAATTTGGGAGAAAATAATCATCTGCTTTAAAAAAAAGAAGAGGATAAACTATGGCCCTTGTCACCCTTTTGACAACTTTACCATTTGAAAACGCAATGTTTTACAATAGGTTACTTACCACGAAATGGTCAGAACTTGAGAACACACAAATTGTCATATATTTCCGTAGTTTCTAATCCATATTTAAAACGCTCACCTGGAGCGGCCATATAAACCTTATCCATAAAACTATATAACTACAAGGAAAAAATACAAAAAGTTCATACGAGGTTTATAGAAAAAGTTTATATTTTTTACTTGCAGTGCTTTTGACTGGAATCATTTTGCACAATACCTACGAATGATATACTGATCTACGAGTAGCTATAGTGAACTGATCATGCATGCTGTTGGAATATTCGTGCGCTTGCGCAACTGACCCCAGTGAACAAATCACATAGTCAGTGACTAGAATCTTTGTACTGAACTGAACTATTCGAATCAGTAAAGTGATTCGTAATTTCCACCACTACTCCGCTCGTCTATCGTCACATTAACTTCGTGTGTAGGCTCAACTTCACGGCTTACACTAGGCTGAATTTGGCGCCCTCGCATGGAGACCTTAAACCATGATTACGTTTCACACAAAAACTCCCGTTGAAACAAGACCGCAGATTGTTCAGTTAATTGTTTCATTTGAAATCTTATCGATTAAATTCTTATTAGCAATTAATCGAGTCGATTAACTGTTAACATCCCTACCAGCTACAGACCTGAACAATCCCACAGTGTAACAACAAGAGCTGAAAGCCCAGCTACAAACCAGAACAATCCTACAGTGTGACAAGAGCTGAAAACCCAGCTACAGGCCAGAACAATCCCAGTGTAACAACAAGAGCTGAAAGCCCAGCTACAAACCAAAACAATCCTACAGTGTGACAAGAGCTGAAAACCCAGCTACAGGCCAGAACAATCCCACAGTGTAACAAGAGCTGAAAACACAGCTATAGACCAGAACAATCCCAGTGTAACAAGAGCTGAAAACCCAAGCTACAGACCAGAACAATCCCACAGTGTAACAACAGCTAAAAACCCAGCTACAGACCTGTACAATCCCACATTGTAACAAGAGCTGAAAACCCAGCTACAGGCCAGAACAATCCCAAACCCAGCGACAGACCTGAACAATACCACAGTGTAACAATAGCTGAAAACCCAGATAGATCTGAACAATCCCACAGTGTAACAAGAGCTGAAAACCCAGCTACAGACCTGAACAATCCCACAGTGTAACAACAAGAGCTGAAAACCCAGCTATAGACCAGAACAATCCCAGTGTAACTAGAGCTGAAAACCCAGCTAAAGACCAGAACAATCTCACATTGTAACAAGAGCTGAAAACACCAGCTACAGACCAGAACAATCCCACAGTGTAACAACAAGAGCTGAAAACCCAGCTATAGACCAGAACAATCCCAGTGTAACTAGAGCTGAAAACCCAGCTAAAGACCAGAACAATCTCACATTGTAACAAGAGCTGAAAACCCAGCTACAGACCTGAACAATCCCACAGTGTAACAACAAGAGCTGAAAACCCAGCTATAGACCAGAACAATCCCAGTGTAACTAGAGCTGAAAACCCAGCTAAAGACCAGAACAATCTCACATTGTAACAAGAGCTGAAAACACCAGCTACAGACCAGAACAACCCAACAGTGTAACAACAGCTGAAAACCCAGCTACAGACCTGTACAATCTCACAGTGTAACAAGAGCTGAAAACACCAGCTACAGACCAGAACAACCCAACAGTGTAACAACAGCTGAAAACCCAGCTACAGACCTGTACAATCTCACAGTGTAACAAGAGCTGAAAACCCAGCTACAGACCAGAACAATCCCACAGTGTAACAAGAGCTGAAAACCCAGCTACAGACCTGAACAATCCAAAACCCAGCTACAGACCTGAACAATCCCACAGTGTAACAACAAGAGCTGAAAACCCAGCTACAGGCCAGAACAATCCCAAACCCAGCTACAGACCTGAACAATCCCACAGTGTAACAATAGCTGAAAACCCAGATGGATCTGAACAATCCCACAGTGTAACAAGAGCTGAAAACACTGCTACAGAACAGACAGGTCTTCATTAGGACTACCACAGTGAAGAAACATCTGATTTAAATAGTGATCCCTTCAAGGGGCATATAACATGCTTCCGATGTGCAAACAGGTGTGTTTCAACAATCAGAAACACCCAAGCCACCTGGTGCACACCGAATCAACACCATTCATTGGACAATTAACTACAAAACCATAAAAGTTCCAGTATATCAATCTATGCAATTGACACAAACAGACTCAATGGGCTCTGTATATATACTCATTTAAATGCTTAGAATGAATGTCACATTTGATGTCTGAATCAGTTTACATGTACAGCAATATCCGATTACTGGAAGCTATCAGTTTCCGCCAGTATTTCACTTCTCGCGTTCACATGGACATAAGAAATGTGATTACTCCAAAAGCCGCGTTTACATGATTCTCTCCATAAACGGCTCTGTGGAAAACGTAGCTACTAACAGGTTCCCATTGTAAGGACAAAAATGATCCACCCGTCAAATATTAACGTAAGTATTATTATTGTTATTATAGCTAGCCAGTAGTTATTATTATAGCTAGTTATTGTAAAGCTAATTGCTAGTAGTGGTTGATTTATATTATTGTACTAGCTCGCTTTACCGATCTTTAAATCTGACCAATTTTCAGTTATTTAATGTGCTAGCCAGCTAGCTAGTACAACCACAATCAAATAACACTGAACAATATATTTTCACCGGTGAAATGCCTTAATTTAACAATACAATTCTGGAAGTGACATCCTGAAGAAACCCCAGGCCAAGCAAATGTTGATGGGTGGAAGAATTTTGACGTTGCACTGCCTCTTCTGCCTGACATGCATAGTTTCGAAAAGCCGAAAGAAACCGGAGAAAGGTGTTTACATGAACATTTCAGGAACCAGAGTATTGTCATAACCGTCTTCAGATCGGAGTATTAGTGTGCATGTAAACGTACCTACTGTTAAATTATAGTGGTGAAATGACATGAATGAACATGATTGGGTGTGTGTGAGTGTGGCCTACTGTCAATAGTTCACTGTCAACTGTAAAAAAGTCTGAAATCAAACTTGGGTGAACCGTCCTTTCTCATCCCCTGTGGTAAATGTATGTGCAGCGGCATGATACAAGCCAACCAGCAGCTAGTGGTGGCAGTGTAGTACAGTGGTTAAGAAACTGGGTTTGTAACCGAAAGGTCGCAGGTTCGAATCCCACGTAGGGCACTGCCGTTGTACCCCTGAGCAAGGTACTTCACCTGAATTGCTTCGGTATATATCCAGCTGTAAATGGATACTATGTATAAAAATGCAAAAATGCTGTGTAAGTCGCTCTGGATAAGAGCGTCTGCTAAATGCCTATAATGTAATGTAATGTAGTCAGAAGCGTGAGCGTGTGACGGCTCGCGTGAATTGACGGGTAAAGTAAGCGCATGGACTATTGCCAAGAGGGGATTTCCGGGCTTACTGAAGTGTAATAAGAACTAATACATTTCACTTCACACATAAAAATATAACAATTTAAGAAATAGTTTCACCTTAGTTTTGGAATGCTGCAATCAGCTGCAATCTCCACAACTTCTGTCTCATCTTCACATGGTTCCTTCCGGAAAAAAAGATAATAAGCCCTTAAAAATTGCTACCTGCATTTAGGGTTTTGCTGTTGTGGGTTGACCAGTAAGGCCACAGTCAATACAGTTAAAAATATTTTAGTGCCATTTATAGCAAAGAATACTGCCAAAAGTTGAACTAGAAGTCAGATAATGAACCACACTGAAGTATGGTCAATAATAAAAAATAAAAATCCTAGCAATTAGTCAAGACAACACTCTTTTTAAATATAAAACCATAGACCATAGAAAAGGGTAAAACCAAAAAACAAGACATTTCCTGCAATATTACAAACTGCCACAGGGTGGAGTGAATCACAGTAAATGGTAAGTAATGGTGTGTGCACATTATGTTTTTCACTGCACTGTTCCTTCTGAAAAGGAGAGTGATAGAGAGTGCAGGGTCGGCTTATATCTCCACGCTTCCAGAGAACATTTTTTCAACCATCATATAAAAGTCTACATTGCAGCATATGAATATTAATGAAAAGGTATAAAGAGCGTCCATGGAGCACTGGCAGCATCCTTTGCTAGTACTTGTAATATGTATCTAATTGGAAAGTTTTAGCTAAAACAGAAGAGAGAAAAATCGATCAATGTTAATAAAAGCAGAGCTGAGCGTCTGGGTAGTCTAAAAAATGTGTGTCTGCATCCCTTTTCTAGAGTGAGTAAGTAAGTGAAATGACTGATAAGAGCATACCTGTGCATTGACATGCTGCAGTAGCCTCAGCTCTTCACACAGGGAGACGCTGCTACTACGACTGGTGGGGGAGAAAGTGCCGTCCAGGTCCTGGAAGCTTCCCTCTCCTGCACTGTGATGTGATGTACAGCATTAATAGTGTTCACATGCAGCATATATATTTAACATATTTGGCTGTTTGCTGCGTGTGGGGTATTGTAATCACTCGCAACCCTGTGTCTGTCTGTTTTTGTCCGTAACAGACTTAGCGCTTATAGTTCTGAACCAATTTCGATTAAACTTCGCACATAAGTTGACAAGTGGCCAAGTACCTGAATATATCAAATATTTTTCTAATCGGTCAACTACAAGTATTTTAATTTGTATTCAATTCCACCAGTGTCTAATGAATAGACATTGGAGGAATTGACGTTATGCCTTTTGAACGCAGGAGGGCGCACATGGGGGAGAGCAACACTTGCAGATTTTGTCAAAGACTTGTCATAGTGTATATAGGAACTGGAAAGGTGGGAGGAGCCAGGAGTTGCAGCAACCAATAGCGTCCAGCGCACCACAACTCAATTTTTCCATAGGCTATAATGGAGGAACTTCTGATACCAAACAAAGGGGTTTACAGTCACATTTTCAAACGAGTTATACCCACAATACATATGAGAATAAGAATCAATACATGATTTTACTTGACTGGTTGGTCAACCTATGACTCTGAATAGACATGTACAATTGATGAATAGTCTACAAGGAGCATGACTGTAAAGTAGTTTGAACTTCCATGGTTACTGAATTCCGAAGGTTCTTATACAGTTCTGTGATGGGTATGGATATTTTTTTGTACAGTCTACGGTATGGATCCAGCTAGCACTTGAGCGCAGACACTCCTGTAGAAGTCCTATTCCTTGACAGGGGAGTCCCTGGTATTAAAGTGATGGTCAAGGGATTCTAAAAACTTCAAATAACCACAACATATCACAGAGGGATGTGCCCACTACACACCCACCAAATATCTTCAAGAAAATGTGAATAGGTATATTAATATAAATTACACCTCAAAGTCAGCTAATAAACTCAGTCTTGAAAGAACTCAGGATTGTAGGGGTGTGGACTAAATCTACGCCCTCAACCCGAGTGCCATCGACGTCATCCAGCCCTACATGTTTGAACCACCAAACTGTTCTTCTTGCACAGCTTAGCATGGAAACGAGCTAATCACTTACGCGTTTTCTTTACTTGGTGCACTGCTCATTCATCAGATAATATTTTGAAAATAATAGTTAAAGCACAACTGAAGTTTGGTAGAACTTTGGGTTGTGTAGTTATCTGGCCATGATATGAGTCCAAATGGTGGCAAAATATGTTTGTTAGTTGCTCTGTGCTCCCCTAGGGTGATAATCCAGAATAGAGTATTTGTCGCTCTCCATTCACTTCTATGGGGAAGCTAAAACTGTCATGGATCATGCCTTTCTTTCCTTATCTCCGAGGTTTTGTATTCCTTTTGTTTTTTACCAGTAATCTATCGGATTTTTCTGTGTTCCGCAACGGGTTTTGCTTTCGTCTCAGTAATTAGTGAGTTCACCTGTCCTGCATTTCCACTCACTAGTTATACCCCGCTTTCTCCGTTTCTCGTTGCTTCCATGTTATTTCATGTAACATTCAAGCTGGTAAAAAGGTATAGGAAGTTGTACTGCTATCGACCGCTTTGCTTCTCAACGCGGGACTTGTTAGCAGTACAATTTAGGAAAAGCAAAGTGATCTTTTTCGCTCTTATCTCAGAGCTTAGGGTTTTCGTTTCTTTGTTTTTACACTCATACCTACGAGTGCTCTCACCCAAGTCTTAGGGGTCTTTCTCTTTTCTTTCTGTTTATTTGCTCCACAAACGGGAGTTAGATAAGCGCGACAGCTTATTTATTTTGTTTTGTTCGGATATCGAGTTCCTTGTTTTTATCGCAAGGTTAATTGTGTTCTCCTTATTTTCCCCCTTTCCACTACGGATTATTGTCCGTTTCAGTGGTGTACATTAGAACACTTTAAGATTCCTTATCTGTCGCACCTGGACCTCCAATACTTCCTCCGTGTCTCTGGCATAGAGAACCCTTTCAAAAACAGTCACAAAATTACACTTCTAGCACATGCACAATCGTGAACTAAGAGGATTATGTCAATGCAAGCAATAAGCATTTCTCTTACGTTTTTTAAAAATTTGTATTAAATGGTCCGACCGGTCGACATTTTGGTAGTATTTTCTGGTAGCTTGCTAACAACATTGAAGAAAATAGTACTTTATAAATAATTTGAATTAGCCAACACGAAGTCCTGAGTCCTTTCAAGAGTGAGTTTATTAGCTGACTTTGAGATGTATATTACTATACCTATTCACATTTTCTTGAAAAGATATTTGGTGGGTGTATAGTGGATACATCCCTCTGTGATATATTGTGGTTATTTTACGTTTTTAGAATCCCTTGACCACCACTTTAAATAATTGTAGGTTTTATCAAGTTTTTAAAATTTATTTAAAGGCCCATTCATTAATTTTGGTTGTTAATCGAACAAAAATTACATGCATGGCAACTAAGTACTTCGGTGGATAATGGTTCTCGTCTTATTTTTGTTACTGTAACCAGCCACTGAACAATATGAAAAAACCATTTCCAAGGTATGGTCTCTAGCAAAATATTAACTAAACTATTCACTATTAAATTAACTATTAAATCTATTATTTTCAATAAACATTTTAGCTAACTAACTATTCCAAATCCAAATGCTGATAATGCGGACAACTATTCTCAAGGGCAAACAAAACAAGCATTTGGTTCAGACTTCTGACAGGATTTCTTAGTGGGACTGTGGGACAGGACGGTTTTATTCGCCTCAAACTAAGAGAGGAGTTATGTAATGAGACCAAAATATGTATTGGTTGGGGGTTCATGTCTACGTAGACGTGGACCCATTTCGACTCTACCCTTTTTCAGCACACAGGAATAACGAGATATAGATAGACTGAAATTGAACGTGTTTGCAATGGAATCTATTCCTCACGCTTTATTGGCGTTCAATACATACCTTAATAACTATAAATAACGTGGTTATAAGCATATTCTGGATTTTCCTTGACCATCACTTTAATGTTTTTAATCCTCTGGAATGAGTGGACAACTACACAAATGTTACTGAAATTACATTAAGTAGCTTATGTAGTTAGTTAGCTCATTATAAATGCGTTTAATGTGTTCACAACAAAAGACCTTTTGAACGTACAAAAATTACAAAGTTGCTCATGCATACAAATCACTGTCTATAATGAAACTCGAAACATCTAGGCCTGCTATTAAAAGTATTGATATGAAAACGAGGCCAAGTTACAAACAATACAATAATTGGCTATCTTAGCTCACAGAAATTAAACAAAACAACAAGACAAGCTGTATTCCAAAGCAATGCTAGGAAATTATAAAAACGCTAAATTATTTAATGTAACTTGGCCCTGTGTTTTTTCATCTGACCATCTGAAAATAATGTTTTAAGTCGTGGCAGTTAAGTCACAGGTCACTCTTTAAGTCACTCTGAGTGCCATTCTAGTTCATCAATACTTTCATCCAGATTTTTTTCTATCCCAATTCTGGGTGATCAGTTGTATTTGGAGGCCTGTCTCACTAAGACCAATGTCCGCTCTCCTCCGGAGCATGCGCTGCTGATCTGCGCAATTATTGCGTTGGAGGAGTTAATTCATGTACTGCTAGTGCAGGCAGACTGATCGACTTGAGGAGGTTGTCGTGTGTTATGAGAGGTGAACAATCCTGCCAGCTGAAAACCGTCTTCCCAGAGCAATGCTGTGGCCGACCACGTGCCACCCCGCGAGACTGCTCACCACAGCTGGCACTGGCATGATCAGGAACCGATACCAGACCGCTGGGTGTGCCCGCACCCCAGAACAGTGTCTCAGCAACATAAACCAGCCAACAACCATGGTTTTAGGGAATGTTATCATTCTAGGGCCTGTACATGAAAAAAGTTTAACCACTGCACATACATTAAAGCTTCGGCCAACTGTTCCTCCAGATCTTTCAACTTCTCCTTCAGATCCTAGACAAACAAACAAAAACACTGAAATTGTGCAACTGCTGCCTCCGAGCAGTAGCGGAGAATGGGGGGGGGGGGGGGTTCACAGGGGTCTTTTGCCCCCGCCGGGCCCATTGGAGTTGCACTGTATTTTTTCTCATTTAATTTTTTTTTTACTAGTAATATAATTCATAAATTAAATTATTTCATAATGAACAATTATGACTGGTAGACTGGTGGGTATTCAATGAAGTTCGTTCCTTGCATACTCCTTTTTAGGTCCCCTGACGAGGGAGGGGTTTGCCTATTGCCTTGTAAAACAAAGAAACAGTAGCACTCAATCCATACACCATAGAATATAGGCTAATAATAGACCCATTTCATGTTTGTAAACAAGAGAACACGCATGCTACCTTGAAAAGTGTATCAACTTGGATAGGATATCGCAATCAATACGGCGGACTTGATCATCAATGATTTAACGTAAAACCAAACAAAATATAGCTGGTGTTATTACACCTCTTTTGTAACTTTTTTGTTGTGAGCCAACTTATCTAGCTGTATTTAGAATATTAAATGAGTGCAAGCTAACCGTTATGAGTGCAAGCTAACCATCATAACCTGTCACTGATCAGAAAGACTAATGTTAAAGTGTAGTTATTTGAATACTAATGTTGGACAGGTAGGATACAATGATAATTTCTATCATCTGTTTGAAATTGATAGTGTAACTTTATGCTTTTGTGAATGGCAATGTTTGGCTGTGACGCTGTGGTACTTCAGGGTGGATGGAAAAGGAAAACCAGCACTCAAAAATCTTAATTATTTCAGATAGGCAGCGTGTCGGTTTTAACGTATCAGCTTCATCAGCCGTTGATGAAGGCTTTGTAGTCGAAATATATAAAATAAAAACTAAGATTTTTGTAAGTGAGCACTGATTTTCCTTTTCCATGTCGCTGGCTGCAGCTACACTTTTGACACGTTACTTACTATCACTATTATCTCCTCATTCAAACGCATTTTATTTGCCACATTTCCGGGGGGTGGGTGGTGGGGTGGGTTGTTGTTAAAGATATAGGGGCCCACTCCCACACTCTTGCCCTATCGTGTCACCCCTTCTCCACCCCTATCTCAGAGGTAAAAATACACAGAAATAAAGCAAACGGGTATGCTTTGTGAGCAAGCAGGCCAACAGTCATTTTTATGATGAAGAGCCACTTACTTGTACAATCAAAGAGTATTCTGCCTGGGAGCTTTCCAACTGTTCAATCTGAAAATATTTCTGAAATAAATACATCAGTCACATGTCAATGCTGAGCGCATGCACAAGCCACAAAATTAGAACATACAAATGCTGATAAATCATGTGCAGAATATCATAGACTAAGTACAGCCATTACATTTTCACTGTATACTATACCCATTTATCTCTATATGCATATTATTAGGTATTACATACCTTCTGAATAACTTCCTCTTTGTGGTCAATAGTTAATCTGGTTTCTTCCATGTCTTTCTGGAAGACATAAACTGTGTATCATATACAGCACTAGTATTCAAATGCAAGGATGATACAGGGATGTCGTTGCTAGAGAAACACAAAAAACCTGTGATATCGATATAGCCAATGCCATGGCACCTACAAATTAATGCAGGGTTCTATGTCTGAAAAATCAAAACCATCATGATTTTTCCTGAAATTACTGGAAATGCATGTTTGTCTTATTGGATAAAATTAATCTTTTCCCCCCAAATCTAAAATATGTCTCTCGTTATCATATTGCATTGTTTGGGAAATTGGACACTGTGTTGTGGCACCTCTAAGTCTTGCAGGAGGCTACGAAGATGAATAATCTTCTCCTTGTCTATTTGTCTCTCAGAGGTATTGCACATCTGTAAAACAAAATAAAAAATTCATTACATCAAGCACTTCAGGTAGAGTAACTCCAATTCCAAAAAGTTGGGACCTGTTTACCTGTGGAATGTTCCAAACAGGTGTTTTTTTTAACTTCCCACTTTTTTTTTTTTTTTACCCCTGTCCCAACTTTTTTGGAATTGGGGTTTGTAAATCAAGATAGACATTAGGGTGCATCATACGCCCCATGATTTTGAAAGGTATATGCTGCCAACTTGTACCGAGTATTACTTTGTTCCATTGTCAAAATAAACTACTCCTACAAAATTTGGGGGAAATCGGACATTGTCTATGGGGTCCACCAGCCGTTTGAAATATTCTGTAATTAGATCCACCGGATGCCATGAGGCAGCTATTACTTTACACATACTTTGTGACAAAATAATGGCTCCATATGCATTATCTGCTGAATAAGTATATTAGATCCTCTTACAGCCCATGCCCACCAAAATTAACATATGGCAACTATATTATGGACTTCATTGATGTTATAAATAATAGCTGCCTTATGTAATTTATTTCTTAATGTTGCTAGTAATGTATTTTACTGTACTGAACAACCTAGAATTCTGGTAAAAATCAGAAAATGAGACGAGAATTGACAATTTGATTGGTTAATAATTGGTTAATTTATTTTCTCATCTGAAATAAACAAATAAAAAATAAACTTACTTAAATCACTGCTTATGATGACAATGTCAATCCAAAGTCCAGCTGGAACAATTAATGTTCTTTAAACATCCTATGCCGCCCGCAGTTAAGATAAATTGTTTTATGTCACCGAACAGCATTCTAATTATCGCTATTAGATTTACGCTTACGCAGGTTTGGCATGTCCTTTCTGTCCTGCTCAACAACTTGTAGCACATTTTGATAATGAGTTTCGGATCTGGCTGCTGCCAAAAAGTCGGAGCTCAGTTTCACTCCGCGTTCAGCGCAATCATTGATGACATTCATAGCTTCAAGATGTTCAATGAACTTTGGTAAGCAGCAGACTTTAACCAGTCCTCAACATTCTCGGTTAAGAACTCGTGGTTGATCTGAAGAATTTGAAGCGTGAACCAAGAGTCCTTTCCAACCAAATCCGCGAGAGTAGTAGACTGAGTAATATCTGTGGGGAATTGAGGTTTTCCGAATCCAGTTCCATACCGGTCAGATGGTGTCAACATTTCCTCATCTGGTTTAACTGCAAGAAGACTACGGGCTAGTGCTTGCCTCTCCTCTGTCGGTGCTTTGTTGCTGAAGAGTGCAAGGGGCACCATTTCTGGTGTTTCGTTGTTATTGTTCCCTGTGGAAGTTGTAGAATTGTAGCCTCAAATAGACATATCTTGATGGAGTAAAGCAGTTTTGCCATCCATCTGGCCTTGTGTTAGTGCTCCAGGTCGCTTGAATGTGACAGATTGTTCACCACCCAGGAAAAGTATACACAACTCAACAAACTCTCGGTAATCATCCCTTCTAAGATCTAACTTAGATGTCAGGATTTGCAGAGTATCAGCTTTCCATTCTTCTATCATGGCCTGTGTAGTCTCACTGAATTGAGTAAGGTCCAACTGTGCAAGTGGTTGATCACTACTGCTATCGAGAGAAGAGTGAAACTTCCGGTGACCTGGAGACTTCAATTTGCAAGTCATTAAACACATGGGTAAGAATAACCTCACCAACATGATGCCTACACCCTGACCACAGGAGTGCACGTTGAAGACTATTTTGGATTGTCACACACGCTGCCGATACATGTCCTGTGTTACTTGTATCAAATACCATATTAACAATAGTCTGCACAATGCCATTCATGAAGTAGGGTAACTGTCAGTTCAGTAATTATGTCACCGATTTGCGATCGGTACCTGGTTTGTATGATGGAACTCCCAACACCTTAACATCACCAACAGTGCCCACTGCGATTGTGAGACGCTCTTCATGCTCATTTTGATTTGTCAGTGATGACATAATTTTAGAATCCCAATGCAGAGATGCAAGCTTTGGTGGGAGCCATTGTTAGGGCAGCTATTATTCTTTACACCATTTAATCTTTCAAGAAAGATTCCTGATGCTTTATTTTATAAATTATTGGTTTATTAGAGGGTCCAGAATCATTTAATAGCATCAACATTTGGAATATATCACAGGGGAGCCATTTTTCCAACATGAGGCAAGTGTATGAAAATAGCTATAGCGTATTGACATCCTAATACAGGGGTATTGCGCTACAAGTTTGGGCTCACGGTGGACCCCCTAAACGAATTCAGAATTAATTAAAATTTGGCAGGGGGTCATATTATGACTAGTGGCATGTTTTAAGACTAGGTACAAAAATTATGCTTGTCATGAGGGCGTATGATGCACCCTAATATACATAATGTATCACACACCTCATTGGTCAGAGTTTCGAGTTGGCTTCTCAGCATTTCGTTTTCTTTTTCCTGCCATTAAAAAAATAAAATACATTAATTTCATGGGACCCACTCTAAAACTAGGTGTTTCAAGAAATGGGCGAATGCATAAACACTTCACCCAGCACTGATGCTATCGTTCTATTTAATCGGTCTATCTATCTGTCTATCTGTCTATCTATCTATCTATCTATCTATCTATCTATCTGTCTTTATATGTGCTTGTGTATATGTATGACTGTATGTATATATGTATGTCTGTTTGGCTGAGATAAGTAAAATCCTATATCCCAGTGCAGTGGTACCATTCTGCAAACGACATATTAAACTGAGGTTCTGAATGGCTACGTTCACATTACAGGGCTCATTTCCGATTTTTTCCCCAGATCTTTCTGCATTGACTGTTGACATAGATTTTTTTTATGTGGCCCACATCCGATACCAGTGTGAACTGATTGCTCTCCTGAAATGACCTGCATGCACAAATGAACAAAAACAAAACACATCACACCTGTCACACAGCCTGCAGAAATAAACAACAACAAAAAGTTGTTATAAGTAATCGGCTTCTGCGTTAATTTAAAAGTTGGTGTGCAGTGGAGACCGGATGCAAGTCCGTCAGCTAATGATGATAAGGGTGAGAAGACGGGAAAAAAAGCCAAGGTTTTAATTGCATTTTTGTGCTGCCATGGCTGCTACTTCTGTGCATAGGGACTCGTGGATGCAAAATTGGAGCCAGAAATAGAGGGGCCGTGACTTGGGCGGTTTCAGTGAAACATGGCAAGGCATAAAATGAACCTTGCCCACTCGCCTGGGCGAGTGATTCTGAGGACGGGCAAGTTAAGTAAAGAAAGCGCTCGGCCATTTGGCTAGAGACCAGTCGATATAACATTTATAAAACAGATAGTTCCGGGATGCAGATTGGTCAATACAGAGTTCCCAGCCGTGTTAAAATACACAATATAAAAAAACTTACACGACACATCTGTTCACCTTAGTACTGTGTAACGATACCTATAAAAAAGACCACCCACAGAGAGGCTAAGGGGCTAAAGAGCACATAGCATGATTGTCTCGTATTATTATTTTCATTGTATGTACAGTGCACAGCCGATAGCAGGTAGCAAGCTGAATGTTGTTGGAGTGTTTGTTGAGGTATTTGTCTTGTGGGCCCAACCAGTAGTTTTGCAGCTTCTTATCAAGATTGTTAACTGTTTTAACTTTTTATTAACATTGTTTCTAAACTGTCTTTAACTTTTTTTAAGAGTAGGCTCAAGACCTTCCTGTTCTGTTTGGCTTTTTAAAGCGCTGCAATGCACTTTTATCTGCACTTTTTATGTAAAGGCTATCTATTCATGCACTAGCCTTTTATCTGTTTTTATCCTTTTATATTGTCTTTTAAATGTTCTCTGTACAGAGACACGGGTACACAGAGACACGGGTGAACAGAGAAACACCGGTGTACAGAGAGACACAGGTGTACAGAGACACGGGTGTACAGAGACACAGGTGCACAGAGAAACACCGGTGTACAGAGACAGCTGTGTACAGAAACCGGGGATATCTATTCATGCACTGTAGCCTTTTATCTGTTTTTATTGTTTTTATCTTATTGTTTTAACTGATTTTGAACTTTGTGTAGTTTTGGTTGTACTGTTGATTCAATCTTTCTTTTTTCGTTATTCTGTAAAGCACTTTGAATTGCATTCAGTTGTATGAATATGTGCTATATAAATAAACTTGACTTGACTATAGCCTAATATCACTGCGCACCTTTAGATTAAACTATTGACACTTTATTGGACTGACAACTTTCGGAAAGTAGTCCTACATGAGAAAACCATGAATAAATACCGTGCAACAAACCAGGACAATAATATGGACTAGGGATGTGCGCGTTTAGTCGACTAGGCACCAGAAATACTAGTCGGTTAAACTTATTATTTTATTAATGTACACATTTAAATTACATATTGACATAATTTGCACTGAAATGTCATGTTTTCCTGGTCAAATGTTGCTTTATAAAAAAACGAGCATCCGTTACTAATGTTAACAATGCCGGATTAAAAAAAAGTTTTTTAAAACGAAAGAAAAAAACAAAACGCATTAGCCTGTTCGCCCTGCAAGTTAAACCAGCGAGGTGGAAAGAGTAAGTAGGCCTATCGCGTTGTTGAATAGCCCAATAAAAACTAATCTAATGTCACGTCGATCAGTAGGCCTAATTGTAATTTTTTTGTGGGCCTATTATTGGTAGTTTTTCTGATGACCGATTATTATTTTTTACTGTATTTGCTATGCGATCGCGTTCACCCAATGAAAATGCCGTTGTAATAATCAGGCACGTTTCCTAAAAATGTTTTGTTACGTTGAATATTGTTTTCAATAAATGTTATTTGTTAACTTTTATTTTGTGAGTTGTTGTCATGTTTTGTAGGATAATGTGCAATGTTCATAATGCAAGGCGCAAAGTGCCACACATTTCCGTGGCATTTAAAATACGCTTTGGTTATTGAAGTATGTGATTAACGGTTTCAAATGGCTCTTATAATATATATGCAATATTTTTTCGGACAATGTTTAACCTTATAGATTAAATTGTGCTCAATTTTGACTGTTTTCTGAGTGTTTTCTTACTTTTAGACTAGTCGACTAGTCTAAGTTTAAACTTCCGTTTAACCGTCAGGGAAATTAGTCGTTCGGAACATCCCTAATATGGACAGTTATAATATTATTTAAAATCACAAAACAGTTAACGCAGCTGTCCGCAAATTATATAAAAACGTAGCCTAGCCTACTTCCAAAAGTTATGGTGTATCATTTCTCCCAAAAAAATCCACTGCTTTGCACATTTACCTTTTATCTAAAATGACAACATGTGATTAGCTAATTTATGAAGGTTCCGTCCAGTCCGTTCCTGTCCAGCCTGGTTCCGTCCGGGCTGTTCCCGTCCAGCCTGTTCCTGTCCTGCCTGGTTCCGTTCAGCCCGTTTCTGTCCTGCCAGGTTTTGTCCAGCCCGTTCCGGTCCTGCCAGGTTTCGTCCAGTCCATTCCTGTCCAGCCTGGTTTCGTCCTGGCCGTCCCTGTCCTGCCTGGTTCCATCCAGCCTGTTCCTGTCCTGCCTGGTTCCGTCCAGCCCATTCCTGTCCGGACCGTCCCTGTCCAGCCTGGTTCCGTCAAGGCCGTCCCTGTCCAGCCTGGTTCCGTCCGGGCCGTCCCTGACTTGCCTTGTTCCGTCCAGGCCGTTCCTGTCCAGCCAGGTTCCGTCCAGTCCGTTCCTGTTCAGCCTGGTTCCGTCCGGGCCGTTCCTGTCCAGCCAGGTTCCGTCCAGTCCCTTCCTGTTCAGCCTGGTTCCGTCCGGGCCGTTCCTGTCCAGCCAGGTTCCGTCCAGTCCGTTCCTGTCCAGCCTGGTTCCATCCGGGCCGTCCCTGCCCTGCCTGGTTCCGTCCAGGCCGTTCCTGTTCGGCCAGGCTCCGTCCAGGCCGTCCCTGTCCAGCTCGGTTTCATCCAGGCCGTCCCTGCCCTGCCTGGTCCCATCCAGCCCGTTCCTGTCCTGCCAGGTTCCTGCCCCTGCCTGTCTTCAATAGCCCAGCATGTCCCTATCCTGCTCCGTCACTAGTCTTCCCTGTTCCCTGCCTTGTTCCCTTGCCCAATAAACTCACTCCCTGTGGAGTTTTCCCCCCTGCAGCTGTCTTGCGTTTGGGTCCAGTCCATGTTCTAACCATAACAGTTGAAAAGGTTTCTAGTACACTGATATTTGTTCAGTATAACTACCTTTTACAGTTTTTAAAGAAATGTTTAAAGGGTAAGTAAACCCTAAAACCATTAGTTTTTTGCTGATTACTGACATATTTGGACATATCCATGTGCTAGAGATTGATCCTGTTGCAAATCGAGACATTTCATCGCAATGCGTAGCATAGGAAGAGTAGTGTATTTAGGCTAACTAGTGATGCGGTGGTGAAACGTAGGCTATTGCAGTTGTAATTTACTATTGGCTGTTGTACAGTATGTGACGTGGCAGTACATGTGATGTCACACCAACTGGGTGCATCTGGCTACGCCCTTCCACCTTACACTATATATTCTTTTTTTTACAACACACATTCTGATAGCTTGGTGCAGTGACCACAGGTGCATCTGTTGAAAAAGAAAGTTCTGCTTGCATGTACTTAAAGGGTAATTCCACCCAAAAACAACATTAACCTTATTGAACAGATCTAAGCGCAACTAATTAAGTCTTTCTTTGTGGCTGACCAAAAAAATAAGTGTATTGAGTTATTTGAATATAAAGTTGAAAATTCAGTAGAGGTATACGTCATTTTGACGTATACCTCTACCACTTCCTCGTTTTTGAAAAACTACAGTGTTTTCAAGTAGGCATGTAAATTACATAACAAGTAGGTGGAGCCAGCGAGGGAAGAATTGCTGCCTGCATCTCACTGTTCTGAGATGTGGTTCCCTGATTCCCTGTAGCCTACATCTTCCTCTGTCTTATTGAATCACCTGGTAAGGAACCATGTCAACTAACGTTACATTATGATCCATGACCATTAAGTAGACTAACTTTAGCTAGCTGACCATAATTGAACGGTTTCGCTCTGAGCATTCGAATACAGAAGCAATGTATTTTTTTCTGGGCTAGTGCGTTAGCTCTTGTTAGCAACGGGTTTCTTGGCATTTAATTAAATTGGTTTTAAAATGTTTGCCATGGAGTAGGCTATAGTATCTAACCTTGCATTCGTTAATGGAAGGAGGTCAGATATCGGGGTGATAAATGCGTCGTTTCCATGTTTTACCAACATCAGTGCGTTTGAGTTGCAGTGGGAAAGTTTTGGCTTTGCTAGCAAACATAGCTAAAACGGCTAACAAGTAGCCTACAACAATTTTAAACTTTTAATTGTATATGTTTAATATTCTGTATCAGCATGTTGGTCGATACAAAAGCATTTCATACTGAAAAATGTGAGGTCGGGGTTCATTTCCCCCATAAATGAAGGGCTGTATTTCCCACGTTTTTCTGGAGACTGAGCTAATGACAGTGGTATTTTCTCAGTATAACTGTTACATTAGTGGCTAACTTGCCAGCCAGTTACGTGGCCTCTCTAATCTCTGAGTCTCTAAACGCTGCAGACAGGCAGGCACTAGTGGTGTGTCGTTTGCGAACGAGTCGGCTCTTTGAGCCAGCTCTTTTAGGTGAACGTTGGGAGCCGACTCGCATATTTGAAGAGCCGATTTGTTTTGTAAATGAACACAAGACAATTCTGAATGCAAACCTGTCATAAAGATGGTGATATAGTGGTATATTAGGGGTGGGACGATTCAACCCCATCACGATTCGATTCGTTTCCGATTCTTTAGGCAAAGGTTCGATGCATCATAATATCTTACGTTTGACCACGATTCGATTCGATTCGATTCGGTTCGATTAATTTAGATACTTTAAATAGGTATGCTAATGTGATTTGATACCGATACATTCAGCAGTAATTAAATATTCAATTAGAACCTTACACCAAGTTCACAGCATTATGTTTATTGTTAAGGCATGCCATACATTTTGCAGCTGTCTGCAGCAAATAATGCAGCAATAAACATGACTAACAGTGTATTTTCTAAAGTTGCCCTATTTAGGTTATTGTTTTTCAAACAGTGTCAGACATGGTACTCTAATACATTTCCTTTATTTACAAAATGAAAATGGCTAAATGTATAACAATTACTAAACTGGGCCAAGAAAAATGAAATAGCCTATAGGTTAGTGTCATGCATAGTACTTTCCTAAATCTTAGTACGATCTAGAACTTCGGTGGAGCAAGATGCCCATCCATCCGTAGTTAAAGCTACTCTCGTAGCGTTTTGCAAGGACAGTCGAACAGTTTTCTTCACCTCTTCATACAGAGCAGGTATACATTTTTCACTCAAATATTTTCTGCATGGTATGGTGTATCTAGGTTCCACGACATTCATTTTGTGAATCGGACAGTTAACGTAGTAATAATTAATTGAACGTAAGACATTGGAAATAGTCTTACTATTTTAGTTTTTTGTCTCTAACGTCTACTTGATTTTGAATAGAAAATGGTTTAAATTTAAATATCAGAAAGCACTTTACAATTAACTGTCTGGACACGGTATGTGTATAAAAACGAATAAAAACAATTATACAAAAAAATAGAACTGTTTGGCCATTGCTCCAGGAAACTCATCAATGACTCCCGAGTTTAGCTTGCTTACCAGCTTGCTAACGCGCTTGCTGTCCTTCACGTCAATTGTGTATCGTCGGCTCAAATGGTTTATCATGTTTGTGGTGTTGCCTGTGTATCTGATTTCTACTTGGCAGATCTTGCATATTGCAGCGGTTTTGTCAAGTACACCCTCCTTCTTTCTAAACCCGAAATGCTTCCATACCACTGATTTTCTGTTCGGAACATCGCAAATTCGGAGTTTCTGTCTCTTTTGTCGCACTCAGCGAGCACGCAGCTAGCCATTTCGCTCAGATCTGTCCGTCTCATAGTCGCTACTTTCAACTCACGCTTACGTTGGGGTTGGAGCAGAAACATGGATTGAAGCTGGTCAAAAGAGTTTTAAAAGTAATCGTGTCTCAGAAATATATATTTTAAATAATTTTTGAATAAATGAATACGTGTACATTAATTTAAAATGCGATATTAATCGATGCTTATCGATTCGAATCTTGCAGATCGATGCAGTTGTATTTACACATTCGGATCGATGCATCGCGATGCACCGGTGCATTGTCCCACCCCTAGGTATTATGGTCATAATTTTAGTTGTGTGCTTGTGGTCTTGGTGGAACTTTTATTTGTTTTTTTTTCAAGTTCCATTTGTAATCAAAGAGAATAATTTTTTAGGCCAAAAATAAATCAAACGGCCAGTTTAATTGTTCTGATGCTGCATTTATTTTTTTATGCATTTATTTGTTTTTCTTTGTTATGACGCAATATTATGTTCTATTTTATTAGTGTCTATTTTGTTTTGAAATGTTCAATTACGCACTGTGTTTATTTTTTGACATAAAAATGCCCTACTTTCAATGCACAAGTGTAATAGCGTCTTACAGTTTTTACATTTATTTAAATAGTTTTTATAACATACAAAATGCTAAATAATGTTAGTTTGGTAATTAGAAGGTAGAGTAAGATTCCTTTGAACAATTTAAGTGATAGATGTGCACAAACACCACTCATAGGTCAAAATATCGCAAACTTTGGCCGATTTTGAAAAACCGGAAATGCAACTGAATGAAGAGCCGTTTGGGAGCCGAAAGAGCCGGCTCTTATTGGTGAGCTGAGGCAAATGATCTGACTCACTGAAAAGAGCCGGAATGCCCATCACTAGCAGGCACTACACGAGCAGTAAAATGCCCAGTCCCTTGGCCTCCGCTTCTGCAACGTCATTCAGCGGGCGTGGCAAACTGTTGTCTTAACTGTAAGCTTAGTGGCTGTTTCTTGCTTGGTTGACTGGACAATGTTCATGTTATGCAGTTTTGACTGAAATAAGATAATGTTCCGTGACATTTCAATTTGGCTATATGACTCAATTTAGCAAAGTTACTACACGTTTCATTGTAAATTAATTCATGGCTAACTTTCTTAAGCAGTCTTTAACAACGGTAACTGAAACGTGTAAAAAAATTAATAAATAAAAAACAAGGGCGTGGCTTGACAACTTGAGCCCAACCCTTTCATGAGTACCTTTCCCACCCGATTTTGGCATTTTTTGAACCGGAGGCGTGGTCGCTCTGAAACAGCCCATTTAGTTACCCTTTAAGGAACATAGCCCACCACGCACCATCTGTTTTATGATGGTCTCCAGCCTGCCTTTGGTCTTTGCTTCCTCTGTCAAGGAGCCACGCATTTCCTCCACTTCATCCATCAACTGCTTTGCATTGTCCACAGCCTGTTTCATCCTGCGCACAAAACCCACAGAAAGGAGAACTGCACTTCAGACCTACTCAGCCCTGGTTCTGAAGGGCCTCAAATTTGTAAATGCAAGAAGTGTAACTGTAAGTGTAACTTACTGCCAATTTAACAAAGCAGTTGGGCATTTGGTTGACTGCTAATCATTGGCCAGATGGCCAAAATGAAGGAGTGAAATTGGGAATTTGGCCAGAACATGAGGTACACCTCACAGTAAAAATGCCTGGGTAGTGTCGTCACCCTTTGATTTGGTTCCTCAGCATGCTGTTCTCGGAGTGCAGAATTGCATTGGAGTCCTCCGTCATGTCCACAGTTTCCTGCAGATCTGCATTCGTCTTCTTAAGACAGTTTTTTGCATGCACCAATTTGGCGACCACATCACTCTCTCCCTCGAGGCTTCTATTAGGAGATAAAAACAGTACAAAATATGCTCCTTTTCTATTCACTGTAAACAAAAGCAACTGTTGCACATATATTGTTGAACCACATCCATAAAATCCCATCCACAGCACTTACTGTTTATGCCTCCCAAATCCAGAGGGCATGGTTTTGGCAGGGAAAATCATTTTTAAAAAAATTCATAATGCACACATGTAGACATTATTATCTGTAAAATATTTTATTTATTAATTATGTTTCTTGAAACCTTATGAATTGCGCTTTTTTAATGCAATATTACAGAATACATATTAGGCATTCTCAGTCCACTGTTCAATATTCTTATCATTTGAAAATACAATTTCCAGACCAAAGTCAATTGTAACATTAATGCTTAGTGTCATTTACAGTAGAGTACAATGTATTAAATCTGTGCTTACAATTCCATGCAAGTTAACAATGAATATATTTCACACTTAATGTGCTTTGGCATATATTTTCAGTATCACATTTTACCACATAATAACATATAATTCCATTTTTGAAAGGAGTAAATGGGCCTCAGAAGAACTAAAAGGTGACCGGTTTCCCTGCGACTGTTCCACACTTACAGATCAGTGGAGTTTAAACTGAGCTCTTCAATTGCTGCATAGTCCTGCGTAGCATCAGGCACTTTGGCCTCTGGAAAGACATTGATGTGTCAAATTAAACAGATGGAAAAACTCCAAGGACATAATAACCTACCATATTGCTGTTAGGTTAGATGTTTTCACAAGGATTGTGCTTGGGAATTAAAGTGATTACTATTATAGCACACAGTAATGCTCCTCTGGAACAAACACATACGTATAGGCTTTGTATAGGCCCAAGTTACTACTAATAAAATGTGCAAAATGAACAGAGTAGAGAAAGGTACGGTCGTTAAGTACAACATTTTTGTAGAGCCAACTTGAGTTATCGGAGTCATTTCAACCTTCATATTTGTAGGTATCGCCCTCATCTCCCAAGTGCCTGCAACACAGCACAGAGGGGAAAAGAGAGGAAGACAGACATCTGTGTTAGAAGCAAGTGCTACAATAATAGAGTTTCAATAATAGTTTTGATCAGTATGCAAACATTAGATCCTTTAATAAAAAAACAATTTTAACCATATTTTGTTTTTAATGTACTCAATTTGTAATTAACTTGTTATGTTCTGTATATCTGTTTGTCTGTTTGTATTATTATTTTATATTTATTCTGGATTGATTAGTTTTCACTTCATCATTGCATTCCCCTCTGTTCGTGGGTTGTCCGAGTCTCATCTGTGTGTTTGTTTACCCAGTCTCGTGCATGCACTATTCGGGTGACTTCGGGAGTTTTCGTGGGTTAACGCTGTATTTCCGAAGTTTTGTTTTCTGCTACTTCCTGATTTCCTTCCCGTGTATAATTGTATATATTACTAACTCGCGCTAACAATCACTCGGGTGCTTTATTAGTTACGTGCACTTTACTAAACCACTTAACATAGATATATACTAACAACTAACTGTCTGTCTTATAGTTAAATACTAACATTTAACCAGCTTCTCCGCTTTTTCTTTGTTACTCGCATTTCTAACTGCTCCTGAGCTATCTCTGTAAATCGCTCCAGCTGTTTGTACGTAGACTTCACCTCTCGTGATTACTGAGCACACTCCGCTTCTATTCGAGCCCGTTGTTTGTTATGCATGTTTCCGAGTCCCTTCCATGTTTTTGTTATGTTCTCATGATTGAATTATTGTTTACCTAATGTGTTAACCTCACGTCGTCTGTTACCCCTACCTTTCCTATGTGTATATAAGACCCACAATTCTGTTTCTTCCCCGTCAGAACGTTGATCACTTTTCCTGAGCCTGTTGTTGAAAAACCAGAGATTTGTTGAGATTCCTGAGACGCCCCTGTTTTTTTACTTCGAGTTAGCCTCGCCCTTCCTTGTACCTTTGCCTTTGATTTTCTGGTTTTGACTTTCTTTTCCGTTTACCGACTTTTGATTAGCCTAGCCCTTTTGTACCTTAGCCCTTTGATTTTCCGGTTTTGACCTTTGCTTGTTTTTCTGATTTTGTTTTTTGGATCTCGTTTTGGAATTCTTGATGACCTGGCTTTTTAACATTGGACTGGAAATAAACTACGTTTCTGCCTCAACCTGTTGGCTGTAACCCTCCCTTCTTGTTTTTTTTCTCATTTCAAGAATGTTTGTCAACCTAGCTAATCCAGGGTTCAAAATGAACGGGGGCTTGGGGCAAAAATGCCCTCGAAAATGGATAATTTTTATGGTTTATATACACTGCTCAAAAAAATGAAGAGAACACTTAATCAACACAGTATAACACCAAGTCAATTAAACTTCTGGGATATGGATCTGTCCAGTTAGGAAGCGTAAACGATTGTGAATCAATTTCACCTGCTTTGGTGAAAATGAAAGTGACAACAGATGGACAGAAGAGGCAACAGCAAGACAACCCCCAAAAAGTAAATAGTTTTGCAGGTGGTGGCCACAGACCATTTCTCTCTCCTTATCCTTCCTGACTGATTTTTCTCTAGTTTTGCATTTTGCTAGTGCCCTTGTCACTACTGGTAGCATGAGGCGGTACCTGCAGCCCATTCAGGTTGCACAGGTAGATGGCACATCCATACATGCCGTCACAAGAAGGTTTGCTGTGTCTCCCAGCACAGTCTCAAGAGCGTGGAGGAGATAGCGGGAGACGGGCCATTACACGAGGAGAGCTGGACAGGGCCGTAGAAGGGCAACAACCCAGCGGCAGGACCGGTATCTGCTCCTTTGTGCGAGGAGGAACAGGAGGAGCACTGTCAGAGCCCTACAAAATGACCTCCAGCGGGCTACTCGTGTGCATGTTTCTGACCAAACTGTCAGAAACAGACTCCATGAGGGTGGCATGAGGGCCCGACGTCCTGTAGTGGGACCTGTGCTCACAACCCAGCACCGTGCAGCTCGATTGGCATTTGCCAGAGAACACCAGAATTGGCAGGTTCGTCATTGGCGCCCCGTTCTCTTCACAGATGAGAGCAGGTTCACACTGAGCACATGTGACAGACGTGAAAGAGTCTGGAGACGCCGTGGTGAATGTTATGCTGCCTGCAACATCATCCAGCATGACCGGTTTGGTTTAATTGACTTGGTGTTATACTGTGATGATTAAGTGTTCCCTTCATTTTTTGAGCAGTGTATTTTTTTCCTATCACAAAAATGTCTGGAAACATTGATAATAATATGTTACCAAATAGTAAAGAATAGAATAACAGTACTATAATGAAGAGTGAAAGACCTGGATTAGTAATCGCTATTGATCAAATGCCGACGAGTCTCTCCATATGGTCCCACCATTGCGAACGTCAGCTGCTGCGGCGTTCTGGTTGTGCTAACGACATTAGCAGCATTGGGCGTTTTGTAGTAGCCGACCGACAACGAAGCCCGTCCAAAATCCGACAATAACGTTACGTGGGGAAACAAAGCTCTTACCACCACCAAACAAATATGTAGCCTAAAGCGCTTGACAGTGGAGTCCTGGAAATTGGACTGGGTGGGGATCAACGAGGAGTGATCATATAGCCTAACGTTGTTGGCAGTGTTGTAAAGTAACAAAGTTATTGTAGCCTAGCTAGGCTACTTGGTTTGACGACTTTGTACTTTACTCAAGTAGTTATATTTATGTTTACTTTCACTTTTACTTCTTTTCAAAATAAAATTGATAGGCTACTTTTAGTCCGCTACAATTTCCAATACTCCAATAGGGTTCGTAATACCAATTAAACCCAAAACCCAAGCAGAATTAAACATCACGCCTGTGCCAAACGATTATGAGGGAAGTAACGTTAGCAGCAAAGTTTCAACATCGGTCTCCCAGTGAACATTTTTTAAGTCGCTGAAATTCCATCTCGCATTCAGGTGAAAACCCGGCTAAAATTGGTTTAAAAGTTTTTGAATCGTCACGCACTTTTACATTTGCGTAGGCTATGTGCCGAATCATATACAGTGGGGAGCAGACGGAAAGTATTCGGGCAGTGACACATGTTTTGTTGTTTTGGCTCTGTACTCCAGCAAATTGGACTTGAAATGGAACAGTGACTATGAGGTTAAAGAAGTGCAGCTTTAATTTGAGGATTTTTACATCCATATTGGGTGAACCGTGTAGCAATTGTAGCCATTTTTATACACAACCCCGAAACGAAAAGTAATTGGACAAATTAACAAACTTAAATAAAGTCATATTTAATATTTGGTTACATATCCTAAATGAACATCCTAATTGAAGTTGCGTATCCTAAATCAAGTTTGTAATTGTGAATTTAATTATTAAATTAAATAAATTATTTTGGAATGCCATTTATTGAGTTGTATTTTTTTTTAACAATTGGGATGTTTAATAAGCTTTTTCATTATAACATGTTAGTGTCCCCGAAATGTGAAAAAATGCCCTCGAAAATCAGTTAAGTGGGGCAAAAAAAGCCCTGTGGAAAAAAAAGTTAATTTCGTACCCTGAGCTAATCATATAATATTTCGTATGTTTTACCACATTAGATAGCTCAATGCTAATCGCTATTAGTTTACAACTAATGATAGATCATTTTTACAATAATCTTTTTTTAGAAGTCACCAAAATCCACTTTTTTTTTAAAATCGCTTGAGCATTTCCCTTTCCAGCTTACTTGCCATACCCTACTGTTTGCTGAAATTACACCACTGTACTAGCCACAGCCAACCATCTTGCAAAGCAAACTATGCCTATTTTTCTCAAATGCAATGGTCTGGTCTGCCCACCCCTGTCCCTTCATAAGGAACTCTCAGTGGTGGGTGGACTATGGAACTGCCGCTCAGCTGTCCAGAAAACTGAGTTCATCACTGCCTACGCCAAGGTGAAGTCCCTCCACTTCCTGGCTCTCACTGAGACCTGGATCACTCCAGATAACACAGCCACTCCCGCTGCTCTGTCTGCTGGCTATTCCTTCTCCCACACCCCCAGGGCCTCTGGCCGAGGCGGGGGTACTGGTCTGCTGATTTCCACATCCTGGAAATTCTCTATTCCCACTGCACACTGCCTGAATTTCTCCTCTTTTGAGTTTCAGGCAGTCACTGTAACCCACCCGTCTACACTTAACATTGTAGTTCTCTATCGCCCCCCAGGTCCGCTCGGCGCTTTCCTGGATGAACTGGACACTCTCCTGAGCTCCTTCCCTGAGGATGGCACCCCTGTAATCCTACTGGGAGACTTCAGCCTCCATCCAGAGAGTTCCCAGCTATCCAGTGTCGCCTCACTCTTCCAGTCCTTCGCTCTCACTCAATCCCCATCGCCTGCCACCCACAAGGCTGGTAACCAACTTGACCTTGTACTCACCAGGAGCTGCGCCACATCTGAACTCACGGTGACCCCGCTCCACGTATCGGACCATTTCTTTATTTCATTCTCTCTTTCCCTCCCGCTCTCCCTCAACCCTACTAACGACCCACCCACTGTTATGTTCAGGAGAAATCTCCGCACCCTCTCGCACTCCTCCCTCACTACTTCCGCTCTCTCTATACTTCCTCCTCCTGCGTCTTTTGCTAATATGCATGTTGATGTTGCCACCTCTATGTTTAACTCCTGCCTCTCTCAGTCTCTCAACTCACTTTGTCCTCTTGTCTCCAAACCAGCTCGACCATCACCCCCTTCCCCGTGGCTGACAGATTCTCTCAGATCCAACAGAACCATGCTGCTCTTCACGGAAACTCTTTTCCACCTTCTCCTCCCTGCTTACCCCCCCTCCACCCCCTTCACCCTCCTCCCTCTCTGCAGATGACTTCCTGACCCACTTTGAGGGGAAGGTGGCCATGATTCGCAACTCCTTCACACCTCAGGTGACACCCCACATCCCCCGTACCGAACCTATCGCAACACTGTCGTCCTTCAAGACTCTGGAGGACGCAGATGTGCTCCAACTTGTGACGCACTATCGCGCGACCACCTGTCCACTGGACCCCATCCCCTCAGCAGTCCTCCAGTCAATATCTGCTGAGCTCGTTCCTTATCTGTCCACTATTATCAACACCTCCCTAACCTGTGGCCATGTCCCTGCTGTTTTTAAGACTGCCCGTGTATCCCCACTCCTAAAAAAACCTAGCTTGGACCCCTCTGATGTCAGGAACTACCGTCCTGTATCTCTCTTGCCCTTCCTGTCCAAAACTCTGGAACGAGCTGTCCATAATCAACTGTCTGTTTTTCTCCATCAGAACAACCTGCTTGACCCCCATCAGTCCGGCTTCAGAACCGGACATTCCACTGAAACTGCTCTCCTGGCCGTGACTGAGGCGCTCTCCACTGCCAGAGCCTCATCCCTCTCCTCTGTCCTGATTCTACTTGACCTGTCTGCAGCGTTCGACACGGTCAACCACAAACTCCTGATTTCCATACTTTCTGAGATGGGCATTTCTAGGACTGCCCTCTCCTGGTTTGTATCGTACCTCACTGATAGATCCTACCAAGTCTCTTGGAAGGGTTCTGTGTCTGCACCCCATCCCCTGTCTACAGGAGTCCCGCAGGGATCTGTACTGGGTCCTCTGCTGTTCTCCATTTATACAAAATCTCTTGGTTCAGTAATCAATTCACATGGCTTCTCATACCATAGTTATGCTGACGATACTCAACTCTTCCTCTCTTTCCCTCCCTCTACCCAACAGGTGAAGGAGAGGATATCTGCTTGTCTGGCTGACATCTCTGAGTGGATGACTACCCATCACCTGAAGCTCAACCTCGACAAGACAGAGCTCCTCTTCATGCCACACAAAACCTCCCCGCTACTTGACCTCTCCATCACCGTTGACGGGACCGTGGTGGCTGCCTCCCGCTCTGCAAAGAACCTGGGGGTGGTCCTGGACGACCAGCTGAACTTCAAAGACCATATCAGGGCGACGGCACGGTCCTGCAGGTTCCTCCTGTACAACATCAGGAGGATTCGACCGTACCTGACCACCTATTCCACCCAGCTTTTGGTCCAGACCATGGTCACCTCACGCCTGGACTACTGTAACTCCCTGCTCGCAAGCCTACCAGCCTGCGCCATCCTGCCTCTTCAACTGATCCAGAACGCAGCTGCCCGGCTTGTGTTCAACCTCCCGAAATTTTCACGTTACCCCCCTGTTGAGGTCACTCCACTGGCTGCCAGTTGCAGCCAGGATCAGGTTCAAAGTTCTGACCCTGGCCTACACTGCAGCCAATAGGACAGGCCCTGTCTACCTGCAGGACTTGATCCAGAACTATGTTCCTGCTCGACCGCTTCGCTCATCTACTGCAGGGCGACTTGCACTTCCCCCCCTCCGTGTAAATGGCACTCGCTCGTCCCGACTGCGGAGCTTTTCCACCCTAGCTCCCCAGTGGTGGAACGAACTTCCCATTCCCCTACGTTCCATGCCAACCCTGCCTACTTTCCGTCGTGGCCTGAAAACGCACCTTTTCAGACTCCACCTGGACTAATACTTATCTAGGACCTCATGGTATGTGTTCTTGTTGAACTGTGTATTCAAGGTATTCAAGTTTATAATATTTAGAATAGAATTGTATTAGAGCTGATTTACCCAGTTCACTGTGAACTGCATTGTGTTCATTACTAGGGATAGCTGCTACTGTATGGGAAGAATGTGCTTTCTTATCTGTTCTGTAGTTACTTCGATTACCTTTCTGTATGCACTTCCTGTACGTCGCTTTGGATAAAAGCGTCTGCTAAATGAATGTCATGTAATGTAATGTAATCCATCCATCCATCCATTATCTAAAGATTATTCCTGGTCAGAGTTGCAGGGTGCTGGAATACCCCCTGGACAGGTTTCCAATCCATCTCAGGGCACACACACCATTCACTCACACATTCACACCTATGGGCAATTTAAAATCTCCAATTAGCCTAACCTGTATGTCTTTGGACTGTGGGAGGAAACTGGAGTACCTGGAGGAAACCCACGCAGACACAGGGAGAACATGCAAACTCCACACAGAAAATATTCGAACCCAGGGCCTTCTTGCTGTGAGGCGACAATGCTATCCACTGCACCAGTGCTGATGGACATTTGCATTTTTTGTTGGATCACCTGAGATGGTCTGTGCTGTCATAAAATGCTCTCCGTCTCAGCCCTTTACCTACACAAAGTGACATGAACAAATGAAGGCATTTAGACAAGAATCACAGACATATCTTAAATACAGCTGCCAACTAACACCTTAACAAACAGCACAATTCATGGTTTAGCTGACAAGCGAATCCTATTTATTATTTAAATCAATATCCATTTGTTCCCCCCAAACAACCTGAAAATAACCAGCTAATCCCAACAGAATTCATGCACACAGATTAATTGCATTTGGGGTCTGCAGTGCACTGCAGCATCTGTAAAGAGTGTTACTTGTTTACCTAAATGATTGATTTAATACAAATTTTCACTTTATGGAGCATGGCAGGTAATGTATTTATTAAGCAACTTGACCCACTGAACTAACTTGACCACGCTGCTCAGTAGGCTACTATTTCCCGCAGTTCTCGGATGGCGTGGATTAACAGTCTGGTTAAAGAACTGTTTTTGAGTTTCGATTCTTAACAGTATTTAATGGTAATATGGTGTTTTCATGTATAGTTCTAAATACGATTATCAAATCGAGCAATATACTAGCGGGTCAACATCGTGTTGCCAGCGGAAGAGTTGGCGGGCTCCCGGTGCTGTCGGGGCGCTAGCCGAGTCCGACTTTAATTGATTAGTGGCCCGATATCAGCATGTTATCTGGGGTGTTTGTGTAGTGGTTTGGAAATTTGTTGTAAATTCTTAATCAAGATACACTACACTTTAACTAACGTTACCCACAGTGAAAGGGCACGGTTGCTAGCCATATTGCACACAAAAAATCACACGTGTCGGTATTCAATTAGGATTTAAATAATTGTTTTGTGTGTTTGTTTGAACAGTCATAAATTATTAATAACGTATAAATGTCAAGCTAATTTTATCTTGAACCAACCAGGCTTATCTGAATGACACAGTTAAATAAAAAACGCATTATTCGGGTTGATACTTGCCATCACCAGACTGCTGGGGACAGGATAGTGGTGTAACGAGCAATCCTCCTTCGTCTTCCCACAGGCAGGCTTCTTCTGTGCGCCCACGAATCCACCTTGATTGGGTCGCATTTTCTTCATCTACCAGTGGCGCATTTAAGGATCCCGGGAGACCCTGTACCAGGTCTGCAGTTGTCCTGCTTTCACAGTGGTCGTCAATCTCATTTGGATACGAGAGACTCATCCGAAGCATACCTCCCTGCGCTGTTAAATCGCCCCCTAAATTTCACCAAACAAGAAACCCTCCTGTCAGTAGTCCAGAGAGTTCGAGACGAGTAAGTGCGCCTCAGATACGTTACATTAAGTTAAACAATCGGACCGTGAGCCGAACTCTGACGGCTGTCTTACGTTAACATTACAAAATATTAACTTAGCTATCTTAGATAGGAAGAATGGCCGGCTGGCTAGCAAACGAAATAGTTTGACCTTACCCAGCTAACGTTAACCGTTAAGGAAGCAGGCTAGCTAACGTTAGCTAGTGTGAATTATCATTTCCCGCCAGTCAAATTATGAATATGAAACCATAACTTAGCAATAATAATGTAGTTAGCCTCAGACAGTTAAATCTCTAACAAAGCTAACGTTAGCAAATTAATTAATGAACGTTTGTCAGCATTAACAAGTAGCGTTAACGTTAGACGAAACGTAAGGTGCCTGCTAGCTAGATTGAAACACCACACCACAAGACGTTAGCTACTAATTTGAATAACGTCTTGCTTAACATGGCCTATTTTCTCAGAAACATAAACCTAATATGTAAGCTACTAAGTCACCATGAATTCAAGTAGTAGAAACCACTAAAATCGTAATGAAGACTCTTCACTCACATTCAGCGAGCTGGCCAATTCTAACGTTACGGTTACACACAAGTCTTAGTAGCAAAGTTAGATGTTGGCTAACGGGAACAGTTGGTATAGTAACGGTAATTGGGTCATTTCAGCATTTGAGGACATTTTCGAATAAATAAAAAAATATATATATTTTGATATTTTTGGCACTAAATTGAATAAAGGACATGATTAACATTTCAGAAAAACATGCTGTGCCATCTTACACCAGTATGTAGTGTTGCCAACCGTCCCTTGAAATAAGGGACCGTCCCTTATTTGGAAAACAAAAGACCCGTCCCTTAACGAACTGATAAGGGACGCAGTTTGTCCCTTACTTTGGGGACTCAATGAATGACAGAGCGATTTATATGAGAAATTACGGTAATCTTGTCTATGTGCGAGAATGCACTCAGCTCATTGGTCATGACTCAAATTGCTGTCAGTGTTGCTAGGATAGATAGGCCCTTGTGCCTCATTTTACTTTAAATTGAAGTTCGACATAGTGTTGAAGAACTGTTATTTTGCACTGACAAAATAAATTATTGAATGATGTTTCCCACGTATTCCTCAAAAATACAAAACTGATCAAATTCAGGTTTGTGTGTCTTAGTACATGGGCTTATTACAGATGCATGTCTGGTATATGGATAGGACTTGTTACAACCAAGTAGGCCTATATTATATGTTAAAGTGTAGTAATAATGCAGTAATGCAGGTGTAAAAAAAGGTTAAAAAATTGGCCTGTGCTGCGAGGGCCGCTAAGGTGTCCCTTATTTCAATTTCTGATAGTTGGCAACCCTACCAGTATGGTTCCTCCCAAGGTTTCTTCCTATTTACACCAGGGAGTTTTTCCTTGCCACTGTTGCCTTTGGCTTGCTCTTGTGGGGGTTTACGCTGGGTTTTTCTAAAGCGTATTATGACAACAGGTTTTGAAATGCGCTGTATAAATATTGATTTGATCCCCTCAATTTGCATCCCTCTCAATAAATGGTTTTCACATTGGCTGCTATAGCTCATTTATCAAAATTATTTATGATGTGTATTTTAATTTAAGGGGGACGTGAAGCACTCTGTAATGTGACAGGTTGATTTACTTTTACCCTAGCCTACTGAGACCTGGACCCATGTTATTGTGTGCGTTTTGTAGCACCTGATAAACTAAGCAATGTCTTTGAACAGCCTACATTGTTTTTGAAAATAACTATATCCTTGTATGAGGACGAATTTATGATACAATAATACAATTTAATCAGCATGCAAAATGTAAAAACTTTGAAGTGCAAACCAAAATAATGTCAGCACAATAAAACTAAAATGATCTCCCCAATGTCCCGTAGGCCTACGCTAGCGAGCCTACTGCACGATTAACGGCTCGTGACTTCAAATTCCAGGAGGAAATAAACTATTTCCAAACTGGATCTATAGTACTCTGTGGCGATCTCAAGGACTGATAAAGCCCGATTTAATTGATATTGAAGGAATAAGCTCATATTTGGAAGTATTTGTCTATACCACAGATACAACTACGCTTAGATAGAATTACAAATATGTACAAGCTTGGGCCTATACCACAGGACAAGAGGGGACTCTGGGCCAGTTTACATACAGCTGTTTTGGGTAGTGTTGTAGACTACGGCAACAGATATGCGTGAACATATCACTGCATTTCTAGTGCAACCACAACTGTCTCTCAAGGCCCTGTCACACTATTGCGTATGAGAGAAACGTATGAGTTGCGGATGTAAATTCATGAAATAATTTTCATACGCGCAAAAAGCCGTTGAAAATAAAGATTTTTTTCGGATACTTACCGTATTGAACCTATGAGTAGCGTATGAGTAGCGTATCGCCAGCGTATGGCTAGCGTAATGTACGTATGGCTAGCGTATGAGTAGAGTATGAACTGCGCATGTCCAGCGTACCGCTATCACGTGACAAAGTGCCAATATAACCATCGGCCTTTCCTCATTCTCGGTTCTCAGGATGGGGAACACAACACACCACCACAACCAGGAAAAAAGTATTGACTCTTTAATGACTGTAGGCTATTACTCAGAGGGTATGCAACATGGTTGAAAAGGACATAATGGCAATAAGCACCGTTGACGGTGAGGGGTTTCGAGAGCTAATAAACAGTCTGCGCACACGACTCACTCCAGACCACGTAGATATGCTTAAATGTTCTTGAATAAAAATAAGTAGGTCTATCTAGTATAGCCTATGTTTTAAGTTGACTGTTATATGCTAGGTCTACTAGTTTAACTGTCGCCTTTCAATTTCAAGAGCGATTATGTTCATGCTGCAAGTGCCTAGCGGAGCAACGGTTTCGCTTGCAACAGATGAGACGGAGCGCAATTTCTTTTCTGTTAAAGTAGCCTATACACGCCTTCCTATTCTATTTTTGTTATGCTACAATAATGCCTGTTTCTCAAATGTTACAATAAATCTTTGATTGATGAATATAACATGCATTTTGTATTCTGTCTATCATAAGCTATATTTAGCTTTTATGTTATCAATTAATCGACGATTTTTTGTTAAGGTTAACAACTATCGATTAAGGAAATTCCTTAATATTTGCATCCCTACTATGTACCATTATTACCATTATTATCATGTGGCATTATTAATGATCAGTTGATCATATGAATAAACGTTTTTTAAACTTACTTCTGGTGTTTTTCATACTTTTATAATACATCAAATGATGTGTAATTTATAAGTACCCCTGACCCATAGAATAATAAACTGCATTTTACACTTGACTTTAAACTATACAATTGTTCTAAATCATCCTGTCTTGCCATGGAACTGCACCTGCACCTGCCCAGTGCTTCAGGAGGTTCCTCTGCTTCTTTCAATCGTCAGGCATACGCCAAGATGTCTATATATATATGTCTGTAATGTAATGTATATACGTTGCAGATACGTCAGACATACGTTAGAAGTACGTTACTCATGCGCTATCAATGCGCTATCAATACGCTAGCTGTACGGTACACCTTCATGTCAGCGTATGTCAACGTATGACCAGCGTACTCGACCTATGAGTAACGTACCTCTAGCGTCATTCTAGCGTATTCAGCGTATGCCTAGCGTATGTGTAGCGTATAAACCATACGGCCGAACACGCACAAATTTTTTGAGCATGCTTAAAAAAATTTTGGTGCCTCGCCGTATGCCAGCGTATGCCACCGAATGCGACCGTGCTTGAAACGTATACAACCTATGCCTAACGTACCCCTAGCGTATGTCAGCGTATATCAGCGTATGAGTGATATTTTCCATACGCTGGCATACGCTAGTACGAAACGCAATAGTGTGACAGGGCCTTCAGATCACACTCATCTGAAAAAATGTGATTCACCAAATCTAATCCAATGAGAAGACCATACCCTCTTTTAATTTGCCAGTTGACTTGCAATGGTCAAATGACAACTTAACCAAATATGAGGCAGCATTGAAGAGTAATGTGCTTGACAGAATGTTGGATGCTTTTTATACACACCTAAATGTAGATTGGGCAACACATTTTATTCTTTTAAACAATTTGACGTGAATATCAAACCTTCCAAAGAAAAATATAAAACCAAGATGAAAGTCTCCAAAGAAAAGTGGTTTGATAATGAATGTAAAACAGCTAGAAAAGACCTGAGAAAGCTGCCAAACCCGAAACAGAGACCCTGATGACCAAGATGAGCATCTACAGTGAGCACCATAATTAATTGGACAGCGACACGTTTTGTTATTTTGGTTCTGTACTCTAGCACTTTTGAGTTTGAAAGGATACAATGGCAATGAATTTGAGGGTATTTTCATCCATATAGGATGAACCGTTTAGAAATTATAGAACCTTTTGTACATAGTCCCCCCCATTTTCGGGCATCAAAAAATATTGGGCAGTTTAACATAATGTAGAATGAAGTAATATTTTTTTATATTTGGTCGCATATCCTTTGCATGCCATGACTTCCTGATGTCTGTGACCCAACAACATCAAAAGACTCTTGATATCTTATTTTCTGTATACTCTTACAAGCGATACTATAACTTCTCTGCATTTGAATGGATCTCTATGGGAATTGGGGGATGGGACTAGATTTAGCGGTAAATTACACTGGAACAGTATGTAACGCATGGTTGGCTAAATGGCTCATCTGGAAATCATATTTTGAGTCCTTGTATGAATATCCAGAAAGCCTACATTTAAATGAAACCCAGAGGCAAATTGTTAATCAGCTACAGAAGCTAGAATCTGTGAGGAACAATCAGAATCAATTAGACATCCCAATCACATTTACTGAGGTACAAAAGAAAATTCAAGTCGTAAAATCAAACAAAGCCTGTGGCTTTGATGGCATTAGATCAGAAATGCTTAAACATAGCAGCCCTAAACTAGCAATACTTAAAACTATTCAATCTTGTACTGAAGTCTGGAAAATTCCCTAGGTCTAATGACACCTACAGGTGCAGCTCAAAAAATTAGAATATCGTGAAAAAGTTCAATATTTTTTCTCACTCATTTCAGAAAGTGAAACTCATATATTATATAGATTCATTACACATAGAGTGAAATATTTCAAGCCTTTATTTCTTGTAATTTTGATGATTATGGCTTACAGCTAATGAAAACCCAAATTCAGTGTCTCAGAAAATTTGAATATTTTGCTTTAACATATTTTTAAAGTATCATATTTAATATTTGGTCGCATATCCTTTGCATGCTGCTACTTCCTGAAGTCTGTGACCAATCGACATCAAAAGACTCTCGATATCTTATTTTCAGGTACTGTTACAAGCGATACTATAACCTCTCTGCATTTTAACTGATCTCTATGAGAATTGGGGGGTAAGACTAGATTCAGCTGTAAATTACGCTGGTACAGTATGGAACACATGACTGTCGAAATGGCTGTACGTCATCAAGGGTCTAAGGTATCAAACGAGCCCCAAACCATCACTCTGCGGCCAGATATGGAGTAGATGTGGATGGATCCCTTTAAGGGTTGTTTCTCCTGACTTTTTTCCCCATAGAGTTCTATAGGAAAATGAGTCAGGAGAAATAACCCTTGCAGTGATCCATCCACATCTACTCCATATCTGGCAACAGAGTGATGGTTTGGGGCTCGTTCGATAGCTCAGACCCTTGATGACTTACAGCCATTTAGCCAGCCATGTGTTCCAAACTGTACCAGTGTAATTTACAGCTGAATCTAGTCTCACCCCCCAATTCCCAGAGATCAGTTCAAATGCAGAGAGGTTATAGTATCGCTTGTAACAGTACCTGAAAATAGGATATCGAGTCTTTTGATGTTGATTGGTCACAGACTTCAGGAAGTAACAGCATGCAAAGGATATGCGACCAAATATTAAATATGATACTTTAAAAATATGTTAAAGCAAAATATTCTAATTTTCTGAGACACTGAATTTTGGGTTTCATTAGCTGTAAGCCATAATCATCAAAATTACAAGAAATAAAGGCTTGAAATATTTCACTATGTGTAATGAATCTATATAATATATGAGTTTCACTTTCTGAAATGAGTGAAAAAAAATATTGAACTTTTTCACGATATTCTAATTTTTTGAGCTGCACCTGTTTATATAAAAATGGTGATAGATTGAATATCCAAATAAGCTCTTCTAATTTTGCATGCAGGGCTGAATTAGAAAAACATCCTCTTCCATTAGCCATCAAAAAGAGCTCGCACATTTTTGAAACATCTTGCCATCTCTGATCCTTTGCACCATAAAGCATTCCAATACAATAGCCGCTGCCCAGAGAGTCACCCGTTACATCAGTTCGCCAGGAATAACCAGATCGATAAATTCATCCCAAAGCGCTCAACTAAAACAAATTGACAAAAATTATTTATGGGAAAAATGAAATTGAACATAAATTACAATGCTACAAAACCTTAGCAAGATAATATGAATTGGCAGAATACCTTATAAAAGTTAAAAAGAAGAGTGACCACAACCTAGCCATCGAAACAGGTCGCCCTAAAAAGACATGGCTGGCCAGAGAAAAAAAGACACTGTAAGCACTGCCATTCTGGAGAAATTGAAACTGAAATGCTAAAGAAAATATGGACCGATTCCAAAATAATTTATATCAAAGTTTACTGTTGAAATTCCCACCTTTTCTATTCTGTCAGTTAGATAAGTTAAGAATACTATTAAGGAAACAAACACAATAAACCTGCACAATTTAGTATGAATTGCCATGAAATGAAAGAAAACATTATTTATTTTTGTATTACCCATACTAATGTTTGCAGGTTTTCTGTGTATTTATGTGTATTCTTGGATATGTTTATATAACATTGGAACATTGTATAGTTAACATTATTAACCTTTTATGTTTATTACAAATATCAATATTCTATTGCTTTTGCAACATCGGATTCATTCCTGTCATGCCAATAAAGAACAATTGAAATTGAGAACTGAGAGACAGAGAGAGGGAGGGGGAGAGAGAGCGAGAGAAAGAGAGAGAGACTATTTAATCACAACTGGGATTATGGATAGTGACTCCGATGGATCTGTCCTGTCTCTTCGTAGTCCAATCCTGTCCATTGACTGGCGCAGCCAGTTTTTAATGCCGTCCTCCACCTCAGCCTCAGATCCTCTCTCTATAGCTGGATTCTTGAGAACGGCACCTTAAAATTTATATGACAATCACATATTCAGTGACATACAGTACATACAGCTCCGTCGCATGGGTGGTGCAGGGCCCTTACAAATAGGCTTATAGTTAGACTACCTAGTACAGGGGAGAAAAAAGTTATTTTAATATTTTGGAGATTGTAAATCAATGGAAAAATGTTTTTGATTGGATGACTAGGCTGCTTTCATTGCCTTCGTGGTGAACATCGATGGTGAGTCAATTATTTCCTATTTCAGATTATTAGCCTATGGCATGGATGACATAGCCTATGAGTTGTTTACCAAGCTTTATGAACAGTGTGGTATATTGTACCCAGTTGTTTATCATTGTTTTATCCAATTAAGCTTCAAGAATAGTGCACAGCCTGTATTGTGGGTTTTGTTAAAAAATATCTAATATGAACAGTGCGCAGCTTGCTGACAGCATTGAAAAGTTGTTGAGTGGTTAAGTGGTTTTGATGATGAGACATTATTTCATAGTCTTGTTTTGGTGTGTCAAGTTGCTGGGCCTGAATGATGATCATATTTCACTGGATCAAAATGAGTCGTATTGCACATTACCGGTCTCACAGACTACTACGGTGGCACTAGTGGTCCCCTACCGAAGTGCATAATTTAGTTGTTTAAACACATACTTGTGCTTCGGCCCCTAAAACTGTATTTTAGTATTTATTGTTTTATTTTAAGAATTTCTAAGCCATTACTGATAAAATATCAATATAGAATACTCAAGTGAGTACGTCAGACGTGGGCGGAGTCTGGTTTCGGAAGTAAATTCCCTATGACAGATAGTCTCCGAAGCTCGTTCTATCGGCTATTTCTTGAAATCTGATTTATAGAATGAGCCGAAACGTTCCTGGATTAGCCTGTGTGGTATAAGGATATAGACCATACATCGCATGTTCCAATTTTAATTTTTTTAAGTAATGGATTAATGATTGTAGTTCGGCTTGTAGTCCACTTTAATGGACTACATATCCATTACTGCAACGCACGGGTGGTTCTCGACCAATCAGATATCATCATCTCGTCTGGACATTTTTGGCAGTACTGCCACTGAAGACGAGCTAATGTTAGCTTGCTAAGTTGAGAAGCCCGCCCGACAAGGTCAGAAACTATGCTACGGTTAACCACATAAAACAATTCTAGCTTTTATTCCTTCAAGCTAGCTAGCTAACGTTTAAAATAGGGTTTAAAAAATGTACTGTGTGCTACTGCTGGCTAACGTTAGGCTATATGACAACATTTGGAGACAACACTATGGTTGCTTGTCCAGAGGGAATTATGGGACGTTGAGTTTTTAAACAGTGCCAGTGCTGGTATATTCACAAAAAAATACTAAAACGTAAAATATACTCGAAGCTGGTCCAGAAAAACGATATATTTTGCAAATGGGCGTTATATTGAACAATCCAGGAAATTGACGGTAAGACATAATCACTAGAAATGGTTTAAAAGTACGTTTTAGTTCACGTCTATAGTCAGAATGCATGGGGAAGTTACTTCCGAAACCAGTGTGACCTAGTCACTTGAGTACTCTATAGGTACAGTTATTGCCAATCAGGAGCTTTATTCCAAGGTAGGTAAATAACACAATTTATTTTCAGGTTGACAAATAATAATGAAATGTAAAATAGTATAATATTAATTAAATATTTATCTTTCAGGAATGGCTCTTAATTACGATGATATTGTTTTATGATTTCTTTAAATACTATAATAAAAATGTTATATAAGTACAATATATTCATGTTACTCACACACAACTATGTCTTTCAGGGTAGTCTTTTGGATTCCCCTCTTTTTTCCTCGGCCACACCAATTTAATTCAGTGGCCAGAAGAGGGGAAAACACCCGACTGCAGACACGCCAAACGGTTTTTTTGATGGTTTTACCCCCTGAGGATGACAGCTTTGATATCTGAAAGACAATAAGACATTACTTGCAAGAGCACAATAATTTATTAAAACAATTTTATGACTTATAAACTGTAATTATAGTTAAAATACAGAGGAATGTACACTTACAAGGATATTTTTCAGCTCCTTCTCAGATGCAAGCCTTGCCTCAAGAGAGTCGAGTTCATCTAAAGAGTGTAAGGGAAATGTTTCCTCCTCACACTCATGAGGCAAAGGCTCATGTTCAGCTCCTTGTGCCAGGCTCTGCACAACTGTTGTGAGGTACTGGACTTGGACCTTTAATTGGGTCAGCTCTTCCAGAATCATTCTCTCAGCACCTGTTACACAAAGGCACCGTGTTCATTCTTCTAGGTTTCCTAAGTATTTCACAGCAGAAATGAAACCCACAGGCCGCCGCCGCGGTGGTGTAGCGGTAAAAGCACCGACTTTCAGTCGGTGCAGTTGCACACCGAGGATCAGGGGTTTGCGCCCGTGGTCCTGCCAGATCCCAGTATGGCCGGTGCCATGAGGGAGTGACAATTGACGGCCGCACACAAGCAGCCGCGGGCGAGTTCGAATCACGGTCAGGAGCAAGAAGTCGCACCCTGAAGAGGACGTGGCGCCCTCCTTCCTATTACCGGCTGATGGGGTTGTGTAGCGGCAAATTCTCAAGCGGTTGCTACACAGGGGGAATTGACTAACATAGGGTACAATTGGCTACTAAATTGGGAAAAAATAAATAAAAAATAAAACCCATACGGTGTCTCAGTGGCGTAACCTGTAGAGCACTACCCACAAGCTCATTGCGAGCCGCAACATCGGCAGTCCAACCACGCAACCTTTGTCACACATATCTCACCCTCTCTCGCTCTCCATTCTCCCTGTCTCTCTAGACTGTGCTGGCCCATAAAGCTGAAAAAGTATTTTAAAAAAAGAAAAGAAACATACGTGAGCAGCAAAGAGGGATGCACCTCACAGGGGTCGGGGTCACTCCAACTACAGCCATGTGCTCTGCAAAGAGACGTATTTAGTTGTCGAACAGAGACCATTTGTGTAACTGTATATGGTTCTTTTTCGGTGTACATAGCTTACCTTGTTGCACTGGCTGCGAGAGTTCAGGTGTGTCCTCCACAAGTAGGCATTGCGCACTGGGTCCACTGCCACGCGAAGCCACTGGTCTCTGGGTCACTCCAACTGCAGCTGTGGGCTCTGCAAAGAGAAGTATTTAGTTGTCGAACAGAGACTGTGTAACTCTATGGTTATTTTTCGGTGTACATAGCTTACGCTGCACTGGCTGCGAGAGGTCAGGTGTGTCCTCCACAAGTAGGTGTTGTGTGTGAGGTCCAATTCCTACTGGAAGTACTGGCCCCACGACCAGTGGTGCCCCCAGAAAGTTTTCATCGGGATGGCCAGATGGGGCCACTGAAAATCTTGGGGTGGCACACCAAAACCAAAAGCCATAACTGAATTTCAGGAATTCTATTATGTTGTTGTAGTATATAGGCTAGTTGAAAACTATGTCAATATGAGAGTTAAGGAATCACATACTGATATAAACATCGAACAAAAAGTTCGGAAATTTGTGTTTGGTAGATTATTTCTCTGTTGTAACAATGCTTCTTGGCAATACATTTTATACCGTTGGAAAGCCTGTTTATTTCCCTTTTAAATGGTGCCCCATTTGTAAGGAACATGCATTTGTGGGATGAGCAGCACAGCTGAGTATGTGGGTTGCGCCCATGTAAAATTTGCCAAATCTTCTCTGCCAATGCCAAACAGCTTACACCTGCACTGGAACCTGAACATGTGGAGGAACGTTATGTTCAGCGATGAGTCCAGATTCTGCCTACGGAAGTTGGATCGTAGGGTCAAAGTGTTGAGAAGACGGGGAGAACGATATGCTGATTGCTGCACCGATAGAGTAACACCTTTTGGTGGAGGCAGTGTGATGGTGTGGGGCGGCATCTCCATCACTGGAAAAACGAGGCTTGTCATCATTGGAGGCAATCTCAATGCAGAGAGATATCGAGATGAGATTCTGCAACCAGTGGCAATCCCATATCTCCACAGTCTGGGACCGAACTCCATCCTCCAAGATGACAATGCTCGCCCCCACAGAGCGGGGTTTATCAGAATTTGGGAGTAGAGAGAATGGAATGGCCTGCCAACCGTCCTGACCTCAACCCAATTGAACACTTGTGGGATCAGCTTGGGCGTGCTGTTCATGCTAGAGTGACCAACACAACCACGTTGGCTGACTTGCGACAAATCCTGGTTGAAGAGTGGAATGCCAGCGAGGAGGAGGTGCCAGGCTGTTGTGGCTGTGTATGGTTCTTCCACACGCTACTGAGGCTCCTGACTGTTTGTTAAATTAATAAATTGTAAAATTGCCAATATGTCTTGTTTCTTCCTTGTTACTGATAGACTTCAATCATCCAATCCACCAAACAAGAGTCACTAGCAACAGCAGAATAAGCTGTTTGGCATTGGCAGAGAAGATTTGGCAAATTTTACATGGGCGCAACCCACATACTCAGCTGTGCTGCTCATCCCACAAATGCATGTTCCTTACAAATTAGGCACCATTTAAAAGGGAAATAAACAGGCTTTCCAACGGTATAAAATTAATTGCCAAGAAGCATTGTTACAACAGAAATAATCTACCAAACACAAATTTCCGAACTTTTTGTTCGATGTTTACTTTGGTTTCTTATTTTACAGTTAATGTTACTAATTATCTGATGTGCACAGACTAATACCAGTACAGTTAACATTTTGAGTTCCACAACAATTCTGTTTTAATGTGTTATGTATCTGTATATACATGTTAGGCGATTCATTGTTCTTCAAATAGGCTAGTAGTTGTCCTTTTCCTTAAAAAGACAAATATACAGCTTTAATTTGAAGGAGTAGCTACATTGATTGTAAGGAACAAAACATTTACTGGGAACAAGCCTACTCGAGTTTAAAAACACCACACAGATGTCCAAAAATTAAACACAAAACAAAAAAGCATAATCATGGACAACAATATAGATTTTATTATAACCTACTCACAACCTATTCATATCCCTGCTTATTAGGCTACATTCTTCTCAGCCCGTTTCATCCACAGTTATCATCGGTTAAACTATGTGTAGCCTCAGGTTTTTATTTTGTTTTTTTTAAAGGGTTTCTGCGTTGTTATGGTTTTGAAAGCTCCGTGCTATGATGGCTATGATGCAGCTTTGGCAAAAACTGGTATGCAGTAACAGCATAGCCTTTTTCTTTTATTTATTTATTTATTTTGAAAGAGGGCATTTCGATATAATTGCTGACTTAGTGGTGAAAGTCCCGCCGTGGTGATTGATTTACTTTAACATCTTTCCGAGAATGTAAACAAGTCATCCATTTTCACGGTAAGAAGAAATTTTATGACAACGTTACCTCTATTTCGCTAGCTTAGCCTACTTGAACAGTTACAACCTGCCTGAGAAGAGTAGCCTACCCATTGAAAGCTGATTGCTTTTTCTTTGTCTCACCGTTTGTTTGGAATCTACACGCATACAACGATGAAAAATTATCATTCTTTGGATGCCCACAATTTTTTTGTTAGTGGATAATAATATTTTGCACTTATAATACTGTAACGTTATAGCACTCCTACTTATCCACATTCCACTACAAGCCATTTGCACATGGTCAAAATGTTTTAGCGTTTCTTACAGCAATATTAGTTAGCCATAAATTGACAATTGGATAACTTATTTGACTTAGGCTACCTGTGAAACAATGCCTGCTGCACACACAGTCAAGCCGGAAAGTCTGCCCACCCCTTTTACCTTCTCCACGTTTTATTACATTACAGACATATTCTACAATAGATTGAGTTCATTTTTTGTCTCAGAATTATACACACAATAGCCCATAATGACAAAGTGAAAACATGTTTTTAGAAATTTTTGCAAATGTATTAAAAATCAAAAACTGAAATTTCTCATTTACATAAGTATTCATACCCTTTGCTTTAACATATTTTTAAAGTATCATATTTAATATTTAAGGCATACAGCCTTCATACGGTCTGTAGAGAAAAGAATAGGTAATGCTATGTCAGGAGCTACTAGGTATTATTCTGTGTGTCCTCAATCAGCCTCCAATTCATCATCAAAGGAATAGGTTCAGACTGTACACTGCTAAGATATCACTGATTTGAGTTTTGGTTTTCTTGTTTATAATCTTGGGAGATAGTTGTTCATGATCACAAATGTAGACTGGACTGTCCTCCTCCAGAGGAATTACATATGTTAATCATTTAGTTGAGTATTCCCGTTTAATGTGTGCAGTCTTTTATGAATATTGAGATAATGTTAGTGCCGTAATCTTACGTGGTTTTGATGACCGTGGCAAAGGCCTGAGTTTTTTTTTCTTTTTTGGAGGTGACTTTTTCAGAGGGGGCTTCTCAATGTGTTTCTTCATCATCATCATCATCATCAGATGTCAGTTTCACAGGCCTATCAAGTAGCAAATGTTATAGAGAATATTAGTTTTGATACAATTTATTTACAAATAAATTATGTGAACGCAGCCATTTAAAGGTCCTCTTTCGTATCCTCTTTCCAAGGGCAGGTTCTCCATCAATTTGAAGGTTAGAATTGAAGCATGCCTCATCCCATCTCCCAATTACCTTTTCATAAGTGTCTAACAACAATGCCAACAAAAACAACAAAACAAAAATTATTAAATAAGTAGCTTAAAAGTATAATTATCCATTAATATGGAAAAACATACTAATGTTTGCCTAACCTGCTTCAAATATTGGCCGTGCACAGTACAGTTTCCATCCATTGTCAGGATTTGGACCATCATTTGCTTGAATTGCCTTCATTATTCGGGTTTTCCCTTTATATGGTGGCCACCAGCACAAACCATCATTGTACCAGTTTTTTGGAACAGGGCTGGTCTTTTGTTTCTCATCAAAAACAACTATTAAGAACATTTTACCCTATAATAATTGATGTTGTCAATGATGTTGATAAAACAATGGAATCAGATAATATGCACAAACACAAAATAATGAACTATAGCAGCAACCAGAAATTTAAGGGTCTACGCACACGACCGCAGTTGGTCCAAAATGGCTGCGCCCTAGTGCAAAAAAAGCTAACTTTAACTAAAATCTCATTTAACGCAAAAAGCTAACGAACCAGAGCCACTTTACCGAATGCTTCATGTCCCCTTTAAAATATAATTTTAATTTGGATGGAGGAATTGCCACACCACGAGGCACAGACTTTGTTCTCTACCAATTCAAACTAAAAAGTGCAGTGCTTTTGATAAATCAGATACTAAATGTATTCCTAAATCTTTTGATGACAGAGAATCGTAAAGGAAAAAAAAAGAAAAACACAATTCACAATTCTCAACATGGCCCTCAGTAGATTGAGTTTGACACCACTGGTAGACTTTACAATGATGAAAGCGATTTCTCAAACCAGTAACGTTATTCTGAATCTGTAATCTTCCACAATAGGCTAACGTTAAGTTTATCCTTTCTATTCTACACGAATTAAAGTGATAGCACACGTAATTCAAACTAGATAATGCATGTGTTTAAATTAGCTACCATTATCTGTCATCTCTGCTTACGGTACATTTGGACCGATAAATTAACGTTAAATTAGGCTACGTTGACTAACGTTGGCTTTACGTTCCTTCGTTGAACGTCAGTTGAGTTGACTTCACCTGTAATAAGGACATTAAGATTGTTATTTGACACTCACACTAACGTTCCTCTAAATCAGACAAAGTAGCCTAATAATGTCGCCAAACATAAAGGCTATTTTAAAGCCATTTTTAATAGCTTTAACTTACATACCTTAATGGTTACGGAGCCGGAGGTAATGGGACGCTAGCTGGATGCGTTTTACCGACGTTAAATAGACGGCGACGTTCGATCCACAGACGACGCTTCCTCTTTATTTCTTCTTCTACGATTTCCGGCTGTTTAGACGTTTCGAGGCGTATTACTGCCCTCCGTTGGTCGATTAAATGACAGAACGATAGAAAAAGGATAAATTATGATAGAAAAAAACTGGATAGATCCTCAATTTAGGCTACCGTATATCCGTAAAAATCCAGAACTTTCTTTTCAATTAGTTGCTGATTATTTTTGCCTCGACCAAGGAAAAAGGAATTTTTAAATGAAGAAACTCCTAATTCTGAAACACCTTTGAATAATATCTTCCTCTTTTTAAAATATTTCCTACATGTTCTTATTATAATGCTCAAGTGTCTCAGGCAGCCTACCACAGTCACATAGCCCATCTGGATGTTTCCCTAACCTCTTTAAACATAGGTTTAGCCCACAGTGGCCCAATCTTAACTTGTCACGTTAACTGTAGGCTAATGATCCTTCCGTGTGACATAAAGAGACTTTAATGTTGACAGATTGTTGAATTGAAAAGTAAAATATCCCTCTTTTGTAATTTTTCCACTTCTCCTGCCATGCCTTTTTAATTTCCTGTTTGATTATACTTTGATTATTCGGCCCTGCCAAGACGTGCCATAAAATTCTACCTCTCTCCCTAAAGAAGACTTTGCAGAGGAATCAACTTTTTAATTCCCCGCAACCCCAGCATGTCCAGGAATCCACAATAGCCCCACCCCACAGCCAAGTTTCTGTAGTCTAAATAAACACGTCAGAATCTTGTTCACTAAATCTGGATGAGCCACATAAATTCAAGTTGTGCCACATACATTTCAAATCCAGCCTTTCCACTTTCTGTATTTTTTTGTGTAAATCTTCAAATGCGATCAATCCCCATGTCTATCATATCCTTCAACTGAGGTCTGTCTCAGGATCAGGAGTAACCAGAATGGGGTAGCTGGCCAGCAAGAATGATCTATAATTGTTTCATCACAGACTTCTAGTTTCCCAGCCCCATTCACAAACACTTCACAGAAGATTGCCCTTTTTTATTGTTATTACTAAATTCTCAAATTTCTTGAAGATGGCACCTAGCTGGGAAGTCTCTAACTCCTGCTCCATACAAATTAATCAGCAATCTCTCTTTGCACATTGTCATATGTGTTTTCAAATACACCTACCACCGATTCTCTATTGACAATCGCCTTTCTGATGTCAAGATTCAACACAGCTATACTGTTAGTAACCACTCGTTCCATTATCTTACAAATCACCAATGTTAATTCTATTGGCTGATAAGAGCTTGGACTTGATGGATCCTTACCAGGTTTTATACTAGAATTATCACAACATGTTTTCAGTCCACTGGCAATTTACCCTCTTCTCAGATTACATGAAACAAGGCTAGAATCTCCTCTAACACAATATCATCAAGATACTTGAGTAATAGCACAACCCATCCCTCCCAGGAGTTGTGTTAGCCCCAGCTTGTATTGCATCACTTACTTTTTTCAGGGTAAAAATTTATATATTAAAAGAATCACTGTCTCCATACTCCTTCCAAATTTCCACTTCTCCTTGTCAAAGATCTCAGTCCTCCTCCTGATCTTGTCATATCCTAGATTCTTTAAACCTTGCACTCGATGAAATTCTTTCACACACATATCCACCTTTTCTTTGTTAACAACTGCCTCAATTTCACCATCAAGCAAAACCGGCATTATAATATACCAGACATACTCCGCACAGTAAACCACAGCTGGTTCACAGAGGAATCAAGATAGTGTTCTGCAAAATCAACTCCAACAATATCTCTTTGCTTCTTTAATAATGTTCCTCGCCACTGCTCTCAACATTTTTTACTCAACTGCATAGCACTGCATTGGAAATGTCCTCCTGTAAGCTTTGTTACTGTTCCTTACAGTTGTATCACATTGTCTATTCCACCAGGGAACAATTATTTGGGCCTTAAGACTCTCCCTCAAAGGAATAGCAATTAGTGCATAAGGATTCATTCCAATGGAACCCTCACTGTATACCTCTCCGACTGAAGCTAGAGTCTTCTCATTCAAGTCTGTCATGGATCTGACCTTTCTTCCCTTATCTCTACGTCGCTTTATTCGTTTTTATCGTTTACCGGTAATCTATCGGATTTTCCTGTGTTCCGTCACGGGTTTTGCTTTCACCTTGTCATTAGTGAGTTCACCTGGCAGTTATTTCCGCTCACTATTTATACCCCGCTTCCGGCCTCTCTCGTTGCTTCCATGTTATTTCACATGACATTCGAGCCGGTAAAAAAGGGTATAGGAAGTTGTATTGCTATCGACCGCTTTGATTAGCAACGCGGGACTTGTTAGCAGTACAACCTTAGAAAGAAAGCAGTTTTAGTTTATACGCTCTTATTTCAGAGCAGAGGTTTCGTTTTCTTTTGTTTCTCTACTCTACCTACGAGTGTCTCACCCAAAGTTTTTGGGGTCTTTTCAGTTCGCTGTTTTTTGTTGTTTCACTCCACATACGGGAGTTAGATAAGCGTTATTGCTTATTCCTTTGTTTTGCTCGATTAGCGAGCTCCTCGTTTATATTGCGAGGTTTGTTGTTCTTTCATTTTTAGTTGTTTCTCCGCTACGGATTATTGTCCGTTTCTAGTGGTGTTCTTAAGAACACTTTAAGATTGCCCAACTACTTGCATTTGGATCCCCAACATTCCCATCTCTGTTTCTAACAGAGATCCCTCATAAAGTCTTTCCAACAAGCCATGGAAAACCTAAATCTACTAGGTTGCTTCTGTACTATCACTATTGTAATCAATTCGGTGCTGTGGTGCTGCTCCCAAGGCTTAACTGTTGTTGATAACCCATTCAGGAGGAACAACGGTGGAAAATTAAGGGCTTTTATGCCCTCCTGTTGCAATTTGGTTTGGGCTCCAATGAAGCCCATCAAGCTGAAGGCAATATCAAGTGTGCAGGCAGAGAATAAAACTTCTGCACTTGATCTTAGCCAAAAGGCAGAGAAGCAGTTTTCCTTATGGGGCCATGAAAACACACCAGATAAACAAAAACAACATCTTTTGACACGAGGGGGACATACGAAGCAGAATTACTGAGTTAGCTTTGGATTTGTGAGTAAATTCAAAGTAAAGACATAATAGGAACGTGAAAGTACGTCCGAAACATTTTAATCTCAAGTCCTCTTAAAATGATCACCCTCTGGCACCCTCTGGCTGAGTTAACCTTTCCACTAAAATGTTTGAAGACACAACAGCCACTATTAGCTGCAGTGCAGTACATATGAAGTATGTCTAAAAGGTATCATCATGCACTATTGATCTATATCAGACATATAGAAAACAATATAAATATCTTTCATGGCCTATACAGGTGCAGCTCAAAAAATTAGAATATCGTGAAAAAGTTCAATATTTTTTGTCACTCATTTCAGAAAGTGAAACTCATATATTATATAGATTCATTACGCATAGAGTGAAATATTTCAAGCCTTTATTTCTTGTAATTTTGATGATTATGGCTTACAGCTAATGAAAACCCAAATTCAGTGTCTCAGAAAATTAGAATATTGTGAAAAAGTTCAATATTGGAAACTCATGGTGTCACACTCTAATCAGCTAATTAACTCAAAACACCTGCAAAGGTTTCCTGAGCCTTTAAATGGTCTCTCAGTATGGTTCAGTAGGCTACACAATCATGGGGAAGACTGCTGACTTGACAGATGTCCAGAAGACAGTCATTGACACCCTCCACAAGGAGGGTAAGCCACAAAAGGTCATTGCTAAAATAGCTGGTTGTTCACAGAGTGCTGTATCCAAGCATATTCATAGAAAGTTGAGTGGAAGGAAAAAGTGTGGTAGGAAAAGGTGCACAAGCAACAGGGATAACCGCAGCCTTGAGAGGATTGTCAAGCAAAATCCATTCAAGAATTTGGGGGAGCTTCACAAGGAGTTGGCTGAGGCTGGAGTCAGTGCATCAAGAGCCACCATGCACAGACGAATCCAGGACATGGGCTACAAATGTCGCATTCCTCGTGTCAAGCCACTCCTGAACCAGAGACAACGTCAGAGGCGTCTTACCTGGGCTAAGGAGAAAAAGAACTGGACTGTTGCTCAGTGGTCCAAAGTCCTCTTTTCAGATGAAAGTAAATTTTGCATTTCATTTGGAAATCAAGGTCCCAGAGTCTGGAGGTAGAGTGGAGAGGCACAGAATCCACGTTGCTTGAAGTCCAGTGTGAAGTTTCCACAGTCAGTGATGATTTGGGGTGCCATGTCATCTGCTGGTGTTGGTCCACTGTGTTTTCTGAAGTCCACAGTCAACGCAGCCATCTACCAGGAAATTTTAGAGCACTTCATGCTTCCTTCTGCTGACAAGCTTTATGGAGATGCTGATTTCATTTTCCAGCAGGACTTGGCACCTGCCCACACTGCTAAAAGTACCAAAAGCTGGTTCAATGACCATGGTATTACTGTGCTTGATTGGCTAGCAAACTCGCCTGACCTGAACCCCATAGAGAATCTATAGGGTATTGTCAAGAGGAGACACCAGACCCAACAATGCAGACGACCTGAAGGCCGCTATCAAAGCAACCTGGGCTTCCATTACACCTCAGCAGTGCCACAGGCTGATCGCCTCCATGCCACGCCGCATTGATGCAGTAATTCATGCAAAAGGAGCCCCAACCAAGTATTGAGTGCATAGAAATGAACATACTTTTCAGAAGGCTGACATTTCTGTTTAAAATATCCTTTTTTATTGATCTTATGTAATATTCTAATTTTCTGAGACACTGAATTTGGGTTTTCATTAGCTGTAAGCCATAATCATCAAAATTACAAGAAATAAAGGCTTGAAATATTTCACTCTATGTGTAATGAATCTATATACTATATGAGTTTCACTTTCTGACATGAGTGACAAAAAATATAGAACTTTTTCACGATATTCAAATTTTTTGATCTGCACCTGTATGTGAGAACCCCTGAGCCTCATTGGAAGTACCTGGTGTATTGCTCGGCCTTCATTGTATTCTGTTATGGATGGTGTGTGGAACTGTGGAAATATTACACCAAGACCATGCAGAAGGATACAGAGACCTATACTCCTGACCAAATATCTCACTCATTTGAAAAATTTCTACCCTCCAAACCAGGAGCTGGAGGTAATTTAATGCTTGCATAATACATGTATCGAGTGAATTTACAGTGTTAAAACTTAATTTTAATGAACTGGCTAAATGTAAACAAGGGTAGGCCACAACATGTATCATGTAAAATAAACAAAAATGTCTTCCTTTTATTTATTTTTAAATCAGAAAGAAAAATGCAAATGAAAAGGAGAAAATGGCGCCACAAATTGGTAATGGACCTATAATAACATTAATTCTGGAATGTCCCATGACTTAAATTCAGCTAATCACCTGCTTTATGTTAAAAACGCTTCCCGAAGCAACAAAACCTACTGTTCATCTTGTGCAATGACGTCCTGTAAGCCGATGCTGCCGTAAGCAAGCAGGAGTGAAAACACAGGCTTTCCCTTGAGCAAGAGTAATCTCAAATCGACGAGGTAAGATCTGCAACACCTGAACGCTGCCAAAGCACAGGCATATGTACTCTACTTCTGTCATAGAGCTTTATATTTTGTATATTTGCAATTTCAACGGTACTAAAACCTGACTCATTACATACGTGTGCCTTCCAGTTTGCCTGCAAATAAACTACAGTCATACAACAGTATTTTTGTGGTTGTAAAAATATTCAAGAACAAGGTAAGTAAAAAATTATTTGAATTCAATACATACATGACTGGTTAACTGTGAGCAGTAATTTATATTCTTATAGGTGGAATTACTATCTGAATCAAACCTTTTTGCTCAGTATAGGGTCTTTGAGCAATGGTTGTGACCAGATGAATGAGGTCATGATGATGGCTATCTATCAGTTTGTAGTTCAATAAAGCCTATATATATTACTGGACTGCCATTAGCAATGGTGTGTGTCTGGAACATACATTTCTGTCATATACTTATCGTATATGAACTAAACAATTTGTTAGGGCATTGCTGTTAAAAACATTTACATCTTGAGAGAACTGTGTAAAAAAATATTTTGATAAACAATATTCAGATATCAATGAATTCATATAATTGGATCTTGGTCATTAATGCGATGTTATGAGAAATCTTTGCATTTTGGACTTGTATTGGCGATAATAATATCAGTGTAATTAGTGTGTGCAAATTAACTAAATATTGTTACAAAATGGTAACATCCATCTACGAGATCTGAAGCAATGTCATTAATGGTCTTGTCATTGTTAATATGGCAATATGCTCCCTTGTGTACTGTGATATGTCTCCTAGTATCAAGGAGGAAGATTATACAGACTTCTTTGATTATTGCAATAACCAATGAGAAAGGATAGGGAAGGGTTGAGGGAATGAGTGGGGGGATCAGTCACAGTCAAAGGGTGGGTGAGTTTAGAGGAAGGGAGTAAGTTTAGAGATTTAGAAATAAGTTTCACAAATGTCATTCCCTTTCAATAAATAAATAAAATTTTAGTTATTTTTTCTTCTGTGTGGGGTCTGGGCATATCTGCACCTTCATGCACGTGGCAACTGTGAAGAGTCACGTGTATGTGGATCTGAAAATGTGGATATTCGGGTCTATTCGGTTGAAATTTGCAGGAATGGGTGTGCACGTGTATGCTGGTGAGCAATTCCATAAGTGAGAGCTATGCTGTCTCTGACATGCTTTTTCAATGAAAGAACAGAAAAAAACAAGATAAGAAAAAAAGGCAGGGCTAGGGGTTAGTCAGTGACAGTTCATTTCTCATAAACCTTCACTATTCATAAACCACATTATGCCTAAAATAGCGACGAATGCCATAGTAATTTAAAACATATTAACACAATGCAGGTTTAGCTTTGAATTCTTCATTACTTACCACAGGGTTAGTTTTAGTGGCCATGTGTCCACACGTTCACCAAATAGGAGCCTATTTGTATTCACCTCAGTAATAATACTTTAATTACCTCTTTTTATGTAATTGTTTTGAATATAGCAATAAGCACAATGTGAACATGGGACTTTCATTGTTCATGACATATATATATGACAGAATATGTTCATAATTTACTATTGTGATTAACCAGGGTGCTAGCACTATATAAAAACACATATACTTATGTAAAGTATATATCTATCATCAATTTAAATGACTGGATATTTTTTGATGAGGCAGTTCAGGCTAAATCACATTTTCATGGGGTTGAATAGTCCTGTCCTACCACAGCTGGGAGTGGAATGCTGGCATATCTATATGTGGGTGGAACCTTTTGACCCCTCATGGCTGTTGTTCTGATCCTGTGGCTTAACAGCTGTTGGTAACCCTTTCAGGAGGAACACCAGTGGAAAATGAAGGCCTTTTATGCCCTCCTGTTGACCCTGCTCCTGCCACTTGTCAGCGGTCAGGTGTTCCACTGGGGCCCCTGCCCAGAGCCATCTGTCCAGCTGAACTTTGACATCCATAAGGTACTCCATCTATCTACTGGCAGTTATAGATATTACAAAATACTCACTTCTGTAAGTGTTTATATATTTTTTTGTTTGGGTGGAGAGATGAAAAAGCAGAGTTTCTCTTTGAGACAATTGTGGGAAACAGGGAAGACAAATATTAAATGGTGTCAGCAGTAATCTGTAAACATTACAAACAGCACTAGTGTAGCAGTAAGGTGGAGGACAAAATATCAAAATGCTTTAATTAAACTACAGTGACAAGTTGTTGGAGGATATAAGAAAAAGCAAATGCTTACAGACCTGTTTGATATACTAGCGCAAGGAGCTTTGTCAAGGTTACAGTTCTTTGTGGCAATGCACAGGGATCAACAGACTCTCTGTTAAATTATATAAAACCTTCTGATCGCAGGTTTTCAAGGAGAGCATGACTGCTAAAGAGCGGGGCAATTCTGATTCTATGTAACAAGCAACTGCTGAGCCCTATGTGTTCAGACTAGAAGATTCTATCAAAAGCCTTGTCAAACCTTTTGAGAAAGGTGATGACTTGCATTGTGTACACTAAACAAACATAACTTTCTCCAGTTTTAATTAATTGTTAAATTGCAAAATAAATTCAATCCAATCGGTATGCAGTGTACCAGGCAGATACTGTTTCATTTGTTCGCTCAAAGACATGCTTTTCATAGCATTTAAACATCCGTCCATGTTCACTTTCCTTCCTCTGACTCCCCATATTAGATCAACTAAATGTTTTATAACCATCTCAATTAGAAAACATGTGATTAGTCACTTGACTGTGTCGTTGGAGTGCCTCTGGGGACCCCTGGGAGATAAACATTGAAATGTATGTTTAAATCCCTGCAGGTCACATGGTGGAAACAAACTGGTGGCCCTGATCATATAATATGTATTAATGTATTATATATAATAATAAATTGTAATAACCCTGTACAATTTTGCTTTATATATTTGTTCCTGCTCCCTGCAGTACCTTGGAACGTGGTTTGAGATTGAGAAGTTGCCGGCGTCATTTGAGAAGGGAAAGTGCATTGATGCAAACTACGCTTTAAGAGCAGATGGGTCTATCAAAATAAAAAACTCAGAGTTCCGGTGAGTTTTACCTGTGCTGCACAGTGATAGTCAAACAAAACATCATTATCGGTGCTGTTTATCATCTGTTTTCCTTTGTGGGTAACCATACCCCAAGTCCTTTTGATTTTAGGCACTCTCTAAACTATGGGTGGTTACTCTTGAGCCACAAGGGTTTCCTGGTGCTTGTTTTCACCTAACAATAAGAAACCAGTTTAGAAACAAGAAAGCTGGTGAGGTGTGCGATCAACTGTTTTCATTTATCAGTTAAGTGCTGAGCAACAGTGAAATTTAGAAGACCCTATGGCTAAACTACCTTTACTCGAGGTTACAACTGTGGTCACCAAGGGTTTGAACCGACAAGCTTCTGATGTTGACTTGGGAGGTCATTCCTAGGCTGTGTACACACAGAATTCTCTATGGGCATGCAATGATAAGTGGTGACTGCGTTTTATATGACCAATAACTCTCCTTGTGATTATTCACCTTTTCTTGGTGGCTATGTCTACCAATGCTAATCTACCCTTAGGAGAGGAAAGATGAAGTCAATTGAAGGGACAGCTATTGTGCAAGACCCCAGACAGCCAGCCAAGCTGGGAGTCAGCTTCTCTTACTGTGAGTACTGTGGCGAAATGAGAGCAATCAGCTTCTCTTACTATGAGCTTTGTGGGACGGTGAGTAAGATGTACTGTGAGGATTTTCCATAATGGTTGCCTAGTTATCTGCTACTATTTACATTGTTGACATTATTTGCGTATTACTCAGTTATTACAGCTGGAATCTGAAGAAATTCCGATTATGAACCTTGATAAAATTTACAAGCGCTGTGAGCAAACTTGCATTTGAACCAGTGATTGTCGTTTCAGTTTCCTTATCCAATGCGCCACTCTAATTTGAGCAGAACTGAACCCACCAGACGCGCAAAAGCACAGACGCTTACTGATTTTTCGGAGCGCATTCTGTGAACGACAGAGACGCGCTATACAAACAAACAATCTACATTCCGGATTTGTGAGCTTCGCTTAATAATGGTTAAGTAAATACTGCTATTACATATGTCTTACTGCTTAAAGGCTAAATTTAGCAATTTAAAGCTAAATGTAGCAAACAAGACAATGCCTGCTTTATAAAGTTCACTTTTATTTATTTGGGACAGTAATCAACATGTTCTAAACATTTAATTATAGCAGAATTAGCAGCTATTCTGTAGTACCTTAAATTGATACAGTGATATCAGCACAATAAAAACAGAAGTAAGCATAGTCTTAATTAATTGAACAAATATGTATACTATAATAAAGAAAAAGCATTATAAAAACGGGAATAACTGGTTATATGCAAAATGTATGACTTGATTAAACTTAATTCATCCCACAATGGTGATTGTCTCTGTTTCCTTTTTCATTAGGGCCTATATTAAAATAATTAATAACAATAGTAAAACTATTAGTAGGTTGAAAAACATGTGGTGATATGATGCAGATATTGTGCATATACAATGTATTTCTATGAGATTGCGCATGCGGACGCCCAGAAAATTCCACCCAGTGCGGAAAAATCCGCTCCACGTCCGCGAGCCGTCCGCCCGCCAGCCGTGCGCATGCGGCTGGTGAGAAACGCGGCAATTCGTTAACATTGGAGCGGAAGTGAAGCGCAACAGATGCGCATGTGCGTGCACGTCTGGTGGGTTTGGGGCGTAACTCCCTGTAATTTCACCATTTGGGATCTACCTCACATGAGTAAGGGAGATAATGAAGTAAGGAACAGAGAACAGACCCTAGACTGCCAAATGGAATTACCGTCAGTAGGAGTAAACTTCACATGACTTCTTCCCTCATTCTCTCTCTCTCTCTCTTTCTCTCTCTCTCTATCTTTTTCTCTCTCCTCTCTCTCCCTCCCTCCCTCCCTCCCTCTCTCATTTCTCTATCTGTGTGTCCCTGTGGAGCAGTTACCCCATACAGCCCCTACTGGATCCTGTACACTGACTATGTGAACTCGGCACTGGTCTACTCCTGTACTGATGTTCTTAGGCTGTTCCATGTCGACTTTGCCTGGATCCTCGGGCGCGAACGCTCACTGCCTGTGATGACCATCAACAGTGGCAAGATCATGTTCATCAGCAACAACATCGATGTCAGCAAAATGATCGCCACGGACCAGCAAGGCTGTGACAAGGAGCAGTAGACTAAATGACGTGACGGGAATGAAGTTCAGCATTTTTGTCCGAATACACGTGTTTTGAATCAGGGCTGTCTGCATAGTTGTCATACATTTGTTTTGTTTTTTTAACTGAAGGGAAGGTCTGACTTTAGCTCTTTATACATAAAGTCATTATAACCAAGACAGGATAATGAGGATAATGAGAATTTTGAAGTGTTGAGTCTCATTAAAGTGAAGAACATGGCTGTTCTGATTTTGCGATGATAAAATAAAAAATCCCTGTTGCCTCTGAAAGTATTTTCTCACAATATAACTGTGACTCTTTTAATCATGCTTTAAAATAGTCTAGTCTTAAACTGAAAATGTGTACTGGGTATTAACTACATTTTCTAAAGAGAAAACAGTTTGATGATTTAATTATAGTTACCAAAAGTTAATTATTGCAGCTAGTCAATTTTAATCAATTCATTGTCGCTAAATATCATGAGGTTACTAACATACCTAGAAATTAAAGTAGATTCTGATGCAATAGTCACAAGGTCACTTTGGATGTGCAGGCTGTCTCAATAGGGTAAGTGTACATGTGGTGGTATACTGCCACCACATGGTTTTATCTAGAACAGCAGGTTTATCGTTGTCGTTTGAAACAAAGTAAGGGTGCGTCCCAATACTCACAAAATGCACCCTCTTTTCCTCCTCTACCACCTCCTCTCCTCCATGCCCAGGAAACGGATTTTTGTGTTTTAATCTAATGTTGCTGATTACATCTTGATTACGTATTAATGGTTAAATATTAATTAATGTCTCGACACAAACCGCAATGTCAGGTACATTGTATACTGTACATGCAAATACTTGTCCTCGAAACATTCAGGTAGTTTTTCATACTTTCGGGTAGGAGAGGAGTGGTAGTGGGGGAGTGGAGGAAAAGATTGGGGAGTGAAGAATATTGGGACGCACCCCAAGACTTTGTGTTAAAGGCCCGCACGCAATGGCATTCTCTTCCTGGTTTTAGTATCTGAAACAGCCACAAAATGTTAGCAGTAGTGATGTAGCTTTTGTGAAAAAGTCCCAAACCCCGGCCACTGTCTGTATACATTCGGATTGTGACTCCTGACAAATTATTAAAAAACATACGTGATATCATGTGGGAAATCATTTTACCAAGAACTTGGAAAAATCGCATTTAAACCCTAAAATATGCATACTTCGACCAAAATATATATTTTTTACTTGAACCAGTATGGAACACAATTGAAAAGCTCCAGGATGATATGAAAAGCTCAAGAACACGAAAACTATGCATGTGGGTCTTTAAAGGCAGTCATGAATTCCTGACTGTCGTTAAAGTTCAGGGTTTGGAACCCAATTCTGCAATCCAGGTTTTACAGGTGTTTCAGCATATTCTCCCAAGACCCAGAAATGTGTTTTTGTTCCCTGTAGAGGACATGAGTATGTACCTGTGTAGTATATGTAACCTATACTACAAGGGGCATTCAATGGAAATAAAATAAGTAATATTTTTAAAAATATTTTCACTGCATCATGGTTTTGTCATCGAAGGCACTATTATGTCAAAAAATTTAAATAATGAAACTTTTAATAATGAAACCCATATGGGTCAAGTACAAAAAAGAGGCATTCAATCAAGCAGAGTAGGAGACTCCTACACTAAACTACACTAAGGTGGTGTAGCTGGATATTTCCTGAAATACCCAGATACATTCTGCCAACTCTGTTTGATGACATGTCCTTAGATGACATGCCTTCAATTTTAGTTGGCGAAAAATTATTTTGTTTCGGAAGTGTATTAAAACCCGCGCACATGCCAAATTGGGTCAATTCTCACCTATTTAGGTACAGTTACACAGTAAAATGTCCAGTGTTAATTAAACTCTAACAGTGTTTAGAGTTTTTAATGAACGTTGATGTAATGTTTTTTTAATTGTTGTTGCAATGGAATTATGCACTTACCCTTCAATGATTCTGCCTGATGTCATTATGTATTTATTGTGTACGTATATTGTGTCTATGTCTTTGTTATGGTAGCAAACCAGTTTCCCCTTTGGGGATCAATAAAGTTTATCCTATCCTATATGAGCGTAATCTGGCCAGAATAAGCTCAAATGCAAGAGTTTAATTAACTGGGGGGGTTACAGGCAGATATCCCGTCTGGCGACCACCAAGGGGTGGCGAAGCTGTCCCGTTGTGTGTGTGTGTGTGTGTGGTTATTTTTTCCGGATGGCTTGTATTTTTCTTTCTTTTATTTTGTGGTTGTTCTCCCAGTGGTGCGGTGTTGTCAGGACTCCACTACCTTTGATTTATTTGGGTAATTAATGGGTATTAATGTCTTTTGTCTGTGGCGTGGTGTGTAAGTGCGTTTGGTTATTGTGTGTGTGTGTGTACGCCGCCGTGTCAGTCTGTGTGGGCTCTCTGTCGTGACTAATAGCAGGGCTGGGTGGCCGGCTGCCCCGGAGGTGGGCTGGTTACGAGTGTGTGTGTGTGTGTGTGTGTGTGTGTGCTCACGCCCGTAGCCTGAATATATTTTTGCAGTTTGTTTACGAGTGGTGTGAGTGGCAAGTGTGTACTGTGTGGTGTGTGTGGGGACGGGCACGCTTATTTGCAGGTGGGGTCCGGCTTCGTTCGGCAGACTTGTGAGAGTGGTCGGAGGGAGAAACGATCCCACGGACGGGCATAGTCCTCTGTCTGTCATTGATGTGAATACATTTTTATGAAATTTTGTATAAATAAAAGTCTTTTTACCTTTTACTTCTTGGCTGGTGTGCTGTTTGGGGAGTGGTGGATCTCGTGTAAAACCTGGTCAGGGATTCGGGAGCGGGATTTGCCTGTTTTGACCCGTGACATAAGCACCAAACTGCGCAGCAAACTCTGATAATGTAACTAGGCTAACATAGTTACCTAGCCACGTATTGCATTTGCATTAAAAACAATGACAAAATTTTACTTAGGCTAATTGTAGCCCAGTTGTAGTAAATTAGCCTACTATTTGCTGCCTACGAGGCGGCGTAGGCTACGTCTGCCATCCAGTAGTCACTGAGGGAAAGAAAGTAGCTACATTCTGCTTATTTTACTTAATTAGAGTTATTTATTCCACTTCTTTTCTTGAACATTTTGGACTCTGAATTAGCCGGTTATGGAGCAATAGTTAAGTTTGCCATTCCCATCCATAGGTTGTGTAGTCATTAGCCAGTAGCGAACAAGGTGTGGACCATGTTTGAAAGATTAAACCTTTGGTGTAACCTGTTGGCAGACAAGCTAATACGTCCCGCCTGTCCAGTAAATATTTCAAACAGTGGTTGCAGTGGTCTGAAACTTTCAATAGAATGTATCCTACTAATTTGAAATAATCCTGTTCAAAAGTTTGTCTGTAATATCCATTGCATACTCGTTCGAAGAGTTGGCTATCAGACTAAAAACACTACAGAACTTCCGGAAGGGAAGGCTCTTTCTGCAGATATAGTAGCTGGTACTTCAGCGTCCTGAGATTCAGTGTACGCTCCCCGAGGCTAAATCGTGATTTAGCTGATGGGTTCCGAGATTGTTATAAAGCATATACATTTGCCCCTTATGATGCTTTATGATGAAAACATTGATATCACACTGGTACACACACCTAAATACACTGCTCAAAACAATTAAGGGAACACTTAATCATCACAGTAACCAAACCGGTCATGCTGGATGATGTTGCAGGCAGCATAACATTCGCCACGGCGTCTCCAGACTCTTTCACGTCTGTCACATGTGCTCAGTGTGAACCTGCTCTCATCTGTGAAGAGAACGGGGTGCCAATGGCGAACCTGCCAATTCTGGTGTTTTCTGGCAAATGCCAATTGAGCTGCACGGTGCTGGGCTGTGAGCACAGGTCCCACTACAGGACGTTGGGCCCTCATGCCACCCTCATGGAGTCTGTTTCTGACAGTTTGGTCAGAAACATGCACACGAGTAGCCCGCTGGAGGTCATTTTGTAGGGCTCTGGCAGTGCTCCTTCTGTTCCTCCTCACACAAAGGAGCAGATGCCGCTGGGTTGTTGCCCTTCTACGGCCCTGTCCAGCTCTCCTCATGTAATGGCCCGTCTCCCGATATCTCCTCCATGCTCTTGAGACTGTGCTGGGAGACACAGCAAACCTTCTTGCGACGGCATGTATGGATGTGCCATCTTGGAGAAGCTGGACTACTTGTGCAACCTAAATGGGCTGCAGGTACCGCCTCATGCTACCAGTAGTGACAAGGGCACTAGCAAAATGCAAAACTAGAGAAAAATCAGTCAGGAAGAATAAGGAGAGAGAAATGGTCTGTGGCCACCACCTGCAAAACCATTTACTTTTTGGGGGTTGTCTTGCTGTTGCCTCTCCTGTCCATCTGTTGTCACTTTCATTTGAACCAAAGCAGGTGAAATTGATTCCCAATCGTTTACGCTTCCTAACTGGACAGATCGATATTCCAGAAGTTTAATTGACTTGGTGTTATACTGTGTTGATTAAGTGTTTTTTTTGACCAGTGTATGTAGCCTAATCATTCACTCTTGTATCTCAAGAAAACATCACTTTTTTCTGTACTCTGGATGCATTTCTGGAAACTGTAACCTCATTCTCTTAACAGTGCCTCAAAACCCCATACCATTAAAGCAATTAGTCAATACACTATTTCACATCTCATTGTATTCACACAGAATGCAAAACACGAAATGCAGTTGTCATAGTGTAGATGCAATCCTCATTCCACTTTAACATTCCAGTCAAAACAGATTCAAAACAAAAATCTGAGTCAAAACACATTTCCCATTCGCATTGACACAGTTCTTCATTCGATAAATCATTGCATGCAAAATACTATGTACAATGAGCATTGCGTTTGTACAAAAGATAAGGCCAGCATCAGGCGCGTAGAATACGGGGGGGACGGTGGGTACACGTACCCACCAGTTTTCGTCATGAGTCATTTTGTACCCACCACTTTTTAAAAAAAAAACTCGAAGCAATTTTTAAAAAAAAAAAAAAAAAATAAAAATAATATTAATTCTTGAGCAGATAGATTAATTAATCGAAAAAATAAATATAAAAATATAAAGAACCCCAACCCCCCCCCCCCCCCCCCAAATGACAGCACCCCCCACCCCCCCCCAATCAACATATATATTCGATTCGAAAATTATTGATAGCCCCCCCCCCCCCCCCCCCCCCCCCCCCCCCCCCCCCCATTTTGCGCGTCACTTATAATGCGCCACTTTCAAATGCGTCTCACTTCCCCAGCACATTTAGCCAGCATGACGGGTGATTGGAGTGAGTAACTTCCCTTCACACATTTGAAGAGTAACACATGCTGTCAATTCCATCCCACAGGTGCAAATTGTGAACACACTCACAAACATACTATATAAATGCTAAAGGTTCCAGTGCACTGTTTCTACGTAAAAATGGAGCAAGAAGCAGGTGTCAATCGGGGCCGTGCAAGAGGTGTCCGAGTGTGTGGTGGTGGGGCAGGAGGAAGAGGGGCACACAGAGGACGGGTAGGCAGGGGAAGAGGCAGGGGAAGGAATAGGCGTAGGAATGTTCCAAATGAGATACGGGCCACCATCGTTGACCATGTAGTAAATCATGGCCTAAGTATGGCTGAAGCAGGTCAACGAGTGCAGCCTCTACTAGTGTTAGTAACACACTACTGCACATTACAGTACTGTATCCCTGTAAACTTGGTCATAGCATGCTGTAACATTTCTATCTACCATAGAATTCAACCACTGCCCCATGCAGGTGGGAGAGGCAGAGCGTTCACGCCTAAACAAGAGATGGCAATAGTCGACATGGTGAGAGCAAACAATGCCATCCGACTGCAAGAGATCCAGAGTGCTGTCATAGAGGATAATGGCATCTTTCATAACATGGACTCTGTGAGTCTCTCCACCATTGACAGGGTTCTCAACAAGAATGAGATGTCAATGAAACAACTTTACAGAGTTCCATTTGAAAGGAATTCTGAGAGGGTGAAGGAGCTAAGATACCAATATGTACAGGTAAGGCCAGACAGTAATGTTTGGTGTCAATGACACCATGACAGTCATGACAATTAAGTGTATGTATGTGTGTCTTTTGAATATTTATGAGTATACTTTCAGAATGTGGGCTACACGGTGCATGTACTGTTACAGTGCATTGTTTTGTTTTACATTCCATGGTGTCCTGTATTTGGGATTGATGTGAACTGCTGTATCTTTCTATATTTTGAAGAGGATGATGGAGCAGGAGGCAAGTAGGACCCCACACACATTTGTGTATGTGGATGAGGCAGGATTCAACCTTAACAAAGTCAGAAAACATGGCAGGAACATGATCGGTCACCGTGCCACAGTTGATGTGCCAGGCCAGCGTGGGGGTAATATATCAATGTGTGCTGCCATCTCCAACAATAGCGTAATCCACCATATTCCCACCATTGGACCTTACAACACAGCCCGTCTTCTGGATTTCTTGGGGGGGCTCATCCCTGAGAATGAGAGGGGAGTGGTGAGGCCTGACTTGTCAAATTATGTGGTGATTTGGGATAATGTCCGTTTTCACCGCTCTCTTCTTGTTAGGGAATGGTTTGCTGCCTGCCCACAAATGCTGATGGAGTTCCTTCCACACGATTCACCTTTCCTCAATCCAATTGAGGAATTCTTTTCAGCATGGAGTTGGAAGGTGTATGATCACCGGCCACATAACCAGTTATCTCTACTGGACGCTATGAATGCTGGTTGTGGGGACATCACAGAGGAGGACTGCCAAGGGTGGCTGCGACATTCCAGAAGGTTGGTTGTATCTATTTCTTTATGTCTTTATTTGTTTAGAGTATTTGATAGGGACAACGCATGTTCATGAACATTACTGTATAAAGGGATACAGACGTAAACATGCCGGATTGTAGCACAAATGCTAATTTTCATCTGTTGTCCCTAAAGGTTTTTCCCTCAGTGCCTTCAAAGGCAAGACATCAGGTGTGATGTGGATGAAGTGCTGTGGCCAAACAGAGAGGAAAAAATGAATGCCCAATGAGAGTCAAGTAGAACTTGACTGTATTTGTCCCCAGAGGGGTGAATGGTTGTGCAGCAGTGAAAAACAAAAAATACAAAATAAAAAAGTAAAACAACCATCCTATAGATGAAAAAGATACGTAATAAACGTGTTTATTTGTGTGTCCAGGAATTATTTTACATTGACAGCAACACTATGTACACAATCTGTCCAGTTTTGGTGCAAATACTTTGCATTTTGAGTGTCAGGGTTTACACAATGATCAGAAGGTGCTATACATTTGGTGACATTGTTGTAGCGATTGACTGACTTAGTGTCTTTTGACGCATGTGGTTATCATTTTGATTGTTATAGTTTCCTTTTGCACGGGTGGTATAGTGTTATGAGAAATTATTTTACTGTTTTGGGAATAAGGTTAGAGTTTCAAGAAATGCATCCAAGCGATTGAGAAAAACTGTAATGTCTGAGTTGAAAAATCTCATGATGCTGGCGGTATGGCCACTAGGGGCCACACAATCAAAAATCAATAGACTGCTGCAATAATTAAAGTTATTTAAAAATATTACATTTTGCCATGTCGGTGAATTAATGTATTGCAGACAGGGGGCAGCACAGTACCAAACTTGGCTGTGTCACAGAAACAGTGCATTATGTTTTCAACTGTCCAACCACATCACCACCCTCATTCCCACACTACTGTTAAACTCATTATATGACAACTGCTACATGCTGTGTGAGTGTGCTGCTGGGACTGCTGGGACCCTCTTTTTACACAAACCATGTAATCTGTCTCGTCCTTTTCCTGCAACTCTTTTTTATTATCAGAGTAATTATTCTTCTAGAATGTGGTGTAGTCCCTGTACAGAGTCCCTGTAAGATAATGGCAAGCCAAAAACAACTGAGAATTTGCTCCCTTATAGTCTCTGTACCTGTGGTACAGTGGGACCCACATGTTTCTCACAGATTTAATACACGGTTACTGAAGGGGGCGTGTATTTCACTGTAAAACGCTCGTCCAAGATGGCTCTCATTTCCCTTTAATAGTTTCTGTAGCTGCATTATTGTCTCCATGTCTGTGGAGAGGTTAATAAGTTCCTAAAGTTAGCTATAATACTATTATTAAATGTTAATATAAATTTCTATATTAAGTCTTTCATAACCCACATATGAGTGTAGCTCATGTGCACAAGTACAGTACAGTTAAGATCATAATTAGAAAATCAGCACTTTACCATAGTTGCAAGAGGAAACGTATCTCACAGATTTAATAGAATTTAATTAGAAAACATGCAGTCACTGAAACAAGGATTCATAAAAGCCAGCAACAAAAAGAATATCATAAAAGTGCAGTTTATGGGCTGCTGGGTGGTCCTGCTACAGAACTGTTTATCTGTGTAATGTTGCACCCTATAGTCAGATATTTCAACCTGGCAATGCCAGTGCCAACTGTGAGTGGAGCATGATTCTCTCTGTACCGAGACTGAGACCAATAATGTGCTAGCATTCTATAACAAAATGTTTGGGAGAAATGTATCTGCAATGTGTAAGGGGAGACACTCTCTCTATGAACTGCACCTAGGGCTAAGAAACCTAATGAAACTTATGAACTGCCAAACCTAATTGTTGTGATCAGTGGATGTGGGACTGAAACACTTAAAGTATCTAGACTTCAGACATTTCTCTGTAGAGACCGATGGCACTAGTTATTCCAATAAACCATTATGAGTTAGAGTATAAGTTATTTAGGAAGTTGATCAATTACTATTTTGCACAGTGACTATTAGCAGAAGTATTGTCCATGGAGGAATGGTGTTAGTCAAGGACAGTTGAGCTGAAGTATTTGTGAAATATAATTTCCAGATGCACGGGATTGGCGTTGACTTGATCTGAAATTGGGCTACTCCGTTGGGTGAGTCGAGGGCCCAAAGATCAAACACGGCTCAAAACAAACAGAAGCATGGAAAGAACACGCACTGATGGGTGAAACTTTAGAATAAAAGTATAATTGTAAACATTAATTTCTGAAAATGTATTGAATATCACAATTGCAATAGTACAGCATGCTGCCTGAACACTGAGAATAGTTGACAAGTTAAAAATCTTGATAGCTTGATATTGATCTTTGTCGCATATCCTTTGCATGCCATGACTTCCTGATGTCCGTGACCCAACAACATAAAAAAACTCTTTATATCTTATTTTCTGGTACTCTTACAAGCGATACTATAATGTCTATGTATTTGAATGGATCTCTATGAGAATTGGGGGGTGGGACTAGATTTAGCTGTAAATTATGCTGGAACAGTATGGAATACATAGTTGGTAAAGTGACTGTACGTCATCAAGGGTCTGAGGTATCAAACCAGCTTTAAACCATCACTCTGCTGCCAGAAATACAGTAGATATGGATGGATCATTTTAAGAGTTGTTTCTGCTGACAAATTTCCCTATTGAACTTTATGAAAAAATAAGTCAGGAGAAGAAACCCTTCAAGTTATTCATCCATATCTACTGTATTTCTGGCAGCAGTGTGATGGTTTAAGGATTGTTTGATATGTCAGACCCTTGATGACTTAAAGCCATTTAGCCAACCATGTGTTCCATACTGTTCCAGTGTAATTTACAGCTAAATCTAGTCTCACCCCCCAATTCCCATAGAGATTTATTCAAATGCAGAGACGTTATAGTATCGCTTGTAAGAGTACCAGAAAATAAGATATCAAGAGTCTTTTGATGTTGTTGGGTCACAGACATCAGGAAGTCATTGCATGCAAAGGATATGCAACCAAATATAAAAAAATGATTACTTTATTTTATATATAAATGCAGGGGTGCCAATAATTGTGGCACACGTGGTTTTGTTAAAAAAAATTCTCATAATAAGTTTACTTCAATTAAAGGTTGGATTTTTCTAATTTTTTCAGTGTAACATTAAGCTAATTCACCAAACAGTTCTTTTTTATAACCCATTTCACTCATCTTTACCAGGGGTGCCAATAATAGTGGAGGGCTCTGTGTATAGGCTATAATATGCAGCGGCGCTGCAGTTGCCGGCTCGTCAGGCCACAGCATTAGTATGGTCAGAAGCAGTTCGTGGAAATTAAGTTTTAAATTAAGTTTTGTTCGGTAATAGGTTACTCATTTGAGCATCTCGGGGCAATACAAAAAAAACGTCTGCGTTTTTTTTTTTTTTTTTCACGATACATTGTTGAGCTCAATGAAAGTCAGCTATTCTCCCATAGTAATACATTGAACAGCCGAGACCAACCAACCTAGTGATGTCATGATGTCATGCGCCCTAGTGGAAAAAAAGCTAATTGTAACTTATTTTTCCAGCAAATACGGGTCAGTTTGAGATTTGAACGCATGGCCATATCTAATTTAAGGTAAAAAGCTAACGAACCAGAGCCACTTTACCGAGTGCTTCATGTCCCTTTTAACTTCTTATTCATTATTCAGCTGGTGCGCTGTGCGCACATCTACTATGACATTGCTGAGCAACCAGTCTATTTACCCAACAAGTGGCGTCGATCGGTTGTTAGCTAACCGTGGTTACACACACAAACACCGCAAGGTCAGTATACTACCACCATTTAATCTGCCTATTTACGCCACTTCTCGCGACACGTTCAACAAGGTAGACGGTCAGTCAGTCAGTTAGCAAGTTTCGCTGTTCTAGGCCGGCCTGGCGCCCAGCAAAAACGGCATCCTGTTACACACATATCCTGGTAAACTGCCATGTACTTTACATGTGTTTACTATTCCTGAACTTAACAAATCAGACACGACTCTCCACTTGCCAATTAGGTATAGTTCTTTTACATTTCAGGAGTGACCTGGAAATAGAAGCAGTAGCTGTCACTGTTCAGTTTGCATTTTGAGGTCGTAAACCGCCGATGCTGCTATTTTCACATCTCGCCGACATATAGCGCAGTAAGCGAACTGATTGCCTAATTTTGACCGTTCAATATAACTGTCACGGTTTTACAGCTTTGTTTCATTTCCGCGCTTTTGCCTTACCTTTCGGTAGTCCGCTACGGGGTTTCGCGTTGTTACGGTAATTTTCCCACGCACCTGGCTTGAGTTTCCTGCTGGCTATAAAGGCTCAGGATTTCCGTCTTCCGGTGCTTCGTGTTGTTTTCTTTTGCATCACTTGTTGCCGGTAAGGTATAAGCTTTGCATTTTAAGGAGACCACTTTGCCCCATCACTTTGCTATTGGGATAACATGGGACTTGCCTTTTATGCAATTAGAATCTGCTTTTGTTGTCCTCCGTCTCATCTCCCGTGCTAGTCTCTCTAAGACTGCTTTTCCTTGCTATTTATTTTTACCTTTCTGTTGCTCTACTCTCCTTGGAAAAAGAAAGGTCTTTATTTTTGCTATTGCGTTATTTTGTTTTCTCTCGTCTTCACGAGTCTAGTTCGCCTAGTTTTCCGGGTTGTTTTACTTTCTTCTTTATCTCTCGTTGGTATTGCTCCAGTTTTGGGAGTGAGAGATAATTCTCCTTTTGTTTTTCTACACTCAAGCCTAAAACAGGGTTCCCACTCTTTTTGAGAAATCATTTTCCAGGACTTTTCCAAGAGTTTTTCTTGACAATCCAGGACAGCACTTGCTCACAAACGGTCATATAATTTACCAGTAGGCCTAGTATCGACACATTTAAGTTTTATTCCTCCTTTTTTAATTATGCAGGGTTCATGATGAAGTGTCTTTTGTTCATTGCAGGTGACTGCTACACACATCACTGCTAACTGTACAATAAGGTAATCTGGCCTCCTCTTGTTGTTAGATGTGACCAGCACTGGTTTGTTTTAGTTTAGTTTTTTTTACTAACAAGCTACATAAACATATTTAAAAGGAAAGACACCTTTCTGACAGAATGTGTCGCAAACCACTTGCCACAGCCGACAAGTGGTGTAAATTAATCACTCATTCAGCTCAGAGAGAATACCGTAATTCCTCGTAAATGACGTACGTAATTTAATAGGGAAGTAGCACTGTGCTGTACATTGCCATAAAACTAAGATTATGTACTTTTTAGCTGCACAAAATCTACGTTTTGTAGTCATTACGGTTAGGATTTTACAGCACTTTAAAAATAAGAGGAATAAGAATAAGCATGAGCTTGTCAAATGCCATGGCAGGCCAAAACAAAGGGATTGTTTTTGCCAGTTTCAAACAAAATACACACCTAGGTTTACATAGGCGATCTGAGTAAGGGGCTAAAATGCAATTAAAAATGTCCAGGACAACATTGATTTTTTTTCAGAATATTTGGTCATTTTAGTAAATTTTCCAGGTTTTCCATGACTGAAAATCTAGTTTCTGAATTTACAGGTTTTCCAGGACGAGTGGGAACCCTGCTAAGAGTGTTCTCGCCCCTCGGTTTTGGGGTTGTTATTATCTCTCCTCTGTTTTCCACTGCCTCTGTTTTTTCGCTCTCCTGGAAAGTGAGAGTTACATGCCCTTTCCTTGTCTTATTTCTGTCCTCCCTTCTCACAGACTATATTCCGTGTCTGTGGTTATTTCCCTTTGCGAAATTAACGAAATTAACTCTGTCGTGACTGGTCCTCCGAACCGGCTTCCCTCACAATAACTGTATTGAACGATCCATTTTGAAGAAAATTTACTTGCGTAACGGGGTTGTTTTGCTGACCGCTCTTCGTCCATCTTTATGTTCTATATCTTTCGCTGCATACACAATCTCGGGTATAAAATATAAGTCAAGATTTTATTCAGTTGACCATGAGCGGGATTCATCGTAGGCTACAGGTGCTGAGCAGAGAAAAACAGAGCGCTCAAGTGTTGCACAATATCAGACGCAACCATTTTCTGTAGGAAGGGGTGAATACAGCTAAAGAGCTGCAAATGTTTATCATGCTATATAGGTACGCTGTTCTCAAACACCCCTAATTTGTCAGAAAGCAGATGTGTCTGATTGAGAAGCTTGCTGTCTAAAATAAACAATGCCCACTTTTGTAGTTTGTTAGAAAGAAAATGTTGGAAGGGTGGGGGGAAAAAACGTGAGATTTCCGTTTCACGGCCGTGAGACACTAGCAAAGACAGTGAGACTTGGCAGGTATGCCCCCCCCCCCCAACAGTAGGAGGAGGTGACAAAACACATTCATAAATAAGAAAACGCAAATACAAATACAAAAACACAACGCCATTAACAGAAACATACGCCATTTCATGAAAACACAACGACATTAGCAGAGATGCGCTGCGAGAAGAAAACACAGCGAAATTAGAAAAAATGCGCAGCACTTCGAAAAACGCCAACGGAAGTGTTGGCTACGAACAAAATACAGGGTGGCACTAGCCACCGTTGAATCCACAGAACTCTATGGTTGGATCCACAGAAGTTGAAAAACAGAGCGGAGTAGACAGGACATAACCATTTTCTACTTGGACTTTTGCAGTTTATCGAGGGTGACGGAAATGTTGGATTTTACTTTTACCATTCGATTGAACAAGTAACATTAGAAGTCAATTTTTGTGGGTTATTGGTTTCAGCTATAGCTTCATAATTATAGCCTCATATGGCGATCAATAAAGGCTAACAATACACGAACACTTACTTCTTGTAAGTTTTATCACCACTAGAGTGACAATAAACTATGTTTTCTGCCAGAAATGTAGCCTATTGTCAAGCTCACGTGCATTCACTGCTGTCTACGTTCTAAAGCTCCGGTTTCCCCTCCCTAACATTAGCTGAGTTCAAACGAGTTCAACGTGATCCCTGCCGTTCAGGGGACAGCTAGTTGATTTCACTTTTGTAAGAGAGTTTTAGGGTGAGGTGAGGGAGATTATAAATAGCCTACATTCATTAAAGAAATCCTGGTTAATTCCCCTATGCATATTAACTAGCCTATAGTAAAATAGTATGATTAGCCTAGAATATGTTAGGCTACTTACGAAAGCCCTGAAAGGCAAGGTGAATTTAAATAAATAAATAAATATAAATATATCTGGTAGGTTACATACGACATCTCTTATGTAGCCTACGAGATACACTTGGCCGACTTTAACCGCAATTTCTTTTACTTTGCCTTTCAGGGCCTCCGCCATTAAGTTGTAGGCTATATGTTGCCTACGACTTAGTACTAGCATTGGAGCAGGATTTCCGTAGCCTAAATTTACATAAACGCACGTTAACCCTTATTTTATTTAGCATTCACCGGAACGCTAGGCTACACAGCATTTCACCGTAACAGACAGCTATAGCCGGGGCTTAGATACCATAGGCAACGTGTATTGAAAAAAAACTATGGTTATCAAATGCCCGTTTTGTAATCATATAACCTCAAAATTTGATTTTTTTCTTGGAAGCTCAGCTCAGGCTGTTATTGGCGTGTGTCAAAAGCGCTGCCTGAAACGGCAATGCTAAAAGAGAATCCCAGAGCATTCAAGCTTGTCAAATCTGTCAGTCAACATGAAAGAGGCATTTTCAGCTATGATCATTGGTTACTCAGTCCATAGATATAAATCCTAAATACCGCTCACTTATGCGTAGTTTTATATGATATAATAGGCTACACAATACATACAGTACACTCTAAAAACGGCTGGGTTATTTTGATAACCCAAATACTGGGTTATGCATGCTGGTGTAACCCCCCTATCATATTACAATAGTTAATTTACATTTATGGGTATCTTATGTCTAGTTCGGTACTGTCACTTTAAGAGACTGTGATTCTACAGGTCAGGCTTGCTGGGCGCTACTCTTCTGCATTACATTCTATGCGAGCTGGCAGATTATCAGTCGTTATCCTGATTGCAAGCAAGTGCCTGAACATTTTATTTCTTATATTAGGTAAGCATGTTTAAGCCTATCAGTACCATGTGTAACATATTTTGTGTTGAATATCTTACGTATCCTGCAAAGGAAAAGTTTACATATCGTTGTTCATAGATATATTTGCAACGTTGATGTGACTAGCCTTCACCACACTATGTGTAGCTAGTATTAGCCACGAAGTGTGAATGTAATTCTTTGCTATACTGTGGTTTTAATATCTTCTAGAGGTTGAGGTATTTTGGAAATTGTTCACATTAGGTTTGTGAGTAGAAAATATTGTAAGTGGTCATTTTCTTTGGTAATTTTAATCGTAGTATGTATTTTGCAATAGCAGTTAAACTCTTACTTTTCTGCATTACATTCTATGCGAGCTCGCAGATTATCAGTCGTTATCCTGATTGCAAGCAAGTGCCTGTACATTTTATTTCTTATATTAGCGAACTGGTGTTTTGGACGTGGGCCACAACCTAATCATTAAGGTTGCGTCTTCCCGCCTCTCTACTTTGGGATCGGATGTGGGCAAGCAGATTCAGCCTTCGTTAATCGTCCATCATTGACTGCGTAGCGCCTCCTGTTGGCGAACTCGATGAACTGTGAGCCAGGAAACACTTCATGGATTTATTCAAGTAAGAGTGTTCCAGTTGCAAAGCCCTTCACGGATTTATTCAAGCGAAACTTCCAGTTAAGGGCCCCAACGAGAGATCTCCTTTTGGTTATTATTTTGTTTATTTGGGTGTTGTGCACAACAGGGATATTGCAGCGCTGCAACATATCAGTGTATAATTCATACTTGTGTTTTGCATATATATCAGTAACCTGATGAACCACTGTTATTAGTAGTAGTGATATTTCTGCATGGCAAATAATTTACTTGTAGATGTAGTAGTGTAATAGAAAAACAACAGACCCAACTGTCATGACATGCACGCTGGTTGTTCTGAGTAATTGACTCATTCATTGAAAGGGGCGTGTTCAAAATAATAGCAGTGTGGAGTTTAATTAGAGAATTCATTCATTTTGTGAAAAAACAGGTGTCATTAATTGTCCTTTATTAAGGAAGAAGGGAAGCAAATGTTTCCACACATTGTTATAAAATACATTTTCTTCTGAATTGCTAAGTAAAATGGGCCGTTCCAAACATTGTTCGGAGGAACAACGTAATTTGATTAAAAAGTTGATTGGAGAGGGGAAAACGTATAAAGAAGTGCAGCAAATCATAGGACGCTCAGCTAAAAAGATCTCAAATGGTTTAAAATGGCAACAAAAACCCGAAACACGCGGAAGAAAACGAGCAACAACTGTTAAAATGGATCGAAGAATAGTCAGAATGCCAAAGATTCAGCCAATCATCACCTCCAGAAAGATCAAAGATGATCTAAAATTACCTGTAAGTGCTGTTACAGTCAGAAGACGTTTGATCGAAGCTAAGCTATCAGAAAGAAGCCCCCGTAAAGCACCATTTTTGAAAAAACGGCATGTTCAGAATCGGTTAGAATTTGCCAAGGAACACATCGATTGGCCCAAAGAGAAATGGCGTAACATTCTGTGGACTGATGAGAGTAAAATTGTTCTTTTCGAGGCTAGTGGTCGTCGACAGTACGTCAGACAACCCCAGGGTACTGAATTCAAGCCACAGTACACTGTGAAGACAGTGAAGCATGGTGGGGAAAAAATCATGGTATGGGGATGTTTTTCATACTACGGTGTTGGGCCTATTTATCGTATACCAGGGATCATGGATCAGTTTGAATACATCAAAATACTTGAAGAGATTATGTTGCCGTATGCCGAAGAGGAAATGCCCCTGAAATGGGTGTTTCAACAAGACAACGACCCCAAACACACGAGTAAGCCAGCAACATCTTGGTTCCAGACAAAAAGGATTGAGGTAATGGAGTGGCCAGCTCAATCCCCCAACCCCATTGAAAACTTGTGGGGTGACATTAAAAATGCAGTTTCTGAAGCAAAACCCAAAAATTCACAGGAACTGTGGAATGTAGTTTGTTCATCCTGGGCTGAAATACCTGTTTCTAGGTGCCAGAAGTTGGTTGACTCGATGCAACACAGATGCGCAGCAGTTATCAAAAACAATGGTTATGCAACTAAATATTAGTTCAGTAGTTCACTTAATTTTAAGTGAAGTTAAATCTTGAAAAATTTCTTCAGTTTATACAGTAAGTGTTTGAGTTTGAAGAGAAAAATGTTGACACTGCTATTTTTTTGAACAGATTAATATTCCTTTTCTTTGCTTCCTGTAAAAGAATCACACAGACATTTGTTAATGCTTTGATTTGGAATTGAATGTGTAATGTTTTCACTACAGTTGAAATATGGAACTAAAAGCTATTAAAACATATTTACACTTTCTTCACTTTTTTTAACGCACTGCTATTTATTTGAACACAACTCTATATATTTTTGTATTTGTGAATCAGCATACGAATATTGATACATACTGATATTCACTGTCTAATTCAACCTACAATATAATTCTATGCTACTCTACTTGCCTTGTGTCTTGTCCAGGTTATTCATAGATACACAGTCAACTCATACTGTACCTTATCTTGAGGTAAAGTTATATTCTTATTAAAGAAGGGTTACACTGGGTTACTGTATTTTGTTGTTTTCTCATTTTTGTGGTTTAGGGTAACCCAACTCTTGAGTAAACTGGTGACCCAGCAGCTGGGTTATTTTTGTTCACCCAGCACTTGTGTTGTTTTAACGATTTTGCCTTTGCCTGCCTTGCACGGAGCCACCATTGCTCCAGTGGCTGTGCTGTACATCGCCATCAACCTGAACCGGCCTGAACAGTTTCAGTCATCATTGGGATCGTTAGTTATAGTGAGTGTTAATGTTGGTTCTAAAATATAAAGCATATTTGAGAATTTGCGTGGCCTATTAGTTTTAGCTGGTTAGCTAGCTCATAATGTTTGACCAGAAGACTTAGCTAACGTTAGCCAACTTAACTATTGATAAACCTTCTCAACTCTTAACATGACGTTTTGTCGCTAAGGTATTTAATGTTATTTACTGTATGCGATGGAACACAACTTACGATAAATAGCTACGTACATATTGCATCTTGAAAGAATGCGATTGTAACCGGATAATGTTCTTTTCTTTTTACTCAGTTAACATTACCGCCTACCCTCTTTGACATTACACTGTCTAGAACAGTCAATGCTGTAGATGGATCTATAAATACAGATGTGCTGTGAATTCTCGCCTGGGTCAAAGATCAACTATAAAATCGTTAACATTACACACGTGAACGTTAGCTGCCAGATGCAACTGACCTGTAGCAGGTGTCCTCGCACAGTGGCTGTAAGTTATTCTTTATCAAGCATAGGTTCGTAAAATGGGCAAAAACACCTAATTGTAACAGTTTGTACTTCTGAACATCTGAATCAATTAAAATTTTTGGTAAAATGCATTTTTGCGTTCATTTGGCTAGCTAGCTAATGTAGGGATATATCAGCTTATAGTTTTTTTTTAACGTTTTTTATTTAACGTTTTGTTTATTTTTATTTTGCTCTCACAAAGATTGACGTACGCCTATATAAACAAGCTTTTTTTGTTTTGCAGGTTGCCGCTTTCTTTCTGTGGACGTGGTTTCGCAGCTTCGGTCTGACTTCCACGCCGGGTTTTTTCTGCTACCTAGCACTTATAGCCTACACCTGTTCAAGTGTTTTCGCCGGATATTTAAGCCCTGTGTCTTCCGGTCTCGGCGCTTCTGTGTTGTCATTATACACTGCCACGAAGCCGGTATCGGTTGTCTGAGACTGAGGTGACCACTTTGCTCCATCGCTCCGCTTTGGAGTAACGTGGGACTAGGTGCGTTAGGTGCTTAGAGTTCCTTGTAGGATTTGTTTTCTGTTTTGCACTTTCAGTTCCCCATTCTGGTTTTCCTTTCTGTTCTCTCTGAGACAGTTTCTTTCGTTACTGTTTTCTCAACCTCTCAATTTAGTGCTCTCTCATATTGAGAGCGAGAGGTTTCCTCTCCTTTTAGTTCTACTACTCGAGCCTACAAGTTTTTTCCGCCCAGTTATCTGGGTCGCTATTATTTGTCCTCTATTTCTTTTACCTCAGTTTAATGCTCTATCGTCTTGAGAGCAAGAGGCATTCTTTCTTTCTCCCTTCGCGGATCTATTTCCGCTCTTGTGGTGATTCCACTACGTGGATCACTTTCAGATTCCGCTCTGTCACATTTGGTCCTCCGAACCCGACTCCCCCTCACAGTTAGATTATAACGAGCACGTTAAGATATAGGTTGAGCAGCCGTAATTTCAGGGACTGCCGATCGAGTCACATTGCTGATAGCCTATCGAACGGCTCCATCCCTAATTATATATTTTTATGTTTTTAATAACCAAATAAACAATTCAATGCTTAATTCCGTAAAGTTCCGAAGAGGCATACAGACCGGTGGGCACTGAATTAAAGATTTCCCTGCTGCAATTTAATTATTTCCCGCATCCGAATATGAACTGTCAACTTCGGATAGGAAAATATTCATTTCCAAACCACCATCCATGCACTTCCGGATTTCGGCTTCGGGCACACCCCAATTGGACAGTGACACATTTTTTTGTTGTTTTGGCTATGCACTCCAGTACATTGAATTTGAAATAAAACAATGAATATGAGGTGAAATTGCAGACCGTCAGCTTTAATTTGAGGGTGTTTACATCCATATCTGGTGAACCGTGTAGCAATTGTAGCCCTTTTTATACATAGTCACCCCAAAGGTAATTGCACATATTAACATAAACTTAAATCTCATCAAAAACGTCTCCGACGTAAAAAAAAGCCAAGTTACTCACGCATAGCCTACAGAGCGCTGTCTATAAGTCCTTAATTCCAACTTGCAAAAACTAGGCCTGCCTTTAAAAGTATTGATATCAAAATGTGGCCAAGTTACAACTAACAATATTGCCTATTGTAGCTTACACTAAATACACTAGCTCTATTCCAAAGCAATGCTATCCAAACTTTCTTAAATTATTTCATGCAACTTGGCCCTGTGTTTCTTCATCTTAGCATGTGAAGAGATTGTACCTCATGGAACAACTATTGATTTCAATGAATATGTTTAACAGTTAATGAATAATTACACTCCAGAAAGGATATGGTTATACTTTGTTGGCAAGTTTACTTTAGAAAATGTACAGGTTTTAAAATGTTAACTGCTGCTACAGATTTATTTACAATTCACAAGCAGACATTTATATCAAGAAACCTCATGTACAATAGAGAAAGGGGGGATGAATAAATAAATTCAGATAAAAATTAGTAATATTTTACCTAGAAAATAGCGTACATATAGCATTTTTACAAATGTATCCAGACATGTTTGTGGGTCAGGTGACGGCAAATAAGTAGTAGTAATAATTATTTTATATTATTATTTTAATAACTAATTTTATTAACATAATAATAGTTATAATATTTGCGAACAGAATTTTGTGAACACAAGGATATATATGCTCTGTAGGACCACACAGGTTTTGATAGAAATCCAAATATTCCAAATAAATAAATCAATAAATACATAATAATAATAAATTTTATTCATTCTGTGATTTTCATGGACCCAAAGCAGTGGATGCAGACAATTGTTGAAACGTGCCCTATAGTGTAGTGATTTATCTGTTTAATTTCAAAGTGCAACACATCTGAATCAGAGTATTTCCAATATAAATTATTCTCATTTTGCAGTTTGATGTGGAACATACAATTTCATTGACCACATTCTCTTGAAATGGTAAGATGAAGAAACACAGGGCCATGTTGCATGAAATAATTTAGGAAAGTTTGGGTAGCATTGCTTTGGAATAGAGCTAGTGTATTTAGTGTGAGCTACGATAGGCAAAATTGTTAGTTGTAACTTGGCCACATTTTGAAACCAATACTTTTAAAGGCAGGCCTAGTTTTTGCAAGTTGGAATTAAGGACTTATAGACAGCGCTTTGTAGGCTATGCGTGAGTAACTTGGCTTTTTTTTGATGAGATATCACTTATTTTTGGTAGGTAACTAATGATTAATAATGCAAGACATCGAGAGAGACATGCATACAGAATACATGCATGCCAAATAAATGCATGCAAACATTCGCGTAACCATAACAACCTCTACTGACGGGAATGAGAACATTTCTCCTATTACCGATAGCCCACAATTACATTAAAAGAGTTTGTAGATGAGCTGTATTTAATGTCTAATGAAATACAATGAACAGCACCACCTGAGCTATGGATCATGAAGAAGCATGTAAATTAATTAACCAAGTCTGTATGGAGACATGCATAGGCTAGACCAGGGGTGGGCAACTCCAGGCCTCGCGGGCCGGTGTGTATGCAGGTTTTTGCTGCCGCCAGTTAACAATTATTGAATTAGCCCAATCGTTTACATGATCTGATATTTTAATCTACATATCCGCGATATGAACAGCAGCTGATGAATGTTCTTGTGCCGGTATGCGTGTATTGTAGCGTTTTATCGTTCTGTATTTTACGAGTGAATCGGTGATTGTGTGTATGACTAATTAGCTGATTGAGCCGTGGTAACTGGTGGCAGTAAAAACATGCATACACACCGGCCCGCGAGGCCTGGAATTGCCCACCCCTGGGCTAGACGCAAACACATTCTAGCTGAAAGAAAGACATACAGCCTAATAGTTAGTACAGCCTAAAAGTAAAATATGGAAATATGCTAAAAGTTTTTCTTTTGCCATGACATTTTTGAAAGACAAACCAGAGTGTTGCAGCGAGGGACGCTATAGCAGGCAGCAACAGTAAACAACTTTCTTGTTTGCTTTCCTCCGGTTTGCCTTTCACAAATGTGATGGCAAAAGAAAAACTGTTCACATAGCTCGAAGCGTCCACGTTTGCGTATTTGCGTGAGGTATGTTTCAGCCCAGTTTTGTCTGTGATTGTGTGATGTGTCGACATTAGTTTGAAGTGTTTTTATTGGGCGATAAGCTTGGGAGAGCAGGTATGCGATGTTGTTATCCAATAGGGAGAATTATTCTTTGAGGGTACGGAGGCAGGCAGGTAGTGAGGGTCTCTGGGTAGGCAGGAAAAATGGGAAGAAGAGGAAGGAGAAAAACAGCAAAATAACCCAAGTTTGGGGCTTTATTGTGTGGATGTGTGAAGTTGTGCTGTATATGTATGTATAGGCATGCCCCACCAAGCCGTAACTTGGCGGATGGCATACCTGCCATCCCAATAAAGTCATCATATTTAATATTTGGTTGCATATCCTTTGCATGCTATGATGTATGTTACTCAACAAAATCAAAAAACTCTTGACATCTTATTTCCAGGTACTCTTACAAGCGATACTAACCTCTCTGCATTTGAATGGATCTCTATGGGGGGGGGGGGGGGGGGGGTCTAGATTAAGACGTAAATTACGCTGAAAAAGTATGGAACACATGGTTGGATAAATGGCCGTAAGTCCTCAGGGGTCTGAGGTATCATACAAGCCTCAAATCATCACTCTGCTGCCAGATATGCAGTAGATATGGATGGACCACTTGAAGGGTTTCTTCCTGGATTTGTTTTTATAGAGGTCAATAGGAAAATTACTTCATATGCTGTAGGGATGGAGGACTTGGCTTCCTAGAGATTAAACCCTTATTGGTGTCACTGTGAGAAAAAAGCATAAGCCTTTATTCCTATGATATGTGAATAAACAGGTTTGTTTTGTTCTGGCTCTAATTTTACACATCAATCATTTCAGTATATGAGTTTAATTACTCCCCACAAAGCCTGAAGGGGGAGGGTGGTTGGATACACATGCATCTTACAGTGACTAAGAAAAATGGTACATTCCAGATATTATCAACCGGTTCTGAACACTCACATTTTGACAGCATTATATAATCAGCAGTTGTTTTTATATAACAGTGTTTGCTTGTTAGAATTAAAAAATAAATTTTTATGGCCATTCCATAAACTACAATGAATTGCCCATCAAGAAAAAAACAGCAATGTGCTCAGGACATATGGGGAGACAAATGTTACCCATGTGACAGCACACAAACTACTCCTTGCTAATGGATCCTGCACAGATAAGGGATAATAGTCACATGTGAAAAGCACAGGAGATAGTCGTGTGATCTTTATCTAAAGTCTGCATTCCGCAGATGCTTTTGGTCACACTCTTCATCGTGTGAACGCACATTCCACCTGCAGTACATTCCAGGAGCGACAGAAGAGCAGATCTGGAGATCTCTCACAGGACAGGTGGACACACAGGTTAGACATCCATCTTGGCTCTGTTATGCTACTAAACTTTGACTCCACCCTTCCTGGTTATTTACCTGAGAGGTGGGTAAACTATTTCCTCCAATCGTGAGTCAGGCTAGGAGTTTTGAGCATGTGACCATATGGTCTGTCAAGCTGAATTACAAAAGGATCTTCACCTGGATAACTAAAATATAATTCAACAATAACCACACCCAGTTTACTCTTGGTAAACCTTGATTTGGAGCTCTCCACAGCTGCATTCATATAATTTGTATGAGACTGACTTGCTTTACCAGTTCTCATGCGAGTTTGCTCATGTGTGACCAAAAATAAATGCACTTTGACTACTCTAGTTTGACTCCCGTTAACTGTTTCTTCAGATCCGTGTTTTGCCCTTCAAGATTTATGTCTGTGTATAGTGAACGTGGTTCTGAATCGCCCTGATTGAAGGATTATAACCTATGACAGTTATTTTATTACGTACCCTACATACAACATAATGCCCAAATTAACTAAATCAGCCATGGGCAACTCCAGACCTCGCGGGCCGGTGTGTATGCAGGTTTTTGCAGCCACCAGTTTACATGATTGGGCTAACAATGATTTAATTAGCCCAATCGTTTACATTATCTGATATTTTAATCTACATATCCGCGATATGAACTGCAGCTGATGAATGTTCTTGTGCTGGTTTGTGTGTATTTTAGCGTTTTATCGTTCTGTAATTTACGAGTGAATCGGTAATTGTGTGTATGACTAATTAGCTGGTTGAGCCGTGGTAACTGGTGGCAGTAAAAACATGCATACACACCAGCCTGCGAGGCCTGGAGTTGCCCACCCCTACTCTAAATCAAAGTACTGCCAAACTTAGCTTGTTTTGCGCAATGACATTTTCGAGGTGGACTGACGACCTACTGCTGCGCTTCACTTCTGCTCCCATGTTAATGAATTGCCGCGGTTCTCACCGGCAATCACTGGTGGGCGGACGTGGAGCCGATTTTTCCGCGCTGGGCGAAATTTTATGGCCGTTCGCATGCGCAATCTCATAGAAATACATTGTATATGCACAATATCTGCATCATATCACCACATATTAATGTTTTTCAACCTACTAATAGTTTTACTATTGTTATTAATTATTTTAATACATATTATATTTTAATATAGGCCCTAATGAAAAAGGACACCGAGACAATCACCATTGTGGGATGAATGAAGTAAAATAAAGTCATACATTTTGCATATAACCAGTTATTCCCGTTTTTATAATGCTTTTTCTTTATTATAGTATACATATTTGTTAAATTAGTTCGATTTAAGGTACTACAGAATAGCTGCTAATTCTGCTATAATTAAATGTTTAGAACATGTTGATTACTGTCCCAAATAAATAAAAGTGAACTTTATAAAGGAGGCATTGTCTTGTTTGCTACATTTAGCTTTAAATTGCTAAATGTAGCTTTTAAGATGTAAGACATATGTAATAGCAGCATTTACTTAACCATTATTTAGCGACGCTCACAAATCCGGAATGTAGATTGTGTGTTTGTATAGCACGTCACTGTCGTTCACGGAATGCGCTCCGAAAAAGCAATAAGCGTCTGTGCTCTTGCGCATCTGGTGGGTTCAGTTCTGCTCAAATCTGCACGCGCAATAAGCTTCTGTGCGCTTGCGCGTCTGGTGGGTCCGGGGCGTGAGGGAAGTTTTCCGCTCTGGGCAGGGTGAGCAAGCCGATCATTATTGATGTCACCACGCAGAAATACATTGTGTAAATATGTGTATTTGTAGTTTTATATTGCAAAGTTTTAATAGGAAGACATGGGGTTGTGATTTGAGTGGAATTTTATAGCAATTATAAAAAAATAACCAACTTTAGTTGAACCTACTAGTATTTCCAGTACCGACTAGCACGAGCACTGTTTAGTCGGCTAGTCGATTAACCACGTGCATCCCTAATAACAATTGGGTGAATTCCGGTAATCTGGGACATTGGGTAATGTAGGACAGCTAAACTCCAGTGTGTTTATTTTCTGTTCTAACAAAATCTAGTCAACAGGACTTTTACTATAGGTTTAGCATGGATGTCATATGACTGAAATTACATGACTTTATGGGGGTGATGTCACAGAAAGGGGCAGGGCATTTGTCAATCAGAAAGCTCCCCTGGGAATTGTATGACACAGTGACGTAGAATTCTGACAAGATTAATGTTAAGGATATAAATCTCATAAATAAGACAATGTTCCTAATTGTTATCAAATTATGTTTGTGATCTATTCAAGCAACAAAATATGCATTACAGTGTTGAAAATGTGTTTTAGTTTTTTTTAAACATTTTTTAGTTGTCCCACTTTATCAAATATGATTGAGAATGTGGGACGGCATGCTTTGGGTAATCTGGGACAGTCATTTAAGTTCTTCAAATGGGGGAAATATGCATTTAGGGACTTCCTGAAGTTGCATACATAGTTATTCAAGGGTTATAAGTCTAATGCCAGTTGACAATGTTCTGTACACACACACACACACACTCTCTCTCTCTCTCTCTCTCTCTCTCTCTCTCTTCATTGCTGCCATACCTGATTCTTCTCTTTCAATGTTTTTTTGTGTGCACACACAATCTCTCTTTCTCTCCCTCTCTCTTTCTCTTCATCACTGCCATACCTGATCATTCTCTCTCTCTCACACACACAGTATTTTGTAGTTGTTCATCATGTACAAATGTGAGAGTCATTAGTCAGCTAAAATATGAAAATATCCATGCCAGTAAACGCCTGTCCCAGATTACAAAGTGACTTGTCTTCAGGCAGAATTTTTTTTTGGCACAAAGAACACTAATAGGTGTGGCATGTCTCCTCTGGCTATGATATCTACATTATTTATTCTTGTGTGGTTATAAAACATCTTGGGGATTTCAGAAAGGTCAAATGTGTTGATCTAATGTGTTCGATAGATATCGGAATAAGTCGCAGAAGTCAAAATTGCAAAAAATGTCGATACTTACCTTAATTGGCATCTTATCAGTGTATATTGGAGGAGTATCATCTATAACATTCTGTTCTCATGTTTTTTCATTAAAAGGTCAGAACAAACATGGTGGGATACCTTTCCCAGCCAAGAACCATTTGTGCTGGCTCTCAGGACTGACACGACCACGTCACAGACCTTTGTGATCATTAATCAGAAAGCAGTTGAGCAGGAGTTGTTGCTTGGGGCACGAATCTCTCAACGAATGAAACCCCTGCGATTAGTTTTTTGAGACGTGGATGTTTTGCCACAGATTAATTAAATAACTCACTTCCACAGTCTGTTTTCATTATTATTCTTATTGGTGTACCAGTTTTCCCAAGTTTTCATAATAAACATTGTCATAAGTTGTGTACAGGCACATTGCAAGGTATATTTTAAGGTCAAGTTAAGTTTTCTCTTATAGAAAATCAATAAGAATGTTAATCAGTTGTGTAAATTAGCATTTTTAACTGCTAAAAAATAATACTTTTCTGCAATATGAAAGCATGAAACATTAAAGCTTTGTTTTACCTATAGAATTTGTCTCATTAATTATTTTTAGCTTTTAATATTGTATTTGTATTGTCTTAAGCAATTGTGTATCCTGTAAAGTTAGCAATAACGAATGCTAATATTAGTTATAAACATTTATTTGAAATAACCCAACATGAATAACCCATCATTTGTTTCAAATAACCCAATAGTGGGTTGTCATTTAATAACCCACTGCACTGGGTTATTTATACCCATATAACCTAGCACTTGTTGTTTCTAAAAAACCCAAGGATGGGTTAACTTGAATAATCCCCTGTATTGGGTTATTTGTGAATAAATAACCCAGTATTGGTTTCAAAACAACCTAACAAGGGTTTGACCTTAATAACCAAATGTATTGGGTTATTTGTGTATCAATAACCCAGCATTGGCTCACAACAACCCAATGGGGAGGTTGTTTTTATAACCCAACTGATTGGGTTATTTGTGTAACCCAACATGGATGGGATAAAATAACCCAGCATGTGTTCTGTTCAATATTTACCCAGTGCTGGGTTGTTTTAAGAGTGTATATATATATATTTATATATACATAGTCACATAGTGATGACAGATGCAGACTGCCCTGTATGCATGCTGGGTTAACAGTGACGTATCAGAGCTATAGCAGTGTTCTATTGTGCTGCAATCTGTGTTATGCCTGGGTGAGAGGTATGTGATAGATTTCTGTAGTCTGGGGGTAGTTGTTGGAAATTAACTAAAAAGTGTGATCCTTACAAAAACAATATGCTCCTGATAAAATATGCTAGGTCTATAACTCGCCTAACACTAGAACTGCCAGGATTCGTTGTATACCTAAAACCGCCAATGGGTAAAATTTACCCGCACATCCATTTTTAATTGATATTACTAAAACAATGTATTCTATCATGTGACGTCACGTGGTGCTGTAATGGCGACATGTAGTCAAGCTGTCTCTCATGTTTGTTTGTGTTTGTTAATTTGAATGTGTTTTGTTGTGTTGGGCTTTTGTCTTTTGTTTTTTTCATGTGCTGTGTGTCTGTTGTGGTACGGGGAAGCGGAAGGAAATTTTTCGGGGCTGCTCGTTTTTGTAAGATTGACTAATTGTCTAGTCGGGATGATTTTGTTTGTGGTAGTCACCATGGAGATGCATTATGCTCGGGAATGTCCGTTGGATCTGCAGCCACGGAGTTTACCATCGCTCTTCACCGGAGTTGAAGATGTCGGGACTGATCCGGGAGTGCGGGCAATTTTCAGAAGGCCACCAGGGAAAGAGAATATAATGCGGAGGAGTGAGGCGGTGACTGGGAAGGCTGCGCTCCGTTTCGACAGTGGACAGAGACCGCAGCATTGCGTGCATGGAGGAAAGTCGTGGAGGCGGAGTTTGTGTGTTGGACTTATGACACTGGACATCTCGGGACAGCGGGGGCTATTTCTATTCATGGCTATTCCACTTTAATTCACTTAATTCACTTGATTAATGCAATGATTCTATTGAATGTCTTTATTTGATATGTTTGTTTGTGTGTTGTGGGTCTGCTCCACTGTCTATGTCTTTTTTGTTGTTGCTGGGGCTACAACTGAAGTTTGCTAAAGGGAAATAAGTTATTATATTCTATTCTATCACTGTAATAAAGTATTTGTTTCATGAGGAAATGTGTAATATCACATAATAACTGTTTAATTATCTGTCTGTTTTAGTCCTATTGTTTTAGGCTATATTTAAAGCTGCATTAACTAATATTTTCGGCATTAATGTTTAAAAAAAAAAAAGTAATCTGCGTTAATACGGCATCAAAAAATCATATCGCGTAGTGGAGTGTGATCACCCATTGTCTAAATTTATTAACGCCATAAGGTAACGTGGCTGCTTCCTCAAAACCTTACATTGTAACCAAGGCTCCTGCTCGAAACGTTATTGTAGGCTATTTAGTGCTGGGTGCTATTATAGGCATATATGAATAAGAAACGGAAAAACAATTACATTGTCATGTTAATAATTTACACAGTGGAAGCATATAGTGTTGCAAACTTTATTCGTTCTCATTGTAGAAAACCCAGTTCAGTTTTTCTAAAACTTTGTCATACATGAGAAAACCATGGGTAGGAGGGGAAATTATCTGCAAGTGCAGTAGGCCTAAGTGTATTTGACTGTAATATTTCTTGAAATTAATAAATATATCTAGACAACTCATATCTTGACCAACATATTTTGAAAGTGGCTGATTTATTTTTTGTTCATATATGTTACAAATATTTCAAATTAGTAAACGATATGAGATTAGATAGGCTAACCTACAGTTACAGTAGCCTATTATAACACTGATCTGTCACAATTATGTTACCGTAGGCCTAAGAGGGAATGCAGATCAACACAGCACAAATAATGTAAAGCCAATTCAAGCCAAATATTACATTTTCCAAAAGAAGCATCGCTTTTGATGCGTTTGTCACACATCCTTCGTTTGCCACAGGAGCTATAAGGCACATAATGCAGTTGAGTTATTAGCTAGATAGCCTACAATGAGAATCAAATGTATTCCTACCATGGCACAAGTGCTGTACATATGACCATAGTTGACCATGCGGGCATAGCTTGGACAGGTCCCGATCGTCTCCATGTTTTTCACGGAGGCTCTGGCCTGCTGTCAAATGATTAGTCCGATTCCTCGCCGAACAACGAGACATCGCTCAAATCGGAGACATCCCCTCCATCAGACTCCTCGCCATTCACTTCATTCAGCAATGCTAATGCCTCGTCCGCATTCATGAATCTTTTTCTTCTGTCCATGTTGTCTATATATTTGTATTTTATTTTATAATAAGCAATAGAGCAGCAATAATGGAAAAATAAACAGTCATAAGCTATATGGTTTTTGTTTGAATATATTTGCTATATGTTTGAAAAGCAACGCATCTTATAGTGGGTGCTTATAGGTATAAATGCCTCAAACTTTTTCTATAACTTCCTTACATTAGGAAGTGCTTAATAACTAAATTTGAGGAAAAGTCAGTTGAGTTTTTTATTGAGACAGAGTTACATACAATTGAAAATCAGGAAGGGGTAAATTTTAACCTGTGGCGGTTTTAGTGTTAATTCTGAACTAATCTTTTTGTTATACACCTGAGAAATATCTGCATAATTTCCCAAAACAGCTAGCATATTATGTAAAACAACCTTTTAACTATACTGTATAGCATACAGGAGTTGTCAAAATGTCTGTTTTTTTTTGTTGTCAATTCATTTATAATTTCAGAGAAATATGAATATGCTACTGTAATTGGGATGTAAACCACTACCACTAGGGGGCCACTGTGGATAGGCTAAGCATATAATTAACAAGAGGTAGCCGAATAATGAACGCACACCTATAGTTTTCTTACTGCGTTCTGCAGAAATATAACCCAGTTATAATTAGCCTTCAAAAATAGTTGGAATTCTGAGAGCAAGTTGCTAGTAGCCTATTTACATGACTTTTTACACGTTTAGATACCTTCGCCTTTCTCATAGGTAGCCTGTTTCAATGTCTGCAATTTGGGGTTAGCCTACTCATATCTGGGGAAAAATTGCTTCCTTATCCATGAGATCTGCTGGACTGAGAATAGTGTGATCATACGTTATAGAATTAGATGTGCACCAAGTCATGTTGCTATAGTCTATTGCACTGCGACTGGCTGTATAGCCTATATAATGCAATAAAAATTAACATTATTATTAATGTTTGGAGCAATAATTTCTCAGTTATCTATGAAATACATTTGTATAGGCCAGTGGTTCCCAAACTTTTTCAAACCAAGGTACCATAGTCAATTTTTTTTTACTTTAAGCTAAAAATGACATCATGAATATGTTATAAGAATGTATTTTAATGAACTGAAATGAAAACTTCTTAAAATAAAAAATGATTCTCAACCACACAGCTGATAAGAAAAAAATAATGTCAACAATTTTGAAGACTTGTTTGAAATAAGGCTATTTTGTAGCTGTGTGTGCATATTTACAGATCAATGTTTAACTTAAAATAATAATGTTAATTTGTAAAAAAAAAATAGAATTTGTCAATTTTTTTTTGCTTTGTTCAAAATGTTAAATATGCCTACTTTTTAAGTTAATAAGAAAATCAAAGAACAAAAGCAACTGCATTTATGGAGCTAGCAGTCATTTTAGTGGGACATGTGAGCCTGCTGTTGAGAGCACAGTCTCTTGATGCGGGGAGAGATTGAAGACAGCGCAACGCGTAGATCTGACTCCACTGACAGGCAATGCTTTCTCTTGCTTTTCACGTACGTCAAATATGTAAATTAACAGATCTTGCGGCACCCCTGGCCAGTCGTTACGGCACCCACTTTGGGAAGTTTGGGAACCACTGGTATAGGCTATCATATGTCATGCAGTCTAGCATTATTAACCCTCCATGTACAGATTAAATGCATAGCTTATATCATAATCAGCTCTGATAACATTTTGACACGTTTATAGCACAACATTTTTTTCAGAATTAAGCAAGTTATAGGCCTAGCATATTTTATCAGGAGAAGTCTGCATTTGTCAAAACACTACCAAAATACGTTGATCTTGTCTGCCTAAAGCTGCATTCACACTATAAGCTCAGGAACGGTGTTGCACAAAACTCGCTGATTGATTTCAATGGAGAGACATTTCGCGCTGCGCTCTCATCAGTGGCGCACAGCGCTCATGGCACCTCAGATGCGCTGCGCTTAAAGTTCAACCAAATTCAACTTTGACCCTTTCATTCGCTGACCTTTCAATGCGCAGCCAATAGTTGTGGGCGGCCCTACCTCACACGACCGGATCAAAATGGAGGAGAAAATTATTTTGTGAGTTTCGAGAGTTATAACTACGACACCACTCTGCTCTGCCAGCATAGCTACAGAGACATCGGGAAAAAGAATTAGGCATGGCGTAACGTGAGCCATCAAATGGGGCTACGGTTTGTAGCTATCAATAGTCATGCAGTGAGTTATGGCAATATGTAACATTACTAGCATGGTTAGCTAACATTAGCTAGGCTAGCTAACATTATCAACTTCGTCAAAGTCAGCAATGTCAATATCAATGTAAATGATTAATTCTGCACGTTATTGTAGCTAACGTTAAATATTGGCTTTAATAAATAAAAAAAAAAAATTTGAATGTTTATTTGTGTGATGCCATTCAAAAACAAATCTGAAGAGAGCTCTCTCTCTCCTTTTCTCCTACAGTATATTGATGTGCAGATTGAATGCGCTTATGCGCTTCTCATTTGAACACCGCTCTTCAAAGCGGCGAGTGCCGCGCAAAAAACTTCCGCTGCACTTATAGTGTGAATGCGGCTTAATATTGTGGCTGCACATAACTGAGCGGCTATTTAGGTTTTTATATTTATGGACTGAGTAACCAATGATCATAGCTGAACATGCCCCTTTCATGTTGACTGAGAGCCCAAATCGAAATAAATACAACTTGAAAGCTATATAGGCTATACACCTATAGGCTCATGCCTTAAAATAAATACGAGTGGAAATAAATTAGAAAAGTAAAATAATTAATATTTATTTTTTAAATTATCTATCATGCTTAGGCTATTTATTTCATTTCTTGCTTAGGCTATGTATTTAATGTAGTCACATTTGGTCTTCCATATTGTCATGAGTTCTCAGCCTGCTCTTCGTTAGGTGGCCACTTCTCCATGGATCGCTCGTGTAGCGTCCTCTGCCTTTGGTTTTCATTATCCGTTCCGTGTTTTTGCTTGTCCTGCTACTCAGTGTTTTCATCTGCATCGCATTTCCGCTCCTTATTTAAATCTTGCGTCTTTCTTATTCAACGCTTCCATATTGTCTATTGTTTGACACGCTGGTATGGTACAGGACAGACAGCTCAAGTTGGACCTCATTACCCTCAACACAAAGTGGTTGACGTAACGGGGGACTTGAGTTACTTAGGAAGTCTCCTACTCTTTTCCATCCTCTGCCTATTTTCTATTACCTGTGTCCCTAGTCTGAAACAATTCTCTTTGACTTTTCTGTTTTTACCTCTCAGTTATATTGCTTTCTATTATAGAGAGCGAGAGGTTTTTTCTTTGTATTTCCTTTTATACGCGTCCCAATCTCGGAGCCTTCTTCGTCCCGCATCAGGTTGCTATTTAGTTATCGCATTTCCTTTCACTTGGCGAGGATTTGCTTATCTCTCGTGTTTATGAGTTCGCTGGCCTTACTGCGAGTTGTTTTTCATTCTCCCTGTGTTTTCCAGTCTCCTCCTAAATATCCTCTCTACATGAGAGAGAGAGTCTGTTTTTTTTTTTGGTTTTTGTCTTCCCTATCATGGAGTGTTTCTCCATTCTAGTGGCGCTGTTTCCAATGCTTTAAGATATGCCCTGTCACACCTGGTCCTACGACCCAGCACAGCCTTGACAGAATATGGAAGCCTCTAGGGAGGTACCAGCGACAGCTTCAGGTCTGGAAAAAATCCTCAGCACTCAGGGGGCGGCCCTCGCTACTCATGAAGAGGGCATTAGGGCTCTTCAGGCCTCCGTTCAGACTCTGCACACTCAGCAGACGCAGCTCTCCACTCAGCTCCATTATCAGGATGACTGTCTGCGTAATTTGGCAGACAGCATCTGCACCCTGACTCTTACCATCTCACCCCCTCCTGTGGCACAAGAACCCGTCCCTGTTGCACAAGCACCTGTTGACCCTGCCTCTATACCCATCCCACTTAACACCAAAGAGCCCAAATTGCAGCTCCCGCTCCATTATGGGGGGGACCTGGGAAGTGTAGGGGGTTCCTCACCCAATGCCTAATTTTTGCAGCCCTCCCGCTTCTCTACCGAGGAGGCTCGGGTTGCGTTTGTTTTCTCTCTCCTAACAGGCACTGCTCTCACCTGGGCGGACCCCTTAATTAGGGTTAATTCCCCTGTGATGTCCACCATGGATGGGTTGATGGAGGAGATGGCGTTGCGACTGACCCGTCTCCGCTAGGGCACCGACACTGTGGCAGCATTCTCCATCGCGTTTCGAGCACTGGCAGGGGAAACTGGATGGCCCGATGAGCCACTTAGCTCCCTTTTCCTTAACGCTTTGCTCGTGATTCAGTGGCTCCGTCTCAAGACACCAGGGAGTTTCTCCTGGGACTCGTTTGCGGATGGACACAGTTGGTGGGGGGAGGAAACCTCCCACTCTGAAATTGACTGGGACATGGCACTCAATTCTTTCTCAGACTGTGAGAGTACTCAGGTGGGCGGAGCTCTTCACTTTTCTTTGCCGGTTAACATACCACAGCAATATGCGGAAATTGCTGAGGTCTTTAGCAAGCAACACACCACCTCCTTGCCTCCTCATAGATCTTATAACTGCGCTATTGACCTATATCCGGCTACTATTCCTCCTAGGGGTGCGCTGTACTCTCTATCGGTCCCTGAGAGTGCCAATATATTGAAGAATCCCTGGCTAATGGCTTTATTAGACCCTCCACTTTGCCAGCTGGCGCAGCGTTCTTTTTTGTAAAGAAAAAGGATTGTAGTCTCAGGCCGTGCATCGACTACAGGGGACTCAATGACATCACGTTCAAGAATCGTTACCCCCGTCCCCTCATGATTTTGGCATTTAAACGCCTACAGGGGGCATCTGTTTTTTCAAAACGTGACCTTCGCAACCTCGTTCGCGTCCGCCGAGTGCGATCAATGGCGTTTAATGGCGAGGGCGTTTAACACTCACTCTGGACACTATGAGTACCAGGTGATGCCGTTCGGGCTCACTAGCACCCCCTCAGTTTTCCAGGTGCTAGTGAATGACGTCCTTATGGAGATGCTTGAAAAATTTGTTTTTGTTTACATCGATGGCATTTCAATTTTCCCCCTGATCTTCCCACTCACATCAGACACGTAGGTTCTTAAAGCGCTGCTCAAAGCCTAGCTTTTTGTTAAAGCGGAGAAGTGTGTTTTCCACACTAAATCTGTTTCTTTCCTGGGGTTAATTGTGGCTGATGGCAAGGTTAAAATTGATCCCAAGAGATCCACTCTGTCTTCCCTTAAGCAGGTACAGCGCTTCTTAGGATTAGCCTATTTTTATCGGCGGGTCATCTGCAACTTCAGTGCGGTAGCTGCGTCTATTACCGCGCTTACAAAAAACCCACTCTTTTCTTGGTTCCAATTAAACCCGAGGGCCGAATCGGCGTTCTCTGAGCTCAAAAGGCGTTTCAGCTCGGAGCCGATTCTCATCACGACCAACCCCTCCTTTCTCTTCGTATTGGAGGTTGACGTTTTGAGTTGGGGGCTGGTGCTATTTTCTCCCAGCTATCTCCGCTTGACCACAAGATCACCCCTGCACTTATTTTTCTTGTGCACGAACACCTGCTGAGAGAAATTACGACGTAAGGGACCGGGAGTTATTAGTGGTTAAGCTGGCCCTTGAAGAGTGGCGTCACTGGCTAGAGGGGGTGGAGCATCCGTTCACAGTTTGGACGGATCATAAAACCTTGCTGGCTTAGGCCCAGAGTATTGCAATGAGGACACACCTCTCAGTTGGTTGCTTACCCGGGCGTTCACCGTATGAAGAAATTCTTGTCCCGGCGTTTTTGGTGGCCCAATCTGGAGAGGGACATGCAGAGTTTTGTTGCTGCCTGCCCGGTGTGTGCCTGTAGCAAAGGTTCACGTCTCCCACCCTTGGGTCTTTTGCGCCTTCTTCCCATTCCCAGCCGTCCTAGGGGCGGCTGTGGCTCAGGAGCTGGAGCGGGTCGTCCGTTGATCGCAGGGTCGGCGGTTCGATCCCCGGCTCCTCCTGTCCACATGTCAAAGTGTCTTTGGCAAGACACTGAACCTCAAATTGCTCCAAATGAGCAGGCTAGCACCTTGCATGGCAGCTGCCGCCATTGGTGTGTGAATGTGTGTGTGAACGGGTGAGTGAGAGGCCATTGTAAAGCGCTTTGGTAAGGTAGAAAGGTTTACCTTGATAACCGAAAAAAGCGACATATAAGTGCAGTCCATTTACCATTTAGAGTCACATCGACTTCGTCACCGGTCTGCCTATGTCACTGGGCAAATTGATGATCATTTTATCGCCTTACTTAAGCTCCCTTCAGCTCCCGAGACAACTAGTGGAGATAATTTTTTCCGACTACACGGTCTGCCTTTCGACGTGGTTTCTGATCACGGTCCCCAGTTCACGGCCAAATTCTGGCGCACGTTCTGTTCTCTACTTGATGCCTCGTCAGCTTATCCTCTGGTTTCCACCCTGAGACTAATGGGCAGACAGAGCGCACCAACCAGACGCAGGAGAACACTCTGCGGTGTCTGGCTGCCTCCACCCCTACGTCCTGGAGTCTCCACCTAGTTGCATTGATTTGTATGTCTCGGCCACCATAGAAAATGGCAGAATGAGTGTGATACTTGTATGATTGTATTAGAACAGTTATAGCCCAGGCAGTTAGCTAGATAGTCCAGTAAAGTAGCTAGCTAGCTTGATACAATGATAACTAGCTGGCTGGGTTATCTAGCTAATTATTTAACATTAAACCATGCTATCGAGCTAACTAGCTAAATAAGTCTTGATAAAGACAGCTATTATATGCTCAGATAAAGTCTGGATGAAGATAGCTATTAGGCTATATGCACAGAGCCTATTTTGAATATCCCACAAATGCACTTAGCCAGTGAGACAACTTTACTAGAATGTGCATAATTCAGATGAAATAATAAGATAGCCATCAAATAAACTTTAGTTTTTTTTCATATCTCACAACTTGCATGCACTTTATTCACATCCCAGATATCAAGGAAACATTGAATCAATGTTGAATTAACATAAGATGAAGCATTGATTCAATGTTGATCTCTGATGTTGATTCTGCGTCCAGGTGCTCATCGTGTTTACGTTGAATCAATGCATTGAAATAATGTCAAAACAGTATTGATGTTAACAATGGAAATCAACGTAGGAGAGAGATGAACTGGAAGCTGAGGGTGAACGCAGGAGGACTGGAACAAAAAGCAGGCTGGACAGATAAACAGAAAGCAAAACAAGACAGGTTAGGAACAACAAGACAGGAGCCGAGTAACACGTCACAACACCACAAACTGACGGAACCAACTGGCAACGAGAAAGACAAAACAGGCGATATATATAGGGAGGAGGCAGGTGAAGTGGGAGATCAGTAATGAGTGCGGGCATGAGGAATGTAAGCGAGTGTAATGAGATAATGAGAGTGCGTGCAGAATGCGAATGAGGAATGCGGGTGATTGGCTGAGAGAGGATTGGGGAGACAATGAGGAAACGAGCAGGAAAAAAACGTCCAGCCCGCACGACACGAAAAAACAAACGAGGTAAAAAGAAAGACATGACATGGAACGTGAGGAATGGGGAAAACAAGGAGAACGAAAGAGAGGTGGACTAGCAGGGAGCCGTGGATATAACAAAACCTCTCCGTAATGGACACAATACATGCAATAGTAATAGTTTCATGCTGAAAAATGAAAGTTGAAGTGTTTTAAAAGCTATATTATCTAAAAATAATGTTTGTTTACTGTTCACAATGTGGGTCGTGGTGTGAGCTGCCATGATGATGTGATGTGAAGTTCCTTATAGTCGGGAGGTCGGGTTGATTTCCCGATCCCTTATTTACGACAAGGAACTCTTAGTTGAAAGGGTGTGATCTGATTAATCTGATCAAAAATCAATGTTAACTTTCACTTTTAAATTAAGTTTACCCGGTTTTATCCCCTGAACGCGAGATGGCGTTTCACCGACTTTTCAACAAAAACATGCACTGGGGTGTGCAGTCTATGGCACAGATAACATGATTGGACAGGTTGGCAATTTCATAAAAAACCTTGCTTTACCTCCACCTGGCTTTGCATCTTATAGGGGAACTGAATGTACGCTGGCATTAGCTGGATTAAGCTGTTGACCACAATTGCAACCCTGGCTACAGACATGTAAGCCACTTTAAAGAAAATATTGTTCATACGTACAAATTAATTCTGCTCATGTTTTATGAATGAGGCCCAATGTTTCCATTTCAACCTAATACATCAGTGACCATTACCATCAGAAAGTGAATGTTGATTCCACCATTGAAAATTGGTTGATGACCGATACTGATGCTTATAATACAATATCAATGTTGATTCAATACTTCCTTGCTATCTGGGATTTGTTTTAGAAATATACTATAGCTAGCCTTTGTTAGTTAATAATAATGTCAAGATCATGAAGCTCTGAAAGATTAGGGCTGAAAAGCAAAAATAAAAGGTCAAAACACATTGTGATTTATAACACATGATTTATAACAGAAAACATGATTTAAAAAAAATCTTTTAGTAGGGTAGCCTACTGTAGGTTTCAGATTTTGGATCTAACGGTAAGCAAAGTCAGTTTCTGGTTTCTACATTTCCAGTACTGTGATTGATTTCTCAAACATCCAAGAGGATTTCACGGTGGTTTCCAAGTAATTATTTCTCATGTGCATTGTGTTATGCATGTTTGTGTAAACTGCCTATTTAAAATTTATGTTAACTATATTTTGTGTGATGTCAGTTTTCAATTAAATTTGTTGCTCCATGTCTATACACAGAAAAAAAGGTAGCTAATGTGATGGCCTACAAAGAGACGGCCTATTAAAGAGCAGAGTCAGGAAAAGGAAATGTAAATGTTTTTACGAGATCCTATTAGACTCCTTCCCAGCATGGCGCTTCACTTTGTTCCAGCTGATCCATCTTTAGTGGCTCCCTGAGCTGAACACGTGTCAGGTTTTTTACAACCTTTTTAAATGGGGGCTTCTGTGCAATGGGTAGGGGGGTGTTTCCGGTCTGTATTGTAACTGAAGGAAATGATACAAAACCCCCCGGAAAAAAACAGGGTCCTCCAGGGTTAACATCTCAACCCTAAAAGACGGAGTGACCCCAAGCCTAATAGGTTCATCCTAAAAATGTGGTTCAGAAACAGGGTCAAGACCTAGTCCTGAGGGGTTTTAAGGAGCATTGCATGATGTTTGTGGAAAAATACCCGCTATAGTCCAGTTAACACGACACATTCACTCTAATAAAACATCAATGCACACTCAAATGTTTATGTAGGTATATTGATCTCTTTTTTATCTCTCACTATCACACACACACACACACACACACACACACACACACACACACACATGCACAAACATAATTTTTTTGGCTACATCCATCTTTTTTAGGCTTACATCCCTCTGTGTGGCAGGCCACTGAAAACAAAATAAGGATTTGGAAATCTCTACCCTAAAACACTTTGAGTCCTCCATGTACATTATAGTATTTTGACCTCAAAGTATACAAGGTACAGACTTTTCTCCTGGCCCACATGGTCTCTCATCCAGACCGCAGAGAGACAAACAGGACACATACAAGAGAGAAGAAATGCATTTACCCATAGCCGCAGGAAGATGTTTAATATATTGTAACAATCATTCACATGGTTTTTCCTGGCAGAAAATGGGATTTGGCAGTACGTATGCGAGCGCATGCAGTGAACGAGCAGCACATTTTTTTTGCATTCATTTTATGGTAAATACAGTTTTTGGAGTACAAAGAGCCCATGTAGGCTTTGGTTGTAAAGTAACAGTAGGGTTGTGTTTAGGAGTTCTAAAAAAGCAAATCAAGCTCTTTGAATATTTTAATATTGCACCATTTAGGCTATTTTGATAATAAAAAAATAGAAAAATAAATAAACAACACTCTAGAAATAAACTAGAAATAACTGCCTTGCGGTTGTATGCCTCTGCCAACAAGTCAAGTTGTGTCATTCTACAGAAACCAAACATTGAACATTTGATGAATAAACTTTGTTTTATCATTGCAAGGACAGTCTTTATGGATTGAACATAAATAAATAATGTGATTATTAGATTGTTTTCTCAGCTACAGTGGTAAGCAAAATTTTATGATGTCACAGTGAAGTTGACCTTTGAACCTTTGAACCTTTGGATATAAAATGTCATCCCTGCATCATTTTGTCCTATTAGACATTCGTGTGAAATGTTGTCATAATTAGCACAGGAATTCTTGAATTATGGCCAAAAATGTCATTTGTGAGGTCACAGTGACCTTGACCTTTGACCACCAAAATCTAATCGGTTCATCCTTGAGTCCAAGTACACATTTGAGTGAAATGTTTTCATAATTAGCGTAGGAATTCTTGAGTTATGGCCAAAAATGTATTTTGTGAGGTCACAGTGACCTTGACCTTTGACCACTAAAATCTAAATGGTTCATCCTTGAATCCAAGTGGACGTTTAGGTCGAATGTATAGAAATTTCCTCAAGGTGTTCCTGAAATATGGCGTTCACGAGAATGGGATGGACGGATGGACAGACGGACAACCCGAAAACATAATGCCTCCGGCCATAAAAATAAGTGTAGCTACAAGTAAAAAATAAATAAATAAAAATGTACAAAGGCACCGCTCCATGTGTTTTTACATAGTCTACGTTGCTGTTGTTATTTCAGCCCTAAATGCGATAGGTCACTGTGGAAATGTTGACCCTACGGGATTTAGGTAACAAGATAAACTCTTCAGGGTTAATCATAACACAGTGGTAGCTGCACATCGCCTACAGGTAAGATATTTGGTTTCATTAACATATTTATAGCTACGAGAGATTTTGGGGAAAAAAATTAGGTGTCTTCTAAATCGAAAGTGCATCAGGTAGCCAGTAGCCTACAGTAGGCAATGGAAAATGCTGAATGCTTAGGCCTATTTGTACAACGTTTTTAAAAAATATTATTGTTTCTAGCTACTGAACGTGATTTCCTTGTAAACGGTGCATTTTATGCATTTTATAGTTTATGGCTGTGGCAAGATGAGGGTCGTAAGCGCTTTGGACTATTAATAGCACCCTCTTATTTTATTGCACTGCAGTATCAATCCTGCAGGTTTTCTTAAAGCTGTAGCCTAGTTTATAATTTAAGACAAACATGAACACTGTAATTGGGACCGATACGTCTACCACTATAGTATGGAGTGCCAACGTGGATCAGGTTAAACTTTTACCCTTTCAGAAGTTAGGGCTTCAAATGTAGCCTAATTCAAAATTGGTGCGTGTTCCATCCAACTCACTGAGCATGCTATATCTTTCTACTGAGTCCCCCCAAAGATTTAAGTTGCACTCTGCCACAGAATAGCTGAGCCACATGTCTATACAGTCTATGGTTCTATGCTTCTTCTACTCGTCTCCTAGTAATGACATCTTGAAGGTGACTAGTACAATATATATTGCCATCCGCTGACCGAAAGACCATATTGCACCCAATATTTTTTATTTAATTAATTCGGATTCATTCATTCATAATTTTATTTGCCGTTTTCTCAATTATTGTCATTTTGGCGGTTGCAATTTCCCTTTGGCAGTCCGTGAAATCATTTTGGCGAAAAAACCCTGGTTTAGAGAGAGTGCTGCAGCACCCTCAGCACCCCTACTTCCAGCGCCTATGCATTTAGCCTACCTTGCTAGCTAGTAGCGTTGTCACGATATCCCATTTTCATATCGTCAATATGCCTTTTCAGACATATTGTGATATTCAATATTATCGTTTGTATACAATTATAGTGGATTAATGCCAACGTGAACATAAGTAATTACCACTTGTGGCTGCACAGTGGCAGCATTGAGTTTTAATAGCTGTAGCCTTACTTCTGGATCTGTGTACTTTTTGGCCAATCGTTTCCCGTTTCAGAAACAGAAATTAAAAAACAAGAAACTAATGATTATTCTATATTCATTTAAAAAATTGGAATTGAAAAACGAGAATCAAATGGTTATTCATTTTGCTGACTGATTTTAAACATAACATTACAGGCAATTTAAACTGGTCTCAATTTCCAAAGCTTATGGAGCCATCCGATTTCCGTTTTCTCCAGAGAAAAGGGTCCACTCCAGCCAGTGCACAGAACTGTGGTGCAGCGGCTACGGAGCATAACCAGAAATTTTCTGGATAGACATGTAGGCTATATTATAATTAGCTAGCTAAAGATAATACAAGGTATCAGTTAGACATACTTCGAAACAAACAGACACACAACATAACACCGATTTATTTTTATTATGAAGCAATTGTATACAGGTATGGAGCAATCGATTTATAGCCTTGGCTATATTTAACCCACACAGTTTGGCTGCTTGCTCCGAGATGCTGAGCCTGTAGGGTCGTAAATTAATGCCAACTGCAACAACCCGTACCGTCACTCGTCTCACAAAGCAGTTTTTTTCTCGTAACTTAGTAGCTAGACACTTCATAGATCACTCCAAAATAAATATTTGATGGCAAACATGATGACGATGAGCAGCTATCAATTTATTACGTTATTATGTCCACAATGTTGCCATGCAATGTTTGCTGCTATGTCTGCATATGACAAATTATTTATTGTCATTTTTTGTAGGCTCTCAGTGGCAAAATGTTCTAATAAATATGAATAATATTTTTTTAAATAATACATAATCTTTTAAATATCATGGCTATAGACCGTCATCTCTGCGATATTTTCAAATATCGCCATGTCCATCGTGACAACCCTACTAGCTAGCTTAAAACAGCATAAGCATTTTAAAATCCAACTCATCCAATGTTTTTAATACCCCTGCCACCCACTACACAGACATTCTTTAAAGAAATGTAAAGATTTTCATTTTATGGGTGTAGGCATTAGCTGTGGCTTTTGCATTGTCTCCCAAAGACTAGTCTGCAGATAGGTCTCCCACGCATTATATTTCAGTTGAGCAAACAAGGCCCTTTGTGTTGTTTCAGGAAAAAAACAGCCTTGCTGCACCAGATGTTTCTAAATTCTAAAAATCCCTGACATTCCACTGTATACTTTAAAATTATGACTCTGTATCATTTTCATGTCTAAAGCTGCTTCCAGGCCCAGATTGTAGGTTATTGTGCATTCCAGAACACCTGTCTGAATTTGGTGTGTAATTATACCTGCAGCTCCCTAAAGCTTTGTGCAGTTGTACATGAAGACACAACAGATGTTAAAAGATTAATAGATCTCACCACAAATGATCACAAGCAAAATAGACAAAAAAAGAAAAAATAGATAAATGTAGGCAGGGATGGGCAAACATATCTTACAGATCTCCTCCAATTAAATGTAACTCCAAATTCAAGATGATGGAGGTGTGGGTTGCTTTGCCGGTTGCACAGAGATATTATGTGTATAAAAAAGAGATGGACAGCATTTATTACATGTATGCATAATCACAAATGTCTGAATCACCAATAGCTTAAGCTACATGGAATTTTGGGAGTAAGTCCCATTTGCTCGTGCTTATTTTAACTCTGAATCTGGCCCTTAGTATTCTGTTGTGGGGAATCATTTTGGGAGTAAGTCCCATTTGCTCGTGCTTCTCTCAACTCTGAATCTGGCCCTTAGTATTCTGTTGTGGGGAATCATTTTGGGAGTAAGTCCCATTTGCTCGTGCTTCTCTCAACTCTGAATCTGGCCCTTAGTATTCTGTGGTGGGGAATATTGTTTTTTCTTTCTGCAGGAAACATACAGCCACACACCATTTCTACTGAAATGCATCTATTCAGCAGTTTATGTTTGGCATTGCACAAGTCATATGGACTTGGCACATGATTGAAGACTGGCTGTATTTCATCCTCAGAAGCAGTCATTTAGACCGGCAGCAATTGCATACCATTGATTTCAGCATGTGAAGTTGTGTTACCTAGACTACCTCGAATACAGTAGGTCCAATAAAATAAAAAATAAAATTGACTTTATGGGAATTGATATAAAACTGAATATCCTGTAAATCTTTCGACCTGTAGCACCAGTTTTGCCAGATGAAGTGGTTATAACAAGGCCTCTCGCATAGTCAATGGTTTATCTCAGCAGTCAAAAACTGTCAACAGGGATACCATGAAATGGTAGGGGTGGTATGTGTTGAGTGCTATAAATCCTTTTCCAGGTGCCTGACAAGTTTAAGAGCTTCCAAAGGCAGCTGACAAAATGTTTTATGCGTTTGCTTTTTGTATTAAGAGTTTGTTTTAAACTTAAAACTTTACGTAAAGTAATGTGAGACCCCAGAAAAAATATGGCCTGAGAAATAAACATGAACTGTCAGATATTGATGTCACGGTTTTTCTACTAGCTTTTTTGTTTGAATTTAATGCAGTGAGCATACATATATAATCACTTATAGGAAAGAATCATGTTTATATGCTCCCAGTTTGTCTAATAAAAAATACAATGTTTCAATGCATTGTCTTCATCAAACTGTAGGCAATAACACCTTTTGTTCTCAATTTCTCTGGATTCCCCCTCAGTTTTTCACTTACTGTCCCTCCATAGAAACTGAATTTTTGTCCATGAATATCATTACCTCATTGTTTGCACATTATCCCAGATGAGTAGCTTTGTGCCCAAATCAACTGATTTCTATCAGTGAGCTGATGGTTTCTGTATATAATATAGGTGAGCAGCTACCCTGAGATGATACTGGTGAAGTCATAATGTTGTTGCCGGGGAAACATTTTCCATTTTCATTCCTTATTTTGCTTTGTTAATGAAGGCTACCATAAAGAGAGTTCTCCAAGATTATGTAGAATGTGAATCTGCATGATCTTTTAAAAACATAGAGCATTTCGTTTCGGTGAAATGTAGTTTGCAATATAAACTTATGCATTGTTTTTTTTGTTTAAAAAAAAAAATGTTTTAACACTGTTTTAACACATATTTAAAAATAATTTACAAATCTCCCTGATGAATAATATATTTAAAAGGTTTTACAGTAAACAGTAGACCGAAATACTGTCCCTGTAATGGCCAGTAGTCATCCCTGATGTTTATTTGTGACTCCCAAAAGGCAATTGCTTGAGAATTAATGAAAGGTGTGGTTTCTTTGGGTACCACTTCAGGGGTGACAATGTTAAATCCGGACAAAAGGCTGACACGTAACTAGCATTGCACTCATGCTGAATGTTTTACAGTGGATGAAATATCTTGCAGTATCTGTAGAAGCTTTCTGTCATTAACATTTTCATTGTTTCAAAGATTAACCACCATCAGCTTTCCCTGTAAGATTGTGAAGAATGCCACCCTCGTCGATGATTTCGAATGACACCACTATAGCAAAGCATTAAGGACTAAAATGACAAAACATTTTGAAAATGTCATGAATTATCCCAGATTCACCATCCCTTTAGACACCAGCCGTTCTTAAAGGCCACGTTACAGTTGACATGCCTGGACAAGGAGAATGAGTACATTTGATTAAATTCCAGTTGGTAGAATTGCAGATGTTACTTAGGTGAAGGCCTGTCTCAAAACCAAGTGTTTTTTTCTTTTTTCCTTTCTTTACTTGTTTTTTTTTTGCTGTAGGTATGGATTTTCTTGAAGAAGGCAGCTAGCATCTGCACTTCACAGCCCTGTAAAATTGGTAGGGACAATACAGAAAGTGCTTAGACAGCACATGTTCACACACTTTGGAGTCAAATGTGGCACATTTAAATTGCAACCTGTTAATGTTTTAAGCATTAGGTTCAGTATTTTTTTTTCTTTCTTATGCTTTTGCCAAGCATAGTCCTCTCTCTCTCTCTCTCTCTCTCTTGCTTCCTCGCTCTTTCTCTCTCCCTCATTTCTTTTTCTTTCCTAATTACAGGACCCCATTGGGTCCAGCTGGGACGGCAAGAACCAATGGCAGTGTGGCCAGCAGCTTTCCCAAACCATGTGATGCACCTTTTGTTTTTAATTATCAAGGTGCTTTTTAAAGCATTGCCAACCCTTGGCAGTAGTACAGACTGTCCCACGGGGAGTGCAGAGGCAGGGTGTACAAGGCTCCAGACGCTCCCCCCCTCCTCAGTGCTCAACCTTAAGGCCTGCCGGTTCCTTTAGGTGTACCCTTACCCTCGCACAGGTCCCAGGAAAGGAGACGTTCACAAGTCCAACTTGACGCAGGTAAGTCTTCAACGAAACACCACGCGGGCCCACATCGCTGATAGACCAGCACCTGCAAATGATGAGCTTATATGTGTGACCTCAAATTAAAAGCTGTAGACTGCGTATTCTGGCTCCTTATAATTCCAGGACTTCCAGGATTTTTTCTTACATTGTCTTATATGGTGCACAGTCAGAAGGGAGACTTGTTGCTGTGCCTGTAGTGGTCTCATGGAAACAGGTCATTTTCAAATGGGCCACACATTGGATTTAAATTGTAATTATGAATTATTAATACTATCATTTTTACTGGAGATATACATTTTAAGCAACTTTTCTCAGCTGCCTAGCTGTACACAACAATTGCGAGAGGGAATTATAGCCCACAGAATTGCATTTTCTGCTGAGATCCATGTACAGATATACAGAATGTTATTGACAATCTTTTGGTTTCTGCGTAATTTCGACATTGAATGTGGTTTCAGAGGTAATGTGTTTTAAGACACAGTTGCAAGAACCTTAACGGCAGCCGTTGTTTTCTCTAAATCTCTTCCTTCCGCTTCTTCTCGGTCAAGAGATAACGGAACGATGATATTGCAATGACTCTAATAACGTGACCACATCCAAAATAATTAAGTCAATAAATAAGTATGTTGAAATGGGTTTAAAAGTAGGACCCCACCTCGCATACTTCCTTGCGTTTGAGCTTGTTTGGTAGGTGCTGAAAGGATAGCGCCGTGTAAGCTACAGAAAATTTGATAAACCTTCCTATTGTGAGAGTTTATTTATTTTTCCCGCACGACCAACATAACAGCACGACGTCCTGCTGGAAACAGAAACAGCTGTCGACTTTTTTCACCCTGTCAGTAGGAATCAAGGAAACTGAACATGGCCCGTGCCGGAGAACCAGCTTTCTCTTTTATTTTCGTGGGAGTGCTGCTCGCAACGGCGTTATTACCGGGTGAGTAAAATCATCAGTTCCTCGTTCCCCACAACAGATAGTAAAGCACACGTATAACTAATGATTTTCATGAATTTAATTAACAAATATCTATTTAACACATTTATTCAATGTTCAGAACAGCATTGGATGACATTGGACTGAGCATAGCTAACAAAGTAAAATGTCTTATGTTGAGTGAACTGTTGTCATTATATTCGACATTTTGTTCCTTGCAAAAATGGAAGATGAGCCTGTTCCCAGCCTGCCATGGCCATATCAGCAGTGATAAAATAATACTGCAGATGTAGGCAAGTAGTGGGCTTTTTTTGTTTAAAAAATATATATTTTAGCCCACAATACAGAGCTCCTTCTCTGAATCTTATTGTCACTGGAGGTGAAAACCTCAAAACATTAGCAGCTGACTGTTCTGTTTCCTCTGCTGTAAACTTCCAAAGGGATGGAGCTTCTACGGGGATACATATGGAAAATGACATATTTTTTTTTTTACAAGGAGGTAATTGGGGTTGCCTCTGGGCAGATAGCCCCATCTTTGTAGTTTTTATAGGTGTTGCTCATCTGGGGCTCGCTGTAACTTAAGACCCTCTCCCTACTTCAAAGTTCACGAACTGCAGCGTTTATAGGTTTAGTATTCACAACGCCACATGCATGTTACCCTGGCATATGCCTGCTGCTTCATTCAGGTTGAAGCGGGTAAGCATTTTTCCTTGCCTGAAACTGTACAGCATCTGGTTCTGATGTCTCTGTTCTCCCCTGCCTCTCTCTTTTTTTAAACGTTCCACCACAGACTTTCTGGGGGCCGGTCCAGTGGGACAGCGACAGAAAGGAGACGGTAAAACACAACACGCCTTCAGCTCCTCCTCCCCATCGTTTAATTTTCCATCCCATCATAAACTTTTGCTCTCATAAAAACACCGCCTTGCAAGGCCCAGCAAACTCATTATTATCTCAGCATGGGGTCACATGTTGATGCTGTGAGCTTGCTGCGCTTGAGAGCTCTGGAGTCTTAGAACACACATTTTGCTGCCGTTTGCCCTGGATTCAATCAACCCACTCTCAGAAATAAAGGTACAGTGAAGGTACATGTTTCTTATTTAAGGTACAGGTTTCCCAAATGTTCCCTGAAAGTACAATAATGTATATTTGGATACTAATAAGTACCTTTTCATGCAAAAAAGGTACAAATTCATTATGCATTTCTGGCTAGGGGTACAATTAAATTTTTATGTACCTATAGGGTACCAACCCATTGACAAGCGTTAGTACCTTTTTAGGTACTTTTTGTACCTTTTTTTCTGAGAGAGTATGCCATCAGCAATAACGCAAATCTAATTACACTAAAGAGTTCATTCCTTTTGATGGTTGCTTAGCTTGCCAACCCGTTTTGGTGAAGTTCAAAAATAAAATTTAAATTGAATTGTCACAACCTCATTTAAGCCACAGAGATAAATGGATAAACATGAAGTGGAGCAACCATGTACATGCAGATCAGCGTGTGAATCAGTTTACTTAGCAGAAGCAGTCAAGTTCAGTCGCTTATTTTAGATGACTGGCCAGCTGCCCTACGATTGTGGGTTCACTGTCTGGCTGTAATAAAGACTTTTGGCACTGGCTCTGTGTATATACAGCACACACATAGTTGGATTTGGTATAATTTTAAGTTTGGTGTCTCAGTAAAGCATAAATGTGGCCTCAAGGCCATCAAATCAAAGATATTGTAAAAAGAAAACTATAGCATCACAAACAATATTGCATTTCTTTGTTTGGCTACTGCTTAACAAAGCTGGCACAGGTCAACATTGTATATCTCACAATGATGTAAAGTGTCATGTAGTACAGTGCACCTACTGCTACTCCACACTGGTATCCCATCTGATAAATGCCATTTATAATGGTTATGTGTATGGTTAATGGGGGTTACCTATGGACGTGATTAATTCCTAGTTCGAGTTTAGAAGTCAAAGGGCTCTATCTTACACCCGCACTAAGCGGCGGTAACCCAAACGCAAGTGTCTTTGCTGGTCATTTTAGAGTCCAGCGCTCACATTGTTTAAATAGCAAGTGAACTTGCGCCGATAGAAAGTGAACTCGGCGGGTTGGTCTTAAGATGAGGTGTGGCCAGGATAATTTTTTGCCAGATTGAGAATTCGTTATAACATCACCATGTGATCTATTCAGGTGGGAAATACAACATATTATTTTCCCACTGTAGAATGTAGAAATACATTGACTGGCATGCCTTAATTTTGTAATAACCATCAGTTGTGTATCTTCCAGGATGTGTAATGCAGTCATTAATGTTTTATGAAGCATTTATACTTGTGCACTCCAGGGTTTGGCAAGAGAGAAAGTTAGTTTTCAGATTGTCCCTTGAGTAGTGTTAAGAAACACATGGTCTGTAGAGAGCACCCGGTTATACCCTGATGAAAATGGATATTTTAGTTTTTGACTTTTAAACTAAAACTATTGTGTGTTTGTATGTGTGGCTCTTCTCTGTACTCTGTACTAGCAGAAGACACAAAGCTTGTTCGTCACAAGAGGAACATCAGCTGGTACAAACAACACTCTGACTTCTGGAACTGGTACAAGTACTTCACTGACACGGACAACTCTAAGGGAGTGAGTACATTGCTTTTACCTGCAGCCTCTGTGGGATCCTTCCACAACATTCAGCTCCTCCCTCAACACAGGGCCCACTAACCAGCACAATGACTGGAGATGCACATAAAGATTATCTCCTGCACAGTGATTAGAGAGACACAGAAATCAGTTACACAGGAATTATACCTGCAAAGTGTCCACACACAAATTATCACCAGGTTAGTGACTAATCAATGCTCATATCATTGGGTATATTATATACTTTACCAAATTAGTGAATGAGATAAAATAAATGTGAAATAGAGCAGATATTGGAGCACTCAGACAGCAAAGATAGTGGTTAAAAGATACACTAAGAAGGCCCAGGCTACCACATTCAGTGTTACATTTTTTTTTACAGTTATTTGAATGGTTAAAATAGAATTTCTCATATTTTAACCAAAATAAAAAAGAGATGGTTTGGGTACAGGTTGAAGTGCACTTGTGCACTTGAGGCTTGAAGTGTTTCCAGAAAAACATCTGAATAGATGTGGACATTTCTGGCTTCCACACAATTGTAAATATTTAACCGAAAATAAGGCTATCAGCTTGCCCATTATTCCCATGCAATAAAGACCCCAGTGTGTTGATTGGCTCTTGGGTGTTTTCTGGGGTTACCTTTTTCTGTAGGTAGAGGAGCTGGACCGCGTTTACCTTTCGTACCTGCAGAACAAAAACCGGGCGGAGGGCCGGCGCTCACACAAACTGTACTTGCGCCACCTGGGGGAGATCTATAAGTCATGCGCCGAGTCAGAAGACCCAAACTGTGTGGCCTCCTACACCAGCAGGCCTAAGCCTACGCCTAAACCTGAGCCCCCCAAGCCTGCCCCCATCAAGGTGTGCGACCCCTACAGAGACCCCTATTGCCTGTTCTCCATGATGTACCCCAAGGCCCCCATCAGGGCCCCTGCTCCGGTCAAAGCCCCAGCCCCTGTCTTTGCCCCCATGCTGCCGGCCAGGTCTCCTGCATCGGGCAATTACTACTATTCCCCAGTCCAGAAGCCCTTCCTGTCGGCCCAACAGCAGGCGGAGCTCCTGCGTATCTGCGATGCCAAAGATGTGGACTGCCTGCAGTACCACCTGCGTGCCGCCTACGGCTACAAGCCATCTGCTGGCCCCGCCCCCTCCTATGCGCACTTGGGCTGTGACCCCAAAAAGGACCCGAGCTGCACCCCACAGCTGGTGCAGAAGGCACCGTCCGGCATGTTCTACCGCTACCCAACCTGTGACCCAAAGACTGACCCCTACTGCCTACTGAGGATGTACCAGGCTGCACAGCAGGCAGCGGCGCCCCCCGCAGTGCCGCCCCCTGCTGGCCTCAAAAGGCCCTGCAACCCGCTTCTGGAGGACAACTGCAACCCGCTGACGGCGACGCGGCTCACCGACCTCAGCCAGTATATGCAGGCACAGGAGAAGCTGAGGGAGCAGGACCCCAAGGACGAGCCAGCGCCGGCCAGCGGCATCGCCTGCGATCGCCGCTATGACCCCTACTGTCAGTATCGCGCTGCCGCCGCTGCCATAATGAGACGGCCCCCAGCTCCGGCCCCGCCCCCGGCCCAGGAGCCGCTCGTCCACCCCCGCCTGGGCGTGAGGGGGAAGACAAAGGAGGGCTATGACTGCTACATGGGCTACGATGAGGAGTGCATCCCACTGCCCGGACGGAGGGCCACCGAGAGCCGGCCGAGCACCAGGGGGTTTGGGTTCGGGTTCGGAGTCCGTCCAGAGGAACCCTATGAGCCACACCTCAACGCCGATGGCAGCAGGGATGGGGTGATCGAACCTGACCCTCACTGCGACCCAGAGTACGACCCCAACTGCCGCCTACGCCGCTACGAGCCCCCGGCCGAGCCCCAGCCCGCCGCCCCCGCTGCAGAGGAGAGGCTCCAGGAACAACAAGTGACAGAGGAGCACAGGGATGAGCCCGACCACCATGAGGAGCCTCACCAACAGGGGGAGCACTACCAGGAGGAGCCGCACCACCAAGAGGATTCTTACCGTCAGGCACCTGGATATGAGCAGCACCACTATGAGCAGCAGCCTGAGGCCCCTGCCTACGATCAACAGCATTACGAGCCCTACCAGAGTGGCCAGGAAGACCCCTACGCCAGCTATGGTCCCCAGGACCAGCCAGGCTCACAGTCTGATGGCATCCTGGGAGGATATGGAGACCAGTACCTCCGCTATGACGATGGCCAAGATCACCGCTCTTACACTGGAGAGTACCGGAAAAAGTAAAGATTCATATTCCCACAAACAATAAGAAATACAATAATAAATACATTGCAGTCATACATTGCACACACACATACATTCATATGTACACATACACACACATGTACACACACTTCTAGCAGTGTCATCGATGCCACAGTCCAGTGCTGCAGAAGCAGAGTGCCTGGAGTCTAATAACTCTCTTTGGCGAGTTAGTCTGTTTGGCGGCTGATAGACATGAAAGCTAATGATAGCACTCTGATATGTGTGTGTCAATGGGAGACCTCATGCAAGGAACATTTCGGAAGTTTTCACTGAAATAAGTAAAAACCACCCGACCACACGTGCATTAGAAACCATATTCATAGCCCAGAGTCTGTATTCTTGTGATGCAAAAATATGGGTAGTGTACTTGAACATGGTTTTTTACTGGGGTTACTCTCTGCTTGGCAGTTTTCCCTTCTTTTTTCCATTTTTTCTGTCTTAATTCTATATTAACTAATAATATACAGCTTGGCTTAACTGTGCATTTCCAAACTTCAAAAACTTTTTTGTTTGTCTGTTTATAATGTATATGTAAGATTTGTCTTTTTTTATTGTTCCAAATAAAAAGCTTTAAAATGTGAATTATATCAGTTTTTTTTTGTAAAGTATTAAGTAAAAATTTAAATAAGTTAAGTTTATTAAATGTTTTATTCGATCACTTGTAAGAGATAATACAAATGTTGATCAATCTCATCAAAACTATGCTACATGGCCAAAACTAAAGCCACATAAACATTTTGTAAAAAGAGTTTGCACAAAATACATTTATTCAAAATGTGTTGTGTGGTGATTTTAGAAAAAAGCAAAAAAGCAAAAATACCAGCTGTTTTCAATCCAGCAAGACATCTGTGACAAATCAACAAGTATAGCTGAAAAGTATCAAGTCTGGCAGCACTGGCACAGACATTCACTTCACTGAAAAAAAACCCCCAGAGCATTTCTCTGTCGGAGAGAGAGAAATTTCTCTCTTCTGGCCATGCAGAGGAGACTGTGAAGCATATGATCCTCATCAAGAATGATTTGCACAGTAAGAAATTTGAAATACAGACACAATAACCATCCACTGCAAATTAACATCCCCGGGAGAACAAAATAAAAAAATTCCAGACACGATTAAAATTTGTGCACCATTAAATGTTTCTGTCCACAGGGAAAATAACATTTGAAAAGTAGCAGACTGAAAGTGTGAAAAAAGAAATGTGAAAATGTTGAAAATGGAATGTAGCTGCCTGTGTGCCCTGAGGGAGGCTCAAATGCAGCTGCCTGTGTGCCCTGAGGGAGGCTCAAGTGCAGCTGCCTGTGTGCCCTGCAGGAGGCTCATCTGCCTGCAGAACCAGAGGAGCAGGAACCTGCTGGCAGACTGAAAGTGCAGGGTCTGAAATCCCTAATGAACAACAGCTCCATTGTTGCTCAACAGACAGCACTGCAGGTGGGAGCAAACCACTGGTAATTAGGGCTTTGGCCTTGTAAATCCTGTCCCTTTCCTTTGGGCACAGGAGAGAGGCTACTTTCAAATGCTGATGGATACAGGCACATCAATTTGCAATGAGCTAAAAAAGTGAGACTAAAAGTGAGAGCTAAAAAATATTATCAGACTGTGCACCTCCCACCCTACTCCTTACCCACACGATTTATGACATGACACATACAGGAGATAATACTGACAGTGATTATGAATACTAGAATTATTACAATCATTATACAGGTTTAGATGGGATGAAAGGCTTGACCGTGATATGTGTTGCCATGGTCCCCGCTCGATACTGAGTCATTAAACATGGACTCACATTGTTTATTACTACCCCTAAATTTATATGATTATAATGACAATGGTAAGGTTCCTGATGGGGGCCAACAAAGTTTTTCTTTTGAGTAAACGTACATCCTCATTTTGTGGTCCCCTGGAAGTTATGCACTCACAAGAGGAGATAAGGTGATGCTGTAACTCTTCAAGGTCTCTGGGGATGCCTGGAGCCATCAATACAGATAAGACAGAGTGGAAGGGAAAACAGGAATATGAAAAATATTGTGTATATATAAATAACTGTGTATACAGTATATTTTATTAAAGAAAATATAAACTTTTCCTCACTGGCAGGCAGCAGCATGTTTGGAAGGGGAGACTCAGTTACTACCACTGGTGAAGGTTGTGCTGAATTGGCAGAGAGGACCTGGATGGGACTCCCAGATTACAGATTACACTGTGAGATAGTGACCCATCCTCCCCTCTGCACCACAGATATTGCACACATATTTGCTGCCAGAAATAACAGCTTTATTATGAAGCATTTAAAACACGCTTTCATTATATTTCTTCTAATTAGTCATATTAATTTGGTGGACAATCTTAGCAAGGGAGACTAACACAGTTTATGTAACGGGAAAATCCAGGCGCGGAACCGCAATCCCTTTCTCCTATTTTCCAGGTATCCCACACTCTCAAAGAGAGCATACCAACCACGAAATAAAAGGTAAAAAGCAGATCTTTATTTGACAATTCATAAAAAGTACATGAAACATAGGTCAGTACTGAGATAACGCCGGTCCTCCCTCTGTCATGGATCTTGCCTTCCTTCCCTTATCTCCACGTTCTCGTTATTCTTTTTTGTCGTTTACCGGTAATCTATCGGATTTTCCTGTGTTCCACTACTGGTTTTGCTTTCGCCTCATCATTAGTGAGTTCACCTGTCATTTATTTCCACTCACTATTTATACCCCGCTTTCTGCATCTCTCGTTGCTTCCATGTTATTTCGTAACACCCGAGCCGGTAAAAGGTTATAGGAGGTTGTACTGCTATCGTCCGCTTTGCTCCTACACGGGAGTTGTTAGCAGTACAAATTTAGAAAAAAGAAACAAAGTAATCTTTTTCCGCTCTTGTCTCAGAGCTTAGGGTTTTATTTCCTTTGTTCTTCTACGAGCGCTCTAACTGCTCTGATCCCAGTTAAAGGGATCTTAATAGTTTTATTTTCTTTGTTCGTTCACTCCACAAACGTTGTTAGATAAGCGTGTCTGCTTATTTCGGTTGTTTTGCTCGCATATCGAGTTCCTCGCCTTTTTCGGGAGGTTATTTGTGTTCTCATTATTCTCCCTCTCCACTACGGATTATTGTCCGTTTCAGTGGTGTTCGTTGAGCACTTAAAGATTCCGTATCTGTCGCACCTGGACCTCCAATATTTCCTCTGTGTCTCTGGCACAGAGAACCCCTACACCCGCTCTGTTCCCCCTCCCACCACTCTGAGACCCCGCAGGGCAGCTCAGCTTCCCCTCCTCAGGTAAGTGTTGACCTACCTTAGAATTTCCTGGGTACAAGTCTAGCACAAACCTAAGAAATGTAGTTCAGTAAATTACAATACTGTAATGCCAGCATTAGGAGTCGCTCTGAGCTTTACTGTATCTTGTTTGGTTGCAATAAGAATGCAGCCTGCTTCTTTGTCACCCCAGTCATTGGGATAAAAATAGCCTAATGAAAGAATTTGTATCATGTTTCAGCTGACAGTCTGAGTATGGGCTCATGATGAGGAGGGTATAGAGTGGGGAATGTAATGTAATGATTAGGGGACATTTGGAGGAGTCCATTGAGTCCATGAAAAAAGTTATGCTAAAGCTGCATTCATCTGTGTCAGCACAGCTGACACACAGCAAGCCAACTGCAGGCTCCGCCGGCTTGCTCTTATGGAAGATTTAGGCCTGAAACATACCTTATGTAAATACGCAAACGTGGACGCTTTGAGCTACGCAAAGTCGATGTCATACGTTGCATTGTAAAATGTGTCACCAGCAATTGCTTGCTGTCAATTGCTGAACAACAATCAAGAGGGCTCTGTGTGTTTAGTTAGACGGAGCGAGCGCTACAGTTTCACACAAAGCCACACACTCTTCCCACTCACTATCGCCTCCTCAGCCTCCTCCTCTCCTTTACTCAAGAACCCCTGAGAGCTAACCCAAGCTCCTACTCCTCTCCGAAGCAGGAAAAGAGCATGGTTTTTTTTTTTGGTTTTCAAATATTTTTTAAAAAAATTTTTTTTTTTTATAAATTCTATTATTTAGTAGCTTTATTTTTTTTTTTTTGTCTTTTTGTTTCTGTTGGTGGGGCTTGATTGTGCTATTTGATTGATTAGGATTCCTTTGAGCTACGCAAAGTCGATGTCATACGTTGCATTGTAAAATGTGTCACCAGCAATTGCTGTCTAATCATTGCTGAACAATCAAGAGGGCTGGCTCCGTGAGTTAACGGAGGGTATGCGAGCGCTACAGTTTCACACCAAGCATTCACTCTTCCCACTCAGGCTATCGCCTCCTCAGCTTCCTTTACTCAAGCTGGTAGAGAACCCAAGCTACAGCTTCCTCTCCCTCTATGAAGAGCAGGAAAAAAAAATGGTTTTTTTTTTTTTCAAATGAATTTTTTTTTTTTTTTAAAACAATTCTCACGGTTTAATAATCCTGATTCTGAAGTTTCTTTTTTCTGTTTCTACTTTTCTGGGTCTGTTCTGATTTGGGCTTTGATTTTTGATAGATATAAATCTATTTTTTTATTTCTCTACTTCTCTTATGAAGAAGATGGAGTCGGTTTTTGATCATAGCATTTCAGGTCGGGAGTCGGCTAAACGGTTGCATCGTCTTCGACAGGGTAATGATACGGTGGCAGAATTTGCCATAAAGTTTCGTGCACTAGCAGGTGAGACAGGTTGGGATGAGGCTCCACTGATGACATTATTTTCTGAGGCATTAGCGAAACCGGTACAGGATGCTCTTTCCATTCTCGAGCAGTCCGATTCATTAGATGCTTTAGTATCATCAGCCATCCGCATAGACAATCGGTTGCTTGACCATTTACTCCGTAAACAACAGACTGAAGGTCATAAAATGAAACCTTTGTCTCTCCGATTACAGAGTTTTATTCTCCGGCAGCAAAACCATCTTTCTTTAGTACTGATTAACCCATGCAGGTAGATGGGGCAGTAGGTCCACCTTCCGAAGACTTAGTTTATAAAAAATGAATGGTGTCGTTACTGTAAAAGGAGGAGACATACTCGTGATCAGTGCCTGAAGCTTAAGCTTAAGGGAAAAGGGGGGTCTTGTTAGAGGAGCCGGGGGTTCTAGCGAGACATCAGGGTACTACGCCTCGGACGTTATTAAATGTCAGACTTTCTTGGCAGAGAATTCACAGCAGAGAATTCACAGCATTCAAGCCCAATTAGTCACTTGATGGTCGCCCGTTAGAGTCAGGTACTATAAAAGAAGTGACATCTTCTCTCACCATGTCTATTTCTCAACCAAAGCACATGGAGAGAATGACGTTTTTTTTTGTTGATTCACCGGTTTATCTGTTGGTGTTGGGTCACATGTGGCTGGTTAAGCACAATCCCCATATAAAATGGGGAGGGGAAAAACTGGTTATCTATCAAAGGGGTGTCGCATGTTCTGCGCACAATCACATTACCCCTTCTAGTTTATCTGGGGATTATTCTGACGAGTCTGATTCCGATTCTGATTTGGAGGAAGTGATTTCCCCTCCTAATCAGGGTGATTCTATTTCGGAATCTGAGGGTTGTGAGGAAAATCTTGAGTGCGACTCTCTGGCTGACAGAGATTCTTATTGGAAGGGGCTATATTTTGAGGATCCTTCCGATACTGAGATTCAGTGGTCGCCTCCTCCGGGGTCGCCTACTCAGAGAGAGGATACTGAGATGGCAGGAACACTAGAATTTTCTTTGCCTCTCAACGTTCCGACCGAATATGCCGAACTTGCAGAGGTCTTTAGCAAACAGAGGGCAACCACCCTTACTCCCCACCATCTTTTCGATTGTGCCATTGAGCTGTATCCAGGTACTACTCCTACTAAAGAGAGTCTTTACTCTCTGTCAGCTCCCGAGAGTGCGGTTATGAAGAAATACATTGATGAGGCGTTGGCTAATGACTTCATAAGACCATCTCCATCGCCCGCTGGCGTGGGGTTTGTAAAAAAGAAGGATGGCATGTTAAGACCATGTATCGATTATCGCTCATTAAACGCCATAACTATAAAGAATCGATATCCACTTCCTCTAATGAATTTGCCGTTTGAACGTCTTCAAGGAGCTACAATTTTTTCCAAGTTAGATCTTCGTAATGCTTATAACCTAGTGCGCATGCGGGAAGGTGATGAATGGAAAACCGTTTTTAATACCCATAACGGCCACGACAAGTATCGGATTATGCCGTTCGGGCTCACTAGCGCCCCCTCGGTTTTTCAGGCATTGGTTAATGACGTTTTACGGGAGTTAGTATTAAAGGCCCTATTACAGGCCACACTGTTCGTCAAGGCGGAGAAGTGCTCATTTCATGCTAGCACGTTTTCTTTCTTGGGGTTTATTGTTTCTGAGGGCAAGGTTTCTATGGATCCTGAGAAAGTCTGTGCTGTTCTTAATTGGCCCACTCCCAACTCGGTGAAGCAGGTTCAGCATTTTCTTGGGTTTTCCGATTTTTATAGGCGTTTCATTCGGAAATTTTTGTACGCTCAAGGTGCCTATTACGTCCCTTATGAAGAAAACATCGGCAACTAGATTTTGTTTTGAATCAGAAGGCCGATTCTGCTTTTAATGAACTTAAGAAGAGGTTCAGTTCCGAGCCTATTCTTGTCACGCCCAATCCCTCCCTCCCTTTTGTGGTTGAGGTGGATGAGTTAGGCGCCAGGCACCATTCTGTCTCAACATTCACCTATTGACTGTAAGATGCATCCATGTCCATATTTTTCTTGTGCCCTTACTGTGGCCGAGAGGAATTATGATGTAGGTGATAGAGAGTGGCTAGCGGTTAAATTGGCGCTAGAGGAATGGTGTCATTGGTTGGAAGGAGCAGAGCACCCTTTTACGGTTTGGACTGATCATAGAAACCTGGAGTACATCCAGCAGGCCAAGACACGTAACCCTAGACAGGCGCGTTGGGCACTGTTTTTTACATGTTTTAACTTTCTTTTAACGTACCGTCCTGGTACTAAGAATGTTAAGCCTGACGCTCTGTCGCGGCTTTTTGAGCGATCAGATGGTTCAGCGGTTCTGGAGCACATTGTACCTGGTTGCTAAATAGTGGTTCTGGTGTTGTGGGACATTGAGGTGGCAGTTCAGCAGGAATTGCTGCGTACCCCGGATCCAGGTGGGGGTCCCGTCGGGCGTCTTTTTGTGCCTCTTGAGGTCAGGTCACGGGTGTTACAGTAGGGCCATTTCTCTCAGTTTGCAGGGCATCCTGGTGTCCATCAGACTAAGGAATTTTTGTCCACAGTTCTGGTTGTCAGGCATTGAGAGGGATGCGCGAGAGTTTGTTGCTGCATGTCCTGTTTGCGCCCGGAGTAAGAGTTCTCGACTCTTACATTCAAAGTTGTTGCGGCCCCTACCCGTACTCAGGAGTCACATTGAGAAACCTTGGAGTCACATTGCCTCAAATTTTGTCACAGGATTACCTGACCCTCAGGGCAATACGGTGATAATGGTGATTGTCGACAGATTTTCCAAGGCAAAATTACCAAAAATTTCCAAAATTACCATCAGCGATGGAGACCGCTCAGTTGGTCATTGCTCACGTTTGCCGTGTCCACGGTTTACCGAAGGATATTGTGTCCGACCGGGGGCCTCAGTTTATCGCCAAATTCTGGTGTTCATTTTGTGCCCAATTAGGTGCATCGGTTAGTCTTTCTTCGGGGTTTGACCCGAAAACTAACGGGCACACAGAAAGAACTAACCAGATGATGGAGAACACCCTTTGTTGTTTGGCGGCAGCTAATCCAACGTCGTGGAGTCGGTATCTTCCTTGGGCGGAGTATGCTCACAATACTCTGCGTAATACCTCCACGGGTCTCCTTTTGAGGCCCAAGTGGGGTATCTTCGTCCGTTATTCCTGGAACTAGAGAGGAATGCGGAGGTTCTCTCGGCTGGTTCGTTTGTCTAGAGGTGTCGCTCGGTGTGGAGACGAGTTCGCTCATCTGTGTTGCGAGCGTCGGCCTCCCAAAAGGTTTCGACAGACAAACATCGCCGGACAGCTCCCTCTTATCGGGTTAGTCAGCGAGTCTGGCTCTCTTTGCGTGATTTGCCCCTGAAGATTGAATCACAGAAACTGCCTCTACGATACATTGGGCCGTTTAAGATTATCCGGAAGATAAATCTGGTGACGGTCCGTCTGCAGTTGCCGCGCTCCATGCAGGTTCACCCCACGTTCCATGTTTCACAGCTAAAGCCATTGCTTATCAGTCCGTTAGTCCCTCCTCCTCCTTGGTTCGTGGATGGTGGTCCTGTTTATACCATCCGCCTTATTGTGGCGGAGACGGGTGGGCAGGGGATGGCAGTTTTTAGTTGACTGGGAGGGCTATGGTCCAGACGAGCGGTGTTGGGTTCCGGCCAGAGATATTTTAGATTCGGTCTTAATATGAGATTTCCGCAGTAGCAGACCTGAGAGATCGTCTGGGGTCATCCCTTAGAGGGGGGGTCCTGCAGTGGTTTGTGGCTGTTTTTTTTTTCTTTTCTTTTGCGGCTCTCGTCCTGCCTTCATGATTGGGAATCAATCAGTTTTTTTTCACGTTCTGTTTCGTGTTTTGCAGCCTTCATTATTGTTTTCACCTGCGCGTCTGCCTGCCGGGTACGTAAGTTCCTCACTTCCGCCTCTCCAGTGCTTGTTTGTCTTACGACATTTCATTCGAGCCAGGTATAGCCAGGTATTTAGCGACCTCCTGACATTAACTTGTTTATGTTCAGGAGGGACTTGCTAATAGCTCTTAATCAGGTATAGAATTTATTTTCTGCCTTTTGGCATTTTGTGCTATATTATTAGTACATTGCTGTTCTCTCTGAGTCCTTCTTTGTCCTCACAGTGAGTAGACTTGTTCTGATCTCCCCACCTTTGCATGTGAATTTCCGAAATATCAATAAACCCAATACATATTGAAGTGACTTTATCTACTTACTGGGAACAAAGCCACTGCAAATCATCTTCAGATTAAGTCTCCAGACCCGTTCACCGTTGTACTCCTCTGACGGGTTTCTGATGTCACTCACTGTAAAACGCACACACACACAATTATGTTCTGTCTACTTAATTTGACTATGAAGATTAACACCTACAATATTGTCCAGGTATTAGCAGGTATTATTCGACCCTCCTTGTCACGCATGGGAGCTGGGTTTTTCTTCGTCTCCAAGAAAGACAGCTCCCTCCCCCCTTGTATCGACTACTGCGGCCTCAATGTCATTACTGTTCATAATAAATATCCACTGCCTTTAATCAATTCTGCTTTCGAACCCACTATCTTCACGATGCCACTAAGCTGGATCGCTGAAACGCCTACCACCTGGCCCGGATCCGGGAGGGAGATAAGTGGAAAACTGCATTCAACACTCCCCTGGGACACTTTGAATACCTGATAGTCCAGTTCGGCCTAACTAACATCCCAGCGGTTTTTCAGACCCTCATTAACGATGTCCTCCGCGACCTCCTCAACCGGTCAGTGTTTATTTACTATTTACATTGATGACATTTAGATTTTTTCTAAAAACCCCCAGGAATATGTCATGCATGTACGCCAAGTCCTGTAGAGGCTGCTGGAGAACAAGCTTTTCGTCAAAGCGGAAAAGTGTGACTTCCATGTCCCGACTATGTCCTTCTTGGGGTTCGTTATTGAGGAGGGAAGGATCAAGCCCGACCCGCCAAGATTCAGGCTGTTACGGAATGGCCCCGCCCCATCACCTGCAAGCACCTACAGCAATTCCTAGGCTTCACCAACTTTTACAGATGATTCATCCATGGCTACAGTCAAATCACCACCCCCCTCACTAACCTGACCTCTCTCTCTGTTCCATTTGTCTGGTTCCCCGAAGCTAATCAAACATTCTCTACCCTCAAAACTAGGTTTTCCACTGTCTTGTGTCACCCGACCCCGACCGTCAGTTCACCGTGGAGGTGGATGCCTCCGACACCGGTGTAGGCGCTGTCCTGTCCCAGCGCTACCCCTGGACCAACACAACTACGACGTGGGGGACTGGGAGCTGCTGGCTATCAAACTCGCGCTCGAAGAATGGAGGCACTGGCTGGAGGGGGCGGAGAACCCATTCACTGTCCTAACTGACCACCGTAACCTTGAATATATTCAGTCTGCCAAAAAACTTAATTCACGCCAAGCCTGCTGGTCACTGTTTTTTACTAGATTTAACTTCTCCATCACCTACAGACCCGGTTCCCGCAACGTGAAATCCGACGCCCTTTCACGGGTTTTCTCCCTGGTTGCCAGACCTGTTGTCCCCAACCCCATCATTCACCCATCCTGTGTGGTGGCTGCGGTCTCCTATGAAATCGAGAAAATGGTGAAGGCCGCCCAGGTAAACCACCCGGACCCCTGCAATAACCCCAATTCTTGCCTGTTTGTCCCTGACCCCGTCCATTCCCAGGTCCTCCAGTGGGCCCACGCCTTGCACCTGTCCTGTAACCCAGGGATCCACCATACCATCGCCCAGGTGAGGAGGAGCTTCTGGTAGCCCACGCTGTTGGGGGATACCCATGCCTACATCCTCACCTGTCCCGTGTGTGCCAGGAGCAAGGCGTCCCACCTGCCCTCCACTGGTCTCCTCCATCTCCTCCCTGTTCCGGGCCGTCCTTGGAGTCACATTAGGGTCAACTTTGTGACCGGCCTTCCCCCCTCCGAGGGCAACACAGTCATCCTCACAGTGGTCGACCGTTTCTCCAAGGTGGCACACTTTGTCGCCCTGCCAAAGCACCCCTCAGCATCCGAGACCGCGGAGATCCCCGCGGACATCGTCTCGGACCACGGGCCCCAGTTCTCCTCCCAGGTGTGGACAGCCTTCGGCCGGGCCCTAGGCATCCGGATACCACCCCCAGACTAATAGACAGACTGAGTAAACCAATAAGGACCTGGGAGCTGCACTGCGGTGCGTGTCTGCTTGCAACCCCTCTTCCTGGAGCAAGTTCTTCCCATGGATGGAGTATGCCCAGAACTCCCTAAAGATGTCTCTTTTCGAGTGCTCATTAGGGTACCAACCCCCCCTATTCCCGGGTCAACAAGGCTGGCTGTCCACGTCCTCCATCCCACTCCAAGCCACGTCACGCAAGTTCCAGCCCTGCTTCATCGGTCCCTACCCCATCCTCGCCATCGTCAACCCCTCCTTTGTCAAGCTCAAGTTACCCCCTGCACTCAAGATTCACCCCGTGTTCCACATCAGTCAGGTCAAGCCCGTCTCCTCCAGCCCACTCAGCCCTCCCGCCTAACCCCCCCAACCTCCCCGGATCGTAGACAACGCACCCGCCTACATAGTCCATCGGATCATGGACATCCGCCGCAAGGGACGTGGTTGCCAGTACCTGGTGGACTGGGAGGGCTACGGCCCAGAAGAACGGAGCTGGATCTTGCGCCAACTGATCTTAGACCCCTCCCTCATCCGAGACTTCCACCGCAAATACCCGCACAAGTTCCGGCCTGGTTGTACACCTGGAGGCGTCCCTTGAGGGGGGGGTACTGTTCCGCTGCCTCCCTTCCAGTCCACTTCTCGATTGTTCTCCGTGTTTTTCCCATTTCCTCTTGTTTCATGTCACCTTGTTACGTTTCCCTGTTTGTCTTCCGTGTTCTGCAGGCTGGGTGTGGTTCTCCTCCTTGTTTCCACATTTCTTCTCTCATTATCCCTCAGCCAATAGCTCACCTTCCCTGCTCGCATTCCACATTCACTCTTATTAGCTCATTGATTCCTGCATACATTGTCACGTTTCATTCATTATCTTACTCATTAGCTCATTCATTCATGCTTACATTCTCACGCTTCACTGCGAATCCTGCGTTTGGGTCCAAAACCAGTTAGAAGATCATAACACATACAGTCAAGCCGGAAAGTCTGCACACCCCTTTCACCTTCTCAATGTTTTATTACGTTACAGACATATTCTACAATAGATTGAGTCTCAAAATTCTACACAAAATAGCTCATAATGACAAAGTAAAAACAGGTTTTTAGACATTTGTGCTAATTTATTAAAAATCTAAATGTAAAATATAATATGTACACAAGTGTGCACACCCTTTGATATGACACCCAAAAGTGAGCTGAGGTGCATTTTGTTTCCACTGATACTGCTTGAGATGTTTCTACAACTTAATTGGAGTCCACCTGTGATCAATTCAATTGATTGGACATGATTGGAGATTGCCAACACCTGCCTATATAAGGTTCCACAGTTGACAGTGCATGTCAGAGCAAACTCCAAGCCATGGGGTCAAAGGAATTATCTGCAGACCTCAGGAACAGGATTGTGTCAAGGCATAGATCTGAAACCAATAAGAATCTTCCTAGACCTGGCCGACCAGCCAAACTGAGCAATCGGGGAAAACGGGCCTTAGCCAGGGAGGTGAGCAGGAACCCGAGGGTCACTCTGACAGAGCTCCAGTGTACCCTTGTGGAGATGGGAGAACCTTTCAGAAGATCAACCATCCAGGCAGTACTCCACCAATCAGGCCTTTATGGTAGAGTGGCCAGACGGAAGCCCCTCCTTAGTAAAATGCACATCACAGCCCACTTGGAGTTTTCCAAAAGGCACCTAGAGGACTCTGAAACCATGAGAATCAAGATTATCTGGTCTGATGAAACCAAAATAATTTTTTTTGGCCTGAATACCAAGCGTCACGTCTGGAGAAAACCAGGCACCGCTCATCACCTGGCTAATACCATCCCTACAGGCAGCATCATGATGTGGGTATGTTTTCCAGCAGCGGAAACGGGGCGACTAGTCCTGATAGAGGGAAAGATACACCGAGATCCTTGAAGAAAACCTGCTCCAGGTTTACCTTCCAACATGACAGCAACCCGAAGCACACAGTCAAGAGAACAAAGGAGTGGCTTCGGAGAAAGTCTGTGCATCTGAGCCAGAGCCCAGACCTGAATTGAACATCTGTGGAAAGAGCTGAAAATGGCTGTGTACCGACGCTCCCCATCCAACCTGACGGAGCTTGCAAGGATATGCCATGCGGAATGGGCAAAAATGTCCAGAAGAAGCTGTAATCGCTGCCAAAGGTGCAGCAACTAAGTATTAGGCTAAGGGTGTGTACAGATATGTAACCCCTAAATAACCTATTTTTGTCAGTAAAATAAAATTGCATATTTTCTAAAAACCTGTTTTCACTTTGTCATTATTGGCTATTGTAACATAATAAAACGTGGAGAAGGTGAAAGGGGTGTGCAGACTTTCCGGCTTGACTGTACCTTTGAAAGTCAGTGCATGTTTTAGATGAAAATCTACATGAGACTTTAATCTATTAAGTTTTGCGGGTTTGAAGGTGAGGCAAAGTGGACAGAGATACAAATTGCAGCAGGTTATGCATCTGCAAATTGTGCAGTGCTAATTTGCTAACGTTAGCTAGCTAGCCAACTCCTAGTATTAAGTTGTTGTCTGGTGCTCAACGTTAACGTTATTTGTTTCAACATTACATTGGCATCATTTACCTTTGTGAGAGTTGTCGGCTCGTTGGAGTCCACTTATCACGAACAGAACAAACTTGCATCGACAAACGAAGATGTGTCTGGCTCATTTGTTGTGTTCCGCAAACAGAACGGAGAAGTAACAAAAAGGTCCTGGCATATGGTCGGAACTGACGCAACTTCCACCTCAACGTTGCGTCAAGTTGCGTCATGTGCCCTGGCGTCAGTTCCGACCATGTGTCAGGACCTTTTCATTACTTCTCCGTTCTGTCATGATAAGTGGACTCCAACGAGCCTACAACTCCCACAAAGGTGCTTCCAGCCTGAAAGCGTGTCGCCCACCCATCATTTAGACATATTAGATGCACTCCTCCACAACCCTACCATTGGCATCCACCCTTGTGCTCCCACAATGTATTATTTGCATTAAAATCCCCTACCTATAAAACAGGTCTCCTTAACCCTCCAACTAACCGTTCCAGTTCTGCCAAACTAAGAGATGCACAAGGGTTATAGAAATTTAAAATTGTACATCGACCCGTGTCGCTCCACACTTCCCCTACCACACACTCCAAATTCACTTCAAATTCAACCTTCACTTTGCGGTTCTGAATGCCCATCTGAAAGAACGTCATGCACCCTCCCCCTGATCTTTCTATCCAATCTTTGCAAATAGATACATACCCTGGTATAATAAAATCCAGACACGGTTTTAGCCAAGTATGAGGGATCTCTGTCAGAAACAGAGATGGGAATATTGGAGATCCAAGTGCAAGTAGTTGAGCAATCTTAAAGTGTTCGTAAGAACACCACTAGAAACGGACAATAATCCGTAGTGGAGAAACAACTAAAAATGAAAGAACAACAAACCTCGCAATCTAAACGAGGAGCTCGCTAAACGAGCAAAACAAAGGAATAAGCAATAACGCTTATCTAACTCCCGTATGTGGAGTGAAACAACAAAAAACAGCAAACTGAAAAGACCCCAAAAACTTTGGGTGAGACACTCGTAGGTAGAGTAGAGAACAAAAGAAAACGAAACCTCTGCTCTGAAATAAGAGCGTATAATTAGAACAGCTTTCTCTCTAAGGTTGTACTGCTAACAAGTCCCGCGTTGCTAATCAAAGCGGTCGATAGCAATACAACTTCCTATACCCTTTTTTACCGGCTCGAATGTCATGTGAAATAACATGGAAGCAACGAGAGAGACCGGAAGCGGGGTATAAATAGTGAGCGGACATACCTGCCAGGTGAACTCACTAATGACAAGGTGAAAGCAAAACCCGTGACGGAACACAGGAAAATCCGATAGATTACCGGTAAACGATAAAAACGAACAAAGCGACGTGGAGATAAGGGAAGAAAGGTCAGATCCATGACACCAAGTTTCTCCACCACATCCCAAAATCCATACTCCTTGATTGGGGGAAAGGGTGAGAGATATACAGTCAGGTCCATAAGTATTTGGACAGTGACACAATTTTTGTTGTTTTGACTCTGTACTCCAGCACATTGGATTTGAAATGGAACAGTGACTGTGATGTTAAAGTGCAGACTTTCAGCATTAATTTGAGGGTTTTTACGTCCATATCAGGTGAACGGTGTGGCAATTGTAGCCATTTCTATGCATAGTCCTCCCAATTTTAGGGGACCAAAAATAATTGGACAAATTAACATAAACTGTAATAAAGTTATCATATTTAATATTTGGTTGCATATCCTTTGCATGTCATGACTTCAAAATCAAAAGACTCTTGATATCTTATTTTCAGGTACTCTTACAAGCGACACTATAACATCTCTGCATTTGAATGGATCTCTATGGGAATTGGGGGGTGGGACTAGATAAATGTAAATTACACTGGAATAATATGGAACCCATAGTTGGCTAAATGGCTGTTAGTCATCAAGGGTCTGCGGTATCAAACGAGCCTCAAACCATCACTGCTGCCTGATATGCAGTAGATATGCATGGATCACTTGAAGGGTTGTTTCTTTTGACTTATTTTTCCATAGAGTTCAATAGTTTAATTTGTTACATCAGACCCTTGATGACTTATGGCCATTTAGCCAACCATGGGTTCCATACTATTTCCATGTAATTTACAGCTTAATCTATTAAATAAAGTTGATAAGGTAAAACTTTAAATATATTTTCTTTGTACTGTTTTCAATTAAATACAGTATATGTAAAAGATAATTTACAAATCACTGCTTTCTGATTTTATGTGCATTTTACATACTGTCACAACTTTTTTGGAATTGGGGTTTGTACTACAGTACAATTTGAAATACACATAGAAAAAAACTACAAGTACTATAAATTACCACTATAAATATTTCAGATTCAGTATACTTTTTAAAAAGTACTCTAAAGTACAACTTGAAATATGCTTACAATAAAGCAACATTTTTGTAAGTGTACTGAAATACACTTCTAATGCAGTGAATTTAAAGTACACTTTTATAAAGCTCACTAATAGTGTGTTATCTAGGACTAGAAAAAGTACACTTTTATGAGTACAATAAATTACCACTAAAAGTATTTCAGATTTCGTATACTTTTTTGGAAGTACACTAGAGTACAACTTAAATATACTTATACAATAAAGTGCACTATTTGTAAGTGTCCTGAAAAACACTTTTAATGAAGTGAAATAAAAGTACAATTTAATAACACGTACTAATAGTGTGCTATTTATGACTTGAAAATAATAAAATTTTTATAAGTGCATTAAATGACCACTATAAGTATGTAAACTTTTATAAAGTACACTAAAATACAGCTTACAATACACTTACAACAAAGTATACTTTTTAAAAGTATACCTAAATACTACTACAAGTGTTGCAGAATTAGTACACTTATTTTAAGTACATTAAAGTTCCAACTATTTTGAAGTGCACTTTAAAAAAAAAGAAAAGAAAAAAGTACACCTTAAATATACTTCAAATTAAGTACAAAAAGGAAATGAGGAGGACTTTGGTAAGACCGATGCTGTTCTCCATAATATTCCAATGGGAGATGCTCCCCCGAGTCGCAAAAGGTATCGCCCTTTCCCCCCTAGTCTATTTCCAGAGCTGCGGCCCCTGCTGCGAGAGATGCTGGAGAGCGGGGTGATATCAGAGAGTGCCAACCCATGGGTCACGCCAGTGGTCCTCGTGAGGAAGAAGGATGGGGCCTGTTGGTTCCCTGTAGACTACCGGCGCCTTAATGCTGTAATGCACCATAACGCTTACCCTCTGCCTCGGGTTGAAGAGTCCCTGATGGGATTGAAGTGGGCGGAGTGGTACTCCACCCTGGATCTAGCTAGTGGCTACTGGCAGGTGGAGGTAGATCCCGTGGACCACGAGAAGACGGCCTTTGCTACTCCCATGGGCCTGTACCATTTCAACCGTTTGCCTTTTGGGCTAATGAACACACCCACGACGTTCCAGTGGTGCTTAGGGGACCAGGTGAATGAGTCCTTACTCATTTATTTGGATGACATAATTGTCTATTCCCCTGATTTTCAGACCCACTTGAAACGTCTGGAGGGGGTGTTCCGGCGGCCTGCACAACACGGGCTGAAGCTACAGCCGCAAAAATGACACTTCATGAAGGAGGTGAAATATCTGGGACACGTCATTGGGCCCACAGGCTTGGCAACGGCTCCGGAGAAGACCGCAGCAGTCCGGGAGTGGCCACAGCCAGAGACGGTGTTTGTAGTGGCTCTGGGATTTACAGCTCCATCTTTTCTTCTGGGAGGACCACCGGCCACTGTATTGGTGCTTCACCCCATCCTCCTACTGAGCACGGGCGAAGATAATTCTGGTAGATGGTCCTCCCCGGGCCGCCTCACTCCGGCCGGATCTTATAAATCGGGAGCCCCGGGAGCAGTTGCACCACCACCTCCAGGGAATAAGAGGTGGAAAGGGAGATGAGGGGGGCTCTTACCTCTGGTCCAGGTTTGGTGATAGTGCACCGCTCACATGACTGGGACGTAGTCCTTCACACTCGCCTCCATCCCAAGTTAAAAGAACCGACATCTGAGGGCAGCCTCGATCTAACGCCTCTATAGGTCTTCCTGCCTCCCTGGGGGCACTAAGACCTGCCACACCTAGTCACCCCCGCACCTGATGGTGGCTTAAGCCTCCTTTTTGTGCACTGCAAACAAGCGTCGTGTGGGGTTGAGTGTGTGCTGTGTGGGAACGGGCACGCTACCTGGGGGGGTAAGTGCTTGAACTGCCTGGCGGGGTGGTAGATTTGGTGGGAGGGATTGCTAACTACGAACTGGCGAGATGCTCTGTCTGACCTGTGTGTCCCTGATTTTATGAATTGTGAAACATAATTAAACTTGTTTTGCCTTTTACTTTGTGTTGTTGACCTGTTTGAGAGTGGTGAGTCCAGCAGAAACCTGGTTAGGGGTAAGGAGCAGGCTTGCGGTTTAGCCACCTGCGGATTCCCCCCGTTACATTTTTTATTAAGATTTTAACTTTAACAACAGTGGTCCTGACTGTAATTGAGCGTAGTGTTAGTTGAATCAGCTGATGGCTTCAGTGATGATTCACCTATCACAGTCCATTCACATCACAGGGCAGTCTATTTAGTGCCCTCTTCATACAATGACACTAGTGATGGGCAGTTCGGCTCTTTTTTCTGAGTCGGCTCTATTCGTACCATTCAGTTTGAAGAGTCGGAGTCGGAGTCGGAGTTGCCATTTTGGTACTTCCGGTTAATACAGAAGAGCCGTTTGAGCCGCATCTTTTTCTTTCAGCGGCGCGACTCACGAGCTGGAATTAGAAGCTGTTTCAGACAGCAGACCCTAGCTGGTAACAAAGTAGACAAAATAAGTTTGTAAACTAGCCTTGATATTTTATTCAGACCGAAATCATCTGAATGATACTCATTGCTAATATTCTCAATTTACAGTAGCCTACTGTCTCAAGCTAGTTTGCAATCGCAGGTTACGTTTATTTACGACTTTCCCATCTCCGTTTTTTCGATCATAGATTGTAACATGAGATCTTACAGGTAATAATAGACATTGAATGGTTATATTTGTACAGAGCTATTTAATCTATGCTAATATTAATCTTGTTTTTTTATCAGATCCCAGAATCCAGTAGTCTAGGTCTACTGAAAATGAGGTGGATGGAAGACTGTATAAGAGAGATAGCCAGCCAAATTTGACAAACAAGGCAGATATTTATTGTGTGTGTCAGTGTGTGCATATGATGTACAGGAGCCTGTGTCGTTTATTTATTTGGACACCATAGGGTTATTTAAATGTGTTTATTTTAACTGTACTTTATTTATTATATCATACGCAATTGTAGGCTATTTATTCTGTTCACTGTTGTAGTTGGTCAAGAGTTCTAAAATAAAAATGCCACCACTTTAAATAAGTGTTTTCTGTAATTTTTTTTGTAGCCTAATCTAGCTGAACACAATCGCAATATCGCATATTTGGCCTAATTTGTACAGTCGGCGTCTCGGAATATCATTAGATATAGGCTAACATAATTCCTTTGTCAATAGGGTTTCCGTTTGAATCACGCTGAGTAGTAAACTCAATTAATAGCTTAACGGTGTACTTAATTTTGCCCTTTGTTAAAACCACAGAACTCTATAAGAACAGTTATGTGGTAAAAACTAGAAAATTTATTCGGTTTGTGACACGGCTCTGGTTCCGGCTCTGTCTGAAGCCATGGAATATTGTCACGGCTCATGGCTCTTAAATTGAGTCGAGTTGATTTCGTGCTGATCAGTTGGGTAGTATAGCTACTGTAGCTACGTATCTTTTTTTAACCATTAGTAGTCATAATAACTTTGGAATGAGCTGGGGCGATTATTAACTTCACAAAAGTGTGTGCAATATTGTTAGATCAAATTAAAATGTATTCTTACGTAGGTTCTAACTTAGCAATCAGAAACTGCGCGCAGCGCATTAACCACTGCTGAGTGTCTCGGGGGAGTGTCTCCCGGCTGTAGTAGAAAGCAGGCAGAGCCGAGAGCCGAGAGCCGAGAGCCGAGAGCCGAGAGCCGAGAGCCGAGAGCCGTTCAAAAATATATTCAAAAAAAGATTCGTTCGCGAACTGCACATCACTAAATGACACTTCTCCTGCATGTTCTGCTGCACGCCGCAGGAGAATCATGGATTTCCCATGGACCCTCTATAGAGCACAGGATTTATCATGGTGTGAGACCCTGCACCTTACTTTACATTTCATTACAAGCATTTAGCAGACGCTCTTATTCAGAATTACACAGCATTTGCATTTTTTTTTACATAGTATCCATTTCTACAGCTGGGTATATACTGAAGCAATGGAGGTGAAGTACCTTCTCTATCCTCCTGTTTTATTCAAAGTGTCCTACCTGCAACCTTTCAGTTACAAGCTCAGTTACTTAACTGTTATACTACACCACCCCGGAATGAAACTCCCAGATCTATAGTCTAACCAGATAGTCAACTCTATTCCTAACAATGTCTCTCTTCCCTTGAACCTGTAACATTCCAATTTGATACATCTTATTAATATGTATGAGGACAAAGTGTTTTTTACACTAAATGTCCTTTTCAATGGAAAGCATGACAAGCTTCATGGTGCACTGTTGTAGTGATAGCAGAGCGAGCCTTCATGAACCCCACGGTGGTTGCAACGACATTTTCTGTCAATAAAGTACATATAAAAGTTTTATATTGCAAAGCATTATTAATCGTCCATTGAATGTACGCCATTGATATCACCTGATGCTAAACCAATTTTTACTCCGCACAAAGATGGCTGAACTGAAAATGGATAGCAGTTAGACAACAGCTCTTTCATTGTGAGCAGGATGGCATACATGGGTTCCCTACTGCTGTTACTGTGGAGTTTCCGTCCTGGAAAATATGTAGGTAGCAGAAAGTGGATGGCAGAATTATAGAAGTATATAGTAACATGCATATGGATAGCAGAAATATATAGGAAAATAGATTTGATGTTGTGCCTCTGGTCCAATCGCTGTTTTTTAACCCTGGTCTGGTGGCAGGTTCTGAGACTTCATTAACTTCTAAAAGGTTGGACATACCATTTTTCTGATTCTATCACGAAAAATAAAGGGTATACTGGTGTACCAGTGGCTTGGGGAAGGGGATGGAGATTAATATAATATAGAAGGGTACAAGCTTATTAGGAAATATCCAGTAAGAGAGGTGGAGGCGTAGCCCTCTATGTAAAAGAAAATCTTAAAGAGTAAGTGCACCCACTGTCTCAGCCTGTCTTCGCCTACTACAGCGAGGGAGAGGGGTGGGGGCAGAGGAGCTGTGTCCATTGTAATTTGCATAAATTAACGTAGAATGTACAAATGATTTCGTATAACTCGGATCAAACTGTCAAACTAGACATTGCAGATCAAATATTAATCAAGATTCAGCAACTGCATGGCCTATTTCTCATCTGAAATATTTTAGTGGACTATTAGCGTAACCAAGTGGGACTCTCCAAGATTCAAGTCCATCAACCAGCCAGTGGCAGATTTCAGCCCATTTAATTAAGCCCTGCTTCTCTAAATCTGGCCATCTGATGGGCTACGCAATCTGTTGATTCCCCAGTTTGTCACTGGAGAAATGTGTTCTCAGTTGACTTACCTGGTTTAAATTAAGTTTAAACTGCAATTTAAATCTTTAAATTGCAAGATCTGCAAGACTAATTGGCCCTTGGATTGCTTGTCTGCTCGATAGGCTAAAGTTAAGTGTAAAAAATAAACATCATGAAACAGGTGCAGACCTAGGCGCAGAAGTTCAAGTTGCCCAAACTTTTCACATCCATGACCCAATTAACTTTATTGAAATGTAGCCTACAGTTATAGAACAAATTAAAATCAATAGTTAATGTGTATCTATGTAAAAAAAAACTGCACTGGCCCATTAGCTTCTTTGTGTGAATGTCTATAGACTAGGTATAATGTGCATAAAATTGATTATTAAAGACTGATATATATCCATGAAAAACCTCTGAAACCCATATTGTATGTGTCCTTGATTTCTTATAAAATATAATTTCCAATGTTTTGATTGGTCATTTTAACCATTGTGCTTGAATTTTCTCAAAATCTATTATTTAAAGCTGAAATCTGAGCTGAAGAAGACTAAGGTCTGTTACGAGAACTGATCGGAACCCATCGCCGATAACAGAAGTAATAGGAATAGGGTTTAATCATGGTCGACAAACACAGGTCAATGTCCAGCAATAGAGGGCAGGCAGAAATGTAGTCAAATCCAGGCGGGGTCAATGTCCAGTGAACAGGGCAATGCAGAATGAGAAAAAGCGAAATCCAGTAACAGGCAGGGGTCAGAACCGGGAAATCCGTCAGAGCAGGGGATCAGGAGGGCGAAGGGTAGGAGCAGAGCTGGGACGGGGAAGGGCAGGAGGGCTAGAGCAGGACTGGACAGAAGCAGGCTGGACAGGCAGGAGAACAGGAACTGGATGGGTACACAGGGTACACTGGATGGGTACACAGCAGGCTGGGAACAGGCAGGTATATAACACTGGAAAGTAATGAGACGCAAACACAAGGCAGGGCACAAGACGATCTGGCAGAGAACACAGAAACAGAGGAGACTAAATACCAAACTAACGAAGAAACAGCGAGGAACAGGTGAGACGAAACTAATGAGAAAACACAATTCAGTTGCGGGGAAGTAGAGACACAAAATGGAGGGAGAGAAGAAAGCATGCAAAGGAAGGACTTAGACTGGACCGGGTGATTGAGAGTGTTTTGAATTACGTGTGCTAGTTGATCAGCCTGGGTATGTATATTCATGCTTATCTTTTACAATAAATCAAGTTATATCAGACTCTGGTATGTAGTGTCTATTTGGAAGAAAAACACAAAAAGGACTGCCAGATAGAAAATACATATAAACTGAAAAACCAGATACAAGCACGAGACGTGACAAAGGTCAAAATCCACTGGGTGTACCTGAGCACAGTTTTATGTCTGTATTTGTTTCCATTTTCTGCCTGCTTTACAAGCAATTGTCTGCTTTTGCCCAAAATAAAGGAAATAAATGTTACATTTGCCATTACAAGCTCTCTCCCGTTTTTATTTCCTTTTCTTTGTTTTTTGTGTACCTTTCATTTTTTTACACTGGTTGGCATTCAATATTTGGTTGCATATCCTTTGCATGCCATGAGTTCCTGATGTCTGTGACCCAACAATATCAAAAAACTCTTGGGGCTCCATCTTGACGATCTTAGAGCATGGTCTAAAACGCGTGGCGCAACCGTATTTAGGGAGTGTCCAACTCCACTTTTGCGAGTTAGACGGCGTGTTATTTGAGCACTAAGTAAGGCACAAGGTGTAAATGGGCTGAACTTAGTTTCTTCATTAATTATAGGTGTGTCTTGGGCGTAACATGCAATAAATCAATCGGAGTGTCATATCCCATTTGCTTTAAAAGCCACCTGTGTTTGCACCTTGGCGGATTTCTAATATAATGGCGGACAGTAAGACTGTGAAAAGTGCGATTTACAGTTGGCGAAACAGACCTGCTCATGCATGAAGTTAAAGCACACGTGCAAAGAATATGGCATTAAAATCTATTGCGAATTAATTGTGTAATGTGCTGCAAATTAGATTTAGTTTCTAATTAGACTAATTAGTTGAGTCATTAGTCTAATTAGTTATCTTTAAAATCGTTTTGTTCAGGAATAACAGGCAAAATCAGATGGGTTTTAATTGCTGATAGTATGGAAACCTGGTCACTGTAATTTAAAAAAATATGAAGAATGGAGAATAGGGTTAAAATTCTATTAAATTGGTGAAATTTAAATGAATCTCAATTTTTTTTTATTTTATCGTAGGCTATCGAAAAAACCATATGCACAGCGAATCCGAGACCGTAGCAGGGCTATTTGAAAAACGGGGTCAAAAGCCAGGAGATCAGATATCGGGACAGTACAAAAACAGAAGGCAAGAGAGTAGTCAGGAGTCCAAAAATCGAAAAAAACCGGGGAATCACAGGCAGAGGTACAAAAACGGCAGGCAAAGGCGAAAAAGCAAACAGTCGAAACCAAAAAGCAATAAGGCAAACAAACAGAATCACAAGGCTAAGTCGAAGTCGTACGGAAGGTTGTCTCAGGTATATCAATAAATCTCTGGCTTTATAATCGCAGGCTCAGGAAATATGGTTAACGTTCTGACGGGGAACAAACATATTTGTGGGTCTAATATACACAGAGGAAAGGGAGGGGTAACAAACGACGTGAGGTTAACACATTAGGTAACAATGATTCAATCACGAGAACATAACAAAACATGGAAGGGACTCGGAAACATGCATAGCAAACAACGGGCTCGAAGAGGAGCGGAGTGTGCTCAGTAATCACGAGAGGTGAAGTCTTCATACAAACAGCTGGAGCGAATTACAGGGATAGCGAAAAAACTGGTTAACTGTTAGTATTTAACTAAAAGACAGACAGTTAGTCGTTAGTATACATTTATGTTCATTGGTTTAGTAAGTGCACTTAACTAATAAAGCACCCGAGTGATTGTTAGCGCGAGTTAGTAATCTAAACAACTACACGTAACGGAAATCAGGAAATAGCAGAAAACGAAACTTCGGAAAAACAGTGTTAACCCTCGGAAAATCCCGAAGTCACCCAAACAGTGCATACGAATGCGACTCGGACAACCCACGAACAGAGGGGAATGAAATGATGCTAAACAATACTACAAACAGACAGACATAAGTGCAGAACATAACACTAGTAGACCAACATTTTCACTAACCCGGCTGAAATGTTACAAGCCCTGTTTGTAACACTACAAACAAATGTTTTCTATTAATTTGTTCCGTTTCCTTAACATTGACAGTATTCAAGTTGTTAGTCTATGAGTCTAGCACTATTTTAATCAATGACACAATAATATAACTATAGATATATTCTAATGGACAATATACAGTGACCACCATAATTAATTGGACAGTGACAAATTTTTTGTTATTTTGGTTCTGTACTCTAGCGCTTTGAGTTTGAAAGGATATAATGACAATGAGGTTGAAGTGCAGATGGTCAGCTTTAATATGAGGGTATGCTCATCCATATCAGATGAACCGTTTAGACGTTCTAGAACCTTTTGTACATAGTTCCCCCATTTTCTGGCATCAAAAAAATATTGGACAGTTTAACATAATGTCGAATAAAGTAATCATTTTTAATATTTGGTCACAATTCCTTTGCATGCCATGACTTCCTGATGTCTGTGACTCAACAATATCAAATATCACTCTAGATATCTTATTTTCTGGTACTCTTACAAGCGATACTATAACGTCTATGCATTTGAATGGATCTCTATGGGAATTGGGGGTGGGATTATATTTAACTGTAAACTATGCTGGAACAGTATGGAATACATGTTTGGTAAAATGACTGTAAGTCATCAAGGGTCTGAGGTATCAAATGAGCCTCAAACCACCACTCTGCTGCCAGATATGCAGTAGATATGGATGGATCACTTTAATGGTTGTTTCTCCTGACAAATTTTCCTATTGAACTCCCGATTGAAAAATAAGTCAGATACCCTTCAAGTTTTCCATCCATATCTACTGTATTTCTGGCAGCAGAGTGATGATTTAAGGCTTGTTTGATATGTCAGACCCTTGATGACTTACAGCTATTTAGCCAATTATGCATTCCATACTTTTCCAGTGTAATTTACAGCTAAATCTAGTCCCACCCTCCAATTCCCATAGAGATGCAGATATGGATGAAAATACCCTCAAGTTCAAGCTGACAGTCTGCTCCTCAACCTCATTGTCATTGTATCCTTTCAAACTCAAGGTGCTAGAGTACCGAACCAAAATAACAATGAGATAATCAATGTTATTCACTTCACCTGTCAGTGGTTTTAATGTTGTGGCTGATCGGTGTATATTTATGATCTCACACATAGACGCTATTGTCCACTATGTCACGCATGGGTAGGTATAGTTGAAGGTGAGACTGGGTGGGGGGTTGCTTGTTAAATGGACATGCTACGGGACAATTATGACACTTAGAAACTCCGTATTAATCACATATTAATAAGGTTAAAATACAGAGTTTGATGTTTCCACTCATATTTGGTTGCTGGAGCAATGAATGTCTGAGTTGAGCAAAATCATGGCGCCGGCGTCTTTGCCACTAACCATCTGCGCAAAGGGGTTAAATAGCCAGATTGTTAATTGGGCCAGAACACTGGGGAACCCCCTGCTCTTTTTTTTATAAAGACCACGGGATTTTTAATGACCACAGTGATTCATGATCTTGTTTTTGATGTCTCATTCAAAAGATGGTTTCCTACTGAGTGTGTGGAGTGCCAGCACCCCCGCTGCTTTGTGCCACCAAAAATGTGTCATATTTCTTCTGTACGTGCCTCCTGGCTTGGTCGCAGATATGTACTTCAGGGAGAATATTGTAGAGGACACAGAAAAGGGCAGAGCTCTGATGCTCTACATCACCCTTGTGTCCATCAGTGTTAATTTTGTCAACCCAAAAAAACATTTTTGTCAATGTCAAAATTTTATATGAGGAAATTAATTTTAGAAAAATAAAAACTGTGACTAAATCTCTTTATATTATTATCGACAAGTAGATGGAAAAAAATTGTTTTTAGAAAGTAAAAACTGTGACTAAATCCTACGGAAGCCCTGAAGCGCAAGGTTAATTTTTATTTTTTTAAGAGCTATCTCGTTTAAACAGGATAGTAAGTCGTTAATACGAGATAGTACGTCGTTAAGAGGAGATAGTAAGTCGTTAATACGAGTTATTATCTCGTTAATACGAGATAGTAAGTCCTTTTAATACGAGATAGTAAGTCGTTAATACGAGTTATCTCGTTTATTCGAGATAGTAAGACGTTTATACAAGTTATTATCGCGTTTATACGAGTTATTAACTCGTCTGTAAGACACGTTTTTTACGAGATATGAACTCTGATTTCAATGTGTATTTTGAGTGCAATTAAAGCTGTTTTTGACGTTGTGTATTGACCGAATGATGCATCTATCAGGTTTATAGATAATTAGCTGCCAACCGGTGGTGTTTATTAGGCTATGTTTTATTAGAGAGTAAATGCATAAACTGATATTTTACAGTGCAATTGTATCGATAATAGGAGAGATGTTCTCATTCTCGTCAGGAGAAGGCAGTATGGTTACGCAAATCATTGATTCGTTTCTTTCTGGGTGCTGGGATTTGGAAGACCAAATGTGACACAATAAAATAAATAAATAAGAAATGAAAAAAAAATATATATATATTAATTATTTTACGCGTCTGCCATATTATACTGTCAAGATCAGCGTATTTGGCAGTTTATTGACAGATGCAGAGCTCACCTGATAAATAAGAATTAACTCGCTTAGGGAACTCTCAACTAATTTTACTTGTTATAAACGTGAGAAATATCTGCATAACACAGATTACCTTATTTCTAAATTCCCCAGAACAGCTATCCCATTTGTAAAATGCCATTTTAACTAGGCTAGCCTACAGGAGTTGTCAACTCATTATTACCCCGTCAGTAACGCTTACCCTATTATAAACTAACTATAAGCCTAACTATAACTATAACGATAGAAAATGTCTCACGCGTCCACACTACTACTTTTTATTGTTCCTAATTTCCCACGAATTAAAACAAAACGCAAAAATGGATAACGAAGAGCTGACAGACATCGTCCTCATTTACGCTTTAGGCATAAATAGGCCTCAAACCTATTCAAGGAGGGTATGGGTTCACGAGATATTGCAAACGAGAGATGAGCTCGGAGAATCGACCACTATTTTGAAGGAATTGACTTCCTTTGAAGACAAATTCTTCAATTACTTTTGAATGTTCAATTACACTGAAACGGCACTTGTTAAAGTTATTAATGATTTACTGTTATCAGCCGACCAAAACTCTGTGTCTGTTCTTGTACTTCTTGACCTAAGTGCAGCTTTTGATACAATAGATCATGCGATTTACTGAACGGACTCCAGGGCTGTGTTGGACTCAATGGTCAAGCACTTGCATGGTTCAGATCATACTTATACAATAGGAAACAATTTGTTAAATTAAATGAAGAAGTATCCAGTTACTCAGTAATGAAATGTGGTATTCCACAAAGATCAGTGCTAGGTCCAGTACTCTTTTCATTATATATTCTACCCCTTGGTGATATTATTCGGGCACATGGGGTAGATTTTCACTGCTACGCGGACGATACTCTAGGTTTTAGGTCCTAAAAAACAAAGGGAGAAATTGTGTACATATACTTTAAGTATTGATGGTTGCTTAGTTGTTCCAAATTCAGCTGTGAAAGACCTAGGGGTTACTATAGACCCAGATTTAACCTTTAGCGCACGCAAAAAAAAACATATCTAGAGTTGCTTTCTTTCAGTTAAGGAACATAGCTAAAATTAGGCATTTCCTATCAGAAGGGGATGCAGAGAAATTGATCCATGCTTTTGTTACATCTAGGCTAGATTACTGTAATGCGCTGCTATCTGGCAGCCGCTCGCATTTTAACTAGAATAAAGAAATATGACCATATTACACCAGTACTCGGCTACCAATTAAGCATAGGATAGACTTTAAGGTTTTGCTTCTGACCTTTAAAGCTTTAAGGCTACTTAGTAGTCCCTAGAATATCTAAAAACTTGATGGGTGGTAGAGCTTTCTCCTACAGAGCGCCACTACTGTGGAACACCCTGCCAAAATTTATAAGAGAATCAGACACAGTCCCAATATTTAAGTCTAGATTAAAAACGCACCTTTATGATCAGGCTCATCAGTTGTAGTCCAGAGACAGGACCAGAGAAGCCTTTAGTCGTAGAGTAATGTGGAGTGACATCCTTTCCTTACTGTCACCTGTCAACAGCTGTGACCCCATCTTCCTGGGCTGGCTCTTGAGAGGTTGGTGTTCCTGCTGCCTGCTCTATTACACTTTCCCTAACTGTTCTCTCTCTTTCTTTTCTACATTCCGCCGGCGGGGCTCATGCCCCGCATTTTGAGAGTTGCTGTCCAGCTTCCTGTCCGTCACCGCTTGCCCCTCCCTCCCCATCACCGCTGCCAGCTGATCCTGCCGCCATCGGCACCCGGTTCCCCACCATCATTGCCGCCACATCTGGACTGTCATCTAGCTGCTGCAATTTCTACTATCATGGATATTGGCAGTAAGTTTTGACCATGCTGGTCATTAAGATCTAGACCCTGAGCCGACCAGAGGAGGATGGGTTCCCCCCCCCCCCCTTGAGTCTGGTTCCTCCCAAGGTTTCTTCCTAGTTACACCAGGGAGTTTTTCCTTGCCACTGTTGCCTCTGGCTTGCTCTTGTGGGGGTTTAGGCTGGGTTTTTTCTGTGAAGCGTATTGTGACAACTACTTATGAAATGCGCTATATAAATAAATATTGATTTGATTTGATTTGAATGTCTCAATGGCATTTCAATGGACTCCTGGATCTCCTCAAAAACGACCTTGAGAGGGAGACAACGCTGTTCAGAGAGCCCATCAGTACCAAGGACCGCTTGGCAGTCTGTTTGAGGTATACATTTATAGCTACCATTGTTTCCACATTAAACTGAAACGTGTACCGTTACTGTATCCAGCAGCATATTGTATGTTATTGAGTCACACACAAGCGTGAGAAACACACAAGCAGAAACATTGAGTGCGTTTGATTATTTCCCCGGGTTTGGACTGATTACACTCGTCAGTGTTGTCAGATGGGAAATATTAAATTAGGCTATCGTACGGGGGTCTTGAAATGATTGTAGCCTACATAGACAAACGAAGAGACAGTATACGTGTAAATATTTATTCTAAGCAATAACCTTATAAAATACGTTTTGACACCATATAATCTCAGCGAAACTGATCCTGAATCAGCAACCAGGGGCAACTTATTTTATATATCATAGACTATAGAAAATTGTCGTACGTTTTGGCATTATTGATCATACCCTACATTGTATGGAGGATGAAATTATGGTAAATTATTATCTGGCAACGCTGCTCGAAGCTCCTCCTTGGCCCGACCATTCGCCACCCACTCAATGACAAGACATTAGGTTATGGGGGAGGCAGAAGGGAGACGTGAAGTGTACAGATCTTCCATAGGTTGATACAAGTTGAGCGGCAGGACGGGGAACGGACAGGCCTAATATGTTTTTAGCTAGGCCTAATAATAATAATAAACCTATTCGCATAGCACTTTATTTAATAAAGTTACAAAGTGGTCTAACACAAATATTATAGTTACAAAACTCAAAAATATACAATGCAGAAAATGAACTAACAATTTCATGAAAATTCTTTCTTCTTTTAGATACCTGGACACAGGAGACAGCTACAAGACCATTTACTTGTGTTATAGGATTGGAAAATCCACTGTGTCACAAATTATTCCTCAAGTGTGTGATGCCTTCAGCCACTTTACCTGGCTCCCCCCACTGAGGAGCACTGGCTGGAGGTGGTGGTTGGATTCCAGGACAGGTGGGATTTCCCTAACTGCGTCGGTGCTCTGGACGGAAAGCATGTGGCAATCCAGGCACTTCCCAACTCAGGATTCACGTTTTTTAATTATAAAGGTGGATTTTCGATTTGTTGATGACCCTAGTTGACCACCGTTACTGCTTCACCGTGGTCGAGATTGGCTGCCATGGCTCAAGCAGCGACAGGGGAATCTTTAGGAGCAAGGACCTTGGGAAAGCCCTGCAGTGAGGAGACCTTCATCTTCCTGGCCCGAGATTTCTACCTGGGACAGAGCAGCTTGTCCCCCATGTAATAGTGGGGGATGAAACATTCCCCCTCCAAAGCAATCTGATGCACCCGTACCCTGGGAGACAGCTGGTTGAGCCACGCCGCATCTTTAATTACAGGCACTCCAGAGCCAGAAAGGTGGTGGAGAACAGTTTTGGGATCCTTGCCTCCAAGTGGGAGGTGTACCAGAGGAGGTTCAAGCTGCAGCCACACAACATAGACAAAGAGATTAAGGCCACTTGTGTGCTGCACAATTATTTCATCAAGACCTCCTTGCCACCGATCAGTCATCCAGCACCAGAGGCCAGAGCAGAGGCAAGAGCTGGTGGGGTGGAGAGACTGCAGCCCTGTGGTAATCACCCATCGAGGGAGGCATTCAACCTCAGAGAGATCTTTAAAGACTACACGTCAACAGGAAAAGTTAAGTGGCAGCATGCAGCCTGTTTTGGAGTGGCGGCTGTTTAAGCATGTGCTCCCCTCCCCTGTTCTCCCCCTTCTCTCTCCACAGGTGCCCCTACCAATATGTACGGATCAAATGTCCCTTATTTTATTTTTGTATACCCATTGAAATACCATTTACATGTTTTCAAAAAATAAATTGCTAAGATTTGTTTGCCTTGAGAGAATGTTGCTTCTTCTCTCCTTTCATCGTTTGCAAAAACAGGTAATAGAGTGTAAGAGCTGTTAAATAATAATACATTTTATTTCATTTTACACACATATTAAAAATGAAATGCAATCATTTCATGGGCCTATCCACTATGGCTTGCCTGAGCCTGTGCCTGAGCACACATAAGCTCCATCTCTGCCCGGTGTACAATCTCATAAATTTTTTATTTTAACATGCTCTGGCATTTTCCTGACTGTGGTGGCCATCGAACGGAAAAACAGGTTGAGGTCATCCTCTACCCTTTCAGGTATTCCTTCATGGCAAAGTCCAGCTCTGCCCTGACAGTGCTGGTTTTTTAATTTCCTTGGGTGGGCTTTTGTAGAGGGCGCTTGGTGGACTGGTGATCTGCCTGCTCTCCCCTCCCTTCCTCCTTCTCCTCCTCCTCCTCCTCTTCCCTCCTCTTCTCCAGATTACTACATGTTCTATAAAAAAAAGTTACGGTGAGTAAGGTACAAGTAACCTTTTGGTTCTGTATCATTCTGCCTTTTCTTTCTTTATATAAAGAACAAGAAGAACATTATCTTATTGCAGGTCACATTTACACACATGTTTATCAAAAACAAAAGGAACACAACTCACACAGTTATACATGGCCTTGTGTGCATTAATTAAAGTCTTCAAGATCAAAATGTTTTCATTTTCTTTCTCATGAATTCTTGTGACAACTCACTGTCTTGGCTTCCTGTGTCTGAGCAGGAAGCCCGTACGTTCGGCATATTTGTAAGGTTTAAATGACTTCAGTCCATCGCCACTCCTCTTTTCAGCATTCTTTCTGTTGTTGTTGAATGCCTCTCTCATGTTTGTGAATTTAGTTTTGGCTTGGTCACCTAAAAAGAGAAAAAAAAGTATCAGTTTAAAATATAATGGATTTTCAACAGTGGTGTACAACCTTGCCGACTAGTTAAATTACAAACCCCAATTGCAAGTTGGGACAGTATGTAAAATACACATGAAAGCAGAAAGTAGTTCACTCTCATATTGACTGAACGTTATTATGATGCATCACTGGGTGACACACCTATTCACATTATCTATGTATGGTAAAAAATATATATTTTGTTATCACCACATAGACTGTATAACATGAGTATGATGTATGAAATGATATGATAACAATAAAAATGTAAAATAAAGTTTAAAAAAAATATCTTTGTAAATTCTCTTTTACATATATTTAATTGAAAACAGTACAAAGAAAAAATATTTAATGTTTTACCTGATCAACTTTATAAATATACAATAATTCTGAATGTGATGCCTGCAACGCATTCCAATAAAGTTGGGACAGGGGCAAAAAAAATAAGTAAAGAAAAACACCTGTTTGGAACATTCCACATGTAAACAGGTGATGCTATCATGACTGGGTATAAAAGGATATCAAAAGACTCTTAATAGCTTATTTTCAGGTGCTCTTACAAGCGATACTATAACATTCTGCATTTGAATGGATGTCTATGGGAATTGGGGGGTGGGATTAGATTAAGCTGTAAATTACACTGGAACAGTATGGAACACATGGTTGGCTAAATGGCTCGAAGTCATCATGGGTCTAACGTATCAAACAAGCCTTAAATCATCACTCTGCTGCCAGAAATACTGTAGATATGGATGGATAACTTGAAGGGTTTCTTCTCCTGACTTATTTTTCCATAGAGTTCAATAGGAAAATGTGTCAGGAGAAACAACCCTTAAAGTGATCCATCCATATCTACTGTATATCTGGCAGCAGAGTGATGGTTTGAAGCTAGTTTGATACCTCAGACCCTTGATGACTTACAGCCATTTTATCAATCATGTATTCCATACTGTTCCAGCATAATTTACAGCTAAATCTAGTCCCACCCCCCAATTCCCATAGAGATCCATTCAAATGCAGAGACGTTATAGTATCGCTTTTAAAAGTACCAGAAAATAAGATATCTCGGGTCTTTTGATGTTGTTGAGTCACAGACATCAGGAAGTCATGGCATGCAAAATATATGCGACAAAATTTTTTATTTTTAAACTTCTGACACACTGGAATTGTGATATAGTGAATTAAAAGTGTATACTGACAGCCTATTCTGTTGCCAGTTCGTGGCATCTCACAGCCTACTCTAATTTAGAAACATCTCCGTAGATTAGTGAAATGAATTTGTCGCTTCATATTAGCTGAGTTATTTCCAATGTGTAGTGGCAGTGTTCACACTAATAAACATTTATGTCCCACATCAAGTTTCAATACGTCCATTGGAAATGATTGGTTGAATAAATTCTTTCTTCTTTTCGAGTCCGTAGCAATCTCAGATGTCGTTCTGCCAGTATCGGGCACAGGCCACAGCTAGTGGAGTGGGTTGGGCCAGGTCCTCTGGGATACATTGGGGGGCGTCGACACATTCCAGCAGGTGGGGCATGGTCTGAACTGACCCACAGCTACACGTATCTTCGATTGTATCGTTCCAGGCTTTCATCAGTGCTTTGCATCTCCCCTGCTCCACACGCAGTCGGTTTAAGGACTTCCAGGTTGGCCATGTGAGGTCATGTCCATTGGCAAGGTGTTCAGTTGGTGTTATTCCTCTTTCCAGCCATTCAAGAGCTCTGATGTCAATTTTGTTCCATTCATCTGTCCAGATGTTGGTCCTTGCTTCTTGTTTGGTGGTCTGGAGAGGCAGGACTGTCTGTAGGAAGCTGGTTCTTGATCTCAGCCTGTGTGGAGGTGCTGTGTGGCCATGCAAGGGGTGCCTGGTGTCAAGCTCCTGTGTTATCCGTTCATCTTGGGCAATGACGTGTCGTCTGATGTGGGGGGGAGCAATGCCGGCTAGGGCGTATAAGCATGGGACAGATGTTGTCTTGGTGCATCCCATGATAATGCGGCAGGTGTCGTTTAGAGCTGTGTCGACCAGTTTAGTGTGATGTGATCGGCTCCAGCTTGAGCAGGCATACTCGGCTGTGGAAAAACACAGTGCCATGGCAGTTGCACGGACAGTTGGTGGGTCTGCACCCCACTTTGAGTTGACTAATTTGCGCAGGATGTTATTGCGGGTGTTAACCTTGGCTTTGGTGTTAGGAGGTGGTTCTTGAAATTGAGTGTCCTGTCAAGTGTAACGCCAAGATACACAGGGTGGGGATGGTTAGAGAGTCTGTGACCATCCCAAGAGACGCTCAGTTCTTTTTTGGCATCTCGGTTCCTGAGATGGAAGCTGCATAATTGGGTTTTTGATGGGTTGGGTTTCAGGTGGTTGTTCTTGTAGTAGCTTGACATCTCCAGGAGAGCACTTGTAAGTATAGACTCAATCTTCTGGAGTCGTCCTGTTGGGTGGTGATGCAGAGGTCGTCAGCGTAGATGAATCGCTGGCAATCTGCGGGTAGTGGTTAGTCGTTTGTATATATGTTGAAAAGGAGGGGGGCCAGTACACTACCTTGTGGTAGGCCATTCTTTTGAGCTTTCCATTTGCTTCTCTGGTCATTCAGCTGGACATAAAAGTGCCTGTTGTTGAGGAGGCTTTTGATGACTTGGCACAGGTCGAGGTCGCCAGTCATGTCCAGTAATTTCTTGACCATTGTGCGGTGCTGGACAGTGTCATAGGCAGCGGAAAGGTCTATGAAAGCTGCTCCAGTTATTAGTTTGCGCTCAAACCCGTCTTTGATGTGTTGAGTGAGGTTGAGTAGCTGTCCAGCACAGGAGCGGCAGGGCGGAAACCAGCTTGGTCTTTGGTCAGCTTGGAGTCTATAAGTGGTATGAGGCATTGAAGTAGTAGCCTCTCATAGAGCTTGTAGGTGATGCAATGGAGGGAGATGGGCCTGTAGCTCTTTGGGGATGATGGGTCTTTGCCGGGTTTGGGGATTGTGACGACCTTAGCCTTTCTCCAGTCAGGTGGTATGGTTTTCTGTACCATGCATGAGTTCAGCAGTTCTAGAAGCCTTTGCATTAGGTCCCAGGTGCTGTATCATTTCTGGCAGTATGTTGTCAATCCCTTCTGCTTTCCCGGGTTTCAGCTTTCTGATTGCAACTTCGAGTTATTCTATGTCGAAAGGCTTGGTGAGAGGGCTGGCTGGTTGTGGTTGATCTGATACCACTGTTTGGTGGTGTTCTCCTGTAGGTCGGCGGTGATTTTGGCTCTGACCATTAGCCACCAGCTGTGATGCAATAGAGTTTGCTGTGACTTTTGAGATTATGGGTGGTGTGGTTTAGTCTTCACCGAGGTGGCGGATTTTGACCCATGCCTTCCTGCTGTTGTTTGTCATGTTGGTGTTCTCTATCATCTCCTTCCAGACTTTCCTTCGTTCCTCCCCAACTTAATTTATCAGAGTCTCTCCAAGTTCCATGGTGGTAGTGGAGAGTGGGTCCTTATTGTATTCCTTGTAGTAGGCTCTCAGCAGGTCGCTGGATGTTTCTGATAGCCCAGGGATATACTCTGTCCGGCATCCTCTTGGGATATGTTGTCTGGCTGACTTTTTTACCAATTCTGTGAAATTTGTGTAGTTATTGGGATGTGGTGTTATGCTGGGGATATAATGTTCGATCTCCTGTTGGAATGACAGCCAGTCAGCTTTCCGCAGGTTGAACCTCCTGCGGAAGGGGACAGTTTTGCTTGGAGCACGGATCTGATGGTAATGGCAATTAGTCGGTGTTGGGTGTGGGGGATAGGGTCCAGGACTTCCTTCACAGTCCTGGATGATAGTTCGCTGCTCACACAAACAAGGTCTGGGTTATATCCTCGTTTCCATCTGGCGCTGTGGAAAGATTTGGGTAACTTGGCATTATGTATTAGAGTCAGATGTTTAGACTCAAGCTATGTTTCGACTTCCTCTCCATCTTGGTTGTTCTTCTCATATCCCCACCATGTGCTGTGGGCATTGAAGTCACCAATGCTGAAGTGGAATTTCCTCTTACATCTTTCCGGTAATTCAGTGTGGAGGAATGGACTTGGGGGTGGTTTATACACTGATGTGACAGAGACATTTGGGAGGGCAACCGTGATGGTTTCCATGTGCCCTTCGGTGGTGTGGGTGCAGACTTCGTCGATCTTGAGATTTGGTCTGCTGAAAACAGCTGATCCATACTGTCTGTGTCGAATCTCAGCCACTAACTTCATTCCAGGAATGTCAGGTCGGTGTTGTGCAGGGCCGACGTGGGTCTCCTGCATGCAGAGTATGTCAAATCGGTTGGCTATTGTTGCCAATATGTCTGCCTTGTATCTGGAAAAACCTTCAATGTTGATTGAGGTGATTGACAGTGCAGGCTCAGAGGGGGGCGAGTGTCTGTGACCCTGTCGAGATCCGGCAGGCATCTTCATCGGTAGATTGCTCAGGTAGTTTACAGAAATTGGACTACTGGCGAAATTGGAATAAATCCTGTTTGGATTGTATCCTGTTTAACCAGCATTTCCCAGGCTGCACCGCGGGGAGGTTTCTGTATCTGCAGCCCGTTGAATAAATTAATTAATGCGTAGTGACATACCAAAATAATCATAGCTGTAATTAATGCCCTTTGAAGCAACATTAATTTAGTAGGCTACAAGCAAATAAAGAAACCTGCTTTCCCATCTTAAATTGCCGAAGGATATGAGCCGCAAAAACGAACTGGCATTTTGTTATAGACAAACCTTCGGGTAGGATGCTATGTCCTATGTGTGACAATAACCTACTGAAGCATGCACAATTTAGGCTAAAGTTGGGGAAATTTATACAAAGCATAGCTATGCATCATCATCGTCACCATCTTTCATTCTCTGTGGGCGTGAGAACAAAGATGTCACCAAAAAATGTGAGAGAAAAAACTTTGATGTATCCTTCATCAGAGGAGAGGAGGTGCCGAGTTTGAAGCTGATTCACTCGAATCTTCTTATATTGGACAGTGGAGGGAGAGATGACACAAAGATCGGTTTCCCGGGCACAGAGGATAGGAGGTGGTAGTGGAAGAAAGTAGGATGCACTGGTGAATGACTCATCCTCACTGACAGACAGCAAATCCTTCAATCTCATCTCTCAACTGCCAAGCTAGATGCATATAACCTACAGCCATTGCACAGCTCCTACTTTTTCCACACACACTCTCGCACTCCTACTAGCTAGCAGCTACCTAACGTTAGCTAGTTCGTTCGCTGCTGTGTCTTTGTCACAGGTACTTACCACTCAAGCCAAACTTCTCCCCAATCGCTGCCCAGATGTCCTCCTTCATCTTGTTTTTTTTGTAGTCTGGGTGGTTAATATTATACAGGACCAGGTTCTTTTCTACAGCCTGTATCTGTTGCTCCTCCATAACGAACAGAAAAACTAGCCTTGTTATAACCTACGTCCATGCTTTTTTAAGCTTCTTAATACATAACAGAATGTGATTTTTAAGTCATGAAAAATCGCTCTGGAAGCGATCACAACGATAGCAATGTTTATCGTTCTGACTGTTTTTATAGTTGTCGTTGTAGTGTGGACACATTCATTCATTTTGCTTTGAACGATTCCATTTTTTTATAGCTATAGTTATCGTTATAGTTATTGTCGTAGTGTGAACGGCCCTTTAATCTGTTTATTATCATTGTTGACGGAAAAGAACAAGATTAAAACATATATTTCAAAATAAAAACCATTAGGGTAACCTTCTTGTTACCGGATGCATCGAGACTCTTATACCAACTATTTGTCATGTCCATGACCTCTGCGTGATGATGTAACTTCCTCTATAAATAGAGAAACGTCAATGCAAAACCATTCTCGCCCAGAAAGGGTCCCGAGTGACCATGACCCCCTAGTCAAGTCAAGTCAAGTCAAGTCAAATTTATTATCCCACTCATAACAAGTCACATTTTACTTAAATTAGTTGAAAATTAAGTGAGTTATATGTTTTATCAGGGGAAGTATGCATCTGTATCTAGGTTTTTATAGCTGTGCAACTAGCTGTGCAACTAATGATCACAGCTGAACCTGCCTCTTTTATGTTGACTGACAGGCCGAGTCGTTTTGAAATAAATAAAAGAGTTTTTATATTTCTTTAATTATTTATTTATTTATTTCACTATTTCATTGCTTATTTTTACATTTATTTACACATTATATAGGCTATGGCGTATATACTTGTCACTCAGGGCATGGAAAATGCTCATTCCAATTTACTGTGCGCTGGATTATGAATGGAAACATACTTTTTTTTTAAAGTACAGACAAATGTTGTCCCAGGGCAAAAGTATACATATTGTAGAATACAGGTCCAAGTAATGTTTTATTGAGGTATAAGTGTGAATGATTAGGCTACATATTTAGGTATAACACTGTGATATCAACGTTTTTATCTTAAACCATCAGAAGGGGCAAATGTATATGCTTTATAATTGACAAAACATATTTCATTAATTTTATGACACGTTTTGGAGAGGGTTTTGAACCCATATATATATACCTATGTAGCTCTCAGTATTTCATTGCATTTTTCCAAAGTTTCTTTGCATTTGTGGTACTTTATTTTGACTTAAGAATACAAATCTAAGTTCATGAAAATAAACAAATCTAAGTTCATATTGTGAACGGTACACCTGTCTTGTTTCATTTAAGCCATTTACCAAATTTGACATCTGTGCGAAGGGGTTAATATTAGCTATAGGATCTATCCTTTATAGACAGGCTTATAGCTGGCTAATTCAAAACTATCTAAGCAGGAAGGCTAGCAATTTTCATTTCATATTCATTTTCTCTACTGATTTCAAGTTTGGACATACCACTTGTTTTACCTTGTCATTATTTTTGTTTGTGCCACCGTTAAATACAGGACAGACGTTTATCATGCAATTCATGATGTGCTTTATGCTGTTGCCCCATTGTTACAAAAGAGCAGGGAGCTGACTGACCTGTCTTCCATGGATGGCTATTGTGTGATAAACTGCAAAAATATTGTATCGTGGATCTTAAATTTCAATCATGTTTTCATTTGGTACAGCTCAGATTTTCATCAAAATTAATAGATTTTTTTCTCTGCCAGGTTCTTGTGGGCCAGCGTATCCCTGTAGATGTTCATTATCCATAATCTCCTTTTCACCTCCTGTGATAGCAGGAATCAGTTTACAACTATCATTCCTCACTTTTGCAAAGCTGAAATCTCAAAACTCAATAAAATAGGAATTTTAGGAATAACATTTGCAATGTTCTTTTGATGGAGCAAGCCAGAAGAGGGGGTCCATGTGCAGGCGTAAGATCAATTCAACCAATCGTCTCTGTAGGTGTACTCCTTCTGCAAACCCTTCTGCCATGATAATATCAAATCTAATTAACAGGAATTTGTCCCATGGAACAGTGGAGGTAGAGAGCCCGTAGATTAAGCTGGCTCAAGTCAAAAGTACAAGACAAAGAAAGCTCAAGGGCAGCTCAATAAACCAGCTTCCAGTGTAAACAAGATGGACGGATTCGCTGCCTGAGTTTCTCAAATGAATCACGGAGAGGGCAAATATGGATATAGAATATAATGAGGATTACTGTGGTCCCAATGTGTGCGTTTCCTGACCCTCGGTCGATCAGGCAGAACCAGTCTTAGTCTTCCAGTCCATTTAATAATTGCTTTAATTACATTTTCTGTAAATATTCACCTGTGAACCCTCTTCATTTAAAGGAGCTTAGCTTGGGGGTAGTGAGGTGGCGTGGGAGGGTTTAGCTTTTGATTATGATATACTTCTCATCACACTGCCTATTAAAATCCATACATCTTCATTTTTGTGCCTAAGTGAGTAGAGACAAAAAAGTTGACCATGGGAATTTGGATATTAGCTTGATTTGCCACATGGGATTAAAAATAGGAAAGCTCCTTAGTATTAATCCCAGCAGCCTCTGGTTGTACTTGTTTTGTGTTGCCTTGAACAGTTGCATTTAGAAGTCAACATGGGGTTTAATATTAAAGAATCTTTACATTATCTCAGGCACATTCTTGCTGCATAGTTTTTTGTGCATGTGATCTGAAGATCATTAAAACATCAGGTCTGAGCTAATAGAGTATTTCAGATGGTCTGGCTGCACATCTACCACGGTCATGGTTGCTGCCTGTTCATTAGACCTTTACAGGGGGAAAAGAAAAGTTTCAGAGGTGAAATGGCTTCTAAACAATGGTGTGTGTACTACAATTTGGCATTGATGGATTGCTTGCCTGTCGCACTGGCTTAAAACTACTATTGTGTGATCAAAGGAGTGTCCAGGTATTTATTCAGATGTGACGAGACTGACATATCCCTTTCCCTGGCCAAAAGTTACTGTACACAAGAGCTATGGTCCTTCGGTAAACAGAACCTTATGCACTCCAGAAGGCTTTAGTGAGGAAAAGAGAAAGAGAGACAAAGAGAGAGACAGAAGGTTAAAAGAGAGGTTGAAACGGGAAGAAAAAACGAATGTTCATCGGATCTGCAATGCCTGTTGTGACTGTTAATGGTAAAAATGCTCGTGTTTGTTTTTTTATCAAATGTTTTTTAATTTATTTAAATGAAGCCTTTGTGCTCCTCTCCCTCTGTTCTATTTTTGTTCACATCAACACACTTGTGTTTTATAATCACATTTGCTTATCCATTTGCCATTTGGCCTATTTTAACCACTCTGAAATCACTCTCACAATGTTTGTACTTCTCTAATGTTTGTTCATTCTCCTAGCATCAATTTTCTCTGACATGTCTAATTGTGAGCAAGCTAGCCTTAATCTGTTACAATACCTCTGAAAAGATTAATGATGGTATCTGACAGAAATATTAGCATGTTTAGCAAAAATTTGACAATCAACATTTTTCTTGGCCACTTGTTTTACTCCTGTATGAGTGCAGTTTTGATACTGATATAAAAATGTCAGTAATCACAATCAAATAATGTTATGTTTTCAAAGGTGTTATGTTTTCATCGTCTGTATACAACAATGTTGTGTGGGGTAGCTGTATAATATGTAAGAGAATTTATGCATTTTTTGTTTCTATCTCAGATATTTTGTGGGTAATTCTGGTGGCACTTTTCCTATACAGGTTTTAAAGTTCACAAACTTTCACTTATTTCAGGCTCTAAAATTAGATCATCACATTTAGTATATAGGGATAGGAGGTTAGTCATTTGGAAAACACAGAAAGGGTCAACATTTTTCTATTACAATAGTTTTGTGTTAGTTCAAACTAAGAAACACAAAAGGCATCATAAAACATCAACATAACACGAGGGTTAACCCCAGTTGATAAGATTGTTTTAAATTACATTGAACTCCCACATAACTGCCTCCCACATAAGTGACCATCTGTATTATCTGATTCCCTCATATAAACATTAATGACAATTTCTAATTGAGACAGCCAGGCAAAGTTTCAAGTTTCAAGCTAGTGCAATATATTAATGTACACCCATATTTGCACGTTTAGTGCAACCAAGGACTGCTGAACCTCTCATATGCAATTGATTGTTTGATGTTCATGGCACTGTGAATGATCTCCCTCTCTCCCCATAGACACAATTTGGGTTTCTGTTTACGTGTTGGCCTCCTTTTTTGTTTATTTTAATTTTATAATTTTTTATACCATGTGTATACCAGGGACCATGTGTAATTTTTTACATAAATTTCACAAAGTGAAATATGACGCATCACACCAGAGTTAGCTACAGCTAATTTCCATCTGCAGTCCGTTGGCAGGTCATAATAAAATACACAACAAAAAATCTGTACAAAATAGAATTGATATAACTGTTTTCAGACTAAAAGTAGAATTCAAATAAGTATTTTAACATACATATTCGAATGTTGGCAGCGTTGATGTGCCTTTATCCAAGCTTTAGCTGCATGAGAGAATGCATTAAAATTGGTGCATGTCTTGATGTCACGGAGGAGAGTATTCCATTGAGTGATAGCTTTGCTACCAAAACAAGTGCAATTACAAGTGATATGGAATTCTACAATTTCCTCTAGAACAGGATGTAATGTTTCTGCTATTGCTGTGTAACAAATATTTTGCATGGTGGTGGGGCCAGATTGTGGGTGACTTTAAAAACTAAACAAACATTAGAATAAAAACAAAAATCATCTCCTTTTATGTTTTACACCATACAACACTACTTCACCACACTCTCCAAACATACACTAATCTACACTACTGTTAATGCTAACTTTCACACCCCACAGTAATCTTTTCTTTTTTGTAAATTTAGGTTACTTATTCCAAATGCTTTGGTATGCATATCCCTTTTTGTCACGACCGGTGAGCTGCGTTGTGACCATTTTTACTGGTTTATCTGAACTATTTTTTATCCACCTCCCCTTTGGTTGCAGTGATGTTAGTTATGTGTGAATGTACACGGTAGGAAACTATGTTTTGATTTCAGTAACATGCAGTACAGTATTAAAATGTTTGGACAGTGACACATTTGAGTTTTTTTGGCTTGGATTTTACGTTCATATCGGGTGAACTGTGTTACTTTCAGGAGACCGAAAGTAATTGGACATTACAAACCCCAGTTCCAAAAAAGTTGAGACAGAATGTAAAATGCACATAAAAGCAGAAAGCAGTGATTTATTAAATTATTTAATTGAAAACAAGATATGTATCTTTGAAAAGATATGTAATGTTTTACCTTATCAACTTTATAAATCTTTGTAAATATATGCAAATTCCAAATTTGCATTCCAAAAAAGTTGGGACAGGGGCAAAAAAAAAGACTGGGAAGCTCAAAAAACCCATGGTTGACTAAATGGCTGTAAGTCATCAAGGGTTTGAGGCAGGGTGGTAAATTAGCACCTGCCACCCACCAAATGCATGTAGATTTCAGAATTGTCAGGTAAATGTATCAAACCTACCCGCCACAGTGGCGTGTAGCAATGTGGATACATAACAAAAAAACTTTTTATCATATACATATACACATTTTATCTTGCCATTACGAGTTCTCCTATGTGGCACAAAAAAGTTTCTATTTAAGAGTTTTCATCCTAAAATCTATTCACAAAGCTGCTTTTTTACAAAGGAATGGGATTGGGGAGAACTCTTAAACAAAGAAAAAGGGCGGGGTTGACCTCGCTATGGATGACGTCGTGTTTCATGAACACGCTTAGGCTACTATAGACTAAGGATGAACTCAACTTTATTTTTTTGGAGTTGGCGAACATCAACAGGAAACCGTATGAATTGTTGGATGGTGCGAGGTCTGCAGAGGGCATTTATTGTTTGGTGTAATATTCTAATGACAGATGACTGAGATATTCCCAGTTCGTCTGCGCTGTATTACACAATGTTTGACTGTTTGACCCGTAATACATGATGTAGCCTAATAAATAGCCTACTAATTTATTAGAACTACTAAACATGTTGTGGTAGGGGGGCGTGGTTTTAGGCGCGACCGGCAAGAGAGAGAGTGAACTCGGGTGGTTTATGGAACCAGTGCAGCTGTCGGCAATTAGGCAATTGGTTACGATTAATTGTGTTATTGTTTGTATCAAGGGATACCGATTTGTATTAGTCCTTGTGGATTATACAACTCGGTATCCCGAAGCAGTGCCATTACGCAATATCTCGGCCAAGAGTGTTGCGCAGGCATTGTTCCAAATAATCTCCCGCGTCGAAATCTCGAAAAAGATTCTGACGGATCAAGGCACTTCGTTTATGTCACGCACATTACGCGAATTGTATGAATTATTAGGTGTTCAGTCCATTAAAACGAGCGTGTACCATCCACAAACGGATGGGCTCGTTCAGCGTTTTAATAGGACTTTGAAATCTATGATTCGAAAGTTCGTACACGATGATAGCAGAAATTGGGATAAGTGGTTAGTTCCTCTATTGTTCGCAGTGCGAGAGGTTCCCCAGGCCTCCACTGGATTTTCTCCCTTTGAATTGCTGTTCGGTAGACAACCCAGGGGTGTCTTGGACCTAGTTATAGAAAACTGGGAGGAGGGTCCAAGTCCCAGTAAAAATAAGATTCAATACGTTATGGACCTGCGAGCAAAACTCCATACACTGGGTAGATTGTCACGGGAGAATTTGCTCGAGGCTCAGGAACATCAGCAGAGGCACTACAATAGAGGAACTAAGCTACGGCAATTTTCACCGGGAGATAAAGTCCTGGTATTGCTACCTACTTCTAGCACAAAATTACTCGCCAAGTGGCAAGGACCCTTCGTGGTCACACGACGAGTGGGGGAAGTCGATTGTGAGGTGGAGCAGTCTGATAGAGAGGGGGCGAAACAGATTTATCACCTCAATCTACTAAAAGCATGGAAAGAGTTGGTACCGGTCTCCGTGGTCTCGGTAGATCAAGAAAGAGATGAGCTGGGGCTGGAGGTTCCAAATTCTACCAATCAAACCTCCCCCCTTTCTGATAGCCATCTCTTACCGAATCAGAGAGCGGATCTTGCCTTGTTGCAAAAGCAGTTTGCTGATGTGTTTTCCCCTCTACCAGGCTGCACCAATCTCATAAACCACCACATTAAGACAACCCCGGGGGTGACAGTGCGTTCGTGCCCCTACAGACTGCCTGAACATAAAAATTAATTGGTGCAGGCAAAAATAAAGGCAATGCTGGAATTAGGGGTAATAGAGGAGTCTAATAGTGCGTGGAATAGCCCCATCGTGCTAGTGGGTAAGCCTGATGGATCTATTCGGTTCTGTGTAGACTATTGTAAGGTGAATAGAGTGTCACGGTTCGATGCCTATCCAATGCCTCGGGTCGACGAGCTCTTGGATCGGCTGGGCACAGCTTGTTTTTTTTCGACACTGGATTTAACCAAGGGCTACTGGCAGATTCCCTTGTCTCCAGAGTCCAAGGAAAATGTTAGGGTTCTAACCGTTCCACGCCATGTTTTATGTTTATTGTTATGTCACGCCCTTATTTGTATTCACGTTCTGTCATAGTTTATTAGTTTGCATACATATTTCCATGTTTTTCCGCAGCCTTGCGTTCATGCTGTTTCTTCTCTTGCTGTCACTCACGCTTCCCTAATTGTTTCATTCTCCCTTGTCTAATTACTAATATACTAACATTAGATCAGGATTGGGTAATACTAACTATCTAACCATGTGTTCATGTTTACCTTACGTTTCTCGTACATGTTAAGTACTAATTTACTAACGCTAGGTCAGGATAGGTTAACTACTAATGATTTACTAATTGCCTCGTTACGTGTCATTTTCTCAAGCTGTTGTGAATTTCCTGCTGCTCTCAAGCTAAGTGTCTGCACCTGTCTACACCTGCATATAAGATCAGTGTTCATGTCATGTCCTTGCGAAATTGTTGCCTCACTAGCACTCTTAAGCATTTTGTCACGCATTCTTATTCTGATTTCCTGTTTTGATCCAAGCCTGTTTTTTGACCACTGTTTACTGCCAGCCTTTTGTTTTCACTGCCTGTCCTGACCACGATTCCTGTTTGCTGATTTTGTACTTTTGCCACGCGGCGAGGACTCCGGTCTGACCCTGTTTGTTTTTCGACTATTCTTTTGCCTTCTCCCTTTTGTACCTCTGCCACGCTGATTGCCTTCCTGGTTCCGAACTACTGCCTGGCTTACCGACGACGAGACTGCCTTCTCCCTCGGTACTTTTGTTTATTGGCTGGATTTTTTTGTGTATGACCTTTGCTTGTGCTAAGACAACGATTACTGGACTTTCCTTAATAAAGCCCTTGCGGGTATTTATTACATCTGATGTTCTGAGTCGTGCTTCTCGGGTCCAACCCTCCACGCACTACGTCTCAGAAAAGATGGCTTTCTCCGCTCCGGACGGGCTGTACCAATTCCGGACACTTCCATTTGGGTTATTCGGAGCCCCTGCCACATTTCAACGTCTCATGGACAGGGCGCTGCATCCACATGCGGCTTTTGCTGCAGCCTATCTGGATGACATCATCATCCACAGTAACAGCTGGGCTCAGCATGTGCAGCATGTGGGGGCGGTGCTAGAGTCCCTGAGACAGGCGGGACTCACGGCTAACCCAAAGAAGTGTGCGATTGGTAGAGCGGAGGTATGGAATTTGTGGTGCCACTTGGGAAGTGGACAGGTGCGGCCTCTCGTGGAAAAAAACGCAGCGATTGCGACCTGTCCACGACCCAAGACAAAAAAAGAGGTGAGGAGGTTTTTGGGACTGGCCGGCTACTACAGAAGGTTTATTCCGGCTTTCTCTGAGCTGACCAGTCCCCTAACCGATTTGACTCGGAAAGGTGCCTCAGATCCGGTCCAGTGGACGGAAATGTGTCGGCAGGCGTTTGAGAGGGTGAAGGAAGCTCTTTGTAGGAAACCGTTCTTGTTCACCCCTAACTTTTCTCTCCCCTTTACTTTGCAGACTGACACATCGAACAGAGTGCTGGGGGCCGTTTTGACTCAGCAGGTGGAGGGGGTCGACCGACCAGTGCTGTACATTAGCAGGAAATTATCACAACAAGAGGCTAAGTACAGCACGGTCGAGAAGGAGTGTCTGGCCATTAGATAGGCAGTCGGGTCCCTCCGTTATTATCTACTGGGTCGCCCATTCACCCTCTGCTCGGACCATGCTCCCCTCCAATGGCTTCACCACATGAAAGATACCAACGCCCGAATCACTCGTTAGTATCTGGCTTTACAGCATTTTAATTTCAAGGTGGTTCATAGGCCGGGAGCGCATATGGTGGTGGCTGACTTTCTCTCCCGTCCGGTGGAGGAGGTGGAGGAGGAGGAGGGGGGGGTGAGCTGAGCATTGGCCGGATGGTTTCCCGGCCTAAGTCGGGCGGTTGGGGTATGTGGTAGGGGGGCGTAGTTTTAGGCGCGGCCGGCAAGAGAGAGAGTGAACTCAGGTGGTTTATGGAACCGGCACAGCTGTCGGCAATCAGGCAATTGGTGACGATTAATTGTGTTATTGTTTGTATCAATTAACCAATTTCCCTGATTGTTCAACAGTGAGCCTGAGATCCTTGAAAAGGAGCCTTCTGGGAGTTGAGAGGAGAGAAACGATGTCTGGAAGTCTTGTGTGTTATTTGTGTTTGAATGTAACACGAAAAGACGGAGAATAAAAACCCCGTTCTCCTTACCCAAGCTTGTGCTGGACTCTAGCCTATGCATTTTCTGTAAGGTATCTGAAACGTTATTCTAGCATAATGCAAAAAAAAAAAAGAAGGTGGCTAGTAAAATTTAGCATCTACCAGCCACTGTGGCTAGTAGGTCAGAAAGTTAATTTCACACCCTGGTCTGAGGTATCAAACGAGCCTCAAACCATCATTCTGCTGCCAGATATGCAGTAGATATGGATGGATCACTTGAAGGGTTGTTTCTCCTGAATTTTACATCATACAAAACAATCCACAGTTTTTGGTAGGCTAGGCTGCGTCCTGTCGTGATTGCCTGTCTCAGGCTTTTCGTGGAACAGCACATAATAAGTTTGATTTCTAATAATTGCAGAGGTCATCTGTGATCTTAATCTCATTCCAATCTGCCAAGTCTGTTTATTTTTCTATTTTGCACTTTTTTCCCCCAAATATTATAATTCACAGATCGCGCACACACACACACACAATCAATTTGGCCTGTGGCTTTAAACTGACAGACATGTGTGTCATTGCAGGAAGAGAGAAGATGAACCCCCTCACTGACAGTGAAACCAGCGAAGTAGTGCACCAGTTCTTGGATATGTGCACCATCAGCAGGCCTAGGTGTGGCACAGCTGAAATTATCTTCCAAAAGATGCATAAACTGTTGCAAGAGAACAGCATTCCATGGGGAAACTGTGTAGGTCTGTCCATTGACAAAGCGCCAGTCAACACACAGGAGCAAAGAATTCCATCGCATCCAGAATTCTTAATGAAAATCCTAACGTCTACATCAATGGGTGCCCCTGTCACATCATCCACAACACTGGCAAACAGGCTGGACTGGGGTTTTTGGAGGTGTATAAATGTATGCTTTCAATTACCTAATTTAATAATTCAGTTAAGCCTAATATTAAGTAAAATAGTTTGCCAATGGCATGGTGCAATTAATATATGACCAAAATGTACTATGGTTATAAATGATCATGTATTGCAGGTGTCTGGATTTGATGTAGAAGACCTGGTTGTGGATGTGGGATACTGGTTTAAAGGCAGCACCAATCGAAAAAAGTTTATTACAGCAGTGGCAACTGCTGACCAGAGTTTTTGGTGAAGCGACCCCCAAAAAATTGTCCCCTGTGAAAGATAGCACCAGATAGCACTTTAGTGCAAGTCGTAACCACTTATCTAAAAACACAATAATACAGCCGTTAACCGGTATTACTTTTCATAAAACAGTTATTTTATGTTTTCTCTATAGTAGTAATTATTATTTTATTATGAAAATAACCCGAACCCTTTAAAAAAGGCTGTTGGAAAATAGCCATTAGGAGGGATTGTTGAAAAAGGCTATTGTTTTAGATTTTTTTTTAAAAGTCTGTCTGTGGCTTTTCCTACCAAGAAATGTCTTGCATACCTGCCTGACACAGAGATAATTATGTTGCTTGAAATTCAAAATATAACTTTTTTTTCATTGGCTGAACAACCAACAAAGGTTTCTGATAAGTCAGTGAAATGACTTGGTGGAGACCAGCGCTGGAATGGTAATCTGGCATACAGGGCATTTTCCCGGTGGGCCGACGCACCTTGGATGCACCTTGGATGCACCTTGGGGCCGATATAAATTAATTTATCATTTTAAATAAAACGTTTTTTAAAATTTGGCCAGGGGGGTACGGAGAAGTTGCAGGCCAGAAAAATAAAAAATCTAGAGGCGGATGCCGCCAAATGTGCAAAAATAACAGACATGTTTGCTGCAGAGGCTGCAGTAGCTTCAACATCTACAGTAGCCCAACGACACTGTGCAACAACAGGTGGAACTTGAAGGAGGAGAGGTGGCTGGCCATGGCCACTGCCAGGCAGAGGAGCACGCGTGTGATGGAAGCCGAGGAGGGACAGAGTGAGCAGGAGCAGGAGGAGAGTGTAGTTGAAGCAGTAAGCATGGTAGCTTCATGCTTAACAGGGACTCGCAGGGAGGTAGTGTGTGTGCACCATGCCATGATGACGATGATGATGACTAATTAAATTAATGTTGTAATAAATACATAAATGTAATGCTATCATAAAGTGAGACCGTCACCGTGAGACTGGTGATCACTCAGTCAGTCAATGTGAAATAGCGCAGCATAAGCTATTTGGCATTGTTTTTGTAGCTAGAATAGTTCCCTAATGCAGTTGCAACTTCGGCTGACTATTCTAACGTTAACTAGCTAATGTTATTTTGTCAGCATCGCGTTGGCTAATCCCACGTTGCTGTGAGTGACCTAGGTCCATATCGTATCATCATAATATTATAAAAGTTATTAGGCTAAGGGTTCCCTTGATAAAGATGCACAAAAAAGCTATATAACATACAACACCTGTAGCTCTACTGTGCTAAAATGTATGCCTGCTTATGTATTAGCCTACAGAAAAAAAAAACGTTTTCATTTCCAACAACAGGCAACAAAGTTGTCCTATGTTTATTTTAAGCCAGGTATGGTGGTAACTATTAGGATATGGTATGGATTACTGTTATTACTATCTGTGGGATAGCTCTCCTCCTACAGTAAGTTCAAATTGTTTGGTGTTATACTTGTATACTTACATTTTATTATACTTTGACTTCAGAGGTTGTGTTAGGCCGGAAATTGACGGTTTTGACTGTTTTTTTATGACAAAGGCCAGAAATGTAATTCCCTCCGGACATTCGGGCCGGTAAAAAAAAAGGTTAACTTTGCAATATAGTAATTTAACATATTTAGTCTCAAAACCACGGCAATTCATCATTAGGCCTATTATCACCGCAAATCAGACAACGCTACTCTCACAAAATCCGCTATTCCAAATAGTCTGTCCCTTGGCCCTCTGCGGAGCTTGCAGTGACGTAAGACGTAACGACGTCTAGACTAGCAAGTGTGGTGTAGCTGCTTGCGGGCTAGCATTCAATAATGGCTAAACAATCTTCTCTTTGTACATATTTAGGTTCTAACACTAATAGAAATAATGAAATGCAGGCTAGATTAAGGTGGCAATTCCTGTGTGAAGCCGCCTGCAGGAGGAGAAGGTTACGCGACTCATCGGTATCTCAAGCTGCGCTAAAACTTATGAGACATTCAATTTTAAATCAGCAGCTGCTCACTTCCATGAAATGACGCACTGTCGCAAATGAAAGGAGCCTATATGGATTGCTCTTTTTTTTTGTGCCAGTTTTTAACTGTCAGTAGGCATAGGCTAGCTACTTGAACTTAATGGGCTATAAGCTTGATATAATCAGCACTTTTTTATCTTGTTAAATCAATAGCATCTTCTGCAACTCTGCAATTTGCCTTGGTGTAGCCTAAATAAATATTAAAATCTTTATTCAAAATTAGGTTATTGCTCGTTATTCTGAAGAAAAATGTGTTCTAATAGGCTAAACTAATGATGCAAAATCAAGACTGCTTCTTTTGTTGAGAACATTACGCACGCAGTCATGCCCACCAAATACGCAATTTCAATGTAATTCATCTGCTTGTGCATGGCGAAGCTATTATATTAATTTTTTTACATTTTCAAATAGTTTTCAGTCCAAAATATAATACTATGCTGTAACATATGTTGTTAGGCTACATCATTAAATGCACCTGCCTGTCGTTCATGCATTGAAAATAGATATGGCCATTTTTTTCTTATATGTCCGACAAACTGTAATCATTCCGGACATTCTGGTCGGCAGTTTCAAATCTTAGTGTGACCTCTGTTTGACTTCTAGCAGACAATTTGACAATTCTTTGACAATTACTTGTACTTCTACTTGAGTATGGAGATTGTATACTCCACGGCCACCTCTGATCACCAGGGAGTCAGTCAGGGATTTTTTGTCCCAGTCCAGCCCTGATGGAGACTATGCACATAAGCCACACCCCATCGATGGGGAGGGGGGAAAAAAGACCTCGTAAGAGCTGTCGACAATTTGCATGTCAACGTTATCTACTTCCGTGGATCTAAAAACAGACGGTCTATAGAAAAAACTAATGGGGTTTTCCTTAATCTTTAAGTATAGATTGGGTCTCTTATACACTGCTCAAAAAAAATTAAAGGAACACTTAATTATCACAGTATAACACCAGTATTTTACACCCAGGCAGGTGGGTATTAAAATGAAACAAAATTTCCCTCACGGGGTCCTGAATAAAAAATTATAAATTAAAATGACAAAAGGGGAAAAAAAACACTAAAGTCAAAATGATGCTTTTCAGCTCACTTTTCTCTCGGTTTGCCCTCTCACGCAGTGGCGCCCCAGTCTTACACACAAATTCCAGCCCTTCACTTACTGAAATCTGCTTTGAAGATGTCCTTAGCAGTGTTTGTGTGCCTACAGTTTTGAGTATTACACAATATATTACACAATTTTTTTTGTTGCTTTTTTTGTGTTTGTTTGTTTGTTGTGTTTTTGTTTTGTATAGTGGGTGGTGTTGGGGAGGGGGGATTCCAGCTACCAATTGTAAGGAGGTCTGAATTTCCCCCTTTTTGTGTTTGTTCAGTGTACACTATCGGCTATATCCGTTTTATGTGTTTCTTAGTTTAGGTGGTGTAATTGTATGTTGCAGTCATTGCTGCCCACTGGGTTATTGTATTCTGGAGAGATTTGGGCCGTAACACAACCAAGCCACCAGCATGTGTTTATACACAATTAAAGTGTGTAAAAAGCATCTGCCCAGAGGGAGGGGAGAGTGTTATCTTGGAACTGTAATAGAGGGGGAAGACTGTTTTTGTAGTGTAACTGCACTTTTCTGATATTCCTCTCACTGAAAGTTCATTATATAACATTAAAAAGACACCATGAATAAAGTACATACAACTAGTCACCAGACAATTTCAGATATTGTGACATGGAGCATAATGTCATATTCAATAAAGTTAACTTTATTGACAACAGTCAGTTTGCAGTATGCCCTTATTACCATGTGTATCCTAGTTCAGTTTTGCCATGGTTAGAAAAAAAAAATGTAATAAATACATATTCGTTCATAAATTAATAAGTTAAGTACATGAGTATGTATACATATTGTATATTGTTGCCATGAAGGAAGTTGGGGTGCTGTCCACCGTATGGCAGCAGGTGTATACATACAGTGCCCTCCACTATTATTGGCACCCCTGATAAAGATGAGTAAAAAGGGTTATAAAAAATTAACCGTTTGGTGAATTAGCTTAAACTCACACTGAAAAAATGAGAACAATCCAACCTTTAATTGAAGCAAATTTATTTTGGGGAAAAAAATCCCTCATCAAAAAATTATTATTTTTAACAAAACCAATTTATTTTATTGGCAACCCTGCAGTTATATATAGAATAAAGTAATAATTTTTTATATTTGGTGGCATGCCGTGACTTGTCTGTGACCCAACAACATCAAAAGACATCTTGATATCTTGATAACCATTTTTACTCATCTTTACCAGGGGTGCCAATAATAGTGGAGGGCACTGGGCCACCACGAGCCACCAGAACAGCTTCAATGGCTTGGCATAGATTCTAGTCTCTGGAGCTCTACTGGAGGGATGGAACACCATTCTTCCAACAGTTATTCCCTCATTCGGTGTTTTCATGATGGTGGTGGAGAGTGCTCTAACACGTCGGTCCAAAATCTCCCATCGGTGAGATCTGGTGAGTGTGAAGACCATAGCATATGATTCACATAATTTTCATACTCATCAAACCAGTAAGTGACCCCTCGTGCCCTGTGGATGGGGGCATTGTCATCCTGAAAAATACCACTCCCATCAGGATAGAAATGTTTCATCATAGGATAAAGGTTATCACTCAGAATAACTTCGTATTGATTTACAGTGACTCTTCCTTCTAAGGGGACAAGTGGACTCACACCATGCCATGTAAATGCCCCCCACAGCATAACAGAGCCACCAGACCACCTCACTGTAGGGGTTTTTCCTTTAATTTGTCACCCGTCTGTGTATATATACAGTATAATGGACAAAATATTAGAAACACCTCTGAAAAATGGCTTTAACTTTAATGCATCTAAACCACAATTACCAAAGCATCTACACAGGTGATTCCTATTAATTTGAATGCTAATTAGCAGCGTAGGTCTGCTTAAAAGAGGTCTAACCAGCAGCACTTTGCTAGGTAAGTCTCCAAAGCAAGATGAGGATACTAACAGAGTTCCAAAGGGGCCAAATAGTTGGTGCCCGAATTGCAGGTGCGTCGGTCAGAAAAACGGCAAAATTAGTTAAGGCAGCAATGAGAACAGTGTCAAAAATTATGAAAACATATGTCCAACACCAAAAAACAGCATCAGCAAAAAAGAACTGTGGCCGCACGTCAAAGCTTTCTGACAGGGACGGACGGACACTTGGTAGGATAGTTTCTAATAACCACATAACTACAGCTCTAAAATCACCACAGAATTGAATAAATCCGTATCTGAACCAGTCTCAACAAAAACAGTACGTCATGAGCTTCACAAAGTTGGTATTTATGGCAGGGCTGCCATTTGGAAACCATTTGTATCCAAGGCTAATGCACAAAAATGCATAACATGGTGCAAGGAACACAAAACCTGGACCCCTGAGCAATGGAGAAAAGTGATATGGTCCGATGATCTTTTACTGTTTTTAATACATCTGGTCAGGTTTATGTTTTGAGAAAGCCTAAGGGAGGCATTCAATCCACAATGTCTGTTGCCAACTGTTAAGTATTTTACATTACAGGCATTTAGCAGACGCTCTTATCCAGAGCGACGTACACAACTTTTTTTTTTGTATGGTGGTGGTTCTGTAATGGTATGGGCAGCCATTTCATGTGGAAATCATTGGGTCCAATGATTGCTCTCTATGGATGTATAATGGGCAAACAATATGAAACCATTTTACAAGACCAGGTGCACCCTATGGTGCAAACACTGTTCCCTCATTATGTCCCCATATTCCAACATGATAATGCCCCCAAACACACTGCTGAAAACATTAAAGAATGGTTCCATGAACACAAGGATGATGTCAAATGCCTTCCATAGCCTGCACTACCACCAGATCTAAACATAATTTAACTTTTTATGGGAAGTTCTGGAGCGCAGAGTGCGAACAAGATTTCCATCTCCTTCATCCCTCAAATAACTGGAGACTGTCCTTCTTAAACAATGGGCTAATATCCTACTACACACAACCATTAAAGTGATCCATCCATATCTACTGCATATCTGGCAGCAGAGTGATGGTTTGAGGCTTGTTTGATACCTCAGACCCTTGTTGACTTACAGCCATTTCGTCAACCATGTATTCCATACTGTTCCAGCATAATTTACAGCTAAATCTAGTCCCACCCCCCAATTCCCATAGAGATCCATTAAAATGCAGAGATGTTATAGTATCACTTGTAGGAGTACCAGAAAATAAGATATCAAGAGTCTTTTTATATTCTTGGGTCACATACATCAAGAAGTCATAGCATGCAAAGGATATGTGACCAAATATAAAAAATTATTACGTTATTCTATATTATGTAAAACTGTCCAATATTTTTTCATGCCCGAAAATGGGGGGGACTATGTACAAAAGGTTCTATAATTTCTAAACGGTTTATCCGATATGGATGAAAATACCTTCAAATTAGAGCTGCACTTCAACCTCATTGTCATTGTATCCTTTCAAACTCAAAGTGCTTGAGTACAGAACCAAAATAACCAAAAATGTGTCACTGTACATATACATATAGTGCTTTTAAGCGCTATTGTATGAGCTTAGAGAACCGGGCCTGAACCCCCGTAGAGCATGCCTAGGGTGACGGTGGCAAGGAAAAACCCCCTGCTGTTAGCAGAAAGAAATCTTGGGCAGAACCTGACTCTGAGGGGGGAGCCCATCCACCGCTGACCGGCACCGGTTACGCGAGAGTTGACTACAGAATACATGTAAAAAGACAAACGGGACACAAATGTCAATAAAATAATTGAGCTGGTGACTAGATGATTTTAAGGCCAACAGTTCGTATCATCAGGCAGGGAACAGGCGTGGAGCTGGAGCTGAAGCAGCTGCGTCTGAAGGAGGATGCTCAGTTGATCTATAGCTACCGCTCCGGGCAGTTGCCCGAAGAGACAAGAGGGGGAAAATATATAATCAGTAGGCAGCACAAATATGTTGGTGAGCCGAGCAAGAGTAATAGACGCAAAAGAGGAACACTTGGAGGATGAGGATGGAGTTTTTCACCTGCAGCGTGCAGCAGAACATGCAGGAGAACCGTCATTGTAGGGAGAGGGCATTAAATAGACCGCCCTGTAATGTGAATGAACTGTGATAGGTGAATCATCACTACAGCTGAGTAAAAACTTTTAAAAAGCGCTGCTAGTACGTGGTCTCCGGCTGACATGATGACGATGTGTAACGACCTTTCGCTTCAGGATTAGGCCATTCTGTCCATCAGCTCAACGCCATTCTAACATGTGAATTAATATTTGGTATGTGAACTAACAAGCATGTTGGCATTTCCCCAAGGTTAATCAATGAGCTGGAATTACAAATTCAGGGGAAATATACTACTCCCATGTCAGTGTAGATCAGGGGTCGGCAACTCCAGACCTCGCGAGTCGATGTGTATGCATGTTTTTACTGCCACCAGTTACCAATTATTTAATTAGCCCAATCGTTTACATGATCTGATATTCTAATCTATATATCCACAATATGAACAGCGGCTGATGAATGTTCTTGTGCCAGTATCCGTGTATTGTAGCGTTTTATCGTTCTGTAATTTACGAGTGAATCGGTGTGTGTATGACTAATTAGATGATTGAGCCTTGGTAACTGGTGGCAATAAAAACATGCATACACATCGGCCCACGAGGCCTGGAGTTGCCGACCCCTGGTGTAGATGAATCCTCACTCATTGCCAGGAATTACGAACATTAGCCATATGCCAAAACAGAAACAGCCATGTTTCTATACAGCTGAGCTCATTGCTTTGTGGATTTAAATAATTGCCGACACCTGTGTGTAAGCGGCAGATGACCAACAGTGCATAACTTACAGTGTGGGCGACTGTTGATGAAATCATTGTGGCGCCGATGTAGAAGAAGTGGACGGTGTATAGCTCGGGTACGAATACTGGCTAACGAGACAGGTGCACAATGAACCAGGCTCTTGGCATGGCATGCTTCTTTGTCGGTGATTAAAAGTGGCTCAACAGGGCTCGCGTGGGGCATCACAGCTGGCACTGGGTCATAGAGGAGGAAGGACAAAACAGTGGGATTTACAGCATCGGCAATGGACAGATCGCCTTTATAAAATTTTTTTGGTGCATGCATTGTATTCCCCGCATTTAGGATACAATAAAAGTGGTAAGAGCCTCCAGCACTGAGTCTACGTAGGGTTTGAACTACCCTTGCCTTAGTAGATGCCAGTTATCTATAGTTAAGGATATTGACTGCAGTTTCATTAGCACAGAGATTGAGTTTCCTTCACCAATGATTGCCCCACAACACACGACGGTGGGTAAATTCCAAAAAGCACTGTTATATAACTTCTGATGGTAAGGATTTAATTTAATCGGGCCATTCACCTTGTGAATGTGCAAACCCCCAACACCACTGAAGGGAGCTGCATTGGTATAGAACAGGGTTCAACCTTTTCTGACCCAGGTACCCCCGCCCGGCTCAAATGCATCCAGGGTTACAATACCCTCAAGGATCCCCAGAGGTCCATTGTTGAAAACCCAGGTAGAGAGTTCAGAAGATTTGGAAGTTGAATAAATCAGGACGAGAACATGTCGTTCCAGAAATTAAGCAGCTAATCCCAGAAACCCAGGTCTACCGGCATCATTAATTTAAAGCGATTGTGCACGTTGTGCAGATTCGCAACCAATTTGACAGATCGAGGAGTCTTGTCCTTAGGGAGTTTATTATCATAGCAAATTTCTAAAGACCCGTCAGAAGCAGTCACATTTAGTAATGCTCGTGTGCCACTGATGTGAAGGAGGGCATGAGGTCTTGGATGCGAGAGTTATAATTTATTTAAAATATTTTCCCCAGATAGAGGGAAATTTAGCTAGTCGAACATGCTTTGCGAACATGCTTTTGATTGCAGCAATGCATTTGGCAGGTGAAAATTAGGAAAACCTCCTACTAAAAATCATCAAGCAGAAAGTAATTTGCAGGTGTTGAGTAAAAACCAACATGGCACCTCGGATCAAGTGGGGACTACTTTATATAGAAGTGGGGATATGGGTTTGCAAATTGGAAGAGAAAATTTTAATGTCGTCTATGTAGACAAAAACAAATAACATCTCCCGCAGTACATCGTTCACTAACACCTGAAACACCAAGGGGGTGCTAGTGAGCCCAAACGACATGACCAGGTATTTGTAGTGCCCGCTGTGAGTGTTAAAAGCGGTTTTCCATTCATCGCCCTCACGCACGCGCACCAGTTTATAGGCATTGCGGAGGTCGAGTTTGGAAAAAATAGTGGCCCCCTGGAGACGTTCAAACGCCAAATTCATCAGGGGAAGCGGATACCGGTTTTTTATAGTATTGGAGTTCAGAGAACGATAGTCAATGCATGGCCTTAATCCTTCATCCTTCTTGCCAGCAGGCGAAGTAGATGGCCTTAAGAACCCATTGGCTAACGCCTCCTCAATATACTTCTTTATGGCTGCACTCTCCGGGGCCACTAAGGAATACAGGCTCCCTCTAGTAGGAGTGGTACTCTGATAAAGTTCTATGGCGCAATCATAAGGGTGGTGGGGAGGAAGGGTGATTGCCCTCTGTTTACTAAACACCTCCGCTATTTCGGCATATTCAGCTGAAACGTTGAGTGGCAAAGCTGAATTTTAGTCACTCTCCTCTGAGTGGGTGAATCAGGGGGAGAAGACCACTGAATAGGAGTCAGAGACCTCATCAGTAGAGAGCTCCCTCCAATTGGAATATCCATCCGCCAGAGAGTCCCATCTAAACTGTCGCCACCAGACTCAGAACCTGAGACGGGCTCCTTCTGATTGGGCGGAGAAGCAACCTCCTCCAGGTCAGGCTTGGAATCGGAACAGTTAGAACATTCCTTGGACAAGCAGGGAGGAGTAAGGTGACCCTGAGAAGCACATAAGAGACCCCATTGACGAATGATGAACTTATCCCCTCCCCAGCTGATATGGGGATCATGTTTGACCAGCTAAGTGTGACCTAAAACAAGGGGATAAGCGGGAGAATCGACTAAAAAAAATTCTGTCAGTATGAGTATCCTGAAGGGCAGACATAGTGAGGAGAGCAGTCGTCTCCTAAATAGACCCCGAGCCTAACAGGCGACTGTCGAGAGCAGTAACTAGTCGGGACTGGTCGAGGCGCTGAACAGGAATGTGGTGCTTTCTAGCCCACCTGGCATCCACAAAGCACTCCACGGCCCCAGAATCAATAAAGGCCTCGGCCTGAAGGGAGTGCCGTTTTCACATGAGGCTGACAGGTAATAAGGTTCGCGATGTAGTACCTTAGAATCTCGCTAGAGACCCCTCTAGCGAGACTCCCTTTCTCTTTAATTTCGTACACTGACTGATGGGTATGGCCCTTCCTTTTACAGTAGCGACACCACTCAACTCGATGATCAGAATCCTTTTCAGGAGAACAAGAGACCCCATCTACCTGTATGGGCTCCTCTCCATTATAAGACAGGGGGGTAGACACAAAAGAAATGGACGCCGTAACTGAGGGAAGAGCTTAACTGGCTGTCTCTCCTGCTATTTTGTGTCCGGACATGGTCCCGAAAGCGATTGTCTATCTGAATGGCAAGGGACACTAACTTATCCAGTGAATCAGCCTGCTCAAGCACTGCTAGGGCATCTTGGACAGAGTCATCTAACGCCTCTATAAACAATGTCATAAGAGGAGCTTCTGGCCAACCTGTCTCAACTGCGAGCGAACGAAACCTAATGGCGAATTCGGCCACTGTCGTTAACCTGGCGAAGGTGCTTAAGCAGTCTAGCCGACTCTTGACCCGAGATGTTATGGTCGAAAACCGACTCCATTTCGCTCACAAGTGTTTTAATACGAGACAATTGCTCCGGATTAACGGAGTAGCCCAGTCAAGTGCGGATCCGGTGAGTAATGCGAGGACAAACGCCACCTCAGAATCCTGAGTAATAAACAGCGATGGCCGAGCTTTAAAAAATATCAGACACTGTGCCAGAAACCCTCGGCACTTGCTAGCCCGACCGTCGTAGCAAAGTGGGAGCTGAAGTTTGGGCTCTCTACGTGGGGTGGGCAAATGGGTGGAGTTAATATGTGCTTGGGAAACTGAGAGAACAGGAGGAGTGACTGCGAGAGACAGGGCATGGAGACTGTGTTAGCTCTTTAAGACATTCCCCCTGAACATGAAGCTGTTCACACAGTAGATCTTGTTGTGTGCACATAGCCTGCTGCCTGGTCTGAAGAGCAAAAATGCCCTCTTCATGACAGGACCAGGCAGAGCACTGGGTGGTTAGAGTTTGTTTAACCCCCGATCCCGTCACTGAAACATCCATGATTGACTTCTTTGTATTGTGTTGGTTTCCAGTGGCAGAAACGCAATGGGAAATGGGGATCCGAACAAGTCACTCACAAACAGTGAGGACCACAAATGGATTAAACCCCAAAAGGGTGGAAAAGAAAAGGACTAATCCTAGAAGCTCTAGAAGCTAAAACAGTTAAATAATAATCAGCCCAGGAAAACAGGGTGAAATCAAAACACGAGTAAAAACACAAAACTAAGTCTCCCGAGCTCAATACTAGAGCTAACACGGGAAACTGAAAAAGAAAAGAATACCTTCGGCATGTAAACCGAACACGGCCAGAAGAAGGTGAAACAAAAGTGAAACCTCCAAAGAATTACTCAATGTAAAACGAAATGACAAAGAAGTGAGGAACTTAAATACCCCGCAGGTAGAAGCACAGGTGAAATGAATAATGAGCACGGGGAAGCAAAACCCCGGACCGGAACGTGGAAAAAATCTGATAGATTCTCAACAGGACAAGAACCACAACAGAAAAGGATAAAATAACCCACAAACCATGACAAATGCACTGTTACCTGCGATGTCCGTCCCACAGGTTCTACAGTGTGCACAGTGCATTGCGCTGCTCTCATACCTAAGAAATTCAAAGTACTTCAGCCACTCTCCGAAAAGTGTACACCATCCACATCGCCATCACCATAAACTAAAGGCGCTATATAAGTGCCGTCCATAAACTTTTGTCTTCAGGTAACATTAGTTAGCTCTCTGTGTCACATGACAGTGGAGTGCCGCAAAAGGGAGTGATTGAAGGCTAATATGAACCAATCTAAAATCAGCCTTAAAGGTAAGAATGTGAAGCTCACGTTTGATTTGTTAGAATGGTCACTGTCAGCTTCACAAGGCACATACTAAGTGTACTAACTAGCGAATGTACAAAGAAAGGCACGTTCGACTAAAAAAAATTATTTTTAAAAAAAGGTCACACCAGAACAATTATTTGCACTCGCAAAAATGCTCCCAATTATATTTCGAGGTCACACAGATTACATTTCGGGAGCATATGCGACCAAAACGCAATTTCGAGCTCTGAAACGGTAGGATCCACCTCCTCAGACATGGAATCAGCTTCCTCCATGTCAGAGTCAGAACTGGGCTCAGAACCATGTCTATGCCCTCCCGACGTAAAGGGAGCTGTTAATTGGCAGCGCAAAGCACATTGGTAGCCCCACTGAAGAATGACAGTTTTATCATCCCCCACTGAACATGCTGGCTGTGCTGAGCCAGCCAAGAATGCCCTATTAGGTTGGATGGTGAATCAACTAAAAAAACTCAACTGCCCCGGAATCTATAAAAACCTCAACGTCGGCTGAGCGCTGATTCCAAGACAGTTGAACAGGTAATAATGTCCGAGGGGCAGTAACATATGCCTTGCTAGGTGCCCCGGTTCCCCTAGCGAAACCCCCCCCCCATTTCTCTGTAGCTTGGGACACTGACTAACAGAGTGAGCCTGCAGTATCGACACCACTCGGCGCGCAGTTTTGGGTGTTTAGACCCCTTTTAAAAGGCTCCATCCACCTGCATAGGTTCCGCCCTACTGAGGGGAGAGTGGGCGGAGGAAGCAACTAAAGGCGCTGCGAAGGGGGAGGGATGAGAACGAGTGCAACAGTCTCCCCAGTTATCACTCTTTGACACGGTTGTCGATGCGGATGGCTGCGGATACCAGGGCATCGAACGTAGCAGGTGGCTCGAGCACTGCCAGGGCGTCCTTAATAAGGTCCGATAACGCATTAATAAACAGCGAAATCAAAGGACCCTCTGAACACTCGGTCTCACCTGCCAGTGCTCGAAACCTGATGAAAAACCCCTGCAAGGGAGAGGATGAATGCTAGCCGGGAGTCCTGTGAACTAACCGCGATGACTGAGCTTTAAAAAATATTAAGCATTGAGTTTAAATACCCACAACACTTCCCCCACCTGTCCATAGTACCGGAGGGGCAGTTTGAGCCTAGGCTCCCTCACAGTGTGGAAGACAAGGTGACGCGGGTGGTGCACTCTCGGGGCAGGAATTGGTGCTTGGGGGGCTACTGTCAGTCAGCAGACGCTGTCCGCTAATTCGCGGAACCAGTCTTCCTGAACCCGCAGCTGGGTCAATAGCTGGCCCTGTTGTGCGGCTAGGGTCTGCTGTTGAGTCTAGAGGGCGCTCAAGGCAGTCTGATGCCTCATGCTAACCTTATCCACTTCTGAAGAAGTCGCTGGCTCTTCCATAATGGCTTTGGTGTTCTGTGAGGGGGCTCGATATTAGGGGAGCCAGATGCGACAGGAAGAGTGATCAGAAAGCCTTTCACGACAGTGGAGACCATTAGAGGGGCAATGAGAGTCCGCAAACGGAGCAGAAAGAAAAATAAAGAACGGGAATAAAAACCTCCCGGCGTAAAGCCAAACAAAAAGCAACCCAAAACGTGGGTGAGACTCGAAGGCACGAGTAGTAAAACAGAAAAAAATTACCTCTCGCTCTCAGTTTAGAGAATGCACAAACGGAGGTAAGAGGAAAATGAATAAACAATAGTGACTCAGGCAATAGGGTGATAGAAACTAAAAAGGAGGGAAAAAAACAGAATGCCTCAAATAACACAAGTTAAAACAAAGAGGCAACAAAGAGAGCAGTAAAAAACAAGAATACTCCAGAGGGAAAGGTAAAGAAAGAAGAAATAAGGATGACGAGTAACAAAGAGAAACAAAAAGATCCTAAGATCTAACCCTAAATCTAACCGGATCTTGCTGCTTTGCTTTTGTGAACATAAGTCTCCGAATCCTGTACCTTTACCGACTTTGTGTAAGTGGCGATATAACACCAAAACACTGGAAGAAGAATCCATATTTATAGCCGGAACAATCACCTGAACAGGTGAGCAGAGTAATTGCCGGAACGGAAAAAAAACATGAAACGAATGCTAACCCAGAGCTGCAAAATAATCTAAGAGGGGAAGGGGGCGGCGACCAGAAAAACCGTGACATACACGACTTGAATATATCGCCCTTTTTCTCTGTCCGGGTCGGGCTACGGCTATTGGCTAGCCTACTTGTTGCGGGAAGAGCGTACAAATTGAAAGGGGTAGTGGAACATATGCGATCAGCGCAGGTAGTTTAGTCCATGCTTGCAGAACAAAGCACGTTTAAAATACCCGTATGTTATTTGAATACATCGCCCTTTTCCTTTGTCTAGCAGACTATAAAGCTTAAGAACACAGAGCTTGCCATCACTTAGCTTTTATGCAGAAATTGCAAGATTCCAATTCGTTTTTCACCCACGGTGTGCAGCAGAACAAGCAGGAGAAGCGTCATTGTAGGGAGAAGGCATTAAATAGACCGACCTGTGATGTGAATGGACTGTGATAGGCGAATCATAACTACAGCTGAGCCATCAGCTGATTCAACCGGAGCTTCACTCGTGTGACCTGCTTGAACTAACGCTACGCTCGATTTATTGTGTATATCAAAAAATACATATGTTATATTCTGTATATCTGTCTGTTTGTATTATTATTGTTCATATCATCATTGCATTTCCCTCTGTTCGTGGGTTGTCCAAGTCTCATCTGTGTGTTTGTTTACCCAGTCCCGTGCATGCACTATTCGTGTGACTTGGGGAGTTTTCGTGGGTTAACGCTATATTTCCGAAGTTTTGTTTTCTGCTAGGTAACCAGTTTCTCCGCTTTCTCTTTGTACTCGCATATCTTTTCTTTTTTTAAAATAAATTTGTTTCTGATTTTTTTCCCAATTTAGTAGCCAATTGAATCCCTATTCTAATTCAATTCCCCCCATGTAGCAACCGCTAGAGAACCACCGCTATACAACCCTGTCAGCCGGTAGTAGGAAAGAGGCCACCACGTCCTCTACAGGGCGTGACTCCTCGAGCTCCTGACCGTGATTCCAACTCGCCCAGGGCCTTTTTGTGCGCAGCGATTCTCTCCGAGCCCCTCCCCCCACCCGGAAGCAGCCGCCAATTGCTGCTCCCACAGGGCACCGGCCATGCTCGGAACTGGCAGGTCCGGGGCGCGAACCCCGATCCTCGGAGTACAACTGTGTACTCGCATTTCTAACTGTTACTGAGCTATCTCTGTAATTCGCTCCAGCTGTTTGTACATAGACTTCACCTCTCGTGATTACTGAGCACACTCCGCTCCTCTTCGAGCCCGTGGTTTGTTATGCATGATTCCGAATCCCTTCCATGTTTCCGTTATGTCTCGTGATTGAATTATTGTTTACCTAATGTGTTAACCTCACGTCGTTTGTTACTCCTCCCTTTCCTATGTGTATATAAGACCCACTATTCTGTTTGTTCCCCGTCAGAACGTTGATCACTTTTCCTGAGCCTGTTATCGTAAAGCCAGAGATTAGCTGAAATTCCTGAGACACCCTTTGTTTTTGATTCCGATTTAGCCTAGCCCTTTTCTGTACTTTAGCCCTTTGATTTCCTGGTTTCGACTTTCTTTTGTATTTACCTACGTTTGATTTAGCCTAGCCCTTTTCTGTACCTTAGCCATTTGATTTCCTGGTTTTGACTTTATTTTGTGTTTACCTACGTTTGATTAGCCTAGCCCTTTTATACCTTAGCCCTTTGATTTCTGGTTTTGCTTGTTTTTCTGACTTTGATTTTGGATCTCGTTTGGAAATTCTTGATTGCCTGGCTTTTGACACTGGACTGGAATTAAACAACGTTTCTGCATTATCCTTGTCTGCATTTGGGTCTCTGAGTCTGGAACTTAACAACATAATAACAAAAGGGTCCATTGGTCCTCAGTAATGCCACCTTAATTGCGTTTATCCCGCCAGATTTTTAACAAACTTCTATGATCTCCTGGCAGCTGAGCAGCTGATGATGGTACAGGGGCACATGTGGGTTTGTTGTTTGAATAAGAAAAAAGCACACACTTCAAGAAACTCCAAAGCAGGTTGTAAAGTGGCATTATGTTTCCAGAGGCTGTAATTTATTCACGATTATAAACATAAATATCAGGTTCTCTGTTGTGCTGCTACTTCTTTCCTTGATTTCTCAGGTACACGTGCCTAAGGAAATAATGATAATATTTTTTTTTTAAATGTGTAATATACACACACATATGACCTCTTGAGGTTTACCAACACTGTACAAGTTTCTTTGGATTTAGTTTTATTTTTTTTGCTTTATCCCTTGTTTTCTTCATATTATGTATTCACCTGTGTCAAAAATGACCCACCCTCACCAGACCGCTTGTGATAAAGCTTCTGCATTGAATTTGAAAACCAATATCTACTTTACATGTTGAAACAACCTGTCATTCATCAATAAATCGGTGAATAACTTTGCTTTTCTACACCACAGTCCAGACAGACAGTATTTCTTCAGTCTACACTACTCATTTTTACAACAAAACAGACATCATAATTTATTTTTTCTGCTGTAAAATAAAAAAAATAAAAAATAAGAAGACAATCTTTGTACCTTGATGGTGTACCGGTTTTATAAAAAAAGGTTAAAAAAGGGCAATGTTGAACTTTTTTCTAATGGTAGGTTGACTCCAGGAAAAGTCTTTGATTGATTTCATGTTGAAAACAATTAGGGGGTTTTCCACTGTTGATAAACTCTGAAAAGAGTAATTTTTTGAGTAAAAAAAGAGTGCAACACAAGGGTTAAACCACAAACCTTTGAATGCCCCTATACCACTGTAAAGTCAGTATATGGTCAGAAATCTTCTATAAGTATCTAAAATATCCTTAATTACACAAAAATGGTATATGCCAATTGAAAACATAAACTAAAGTTCAAACAGTATCAAAAAAACTAATTGTTAATTATCCCTTTAAAGACTTTTGTGGAGAGTTTTTGGAAGGGACACACATTTTCGCACACACGCACATTTCACAATCCCCTCTTCCTAACTTTCAAAAGACAATTAAAGAAGTGTGTGGTGTGTGGTACTTCGAAGGGTCATCCCACCACAGATCCAATGGGCCCTTTTCTCATCCTGCCTGACTGCTTGTTCATCTGGCTGTCATGGCTTATGAAATGCCTTAAACAGAAAGAGACTGCCAATTACAGATACCAGTTATCGTACTGGTGAGTGATGCAAGTTGGTCTTTTTTGATGGATGGGTCTTATTTTCCTGTCAGCCCTGAACTATTTTTATGTTTATCTTGATAGCAGCTTAATGTGCTTTCATCCATCTTTCAGAGCCCCAGAAAGATGATTTTGGCACAGATGATGGCAACACATGTGTCACTTCAGATAAATAAATAAATTAACTTAGAATATTCTTTAGATAGCTCCAGTGGTCTTTTTTCAAGTTGCGCTACCTGGATTACGTCATTGATTTCCAGAGGTAATTAATCTTTTTGGTGGAAAATCAAAACTTAAAATAAGATGTGTGCTCTCTCTATCCCTTTCTCTGTTTCATTATATATATATACAGTCAAGCCGGAAAGTCTGAATACCCCTTTCACCTTCTCCACGTGTTATTACATTACAGACATATGCTACAATAGATTGAGTTCATTTTTTTTCTCAAAATTCTACACAAAATAGCCCATGATGACAAAGTGAACATATTTTTAAAGTATCATATTTAATATTTGGTCACATATCCTTTGCATGCTGTTACTTCCTGCAGTCTGACCCATCAACTTCAAAAGACTCAATATCTTATTTCCAGGTACTGTTACAAGCGATACTATAAGCTCTCTGCATTTGAATGGATCTCTATTGGAATTGGGGGGTGAGACTAGATTCAGCTGTAAATTACACTGGTACAGTATGGAACACATGACTAGCGAAATGGCTGTACGTCATCAAGGGTCTAAGGTATCAAACGAGCCCCAAACCATCACTCTGCGGCCAGATATGGAGTAGATGTGGATGGATTCCTTTAAGGGTTGTTTCTCCTGATTTTTTTCCCCATAGAGTTCTATAGGAAAATGAGTCAGGAGAAATAACCCTTGCAGTGATCCATCCACATCTACTTCATATCTGCCAACAGAGTGATGGTTTGGGGCTCGTTCGATAGCTCAGACCCTTGATGACGTACAGCCATTTAGCCAGCCATGTGTTCCATACTGTACCTGTGTAATTTACAGCTGAATCTAGTCTCACCCCCCAATTCCCATAGAGATCCATTCAAAGTATAATGACGTGTATTTATTTGTTTGAATATAGAAACTGGTTAGCAACTTATTTTTTAAAACCATATAAAGAAGAATTTATGGTTAATATATTAATATGTGTAATTTGTCATAGAACAAAACGTGAAAACTCTCTTAGGCTCATATTAACCACAGACCTTATATTCGGCACAAATCCGAAAACCCATTGGAAATCGGCGAGGGAACCCACGGCTCAAAAATGTTAACTCACTTCCAGGTTTTATGACTGCAAACTGTAGCACCCTATAATATACCATACACAATTAAGTTTGAAAAGTTTACAATGAATGTGAGATTTTAATTGGATTGGATGGGCTTTTAACAAGAAAATGTTTTTTTTTGTATTTTCATTTGTATTTAATTTGTTCTTTATTGAAAATCACTTCACAATTGCAGTATTTTCTAATTATCCTAACCCTCCAAAAAATAAACGATATCGAATTGCATTTTCATGACAAAGCAGATTTATTTCAATTAATTTTTCTTCTGCATGCAGCTGAGGTACATTTTCAAATTCAAAATTAAAATGACTGAAATCTAGATATAATAATATAGAGTAGGTTTCCCATTTTTATTTTAGAAAAGGTATCAACTTAATACAAAATTGTACTAAATCCTTTGGAGAAAAAAAGACTATTTAGCCATCCCCCTGGAGAGGTGATTTAAAGCTTTTATGTTCGCCATTAAAAGATGTATCGTGCTCCTAAATCAAATGTGTCCACCCTGCCTGCACCTGCTCTGGAACAGGCTTTTTTGCTGTGCCTTATCTAGTAGCTTTGAATGCTTCATTTGTCCTGGTGCCCCCTGTAGACTGGGCCTTTAATTTATTACCTATCTCGGGCAACTGAGAAGAAGTACCCTTTTCAAGGCTCCATCCCACAAGAAGAGCAAACCTACAACATATCTGTAGCAGACCCGGGTCTCTGGCCACCGAGAAACACTTCTTGCCATCTCACATGAAATCAGGTTGTGTCATCTTTTCCCCCAATTATCCACCAACATACTGTGGTGTCTGCAGGTCCATACTTGATACATGGAGCGGCAGTGTAGTATAATGGTTAAGGAACTGGACGTGTAACCCAAAGGTAGGACACTGCCGTTGTACCCTTGAGCAAGGAACTTAACCTGAATTGCTTCAGTATATATCCAGCTGTATGAATGGATAAATGTAATGAGACGTAATAAGAAATAGTGTAAGTCGCTCTGGATAAGTAATGTAAATGTAATGTAGATACAGAATCCGCAATGAGGATCTAAATACTGCTTGCTTTTAACCCACAGGAAAACCTTTGTACACACTTTGTATGAACCTTTTCATGCACGCTCATTCAGTTTGCTATTTTCACATTAAATTTACTGTTATGAATTTTATTATTGCCTCTGCTAAGCCTATAAAACCAGCTTTAATGCAGGTGGCAAATTTTGTCAAGCCGCAGTCTGGTCAATGTCTGAAACAAAACAGGCATGCTCGAGAACCACCCAGTATTGATTATTTATTTGTTTTGTCGAAAGAAACACCTCCAATATTTATTGTTCAATTTTGTTATATTTCTTTATTGCATTATTGTAAAATGCTTTAATTGTGAAGGTTACTGCCTTGACTAAATCTGATCGATTGAGAGTGACGCCTGAGATGTGAGAGAGCAGAAGATTCGTTTGTCATTTTTTTTTCTTTTTTTCTGTTTATTGTGTACAATACCTGTTTAGCAGCAGTATGCTACTGAACAAGGAGAATCAGTACACAGCAAGGCTCACTGACATATTGTGGGTTCCCATAGAGCAGGGCTGCCCAACCCTGTTCCTGGAGATCTACCATCCTGTAGGTTTTCATATAAACCCTAATTTGCCACATCTGATTCTACTAATGAGCAGCTCAACGAGCTCTCAAGCTGTTGAATATGGTGTACTTTGTTAGGTTTGGAGTGAAAACCTTCAGGACGATAGATCTCCAGGAAGAGGGTTGGGCAGCCCTGCCATAGAGCATTAAAACTTTAGAAAAGTGATGACGAGAATGGGCCTTTCGGCCCAACTTGGCTTGTCTTTTTTTTTTTTTTAAAGTGCACACAAGAAATGAAATAAATCAAACAATAAAAAAATATAAAATAACAATAAATACAATAAAACTAAACAAATAATTAAACAACAAATAATTAAACAACAAATAAATAAGTTAATAAATAAGTAAAAGATAGAACTATAGCGTATCCAGTACTGTGTTGAGCCTGGCCTTGAACACCGCCAGGCTCTCTGCCTCAACCACATGCCCCGGCAAGCTGTTCCAAGCATGAATAACTTTTTAAGTAAAAAAAAAAGTATTTTCTGATCTTAGTTCTGAATTTTCCTTTGGCTAATATCAGCCGGTGTCCACTTGTTCTACTAACAGCTCAGTTTAAAAAATATGTTGTAGTTCAACTTGCTGATGTCTTTACGTAGTGTAAAAACCTCCATTAAATCTCCCCTTAAAGGCATACTGAACTTTGTTAGAACATAATGTTGTACAGCTACCTGGCCCCGATATGAGTCGTAATATTCAAGCTCACCTTCATGACTTGTGGTCAGCAACAGGCCAATGAAGAATGACGTTTTCCATTCACTCCCATTGCATGGTGAACTAGGTCTTAAAAGCACACTTTTAGCACATAAACAAATGTAAACAATGCAGATTATGCCAATATAATATATTATTACTATTATTCCTAAATCTTTCTCAAATTGAGCACTATCTAATTTTACTCCTGCCATGAATATTCCTGTCTAAAATTATTTTGTAGAACTTTATATTGGCCTATATTGCCATGTATCAGCCCACTTCTGGATACTGTTCAGATCTTCAATTATCGTAGTAGATTCCAGATTATTTACCAGACCTCCAAAGGAGGGGACCATGTGGGTATTGCTGTCATAAACAGCATATCATTTCAAAGGTAGCATTGTAGGGAGAATATATGAATCTGGGTCATGGCTGCAGGCCACGCTGCATGCTACCTGTGCAGTCCCTTCTCCGATGGATGGTCCCCTGGTCCTGAACTGTAATGCGTTCAGATTGCCCTCCCCACACGCTCCACTTTTTGCTGACTTCACAATCACACTTTTCTAATGTATCACACATGAGTCCCCTGAGTCCTGACAATGTAAAATTGAACAAGCAACATCCACCCTTCAAACAATTTTATTGTCTTTTGTACACGTATGTATAACAGCAATAACCCTGAGCATGAATTTAAGAGAAGAGCTGACGAGGGCGGGGTTGATAGGAGATCTGCCACATCTAATTCTTGTTAGCTAGCTCACAAAAGCTATGAGACTGGTGAGACCGTGGCACAAAATTCTTAAAATCAAACTTTTAAATCAGATTTATTTTTCACAGCTTCCCTCACCTTAAACTTAACAAGAACTTCCCGATGCATCACCACTTCTCAAAAAAGACTAAATTGCTCTCACCTCAGCAGACTGTGTGAGTGCATATTAACACTCTTGGAGGAGAGGCATTTTGCTGTATGAAACTACTGCTGTGTCCCTCCACGGCCTTAATGCACAAGTTATTTTCAGAACATTTTCAACAGAAAAATATATATTTTCACAATGTACACACTGTGCAGGGGGCAAAATCTGCCTTTTGAAAAAGTGCTGGGGACAGGTCTATGGGTTTAGTCATCTTCTATGCTGCCTGCAACAGTGGAGCTATTGTGTGAATGGACTTTCTCTTTGTACCATTTCAAGGTTGTTTTTGTGACATACTGATTTTTTTCACTTTAGAACATTAATTGGAAAGAGGCCAGTATGACAAACAAGAACAAAAAAAATCCATTTTATTAGAGGTGGACAGTTGAAAATTAGAAGGAATCTGAACACATGAAGTGGAGGAGCATTACTGGTTCTATTTATAAAGTGGAATAATAAATGTAAAATATTAGGAATGGTAGCAAAGGAGTGTGGGTTTAAGTAAACATTGCAGGAAGGTGAGGACCGAGGCTCATTGAATTTATTCAGTGTCTATGGTTCTATTTTGTCATCACATTACTTTATTGTGCACTTTAAAGTGCCTTCCAGCAATTTTATTATGAAGGGTACTACACACTGAATATATTGATTGATTGATCAAGAGTGGCACATGAAACAGCATGAGATTAATTGGTCAATCAAGTTTTTATTGATTGTGCTTTTTTATTGTGATTCATATCCCACATAGTGAATGTTTTGGCAATTTATTATTTAAAAAAATATATTTTTTTTTAAATTACTGCATTTGTGTATAATGTCAATGTATAGCTCATATTGATATGTTGCCCAGAGTACTACTACTCTTTCTGGGCGATAGCACTGTCACCTCACAGCAAAAAAGTCCTGGCTTCAAATCCCTGCTGGGGCCTTGCTGTTTGTTGTATCCACATGGGTTTCCTTCGGGTACTCCGGTTTCCTCCCACAATTCAAAGGTATGCAGGTTAGGCTATTTGGGGGAGGTGTTCGCAGGGCATTGCTGTAAAAGAGCGTGCATGTTCAGCACGTCCAGGGATCATAAAGTAAAAGTCCTGCCATGCGTTCCTTACACCCATGAACCAGCTGAATTCACAAATTAGTTCTACCTTCTTGTCATGGTTTTTGGCAGCCCTGCTTTAGTTCTGCGGTCGGTTTTTAGTTTGAAGCCATTAGATCACTCCATCGGATTTTCTGCCTTCCGTTCCGGTTATTTCTTTCGCACTGCAATTATCTCTCGCACCTGTGTTTGGTTTCCTTTCCCTTTATATAGCTCAGTGTTTCCATCTTCTGGCGCTTCTGCCTTGTCTGCTTTGACTTGAAGCCAGTAACAGGTATAGGATTTGGTGACTACTTGTTTTGAAACTATTTCAAGATACGTGGGGACTTGCCTTAGTTGCTTTCGAGCTCTTAGTTTATAGGATTATCTCGTTTGCACTTGTTTTCCTCGTTTTGGGTTTTTACTGTTCTCTCTGAGACAGTTCCTTTGTTTCTAGTAGTTTTAGTCGCTTCTTTTTCGCTCTCTCTAGTTGAGAGTGAGAAGTAACTATTTTCTTTCCTTTGTTTTCAATTGTGTTTCGAGTTTATTCGCCCGTTTATCTAGGATTGATTTTCGTTGGCGTTCGCCAGGAGTTTTGTCCCATCTTTATTTTCTTACGTCCCCTGCGGATTAGTCTAAAATATTTCAAATATTTGTCGTTATTTCCTTCACAGGAGTAACTTTTAGATTCCCTCTCAGTCGCGTCTGGTCTTCCGCCCCGACTCCACCCTTACACTTCTGGCTAAATAATTGGGCTAATTAGTAAATCCAGGTGTTTGGAACAAAATATGGGGGAGGACAGCCTAACCACTAAGCAGGATTATTGAGTTCGCTGGATAAATGCACTGACTAAAACCTGGAACAACTCTTTTTACTTCAGTCCATGTTCCAGATTTGGGAGGGTTCCGGGTTTTACTCAGTGCAGTTATCCAGCTAACTCAGGAATCCTGCTTTGTGAAATACTTTTTGTCAAATTCAATCATGTTCTAGAGAGTTCAAATTAAATGTTACAGTCACACTCCAGACCCAAAACCATCCAGAATAGTTTGTTTCCCAAACATGCCCTGGAGTTTCCCTCAAATTGCAGTCTGTCTGTCTCAAACTGAAGGCTTGAGATGCTAATAATCACTTATTTACAAAAAAACTGTCATGCTCTGGAGATTAAAGCTGCTCCTCCCTCTAGGCAAATATTATGCAAGATTATGTGACATGCTTTTGAAGACATGGTGAATTTTTTTTCCATTAACAAAAAAAAAGGATTTGTCCTCTAACCCAATGTTTGATGCAAAAATGCACACTCATGCATGCACACACACACACACACATAAACACACCCATTATAATTAGATTCATATAGTCTTTGTTGTTCTTGGGTGACATGTTAATCTGTGTATGAGTGATGACGGCTTTGTGACCCCTGCTAAACTGTGCCATGGTAAATAATGGCTTGCTATAATAAATTAAAAAAACATAACATAACATGTACAAATCTTCCACACTGACTCCAACACACTGCATCTTTGAAACTGGTGATGCTCTCAGTGTCCTTGGAATCCAACAAAGTTTTTGTGCTTCATGTACCTGCATGCATATCTATAGTCCATGCGTGTATTTTGTTCACGTGCATTCTATTTGTTAGAAGGGTAAATTTGTTAGAAGGGTGCGTGAGGGTAAATCACATGCCCTTTTGCCGCTCATTTCCTTATGGCTGCAACAGGCGAAGCCACGTCTAAGACGAAAAAATAATGGCCTGCCTCTTCTTAAACACAGACTGGAGTGCCTCCCCCTCCCCTGAGACCAGTGAGATGCATCCATTGGAGCAGAAAGGGGATGTGATTACGTTTGTGTGTGTGTGTGTGTGTGTGTGAGCGGATGAAAAATGAACAGAAGTCAATAGAGCAGATGATGTATATATGATGTGCTTGGTTGTGCCTTTAACTTGCCATTATCTTCACCTGGGCACTATTGTTCACCCCCCCCAAGATAACTAATGCGTAACAGCTTTAGGCAATAACTCAGTCGCAAATAGCTAGCATTAAGAATAGAAGCATGGTTTAACAGCTGAAAATCAATACTTATTGATTTGTCTTTGGTAAAAATGCTATGAAAATAATTGGGTTAGACAAGTAAATAGATAGCTAGCCTATATCTGCCATTGATATGTGGTGCTAACCAGCTTGTTACATTGGGTAAAAAAAGTTACTTAAAACTTGAAGAGCTGACACAGATGTTTACCAGGGAGAAAGTATTGCATAGCACACAAGCAATTTGTGAGGCAATGATGACAATTTTGTAATGGTGTTCTTACATGCAAGTACAGCAAGTGTATTCCATTCCTAAAATACACGTTGAGATGTACCTTAAACAAATCACACAATGTAGCTCCAATATCTTCTATGTACAAAGTCTCATATTTGTGCAAGAATTGTTAAGAGGGCAGATTCAGTGAAGTATTTATTAACCCCTTCCCTAGCACCACCTTTTGGAAGTCTTTTCTCGCCTAAAATATTTTTTTTTCCAGGATAAGGATACTGACTTATTTGTATATATACTGTTATTTGTGTCGTCTGGGGATTTCTGTGGAATACACAGAACGTACAGAATCATCATTTTTATAGAGCCTGTTTTGTCATGTTACAAAATAAGAAACCATTGTCACTATGACATTGGAATCGTAACATAGTTTATAGGGATACAATCGTGAGTTCCCCCAACTGGTCACAGAAAGAGAAAGAAGAGAGAAAAGAGTGATAAGGGATACACAAAAATAATTGTCATATGAATGAGTGTCATAACAACACAGACAAGCATAATGCACATAGGTGAAGGATCAATAACATGTGGTATGCAGTCTTTCACCTAAAGTGGTCTCCCGATGCTTATTGAACACCTCAGATCAATAACCCGAGGTGTTCAATACACATGACCAGAAACACAGAAGTCTTAATACAGTTCCAATGATTACATTCAGAGTGTTCCATACTGTGTGTGTGTGTGTGTGAAGGCCTTGCTTATGAGATAGGCACACAGGGTTTCTGCAGGTTTCAACAAGTTAAATTTAAGACCATTATAAATGCAATTTAAGACCTATTTCATGTACATACTGGCAAACAAATACTAAGGATATGAAGGAAAATCGAAGAGTCCTAGAATTACTTCCAAAGTAAATAAATTTATTCACATTCAACATGAACATACAACTGAACATGACTACACAGAACTGTATGTACGCAAAAGTAATCTGTGTGTGTGTCCTGAAGCAAATGCTTTAATTAGGGGGAACTTCTTTCCCTCTAATCAGATGTCACATTAAAACTGTTAATCACTCTATTTCCCCATTCACAATATCTCTTACTAAAAGGCAGGAAAAGGGTATTCAATATAGGCTCTATATGCCTACAAATATTATTACCTGTGCTTATCTTTGACCTGTTAAAATCTATTATTGCTTGGTCTTTCTCCCATTCACCCACCATATAACCCTTGATAGCAGACAGGAGGTCTCACACTTATTAGGGTATTATTACTATACATTCAGTAGTGAACATGTGCCCATCTAACGTCTACAGTCAGTTTTTAGTATAAAAAGTAGAGTATAAAAGTTATTGGCAACACAAAATCATAAATCTGAAGAAAGACAAATTAACATCTTATCTCTGAGGCAGAAAACCTATTCCTATAATTCACATAAATTTTCATACCAGAAAATAATTAATCTGCTAAAAACAAGTGTGTGCAATGGCAGGAAGGAGGTGATAAAAAGGACCTGGGTCAAAATTAATTTAAACAGGAGAGGAGTTTTTTTGTTTATTTAGTTTCTTCAGCAGGTTGTTTGGCTGTAAGGAGGGACAGCATGGCTCCAACCCCGGATTAGAGACACCTGCAGTGACACGCACACACAAGCTCACAAGCACTATTTAGTCACACATCGGCAGGTAAGCCCTGGTATAGAGCTCCGTAGTCCCGCCCCCTCCTATCCCTGTCTGGTCCCGGAAGACTGCTGGTAGCCATTACCTGCCCCCACTTCGGGATCTTTCAGTCACCCTTATGATGATATTATGGAATTGTATGGACTAAACTTTGACATATATGTGATACAAAGTCTATTATATACTCACCACCGCGTTTAAATCAAATATGAATCGTATAATTAACAGAGTTTGAGAAACATAACTACACTACCCAGAATCTCCGGTCGTACATTGCCGACTCTCGCTTTTGCTAGCTAACGCAGTAGCTACCGACCGCTCTGCTAGCGAAAACTCGGTCTGCTCTTATAACTTTTTATGGAAGTAGCTAACGGCCAAATAAGTAGCTACCAATCGCTCTGCTAGCGAAAATGGCTATCACTTTGTCTTATTATGGAAGTGAAACTAAGAGTATCACCAAAGGCGAGAATCACTATCAGTCTGGCCTTGTCGAAAGTGTTAGCTTTCAATCCAGCAGTGGTGAGTAGCCCGGATGTTGTAGTCGTTTTAGTTGTTTTTTTGAAAAAGTGTTTGTTGTTTATTTGTTGGACATAATTTCAAATGACCAATTTTGGGCGTTTTTAACATCTAGCTCCCTGAATATAGAAAAAATAATTTTTTCAGTCCATTGACTCCCATTATATTTTTTCCGAAAAGTGGCACCAGAAGTTTGTCACCAAAGTGGGCGGGACTACGGAGCTCTATACATACATACACACAAGCAAGTGTACTGAAAAGCTGCCAAAATGCTGTAAAATTTTCAACTGTTCCTCACTTACTCCTCATATTAACAGAGCTTAAAAACTCAAAATCCTACTCCACTGACATTCACTGACCTTGGTATTATCTGACTGCTACTTATTTACTGTGTGTGTTGTATTAAGCGCAAGGGCTACCAATAAGAAAAGGATATCCCAAATCGGTACATTCATATGGTTAAACGGCATCCAATTATTTTGAGGTTTTATTTTGTTTTTTCACTTGGTGAGTCAGGGAAATATTAGCATCAACATTAGCTTCCAGGAGCTCAAACCTCTAGGAGGCAAGAGGAAAAGCTAGTGACTCACTAGTAGTGAGTTAGGCCACGATCACAGCTGGGGGCGCCTTTTTTTCAAATTGTTTTCCACGCTGCTTTTGCGCCCCAGGCGCCTCGTGTTTAACCGTTTCGGGCGCCTTGCTGTTTTTCAAAAAACGCTTGGTGTGCACAGAGTTGAAATGATCTTATCTTGAAGCACTCAGAGGAAAAGGCGCCCCACGTCACTGTCACTTTTTTCTCCTCTGTCCAATCGCATGAAAGTAGAGGCAGGCCTTGATTCTGCCGGTTGGTTCCATGGGAACAAAGACGATTGTGGACAAATTGGTAATGTTAGTTGGCGTTTCAGTCCACCCAGAGTTATATGATTTCACTCATCATGAATACCATGATAAAAATAAATGATCCAAGGCCCTCCGCTTATACATAGCTTTTTAAAGACAAATAACAAAGCAAACGTTTGGGTAAACTTAGTTCGCTAACACCGTGAACAACGTAAGCTAAGTGATTGACAGGAGTGTAGTTCGGTTGCCAAGCAACAGCAAAAAAGACGCCTCCAACGCCTTTTTCAGAGTAGGTTTTTGTACAATCAAGACAATTAGTGCTCCTCATGTTTTGAAGCCTACAAAGCACATCCTGTGTGATCGCGGCCTAAACCAGTTCACCTTGGGAATCAGCAATGATTCCCAAGGTGATCTCTTTCCAAAAAACATGGAATAACAAAAATAAAATGTGGCTCTCAAAGAGAGAGAAGGAATGAGAAGTGGTCGCTGGAGGAATGAAACTGAGACCTACTCCTCACAATTCCAACAGTGTTCCTAAATGATCATCCTCCCCACCCTCCTGCTTGCAGGTACATTACATTACATTACATTAATTTAGCAGACGCTTTTATCCAAAGCGACGTACAGTAAGTGCATACAGAAGGTCATCGAAGTAACTACAGAACAGATAAGAAAGCACATTCTTTCCATACAGTAGCAGCTATCCCTAGTCATGAACACAATGCAGTTCACAGTGAACTGGGCAAATCAGCTCTAATACAATTCTATTCTAAATATTATAAACTAGAATACACAGTTCAACAAGAACACATACCATGAGGTCCTAGATAAGTATTAGTCCAGGTGGAGTCTGAAAAGGTGTGTTTTCAGGCCACGACGGAAAGTAGGCAGGGTTGGCATGGAACGTAGGGGAATGGGAAGTTCGTTCCACCACTGGGGAGCTAGGGTGGAAAAGCTCCGCAGTCGGGACGAGCGAGTGCCATTTACACGGAAGGGGGGAAGTGCAAGTCGCCCTGCAGTAGATGAGCGAAGTGGTTGATTGGTACATTTTGGTTCTGTTACCAAGGCTTGTCCCTCTCTTGTCTTGTCCTTCTAATTGGGTTGGGGTACTTTAGACCAGTAGTTCTCAAACTCTGTCCTGGGGGGTCCCCTGTGTATGTTTATTTTTTTATTTTTTTACAGCCAATCTCTTTCATTATTAAGGTTGTTAAATGTGTTTAAGTTCTTACATAATTCTTTCCTTAAACCTAGCTGTGAACACAATGCAGGTTTGGCTCATTATCTAACAAATGGTTAACTTTAGTGGCCATGTATCCACATTTCACCAATTAGGAGCTTGATTTTTTTATGTGGGACCTAGGACATTTGCCTTTGTTTCTGCAGCTCAGGGTGACTGTTGATCTTTTTTATTTGGTACTTTGCAAAGCCAGTTTACCTTTGTGCATTTTGATATAGTGTCAGAGGACTCAGAGGATCATCAGTTTTCTTTGATGTGCCGCAGTCTTTTCTGGACCTTTCCGCAGCTTCGATGCAGTTCAGTCGATGTGAGATTCATTCTGCGGAGGAAAATCTGCAACCTCTGGCATTTCGTCCGTGCAAGTTCAGCTGCATAATTCAACCCAGTGTCAGCACACAGTAATATATGGGGCTCTATCTTGGTGATCTTAGCGCTTGGTCTAAACGCAAGGCATTAAGTGCATTTAGGGCATGTCCAAGTCCACTTTTGCAATTTAGACGGCGTGTTTTTTGAGCACTAAGCACAGCGCAATGTGCAAATGGGCTGAATTTAGTCTCTTCATTCATTATAGTTGTGTCTTGGGCGTAACATGCAATAAACCTATCAAAATGTCATATCCCACTCCCTTTAAAAGCTTGCTTTTCCACCTTGGTGGACTGCTTATATCATGGAAAAACAGACATGCTCGTGCGTGTGTACTGCGAGCAAGTAATAGGCTATATGGATCAATAGTATGATCAATATTATTTGGACTAACCATTAAGATGCGTTTTGATATACACAATGATAATCTTTAACATTAGGGTTTAACACCTGCACAGGTTCCCGGTAAGTTTCGACAGTGCTGTTATTTTAGAAAATATAGCCTATGCGCTTACATTTCGTTAAAAGCACCTGCAACAGCTGAGAATAAACTGCCAGAATGGCTTCCATCTCACCTTAGAAAACGCCAAATTAGCCTGCTTGTTTAACGAATTTCGTTTGATTATACAATGAAGCATTGTCAAACATCAATTTTATGAGGCTGTTCTCATAGAGTTCTCGAAGTTCAAGTTCATCCGAAGTTTATTATGTGCATTATAATATTGATTAATAACATAAATACCCTTATTTTGTCTTAATGATGACACTAGTAAATACACTAAAGCTGTCAGGTTGGGAACCCATAGGTTCACGCATATTTCTCCTTGTTTTATAATGTCCTGCTTATGGAAATGTGACCAACCTGTATTACTGGTAGCGTAATGCTTTAAAATAATTAAGTCCACTTTCTGAGTGTGATTTACAGCAGGAGAAACAGACCTGCCCTTGCATGAAGTTAATGCTCACATGCAGAAAATGGCATTAAAATGTATTCTCAATGAATTGTGTAATGTTCTGCAAATTTGTTTTCATTTATAATTAGACTCTTAGTTCTTTTTAAAATCATTTCAGCAGGGTTTTAATAAGATGAGAGTATGGAAACCTGGTCACTGTAATTAAAAAAATAAATGAATATAGCATAAATTAATCTCAGTTTTTTAACCGTAGGCTATCGAAAAAACCTATGCACAGCGAATCCCGGGGACTGTAGCCTAGGCTATTTGAAAAACAATACACTGGACAAGGTTTTGAACTTTTTTCAGTCAAAACCATTCTATTTACTTACAGGCTGTAGGCCTAGATGAAGTTATTTGTATTGTAATGACATCTGAAGCATAGTCTAGATACATGTAACCTTACACGTACCATCGCACATCACCTGGATGTTGATGGAGTGGGCTGAATTTAATGCGACATTCCCCTTCGCTGAGGGACAGGTATGTCGTCTTTGACCAATGGACCCTTTTATTATTATGCATTTTTTTATATAGCCTACACAATAATAATATTTCCCATTGTAATATTGATATTTTTAGTCATGCTTGTACGCGCCCCTGTGTGTAACAGACAGAAGGGTGTACGTGCGTTATGCACACGCCTATGTAGGTGCACTTATATGCGCTGTTAAAATAACATGTAAACAGCTGCGACATGACTTTAGACCAGGTTTGTGGTGGTTTTAGCGCAAGCGCTTTCTGCTGGCTCAACATAGCATTACGCCAAAAATTATCCTGGCCACACCTCATCTTAAGACCAACCCGCCCAGTTCACTTGCTATGGGCGCAAGATCACTTGGTATTTAAACGACGTGAGCGCTTCGGGCTGTAATGAACCCTGCACTGGGTGTAAGATGGCAAAGACACTTGCGTTTGGGTTAGCGCCGCTTAGCCCCGGGTGTAAGATAGGGCCCCAGGTGTGAGCATCACAGAAACTTGGCATATGGCATAAATGAAACAAGACAGTTGTACCATTTACAATATGAACTTTATATTTGTTTATTTTTATAATTTAGGTCAAAATAAAGTGGCACAAATGCAAAGAAACTTTTTCTTTAGTTTGCAATGAAATACAGAGCTACATATGTGAAACAGGTAAATCTACATTTCCTGGATCATAAACTGTGTGAAAAATCTGAGGATGATATGCAGAACTACTATGATGCAAAATATAGGCAGTGAGTGTACCCTGTTGTCCATTAGTGTCTCCAAATCTATCCAAATGGCTAAATTGTGCACTTCTCTAAATCATAAAATAATTATATATTTAACTACAAATCAACTGTTTTGGATCATAAAACTCACTTTTGCATAATTGTCAAATGGGAATTACTAGCTTTTCATCAGTATAGGGGGGTAGACAACCAAAACCAAAACCCTATCCCCTGTATGTCATAAAATTAATAAAATTTGTTTTGTCCATTATAAAGCATATACACTGCTCAAAAATTAAGGGAGCGCTTAATCATCACAGTATAACACCAAGTCAATTAAACCAAACCAGTCATGCTGGATGATGTTGCAGGCAGCATAACATTCGCCACGGCGTCTCCAGACTCTTTGACGTCTGTCACATGTGCTCAGTGTGAACCTGCTCTCATCTGTGAAGAGAACGGGGCGCCAATGGTGAACCTGCCAATTCTGGTGTTCTCTGGCAAATGCCAATCGAGCTGCACGGTGCTGGGCTGTGAGCATAGGTCCCACTACAGGACATCAGGCCCTCATGGAGTCAGAAACATGCACACGAGTAGCCCACTGGAGGTCATTTTGCAGGGCTCTGACAGTGCTCCTCCTGTTCCTTCTCGCACAAAGGAGCAGATACCGGTCCTGCCGCTGGGTTGTTGCCCTTCTACGGCCCTGTCCAGCTCACTTCGTGTAATGGTCCGTCTCCCGGTATCTCCTCCACGCTCTTGAGACTGTGCTGGGAGACACAGTACACCTTCTTGCAACGGCATGTATGGATGTGCCATCTACCTGTGCAACCTGAATGGGCTGCAGGTACCGCCTCATGCTACCAGTAGTGACAAGGGCACTAGCAAAATGCTAAACTAGAGGAAAATCAGTCAGGAAAGATGAGAGAGAAATGGTCTGTGGCCACCACCTGCAAAACCATTTACTTTTTGGGGATTGTCTTGCTGCTGTTGTCACTTTCATTTGCACCAAAGCAGGTGAAATTGATTCAGAATCATTTACGCTGCCTAACGGGACAGATCGATATCCCAGAAGTTTAATTGACTTGGTGTTATACTGTGTTGATTAAGTGTTCCGTTAATTTCTTTGAGCAGTGTACATATGCCCCTTCTGATGGTTTAAAGGGTTAGTTTGGAATTTTGGACATAATATCTCATTTACTACTTAGCCGTGATCTTGTCAATTGATGGAGACCATTTTCAGCTGATTTCACCTTGTCCTTCATAAGGACGTCCAGCTAATGCTAGCGCAACCTAATGGTATCAGTTAGTGCCACAACCAAACACATTCCACAGTGCACCCAAAGCAAATAAAATACCACGACAGACTATCGGGGTGGGGGTGGATCTATTTGCTTTGGGTGCACCGTGGAGTGTTTTTAAGTGCGTTTGGTAGTGGACGCTATTATTAACAGTAATAGCCTATTATGCTTACTCACGTAACTATAATGTTTTTCTCTATTTTGCCTCTTTTTTCAAGAACAAATGTGGCTTTTGTTCATTGAAGAATGAGTGTTGTTATGGATTAAAGTGCTTTAAATGAAAAGGAACGGTAAGATTGGATTGGGTGTGCCTACCTGCGGCAAATGTGTAGTGTAAAGTTAGAGCAATCGCTTATACATTTTAGTTTAAGGCTGGCAAAATGCATCCATGACAGCATGTAGCTAATTGTTGAAAAAAGTAATTTTCTACTCTCAGAAGTCATCAGAATTAACCATTTCAGAGTGCTATTGGACAAATTCTCTGATGGGGGAGCATGCCCCCAGACACCCTGAGAGTGATTAACCCCCAAAGCATAGCCTACTCTCAGCCAGGGGTGGACAATGATGTCTCTAGGCTATATGTTTCTGGATTTCATACTTTTTACTCAGTTATAATTAGCCCAGCCACTCATGCCATCATCATTTTAGCTAAATTTCTGAACCGGCGTTGGGAACCTGTTAGGGGTGTAACGATACATCGTGACACGATACTTCACGATATAAAAATGTGACGATGTGCATCACGGAGATGAAAAAGGATTTTCAATATCAGCTGCATTATATTATTTATAATAATGCCATTTTATTTTTTATTACATTGTTTGAACATTAGAGGGCACAATCAACTTTATACTAGCCCACACAAGTTAGCTTGTTCAAGGTCTACGTCACACTACCAGAGTCTGTACCACAAAACTCTTATATAGTTCTGTGGTCTGTACTCTGTATCGTTAGAGACAACGACATGGCGGCAGGTGAAGGAGAAATTGAAATCGAGGATGCCTCTTTCTCTTTTAAATCTGAAGTGTGGCATCATTTTGGTTTTCCCATTTCTAAAAAAGAAAATGGCGAAAGGGTAACTGACAACCAATACCATTTGTAAATATTGCAAGAAAACCGTGCCATACAAGACTGCTAATACTACCAATATGATACAGCATTTACAACGCCATCACAATGAAAAGCTCCGGTCACTGCCTGTGAGGAAGAAACTGCTCAAAGGCCAAACATCTCTGACAAATGCATTTGCAGCCCTGCTTCCCCAATCTAGTACAAGAGCCAAAGAAATAACCAAGCGCATTGGCGTATTCATGGCAAAGGACATGAGGCCATTTTCTGTCATCGATAACGATGGATTTCAGCTACTAACATGCTGGAGCCCAAAGACACCATTCTGTCACTCCCACACTTTAGCAGGTCTGTATTACGAGGCAAAAGCAATTGTCATACAAACCCTGAAAGACACGGAGAGCAACTCGCTAACTACAGACGGTTGGACATCTAGGGCTACCCAGAGCTACATTATGATCACAGCCAATATAATCACTAATGGGAAATGGCAAGTTTTGTGCTCCAAACTCTTTCCGACTCGCAAACTGGAGTCAACATAGCTGAAGAGTTGAAATTGGCTGTTTTGTTACAAAGAAGCGTCCACATTCGCGTATTTCGGGCCTTAGTCTTCACCCCAAGCTAGCGTTACTGTTCAAGCAAATCAGGTGCAGGTCTGCCTGCACAAGGACGTTGAAACGCAATGGGATATATTAGCAGAAGACGTTGGGTGTCAGACTGGCATTCTCCCTCGCCACAAGACATTAATTGCCTTAATGACTAAAATTATTTTTTTATTCCAATCTGATTTTAGAGTAACACGCAACAGACAACAGACAATCCCTTCTCACGTTAGTATTATTATGTGAACGGATCTTCTTTAGTTCAGTGGCTCAAACATATGGTACGGTTGCAACTTGGAAAGCCGACTGTGAGCCAGGCCTAATAGGCCCACATCAGTGCCCAACCTCACTAATTATATTCTGACTGAATGGAAACAAATCCACGCAGCAATGTTCCAACATCTAGTGGAAAGCCTTCCCTGGAGAGTGGAGGCTGTTATAGCAGCAAATGGGGACCAACTCCATACTAATGCCCATGATTTTGGAACGAGATGTTGGATGAGCAGGTGTGTATACTTTTGGGCCATGTAGTGTATGTGGGCTCCATACTAACCTTTTTCCACTAGTGGCACTGGTGCTACCTAGCTACTGAAGATTTTAGTGCCACCAGCACAAAAGTTAGTAGGACCACTTAAATCGACATTCAGCACTAATCTGTCGGGATGTTGTCCTTAATGTCTGTTGCTCTTTCTCTCTTGTTCTCTCTCTGTTTGCCTCTGCCCCCCACCACACACACGCACACACAAACACACAGACATCACTCAACTGCATCTCAAATGTTAAAATGTGTGTGTTTCTCATAGCGATGTCTTAATTGCTGTACCCTGTGATTTTGATGATGGAAGAATACATCTTAGCAGGTGCATACACATTCTTCCAAGAGAGGGAATGTCGGGTATATAAACCCCTCAAAAAAAGTTTGAAAATTTGTGTTTAGTCGATCATATCTCTGTATATCATTGGAAAGCCTGTTCATTTCCCTTTACAATAATGTCCCATTTGTAAGGATCATGCATTTTTGGGATGAGCAGCACAGCTGATTATGTGGGTGGGGTCCCAAGTGAAATGTGCCAAATTTCCCTGCCAATGTCAAACAGTGTATTCTCCTGTTGGTATTGACTCTATTGTTTTGAGTCAGACATATTGGTAATTTTATGCTTTATTTATTGAACAAACAGTCAGAAGCCTCAGTAGCGGGTGGAAGAACCATACACAGCCGCAACAGCCACCTCCTCATGCTGGTCACGCGTTGCTGTGGGATGGCATTCCATTCCTCAACCAGGATTCATCGCAGGTCAGCCAATGTGGTTGCGTTGGTCACTCTAGCACGTACAGCACGCCCAAGCTTCAATTGGGTTGAGGTCTGAGCTGTTGGCAGGCCATTCCGTTCTTTCTACTCCCACATTCTGGAGGTAGTCTGTGATAACCCTGGCTCTGTGGGGGCGAGCGTTGTCATTTTGGAGGATGGGGTTAGGTCCCCATCTATGTTATGCTGCCTGCAACGGTGGCCCAGAGAGGCAAACGCGCTGCAAAAGGCCGAAGCAAATACATTAACAGAAATGCGCTTCAAATTCATAAATGCTGCAAATTCAAAAACACATGCAAAAGTCCAAAGCAAATGCATTAACAAAAACGTGCTGCAAAAGGCCAAAGCAAATACATTAACAGAAATGCGCTGCAAATTCAAAAACACATGCAGAAGTCCAAAGCAAATGCATTAACCAAAACATGCTGTCAAAGGACAAACGCGCTGCAAAAGTTGACAACACAACGGAAGTGTTTCCGGAGGACACTTAAAAAAGTGACACCTGACATGGACGAGTAGAAGTAGCTAGCTAACCAAGCCTAAAGAAGTAGCTAACTGGTGCGAATATATTTTTCAGTTCTCAATAACAAAAGTTACCCATGCTAACGCTGGTGTAGTCTAGGAGCCATGACCAGTATATGTTGAAGTTGTTTGAAATTGGAATAATGTAATTTTCACTTGGCTCCATTTGTGATGATGTAATGTTTAGACAGTAACCGCGCTGCAGTTTGAAAACTGGTCATTGTATTTGATTTGTTGCTTTACAAATGACGATGTATTGTCCATTTTGTGGCTCCACATTGATAGACTGCCCTGCCTTTTGCAGTATATGTGGAAAAAACCTTAAATTCCTTAAAGATGTCGCAAACAAAGTCGCTGATGAGAATCAGGCTAGCACCAGTGCAGGTAAATTGAGGTAGTTGTATGACTTGGTAATGAGTAATGTTTTTGATTTTCATTTTTAGTAAGACAGTCTATATATTGCATACATTTTGAGCAGCATATCTACTGGGTGGGTTAGCATGACAGGACTAATAATTTTGATGGCAGACCGGGGTTCAAATAGTATTTGTTTTGAATTTAAATACTTTTCTGTGCTCTGTTGGACTTGCCTGGTGCAATTGAGCCTCATAGCAGGCACACAGGAGAATGATGCCCTTAACGCAGACAAAAACACCTTTCTCCCATAAGCTCCTAGGAGGAGCAGGTGGGCAGGGTCTACACCAGGGTTTATAGTATTTGTTTTGGATTCAAATATTTTTCATGTGTTGAAAAGTATTTGAATCCAAAAACAAATACGATTAAAACCCAGGACTATTAGTCAGGTCTACAAAGTAATTGATATGCCCTTTACATTTGATTGGACTTTTTTTTAAAGCAGGAAGCTCTGGTGAAAATACACTAAAATGAAGTTCAGGGATGTAAAAAAGAGGGAGAGAAAGTCATTTTTTACAAAAAAAAACGACAGGACTCTAAAAAGGATCAAAAGATAGTGAAGGTACGTTATTTAAGCATTATTTCTAATATAAATAAACATGTTGCCCATAATCAAGTGATCCGTGCACTCATTACATTACATTTGACATTTTTGTCATTTAGCTGATGCTACAAGGGTGTACAACAAAAACCAAGTAAAGGGTTACACTCTATCAGTTAACAATTAGTGGTATTGCTCCTCTAACAGTGCTATATTCAAGTGCCTACATTTAAGTGAATAACAGACTCAGACATTGTCAGTTAACAGATTGCATAAATTAATTCTGGTTTATTACTTAGGCTAATTGCCATTTTTCTTCTTTTGCTACAGATTTTGGTTGGAGTTGTGCAGAGGACAGGCCACTCCTTTAAACCTGTATGAGGGAAGTCCTTGCCCCTTGAGGTTCAACCTGACTGGCCATCTGAACAACTATTGGCTGCTGCTGTAAAGAAACTGAAAGATTTTAATCAGGATATGGAAGATGGTACCTATGTTATGCTATACTCTGATGCTACAGAAATCAAAACCATCTCAGGAACAGACACATCTTTCACAATCAGTCAATACAAGGAGGCAGTTGGGAAGGCTTACCAAAGGATAACGTTGTACATTTGCTCACTTGAAGACTTCTCAAACAGTGGTAAGTGTTTCTGAAGTATACCATGTTTTGTAACCAGTTAATTAAAACATTTATTTGATACAAATTGCCAGATTTAAAAGGATACTACACCTTTTTAACAATTTTAAAGTTTAAATTTACTTTGGGTCTTATTGATTGATCTGTGTGGTTATTTTGTTGATGGCTCCCTTCTTTAATTTTCAGTAGGAGAAACTCCCAATTGTAATGGGATTAATAAAAAAACACCCAGTTTAAAAAGGTGTAGTATGCCTTTAAACAGAAACCAATATTACAACATTTAATCACAGATTAGGTCAAACTGAACACGAGATAAATGAAATTCCAATCATGAGAATCATTGTTTTTCACAGGTTGTAGTGGAGATTCTTCAAGTTTGGATGAAGATGACAGTGTGATCCATGTTAAGTTGCCATCAGAAAACAGTCCACTTTCTGACACCTTGGTGAGTGCACAGTTTGTACCTTTCACTGCATTCCTTCTAAACTAAAGTGAATGTAATTGAAAATATTTTAATTTAATCTAGTGTAATTTATGTATTGTATACAGGTGTGGGACTGTCCAGATGAAGCAAGCACTCCACAAATGGAGAGTACTTCACTTGGGTAAAATACAGCATTGTCAACATAATGTTTTTGTGCACAAGCAACACGATATATTTCCACAATACAGAAGTTTAATTTACATTTTTGTGGTACTTTCAGACGTTTCAACCCCTCACGACCTTTGTCTGACCAAGTAAGATTTTATAAATACATACCCTGTAGTGTTAATGTGTGAACATTAAGTAAAAATGTGTTATGTCAGGCGCTGTGGTGGCGCACACGGGCTCTAGGAGACATGGCTTGGAAAAAACGTGCCACCCTCCTCCGGCCGGCAGGGTTGTGTAGCGGCGATGTAATGTTTACCAAACTAAATGTAATGTTTACAATGTTTTAGTTGCTCAGCAAATAGCTGTCATTACATTAACTGCTGTTATATTTCTGGTAAAACTAGGAAGAAAGAAAAAACAGTCCAGGAGCAGGTGAAGTCCACCCAGGGCCAAAATAACTTATATAGGTAAGCTTTGGGCGCGATTTAAATCTTTGGAGATTTTCTTGATAGATTGCTGGATGTCGCAAAAATGGTGCAGTCAGGCAAACGTCAATCATGTGCAAACTCAGCCTGACCACGCACCATTTTTGCGATATTGCGACCTATCAAGCGACTATCCAATGGTTTAAACCATACCCTATGTGTCTCAACTTAATCGTAATGTTTTTCAAAAGAAATGAGAAATGACCCTCTTCTATAAGTGGATGGATGTACAGTGTCTATAGAAATGTTCACCTTTTGTTGCCTGATATCAAGGCATTAAATTATATTTCTTAACTGATCTACACGACCTACTCCACACTTTCACAGTGGAGGAGAACTTACAGTAAATTTAATGAAAAATAAAAAAAGAATGTCTTGATTGCATAAGTATACACACCCCCTTTTATGACGACTCTTAACTTGCTGAGGTGCAACAAAGTGCCTTCCAATCAAAGATTCAACAAAGAATAAAGAGCTATAAAAACAGCTCAGGGATAACGTTATTGAGAGGCACAGAGCAGGGGTAGGGCATAAAAATGTTGCAAAGACACTGTATATCCCTTGTAGCATGGTAAAGTGTAAGTGGAAAGTGTATGCCACCACCCAGACACTGCTAAGATCACGCCATTCCCCTAAATTGAGTAGCTTGGGAAGGAGAAACCCATTTAGGGAAGGCACTGTGGCCTATGGTGACTGAAATAGCTGTAGAAGTCTATGGCTGAGATGGGAGAAAGACTGTATGGTACAATTACAGAGATGTGTGTTTCTTCTCACAGGTGTTGTTAAATCATTTGAACCAGTATTTATGGACACACATGGAGTCCCTACAACATATTAGGTGCCTTTTTAAGACACTGTGTTGCACCTTAGAAAATTAAGAGTTGTCGTAACAAGGGGGTGTGTATACTTATGCAATCAAGACATTTCAGTTTATTTTTTTAAATTAATCCATTACATTTTGATATCAGGCTCTAAGACAACAAAAGGTGAACATTTTGAAAGGGTGCGTAAACTTTCTATAGACACTATGTGAATGTTCTTTTTAAGTGGATGGATGTATGTGAATGTTCTATGTCATGAGAGCTTTGCCCTTTGAGACAAGCTATTTGTCCATCTCGCTGTGAAGCAGCCAATCGCTTGTAAAAAGTTTTTACTACTCACTCAGCCAATGATGTTGTAGCAGTGACGTCACACGACCGTATTAAAGAAACCTCCAAACCCATCAGCTGGTTCAGAGGTCAGAGCTCAAAGGGCTACACTCCACTCATAGGCCCTGAGCGAATGTTAGTACTGTCTAATTGAAGGACTGTCTACTCATAGATCAGTCTATTCTGGATGCAATGCATTATGGAGCAACACAGTACGCATTACTTCCGGATAGTCTGCATCAGTGTACACTAGACCGAAACGTGGAAGCCATACTGGCATTTTAAGTTCACAAATTTTGGGAGAAATTGTGTGTACTTAGCACTTTTCTAATCGAGTATACTCAAAAAGCCACGTTCATTGTACTGAAAGGAAGACAATATGGACCTTTCGCCCATGTCGTTACAAAACTACGGTAACTAAAGTTACTCAACCCTCCTCTCACTGCAGCAACTACACAAATGTGTATGCACCAATTGTAATTGACAGCGACTCCAAGTCAGAGGAATGCGAGGAATACACTGCAGAGGAAAGGTATTAATTACTAACTAATATTAGTCAATCTCTAATTCTTAGCGGTTTCATTATTGTTTGAAATCTGTTACTTACTTTACCACATCTTATATTTTACAGCACAGATGGATTGACTGCTGCAGATATTGTGTCAGAACTCTCATCAAAGATTACAAGAACGTATTGCAGCAGATTCAACGTTAACAGAGCCAATGTATGGGATGGAGCAGTCCGTGGCTTTAAACGTGCTTCATATGACCCATCTCATGACATACTCGTGAAATTCACAGACGATGCAGGGCAAACTGAAGAAGGAGTGGACACCGGTGGTCCCAAGCGTGAGTTTCTGACCATCCTAATGGACTGTTTAAGAACTCGAAGAATCTTCGATAGCCCAGAGAATAGGACATTTCTGACGTTTGACAGTGCAGGTAATTATTTTATTTAATGCCAGCACACATCTGCTTTAACTGTTGATAACTGTTGGTTAAAGGGGAGGTTCACCGAAATAATATAATTTCCCAGTCAGTTCAGCAGTTCATACAAGGGTTGCTGCAGTCTCCCACTTGTCAGATAGTCGTTTATGGCATGTCAGGGGTTGAAAGGTCTGAAAGTACCACAAAAATTGAAATTAAACTTCTGTATTGTGGAAATATATCGTGTTGCTTGTGCACAAAAACATTATGTTGACAATGCTGTATTTTACCCAAGTGAAGTACTCTCCATTTGTGGAGTGCTTGCTTCATCTGGACTGTCCCACACCTGTATACAATACATAAATGACATTAGATTCAATAGAATGTAAACAATCCATTGAGGTCCATTCATTCACTATATTCAACAAACCGATGTTCAACTCGCACATTTTTCATCTGTAAGAGTCAAGGGGCAGAAATGGTACACACTTTTTCTTTGTTCTACTGATATTTTATTTCGGAAGATCCAGTCAGGATCCAGATTCGGATCCTCCAAAATAAAATAACGGATAACATTAAAACAAAGACACTGATAACATTAAAACAAAGGCACTCTCGAAAGAAAGTGTATCATTGCATCCCTTCGACTCCTACAAATGAAAAATGTGCGAGTTCAACGCCAGTTTGTTGAATTCAAGTGTGTAGCGAATTAATGGGCCTCAATGGATTGTGGGGTAGCCTACAGGCCATAAACGACTATCTGACAAGCGGGAGACTGCAGCAACCCTTGTATGAACTTCTTATCAGGTAAAAAATGACTGGGAAATGATGTTATTTCGGTTAACCTCCCCTTTAAGAATGTTATACTAATTGGACAAAAATAATACCATTTCTATACAGCTGCGAGAGATGATGAGGACTTTCTTGCTGGGCGGATGATTGCAGTATCTATTGTCCATGGTGGTCCAGGTCCTCGCTTCCTCTCAGAAACGCTCTACCAGCACCTCACTGGGAGAGCAAAGTCTGACTTGAAGATATAATATGAGAACATGAGGGCTTCTCTGCTTGAGGTAGGTTATTTTAAGCACTGTTTGTGGTGTTCCTGGAAGAATATTTTCTATATCAATGCCAAAGCTATTTTTAAGGATAGATAATCTGATAACTATATCAAGTATGTTGCTATAATCCCTCTTGGGTAAATCACTTCCCACTCACTAGTTTCAGTGTGAGTCTGTTTCTCTTGTCATTTGAATCTGTGTGATATGTAACAAATCCACCAGCATATTTTTAATGAATGTTTATGATGATTTTTGTCTACCCTAGATATCCAACGCAGTGCCACTGGATGAACTACACAGGTCTATCGTCCAGCTTGTTGCAGACTGCTGGGTTTTTTCAATATCCCAAAAGTGTAGACAACAAAGAGAAGATCATAAAAGATTTCATGCAGTGGCACATAATTTACCGCAATCATTTCTCAATACAAAGGTAGTGTGTCTGTGCCTAATTTGACCTAAGTTAAAGATGCACATTCATATTTTAAGTTCGAAACTTATTAGGATTAAGTGCTTAGGAATGTTACAAAAAAAACACAACGATAGGATTCATGGTTGTTTAGAAATTCTACTTGTCTGCTTTTAAAACCCCTCCACTCTGCTTTCTATAATGTTTTCCTTCATTTCCAAAGCCCCTGAGTGAGCCACAGAGGTATCTGCTTGAAGCCCCAGAAATGAGCTTTCAAACGAAATCTGGCTTCACTGGTCGCACTTCACATTGTCCGTCCATGCTTACATTCTGGTCCACATCGTTGTGACTGTTTGGGCTAGAAATTATTCAAATTTCATCTGAAAGCTGGTTTCTGGAGCTTAGAGCAGATACGTTTCTGTGACTCACTCAGAAGCTTAAGAAAATTAAGTAAGAAATAGAAAGCAGAGTGGTTCGATTTTGAAAGCCGATTCACCAGTAGGATTTCTAGAAAACTTTTTTTGGGTAATCTTCATGTACCCATTAAGTTTCATTTGAAACGTGTTAATGTGCATCTTTAAGCTATTGCCATTGTCACCAAGATTATAAAGACAAATGTAAATGTTTTCTAGATTTCGGGATGGGCTTTCAACACTGGATGTCATTCATGCTCTGGAGCAGCATTCATCCATATTCAGACCCTTTATGCAAGCAATTGCATTAAAAAATTGACTCACATTTGATTAAATATCAGCCATGTTTTTCAGTGTAATATAGTTTTCCACCCCAGACTCCCAGTTCAGTGGTTGTGTCAAACCACTACGTCTCTGTAGGTCCTGAAAGTGTGCCTGAAGATGGTCATCGCCACAAGGACTGAGGGTTGGCTCAACCACAAACTGGCCTAATTCTTCCTGTGGGACTGGGAACCCACAGGCTGTTCCATTAAACCTGGGAGTAAAATATGCAAAACAGTTCAATATAGGCTGTAATGTCAAACAAATGTATGTTTTTGTTTCTCTCTTTACGCAGGAAGTTGCCCCAAAGTAAGGGTTTGGGTTATAATCTACATCTGGTATAATCTACCTTGAAATATGTTGTGGGTAATAACATTTTCTCATGATGTACTGAATAGTAGTGTTTTTGTTGTTGTTGCCGAGTCCAGTCACATGCAATTCTGTTATTGAAGTAATCAGGACTAGTTCCATGATCATCCCAAGATACGTGTTTACTATCGGACAGCATGGTGACATAAAGTTGATGTTTTCTAGCATTGTTGCCATTCCTAATTTCTTTATCTATTTTGACTGAAAGCTACCGAAGCAACTGATTTTAAAATTTTGAACTGATTAGTTTTTGAATAATTCTGAATGAAATCAGTCTAAATAAATTTATTAAATAATTTAGTATAATAGAAACAAACCTGTGAGGCAAGTTATACTTTGCATCTGGTTTACCAGATGGACAACGAGACTGCTTAAAAGTTCTAATAGAATGCGTGTTCCACCTTTCTCTGCATTCGTCAAGCTCCTGCTGTAGCACACCCAAGAACACAAACCGCACTAAGCATATGTGCTGATGACTGCCGTTAAAGAGATTTATCTCCCTCAAGTCATTCAAGAGATCTATCCAGAACTGAGACCTAAAATACAAAGACTCAAATTAAAGATTTTGTACTAGGTGAATTCAACTTCCAAGTAAAATACTATTTTATAATTTTGCTAAACTGAAAAGTCAAATTATACCCTTTTAATGTAAAATGTTACCCATTATTTTATACAAATGTGCATAAATGGTTGTCTGGACCACACCTTTGTTTTCTGAAGTATGACCACCAGCTCTCAATTTGTTGGTTTGATGTTGAGGAGCCATACATATGACTTGCAGCCCCTGCAAAATCATCAGAATGTGCTGATCTCAAAGCACAGTGGATTGCCGCCATTGTTCCGTTTTCAGTGCCACAGTCCGTGCGAAGACGCATTGGTATGACTCCAAATTCTGTGACACACTGCAATTAGTTTTAAGCTATGACCCCAGGGTCATTGGTCGCGCCACACACCAACCACATTACTTTCCGGGAGTAGCCATCAATACAGCCACTAATGGCCAAACCATATGGTTTTAATTTGTCGTAGCCATCTACATGCCAAACATGGTTTGGCCCCAGGGAATTGTAAACACTTCTCACAAATCTTTGTCTTGAGCGTTGTTGAACCCCTGATGGATCAAGCTCTGCCATCATAACCATGACGTCTTTTCTTCTCACTGTGAGAGAGTATTTCTGACGCAATGTCTGGCACATTGTACGGTACCCGTAATATTGGCCCGGCCCGTTCAGCTCTTCGAGGATTGCAGCACGTACAATGGCAATAGGCAAGTAATTGTTTTGTCTGGACAACGCTAAACATTTAAATTTATTTTTCAGAGAGCGAAGGCTAATTTTAAGATTGTGCTTTGTTTCCAGGAAATCCAAAATTACATCATAAGCATGGCCATCTTTGAAGTACTTCTGAATTAGATCCTCTACAGAGAGGTTGTCACATGTTGGCCCTGATCAACATAAGGGGAGAACAAGGTAAAAACATAAATACTACAATAATGTGGGGAATTTGACCTGCTTTTAGAGTGGATTTTTTGATGAGTAGGTCACTTAATCATAATCAAGCATTAATCATATTATTATGATTAATATTGAATGCTGATATTTTGTCAGTAATAAGTGAGTATAGACTTTCCAGATAATCTAGGACAAAACCAGAAAGTGCTTTGGTCCCCAATGACCTCTGCTCTGTATGGATTTCAGTGAGAAGGGAGTGAGAAACTGAACTAAAAAAAGATCATTGAAATTGGGCCATGTTTGTGACTCATGTCATGTGTAAGTGTTGGATTATGGCCAGTTGTTCAGTTTCTCACTCCACTTGCCTACTCCTCTCAGGGGAATCCATATGGAGTAGAGGTGCACAACTCCAGCCATCGGGCACTAAGCGCTTTCTGTGGTTTTTCCTAGATTAGCTGGAGTTTGATTACTGACAAATTATTATTACTGACAGCATTTAATTCATGAATTATTATTTTAACACCCATAGAGTCAAGCGACAATTACATATCATTCATTCATGATTATTATTTAATACCAATATGATTAATGGCTGATTATGATTAAGTGACACTCATCGAAAAAGCAAGTAATAATCTAAAAGTTACAAGTGACATGAGTCACAAAAGAGCTAGTCAGGCTAAGAACAGAGGGTGGAGGTTTTGCTTAAACATTTATGTGGCCACTCTTATGTTTTCTGTAAAACTGGTATTTCTATTATTTTGTCTAAGGGGTGTAAATTAGTCTACAATCCAATCATGACCTCTATTTAGAGGGTAGAAATTAGTTCACACTAATAACAGTATTGTATCGGGCTGCTAATTAGTTCTCTAATGTTATGATGTTGCACCGTTCTACACTTGATTCAATGCTCTGAAAAAGTAGCATATATTCTGCCAATACAAACACAATACAGATAACCAAGCCTACTTACTGTCATCTTCAGCCTCTGCCAAAAACTGCAAATTTTTTCCCACATGAACCACAAAAGCATCTAAAAGTCCCCAGTTCGTGGCCACAGAATGGACAAAACATGGGTGCCTGGAAAGATAGACATGGATATGGTAATTCCATTTAGTGGACTTATTTAATGTTCACGTTAATTATATTAGTGACTAACACTAAATAAAGAACAATCCATCATTAGCAAGGTTACTTCAAGAGATTAGAGCAGCAGTAGCAGTCTAACGTTACATCAACACCTATGGCAGGGGTCGGCAAGTAAATTTGGCCTCGGGCCAATTTTTTTCTGAGCCACTAGGTGGCGGGCTAGAACATAATAAAAGGCTAATTTAAGTAATTGATTGTTTAAAAATGTGACACGTTCTAATGCTTTGGTCCTCATATCGGGATCTGGTGTAATGATCTGACTTTTCTTTCGAAAAATGTGAATACATTTCTTAACTAGGTAGCAGTGGGGATTACTCACCGAATCCATTTCACTGCAGTATTTTGGCTTGACTAGCGAGTTTGTGTTGTTATTCTCAACAACGTTGAAACGCAGTTCCGTGTTTCAAAAGAAAAGTCCGATATGAGTACCAAAGCAAGTTCAAGTTCTTTTATTGTCACTTCACAGTTTACACAGGTGTAATCAGAGAGTGAAAAACTTTACGTGCAAAACGCCTGACAGCGAACAGCAGTTGTATCAATTAAATATCAGTGTCACAAATGTTACTGGAACTCCGCGACAGACCGCCTTATAAGACATGCATTTGTGGGAGATGCAGAGAATTGATCAAAATAACTGTATCATCCTTTTCGTCAATGAATGCGATAAAGACGCACGAGAGGAATCGATTGACGCATAAAAACCTTGAAAACTGCCTGCAGATTAAAGTGACGTCCATATCACCAGATATCCAACGAATAGTGACCGATGGGAGATGCCAGTTTTCACATTAAGTGAGTACTAAGCCTGTCGTTATTGCATTTAATAGCCTAATTGTATTTTTTACTGCCTGATTGTCTGTGCGTGTCATTCACTCTCAACATGGATAAAAGTACAATAAGCATTCTTCAGGTGTGGGTAGATTCTCTATTCGGACATTATAGCCTATACGTGGGACTGTCGGTTCGATATTGTAAAAAAAAAAAATTATTTAAAAAAAAAAAAAAGTTTTTTTTTTTTTTTTTTTTAAATCTCAAAATTATCTGGCGTGCCAAATATTATTGCTGGCGGGCCAACAATGGCCCGCGGGACGCCTGTTGCCGACCCCTGACCTATGGAGTCAAGCGACAATTAACATATAATTTCATTTTATGACAAATGAATAATTTTTCCCTTTTCCCACAGCAATAGCGAAATACATCACGCTTAAACCTTCACTCCGAGCTATTCCCTCATTTGTCTAGCTGCGCGGAGATTTACAATTTGGTGACCCCGACGTGATTTCAGTTGCTGTTTCCAAGTTTTACAATTTGGTGAACCCGACATGATTTCAGTTGCTGTTTCCAGATTTACAACATGTTGAAGCTTTCAGTTGTTAAATATCGGTTAATTCGCTTGTATAATCTTGATTTTCACAACCATATGGAATACCTGATGGGACAAATAATTGAGAGACGACGGAGGCAGAGGGTGCATCGGATAAGGACCACATACCTGTCCCTCAGGGATGGAGAATGCCACCGTAAATTACGGTTATCCCGCCAGGCTGTAACGAGCGTCTGCCATCTCCTGGCAGATGAGCTGGAGACTAATGCATGCTGTTCTTATTCACTCCCCATTTCCGTGAGAGTAACTGCAGCACTGCACTTTTTTGCCAGTGGGTCTTTCCAACATCCCTTAAGTTCAATTGGAGACATATCCCAATCTGCCATAAATTCCAAGGGCAGGACAGCGGCGCAGGATTGACCGCTCAGGTGGACGGCGGCGCAGGAGTGACCACTCAGGTGGATGGCGGCGTGGACAGAACCGCCCAGGTGGACGGCGACGCGGACAGGACCGCTCAGGTGGACGGCGGCGCAGACAGGACCGCTCAGGTGGACGGCGGCGCAGACAGGACCGCTCAGGTGGATGGCGGCGCAGACAGGACCGCTCAGGTGGACGGCGGTGCAGACAGGACCGCTCAGGTGGACGGCGGCGCAGACAGGACCGCTCAGGTGGACGGCGGCGCAGACAGGACTGCTCAACTGGACGGCGGCGCTGGCTGCATCGCTCAGGAGGCCGGCGGCGACGGCTGCATCGCTCAGGAGGCCGGCGGCGACGGCTGCATCGCTCAGGAGGCCGGCGGCGACGGCTGCATCGCTCAGGAGGCCGGCGGCGATGGCTGCATCGCTCAGGAGGCCGGCGGCGACGGCTGCATCGCTCAGGAGGCCGGCTGCGACGGCTGCATCGCTCAGGAGGCCGGCTGCGACGGCTGCATCGCTCAGGAGGCCGGCTGCGACAGCTGCATCGCTCAGGAGGCCGGCTGCGACGGCTGCATCGCTCAGGAGGGGGGTTAACTGGCTCGGCTAATCAGGACAGGAGGTTAGCAGGCTCTACTGCTCAGGACAGGAGGTTAACAGACTCGGCTGCTCAGGACAGGAGGTTAGCAGGCTCGGCTGCTCAGGACAGGCGGTTAGCAGACTCGGCTGCTCAGGACAGGAGGTTAGCTGGCTCCGCAACTTGAGAGGAGGCAGGGAACGGGACGGGACTGGTGGCGTGGAACAGGATCGGACTGGTGGTGTGGAACGGGACGGGCCAGGAGGCCCGGGACCGGATGGGGCCGGAGGGCCGGGACCGGACGGGACAGGAGGCAGGGACCGGGGAGGGACAGGAGGCATGGACCGGAGCGGGACAGGAGGCATGGATCGGGGCGGGACCGGAGGCATGGACCGGGGCGGGACAGGAGGCACGGACCGGGGCGGGACAGAAGGCATGGACCGGGGCGGGACAGGAGGTATGGGCCGTGACTGGACCGGAGAGCTGAAACGGGACTGGACCGGAGAGATGGAACGGGACTGGACCGGAGAGCTGGGACGGGATGGGACCGGAGAGCTGGGACGGGACTGGACCGGAGAGCTGGGACGGGACTGGACCAGAAAGACGATGGATCCTCCCTCGACGGGTGGCTGAGTCCGTCGACAGAGCCGGGAACCAGGACCCCATCGTTTACTCCTGGGCCCATAGCCCCTCGGGCACAGGGCTAGACGAGTACCATCAAAAGTAGATGGTTGCGGGTTGTGGCTAGGCTCAGAGCTGGTCTGATGGAGAGAGATAACTCAGAGCCTAATGGAGTGGAAGCTGGGTTGAGGAGTCCGGGGTGATGGGCGGTGGTCGGCATGACAGTGAGCGAATTCAGGATTCCGCTCCCATATTCCCATCAGGTACTTTTCGTATGAGTCGGAGCAGAAGAAGGGATCCTCCTGGAACTCCATGGTGTGGGAAAGCCTGCTGGGTCCCAACTGGCGAGTTCGTACTGTTACGATCGGTGGAACAGGGACCCAGTAGCAGGCAGGAGTGCAAAAAAAACCTAAGTTTATTGTCCAAGGCAACGGTACAAAATCAAGATCCAACGGGAAGTCAAAACAGGCAGGGGTCGATATCGGGAAGGCTCGGCAGAGGTACAAAACGGAATCCAGAGACAGGGTCGCGAGAACACGGACTGAGGTCAAGGCCAGGAAATCAACAACTCGAAACAAGACTAAGAAACAAACAGAAACAAAAACCTAACTACAACACGAAACACTGACTCGGGAAAAAACACAGATAAAGCTTACTCTGGGAAAAACAGGCAACAGACTACGTTTACAACTTTAGTGTGACGAACTCGCAACGAGGGACTAAGACTGCTGGTTTAAATGCATGTGTAGACAGGTGCAAACACTTAGCTTGAGAATAGCAGGAAATGGAAAACAGCTTGAGAGAACTGAGACACGTAACAAGGCGATTAGTAATTCGTTAGTAGTTATCCTATCCTAGCCCTGACGTTAGTAGTTAGTTAACAAGACAATGACTGGATACGTAAGGAAACATTAAACAGCTGTGGAAACGTGATGAGAACTAGATTGTTAGATTGTGTTAGTAATAATTCTATTAAACCCTGACATTAGTAGATTAGTAAACCACACCCGTGTTTAGCCAGTTAGTAATCATGCAAGTCCTATATAAGAATTAATAGTGCAGGGTAATACGAACGAAGCGTACAGGAACGAAAGTAAAACTCTGTGAGAGGAAGCGAGAGAGACAGCACAGAACGCAAGGCTGCGGAAAACATGGAAAAATGTATGCTTCAGAAACCACAATTAATCAGAAAAATACCTAAATGACAATGAATACAACACAGACTCAGAACATAACACGGATAGATTGACACCAGTAAGTATCGGCGCTGATAATAATGTAACAGCAAAAATACGTTGGAAGAATCGTACACTAAAAATTTGTTTCTTTAATGTTATACTTTCCAAGTTGCCAACAAATTTGATTCATCAGATAAACATCGAACAAAAAGTTCGGAAATTTGTGTTTGGTAGATTATTTCTCTGTTGGAACATGCATTTGTGGGATGAGCAGCACAGCTGAGTATGTGGGTTGCGCTCATGTTAAATTTGCAAAATCTTCTCTGCCAATGCCAAACAGCTTACACCTGCACTGGAACCTGAACATGTGGAGGAACGTTATGTTCTGCGATGAGTCCAGATTCTGCCTACGGAAGTTGGATCATAGGGTCAAAGTGTGGAGAAGACGGGGAGAACGCCATGCTGATTGCTGCACCGATAGAGCAACACCTTTTGGTGGAGGCAGTGTGATGGTGTGGAGCGGCATCTCCATCACTGGAAAAACGAGGCTTGTCATCATTGGAGGCAATCTCAATGCAGAGAGATATCGAGATGAGATTCTGCAACCAGTGGCAATCCCATATCTCCACAGTCTGGGACAGAACTCTATCCTCCAAGATGACAACGCTCGCCCCCACAGAGTGGGGTTTATCAGAGACTACCTCCAGAATTTGGGAGTAGAGAGAATGGAATGGCCTGCCAACAGTCCTGACCTCAACCCAATTGAACACTTGTGGGATCAGCTTGGGCATGCTGTTCGTGACCAACACAACCACGTTGGCTGACTTGCGACAAATCCTGGTTGAGGAGTGGAATGCCATCCCACAGCAGTGTGTGACCACGCTGGTGACCAGCATGAGGAGGAGGTGCCAGGCTGTTGTGGCTGTGTATGGTTCTTCCACACGGTACTGAGGCTCCTGACTGTTTGTTTCTTCCTTGTTACTGATAGACTTCAATCATCCAATCCACCAAACAACACCAAACAAGAGTCACTAGCAACAGCAGAATAAGCTGTTTGGCATTGGCAGAGAAGATTTGGCAAATTTAACATGGGCGCAACCCACATACTCAGCTGTGCTGCTCATCCCACAAATGCATGTTCCTTAGAAATGGGGCACCATTTAAAAGGGAAATAAACAGGCTTTCCAACGGTATAAAATATATTGCCAAGAAGCATTGTTACAACAGAGAAATAATCTACCAAACACAAATTTCTGAACTTTTTGTTCGATGTTTACATGAGATGAAATCGGTCCCTTTCGTGGTTGGTTTTAGGGTTTATTAGATCTGGCTTTAGCCCCACTTTAGGCACAACTAATTAAGTCTCTTTGTTGCTGGCTAAAACAATATGTGACCCGACGCTGACATCGAATACATGTCGCAACCGCCTATTGTGTAGGAGAGGCAAAAGACGTAATAAAATCACTATCCGGTTAAAATTGAGTTAATACCAGAATCGCATTCCTGAATCTCAAATCTATCATTCACCGAAATTTCTAAATTCAAATCGTTGTGCAAATATGCCACATTTTGTTAAATATAGGGACTAGACCTCCAGAGTCCACCACACAAGAAATAACTTGTAATGTTCGAGTTCCAAACAAAACTTTGGCGTGTTCAAACATGTCTGTCATTGATATGGTTTTAAAGATAGAGATAATACTTTATCGATCTCTGTGATGACAAATTACAATCAAACGTAATACTGATGCTCTAATGTTATAAAGTATACCTTTATAATGACAGTAAACATCATTCTTTTCTTCTTCTGTTGTCCGAAATTAGCCTTTTTTCTTCTTCTGTGGAGTGGAAACGATGTAGAATCATTGAGCATCATGGATACTGTAGTACTGGAAATACCAATCTAACTACAAAAAAAACATGATTTATCCTAAACAAAGTTGAAACATTCGTAACCGGGGGTCATTCGTAACCGCGTTGCCAAATCAGGACTGCTTCGGCATTAAACTGCCCGGTAAGCAAACATTTATATTTCAGTTGGAATTGCGGTAATTACCACATGTAGGCTAACGTTGCACCACTTATTTACCTTGGTTAAAGGTTAACGTTAGATTACAGGGATGATAAATGAATAAGTGTTGCAGACTTCTGGTTAGGCTAGCTAGCTAATATGATTCACGATACCAAATGTAGATAATTGAAGGGCTGTGTTTTCTGAAATTAATGGCTGTATTTCCCACGTTTTTCTCCAGCTAATGCCTGGTGGTGTTATTTTTTCAGTAGAACTGTTACATTAGTGACTAACTTGCCAGCGAGTAACATGGCCTCTGGTATGTGCAGGACGAGCAGTAAAATGCACAGACCCTCCGCTCAGTGTTGCCATGTCCACGGATTTACAGCCAAATCGGACTATTTTCTACGGTGGCTCTGAAGTTTAAAACGCAAAAACAAAAACTTGAGACGGAAAGTTTTTGTTTTTGTGTGTTTGTGTTTTGCACTTCAGGGCTGAAATTTTTTGTTTTTGTGGTTTCGTTTTGTTTTTGTGTTTTGCACTTCAGGGCTGGAAGTTTTTGTTTTTGTGTTTTGCACTTCAGGGCTGCAAGTTTTTGTGTTTTTGTTTTTGTGTGTTTGTGTTTTGCACTTCAGGGCTGAAAGTTTTTGTTTTTGTGTGTTTGTGTTTTGCACTTCAGGGCTGAAATTTTTTGTTTTTGTGTGTTTGTGTTTTGCACTTCAGGACTGAAATTTTTTGTTTTTGTGGTTTCGTTTTGTTTTTGTGTTTTGCACTTCAGGGCTGGAAGTTTTTGTTTTTGTGTTTTGCACTTCAGGGCTGAAAGTTTTTGTGTTTTTGTGTGTTTGTGTTTTGCACTTCAGGGTCGAAAGTATTTGTTGTTGTGTTTTTGTTTTTGTGTGTTTGTGTTTTGCACTTCAGGGCTGAAAGTTTTTGTTTTTGTGTTTTGCACTTCAGGGCTGAAAGTTTTTTTTTGTTGTGTTTTGCACTTCAGGGCCGAAAGTATTTGTTGTAGTGGTTTTTTTTTTGTGTGTTTGTGTTTTGCACTTCAGTGCTGCAAGTTTTTGTGTTTTTGTGTGTTTGTGTTTTGCACTTCAGGGTCGAAAGTATTTGTTGTTGTGTTTTTGTTTTTGTGTGTTTGTGTTTTGCACTTCAGGGCTGAAAGTTTTTGTTTTTGTGTTTTGCACTTCAGGGCTGAAAGTTTTTTTTTGTTGTGTTTTGCACTTCAGGGCCGAAAGTATTTGTTGTTGTGGTTTTCTTTTTGTGTGTTTGTGTTTTGCACTTCAGTGCTGCAAGTTTTTGTGTTTTTGTGTGTTTGTGTTTTGCACTTCAGGGTCGAAAGTATTTGTTGTTGTGGTTTTCTTTTTGTGTGTTTGTGTTTTGCACTTCAGTGCTGCAGGTTTTTGTGTTTTCTTTTTGTGTGTTTGTGTTTTGCACTTCAGGGCTGAAAGTTTTTGTTTTTGTGGTTTCGTTTTGTTTTTGTGTTTTGCACTTCAGGGCTGAAAGTTTTTGTTGTTGTGTTTTTCTTTTTGTGTGTTTGTGTTTTGCACTTCAGGGCTGCAAGTTTTTGTTGTTGTGTTTTTCTTTTTGTGTGTTTATGTTTTGCACTTCAGGGCTGCAAGTTTTTGTTGTTGTGTTTTTGTTTTTGTGTGTTTGTGTTTTGCACTTAAGGGCTGCAAATTTTTGTTGTTGTGGTTTCGTTTTGTTTTTGTGTTTTGCACTTCAGGGCTGCAAGTTTTTGTTTTTGTAAAGTCGATCCATGGTGGCCGCCTAGTGGTGAGTCCTCAAGGTCCCAAATATAGTGTTCATATTTTTCTGAAATTATAAATTAAACTAATAAATCTTTCACGTTAGGATGCAGAATTGTTAAAACGTGTCACCACTTGCGGTGCACTGCAGGGCAATAAAACGAATCGGCTAAGCTGTTGTTTACAACATTTGCAGTGTTGACCCCAAAATGGATGCCTGCGTTTCTCGATCAATATTTTCGTAAGAAAATCTGTTCTATGGGCTGCTAAGAACTCCCTTTGCAGAAATAAGAAAGAAAGAAAAAAAGCCTACATGGCCCCCTCTAATAATAAAGTTTCATGAAACAGGCTGTTACTCAATAGGCCGACTTGTTTTTCAGAGGCATCAGTTTGGGTCCTTTTTCTGCAACTTGTCAGTGGACCGGAAAAGGCTGTACAATCGAATATTAGCAAGAGTGTCAAGATAAAAAAAGAAGCTTTGCCAAAGGTCAGTAGTTGTAGTGATGGAGGAGTTGCAGAGCTCAGTTTTGCTGAAGGGCAACTGGATGACTTCGGCCAAAACACTGATGTGCAGAATGTCCAGCTTGAAGACCCTGGGATTGATTCTGTCAGTGGTGATGTTTTTATTAGTGAGGAGGACAGCTTGTCTGTTTGTGAAAACACAGTGCTGTGAGGATGGTTGGCCATCTGGTAGTTTGCTGCAGGATGATTTAAAGCATTGGGTTGCTGAGTTTAATATAAAGCACAATGCTGTTGACAAGCTTCTGATAGTTTTGAAAAACCATGGACACCCTGACCTTCCTTCAACAGCAAGAACATTAATGGGAACAACACAGCCAGTCATCTTATTGGCATCAGGAGTGAAATATATTACATTTGACATTGAAAAAGAGATTTTGGATCATTTAAGGGCATACCCTATAGCAGTAGTCAGTGCATTAACTTAACTTCATTGGAAATTTCTTTAAATATTGATGGCCTACCTCTCTTTAAAAGCACAAAGCAATCGCTCTGGAAAACTTTTGTGCTCAATTAACCTTCTAATTAACTTTCCAATTTGTCTTGCCCTGGCCTCCTCAAAACCAAAAGCATTGGATTTCCTTAACAATGCATCTTTTCAGTTGGGCAAAGTCATTGAGAAAGGAGTGGGATTGGATAATAAAATTCTGCCAGCAGCTGAAGAGCATTACTTCTGATGCCCCTGCAAAGGCTATGGTGAAGTGCACAAAGCAATATTCAGGATATTATGGATGTGACAAGTGCACACAGAGGGGAAGGTGGCTTGGAAAAATGACTTACCAAGACGTTTGGGATCTTACACTGAGGACGGATGAGTCTTTCAGGAAACACACTCAAACAGCTCCATTTAGAGGGAAAAACCTCCCCTTATCCACCTGCCCATTGACATGGTCATGTCCTTTTCCACTGACTACATGTATCAATGTTGTCTGGGAGTTACGAAAAAGCTATAGCTTCTGTGGACAAAAGGTCAGACAGCTGTAGCTTACTCAGTGAGTTGAGGATAGTAGCGAGAGTCTCCGTCTGGGAGATTTGATTTTAAATAGATTGAATACATGTTGCATCTAGCCTAGTTGTTATAGCTGCGATTCTGCGAAACATCTGCAGCATTGCATTAGTTGGCTCCACGTGTGTGTGCGTGCCCGTCTGTGTGTGTGTGTGTGTGTGTGTGTGTGTGTGTTAGCTAGCCTACCGCTGCGCGTTGGCTAGTCAGCCCTACTTTACTCAAACTTTGGAATACTTCACATATATTAAAATACACTATCTTATCTGTCTCTCTCTCTTTCTCTCTTTTACGTTTTATATCTCTCTCACAGCGAAATGGCAGCCGTCAATAGAGGCAAGAGTATGGCTAAAATATAAATGAAAATGATGAACCAGTTACAGTAACGTAGTTTCACATGTAAATAAAAAAAAGCACAAAGACTGAAATGATGAAGGAATAGAGCTCGTCTTTAATATACTTGAGGGGGTGGAGGTGGGTTTAAAATGTAATAAAATTTTCTTATCCACTAATATATACTGATTAGCCTATGCTTTAGCTTCATATGAAAGCATCTCAAATCTCATCTAGGGCTTTTTAAAAATGCCCTGTGTGAGGTTCTTATTTGTTCTTTATGCATGTCAGGATTGAGAAGTTCACATGAACAATTTGTAACATAATAATGTAATGTAACAAGCAAACAAATGATTCGGACAGAAACTCACCTTTCCTTTAAAAAAAGCTCACAGCTCCAGCCTGGAGACCACAATTTTCAGGCAGACCTTTTCCTGTTGCTTGGAAGAAACCCTTAACTTGAACTTAATGTGGGTTCTTATGAGAATAATGTTGATTTTATTTAATCCAAAAACACTTCAGTCTTGTTTTACGAAATGTAATTATATTTGCCTTGAAGTGGTTGTGTGCACTGATTAAATCTATGGGGTTTTCCCCCCAAGCTGTTGAGTTCAGGGCCAATTTTCACAGGCTGCAGCCCAATATGCCAGTGTGCTACCAGATGCTTCATCAGGACTGAAGAACTTTTAATAATTACCCAGAGAGCGGTTCTTCAGCCAGACATCACTACACCAGTTCCTCTGGTGCCTGAAGGTCATCAGATAAGAAGAGGGAATGTAATTACGGTCATATCCTCCTCTTTTATGTTTTCAATTTGTTAAAAATACAGCGGTGGGGGATGGGCCCAGTGGTTATCATAGATTGAACTCCTGTATGAGCAACCTTCAATAACAACAGTAATTTATCAGCAAGAAACAAGCTGTAGGGGCAATAAAAAAGTTATATTCCCAAACGGTTTTTGCTCGGCAGGTGTAGTTTGGGATGTTACGTTTCAGAGATGGGGCAACATTATTACCTTTGGGCCACTTTCACAGCAGGCTGATTGAGCTCACTAAACCAGAGGGAAAATCACAGTGCATCTTCCCAGGCTCCTGACTCCTGTAACCAAAATAAATCCCTTCTGTGACACCTCCCCTGACAGTCTGTGTTAATGTGTAGGTGAGGCAGCTCAAGCTCATCGTTAATAACTGGTGCTTGATATGAAATTCTCACATTGATGATGCATGGTTGCTGGTAAACAGAAAATGTGTTTATTAATAAGAAAACCCTTAACGATTCAACAATACTTTTTTTAATTAGCAAGAGGGCAGAGCTGTGAATATAGATAGCCATAAATATAAGCAGGTAGACATTAAAGTGCAGCTGATGTGATGTTCTGTTTCGCCTAATTTAAAGGAATCTGTAATAGTAAACAAGAGGCTTAAAGGGCTCCCTGCTGAAACGTATGTCCATCATGTCCAACACAAAATGTGTCTTCTTATTTCAATACTTTTCTGCCTTGATGGTATTTCTTCTTGAAGTTTGAAAAGCAATGGAGAAAAAGTGGACCCACATAACAAATGCGAGTAAAATGTGAAAAATGTGAGTAATAAGATTAGGAGCAGAACCTCCACAGTGGTCTTCTCTGGAAATCTGGTACCACATGCAAGCAGAGGGAAGGAAAGATTAATTTGGAGGTTTAACACATCTTTACAAACCTGGTGTAGGAAAGAGGGGTACAGGTTTATGGGGCACTGGGACTTATTTTGGGACAGGGGTGACCTGTACAAGTGGGATGGATTGCACCTGACCCAGAGGGGTACTGCCGAATTGGGCCAGCGTATGCTTAGGTTAGCACAGGGTTATTTAAACGAGGGACTTGGGGGGCAGGGAGGTTACAAAGTGTAAAGGGCAGGGAGGTGCAGACTGTCCAGAAGGGAGCTTCAAGTCTACCTATAATAATAGTGAGAACAGTAATATCTCTTTAGGGCATAATTCTAGTAAGGGTGTCTTGGGGCAGCGGAGAGTGATGGAACGGGAGAGGATGTGCAGCGGTAGTGGAAGTAATAGTCTGAAGTGTCTGTTTAAATTCTAGAAGTATAAAACATTTATTGTTTGAACTTGGGGCTGTTATGAATAATGGGGGTTATGATATAGTTGGGATTACAGAGACATGGCTTGGGGAAAGGGATGGAGATGAATATAATATAGAGGGGTACAAGTTTATTAGGAAATAATATAAACGGTTGATTGGCTTTTGAACAGGTTATGATCATGCATGCATTGCTTGGGAACGCCCCGAAATGAGCAACTCGCCATAGGCTGGGTCTCGATTTGCGCCATAAACCCTCTAATCTCACCACAAAATTGCAATCAAGTCCATCAAAATTGTACTGCGCTCCTGCAATCTGGATTAACACACCGTCACACCCCACACAGCAGTTCTTCTCCCACTTTGGCACACTGAGTCAAAAGAGCTCAGTTGCCTGAAAATCCATGACAAAATTGCCATGTTGTCAGTGCAACGGCATGTGCCTTCCAGGAAAATAGAGCCCTACGACTCCAAAAATGAAAAAAACTGGATCAATAAATAGACACATTATAAACTGACTGGACAAATGAATGGTCAAATGTATAAACCCAGAAATATTTATTTTATTATATAAGACAGTGTCATAAAGGAAAATAAGTCGCATTTTTCATTGATCAAAAAACAGGAAAACACTCTATAAATACAGGTTGGGTCCATCTAAAATGAGCATGCTACAAACAAGTTTTTGAGGAGCAACATAATGAATAAAAAATAACAGTGTCACATGCAATAAAGCACACATTTTAATGCAATGCCTGACATTGGTGGCATTTTATTTTATTTTAATTGATACGCAGTGATGTAAACAGTTGAGCAGTGTAGTTAAAAATACCTAATCATTGGCAGAATGATGTTCCCTCTTCAACGTTCCCTCATCTGCTTTGAACGCACAGCCTTGTCAGTATTAAAACAAGTATTGCAATCCTTCTATTAAGCTCTTTTAATGGAATGATTGCACCCAAGTCCCACATCATTATGCAACCACCAGAACACTTCACTATTGACACGCAGCCGTGTTTCCTTTTTGCATTCATTGCTTGCAAGTATGCAGTGTAATTATTAAAATATCAACATTTTCAACAAGCAGAGAGTGTCTGGCCTCCTGATTTCCCTGTATCTCACTAGACATTACAATAAGCTTTAGTACTGTGCAATTCACCAATGACTGGCCTTTGAGAGAAACTGTTAGGGGATGCTAGCACCTGGTCACCTTTCTTAGCTCTGTCATGCTGAAATTGTAATTCATTCTTCTAAAGCATGACGAGATTCTGACGCTGAAGGCAGTAAACAAAAAAGGCGCTGGAGTGTGAAGTATTTTCACCTGGCAAAGGGTGAAAAGGGAGCTTCCATCTTACCCTCACGGGGGCACGAAAAATAAAATGGCAAGCAAAAATCAGGGCCATGATGGAGCTTTCGGACATTGTGGTCTGTGTGAAAGAGAGGAATTCAAAGACCTCTTGCAAAATATACAACCACTGGGGAAAAAAAATCTATATTTATTCCCAAACATCAGACCTCAAATATCTTAAAAGATTACTGTAAAAGAAGCTGAGAGTCACCCCTGACTTTTGGGGGAGAATGAGGAAATGTGTTTTTTCATGTTTTCACAGTAGATGAATGGCCCTGTCACTGTATTTGTGGCCCTGTCAAAAGGAAAATCTGAACGCTTCAATATTCTGTAACCTTAAAGTACTTGATGGGTTATTTTCATGACAAATGTAGATGAGCCTATGATCACTGACCTTTAACTTATAATTATAAAGGCGTCACAAGAATGAATATTCAGTTCCAGCTATGAGTCTTGCCATGATAAGCTGAACTTTTGAGACCTTGTTCTAATTACAAACCTTTCAAGTAGGAACTCTTCCTGCATATAGTATCCTTATAACTTCGGAGTCTTCCAGCCATTTTTGACAATGTGTCTCAAGAGATGAACAGTGGTCACGACCGAGAGTCCTGCTCAATACCTTTCCTGCACCACCATAAATCACTTGCTAAAAAACTGCCCTGCTTAGTTATACGTCTCAACCCCTGAAGTGGAGGTTTGTTATGTCAGGATCTAATGATGTAGAACACTACTCCATGTTTATCACGAAAATAATAATGCTTTTATTTGAACACGCTTGTTTAGCTCCAGTTTTCAGATGGTGTTATCGCTACCTGGCTTCGCTTTATAACTAAAGTACATTTCAGCATGAGGCATTTTAAAGGGGCACATCATGCTGTGATTTTAAATTATATATCTGTCGGTCTGTGTAGCTATATATTATTTATCGGCTGGCCCCAAAAAACTTACATAAGAAAAATGTTTTATATATTGACACCATATATTTCTAAAATACTTTCCCCTTCAAGGTGGACTGTCTCGGAAAACAAATTACTTTTGCAAAATGTGCCACATCTTTGGACTCACAGTGTGCCAGAAATAGTTTTTGACATATTTTACATTGTGACCCATATACAGATATAATCTCATCAGTCTGATGTTGTCTGTACTAGTTTGAGAGAGGAAGACTAGCCAAAGCATACACTGAGCCAATTTAAAGTGTGATAGGAGGGGCTGATTTATGAGGGCTATAATGCAAGGTAGGTAATCTGATGTTTTCTATAAGAAGGCTGCAGAGTGTTGTGTTGATTTTAGATGCCAACATTTGGTATTCTTCAGTGTTTGTGTAAATATATTGTGATCATATTGTGTCCTTATGCTACATTTGAAATGTAACAAAATACTACATTGAAGTATTAATTGCAGTTAGGGTTAAAGATTCATGCCTGAACCCCTTCACGCAGACCCCCTAGTGGCCCTGGCGCCAGCGTCAAGATTTTGCTCAACTCAGACATTCATTGCTCCTAGACATTCATTGCTAACTATGAGTGGAACAACAAACCCAGTGTTTTATCTTTTTTTGTACATGATTTGGGACAATTCTGCTGAATACTAATGAAAGGTGGATCGATACTGAAATATTGATACTTCTGATCCTGATGTTTCCTTTTCAGAATCGATCCACAAGTAAAAATATTGATGCCAAGTGTTTTATTTATCCAGTAATTTTTATATTTATTTTTTAAGGAAATTGAATTCGTATCTGTTGCTAAAAAAGTGATAATTATGTTGTAGCAGATAATTGTGTAGGATAGGAACTACTTCTGCTTCCGCCCTCTCCCTCTGCCACACAGGCACGCTGAGAAACACAAGCAGCAGTCACAGACAGTCATACAACAAGACGGCACCAGTGCTGCTCTGCTAATATAGCAGAAAGAAATGTGTTTCTAAAACAGATTACATCTCATAAAATGTTACTGTTGTAAAGGGAAAGATCTCATGTTGCTAATAGGCTACCTTCAGGAATGATCTGTATTGAATTTAACTCTAACTATCCCAGCCATGAATTTATCACGGCTCCGGGGGATGCTCAAGCAGACTTACCACTCTTGCTGCAGTGGAATTACTGAGGGCCCTGTCACACTATAGCGTATGAGAGAAAAGTATGAGTTGCGTATGTAAATTCATAAAATCATTTTCATACGCACAAAAAGCCGTTGAAAATACAGAATTTTTTGGATACTTACCGTATTGAACCTATGAGTAGCGTATGAGTAGCAGATCGCCAGCGTATGGCTAGCGTAATGTGCGTATGGCTAGCGTATGAGTAGCGTATGAACTGCGCATGTCCCGCGTACCGCTATCACGTGACAAAGTGCCTATATAAGCGGCGGCCTTTCCACATAGCAGCATTATTGCAGTAGACTTCGAGCTATCACCATGGCTCCCAAGAAGAAGACATCATGTACCCGGGGCCGAGGAAAAGGTAAGAAGACTGCTCAAGGTCCCCAACTCCTCCTCGTGAACGCTCCCCTGAATCATCAGTTTCATCAGCTGTGTCGATTGCTGTCTCCACATCCTAGCTGATGACAAGGTGAAGAAGAAGAAGAAAAGGGCCAAAAAGAACCACTGCAAACTCAGCATCGCCGATGAGGAGCTGATGCTGGAGTTCATCCGCGACAACCCTGTGCTGTGGAATTTCAAGATGACAGATTACAGGAGGAAGGACAAGATCTGGGAAGACCAGGCCCAGCTGATGGAGAAGACAGCCGACACCCTCAAGGGCTGGTTCCGGTCATTGCGTGACACCCACACACGCCTTGACAAGAAGAAGAGCGGTGATGGTGCCCCAGACCTGACTGAGAGGGAGGAGTGGATCATTTTTCGTTTTTCTGAACACGGTCACTCGCCACCGTCCTGAGCCCCTCCAGAGTGTAAGTATACAACTATTCTACTTTTTCTGGACCTCATTAATTTGATGACAATTCAATTTGCAATCATTTTTGCATTCATTTGACTTATGATTTTATTATTTGTCTTTGCAGGTGAAGGCAACCATCCAACAGCACAGAGACCTTGATGCTGCCGAGACTGCCTGCACTGACCTGGAGATTGACCTGGATGAGCTCACCCCTACCCCCTCATCCACCCCTTCATCCTCACGCAAGCGGCCTCAGGACCCGGACAGTGCCCTCCTTGAGTCCCTACAGAAGAGAGTTGCTGAGTCTGGCGCCATCCTCAAGGACCTCTCCAAAGCCCAGCAGCAGCCCATCACAGCCCGAACAGCCTTTGCCAACTATGTTAGAGACAGCCTGCTGACCATGTCCAAGGCCAATTACAAAAAGGCAAGGTCCACTATCAACAGGTTGCTGTCTGACCTGATGGATGAGGACAGTGATGATGAAATTCCAAGTGTCATGGGACCTCCCCCCATCCCAGCAACCCAGCAAGCCAGCCACTCTCAACCACCTCACCCACTGCGCCCCAGTTCAGCACCGTCCTTCGGCTCGTTCGGCCCCTCAGCACCATCAACCTCCGACCAGTATCAGCCACCTCCCTATACATGTGGAGAAACGTGCCTCCAGCATCATCAGTGTGGGGTTCACAGTGTATGGAGTACATGGAGCAGTACCACCAGCAACCCTTCCAGCATCCACATCAGCAGATGCCTCCTCCTCCACCTCCTCTACAGCAGATGATGCCTCAACAACCTCCTCAGCAAACTGAGCAGCAGCAGCAACAGCGCACCACCACCCCCACCCCAGTGTCTGCCGCCTTGGGTTATGCTGCCCAGGTACTGAGGGACCAGCCCAGTCCAACCCAGCCCAGTCCAGGCGCAGCCTTTGAGCACAGCCTCCCGAACATTTCAGTTGATCAGTATTGATCAGTTTATTGATTTGTTTATTGATCAGTTTATTGATCAGTTTATTGATTTGTTTATTGATCAGTTTATTAATTTGTTTATTGATCAGTTTATTGATTTATGATCAGTTGATCATATGAATAAACGTTTTTGAAACTTACTTCTGGTGTTTTTCATACTTTTATAATACATCAAATGATATGTAATTTATAAGTACCCCTGACCCCTGCCCCCTAGAATAATAAACTGCACTTTACACTTGACTTTAAACTATACAATTGTTCTAAATCATCCTGTCTTGCCATGGAACTGCACCTGCACCTGAGTTGGCCCAGTGCTTCAGGAGGTTCCTCTGCTTCTTTCCTTTCTTGGTGGAGGTGATACTGCCAGCAACTGTATGTGTGTCTTGCAAGTTCCTGTCCTGTCTCCATGCTCCAGGGATGAAGTCACGGTTCATGTTCTCTGCACGATCGAGCTGCTGGTTCTGGAGTCCAGGGTACCGTATCCTCATCAAATTGTGCAGGACAATGCAGGCTTTCACGATGACCTTGACAGTGGAGGGGTGATGCTGCATGGTAGTCAGCAGAACCTGGAAGCGGTTCGCCAGGATGCCGAAGGCATTTTCAACCACCCTCCTGGCGCAGGAAAGCCTGTAGTTAAATATCCTCTCTTCATTGTCCAGACCCCGGAGGCTGTATGGCTTCATCATGGTCTCTCGGAGGGCGAAGGCATCGTCACCGATGAAGAAGTAGGGGACATCCTGGTAGTCATTGGGTAGAGGATCTGGGGCAGGGAATCAGATGGTACCGTCTTCAGCAAATTCCTTGATGTCAGAGTTATTGTAGTTATGTGTGATTAAAGGCATAATAATGTGGGATAATGTGTGTATTGGGTTTAGATCAAAAGAAGGCCTTTGATTATTTTTCAAGAGAATATATATGGTTTGAAATGAAAATGTACGATTTTCCGGATGGTTTTATTAATATGGTCAAAACACTGTATGCTAAATCAACATAATATAGTTAATATAGTTCACAATATTTACAATAATAGGGCCCCCGATTATTTCACTAATTATTTTCAGAGAAATAGGGACATGCATACCCATAACACCAGAGCCAGCATTGCCGACCTGTGTATTCCAAGGTTCAAAACAAATAGGGGCAAATGTTCTTTTAAATTTTGGGGAGCCACCAATTGGAATTTGCTACCTTCACAGTTAAAATGTATTAGTAGCCGATACAATTTCAAGAAAAAAGTTAAATCATGGCTCCTCGACAATGTTAAAAACTAGATTTTAAATGTATAATATTGTCTATGTTACATTGTTGCCTGTGGTTACGTTTGTACTGCACTTAATTGTCATATCTATATAGTTTGTCATATTATTGTTTGTGTGTTTTGTATTGCTTACCTGTTTTGAGACCAAGGACCACAATGGAAATAAGTCTTGACTTTATTGTGTTTCATCCTTGATGTTTTTTTTTCACCGGAGATACTTGCCTCAATCTGTTTCTTTTTGTTACGCATGTATTTCTTGAATTTAAATGTCAAATAAAATAATAATAATAATAATAAATAACAAAGTAAACGTAAAAGATTTTCTTACGGATTAATTTTAAATAAACGGAGGCCTTATACATGGATGCCCACTGAGTGTTGGCAATTAGCCATTTGATTAAAATAAAATAAATATATATATATCATAATATTACAAGGATAAAAATAGATGTAAACCAAGAAAGATTTCTCATTTCAGCCTATGCAGGTGATGTTTCTGCATTTATACGTTCTCAAAGCGTGCTGGAGTTAATAATCATTTTAAAGCATATGAGGAAGTCTCTGGAGATAATGATAATACTGGACAGTTTTTGATTGGAAACCAGAGATCAATGAAAATATCAAAGAGGAAATTTAAATACTTGGTTTAATAATTAGTAATAAAGATTCACAACATCGCAATTGGAATAACAAGGAACAAGAAATAAAAAAGTTTTTAAAGTGGAAATACTCGGATCGAACCCCACGTCCTCAGGGCACAACCGCAAAGACTGAAAGTAAGTCTGCGCCACCGCAAAAGAATAGATGTATACAGTATATGGATGTATTATGGAGAACATACCTAGACGGCACAAAGATTTGTATTGGACAGTAATTTGCATTGTTAAAAACAGATGTTAAGCGTGTAATGCCAATGTATGCATTTCAAGTGCAGGGGCCTTCAAACAAGATATTACACATCACAACATACATATTTTCAATGTTGGTTGGCAGCTAGCTAGCTAGCCTATGATATAAGTCCAAAAGTTGGGCAAGCTCGGTAAATGCATTCCAAAAATGTCAACACATTTTGTGCTTTAGGCTAGGTTGTAGTTATCCCTGTCATCTGTCTATTCCATTTAGGTGGTGTTTAGCTAACCGCTATCGATAATTCAAAATTAGGTATAAATCGGGGAGGGGGGAGGTGTTGAATGTAAAACTGAGACTTGGGGTCCCTCATCTCCACTACTACAATTTAATAACTGTAGGTTATAAAATGTAGCCAACTGCTTGTGAGCTCTGTGAATACAGATACTTTACATTGGAAGTAGTCATGATGTGGTATTTTTAAAAGAAGATAAGAAAATTAACAGCAGAGACCACACTGCTATAAATATTTATTTTTTATTTACAATAAACCAGCCATATGATCAACATTCATGCCATATCATATTATGAACAGGAAACATTCAACAAAACCATAACATTTTAATTCCGAAATTGATCTCCGGACAGAAATCTTTCAGACCAGTGGTGTAGTGCTAAATTAATGCATTTGCTTGGAGAAAAAAAGAGAATTATCTAGGCTATATAGAAAATTACTCTATACATTTTTTAATAAAATAAATAATTCATAAATGTTTAGAGGATTTACACAAGTTCAGCTCCCGCCTTTGATCATTGAAAAAGTGGCGTTGCGCTCTTATAGCACGACACCCCTGTTTCAAACTGTTTATTGTCCACCTTGTCCAAGTCTTCCCCTATTGACAATCCTGTCTTGCCAGGACACTCTTCCTTCACTATTGAAATAAGTGATAAACATGTCCTGCACAATGTAGGCTGCCCTTCTTGCTCGATTGGGCCCAATCTGTCGCACAGCCTGTAGCCAGAACATGGTGGTGTTTGCAGCATGCATCTTGCATCTTGCACAATGACCTGTTGACCCCGCAGGATGCCAGGGCCCTGCAACCAGAGGCTGCAAACACCACCTTGTCAACATGTTCTGGCAGCATGTTCAGCCTGGTGTAAAGTGCCCTCCACCTAGCAGCAAGGATACCAAATGCGCATTCAACTACCATCCTTGCCCTGGATAACCGGTAGTTGAATACCTCCTTCTCTTTGGGCAGACTTTTTCCAGGATATGGCCTCATTAGATAGGTACTGAGGGGAAATGCAGCATCCCCCACCATTACATATGGCATTTCCCCAAGTTCACCAGAGCCTGGCAGGGGGGTGTTCCTGGGAACATTCTGTGTTCCCGCTTCCATCCCCTTCCCCAGCAGTGACTCAGCATAGATTCCCGCATCACTGGTCCTGCCGTAGTCTCCTACTAGGACGACTCGAAACCTGTAGTCAGCATCAACTAAAGCAAGTAAACGGCCCTGTATGTTCTACCTATTTGTAAGTGGTAGGCTATTGTTATTAGGCTATATGTTATTTTAAACATTGATAGAGACTATTGGAAGTAGACTATTGATAATAAAATGGGCTATTGTTACCTCAAAGCCACTGCCAGCCATTGCGCTGGCTCAGTGGAGTCCCTGTAGTACGTGTTCATTCTTATAAGTGCAGGGCCAACTATGGTGAGCAGGTGGTCCATCTGGTTAGGGGCCATCCTAAAGTTCAAGGGATGAACCCACCATCTTCTCCCTATTTCTCTTCTCCGAAGCCTTCGGAGGAGTAAAAGAAGAGCCAGTGCTCTCCTGCGATTATAAGCAGCTGATTTTTTAAACACTGAAGTTTAGATTCATATTCTCAACCATTTAGATATCACAAATATATATGATAAAAAAATAGCATTAATAATAATAGCAATAACAATGCTGAACCTTTATTTGCAACATTTTGTATGTCCTGTTGTATATCCTGCTCGAATGGGTGATGCTTTCCTGAAGTAAAAAAGCTTGTTTAACTAGCTACATTTTGTGCACTATAGTCAATTGAGCTGGTTTCTGCTCGCTATAACACAAATAACCTGTGGTACTTTTACCACTTGTTTTGTTGCAGGACATTTTACCACAATAATTTTTTGTCCTGTGGTAGCTAGGCTACATGCGCAAGTAACCACAGACACCCCCAAGTACCACATTCAGCTCTATATGTAGCTAAATACAACCAACTTCATAAAAATACATTTATTAAAACCACTAGCAGCACTTGATGTGGACAAATTAAGCTGTGCTTACGCATAATCAATGAATAACGTAACAGGTGCTCTCCTGATGCTCTTGTTTTTCAAAAAAATACGCTCTGAACGTACCCTTTGGAGCAGGTAGAACGTGACGTTGACACAACACTGATGGTGATGCAATGCAATGCTATTGGTGGAGCTGGGGTGTTAGCTTATATATTTAGCCATCACGTAATTATAATTTTCTCTGAATATTATCCCTCATATTATACAAAGTATTGTTTCTGTTATTCATAATTGTAGCCAATAAAACGTGTAATTTTTCCAAACTATTGTCATGTCTATGTTGTTTCACTAAGTTGGGCTCTACTCACGTATAGAATTGTAATTGAGCATTGAACTTAATTTGTTCTGAATAAAACTGACGAAAACTCACTACATTATCAAAGAAAATGCAGTGTAATTTAACAATATAGTAAATGAATTATGATGTCCATCTCTACCATTGCATCTGGGAATTTGAATGCTTTGGCTTGTGGGTTATTGCTGAGCTTCTGATTTGTCCATGAATCTCGCCTGATTTACATGATTATAAGCAGGGTGGGAAATTAGCAATGTGGGTAGATTTCAGAATTGTCGGGTAAATGTATCAAACCTACCCGCCACAGTGGCGTGTAGCAAAGTGGATACAAGCAGGAATAACAAAAACTTCAGGTTTCTTTCTCTGATTGCCTAAATGTGAGACAGAACAAAGCGCTTGTTAGAATATCCCGAGGCGAGCCCACCTTACGCCGTGTTCACAACTCGTGAACGTGTTGTTTTACGTACCATAAATCCTCAACGCAATCCCCGCCCCCAGAGCAACGCAGCGCCATAACAGATCTGAAGGAAACAATGCGAGAAAATAGGCTACCGTCTGAACTCCTCGCCAAGTTAGCTGGAGTTCAAGGAAAAGTCTATGATATGCTTCTCCCCGAATCTCAGCAGTGTGTGAGCCGAGTTGCCTATCTGGCAGAGTTTCTTCTAGAGCTTATGTTAGGAGCAGAACTTTGCAAGCCTTGGCTCTCAAGTTAAATTAAATAAATAGCCTAAGTTACTTCCCAAAATAAGTTACGGTATTATGTCATACCCTCGATATGAAGATTAATTTTCGACGGAGAATAAAATTAATAATTTAATAAAAGTTGTATAATTTCTATAAAACAAACCTTTCAGAATGAAAACGGATGTCATTTAATTTTGTCTGTTAACATAATTTTATTAGTTTGCTGGAAAACACCTGAGATCATTTGTCAGCCGTGAACTGGAATTACACCAGGCAGCCACGCAGTGGAGTCGCACCAGACTTGAGGAGCTGTTCCAGACCCAGAGGGGATTACTACAAGTGTTGAACCAACCCCACTGGGAAGAACTGGAGCCCAGCGCCCTGGCCGGGATCGCAGTGATGATGGCTTACTTATGCTAAATTGTGCTGAGCAGAGAAAGAATGTCAGAGCACCGAACCAGGGAAAACCAAGGGGCACAACAAGTCCAGCTCATTGAACTGGAGCAGCGGCTGCAGGATCTCTGCGAACAGCGAGACGAGAAACTCCAGGAAACACGGAGACTACAAAGGGTGGTGGAACAACAAAAACATGACTGGCAACAGGAGACACGGGAATGGTGTGATGTCCACCGTGACATCAGACACGTGAGAGATGTCCTGGAAGCCCAGACTAAGGAGCTCCAAGCCACTGCCAAAGACAAAAAAGAGATGGAGGACCTCCTTCACTGGCACACACAGACACTAGAGTCCACCAGATGGGAAACGGACATGGCATGTTCACACTCTCTGCAAACGAGTACAAGCACAGGAAGAAGAGATGGAAAGGTTGAACAGGTGTATAAGAGAACTGACAGAGCAAAAGTCCCATCAACTATCCGTCACTGCTGACTCACCACCGCGGTCTCCGTGGCATAAAGAGGGAAATTGGACTGCCCAGGAAAGCAGCCCCAGGGGACAGTATACGACCAGGGCCCCACTCATGATCCCACCGGTCAAAACGTCCCCACAAAAACTCCCCCCAACAGTGACTTGGACGCCCAGCCCACCCAGATCGGATCCCTACTGTGCCTGGAACACAGCGGCCCCCGCATAGAAGAAACGGCCACCACACTCCTCTACCACCCAGACCAGCCACAGCCTTCCAGAGAGACCCACCACATGACCTACCGGGGACAGTGCAATGCCCCAAGTGGGAGTCTCACCTAGGTACTATGCGGCGCCCAGCATCCATCCAATGCCCCCACAGGGGCATCGCCTGACACCTTCACCCAATTCAATAGACCATTCCTCCCACAGACTTTCGGGGACCCCAGGAACCCCCAGTACCTTCGCCATGGCTACCAAACTACTAACAAACCACACCACACTCCCACAAGAAGCAGCAAATATGAAGAACACAGTGTATAAGGCAGCACTGACCATAACCGCATTTGACCCCCAACAGGGCTAAGGCGATGTTAAGGCCTATTTGATGGAAGTACGCCAGCAGGTTAATTACCTGGGACTTTTGAATGAGGACAGCAAGATAGCCCTCATAACCCAGTCTCTGGCAAAAGGCCCCAAGACTGGGCCTTCCACTGCATCAGCAAACACCACCCCACATTTGAACAGTTCTGTCACAAGAAAATACCAAGCCACCACCAACGCTTTCTCCAAAGTCAAAGCGCTCAGGGACAAAAAACAAGGCTAACAGGAAAGCCCAAGAGATTTCTTTCATGGACTTAACCAGGCTTACAAAAGAAATATGCCCCCACAGGATTACAACCGCAACCTTCTCAGAGAAGCCTTCCTGGACAACCTACACAATAACATTAAAGGCCTCGTTATGGCAGTTGCCACAAGAACAACGTCCATGCTGAATATAGTGAGCCATGCCCAACAGATATGGCTAAGTATAGGCAAAAAGAAGCTAGACCATCGGAAGATGACGGAAGTCCTGGCAATTAATTCCGCACAATAGGGATTGAATTTAGAAGGAACACCCCCTACACCGCACTAATTAATCTGCCACACAAACCTAAATCTCCCTGCTTCCACTCTAACCACGGTCGCTGCACCATGACTAATGGGACACTGTAGCCGACCAGCTGAAGCGGATATTGGACATCATTGGACATATTGGTCCTCACAAGAAGCCACAAGAACACTCAACTTGGCCCTTCCCAACAGAAAACCTCCCCCTCGATGAAGTGTTCCGGCCTCTTTGACTACAATGGCACAAAACACCTGCGACACAACAATGGACATTGTAATTCCCCTTAAGCTTTCGAATCCAATGATCACAATTTGCCCATGAACTCGTAGAGACCCCGCACGCAAACCTTACGCTATGCTGCAGCTCAACCAAACCTTCAATGTAGAGGCTTTGCTGGACACTGGCATGACTTACACACTCTTTGATGCCATGCAGAGAACCAGGGAACGCACAGGGCACACCCTACAGCTCAAGGAAAGCGACCTGAACTTCAGGGCATATGACAGCAACCAGCCACAAAAGCTCAGGAGAGTGAATTAACTGCCCCTAACCTTTGAAGGATTGTCCATAACCCACCCCCTTTACGTGGTGTCACATGACCAACCTACAGGTGCAGCTCAAAAAATTTGAATATTGTGAAAAAGTTCAATATTTTTTGTCACTCATTTCAGAAAGTGAAACTCATATATTATATAGATTCATTACACATAGAGTGAAATTTTTCAAGCCTTTATTTATTGTAATTTTGATGATTACGGCTTACAGCTAATGAAAACCCAAATTCAGTGTCTCAGAAAATTAGAATATTGTGAAAAAGTTCAATATTGGAAACTCATGGTGTCACACTCTAATCCGCTAATTAACTCAAAACACCTGCAAAGGTTTCCTGAGCCTTTAAATGGTCTCTCAGTCTGGTTCAGTAGGCTACACAATCATGGGGAAGACTACTTACTTAACAGATGTCCAGAAGACAGTCACTGACACCCTCCACAAGGAGGGTAAGCCACAAAAGGTCATTGCTAAAGAAGCTGGTTGTTCACAGAGTGCTGTATCCAAGCATATTCATAGAAAGTTGAGTGGAAGGAAAAAGTGTGGTAGGAAAAGGTGCACAAGCAACAGGGATAACCGCAGTCTTGAGAGGATTGTCAAGAAAAATCAATTCAAGAATTTGGGGGAGCTTCACAAGGAGTGGACTGAGGCTGGAGTCAGTGCATCAAGAGCCACCACGCACAGACGAATCCAGGACATGGGCTACAAATGTCGCATTCCTCGTGTCAAGCCACTCCTGAACCAGAGACAACGTCAGAAGCGTCTTACCTGGGCTAAGGAGAAAAATAACTGGACTGTTGCTCAGTGGTCCAAAGTCCTCTTTTCAGATGAAAGTAAATTTTGCATTTAATTTGGAAATCAAGGTCCCAGAGTCTGGAGGAAGAGTGGAGAGGCACAGAATCCACGTTGCTTGAAGTCCAGTGTGAAGTTTCCACAGTCAGTGATGATTTGGGGTGCCATGTCATCTGCTGGTGTTGGTCCACTGTGTTTTCTTAAGTCCACAGTCAACGCAGCCATCTACCAGGAAATTTTAGAGCACTTCATGCTTCCTTCTGCTGACAAGCTTTATGGAGATGCTGATTTCATTTTCCAGCAGGACTTGGCACCTGCCCACACTGCCAAAAGTACCAAAAGCTGGTTCAATGACCATGGTATTACTGTGCTTGATTGGCCAGCAAACTCGCCTGACCTGAACCCCATAGAGAATCTATGGGGTATTGTCAAGAGGAAGATGAGACACCAGACCCAACAATGCAGATGACCTGAAGGCCGCTATCAAAGCAACCTGGGCTTCCATTACACCTCAGCAGTGCCACAGGCTGATCGCCTCCATGCCACGCCGCATTGATGCAGTAATTCATGCAAAAGGAGCCCCAACCAAGTATTGAGTGCATAGAAATGAAGATACTTTTCAGAAGGCTGACATTTCTGTTTAAAATATCCTTTTTTATTGATCTTATGTACGATTAGAGTGTGACACCATGAGTTTCCAATATTGAACTTTTCACAATATTCTAATTTTCTGAGACACTGAATTTGGGTTTTCATTAGCTGTAAGCCATAATCATCCAAATTACAAAAAATAAAGGCTTGAAATATTTCACTCTATGTGGAATTAATCTATATAATATATGAGTTTCACTTTCTGACATGAGTGACAAAAAATATTGAACTTTTTCACGATATTCTAATTTTTTGAGCTGCACCTGTATACTTTTGATAGGGATGGATCTGCTCAGCTGCCTCAAGCCCATTATGGACTGCAACAAAAACATTATCTGGGGCCACAAACCTGAAGCGGATCACTACGTTCATGCACATACTCGGTTGCGTGTTCCCTGACAGCCATGAAGCTGGAAGCAACCCCGACGCTCGGACTATCGAGTCCCCTACGGCTCCCAATGACAGGAATAACCTCATCCTACAGGAGGAACAGTTCGTATTTGGGCCTGAAACCTGGTCCCTAATCTCCACAGACATGATGGGTGCTCAAACACCCCTGCCCCAGAACCTAACAACTGATGGCCCCTCAAGCACCCCAATTCCTGTTTTTCCTCATGTTAAAGCCTCTAGCAATGACCTCCCATCCAACTCCAAACTGAACAGCCCCCGCACACACCTCCAGGGACAGGCTGACACAGCCAGCTAAAAGCATACGAGCAAGCCACATGGAGACCGGGTCACCACAACCACTGCACCGTTGAATCAAGACAGTACTACACTCACCCTTTCCCTCCCCACCCCCTGCGATCACTCCCCCGGTCACACCCACCACTCCTAACCTGGACTCATACCTACTGCAACAGATCCAAGCACAGGTTGACTCTGCAAATGCGTTATGCACAGGTGAAAAACGCCTTAGCCTAAAAAGCCTAATGATGGAACACGCCCACTTGTACTCAAGAGGCTCATCTGACTGTGGCAAAATGTACACAAAACGCCACATACAACAGCCCCATTTGGCCAGTTCTCAAAGCTTTAAAAAAGTGGCAGCTCACAGTGGACTACAGGCAACTTAATAAACAAGACTGCCTCTCATGCTGGCTCATAGCCTACCTGGACGAAACACTGGTAAATTTCCAGAATACTGCATACTTCACCAGCTTGGACATTTCAAATGGGTTCTGGACAATTCCAGTCCATGAAGATCAGCATAAACTGGCTTTTTCATTTAACAATATCCAGTACACCTGGACAGTCACCCCCTTTGGCTATATAAATTCGCCAGATGAATTCAACATCTTCCCCCAGGAACATCGGCATCTATGTAGATGACATCCTCATGTTGAGCGACTCTTGAACAGGGAATCACTCTCGTATGTCCTCACCAGACTCTCAGTAGCTAGTGCCAAAATATAATTGGACAAAAGCCAGTGGTGTAAACACGCGGTGAACTACCTGGGTTTCCAAATCGGACATGAGGGTATCAGACCTCAACTAAACCGCACCCATGCACTCCAAGCATTGCCTGCACTAAGAACCCTCAAGCAGCTCTGCAGCTTTCTGGGTATTTGCAACTTCTCCCAGCATTTTGTGGCGGACTATGCAAAAATTGCCCAGCCGCTCACTCATCTCCTGAAAAAGGACATTCCATGGCACTGGGGCCAAGAACACGATGTGGCAATGCAAACACTTAAAGACTCCATTTCGGCCGCCCTAGTCTTAGCCTTTCCAGACAAAACCAAGCCTTTCATACTGGAAACAGCCTTCACAGCAGTAAACATCAGCGTGGTCCTTAAACAGCAAGAGGCTCAACAAAAGAGGGTGGTGACATACGCTAGCAGATCCCTCAGCCTTGTGGAACAAAGGTTCACAGACTGTGAGAAGGCTCTGTTTTTGGCTGTATGGGCTATCCAGCAATACAGAAACCTAGTCTGTGGGGCAGATATCATTCTAGAAACCTGCTATCAGATTTTCATCTACCTCACCAGCAGAACACTCAGAGACGGCAAAGTCACCCCAATGCCTGAATAGCCAATTGGATTCTCACTACAGAAGGGCTTTCATTGCAAGTCAAATATACTAAAAACAAAAGCAATGCTGTAGCCTAAGGACTTTCCACACTGCACGATTATGTATCACCACTGTGACAACCCTCTGAGGAACCCCCGTCCACTGACTTTCCCGGGCTCACAAACCACAAATGTTTCCCAGACTTACTTTGCCCGACTCTCCCAAAGATCTACATTGATGGTTCCGCCCACCGTAAAACGTGTACCCTGGGTACTGGCTAGGGATGTCCGCGTTTAGTCGACTAGATGATTAAACGTTGCTACCCTCGCTAGTCGGCACCAGAAATACTAGTCGGTTAAACTTATTATTTTATTAATGTAGACATTTAAATTACATATTGACATAATTTGCACTGAAATGTCATGTTTTCCTGGTTAAATGTTGCTTTATAAAAAAACGAGCATCCGTTACTAAGGAAAAAAACAAAACGCATTAGCCTGTTCGCCCTGCAAGTTAAGCCAGCGAGGTGGAAAGAGTAAGTAGGCCTATCGCGTTGTTGAATAGCCCAATAAAACTAATCTAATGTCACGTCGATCAGTAGGCCTAATTGTTATTTTTTTGTGGGCCTATTATTGGTAGTTTTTCTGATGACCGATTATTATTTTTTACTGTATTTGCTATGCGATCGCGTTCACCCAATGAAAATACCGTTGTAATAATCAGGCACGTTTCCTAAAAACGTTTTGTTATGTTGAATATTGTTTTCAATAAATGTTATTTGTTAACTTTTATTTAGTGAGTTTTGTAGGATAATGTGCAATGTTCATAATGCAAGGCGCAAAGTGCCACACATTTCAGTGGCATTTAAAATACGATTTGGTTATTGAAGAATGTGATTAACGGTTTCAAATGGCTCTTATAATATACGCAATATTTTCTCGGACAATGTTTAACCTCATAGATTAAATTGTGCTCAATTTTTCTGAGTGTTTTCTTACTTTTAGACGAATCAACTAGTCTAAGTATAAACTTCCGTTTAAACGTCAGGGAAATTAGTCATTAGGAACATCCCTAGTACTGGCGTAGGCTTAGTCTGGACAAACTAATCTGCCACCACAAAAATTCTAACTGCTAATATGCTGAACTTGCCGGCACACCGTTTGCCCTCACACAAGCGACAGAAAACAACTATGAAAATCTGGTCATTTGCACAGACTCGGATGACACAGTCCGCAGCTTCATTAACTATTTACCTCACTACCTCTACGAGTCAACCATGGGAGTTCTGAAATCCAGCCTTGCAGTTTTCGCAGCCTACAGACAACTCCTCACTGCTAACTGGCACCTCTGAACTCAAGAACACACCATGGGAAGCTAATGCCCCGCAGTTCTCGCAACCTCAAACACAGGTGGACGTCCTGACTCGCAATGGTGCCAAGGCGCCAGATCCTCAGAATCCATTGAACCCCACCAGGATTACCCTGATCACACTAAAGACCCATAATGACCTGGTGCAAGCACAGGAGAAGGACCAAGCCTTAACACACCTTCTAAAAATTATTCAGGACACTGCCTCGGTGACTGACAGCGGTAATCTCAAAACTGACTCGTACTTATAGGCGCTCTGGAAACAAAAAAAAAGGCTGTCCCTTCGAGATGACCTACGTACTACCCTTTCAAGGGACAAATGACCAGCACTACTGCTGGGTGGTTCCCCGCCAATGGAGAATAACCATGATGCGGCATGCCCATGATGAGCCCTGCGGGGGACACAGAAGAGAACAATCCACTATCAGCATGTTACAGCAAGTGGCATACTGGCCCAAGATGTGGACCTATGTGAACGACTATGTGAACAGTTGCTTCACTTGCTGCAAGTTCCAACTCGTGTTGCCACAACACAGAGCCCCACTCCAGTCAGCCCCAACCACACAGCCATAGTCCCATATTCAGATTGACTGGATAGACCGCATCACTCGATCCAGTAAGAAGGAATAATATGCTCTGACGGTAACAGACATGTTCACTAAATGGGTAGAGTGTCTCCCTGCACCACGGGACACTGCAGAATCCACAGCCGTCCTCCTCATAAATCATGTCTTCACTTGTTGGGGTCTGCCACAGAGTGTGAATTCTGATCAGGGTACGCATTTCACAGCCACCATCATGGAACAGGTGTGGAAGACATTGGGAGCAAAAAGACAACTGCACGTAGCGTATCGCCCACAATCGTCCTGGCAGGTAGAATGAGCTAAACAGACTGTTATCAACATGCTCAAGACTGGGACCTTAAGTTGCCACTCATTCTCATAGCCATAAGGGCGACCCCTCAAAAGCCACTCAAGTATCCCCATTTGAAATGATGACTTGTAGGCAGATGTGTCCTGCCACTCCATCTCCTCTACAAGCCCACCCCGGGAAGTGCCCCAGAGGCAGTACAAACCACCAGTTACCTGGAGGAACTGGGCAGACAGCTACAGAGCATCTTTGAATTTGCCAGGCAAAACATGAAAATGGAAGCAATCTGGGTCAAAAGCTATTATGACAAAAAGGCCTGTGACCGGGAGTATGAGGTAGTGGATGAAGCCTTTTTCAGAATCAGAAAAGCTCAAAAAGCTTCTTCCAAGTTGGCAAGGTCCTTACATCATCACAGACAAACTGTCCCTAGTCGTATACCGCATCAAGGTTCCGACCATAGACTGTATGTTGTCCGGTTAGGGTTCTAGTTGGAGCAGCTGGCTAACGGTAGCTAGGCAATCACGATAGCCTAGCTAGCCAACTTATATGGCCAGCCAGTAAGGATGACTTTATGGAAGTAAAATAACTGTTAAATTAAAAGGGCTTGCCATAAGCTATCGTTAGCTTGCTAGCTAAATGCTAAAACAACTTTCCGTGAGCTATCGTTAGCTTGCTAGCTAGCTAACCCAGCATTGCTAAATGGGAGTACGGCGATTGCGTATGGGAGGGGGTGGAATATCTAAGTTGAATGTCTAATTAAGGTTATACAGGTATGCTGCTGTGCAAAGGCATTTTTGGTCGAAAATTAGTTTTTTTACATTTTCGGATCAATAAAGACCCGCTTTATCATGTGGACAAATATCTTAAGTCAATTGTGTTGTTTTTTTTTGAAGAAAATAGTGGGTTGTCTTTGCCATAACTTCCAAAAGTGCTACAGAAGCCAAAGCAGAAGGACATCAGTTAAGGTTTCTTGCCTTTGTTTCACGGCACTCTGAAACGTTCGAGTTGAGTTAAGGTAGCTACTCTGCCTTTGTTTTGCTTGCTGTGCATCAAAGTGGAGTTACTGTTTACGGCGCTGACGTTACAGTGTTCTACCTATGTATAATATCTGTCACCGAAGTATTTCTGACACGCACAATAGCTTGAATAAAGTGAAGTTACTGTTTACCGTGCTGAAGTTCTGGTGTTTTACCTTGGTATAGTAGGCTATATGTCAATCACTGAAGCATGTCAGATACACATAGGCAGACTGAATAAAGTGAAAGCATATTGTTGTTCTTGTTGTTAATGAGTCTAACCTAGCCTTAGCCTATATCAGAATGGCCCATTGCTCTGTTGGTGTTAATAGCTTTGAAACGCCAACACCCAAGCAAAGATAAGAAAGACTAGCCTACTGAAGATTAGATAGGCAATCTACAAAATGACTAGCTTGCTCAAGCAAACGTTAGCTAACGTTACATGCTAGCTAATGAGAGAACTGGAAAACTGCTCCCATATGCAATCAGAATTGCGTTCAAAGCATCCAGGACAAACGAATCCTGCCTGTCAATTCGTGCAACACAACACGGCTGAATGTCTGACCGCCGAATATAACAGCGGTAACGTTAATGGATTACCGAATCGACACACCTCCTTGCGAGAAACTGGCTACACATACACGCACGCATGCATGCAAGCAACGCACAATTAAAACGTTAGCCTACCTTTTATAGCCCAGTAAAATATCAATTGTAAAGCACAAGGATGCCCTTCTCTCACGTTCAACAAGTTAAATCCAAAACATGACGAGTCTTGAGTAGGCTCTCTCTCACATTCAATGCTCTTACAAAGTAAATCTATAACGCGAGTCGAGTATCGATGTACTACTTTATTGCATGGTGCACTCGATAATTTGGTTGTAAAAAGTTCTCTGGCATGCAAAAACTTTGCTAATCATCTATGTCTGGATTTTCCATGTCTAGTCACCAAAATAATACATCCAATGGCATCCATCCAGTCATTCAAGTCCTAAATCTGTCAACGCGTTAACCAAGTGGCTAGATTTTTGTTTTTATTTATATCATAGTGACACCTTTTTCACAATGTAGTACATATTTGACTAATAAATACTGAAACTTAGGCTACATACAACATCAACAACTTTTATCAATTAATCTGAATAATTTCTAATTTTACTGATATTTAACATATTTAACGTAGGGCATGATTTGCAATGTGCCATGTTAAGGGGTAGGAAAGAAAATATTGCAAGGTTTTGTTTCAAGTCGATACAAACTTGGGCCTAATGATGCGAGTTAGTGATGCACCATCGAAAGACAATCAAAGTAATGGAGTACTTAAAAATCCTACAAATTGATTGATTGATTTATTCTCATTCATATTGTATTAAGCGGACAGTTGCATGATATATCGCTAGATTTTATCTAGTTGTTATCATGTTATGGTTTATATTGTGATCAACAAAAAAGTGAGAGATCAAATGGAAGTTACAGCCTTTTGCTTTGGCATGACCCCTTATCATTTTGTAGACCATACAACAACAAAATACCTTAACTTCCGAATAAGGGTCAAAGGTCAAGTTTGAGCTCAGGATTAATATGTACATAAAATAACTTCATAAAAACACAAACTGCCGCCACATTTCCAATAATCTGCCTACAACTCATTTGTTCTACACTCTGGGAAGTTAAGGCCTTTTGCCTTTGAAGGGCAGTATGGAGCAATGGATTTCAGATACTTAACCCGCAGTTCGGCTGCTTGCTCTGAGACGCTGCCGTCTCTCATCTCACGAAACAAATTTTTTTTTCCGTAGTAGATACATCATAACTCGCTCCAAAATTAATACGTGATGACAAACATGTTGAAGATGAGCGAAAAGGCAGTCAATTGTTACGAACTTTGTCCACAAAACAGCAGCTTGTTCACGGTAGGCTTGTTATGTTCTGAGATTCTGTCTGTCTATTTTGTATTTTTATTTCATTATCATTCATGTTATTTATTATTTTCCACATTATTTATTGTTTTCCCGGTTCATCATTGCATTCCCCTCTGGTCGTGGGTTGTCTGAGTCTCATCTGTGTGTTTGTTTACCCAGTCTCGTGCATGCACTATTCGGGTGACTTCGGGATTTTCCGTGGGTTAACGCTGTATTTCCGAAGTCTCGTTTTCTGCTACTTCCTGCTTTCGTTCCTGTGTATAATTGTATATATTACTAACTTGCGCTAACAATCACTCGGGTGCTTTATTAGTTACATGTACTTTACTAAACTCATTAACATAAATGTATATTAACAAACAAATGTTCTGTCTTGTAGTTAGATACTAACATTTAACCAGCTTCCCCGCTTTATCTTTTCTACCTGCATTACTAAGCTGTTCCTGAGCTACCTGTTAACTTGTTTCAGCTGTTTATCCTTAGAGACCACGCCTCCCCTTATTACTGTGCACACTCCGCTCCTACTCGAGCCTATTGTCTGTCATGCATGTTTTCCGAGTCCCTTCCATGTATTCGTTCTTTCCTCGTTATTGAATGAGTGTTTCCCTTATGTTTTAACCTCACGTAGTTTGTTACCCCTCCCCTTCCTCCGTGTATTTAAGACCCACATTTCCTCTGCCTAGTTGTCAGGCGACGGTGATAGGCAGGTCAGCTGACTGAGAGGTGTCACCACAGGTTTTTTTGGAGAGGTTCCCAAATTTTTTGCGGGAGTTGTGCACATTGAGTTTGAAACAAAATAACAATTATAATAAGGAAAATAATAATAATTTGGCGGATTGTGCATAAACTGGACTGGGGATGGCAGGGGAGGGATGAGGGGGATTTAGAGGAGGATATGGACACAAATAATTGGTCTAAAGTGGAAAGGAAAATAACTATGAGTAATAATAACAACAGTGATAGCTCTGGTGATAGAGAGGAATATTCCAGGGTGGTTTGGGATAGCTCCTATGTTGTGAGAAAGTTGTGCTTCATCGGATTTGCTTTGTAGTTGTGTCAATGACCTTCAATATGCACGTATTGTACGTCGCTTTGGATAAAAGCGTCTGCCAAATAACTGTAATGTAATGTTAGGAGGAAGGTTGATGAGGATCAGGGATTAAAAATAATGATAAAATTCAAGGAAGGGCATGATATTAGGAAAGTAAACCTGTTTGCTTTGACCCGAGGTCTAAAAGAGAACATTGGTGATGGAGGATTATTAGTCAAGTGTAAAAATAAGGAGCAGAGAGGCAAAGCTTTTAAGTTAAAGGAAGTGTGCAATAAAATGGTGGAGAAAGTGAGGAATACAGGCGGAGGCCCACTTTTGAGGGGTGTTATATATGGAATTCCAATTGAAGAAAACCTGGAGGATCTGAAGGTAAATCTAAAAGGAGGTAAGATGACAAGCATTAAGCGTTTACAAGCAAGAAGAAGAGGTGAAAAGATGGATAGTTTGTCAGTATTGCTGGAATTTCAAAACAAAGTGTTGCCAGAGAGAGTAACAGCAGGATTCATGAGCTACTATGTCAGAGCATATGTATCACCTCCTCTTAGATGCTATAAATTTCAAAAGTATGGGAATATTGCAGCTGCATGTAGAGGAAGACAGAGGTGCGGTAGGTGTGGAGGAGAACATGATTATGGAAAGTTTGAGGAAGGGGCAGAACAGAAATGTGCTAACTGTGACGGAGCACATAGTGTGGTATATGGAGGTTGTGTTGTTAGAAAGAAGGCAATGGAAGTGCAGAAAATGAGGGTACAAAAATACATTTCATATGCGGAAGCAGTTAAGTTGGTTCAGAAAGAGAATATACTTGAGAGACGAGAAGAAAGGGAAATGACACAGAAAGGTCAGACAGCCAAACAAAGTGTGTTGGAGAGTAGAAGGGGTGATGAAAATATACTTTTACTAAAGAACGAGAAATTTTTGTACTTTATGGCTGACGTGATTAACTACATTTCAAGCAAAAGGGAGAACAGAAAAAATGTTTATAATCGTGAAGAGCGCAGCAAGGTACCTGGATATTCAAGGGACATCTGGTAAAGCTGTTCAGGAAGAGCTGAAAAGACAAGAGCAGTTGAATAAAGAATTATGTTCACAGGAATTACTGTAATTATTTTTATACTTCAGTGGAATGCAAGAAGTTTAATTGCAAATGGACAAGAATTTAAAGGTTATATTAATGAACTACAGAATAAGCCGGATGCATTATGCATTGTGGAGACATGGCGGAGGCCTTCACTGGATTTTTATTATACAAGGATATGTTTGTGTACAGAGGGATAGGGAAAGTGGTAGTGGGCGAGCGTGTGCTAAATTTGTGAGAGAGGGAATTCCATATAGAGCGGTAGCTATAGGGAAGGATCTGGAATATGTGGTTGTTGAGGTTTGGCTAAAGAACAGCAGTTTAATTATTGTAAATGTTTATAATCCTTGTCAAAAACTTGTACTAGACACTTTGGAGATAATTGAAGGACTTGACAAAAAAAGGGTTATTTGGTGTGGGGATTTTAATGCTCATAATACTGTGTGGGGAGGGGAAAAGACAGTTCACAATGGGTTAATAGTTGAGGAGTTAATGGAAGCTAAAGGCCTTGTGTGTTTAAATGATGGAAGCATCACAAGAATTAATCATAGTACGGGGAAATAATCTGTATTAGACCTAATTTTAGCATCACAGTCACTGGCAGGATTACAGTTGCAGCTCAAAAAATTCGAATATCGTGAAAAAGTTCAATATTTTTTGTCACTCAGAAAGTGAAACTCATATATTATATAGATTCATTACACATAGAGTGAAATATTTCAAGCCTTTATTTTGATGAGTATGGCTTACAGCTAATGAAAACCCAAATTCAGTGTCTGAAAAGTATGTTCATTTCTATGCACTCAATACTTGGTTGGGGCTCCTTTTGCATGAATTACTGCATCAATGCGGCGTGGCATGGAGGCGATCAGCCTGTGGCACTGCTGAGGTGTAATGGAAGCCCAGGTTGCTTTGATAGCGGCCTTGAGGTCATCTGCATTGTTGGGTCTGGTGTCTCATCTTCCTCTTGACAATACCCCATAGATTCTCTATGGGGTTCAGGTCAGGCGAGTTTGCTGGCCAATCAAGCACAGTAATACCATGGTCATTGAACCAGCTTTTGGTACTTTTGGCAGTGTGGGCAGGTGCCAAGTCCTGCTGGAAAATGAAATCAGCATCTCCATAAAGCTTGTCAGCAGAAGGAAGCATGAAGTGCTCTAAAAGTTCCTGGTAGATGGCTGCGTTGACTGTGGACTTCAGAAAACACAGTGGACCAACACCAGCAGATGACATGGCACCCCAAATCATCACTGACTGTGGAAACTTCACACTGGACTTCAAGCAACGTGGATTCTGTGCCCCTCCAGACTCTCGGACCTTGATTTCCAAATGAAATGCTAAATTTACTTTCATCTGAAAAGAGGACTTTGGACCACTGAGCAACAGTCCAGTTCTTTTTCTCCTTAGCCCAGGTAAGACGCTTCTGACGTTGTCTCTGGTTCAGGAGTGGCTTGACACGAGGAATGCGACATTTGTAGCCTATGTCCTGGATTCGTCTGTAGTGGCTCTTGATGCAGCCTCAGTCCACTCCTTGTGAAGCTCCCCCAAATTCTTGAATTGATTTTTCTTGACAATCCTCTCAAGGCTGCGGTTATCCCTGTTGCTTGTGCACCTTTTCCTACGACACTTTTTCCTTCCACTCAACTTTCTATGAATATGCTTGGATACAGCACTCTGTGAACAACCAGCTTCTTTAGCAATGACCTTTTGTGGCTTATCCTCCTTGTGGAGGGTGTCAATGACTGTCTTCTGGACATCTGTCAAGTCAGCAGTCTTCCCCATGATTGTGTAGCCTACTGAACCAGACTGAGAGACTATTTAACCCTTTCGCACGTAAATTCCAGATTCCAGACACTGGCCCTCCAGCGTGAGTTATCTTTTGCGTGTGTTCTCAGAATATGTGACGTTCTAAACGGTCATTATGACGCAACAAACAGATCTGCCTCTAAAATCCCCTGCTTATTTCCTTATTATTCCTCATCTAGTTAATGATTGGCTATCTATGAGGCTAACTATATTTATTTGTAAAGCACTTACTGTATATAAATGTAATGATTCTTGTTTGTATTATCTTTGAGAGTTGGGCATACAAACCTGAATGATACACTACAGCTAATAAAGAATCAAATGTCATCAAAAGGAGATAATAGTAGTCGACGCATCCTTTTTAAATGGCCACGATACTCACAAGAAAGACTAAATTAAGAATGTGGAGTTCAAATCCGCTTTCTCTCATAAATCAGGAAATAACATCTACAATATGCCTATTATCTTCAGTTTTACAACAAACTTAGCTAATACACATAACTAGTTTACTTTTACTCGGTCAACTAGGTGGTGATAATGCGCCGGTGCGGAAGCAATTCGCCATTTAAAAAATTAGAAGACTACGACATACTTACCAAACTGTTTGGAGTCGCTGTTCCGTCTGCATTACCTTCGAAGTTCCCGACTACCAGCTCGTAAGTAGAAATAGATTTTTAAATATATAGGTCTACGTAAATATATATATTTAGCATTTTATCTAAGACATTTAGCAGGCTATTGCAGTTGTAAAGAAGTATTTATTTTACACGCCACGATACCGTGGAGTTCAGTTCAGGCATGTTCACGTTGTCTCTGCGTGCTCAGAAGCTGCTATGGCTTCACAACTGTGATTATTGTGAGGGTAGCGCTTATATTGTCATTTATTGAATTTATATTAGTAAAACACACAGAATGTCTAAGATTAGTATGAGCTATGTTATATTTTTGATTTTGTATTGACCAAATTATACTAAATGAGTAAACAAGTGTTACTTGGCATAATTTATGCTATGATAATACCATATTCTATGTATTTATAAACATACAGAAACCATGTTGCTTGTTTATAGAAAATCTAATTTAATTATATCCAATGTAAAAAACAACACAACAGTAACAGACAAAAGCAGAACAAAAATACCTGAACAATATTAACGACACACACACACACACCCACACACCCCTATCCTCCCCCTCCCCGACCTCCCCCAACCCCCCGGCCTAGTCATTTTTTAGAGTATGGAACTCTTCAAAACAGGGAGCTGGACATAGGGCAGTGTCACATGAGGAGCACATGTAGCATGTCAATTTCCTCTCCCTTTTGCATCGGGTGGTGTAGAGGCAGACCCTGCAGTGCCGCCTTGTGCTCTGTCCCTGGGCATCTGTAGGAGGCACACAAAAAGGAAAGTGCCTCCCTGTGAGCCGCAGTGGGGTGGTGACACAAGGTCGCCCTCCAGTTGAACGCCGGGGTAAAGGATGCTCCTGGATCAGCTCTTTCACCAGCCTCAGTCGAAAGTCCTTGTACGGCATGCGTTCCTCTATGGGTGAGTAAAAACGATGTATTATTATTATTTCTGTAGTTGGTTATTATTATGTTTTTATTATTTTTGTTATTCTAAGTAGTAGAAATAAAAGTAGCAGTAGTAATAGTAGTAGTATATAGTGGTGATGTGATGTGGGTCCTGACACTAAATGTTATTTTCTTACCAGACAGTTTTCGATGGACAGTGTAGGCATTGAGGACTGCTGTGTCGAGCAGGTGAAAAAAAAGTTTCTTGTACCACTTCGTACTTTTTCTGGCACAGTCCACAAAGCTGGTGATCATGTTCACCCTGTCCACTGCTCCCATCTTCTTATTATAGTCAAGGACGCATGCAGGTTTCACCTTTGGCTCCCCGGTGAAGTGGTCCAGCCTTCCCGATTGAGCCATGGCAGAGGGGTGAACAGTTGTGAGGAAGTTCACATCCCTCTTGTCTTGCCACTTTACCGCCAGCTGAGTGCCATTCTCCCTGAAGGTGACCTCCCCTCTCTTAATTTTTTTTGGGAATGTTGGCATCCCCCTCCTATTCAGCCGGACTGTCCCACACACCCCAGCTCCCTGGTGGAGTAAGTACTGGAAGAGCATAGGACTGCTGTACCAATTATCCACATACAGGATGTGCCCTTTCCCAAGATGTGGAGCCAGGAGAGTCATAACCACAGACCCAGAGACCCCCAGTCCTTCAATGGATTTAATAGATATTGTGGCCCCAGTGTAAATGACCATATCTTGCACGTACCCGGTCACCACATCACACAAGACAAAAAACATTATCCCAAACCTGTAGCGCTTGCTAGGGATGTATTTGCAAAATCCCAGTTTACCCTTCCACAACATCAGGGATTCGTCCACGCACAGGTCCTTGTATGGGATGAAGGACCGCTTGAAGGCTGAGGGCATTAAAGACATTTAGGATTTTATTGAGGGGGTCTCTGGTGTCTGCATGGGCAGGGTTGACAAAATGTAAACACCGCAGGAGATTTCGAAAGCGGTCCTGGGAGAAAACAGAGGCGAAAAATGGAGTGAGGAGAACCGGGTCAGTACTCCAGTACTCCCTCCTGACCAGTCCCATCAGAAGGGCAATGGCGAGGAATGCGTACACTTCATTTGAACTGGTAGGTACCCATTTGGAAAGCTTTCCAATTACTCCAATAGCTGTGTTTCCCTGCTGCTCACTGGCGTATCGGTTGGTCTCCTCCACAATCTCTCCCACATCTTGAAGCAGTTTACTGCAGTGGGAGTCTCCAGAGGATTTTGAACACCAGAAATTGAGTCGTCAAATTGAATTCCTGTCCCAGGGGGAGTGAATTCGACGGCATCCCTCCAGTCACTGGACCTCACCTCCTCAACTGGCACCGGACCTTCAGGGCGACTACAGGGGACTACAGATGGACCCTCCTCAGGATTTTCCGCCACATCGTCATCTCCCTCCCCGAGCTCAGGGTTCCTCTCAAGGGAAACTAAATTTGGGGGTAGTTTCTCCTCAGAATCACTGCCACTCCCACTTGATTCAGTATTGTAATCACCCTCATCATCTGAATTAAAGAAAATTTCCATAATTTCCTCATCCGTGAGTTCTCTTCGCCTGCTGTTTGTAAACATATTTATTCTGCGTCTGTACTCTAGCTTGCTGATACTGTTCTCTGATACTCTGATACTGGTGTTCAGACTGAGGTGATGGGTGCATGTGCGGGGTGCACGTAACGCCATATTCTAACAGCGGGAACACTTAGAAATTAATGCAAGAATGCGATTCTGATATTTGTAGATTTGTGTCTTAATACAACATCTTGTTATCGATATAAAAGCTAATGCTAAAAATAAAGTTCGGTCATGTATGCAGCCATGTTTGTTTACAGTCGTCATCGGGCAGGGCCATGGGAACAACGTCATAACTAAACGCAGCCCAGACAAGCCGATGTAAAAGCAAAACGAACAACAACAAAAAAAACTCTTTGTTACTTGCTTCAATACATGTTTGGATAAAATGATGTTACAATATACGAGTACACGAATATGGAAATAAAACCAAGACTTTATTATCGCAAATGTGTAGCGTAACATTTCCAAATATGTACGTAGATATTTGAACGTGCGGGACAAGATGCTAACACGTAGCCTACTCAGATTCATGAACATGTACCCATAGGCTGAAAATGTGTAGCGCTGCATTAACAAATATGTACTCGACCGTGCTGGACAATATGCAAATGTATATAGCCTATTAAGATTTGTGAATGCGCATGTATGTGAGATCGTCGGTATAATACAGCTAGCTACGTAGTAACCCATATGCATACACTGCAAATGAAACTAGATGACATAGTAACATTTGCATTTCAGTACAACAATAAACGACTAGGTACCGCACTGGAATCATGTTTGCACTTTTACATTAGGATGCAATTGTTAGCTTGTGTTAAGGAGATTAAAAACCACCAAACTGCTAAGCTAGCTCAGTGTTGATGTAACTAAGATATTCGATGCACAGCAATGTGTCATTTATCGTCGCAAGTTGATGGTTTATTTTCCATAATATACACACCTCTGTGACGTGTCTAAACCGTGTTTAGCCGGCAGTAAAGCATTGTGACCGCATTCTCAACGGAGAGTTCCAGTGATACGTTCTAATCACATATTTGTGATGGTACGCGTTTGGGCCATGTCTGGAATGATCACATATTTGTGATGGTAAGCGCGAAAGGGTTAAAGGCTCAGGAAACCTTTGCAGGTGTTTTGAGTTAATTAGCTGATTAGAGTGTGACACCATGAGTTTCCAATATTGAACTTTTTCACAATATTCTAATTTTCTGAGATGCTGAATTTGGGTTTTCATTAGCTGTAAGCCATAATCATCAAAATTACAAGAAATAAAGGCTTGAAATATTTCACTCTGTGTAATGAATCTATATAATATATGAGTTTCACTTTCTGACATGAGTGACAAAAAATATTGAACTTTTTCACGATATTCTAATTTTTTGAGCTGCACCTGTATGTGCATGGTAGGTGTGGAATCACTCAACAGTTGGAAGTGATCATTATCCAATTGTATGTCAAGTCGGTATGGAGAATAATGTGGTACCAGATGATAAGATGGAAAGGTGGGCTGAGTGGGGTAAATTTCAAGTAATATGTGAAGAAAGATTAGTGTTGACAGACAAATAATTGGATGTAGACACTTTTAATGAAAAAATTACAGCAGCTATAATAGGAGCTGCGAATCAGGGCATTAAGTCTGGTAAGAAAAGAAGAAAATTGGTACCCTGGTGGACACAGGAGTGTTCTGTGGCTGTGAAGAATCGAAATAAGGCTTTTAGGGAAATAAAAAGGACTCACAACTTCCAGAAACTAATAACTTATTGCCAAGCAATGGTCCGGAAAACCATTAAAGAAGAAAAAAGGAAACATTGGAGAAATTATTGCAAAACACTTGGGAGAAGCACACCAATAGAAGAGGTGTGGGGAATGATAAAAAACATGAGTGATGAGTGAGGAAAGAATGGGGGTATCCTGTGTTAGAAAGTGATGGAATATTAGCAGTAGAACATGAAGAAAAGGTAGACATGTTAGTTAAAGCTTTAGTTAAAGTACATAGTTCCGATAACATGTCAGAAGAGGCAAGACAAAGAAGGGAAAAAACAAAGGTAGATCATTTCAAAATGTTGGATTGGAGAAATGGAAACAATGACACAAGCATTAATGTAATTTTCTCATTAGAAGAGAAGTTTGTTATATAATGTTAGAGCATCTAACAAATATAGCTTTGGAAGTTGTATTAGAACTTTTTAATAAAGAATGGCAGAAGGGTAGATTGCCTGGGAGTTGGAAACAGGCAGTGGTAGTCCCAATCAGGAAACCAGGAAAGGATCCCACAAAACCTACAAATTACAGTCCAATACTTACATCTTTTTTATGTAAAATAATGGAACGTATGATTACAGAAAGACTAACATACTATCTAGAAATAAGAAATCTCAGGTCAAATTGTCAAAGTGGGTTTAGGAAAGGGAGAGTTTTACGTCTAGAATCAGAGATTAGAAAAGCACAAAAAAATAAGGAGGATGTGGTAGTTGTGTTTTTCCACGTAGAGAAAGCTTATAATTTAATGTGGAAGAATGTGTTGCTAATTCAAATGAATAGATTAGAAATTTTAGGAAGGATATTTAACTGGATTAAAGACTTTCTTCTAGGTCAGTCAATTCAAGTGAGAGTCGGAAGAAAGTATTCGTCTTGCTTTCTGGTGGATAATGGAACCCCACTGGGAAGTGTTATTAGTCCACTTTTATTTTCAATAATGATTGATGATGTATACTCGAAGGTGGAACAAGGGACAGGGAGATCATTATTTCCTGATGATGGGGCTTTATGGAAGAGAGGAAGGCATGTCATATAGTGAAAAAACTACAAGAGGCTATTAAAATAGTGGAGCAATGGTCCTTTGAGTGGGGATTTAAGTTCTCTGTGGAAAAAACAAACATTGCCTTCTTTACACGCAAAAAGATTTGGGAAGAAATTAAAGTGAAATTGTACGGAAGAGATTTGGAGAGGATGAATGTGGTTAGATTTTTAGGTATGTGGTTCAATACAAGGCTCACATGGAGTACCCATATTGACAAGGCAATAACAAAGTGTAAAAAAGTTGTGAATGAGATGTTTGGTTGGTAAGGACTGGGAAGCAGATAGGACATATTTGAAAACAATGTATATGGGACTAATAAGATCAGTGCTCGATTATGGATGTGTGGCATATGGGTCAGCCTCAAAAACCTTACTCAAACAATTTGAAGTGATTCAAGCACAAGCACTTAGGATATGTTGTGGAGTATTTAAAAGTACTTCAGCCTTGCAAGTGGAGATGGGGAAAATGTTATTAACACTGAGAAAGCAACAGCTAAGATGACATATTGGGCAAATCTGCAAGGTCACAAAAAATATCACCCTACAAAAAATGTTATTGAACCATGTTGGGAGCACGAAAAAGGGAACACCAAAAGTTTTGGGTGGAATGTGAAGGAGAAGGCATGCAAGATGGGGATTTAAAATAAGAAATACAGCCCAACAGTGGTTCTTCCAGCTATACCTCCTTGGTTATTGCCACAACCAATGGTAAATTTTGAGCTACATAACCAAAAAAGAGATAAACGGAGGGGGAATAAGTATTAAGGTATCGTGAATGAACATATTAGCAATCGGTTTTATAGATTTTTAAGAATATATACAGATGGATCAAAAGATCGAAATTCAGGAACAGTCTCAGCTGCTTTTGTCATCCCAGAGTTAGGAATTAAGGAGGGAAAAAGATTACCTAATGACTTATCTGTATTTACAAGTGAAATGATGGCTATGGTAATTGCATTATAATGGGTAGAAGAAGCTCAACCAGAGAGGGTGGTCATCTGCTCTGACTCGTATGCAGTATTAATAAATTGGGAGTCTTAATTCCAGTAGCAGACAGGACATTTTATTTGAAATTCTTTGGACGCTATTCAGAATACAAAGACTAAGACTAAGTGTTAGATTTGTATGGGTACCTGGAATGAGGAAGCAGATAAAATTGCAAAAAATGCATTAACCTGTTTGTGCATGCCCCCTAGTGGCAGAGACGCACGCGTCTTCTACTTTTATGACACGTCATAAATACGTTGCTCGTGATATTCAAGTTACGAAAATATGGATATTACCATATTTATCACCATAACCCGCATATGATCATAATCAGTACTTAATATCCTATCAGCGTGCGAAATATCACGTTTCTACCTGCCACCATTAGCTTGTAATTCATGAACGTAGCATGCTATGCTGCTACACTGTAGCTACTACTACATCTACAATGGACCCGACCACATGTAAGATAGCAGACATTTAAACACATTTGCAAGTTAATTAAAGTTTTTATTTCATCACCAAAAAATCGTTTACTATCACAGCAGCAAGAAACACCTTCCAAGATTCTGAATACATACAAGTAAAACTGTCAACATGCTTACTCACTCCACAGGAAAAAAAACGAGTGATGTTTGCTCGTCACCACATAACTTTCTTTTGCGATAAAAAGCTCCGGTAAAATATTAAATAAACTCGTAACCTTACCTCTGGTTATAAAGATTAAGATGTCCCATGCAAGAATCTGAGGTTATTTTTTGCCTTGGTTGGCCCGTTTTTAACATTTAAGCCTTTTCTCAACATGTGTCCATGCTCTAAAATGGCCGTGCGCAAATGATCGCATTTCAAAGAAGCACTGGTCAATCCTTCAAACAAACTTTATTTCGATTGACACTTATTTCGTCCAATAGAGTACATCCTAAGCTTTCTAAAACGGTATGGCATTCCCATACATGAATTTAACTCGCCGATGGCTATCCACGCGTAACACAGCCCTTTGTTGAAAACACCCGGAAGCCATTTTAGATCACAATTCGTGTGTTACGCATGGATAGCGATCAGCTAGTTAAATCTACCTTTGGCAATTCCGTACCATTTCAGAAAGCTTAGGATGTATATATATATATATATATGATGGCGAAAAAATATATGTCCCTGTCGGATGTAGTGGAGATTTTTAGTTCGTTTTTTAGTTTTTAGTTCGTCGGAGGGATAGAGTGAAAGTGGATCTGAGGCTGAAAGCATAGACTGTTGTCGAAGATGCTTTTGCACAGGGCGAAGATGTATGTGGCTGTTGACATGTAAGTATTAACTGTATTAACTTAAAAATAACTTTATTTGTGCATCGGTTGAATTTTAGTCACAGTAGTCATGTAAAACATAGCGTTTATTATCTAATTTCTTGTGGCTAAATGGTAGCATAAGTCATATCCATGAATTATTCCAGTCAGGATTTAGACCCTACCATAGCACTGAAACGGCACTGGTTAAAGTTATTAACGATTTACTGTTATCAGCCGACCAAAACTCTGTGTCTGTTCTTGTACTTCTAAGTGCAGCTTTTGATACAATAGATCATGAGATTCTACTGAACAGACTTGTTGTTATTGTAAGAAGGGTAGGTACACATTTTCAGTCAAATGACTTATTATTATTGAATTATATCTTTCTACACACCTCTTTGTAAAGAAAATGTTAATGACCGAAATAAAGTAAACTAACTTAATTTAGGGTAAATCTGAATCGCAGTCCATGTCAAATGTAGCATTTATTTTATTTTTTTGGAAAAGCCTAGCATTTTTATTTTTTATTTCACAACATAGTACACTATGTGGCTCTTATTGTGCACTTTTTTTATTTTGCTTTCTTTTCAATAATTCAGGGCAGAAATCTGCTCCTGATCCCTGCAGGATTCTGGTCACGAGGTCAAGGAGGCCCTGCTGTACCTGCTCACCGCGAGGAGCCCGAGTCTGAGGACGGATGGCACGACATGGCGGATGAGGATGAAGAGCCTCATCAGTTCCCCTTCTGCCCCCAGAGGACCCCAGGAGTGCAGCTAGACCTTCAGCAGGCCTACAGTAGGGATGTTCCTAACGACTAATTTCCCTGACGTTGAAACGGAAGTTTAAATTTAGACTAGTCGACTAATCTAAAAGTAAGAAAACACTCAGAAAACAGTCAAAATTGAGCACAATTGAATCTATAAGGTTAAACATTGTCCGGAAAAATATTGCGTATATTATAAGAGCCATTTGAAACCGTTAATCACTTTCTGATCGACGTGACAGATTAGTTTTATTGGGCTATTCAACAACGCGGTAGGCCTACTTACTCTTTCCACCTCGCTGGTTTAACTTGCAGGGCAAACAGGCTAATCCGTTCAGTTTTTTTCCTTAGTTAAAAAAAATATATAATTTAATCCGGCGTTGTTAACATTAGTATCGGATGCTCGTTTTTTTATAAAGCAACATTTGACCAGGAAAACATGAAATTTCAGTGCAAATTTTGTCAATATGTAATTTAAATGTGTACATTAATAAAATAATAAGTTTAACCGACTAGTATTTCTGGTGCCGACTAGCGAGGGTAGCAACGTTTAATCGACTAGTCGACTAAACACGCAGATCCCTAGCCTACAGCCCCCTGGATCTCTTTCGGCTGTTCTTCAGCACACATGTCCTCAAGCTCCTCTGTGACAACACAAATGGCAACGCAGCCCGTAAACATGCTCAGGGACTGCATACACCATGGTCTGATGTGGATGCTGAGGACATGCAAAAATATCTGTCCATCGTCCTGTACCTGGGTCTTGTCAAGACATCTGCTGCCCGTGACCTATGGAGGAAGGACCGGCTTCACAAGCACCCCTTTCCCTGCAGTGTGATGCCGGGCTACAGGTATGAGGCCATTTGTGCATTCCTCCACATGAGCGACACAACAGCAGATGCCATCAATGACCAGCTGAAAGGCCAAGCAGGTTATTATGGCCTGTTTCGCCTGAAGCCTTTGCATGACCAGATCCTGATTGCATGCAGGGCTTACTACCACCCTCATCGGAACCTGGCCATTGATGAACGCATGGTAGCCTCAAAAGCTTGGCATGGGATGAAACAATACTTGAAGGACAAGCCAACAAAGTGGGGCTTCAAGTTATTTGTCCTGGCTGACAGCAAGACGGGCTACACATCAGTGACTTCAGTGTGTACCAGGGGAAAGAAATACATTTCTGGAACCATAAACTGAACTGGAGCTAATAAATGTATCACCCTCTGAATGTGAAGTGATTGTAATGATCCTACTACCTCAAAGAACATAATAAAATGCTTCATATGGACAAAAAAAGCATTGTATTCATTTTCGGAGAGGTTTTTGGACCCCTATATATCAAAACCCAAATTATTTGGAAAAAAATGAAAATTTCCTCATTTAGTTGATACAAACATGTGTTTTATGAGTCAGAATACTTTATCTGTTGAAAAAAGCTGATTATCTCTTGATTTACTGTGATGCACATTTTATCCATTTGGATAGATTTGGACACCCTAAGGGACACCAGGATACACTGTTTACAAATTAGCTTATGGAACCTGAGCAGATTGACATATCCCCCTAAAATTCTGTACACATGTTGACAAGTGGTGTGTGCATCAGGACAGTAAAATATGACCTGTTTTACATCTTTTCCTTTCAGAAGTGTACTGTAAACTAAGAATGACAACCTCGTTTTTGTTTTTTTTGCAAAGAGTTTGTGCATTTACAGCCCATAATCTATATGAAGATTATGAAATTTTATTATTTTAATCTAAGACACACAAAGGTACAGGGGTCTTCTCCAATTTAAGCCATTAAACAAGTGTGTGTGGTGAGCACAACTGTAGTTATAAAGGCTTAAACAGAACAGTGCAAAACAGGCGAAAATTGGCCCAAATTTGCTTCTGCACTAACCGGTTAAAGACGATATACAGATCGATATTACGATAGTAAAAATCAGTAAAGCAGAGGTTAAAGGGGTCATTAACCTGTTTGTGCATGCCCCCTAGTGGCAGAGACGCACGCGTCTTCTACTTTTATGACACGTCATAAATACGTTGCTCGTGATATTCAAGTTACGAAAATATGGATATTACCATATTTATCACCATAACCCGCATATGATCATAATCAGTACTTAATATCCTATCAGCGTGCGAAATATCACGTTTCTACCTGCCACCATTAGCTTGTAATTCATGAACGTAGCATGCTATGCTGCTACACTGTAGCTACTACTACATCTACAATGGACCCGACCACATGTAAGATAGCAGACATTTAAACACATTTGCAAGTTAATTAAAGTTTTTATTTCATCACCAAAAAATCGTTTACTATCACAGCAGCAAGAAACACCTTCCAAGATTCTGAATACATACAAGTAAAACTGTCAACATGCTTACTCACTCCACAGGAAAAAAAACGAGTGATGTTTGCTCGTCACCACATAACTTTCTTTTGCGATAAAAAGCTCCGGTAAAATATTAAATAAACTCGTAACCTTACCTCTGGTTATAAAGATTAAGATGTCCCATGCAAGAATCTGAGGTTATTTTTTGCCTTGGTTGGCCCGTTTTTAACATTTAAGCCTTTTCTCAACATGTGTCCATGCTCTAAAATGGGCGTGCGCAAATGATCGCATTTCAAAGAAGCACTGGTCAATCCTTCAAACAAACTTTATTTCGATTGACACTTATTTCGTCCAATAGAGTACATCCTAAGCTTTCTAAAACGGTATGGCATTCCCATACGTGAATTTAACTCGCCGATGGCTATCCACGCGTAACACAGCCCTTTGTTGAAAACACCCGGAAGCCATTTTAGATCACAATTCGTGTGTTACGCATGGATAGCGATCAGCTAGTTAAATCTACCTTTGGCAATTCCGTACCATTTCAGAAAGCTTAGGATGTATATATATATATATATATATGATGGCGAAAAAATATATGTCCCTGTCGGATGTAGTGGAGGAGATTTTTAGTTCGTTTTTTAGTTTTTAGTTCGTCGGAGGGATAGAGTGAAAGTGGATCTGAGGCTGAAAGCATAGACTGTTGTCGAAGATGTATGTGGCTGTTGACATGTAAGTATTAACTGTATTAACTTAAAAATAACTTTATTTGTGCATCGGTTGAATTTTAGTCACAGTAGTCATGTAAAACATAGCATTTATTATCAAATTTCTTGTGGCTAAATGGTAGCATAAGTCATATCATGTATTGTATAATAAGAATGCCTGTTGATACATAGCTTAGCCATGCATTGGCATGCATGAATTTTAGTCACCGTAGTCATGTAAAATAGAGCATTTATTATCTAATTTCTTGTGGCTAAATGGTAGCATAAGTCATATCATGTATTGTATAATAAGAATGCCTGTTGATACATAGCTTAGCCATGCATTGGCATGCATGAATTTTAGTCACCGTAGTCATGTAAAATAGAGCATTTATTATCTAATTTCTTGTGGCTAAATGGTAGCATAAGTCATATCATGTATTGTATAATAAGTAGGCCTGTTGATACATAGCTTAGCCATGCATTAGCATGCATGGGCCATAAACTAACTTATGACATTGTTGCTGGTTGTGAATGGCAATCCAGTGTCACTGGTTAGTATTGATTTTTGTGATATTTGTAAGACTAAAGTAACAACTTAATTTAGAAAAGAATTACAAAAAGTAATTATTTTTGTAATTCTAATACATTTTTGTAATTCTTAAAGGGTAAAATGTATATTGTAAGAAGGGTAGGTACACATTTTCAGTCAAATGACTTATTATTATTGAATTATATCTTTCTACACACCTCTTTGTAAAGAAAATGTTAATGACCGAAATAAAGTAAACTAACTTAATTTAGGGTAAATCTGAATCGCAGTCCATGTCAAATGTAGCATTTATTTTATTTTTTTGGAAAAGCCTAGCATTTTTATTTTTTATTTCACAACATAGTACACTATGTGGCTCTTATTGTGCACTTTTTTTATTTTGCTTTCTTTTCAATAATTCAGGGCAGAAATCTGCTCCTGATCCCTGCAGGATTCTGGTCACGAGGTCAAGGAGGCCCTGCTGTACCTGCTCACCGCGAGGAGCCCGAGTCTGAGGACGGATGGCACGACATGGCGGATGAGGATGAAGAGCCTCATCAGTTCCCCTTCTGCCCCCAGAGGACCCCAGGAGTGCAGCTAGACCTTCAGCAGGCCTACAGTAGGGATGTTCCTAACGACTAATTTCCCTGACGTTGAAACGGAAGTTTAAATTTAGACTAGTCGACTAATCTAAAAGTAAGAAAACACTCAGAAAACAGTCAAAATTGAGCACAATTGAATCTATAAGGTTAAACATTGTCCGGAAAAATATTGCGTATATTATAAGAGCCATTTGAAACCGTTAATCACTTTCTGATCGACGTGACAGATTAGTTTTATTGGGCTATTCAACAACGCGGTAGGCCTACTTACTCTTTCCACCTCGCTGGTTTAACTTGCAGGGCAAACAGGCTAATCCGTTCAGTTTTTTTCCTTAGTTAAAAAAAATATATAATTTAATCCGGCGTTGTTAACATTAGTATCGGATGCTCGTTTTTTTATAAAGCAACATTTGACCAGGAAAACATGAAATTTCAGTGCAAATTTTGTCAATATGTAATTTAAATGTGTACATTAATAAAATAATAAGTTTAACCGACTAGTATTTCTGGTGCCGACTAGCGAGGGTAGCAACGTTTAATCGACTAGTCGACTAAACACGCAGATCCCTAGCCTACAGCCCCCTGGATCTCTTTCGGCTGTTCTTCAGCACACATGTCCTCAAGCTCCTCTGTGACAACACAAATGGCAACGCAGCCCGTAAACATGCTCAGGGACTGCATACACCATGGTCTGATGTGGATGCTGAGGACATGCAAAAATATCTGTCCATCGTCCTGTACCTGGGTCTTGTCAAGACATCTGCTGCCCGTGACCTATGGAGGAAGGACCGGCTTCACAAGCACCCCTTTCCCTGCAGTGTGATGCCGGGCTACAGGTATGAGGCCATTTGTGCATTCCTCCACATGAGCGACACAACAGCAGATGCCATCAATGACCAGCTGAAAGGCCAAGCAGGTTATTATGGCCTGTTTCGCCTGAAGCCTTTGCATGACCAGATCCTGATTGCATGCAGGGCTTACTACCACCCTCATCGGAACCTGGCCATTGATGAACGCATGGTAGCCTCAAAAGCTTGGCATGGGATGAAACAATACTTGAAGGACAAGCCAACAAAGTGGGGCTTCAAGTTATTTGTCCTGGCTGACAGCAAGACGGGCTACACATCAGTGACTTCAGTGTGTACCAGGGGAAAGAAATACATTTCTGGAACCATAAACTGAACTGGAGCTAATAAATGTATCACCCTCTGAATGTGAAGTGATTGTAATGATCCTACTACCTCAAAGAACATAATAAAATGCTTCATATGGACAAAAAAAGCATTGTATTCATTTTCGGAGAGGTTTTTGGACCCCTATATATCAAAACCCAAATTATTTGGAACAAAATGAAAATTTCCTCATTTAGTTGATACAAACATGTGTTTTATGAGTCAGAATACTTTATCTGTTGAAAAAAGCTGATTATCTCTTGATTTACTGTGATGCACATTTTATCCATTTGGATAGGTTTGGACACCCTAAGGGACACCAGGATACACTGTTTACAAATTAGCTTATGGAACCTGAGCAGATTGACATATCCCCCTAAAATTCTGTACACATGTTGACAAGTGGTGTGTGCACCAGGACAGTAAAATATGACCTGTTTTACATCTTTTCCTTTCAGAAGTGTACTGTAAACTAAGAATGACAACCTCGTTTTTGTTTTTTTTGCAAAGAGTTTGTGCATTTACAGCCCATAATCTATATGAAGATTATGAAATTTTATTATTTTAATCTAAGACACACAAAGGTACAGGGGTCTTCTCCAATTTAAGCCATTAAACAAGTGTGTGTGGTGAGCACAACTGTAGTTATAAAGGCTTAAACAGAACAGTGCAAAACAGGCGAAAATTGGCCCAATTTTGCTTCTGCACTAACAGGTTAAAAATTAAATTAAAAAGAGTTGTATGTATTACATTTCTGTTGGAGTATTTACATTCAACAGGCTTAATAAATTGAATTTGAGTTTTATTATTAGAATTAGAATTTTTTATTTTATTATTAAGCAGTCCACACTCCAGTGGGTGGCGGTAAATGCACCACTAAAGTTGTTTGCCAACCACCATAAAATTAAAGAAGAAAAATGCCTAGTTGTAGAATTTCTACACTCTCAAATTCAGTGGCGGTAGGTTCGTACATAATTCCACGGAAATCCTTGATTAGATCGGGATCCAAAATATTTCTGGCAGGAATCCAACACCGTTCCTCTGGACCATAACTCTCCCAGTCCACTAAATACTGCCACTCCCTACTTACCCGTCTCTCCGCTAAAATGCGGCGGACAGTGTACACTGGACCTCCATCCACGATCCGAGGAGTAGGGGGTCTCTCAGCAGGAGACAAAGGACTGATCAGCAGCGGCTTCAATCGTGACAAGTGAAACGTAGGATGAATCCGCATGGAGCGTGGCAATTGAAGATGTACCGTCACCGGGTTTATCCTACGGATGATCTTGAACGGTCCTATATAACGCGGAGCAAGTTTACGCGATTCAACCCTCAAAGGCAGATCTCGCGACGAGAGCCAGGCTCGCTGACCTACTCGATGAGAGGGGGCTGTCCGGCGATGTCTGTCGGCACACCGACGCTCGCAAAAGTGATGCGCGAACCCGTTTCCACACCGAACAAAAGAGCCAGCAGAGGAAACCTCCACAAGCTTCTCAAGTTCAGGAAAGAGCGGGGGCAGATAACCTACTTGGGCCTCGAAGGGAGAAAGCTCAGTGGAGGCATTGCGAAGCGTATTATGGCATACTCAGCCCAGGGAATATAAAGACTCCACGATGTAGGATTAGTAGCCGCCAAGCAGCGAAGGGTGTTTTCCATAATCTGGTTAGTACACTCCATCTGCCCGTTAGTCTGAGGATGAAACCCGGACGACAGACTAACTGACGCGCCCAACTGTGCGCAAAAAGAGCGCCAGAACCTGGTAATGAATTGGGGACCACGGTCCGATACTACATCCTGCGGTAATCCGTGTATGCGGAACACGTGACTGATCACCAACTGAGCCGTCTTCGGCGCCGACGGTAATTTGGCGAGAAAATGAGCCGCCTTAGAAAACCTATCCACAATGACTAAAATAACCGTATTACCTTGCGAATCGGGCAATTGGGTTACGAAATCTAAGGCGATATGGCTCCAAGGTTAACTGGGCACGGGAAAATGGCGTAACAACCCAGAGGGTGGGAGTCGACAACCCTTGCTCCAAGCGCAAAGAGAACAAGCAGCAACAAACTCGCGCACGTCCTTCTCCATACCAGGCCAAATTTATCAGCGGGAGCGGATACCGGTTCTTAATAGTAATGGCGTTCAGAGAGCGATAATCAATATGGTGTTAATCCTCCATCTTTCTTTTAAACAAAAAAAAAACCTGCACCAGCAGGCGAAGTAGATGGCCTTATAAACCCATTGGCTAATGCCTCCTCAATGTATTCCTTCATGGCCGCACTCTCCTGAGCCGCTAAGGAATATAGGCTCCCTCTAGTAGGGGTAGTACCCGGATAGAGTTCTATGGTGCAATGATAAGCACGGTGGGGAGGAAGCAGCAACTCGGGAGAAAGACATAGCTTGCGCAGTGAGTTGGATAGAACAAGCTGCAATTTTTAATTAGGCTATCTTCGAAGCCCTAACTTCTGAAAAGGTAAAAGCTTTAACCCGATCCACGTTAGTGCCCAATACTATAGTGGTAGATGTATCGGTCCCAATTACAGTTTTCATGTTTGTCTTAAATTATAAACTAGGCTACAGCTTTAAGAAAAGGGTGCTATTAATCGTCCAATGCGCTTACGACCCTCGTCTTGCCACAGCCACAGACTATAAAATGCACTGTTCACAAGAAAATCATGTTCAGATATAGCAAGAAACAATAATATTTTTTTAAAACTTTGTACAAATAGGCCTAAGCATTCGGCATTTTCCATTGCTTAGCCTACTGGCTACCTGATGCACTTTTGGTTTAGATGACACCTAATGTCTTTTTTACAAAATCTCTCGTAGCTATAAATATGTTAATGAAACCAAATATGTAGGCTATATGCAGCTACCACTGTGTTATGATTAACCTTGAAGAGTTTATCTTGTTACGTTTCGCCAAAGTCCCGTAGTCGACATTTCCAGTGACCTATCGCATTTAGGGCTGAAATAAGAACAGTAACATAGACTATGTAAAACCATACACGGTGCTTTTGTTCTTTTTTTTTAAATTTTTTTTTTTACTTATAGCTACACTTATTTTTTACAAGGGCTTCCTGTTTTTGTCATCTGTTGCTTTTTATCATCAACACCATCATTTTCTGATAAGAAAATCCTACAGTCTACATGGTGGCAGTGGTGGGATTGGAAATTAATTTAAATTTAAATATACCACTCTCAAATTATGGAAATTCCTTTCTCTGTTGTTAAGATGAAAGTGTCCCAATAACCCTTTATATAGATATACTGTAGTTACGTTTAGCAGATGGTTTGTTGATATTTGTAACATGACAAAGTATTATGCGCATGTTGTTTTGATTAAAAGACCTAGGCAGGTTTTGAGCAAGGACCCAGTGGGTTATTGGGAGCTCATGTGTTTCGGCATTAAGCCCTATTGGCAGGCCAAGGCATAAGACCAGGACAGGAGTTTTGGCAGCATGTGGGTAAAATCAGGAGGCAGGCTATGAAGTGTTATGTCCTATTGGCGAGTGAATAGTATAACACGAAAAGGTCTAGTTCATAAATCTAATAGAAATAATAATATACAGATAAAGAGATCCATAGGAAAAATGAAGAGTTAACAATATTTATAGTTGAACCTAGAAGTCAATATGTTTAAACCTAAAGCTAAAAAAGAGAAACCTAACAAATGTACTCCGGGTGATTTTATAAGAGAAGTTGAAACTCAAGGGATAGAGTTGTTACCTAAAAATATTTGACAAGCAGCTCTAATGGCATGCTGTGATAAAATGGGTGCAATGATAAAGAAGCGTCTAGAGCAGGGGTGTCTCTTTTCCACCTTCTCTTCCCTGCTGATCCCTCCACCACCCCTCTCACCCTCTTCCCTCTCTGCAGATGACTTCCTGATCCACTTTGAGGATAAGGTAGCCAAGATCAGAAACTCTTTCACACATCCGGTAACGCCCCAAATTCCCTTAAATGAACCCACTGCTACATTTCTGTCCTTTAAGACTCTGGAGGACACAGATGTACTCGAACTTATATCACACCAGCGTGCAACCACCTGCCCACTGGACCCCATCCCTTCAGCAGTCCTCCAATCTATATCCGGTGAGGTCCTTCCATATCTGTCCTCCATTATTAACACCTCCTTAACCTCTGGCTATGTTCCTGCTGTTTTCAAAACTGCCCGTGTTACCCCTCTCCTTAAGAAGCCTAACTTGGACCCCTCTGATGTCAGAAATTATCGTCCTGTGTCTCTCCTGCCCTTTTTGTCAAAAGCTGTTGAACGCGCTGCCCTTAACCAACTGTCTGTTTTTCTCCACCAGAACAACCTGCTCGACCCTCATCAGTCCGGCTTCAGAACCGGCCACTCAACTGAAACCGCACTCCTGGCTGTGACCGAGGCACTCGCCACTGCTAGAGCCTCCTCCCTCTCCTCTGTCCTGATTCTCCTTGACCTGTCTGCAGCATTTGATACGGTCAACCACAAACTCCTGATCTCCACACTGGCTGAGATGGGCATCTCTGGAACTGCTCTCTCTTGGTTTACTTCTTATCTCACAGATAGATCCTACCAAGTCTCCTGGAAGGGCTCTATCTCTGCACCCCATCCTCTTTCTACAGGAGTCCCGCAGGGATCTGTACTGGGTCCTCTGCTGTTCTCCATTTACACTAAGTCTCTTGGTCTGGTCATTAATTCACATGGCTTCTCCTACCATTGTTATGCTGATGACACTCAACTCTACCTCTCTTTCCCTCCCTCTACCCCACAGATTAAAGAGAGGATATCTGCTTGCCTGGCTGACATCTCTGAGTGGATGTCTAGCCATCACCTGAAGCTCAACCTGGACAAGACTGAGCTGCTCTTCATGCCACACAAGACATCCCCGCTTTTAGACCTGTCCATCACCGTCGACGGAACTATGGTGACCGCCTCCCGCTCTGCAAGAAACCTGGGGGTGGTCCTGGACGACCAGCTGGACTTCAGAGAGCACATCAGGGCAACAACACGGTCCTGCAGGTTCCTCCTGTACAACATTAGGAGGATTCGGCCGTACCTGACCACCTACTCTGCCCAGCTCCTTGTCCAGACCATGGTCACCTCACGCCTGGACTACTGCAACTCCCTTTTCGCAAGCCTGCCAGCCTGCGCCATTCGGCCCCTTCAACTGGTCCAGAACGCAGCCGCTCGGCTTGTGTTCAACCTCCCGAAGTTCACACACGTCACCCCCCTGCTGAGGTCACTCCACTGGCTTCCAGTAATGGCCAGGATCAGGTTCAAAGTTCTGACCCTGGCCTACAATGCAGCCAAAAGGTCAGGCCCCTCCTACCTACAGGACTTGATCCAGCACTACACTCCTGCTCGACCACTTCGCTCTGCTGGTGCAGGGCGACTTGCACTTCCCTCCCTCCGTGTCAACGGCACTCGCTCGTCCCGACTGCGGAGCTTCTCCACTCTAGCTCCCCAGTGGTGGAATGAACTCCCCACTCCGTTGCGCTCTGCTGAAACGCTGTCTGTTTTCCGTCGTGGTCTGAAAACACACTTTTTCAGACTCCACCTTGATTAGCCAAATATATATAGTATGTTCTTGCTTTTTATTTTCTATTTGGTTTTGCTATTTCATAGCTTAGAATGTATAGCCGACTGTATTCTGTATTCTGTTGACTACTAGCGATAGCTCCTATGTTGTGAGAAAGTTGTGCTTCGTTGGATTTGCTTTGTAGATTGTGTCTAAGACCTTCAATATGCACTAATTGTACGTCGCTTTGGATAAAAGCGTCTGCCAAATAAATGTAATGTAATGTGTCAAACTCCGGTCCTGGAGGGCCGCAGTGTCTGCTGGTTTTTGGTGAGTTTCAGCACAAGTGATTAATTTAAGTCACTGATTGGCTAAGAAGCCCACACACCTTGTTCTCAATCCTTTAACTGGGTGCTGATTGAAAGGAAATCACAAATACCCGTAGAGACTCGGCCCTCCAGGACTGGAGTTTGACACCCCTGGTCTAGAGCATGGATATTCAAATCTGGACCTCAAATCCAAGTCTGGCCCTCGTTTTCTTTCTCCCAGGTAATTAACTGAGCAATTAGTGCTAGTGATTGGCTAGACTGTCTTCACACCTGTCTCCCAGGTAAAGGGAGGATGGAAAACCAGCAGGTGTCGGACCTCGAGGACCGTGATTTGAATACCAGGGGTCTAGAGCCTCATGCTCCGATAGCAAAGCAAGTTAATTAGTTTGAGGAAGTCAAAGTGAAAGAAAAGGCTAAAAATGATATGGTTGTTGGTTTTGAACTATGAAAGAGTATTAAAACAAAATTCCAGCATGCGCAATCACTGTAGAAGTAAAGCTGAAAATCTCTCACTGAAGAAACAGCTTGAGACTGCATGCAGAAAAAAGGAGGGGATCATCGTTACGGCCACTCCATGAATGACTGCAACATAAAAAGGCACAGAGACGTAGAGTTGCAAATAAACAATATAAATTTATTAGACAAAGGGAAAAGGGATAGAGAGGGTGCAGATGCGTGAATACAGGTAGGTATGTGCATCTGCTTGTAGAAAAAGAAAAATGTCAGCGGGTGAGAAAAAAATATGGAAAAGACCACGGTCCAGCAAACACTCTGGGTTGTAGGCCGTGAGAGAGAGAAAACCGTCCAACTCGGAAGCACAGGAACAAAAGAAAAACCGCAACTCCTGATTACTGGGCAAACCAGTCTTTTAAAAGCATGGGTCCAGATGACTCTAATCAATCAATCAGCATTCAATCAATCAATTACCTCTGATTGATTGGTGACACAAGCGAGTTTTCCCTCTGCGCTCCGGAGCAACGAGCAAACAACCCAACTCCCCAACTTTCTTCCCAATTGTGTAGGGGCTGCTACAGCAGGCCTGTGAAGCAGAACCAGGAATGGGAAGGAACGCCAACACTGGGCCAAACAGATATTTCACACGGGAATCAAGGGGATTTTTAGGTTTGTCAAAAAGAGAGAACTCTTCACTTCACTCTACAAACAGTTGTTCTCATGGTAGCACAATGCAAGACTTAAAATCACTCACATCGAGCGATGAGGTGGTTTTCAAATCGGATCTGCACAAAAAGGTTTTCCTTCAATCAACAATATCCTTGTTGTCCGATTCAAACTTTTCAGCCATCGTCTGAGTAACGGCACATGCAATGTTCAAATTGTCGTTGAATGCAAGGGAAATTGGGAAAATTGCCCCCCTTGTTAAGATATGCAATTATGTAAAACGAAACGCAGTCCAATCACTTATTTTCACACCTTGCATCATTTCCTCGTGCCCTTTCCCCTTTTAGGTCTTTAGGTCCACCCAGGCCCGGACTGGCCATCTGGCAGTTCTGGCAAATGGCTGGTCTGATTTTCTACTGTTGGGGTGTAGCGCCTACAATCTCAACGTCTAATTGTTCCCGGATACTTCAAGGTCCGTCACTCGAAAAAGGACAAATAATCAATCTGTAAATCCCGAGCAGCTAGACCAATGAGGGAATGGCTCGGAGCGAAGGTTTAAGCGTGATGTATTCCGATATTGCTGTGGGAAAAGTTAAAAGTTATTGTGAAATATCACTAATTTATTTACTCATTTATCTGAATCCAATTTAATTATTAATATTAATTTGTTATGTAAAATGTACACTTGATTCGCTAAAGTCTCTTGGAGTCTCGTTCTGCACTCACTTTCAACAGAGCCTGCACACTTGTTTTAGTATCTTCCGAATTTGACTCCTTATTAGTGTTATTAGTCTTTTTCTCACACACTTAGGGTACATTTTCACATACGGGGAAGCGTAGGATTTGTTTGTTTGTTTATTTTTTTGTTTTTTTGTTTCGGTTGTGCACCTAAGCTGACAAACCCTTAGGAGGGATCGCGTTACAGGGTTTACCTATGATTACTTTTAGACAAAATCAAACAATTACACAAAAAACAAAACCATACAATTTAGGACGTAAATAAAACTAGTTATCTATCTACACCAGAACAACAAAAACAAACATTGGGGAAGGTGGCCTTGCCCTCCCCTTCACCCAGCTTAAACATTAAAGTTTCATCACTTAGCTAAAATACTGTTTCAATACTGCCCTCTTGATCAATTGTTTTCGCTTGTTCAATTATAGCACAGCCTACTATGATTATGATCCACTGCTGTATATACCTTCAAATATCTATATTTTGCCTAAACCATCCATATCGAATTTTAACCTTGAAGGTAAACTCAGTTACTTAGTAATAATAGATTTAGCTAGAATCTAACAGCTTGACACAAATGCAGGCGCGGATGTTTGAACATTTTAGCATGCTTTTTAAATTTCAGTCATGTATTTCACACCATGTATACTTTGCCTTATGAGGGATTTGCCCTATCTGGTATACCTAGCAAGTGATGACCCTTAAGGCCATCCCTCTGCCAGACATTCACTAAAAAACTATAAAACTAAATATGTTACACATTTCACTGCATGACTTCATACTTCAGATCAAAATGTCATATCCCATTCCCTTTACAAGCCTGCTTTTCAACCTTGGCATTTTGCCCACACGATGGCGAAACAGACACGACCGCGCATGCCCACTACACTGGTCAAAGAATGAGTTCCTGGTAATTCCTGACAATGTTGTTATTTTACAATATATACATATATTCGGTTAAATCCCACTAAAAACACCTGCAACAGCTGAAAATAAGCTACCAATGGCTTCCGTTTCACTTTTAAAAAAAATACAATAAAGCTGTCAGAGTGGAAACCCTCAGGTCCACATATATTTCCTCTTGTTTTATACGGTTCTGCTTCTGGAAATGAGACCAACGTGTTTTACTAGCATCTTATTCATACATACCTTCACTGTATATGTGAAACATCTGATTCAATTGAATATCTTTATTACACTTTGATTGTGTTTGTGGGTCTGTCCCACTTTCTGTCTTTTTACTGCTGGAAACCAACTGAAGTTCCCTCATGGGAAATTAAGTTATTCTATTCTATTCCATTCTCTTCTATGCTATGCTTTAAAAACAAGTCCACTTTCCTGGGAAAACTGTGAAAAGTTCAATTCAAAGCAGGTAAAACAGACCCTCTCCTGCATGACATCAAACCGCACATGCAGAAAATTACACTCAAAATGAATTGTAACTCAATTGTTCTCTTTTAAAATCATTCACTTCAGTTATGGTATAACAGGTACTGGTGTAAAAGGTACCGTTCTCTGGACAGTGCAGCGGTTCCTTTTCAGACCCTCTCTCTGAGGTGGTATCCGAATCGCTGCACTTTCTGGTCCAGCACAGTAAAAGGTACTGTTCGCTGGACTGTGCAGCTGTTCCTATGCAGACCCTTTCTATGAGGCGGTATCCGAACCATTGCGATACAGTAGCTAACCTTGCATTTGTTAATGGAAGGTCGTCGGATATTGGGGTGATAAATGTGTCATTTCCATGTTTTTACCGACATCAGTGCGTTCGAGTTGCACTGGGAAGGTTTTGGTTTTGCTAGCAAACATAGCTAAAACGGCTAACAAGTAGCCTACAACAATAACGTTTTAACTTTTAATTGTATATGTTTAATATTTTGTATCGGCACGTTGGTCGATACGAAAGCATTCCATACTGAAAATCGGGAATTGGGGGGTGGGACTAGATTAAGCTGTAAACAGAGTCCTACAGTTTGTTGTCCTAAAACCCAGAAGTGAGTTAGCATTTTTGAGCGATGCGTTTCCTCGCCAGATTTCCAATGGGGTCTTATCATGGGGTTTTCGGATAGAAGGTCTGTGGTTAATATGAGCCTAAGAGAGTTTTCACGTTTTGTTCTACGACATGTTAATACATTGTGATGAGTTCCGCCTGTATTCTGATTGGGTTAGAATATCAACAGGAAGTGAGGAGTTATCAGTTCAGTTGAAGAGAGCCACTCGCGGTATATGTGCGTGTTCCTGCTTTTCCTACATAAAAGAGTTAAACTAAACACCTGCTTGACTTTATTTCATGACATGGTGTCAGAAGTTTTGGCCTCACGTCCCGTTTGAGAGAAACGACAGATAGGCTACAGTACAACGCGAGAGGAAATTCCACGCACCCGAAGCTTTCGATTTCGCTCAACCATCAGCATGGCCGACGTGGAGGCAGCGATTCTCCCGGTTCCGAATAGCCACAAAGTTGGACAGAGGACAATGACGTGCAAGTAAATTCTTTACTCTATGCCATGGGCAGAGATGCCGAGCCAATATTCAGCACATTCACGTTCACAGCCGAAGAACAAAATTAATATTTTGAATCTGTGATCGCCAAATTCAATGAGCATTTTGTGCCAAAACGTAACGTGATCCATGAACGAGCATGTTTTCACAAACGCATACAACAAAATGGACAAAGTGTCGAGGCTTTTGTTCGAAACCTGTATGAGTTGGCTGAGTATTGTGAATTCGGGCTGGCAAAGGATGAACAGATACGCGACAGAATCGTCATTGGCATTGCAGACGGGGAAGTTTCACAGAAGCTACAGCTAGAGCCTGATCTTACTCTGGAAAAGGCAATCCAGATCGCTCGTCAATCCGAGCAAGTCAAAAAGCAGACGCTCGAAATGAGAGCAGAGAGTGAAATAAACGAAGTGAAAAGGAAGTATAGCCAATTTAGAAAAGGCACAACAGGGACATGGAAAAATGAAAGAACAAAAGTGGATGAGCCAAATCAAGGGAAGTGCACAAGATGCAATCGAGAACATGGCGCTGGAGTTTGCCCTGCATTTGGGAAAAGATGCAGGAGATGCAATAAAGTAGGTCACTTTGAAGTTGCATGCAAAACCAAAGACATAAAGGAAATTACCACTCAGAACACTGATGATGAGTCTATAGGTGCATTCTTCTTAGGAGCAGTTAGTAATGGAGCTGATTCAGAGGAAAGATGGTACGTGGTGCTCCCGATTAGTGGCAGAATGCTACGTTTTAAGATCGACACAGGTGCTGACATTACTGTCATATCACAACACACATACCTCAGCTTACCCCAGCGACCTGTCCTACAACAAACTGCAGCAGACGTGCGCAGCCCAGGCGGCAAACTCCAATGCATGGGGAAGTTTTTGGCTGCCACTGAGCGTAAGGGACAGAAATACAGATTTTGGATTTTCGTTGTGAATGGCACTTACCCCAATAACCTGCTCAGTCGTACGGTGGCATGTGAAATGGGACTGGTACTGAGAGTGGATGAGGTGGACTGTGAGAGTCTGTTTGGCGACATTGGGCTTTTAAACTGCAGACCAGTGAAAATAGAGCTCAGAGAAGATGCAAAGCCTTACAGCATCACCACCCCGCGCCGTGTTCCTTTTCCACTGCTGGCAAAAGTAGAGGGGGAGTTAGCACGCATGCAGTCTTTAGGAATCATCGAGGAAGTAACAGAGGCCACCGACTGGTGTGCGCCTATGGTTCCGGTAGCTAAGAAAAATGGCAAAGTCAGGATCTGTGTTGACCTAAAGAGGTTGAATGAGGCAGTGAGAAGAGAAAGATTTATCTTGCCTACGCTGGAGGATGTAGCGCCAAAGTTGTCGGGGGCCACTGTCTTCTCGACTCTTGACGCCTCCAGTGGCTTTTGGCAGATCCCGCTCGACCCCTGCTGTCAAAAGTTTACCACCTTTATAACGCCTGCGGGGCGGTTCTGTTTTAAAAGGCTCCCATTCAGAATAACTTCCGCCTCAGAAATTTTCCAGCGAGAAATGAGCACACTTCTGCGCGACCACACCGGCACATTCGCAGTAATGGATGACATCCTAGTCTATGGGAAAACGAAAGCCGAACACGATCACAATCTGGAGGAGGTGATGAAGACGATCAGAGCCTCAGGATTAAAGCTCAATAAAGACAAGTGTCACTTCGCACAGTCAGAGATCAAGTATTTCGGACACATCGTAGGGGCTGACGGAATAAAGCCAGACAGCAGTAAAGTCAAGGTGATATCTGAAATGCCAAGTCCCCAGAACATCACACAATTGCGGCAAATGCTGGGAATGGTGAACTATTTGGCTAAGTTCCTGCCTCATCTCGCCACAGTCATGCACCCAATCTCTGCACTGCTAAGGAATGATGTCCAGTGGGTGTGGGGTGAGGCCCAAAAGCAAACTTTCCAAGAAGTGAAGCAGATGTTGATCAAAGCGCCAGTGTTAGCCTACTACGATGCCAGAAAGAGGACTGTGGTGAGTGCAGGCGCAAGTAGTTACGGCCTGGGAGCCACCCTCCTGCAAGAACAGGGCGATGTGATGCGTCCAATTGCCTTCTGCTCACGAACGCTTACAGACACAGAGCGCAGATACTCTCAAATTGAGAAAGAGTGTCTGGCAGGCGTCTGGGCATGTGAGCGATTCTCACACTACCTACATGGGATGGAAAGTTTTTGCCTTGAAACAGACCATAAACCATTAGTGCCGTTAATCAACAGTTATGACTTAGACAAAGTGCCACTGAGATGCCAGCGTTTGTTAATGCGCCTCATGAGATTCAATGTCAAGGCAATACACGTACCGGGCAAGCAGCTCATAATTGCCGACACACTATCAAGAAATCCTCTCATGGACAGTGACTCCTCAGAGACCGATGGCGATGTCAAAGCTTACGTTCACGCCGTGATGGCCACAGACTGGAAAAGATCAGGGACGCCACCCTCAATGATGGAGATCTCCAAAAAGTCATCAGCTACGTTCGTCACGGCTGGCCCACAGCTATGTCAAAGACGCCACACTTGCTACATGGCTACCATGCTGCCAGAGCTCATCTCTCAGAAGCAGAAGGCTTAATGCTGTATGATGACAGAATTGTCATACCTGTCTCACAGCAAAAGGATGTGCTGCAGAAACTCCACGAGGGTAATTTCGGCCTGACCAAGACTCGAGAGAGAGCCAACATGTCAGTGTGGTGGCCGGGAATTGGAGCGGACATCACCAGGTGCGTGGCAACATGTGAATTTTGCATGATCAACAAGCCAACTCAAAGGAGAGAGCCGTTAAAAACAACCGCATTACCTGATGGCCCATGGCAGAAGATAGCTGCTGATCTGTTTGAGCAGGATGGCAAGCAGTATTTAGTAGTAGTAGACTATTACTCCTGGGACATAGAGATAGCCCATTTGCCCACCACAACTAGCAAGCAAGTGATAAATTGCCTTAAAAGCATCTTTGTGCGGTGGGGCATCCCATGTGAAATATTCACTGACAATGCAACACAGTTTGTCTCAGCAGACTTTAATAAATTCAAGACAGCCTATAACTTTAAGCACACTACGTCAAGCCCACACTACCCACAGGCAAACGGCGCTGCTGAAAGAGCAGTGCAGACTGCAAAACGCATTCTGAGACAACCAGAACCACACCTGGCCTGGATGAATTACCGAGCCACTCCAATACAGGCCACCGGACAGAGCCCTGCCCAGCTGGCAGTGGGTCGTCAGATCAGAACGAGAGTCCCAGCTCTGGGGAGACACCTGCAGCCCCGCCACGTCAGTCCTGATCAGGTGAAGGAGAAAGATAGGCGAGCAAAGCAGAACTACAGGTTCTTCTACAACAGAAGGCATTCAGCACATGACTTACCAGCTCTACAGCCTGGACAACAGGTAAAGGTCAAGCTGGACGGGGAAAAGAGATGGGGGACACCTGCAAGGATTGTCTCCAAAGCACCAGAACCAAGGTCATACGTGGTGAAGACTGAACAAGGCACAGTCACTCGTCGCAACCGGCGGCATCTGCAACTCATCCCCGAGCTACCCAGCATGGAAGGGCAATTGCCACCCGAAAGCGACACCCAACCACCTGGTGTCGCCACCAATCAACCCGGCTCAACGACATCTGCAAACGCCCAGACTACTCTTCTACACAAGAAACGGCTGTACAGCTGCCGTCCACACCAGGGCCTACCGAGAGGTCCTCAGGAAGAGCCACCAAGACACCTGAGAAGTTCAAGGACTATATTAGATAAATTCAGATAAATCAGATAGTAATCACAGTTTAATCAGTTTTAAACATGGTTCTTGTAAGGGAAATTACAATGTGTTGTGCTGTTATGCTTGTGTTAACTGAATACTAACGAGTCAGGCAAAACTATTGAGTGACCGCAAATGTTTATTTACAAGGAATATTTGGGTTATTATTATGATTATCATTTGGGGGGGTTTGTATAAGGAACTAACTAAAAGAGGGAGATGTGATGAGTTCCGCCTGTATTCTGATTGGGTTAGAATATCAACAGGAAGTGAGGAGTTATCAGTTCAGTTGAAGAGAGCCACTCGCGGTATATGTGCGTGTTCCTGCTTTTCCTACATAAAAGAGTTAAACTAAACACCTGCTTGACTTTATTTCATGACATACATATACACATATTAATATCTTAACCATGAATTCTTAGGTTTTTATATGGTTTTAAAATGTTTCCATATTCAAACCACAACTTGTCGGAATAAATATACGTCATGAGCAGATCCTTAGCTGCTCTCAAGTGTATCTAGCATGCTAGTCGTGTCAGTGCTCCTTTCAAACTTTTCTACATCAACTTGTTTTATATGAAATTCAAGAATATGAATGAATACTGTTTAAAACTAAGGTCTTCGTAGCTTGCTAGCCAGCAAGCTAGTATGGCAAGCCGTTTTAACAAGTATTCGACTTCCATAGCTAGCTACCTTATTAGTCCTAATTAGCTGTCTATTTTCCTAGCTAGCTGGCTATATATGACTTAGCTAGCTAGGCAATTGTGGTAGTTAGCTAGCTACCGTTTGAAGCTATGTTTCATTTTGTAAGCAAAATAAAATGCTCTAGTTAAACTAGCTGCACTTAGGATGCAGCTATTGGAGCAGGTGAGTAGTTAAGTTAGTTAGCTACCGCGATTGCCTAACTCATATGGCCAGCCAGCTCGGACATTGGGCAGCTAGTTCAGACTAATTTAAGAACTTAAATTAAAACGGCTTGCCATAAGCTCTCATTAGCTTGCTAGCTAAATGTTAAAATGACTTGCCATGAGCTATCGTTAGCTTGCTAGCATTGCCAAACATGGCAGTGTTGCCAAATCAGACTCGGGAGACAAAGTTAATCAACCTCCACGCACAAACAAACAGGAGAGTAGGACGATTGTCTTAACTTTCAAATACACGTCAAGAAATAGTTATGTTTTTAATCGTAAGATGACAAGCGAGCACCAGAGTTTTTGCTACATACTGAGAACGAGCCCATGAACTGACGAACATCAACTGCTTGAGCTGGAAGATCAGCTAACCAGATTCATTGTTACCTGGTTATCCCCTCCCTGTTAACATATCAGCGTGAAAAGGACCAATTACGCTGGAACAGTATGGAACACATGGTTGGCTAGATAGCTACAAGTCATCAAGGGTCTGAGGTAGGGATGGAGCCGATCGATCGGCCCAGATCGGTATTGGACGATTTTCCTTCCATGTGACTCGATAGGCAGTCCCTGAAAGTCACCAATACTCTTAACCAATCTTTAACATGCCATTAAACAAAATCATTATTGTAGTAGGCTATGCTAATTTGCATCTATTTTTAAATTGAATACATAGACCGTCTCAACCGTCTTTATGTGGAACAATTTGGGGGGTGTAGCTAAACTTAGGCTACTTGGAAGGAGGATGATTAACATTAAGATTAACGTTATCATAACATGAAAGTTAATTCAATCGTCAGTTCACGATTTAACAGTTAAATGTTTAAGTTTAGGGTTTTGAATGGTGTTAATGAGCAGAAGGATAAGGAAATAGCGGTTCTAATGCAGTGGCGAGTTTGAGATCAGGTGGCGAGATTAGGCGCATGTCTTCACCCGTCTGGAAATATTTATGTTTTTGTTAATTTTCTTGTGTTAAAAGCTTTTAATGTTTTGTTAGAGCTTTGTTGTTACTACACCGCACAAAGAAATTAAGGAAACACTTAATCAACACAGTATAACACCAAGTCAATTAAACTTCTGGGATATCGATCTGTCCAGTTACGAAGCCAGTTTCACCTGCTTTGGTGCAAATGAAAGTGACAACAGATGGACAGGAGAGGCAACAGCAAAGACAACCACCAAAAAGTAAATGGTTTTGCAGGTGGCCACAGACCATTTCTTTCTCCTTTTCCTTCCTGACTGATTTTTCTCTAGTTTTGCATTTTGCTAGTGCCCTTGTCACTACTGGTAGCATGAGGCGGTACCTGCAGCCCATCAGGTTGCACAGGTAGTCCAGCTCCTCCAGGATGGCACATTCATACGTGCCGCCGCAAGAAGGTTTGCTGTGCCTCCCAGCACAGTCTCAAGAGCGTGGAGGAGATACCGGGAGACGGGCCATTACACGAGGAAAGCTAGACAGGGCTGTAGAAGGGCAACAACCTAGCGGCAGGACCAGTAACTGCTTCTTTGTGCGAGGAGGAACAGGAGGAGCACTGCCAGAGCCCTACAAAATGACCTCCAGCGGGCTACTCGTGTGCATGTTTCTGACCAAACTGTCAGAAACAGACTCCATGAGGGCGGCATGAGGGCCAGACGTCCTGTAGAGGGACCTGTGCTCACAGTCTAGCACCGTGCAGCTCGATTGGCATTTGCCAGAGAACACCAGAATTGGCAGGTTCGCCATTGGCACCCCGTTCTCTTCACAGATGAGAGCAGGTTCACACTGAGCCCATGTAACAGACGTGAAAGAGTCTGGAGACGCCGTGGCGAATGTTATGCTGCCTGCAACATCATCCAGCATGACCGGTTTGGTTTAATTGACTTGGTGTTATACTGTGATGATTAAGTGTTACCTTAATTTTTTTGAGCAGTGTATTTTTTTATTTTTTTATTTTTTTATTTGACAGGGACAATGCAGACAAACATAGTTACAAGCTTGTAGCTGATGTGATGCATGTAGAGTTTATAGCTAAGTGCTAGTTCTCAACTCCAGTCCCCGGTTGGGCTCTTCCACAACATTGCAGTACAATACAAAATATACATCAATTAAAAAGACCATGTAATACAATTCAGTAATTCAATAATCCAATATTGCATTTATATGATATAGAACCTTCACTCGCTCACTCTCACACATAATATACACACTGGCATGACACGAAAATAGAAATTTCATTCATTCATTCATTCATTCATTCATTCATTCATTTACAGATGAGTACAGATTTGTTTTTTCTTTAACCAGGTTTTAGTTATGGTGGTGAACATCTTAATCTCTGAGATGGATTTTATTTCTGATGGCAGTGAGTTCCAGAGTTTACACCTCTTACAGGAGAAGGTTGACTGTCCGAAAGTTGTCCTGCAGAATGTGATTTTGCAATTTTGATTTGAGGAGCTTCTGGTGACTCTGTTGCTGTTTTGTCTCTCAACAAATCGACTGAGTGGCTCAGGTGCTAGGTTGTTTATACACTTAAAAATTAATTTGAGAAAACATAAATCACTAAAGCTTTCAAAGCTTAGTGAGTTATATTTTTTGAGGATGTGGCAGTGGTGGTACCTGACTGTTTTTTTTATCCATTATTTTTAAAGTTTGATTATACAGGGAACAAATGTGTTTGGTGGCAGTGGGAGCCGCTTGAGCCCAAACTGTCATGCAGTATGAGATGTGTGAAAAAATCATAGCATGCATGTACAGAAGGGCGGCCTGGTTAGGTATGTAATGTCTGATTAATTTAAAGCAGTTTAAATTACTTTGTATTGTTTTTGAGATTTTCTTTATATGTTTATCGAATTTAAGTTGGAGGTTGAGTACCAATCCAAGGTATTTAAATTCTGTTACAGTTTGTATTTTTTCATTTTGTAAATTTATATGAAAACTTTGTTCTAGATTTATTTTTTTAATAGAGAAACACATTGACACCGTTTTTGAATGATTAAGCACCATCTGATTTTTATTGAGCCACTGCCTGACCTCGACCAAACATGTAGACAGAGCATCAGCAGCCTGCTCTGGTGTCTTGGCGGGTGCATAAAGAACTGCATCGTCCGCGTACAGCTGGCAACTGACACCAGCACAGATTGAGGGCAAGTCATTTATAAAGAGACTAAACAGCAAAGGTCCGAGTATTGAGCCCTGTGGGATGCCCATTTGTATGTTTAGAAGTGGAGATTTATCTTGAGCAACTTTAACACACTGAACCCGGGCCTGAAGAAATGATGCAAACCAACACATTGTCTCATTAGAGATATTAGAATTTTGAAATTTGGACAAAAGTAGGATATGGTTGACTAGCTCAAACGCTTTCTTTAAGTCCAGGAATATAGCCCCTACCACATTGCCCCCATCCAGTGATCTTTTGGCGTTTTCCACAAAACAGCAATTTGCGATTTCAGTGGAATAGCTTGATCTAAATCCAAACTGCTGAGGGTGGAGGAGCTCCTGGGCTTCTAGGTGTTCCATCAATTGTGATGCGACCACTTTCTCGATAACTTTAGACAATATGGGTAAAATGGATATTGGCCGATAATTGCACATAGAATCCTGACTTCCTGCTTTAAATACTGGTACAATAACTGCCTTTTTCCAGCCTGAGGGAAAAGTACAGGTTCTTATTGAGAGGTTAACTAAATGTGTCAGTGGTTTAGCCAGTACTGTACAGTGGCGTTTGAGAAAGGAACTGCTCATATTATATATGTCATTAGTTTTGGAATTGGACAATTTAGCAATTATTTCCATAGTTTTTGTTTCCTGGATCTCCTTAATATGAAAAGAATTAATAGATTCATTTTGAGTTATATAATTTGGGTATTCTATTTGTTCAAAATCTTTAGTTAATTCCATTACTGACTGCAGAAAATAGGAGTTAAATTCATTAGCCATAATGGCAGAGTTATTTATACTTTTCCCCTGCACAAGGAGTTATTTTATTCTTTTGTGTTTATTTGTTTTATTAGTCAGGTTATTCAAATGTTTCCATAGGGAATTATTGTTGCCCCTTGCATTGCCTATAAGTTGACTGTAATATGAGGCTTTTGCTTTTCGGAGTTCTTGTACCACTTTATTTCTTAAACTTTTATATGTTAAAAGATCTGTTGTAAGTTTCGATGATAGGGATTTTTTTAATGCTAAATCACGCAGCTTCATCATTTTTCTAATTTCATTATTTAACCATGGTAAAGTGTTATCTTTTTGCCTGCACTTTTGTTGCTTTGTAAATTTTTCTATCAGCCCTGTTATGGCTGCAGTCATAGAATCACAGCAGTCCTCTACTTCACCCAGGTTTGTTATATCTTCCCAATTTAAGTTATTTAGTTCTCTTTCAAACTGTAGAGTTTTTGATTTAGGAATAGCCATTTTGATTGGATTGCTATTGTCATTGGGTGTACCAAAATACTGTAGTCGTTTTCTAGTCAGTTTTCTAGCTGTCAAAGTCAAGTTGTGGTCTGAAAGTCCTGTTATTAGATTGTAAGTCCTTGTGATACGTTCTGGTTTATTTGAGAATGCCATGTCAATGAGGGTCTTGGTCTGTCTTGTTATCCTGGTGGGCCCTTTAATCATTTGCAGATAGTTAAATTTAGTCATTATTGTTTTTAATTTTTGTTTACCACTCTTATCAGATCAATTTATGTTAAAGTCGCCATACCATATAGTTTCTCTAGACATCGCAAGTTGTTTAGCCACATCAGTTAGTTCATCATAAAAGGAAATATTATGAGATGGTGGATTATAGAGAACCACAATATTGAAATTCATCGAGGGTGACAAAATTATATTCTATTAGCTGAGTTAAGATACAAAAATTTTGTTGGATTGTTCATTTAACTTTTTTCTTTTAGAGTGAATTTCTCAATAAAATCATTATAATTCATAAATCTTATCCTTGCATTGTATAATAATCATAAAAATAATAATTTAAAAAAAGGAAATTGGGATCGTTATCGGCCGATCTTTTAAAAAAAGATTGGGGATCGGTATCGGCCCCCAAAAACCCTGAATGGAGCATTCCTAGTCTGAGGTATCAAACTAGCCTCAAACCATCACTCTGCTGCCAGATATGCAGTAGATATGGATGGATCACTTTAAGGGTTGTTTCTCCTGACTAATTTTACTATTGAACTGAAAAAAAGTTGGGAGAAGAAACCCTTAAAGTGATCCATCCGTACTACTTTGTTACGTGCTAGCACTAAACTTGCCTATTTAAACTTGCATTTATTTTTGTACTCTGGGAACTAGGGTTTACCCCAGCGCTGATTATATCTATCCTGGTGTGTTCGCACCCCAGTGAGATTTTCTTCATTTTTGTAATTTGTGAGCATGTGCGCTTCATTGATTGATTCTAGATACCGGTATCGTTCTTTTGTTATTTGCTAGTGTTAAACTTGGCTATTGTTTACGTTTAGCATATAGTGCGGTTAAGCACACAGTGCTGCCATGTTTATTTTGTACTCAGGGAACCAGGGTTACCCCAATACTGATTATAGTCTAACCTGGTGTGGTCGCGCCCCAGTAAGACATTCTACTCTGTGAACAGGTTTGTATACAGCAAGTACATGTTTGTATCCTTCTGTATTTCACTGATTCCAGATCTATCCTGGGTGTGGTCCCACCCCAGTGTGATTTGGTTTTCTTACAATCTGTGAGCTGCGGGCTCCGTTGATTGATTCTAAGTCTATCCTGGTGTGATTGCGCCCCAGTGAGACTTTCCCAATTGGTGAGCGTGGGCGCTAGATAGATTGATAGATAGAAACTTTATTTAGTGGCACAGTAAACGTGTGCTACGTTTCTGCTCCGGCTTCCCCTACTCAAGACCACAATTGCGTCCTCGGGTGTTCTTTATTTTACTGAAGGCATGATCGCCTTTTGCACGAAATGTGGGGGAACCATGGATATAGCTGGTGGGCACACCCGGTGCTGCCTGTGCCTCGGCCTAGGGCACCTGCAGGATGCGTTCTCAGACCCCTGCCCATGCTGCGTGGGTATGTCTTTGGAGACTAAGCAGGCCCTATTCGATGCCTTTATGGGCCACATGCTCCCGTTAAGCAGGACGTCATCCACGGTAGAGGTTGCCCCCAAATGCAAGGGTATTACTGCCATCGATGGCCCTTCACAAAGAAAGGGGCAAGGGTGGCAGGGGCAGCAACCTCTCAGCAGAAGTCACGCAGCTGCGCTCTGCAGTGCAGCAACTGCCTGAGATGCTGGAAAACCATACGAAGGTGGAAACGGCTCCCCAGCATGGTCCCCCAGCACGGTTTCCCTGAGGGGCCTACAGCAGAGGAGGATTTGTACAGCGATCCAAACTTTGAGGGGTTTGATGTGCTTTCCACAGTGGTGTCTAACACCCAGTTTTCTCAGAGTCAGTCTGGCACATTGCACCAATCTGACAAAGGGTTAGTGGAAGGTTCAGGGTCCACTGAGGGTTCAGTGGACTATTCGGCCTCTCTAGAGACGATTCTCTGTTCAGCCTTAGCGTGCATGAACTGCGATATGCCTCAGGCTAGTACAAAGGAGACGTCTAGATTTCACCGCCGTGCCCCCCAGGGGGTGCAGTTTGCCTTGCCAGCGACTAACAATTTTCTGGCGGAGCTACGTAAGTGTTGAATACGCCTTGGCTTACAGCAGGCACCCAAAAATTGTAGGACATTTGCGTCCGTGTCAGACACTGGGGTCCATGGGCTGGAGCGGCGCTGTTGGTATCCCGAGAGGAGGCGGTCTGGGCAGATGCCCGCTGCCCTAGGCCAGAATGCAGAGCAATGGATTATCTGTTCTGTAGGGCATATGATACGGCTGCCAAGATGGCACAGATTGGGAATTTGTTTACTTGGTTGATACTCGCACAGTCGCAAACACTGCTTGATGCGGGTGTCGACACTTCAATCAGTGACGTATCTCTTCAGGCATTTGCATTGAAGTTGGTCATGTGATGTCCCTGACGACACAAAGAGAAGCATCCGAGAGGAGGTAGCCAGACAGTCTGCCCGTGTACTGGCATCGGATTCACTACGCAACCCTATGGGTCCATCTGGCAGTCCAGCTAGGGGACAGCAGTCTAACTATCGCCCCCCCCCCCCCCAGACCCCCTAAACAGGGCCCAAAACAGGCTTAGGCCACGGGGCCGATGGTGGGGCAGTTTCGCCGAGACCAACTGGCGAATTGGGCGGCCCTCACGAAGACCAGTGGATCTTTTCCACGATTTCAAAGGGTTACCGCCTCCAGTTCAACCGGCAGCCCCCAATATTTTTCGGGGTCAGGTATATGCGTCTTGGACCCCACCCAGTCAGGGATGCTGAGTCAGAAAATGCGGGCCTCCTGGAGAAATGTGCCGCTTCAGTGGTGTCTCCCTCCGAACGGCTCAGTGGCTATTATTCAAGCAATTTCTTGTTACGGGAAACGGACGGTCTCCTCTGACCAAACCTGGACCTGAGGGGCCTGAATTCATATCGAGTTAATTCACGGGTGTGGACATGAAAGACTCATACTTCCACATTCCTATCAGAGTGGAGCATTATCATCTCCTGCACTTTGCGTTCCGAGATCGGGCATATCATTTCAATGTGCTCCCATTCTGACTTTCTCTGGCTCCCTGTGTATTCACCCGTGGTAGGAGCACTATTCTATCACAGCTCCAACTGACAGGGTTAAAAAAGCCTGCCGTACCTTATGTACCAAGTCGTGCAGTATGGCGCTCTCACACACTGCCCAGTCATGAGGACACATCTCCAGTCTGGGCAATGTAAATTATGGCAAGAGCCAGCTAGTGCCAAGCCAGTCCATCAATTATATAGGACTGCTGCTCGATTCAAGGAGCATGAGGGCATCTTTGATGCCCCACCTCATAGCCACGGTGCTCGATGTTGTGAAGTTCCAAGTGAATATGGTCCTCAAAATTAGGGCTTTTGACCTGATTGCGGCTGCCTCTGTCTCGGAAGAGCGGCTCTGCTTGTGGCTCTCAGTCAAGCAGGATGCAAGGTCCCTGGTGGCTCCCTCCTGGGATCTCGCCTTAGTTTGGCGAGTACTCACAGGTTAAAGACGGCATTCCTGCAAGCAATGGTGTCAGCTAAGCGTGTTGGTGAGCACTGCGCACACTTGGTATGTCCAGTGTGTGCGCTGCGATGCTACGTTGAAGCTACCGCTTCCATCAGACCTACAGGGTAACTCTTTGTTTGCTACAAAGTCCCACCCCCTAATTTCCATAGAGATTCATTCAAATGCAGAGAGGTTATAGTATCGCTTGTCGGAGTACCAGAAAATAAGATATCGAGAGTCTTTTGATATTGTTGGGTCACAGACATCAGGAAGTCATGGCATGCAAAGGATATGCGACCACATATTAAAAATGATTACTTTATTCTACATTATGTTCAACTTTTGATGCCCAAAAATGGGGGGGACTATGGACAAAAGGTTCTATAATTTCTGAACGGTTCATCTGATATGGATGAAAATACCCTCAGATTAAAGCTGACAGTCTGCACTTCAACCTCATTGTCATTGTATCCTTTCAAACTCAAAGTGCTAGAGTACAGAACCAAAATAACAACGAGATAATCAAAGTTATTCACTTCACCTGTCAGTGGTTTTATGTTGTGGCTGATCTGTATATACAGTGCCTTCCACAATTACTGGCACCCTTGGTAAAGATGAGTAAAAAGGGTTATAAAAAATTCACCATTTGGTGAAAAAATTAGAAAAATCCAACCTTTAATTGAAGTAAATTTATTCTGAAAAAAGAAAATCCCTCATCAAGAAATTATGGCACAAAACCACATGGTTTTTGACATTTTTCAAAATACAAATGGCTGATTTGTGGTTTTATTTATATAGTTACTGTAATTATAAACACACATTGTTGTTTGCATGAAATTCACATTTTCAGCATGAAAACAACAAAAAAAAACATTAAAAGTACATGAATTCTTAACCAACACATCATCTTCACTGGCCATGCTTACTTGCACATCATTATTCTGATCTATCTTCACCACCTTTTTTGAACACAAGCCCAAAAATACTACAGAACCCCTTTGACTACAGGCATAATCCTGATACCTTCTGTCAGGTGACTCTGGGGAGTTTGTTTTCCATAAGTCAGAATTACTTTATGTATTACTAAAACAAAATAACAAGCCAGGATCGCAAAAGAAAAACTGTTCGAGTAGCTCGAAGTGTCCACGGTTGCGTATTTGTGTGAGGTATGTCTGGCCTGCCGCTAGCCTACAGCACGGTGAGTCATGAACAAAATAAGTTTACTGGCCTAATCATCCATGTTGTCAGTTTATCAGAAACTGCTTTGAATATTTATTCATTTGACTGCACTGTGCGTATGTTGAGTCATTGTTTGTTATTTATTTTTCTTATTGTACCAGAGGATCATTTCAACCTGACATGTTCTGTAAACAACTTGAGGGGTGCTGCAATGTAAGAATTGCATGTTAAATGAACTCAATTTGGGTTCATGCCTTTGAGGGTTTCATCATGTAACGTGCCTTATCCAAGACAAATGCAATTTGATTTAAAAAACATGTCTCAACGTTCAGTAGGCATTGTTTGATGCTATCTGCAACTGAGCTGTATTTAACGGCATCAAGGTACACGGTGTCAACCCGAAAAACATTTAAATGATATGCAATTAATTTTCCTGGCAGAATACATACAATGTGCAAAATATGATTGTCTGTGCCATCTGTTGAGTCATCTGTGACCAGAGGACATGCTGCCAATCACTTGGAACTGGAATGTTCACACGTTTGCTTATGGCCACCAAAATATTATAATAATCAGACATGATGAGGTAAATTTCCATAAGTCACAAAGCATAGCACCCAAAACCTTCATAGTGCAGTACTGCAGGTAAGTTCAGCAACAACTTGCATGAAGTGCTTACATGTAATGCACTATGAAGTTTTTTATGTTTTTTTTCTTTGCCTACTGAGTTGTTTAGTACACTGCCTTCCCATGATCCCTAGTGCACTGTTTTAGTCAGGGTCTTTTGGAAGGTGCTTCCCCGGAAGTAGAACAAGATCAAGTCCATGTTCTGTTGTTTCTTCCTGAGTGACTACACCTACAATCAAAGGTTTTCTGTTTTCCTTTATACAGTAGTGTTTGGTGGGCATGGCATAATGAAAGCAACTTCAAATACAGCAAACTACTGAGCTATGAACTGCTGGAAATACGATTAATAAATAGGACAGCGCTGTGAAACAGATTTTGTGTAAATGATCTTAAATCTGTAGGTTGGAATCCCAGGTGGGCTTTTGCTAAGAGAATGATTTTACAGATGCATAAAATGATATCAATCAAAGTTTTTCAATGAAAGAATATCAAACTTTTTCAATGAAAGGATTTTAAGTCATATAATTTTCAGGAGCATCTTTATTGAGAGAAGACACTTTTAATCTGTACCACTTTGGTATCACAGAAAACCTAAACACACCACACACACTCGCAATAAAAGACAATGAGAAATATATTTCAGTTAGTTACAGAAAACGCACAACATGGTGCCATTGGTTGACAGAAGCAGCTATACATGCTAGCATCACAATCTGGAAACCATTTTGTGTTTGGGAATTTGTCTCTAAACTTACTATAATTTATAACAAAATGTAATTGTAAATCAATTATAATGGGTACATTATATCATGCTTTATAATCTGAAAGCATTTTTTTCCATACTTAAAATCCAAAGCAAGCCATGCATAAGCAATTTCAAGAAATAAAAAAGAGGGACAAAATTGTCTTGTTAGATAGTTACATGACATGGCCCAATGGGTGGCCCTCATTCCCAGAGTAGAGGTAAGTTGTATTCAGGAATCTAATCCTGACCAAGATGCAAGCATCTATCAAAGGACATGCTAAAAAAGACAAAATCATAACATTCTCTCAATTTGGTTATGATGCCTAGGATCCTGCTCATGTCCTCAGCTTGTGATAGACTGAAAACAGGAAATTCAGAAAGCAAATCAGGGGCACTTGCCATTAGTTGCCATTTTGCACTGCAGTCACATATATAATACTAAACAATTGCACGTGTGTGTTTTTTTAAACATTTTTCAAAATACAAATGGCTGATTTGTGGTTTTATTTAGGGTTGGGGTAGGGTTCAGGGTTTGAGTAATGTGAAAAAGGCATATAGAGGGAGGTTGGAGTCAGGGTCAGGCATCATTATTCAGATTTATGACCTAATAAACAAACCATATATCTCTCTTCCACATTTGTGAGTACATAGTTACTAAGTCCTGTAATTATAAACACATGTTATACATGTTGTTTGCATGAAATTTACATTTTCAGCATGAAAAATAATAATAATAAATTACATAAAAAGTAAATGGATTTTTAACCAACACATTATCTTCACTGGCCATGCTTACTTGCACATCATTATTCTGATCTTTCTTAACCACCTTTTTTGAACACAAGCCCAAAAATACTACGGAACTCCTTTGACTACAGGCATAATCCTGGTACCTTGGGGAGTTTGTTTTCCAACAGTCAGAATTACTTTATATATCAGAAGCCAGGATAGCAAAAAAAAAACTGTTTGCGTAGCTCGAAGTGTCCATGTTTGCGTATTTGCGTGAGGTATGTTTCTGGCCTAGCGCTAGCCTACAGCACGGTGAGATTTTAACCGTTAATTCATGAATAAAATGAGTGTACTGGCCTAATCGTTGTCATCGTTCAAAGTAACATTCGGCTATAAAAGCAACTAGCCTGCAGGTGAGCACAATGAAACTACACAGCATGTGAACCACCTTGAAAATGAATAATGTATATTGGCTAGTTGTCGCCGTAGGTTACGTGATTGAACATGAACATGCATAATTTCTTTCCCTTAGGCCTCACACAGATGCATTTCAATTTTAAATTTGGCTGACTGGAATCCTTAAAAGTTTCAGTCTCCCTCTTGGGGGGGGGTTGCTAGCTAGCTCTGTCCATTTGTATAACTTAAGTTAACGTTACACAACCTCTTTGTGTAGGAGTTAGCAAGATTGCTAACTGACTGTTACTATTATTAGCTAGGTAAGACAAATTACCTGTTAAACTAGCTGCTCTTATAGGACCTAGCTAGTTGGCCTGCCAGCTAGGACATTGGGTAGCTAGTTAGGACTTTTAAGGAAGTCAAATAATTTAGCTTATGGCAAGTCGTTTAAATTTATCCTTAGCTTTCGAGCTAAATGTTATAATGACTTGCCATGAGCTATCGTTAGCTTGCTAGCTAGGTAACCCAGCATTGCTAAGCAATGATAATGTTCATGGTTGGGTGATTGTGGACAGGAGGGGGTGGAATAGCTAATAATATCTAAATAGAGACCTGTCACATAGAACCAGCACTGTAGTTACTAATGGTTACAGGGACACGCCGCCATGTTGGAGGACCAACTCTAACAGAGACGCTTAATGTTACTAGTAGTGTTTGCTACTCCATGAAACAAGTCAGTCTTGAAACTATACCTAAAGATAGCAAACGCTACTATGATTGCTGTCCAACAATGCCGAACTTCTGCGCTGTGTATTGATGTGCGAATAAAGCTGGGAAAAGGGGGAAATATCCTTTTACATGATAATCTGAGTACCCACCATAGTAAGCCACAGGCAGGGTGAACGAACGAACGAACTCAATTTTACGACCGAAAGAAGAGACTGGTGGTTAGGGTTGGGAATCGAGAACCGGAATAGTTTGCCTTCGAGCTTATCAATTCTCTTATCGATTGCAGAATGTATTCCCGGCAGCTACGCATAGCAACATTAAAAAATGCGCGCTGTCGTTTTTCATTCAGCAACGCATGCTGGCAGGCAGAATCTAAAAATATAAAATGTAAACGTCATTTTAAAAAAAACTAATTTAAGCTACTGTCGTTTAAAAATCAATAGAAAATGTGTTCGCGTAAGCTCTCCATTTTGTTATCCGTCTTCGGAAATGATCAACAGATTTGCGGAGTGTGTGGACTTCACTCGGGAGCCTATAAAGCTGTAACTAATGCCGCGTTCCAGATAGGATTTTGAGCTCGTAAGTTACGACTTCAAGTTACGAGTCACGACTTCGTAGCGTTCCAGGCAAACTGAGATTCCTTTTCCATACAGCCAATATAAACGGGTGTCGGAGGCGGGCCTTGACTGCGGTTTCAGACAGCAGTCAAGCAGTCAGCAGTCAGGCTGGCAAGCTAAACATTGTATGCCCAATTTCACTATGCTAAGAAATCGTACGTTACATAATTTTATTTATTGACATCATCGACTTTTCGCCGTTTGCATGGTCAAGTTCAGGTTTACCCTAGCGCTAGCTAGCTGGCACTCGCTAGCAGCTATCTCTTGTCCCGACAGATTTGGGCATCATTACATACACATAGCAGATTGTAGTGCATAATCGTTTGTATTATGTGATTACAATGTACAAATTTACTTTACGTTGCCCTAAAGTTATTTTAGTCGATTTCTTACCGTGCACCAGAACCGTACTTATGGGGGCTGCCATCTTGTTTAGAGAGCTGTGTGACGTCAGAGAGCGCAACTGGGAGTACATCGATCTGGTACGAGTTCACGGGTGGGAAGTTACGGGTTTGACTGCCATTCCAATGCATTTTCACGTGTAGAAGGTTGGAAAAACACGAGTTACGGGTTGCCTGGAACGCGGCATAACTACAAGTGTAAAACTACAGTGTTTTGATTGGCGGTAGACTCATCTGACAACGATTGCCTGCTTGGTCACGCACAGATGTATCCTAGATTTGGAAAGCGAATAACTATCCTAAATTAGCTAAATGATAATGTTCAATCTTTGTCATCTTCAGCTAATAAGAGGAGCCAGCTTTCCTAAAAAAATGGTCAGGTAACGTTAAAGATCTCGTCTTTCTTCCATGTAAATGTATAGGCTAAATGAGATAGGGGGAGAATGGTGACAGTTGAAACTGTTCTGATAATACAGAAATCAATGCAAATGTTACGGTGCAGCTTTATGAAACATAATGGTAAATTGTTTTATGAACAAATAATAAGTTAGCCAGTTAATATATAGTACATAACTAGCTGGCCCAATGTACGTTTATGTGCATTATCTTAATGTTAGGAAGTTAAAAGTGAATGAATCACTAGGTTTAGCTAACGTTAGCAGCTAGATAATTTGTGCGAACGACTGCTACGCCTGCGAAACATTAATGTTAACCTAATGCGATACGTTAAGCATATTGTGAACATCAACATAACGATATTAAGCACCAAATAACAATGTATTTGAAGGTAATAATGAAAGTAACGGTAAATGTACTTCATGTGTTGAACTGATTCGCCTATTATCCATCGAGCTAAAATATGTTTTGTTGCTTTATTGTTTTGTAGGCTACTGTAGCCCACCGTTAATACTTTAAGGCGAGACAGGGCAGGTGACTAGGGTAAAAAATTTAACTAATAGCTATCACAATGAAACTTCCCCAGTTGATTACTTATATTAAGACAAGAATGTTTTGTATTACAAGTTTTCAGAAATGTTATGTTTAAATATGCAAATGAGGCATTATCTACTTAAATATGCACTAATTTGCATACAATTCCAGAACAGAAATCTGAACATTGGATGAAGCCAGATTCAAAATTATTGTTTCATTATGTTGACACATTACAACCAAGTTTTTGGTCAGAGGGGATTGTGGCCATGTCTTTTTATCACCCCATAAATCAGAAAATACTGTCTACAGTAAAAAAAAATCTATTTTCGCCATGTTTTTAGGTATAAAACAGGCTATAAATGATATATCAACAAACCCCTCTGAAAAAAACCTCAGAATATACATAGGAAGAAATATGTAAAGGATGGTGTATGTACTGTAGACTGAAGTGGAGATTTCATCCTCAGAGTATAAGAAAAACCTCATTTTGAGAAAACGGCCTTTAAAGATTTGCATAGTAAAATGACATACATTTTTCATTGGAAACCACTATTTACAGACACAATTTCAATAATTTCAATCAAATATTAAGCAACAACATCATAACATCATATTAACATCCAAAATACATAACAATTGATAAAATAACAGCATGCACAGCCCGCAGAAACACTTTTATAATCTAAAACATCAAAATTCTTAGGTGAGCAGTGCAGCCCATCAGATCAACATTTATGGTTTGACACAGAAATTTACAACTGAGCATACAGCCCATCATATCAACATGTAAGACATAAAAAATAACAACTGAGCATGTACAGACCATCATATGAACATTAAAAACTTCTAAATTGATAATTGAATGCCAAAAGTATGCCTAATTGCTACACACTGCCACTAGTAGATCTAAATGAATGAACGGTGTTATATAAATAAAAGTTGACACCCTTGCTGTATGTCTGTCCTGCCTGCATGTCATGACTGCCTCCAGACTAGTTGTCAATGCCTGCCCCATATGTTGGTCCCTCAGCCATTTCCTGTTGATGTCGCTTTACTTTCTTAGCTGTGCTCAGACTCTTACGTCTGCGTTTTGCACTGGCGGACTTGATAGCCTCAGCTTTACAAATTCTCACTGTATCAGTGTCCCTCATTGCACTTACAGTGACAAGGGTGCTCTGAAGCCACAACCTCTCCATGACACTGAGCATGGCAGAGGCACCTTCATTAAAGGTGGAAATGGCCATGCTTGCTGCTGCTTCAAGCCTGCTTTTCCCCACAAAGACAGTTTTTGGACACCGTGTCCATATAACCGAGTTCAGGCACTCGTTGGCATTTTGTGTACCTCCATGCTGCATTCGCAGCAACAAGCTGTCACTGGACATTCGGTGGTACACCGGTATTAGCTTCCTCCCTGTCTCTTTTGAAAGAAAGTTGCCTGTGTGGTTTTTGTGGCTGTCTGGCGTTTCCCCATTCTCCTCTGCTTTTATGTACCAACACCAGGAGGGATTGCACCTGATGTGCATTGGATTTTCATTGGTAGACATAGAGTGTAGAAGACCCGCCCATATTTCTGCCTTCATATTATCTACGGAACCCTGGTTATTTAGAATTGCCCCTCTGTAATAATTTTGCAAGGTTTTGCACTTATTAGCAGTCAGCTTCCCCACTCCCCTCCCTCCTAACCTTCCCTCTGCGCTGGACTTCCTCAGAGCTGTCCCCATCCGCTTGTGGGCATGATTTATGCACTCCAGTTTCACAATTTCATGTCCAGGGTATGGATCTTGTGACTTGACCTCCATGAATGCTGTACTGTCCCCATCTGACAACATCTCAGTGTACCGCACCTGGTGGCGGTTCACAGATCTAGCCCACATCCTTCTGGCTGCCTCCTTCTCCATTGCCTTGCTTGACCCTTGAAAGTTTTTTGCACAGTCTGCTGTGTGCGCCTCTCTCCAACTCTCAAACTCCTGCATGGTTATTTTTCCATGTTGTTTTGCGTGTTCTTTGAGGGCACAAGCATGGCAATATGAGGATAAAACCTCATAGTCTATGACCAGTCCTGTGAGGAGGTCAATGCACACTCCGATGCCATAGTGGGAACTGAAGCCCCTCTTCTGCCAGGTGCCATCGAAAGACACACTTATATTTATAACTGCATCTGTGTCTTCCCTCAGCAGCTCTGCCACATCTGGATCCATATCAGCATAAGCCTGCCTGACCTGCTCCCTGGTCCTGTGCAGTGACTCCAGGCCTCTCTCAATTTCTGCCACTGAAATTAAATATATAGGCTATCACTCTCATCATCTGGTCAAGATTTATTGATACAGTTGCTTTTCTTTTTACTTTAGTGGCAAACAGGACAGTGGACAATGATCATGTTTTGTGCGAAACCAATCATGGCCCATAATCTGTTCATACTGTTATCTATTTATAGGCCTACCAATCATGACCCATAATCTGTTCATACAGTTATTTATTCATACTGTTATTTATTTATTAGGCTACTGTATACTGTATAGTATTTATCTGTGTGTTTCTGTGTTGAGCTGTCAACAAATCTTCTGGGACAATAAAGTCTAAATCTAATGATAGGCTAGGCCAGGGGTAGGCAACCCTGGTCCTAGAGAGCCGCAGGGTCTGCTGGTTTTTGTTGTTACTCACCACTTAATTGGTCAATTAGAGCAGTTGATTACACAGTTAACTCACCTCACCTGGTTTCTTTGGTCTAATTAGTTGCTGTGTTTAAGGTGAAAACAAAAACCAGCAGACCCTGCGGCTCTCTAGGACCAGGGTTGCCTACCCCTGGGCTAGGCTTACTCATAAGGCTACTGTGCATAATTTGATGAGATTTTTCATCTTGGCCACTTTGTCCAGTCTGCCACTGAAAAAAAGTTGTGTAGGCTAAGGAAAACTGTCCACTGAATGAAATGGTAATTTATTGTTTCATTCATAATAGCCTACAACACAGGCAGAGAGCGAGAAAGAGGGATTCAGCCTCCATAACCTACCTGCTACTCTCTTGGTGTGTTTCTGGTATGTTTTCAGATGAAGCCCAGGGATCCCTAAAACTGTGCTTATCTTTCTGAGAGCTGCATACCCCAAACCTAATTCATGAGCCAACAGAACCATGCGCATGTTCAAATCAAAAGCCACATCGCTACGGGAGACGTCTTGGAGACGCGGAGATGTGTACACACTTCTGCGGTACTGATTACGACTCTCGCACTGACTGCACTCCAGCAGAAGACTGCTACAGAACCCGTGATTCTGCGGATCAATATTTATTTTTAGTCCTGTCCCTGCACAGTTAGGACATATCAACCCAGTGATCAGATCATTCAACCGCGAAATGTGGAGAATGAGCCACTGCTGTGTTGTGCAGTTCTCGGGCGCACTGTCAGCCTCTCCTTTCCCCAGCGACAGCTTTCGCATCGAGGCACTTTGTGAATGAATTTCACTCACGATCTTCATTTCTGTCACTCCATTACTTTCTTTTATTTGTTTCCTCTGTTGTCTTGCAAGTGTCAGCTGTTGTTTTTTTCTTTTTGACAGTGATCTACACAAGTTTTGTTTCGGCATTTTCAAGATTTTTAAAGGTTCCGCTAAAGAATCAGAGAGCTGTCAAAGCATGTCACGTGATGCATCTAAACAAATCACGTTGTCAGAAATCGGCATCAGCCAATGAGATTTCGTGTTTAGCTCTAAACCTTCCCTTGTACTTTCAAGTTTGGTTGTTGATACAAAGCAAACACATAAGTTTGGTTGCAATATCATTGTGCACGAGAAGCAGAGCTTTCCAGCGATATCTCACACGAGATAACACAGACAGCGGTTGCTGTGCAGCCTGCTGCGTTAGAATGCTAACTTTTGGTGAATTTAGGTGAAATCTACAGGCGCATCATAGACAAAATGCAGTAAAATAAGCACCAAAAGCTGTATTTTGAGCGTTATCTTTCCACTACTCTGAAGGAGGACATGATACAGAATAAATATAGCCCAAAATCTTGAAATCAAAAAAAAAAAAAAAATACGCCATTTTGCCTGCCGTGTCTCGCCTTAACATGTAACGTATGACTTTGCTCCAATATGAACCGCACAAGTACTTTACTTACCAAGGTGGTATACTACGAACAAAGCAGGATTACGGAGTTACTACTAGCTGGATAACTGAATAAAACCCAGAACAGCTATTTTTACTTCAGTCCATGTTCCAGATTTGGGAGGGTTTTATTCAGTAATTATTCCTGCATACCCCCCAAGACTCCTTATAATATTTGTTTATGTTGGTATTATTGTTTCGTGCTGTTGTGCACTGTAGGCTATATTTTGTGTACATTTTTTATATTGCTGAACTACCTGTAAGCATTGCGCAAAGCAAATTCCGATGATGGCAATAATGGAAAATCAAGCAACCTCCTGATTAAATGCGATAGCCTATACATTTGGTTTGTATAGCGTTATGGAACACTGGCATTTGGTCCTCCAACATGGCGGTTGGCGTAAACAAGTCTGACCAAATTGTGACGTAGTTGACAGGCCTCTATTGATAAACTAGCTAATGTCTTTCAAAAATAGTAGTGCCCAGATTTTTTAAAAACAAGCCCAAAAACAATACACTCAAAAATAAAGGTACAGTGGAGGTACACAAATTTCCCAAATGTACCCTGAAAGTACAATAATGTTTTATTTGGGCACTAAAGTACCTTTTCGAGCAAAAAAGGTTGCTGCCAAGGGGTATGTTTCTTTGTAGCCTACCTATACCACCCCAGTGACAAGCGTTTGTACCTTTTTAGGTACAAGATATTTTTCAGTACCTTTTTAGGCTGAATAGTTTTCATACCCTTATTTCTGAGAGTCTAGCTAACTAAAAGAAAATGACACCAGGAGTAACGTTAAACCTGTTTACAGACTGCTTTTTATAACGTAGCATGCATTTTCTAAGCTAGCTAACGGTAGCCTAATGTTCTGCTACTGCAATATGACAGGTTGGGTGTTTACATTAGCCAGAGTGGTTAACTTTAGGTTTACTGCGCAAATTAAAACATTTTTTTAAATAGTTTTTGCTCATTTAGGATGTACCGTATCAATTTAATGCATCGTTTTACAAAAAATGTATAATTAATTACACTGGTCACAGCAAACGAGTAGGTTGAAATGATTATACAGCCCTGTGTGTGATGTTGAAATTGTGCGACGGGTCAGGGGTCATTACGAGTGTGTGCTAATCACTTAGCTTGCTTTTTAAAATGACACCAAATTTTTTTAGATTCTAAAAAATGGCTGAAAAACTTTCTTTTCCATATACAAACAAATGTCCAAATGTCATATATTATTTTGAAGGAATTAGGGAAAACCCCATTAATTTCTCCCATAGGCCGTATATTTTCTTGATCTGGAAGTCTCCAAAATGCTAACACGTCTAGAGGAAATGACGACACGACTTCTGAGGCCTATAGAACGTACGGAGTCGTCATTTCCATTGAGCCTGTATTATGTCATGTTACAAAATAAGGCACCATTGTTGCTTTAACATTGGGATTGTAAAAATGTTTATAGAGATAAAACCGGTAGTTTGAACACCTTCAAACAGTATATTGTGTGACAGTTAATGTCTCCCAATTGAGTATCCTTTTATCCCTAAATATAAAAAATCTGTGAGAAACTTCTAATTTTAGAGCCTAATGTAAGTGAAAGTTTGTGAAGTTTAAAGCTTGTGTGGCAAAGTGACACTAGAATCACCCACAAAATATCAGAGATAAAGATAAAAAGGTTGTATCTTTTCTTACATTTTATATAGCTACCCCAATGACCCCGCACAACACCTTTGTATACAAAGTTAGTACAGGACTTCTGAAAACAGTATTATGTATATTGCTTGTTTCCTATTTAATCCTACCAAATTAGGAAAAGTGTCAGTTAATGTAATGTAATCAAGATGAAAAATAAGGTTAACTGGTTTTTAAGAAACGTCGAACACTAAATGTGGTCAAATTGACCCCAAACATAATAGAAGGGTTAAACACGGTCTGTGTTTAACAGATTAGCAAGGTGTCTTGGTTGTTGAAGTCACACAGCTAGTTTACTGCAGAAATGTTGCGGGAAGCACAAAACCCTCAGTTCTGGGCCAACGATGAGACAGAAGCAAGGTTAATGATGGGTAATGATATACCTACATTGCAGTAGTGATTGATTTATCTGTTGTGAAGTTTTTAGTGACTGATATTAATCGGTTAATGCCTGTATTTTCTGTTTAACATCTCTTCTCCGTAATATACTATAGCTTGTTATGGCATACTTGTGGAATTGTCTTTTACTTAATTACTTGCTTCTATGCATTTGAGGTTGCTACATTCTTGGGAGGGCCTTATGGTATATAAGACTGGATGTTTTAAACAAAAGTTGAAATTATTGGATAAAAATGTCAAAAGGAAAAGATAATTTGTGACCATGGCATTAAATGTTAAATCAACGGTGAGAAACCAAAAGGTAAACTTATATTCAGACTTCAGCTTTTAGCCCCAAAGAAAAATTGTAAAGTGGATTTTTGACTTTGGGAACATAGCTATGTAGCATAGCATAGCATAGCAGTCTGAAAGTGAAAAATGTATTCAAACATTTGTCTCAAGTTAGATTATGGACGTTTACTTTCTTTTGGCCTTTATGGCCTTCTAAAGTACAGTAAAGAAGGTTTACAGTTGGTGAACTTTGTTTAAAAGTGCTGCTGCAAGGCTATTGTCTGAAACAACAAAGGGCTGATAAATGGAGGAGATCATTTTACCAGGAGAAGATTTGGCTAATTTTACATGGGCGCAACCCACATACTCAGCTGTGCTGCTCATCCCACAAATGCATGTTCCTTACACATGGGGCACCATGTAAAAGGGAAATAAACAGGCTTTCCAACGGTATACAATTTATTGCCAAGAAGAATTGTTACAACAGAGAAATAATCTACCAAACACAAATTTCCTAACTTTTTGTTCGATGTTTATATAGATTCATTACACATAGAGTGAGATAATAATAGATTTTCAGTGTCTCAGAAAATTTGAATATTGCGAAAAAGTTCAAAATTGGAAACTCATGGTGTCACACTCTAATCAGCTAATTAACTCAAAACACCTGCAAAGGTTTCCTGAGCCTTTAAATGGTCTCTCAGTCTGGTTCAGTAGGCTACACAATCATGGGGAAGACTGCTGACTTGACAGATGTCCAGAAGACAGTCATTGACACCCTCCACAAGGAGGGTAAGCCACAAAAGGTCATTGCTAAAGAAGCTGGTTGTTCACAGAGTGCTGTATCCAAGCATATTCATAGAAAGTTGAGTGGAAGGAAAAAGTGTGGTAGGAAAAGGTGCACAAGCAACAGGGATAACCGCAGCCTTGAGAGGATTGTCAAGCAAAATCCATTCAAGAATTTGGTGGAGCTTCACAAGGAGTGGACTGAGGCTGGAGTCAGTGCATCAAGAGCCACCACGCACAGACGAATCCAGGACATGGGCTACAAATGTCACATTCCTCGTGTCAAGCCACTCCTGAACCAGAGACAACGTCAGAAGCGTCTTACCTGGGCTAAGGAGAAAAAGAACTGGACTGTTGCTCAGTGGTCCAAAGTCCTCTTTTCAGATGAAAGTAAATTTTGCATTTAATTTGGAAATCAAGGTCCCAGAGTCTGGAGGAAGAGTGGAGAGGCACAGAATCCACGTTGCTTGAAGTCCAGTGTGAAGTTTCCACAGTCAGTGATGATTTGGGGTGCCATGTCATCTGCTGGTGTTGGTCCACAGTCAACGCAGCCATCTACCAGGAAATTTTAGAGCACTTCATGCTTCTTTCTGCTGACAAGCTTTATGGAGATGCTGATTTCATTTTCCAGCAGGACTTGGCACCTGCCCACACTGCCAAAAGTACCAAAAGCTGGTTCAATGACCATGGTATTACTGTGCTTGATTGGCCAGCAAACTCGCCTGACCTGAACCCCATAGAGAATCTATGGGGTATTGTCAAGAGGAAGATGAGAGACACCAGACCCAACAATGCAGATGACCTGAAGGCCGCTATCAAAGCAACCTGGGCTTCCATTACACCTCAGCAGTGCCACAGGCTGATCGCCTCCATGCCACGCCACATTGATGCAGTAATTCATGCAAAAGGAGCCCCAACCAAGTATTGAGTACATAGAAATGAACATACTTTTCAGAAGGCTGACATTTCTGTTTAAAATATCCTTTTTTTATTGATCTTATGTAATATTCAAATTTTCTGAGACACTGAATTTGGGTTTTCATTAGCTGTAAGCCATAATCATCAAAATTACAAGAAATAAAGGCTTGAAATATTTCACTCTGTGTAATGAATCTATATAATATATGAGTTTCACTTTCTGACATGAGTGACAAAAAATATTGAACTTTTTCACGATATTCAAATTTTTTGAGCTGCACCTGTATACAGCTCTGGGAAAAATTTAGAGACCACTGCAAAATTATCAGTTGTCTCGTTGTTATTTTGGTTCTGTACTCTAGCACTTTGGGTTTGAAAGGATACAATGAGAAAGAGGTTGAAGTGCAGACTGTCAGCTTTAATTTGAGGGTATTTTCATCCATATCGGATGAACCGTTTAGAAATGATAGAACCTTTTGTACATCGCCCCCCCCCCCCCCCATTTTTGGGCATCAAAAAATATACAGTTTAACATAATGTTGAATAAAGTAATCATTTTAAATATTTGGTCGCATATCCTTTGCATGCCATGACTTCGTAATGTCTGTGACCCAATAATATCTACCATGGCTTGGATAAATACTCGATTCTGATTGGTTGACAGCCGTGGTTTAAATGCTTGTATATGAATGGTCATCCGGGTCACAGGCTTGATCACCGTTCTAAATTCATGCGCTGCCGGGCCAGCTACACAATCTATGGATGGGAATTATGGCAAGCTATTGCTCCATAACCGGCTAATTCAGTCCAAAATGTTCAATAAAATAAGTGAAATAAATAAAGTGAATTTGATACAGTAAAATAAGCAGAATGTAGCCATCCTAATTTCTTTCCCTCAGTGACTAACGTTATTGGACGGCAGATGGCTACTCCGCCTCCGTAGGCTACAAATAGTAACTGTCTTTAACTTAGGCTACTGCATAGCTGGCTACGATAAACTTTTGTTCTTGTTTTTAAGATAATGCAAATGCATTACGTGGTTAGGTAACTAATGTATCTAGGCATAGTTACACTATCACGGAGTTAGCAAAGCAATTTGGTGTTTAATCTTTTACTGTGAGCCATAACGTTAGATCCATCTCTTCTAAGTAGCAACAGCATACAGCTGACTTATAAAACCGGTAAATAACATTAATCTGCAGATTTTAAAAGTTTGTATTTGGCAAATATCTTAGTTACAACAATTTTAATCTAGCAAAACATTTTTGTGGTTAGAGGTGCAGTATTTATTCAGTTTGGAAATACGATTTATCATAGTAGGCATTTACCTGTTGGTTAAATGACGTCAGCAACATGCGGACTGCTTGTGAATGCAAGTCACTTCACTTTTTATCCAGCAAAATTTCTCAGATAAATGACATCTAACAAACTCAGATGGTTTTTTTTCAGATGTTCCCATGCATATCATGATGCGAATCTGAAATGAAGGCTATTTGCTTAGCTAGCCTGCACATTCGGCTATTTAAATAGGCTACACTGCATCGTCTGCATGATCAAACCATTTTTAAAAAGCAAGACAGAGAGAGGGAGCCATGTAACGTTAAATCTGATTGAGTTATGGTTTCATACAATTTCCTTAAATAATGTAATGACAAAAATAACCAAATAAAACCACAAAGGAACAATTTTTTCCTTATAGAATTGATTGTTTTCAGAACTAAAGATGAGAAATAGAACTCGTAACCAGAAATAGAATTAACGACAAGATATTTTCGGTTCAAAATAGAACTACCAACCAGAGTTCTGTTTGACAACGCAAAAACAACATGTCAAAAGGGAAGTATATTTCAATTTCAGCTGATTAAGTCGATAAGAAAATCAATAAAAGTAACTTTATATAATCATTGTTGGTAACCACGGTATAAGAGATATAAACCACTCCATGCCAGTCTATATATGCAAAAATATATGGCACTCCAGGGTGGTTAATCACCACCCCTGTCGTGCCGTATATTCTTGTATATACTGTATACGGCATGTCATGGTTTATATCTTACATATGACACAACCAACCACAAATTCCATTACTTCAAATTCCATTATTTCCAAATGAAAATTTTAAAGCACATAAAAAAAACTTCAAAACAGAGGTGAGTCACACATTATGTACAGGTAAGCCCTTCGACCCAGGTTTTTCCTGGGCAGCTGTGCATGCTTACAGCTGAAAGGTGATTTGACTTGTGTTGCTCACAGCGGAATCAAGCTGGCTTACTTTTCAAAGATGGGAAACTCAGAGTGGTCACTGGTGTCCATTGATGTTCTGACACAAAAATCGTCGCAAAGTATGCTTCATATCGGGTTTTATTTATCAGTTTATTAAACCCATTGACTTGTATAGACACCAAAGGAGGTTTAGATAGATACAGTACATCCGCAGCCGGAAACCGGAAATACTTCTGAATTGTCTTGGAAAGTTTGTAGTTTTCTGTTGCTCATTAGCGGTCTTGTGCACTCGCAGTAAAGGAATCGGTCGCATAAACGTACACTAATTTAGCTAAATGGATCCTTTTGAAGAGTTTGTACTATACTGGTTCGTACTAGCTGCAAAGCAAACCCTGACCTGGTGACCCGGAAGCGGCTCTTCTTCTTCGACGGTAGCCTTCAAACTCAGCCAAGACCTCCCAAAATTTCAAGCGGAAGTTTACAAACCTATGGCCGTATGGCGACTGAAAATAGTTCTATAAATTTTGAAACGGTTATTTAAAACATGTTTTAAACATAAACGTATATTACAAGAAGACACCAGTGACCACTTGGTGAGTTTCCCGTCTTTGAAAATGAGAGTTTATGGTGTTTCTTGAAGGGTTTTCTATATGCCCATCGAGATCCATTGTGTAAGTTAACTGACATGAGCAATGAGTCTATCTCAAGACTGCACAGTTCGTCAAAATGTTGATATGGACCGTTGTATATGATCGTAAATAACCTTATAACAGGGCTTAACATGCTAAATACCAAACTTCTCCTTTAATACATTCCGCAGTGAGGTCAATACCACATCTTGCCAAGATCAATAAAAGAGATTTAGATCTCTTATTTAGATTTAGATCCACCAAAAAGGCAATGACCATTAAATACTCACTGTACACTGATGCATCACCACAGTATGTGATTCAGATCAATGATAATTCGCCAGAAGAGGTGATGAGAACAGTGAACTCCAAATTTTACTGTTTACACATCTGCTGCCTTCATTGATAGACTGCTTGTTTTGTACTTCTTAGAAATGGTAAGTCAACCAAAGTTTGATTGCGGTTTCCAATATTAATTTCACACATAATCATTTGTTTAATATTGAAAAAGCAAAAACATACTTTGTAATCTTTCATCTGAAATCAAGAATTAAGTTTCCACAAGAATTCTCCCTCCTAAAGCCTCATGTGGATTAACATTTTCAGGGTTGCAAATGAGTGTATATATCTCACTGCAACCATATCCTAAAGGAATATATATTTTTAAGAATTAAACATTCTTGTTTAATTCTGCTTCCATCCCTCTATAAAGTCGCATGAGCTGTAGGTCTGTCTATATGAAAATGGATCCTATCACAACCCTCAGCATTCTGCTCAGCTTGTGGTGACATGCCAAGTGCCTCCCGCCAGCTCTAAACTCGGCCATGCCTTCCTTTCTCTTCTGAAAATGTCACAAGTCCCTTCTCCACTGACTCCACTGATCCTTTCCAGAAGTTACTCTGCTGCTCCTTTTCCTCTCCAGCCGTCTCTCAGCCATTGTAATGGGCCACGAGTGAGACCATAGGCCTGGTGCCTACCGGCAGTGAGTTTCCGGCAGTATCTGCATCCAAAGAGACTCTGTGACGTGTGGGGCTTTCGGGCACAAAGGGATTGGCCTGGCCAGCGGATGCCACTCCGATGGTTATGTTGTTGCCATTGGCTCGGCGCACCGTTCGGAAGGGCTTCATGACCTTGGATGAGGTCTTGATGCTGGAGCCCCTCTCTAGAATCTTGCACTTCAGCAGGGCACAGAAACACCTGTAGAACTGACACACAGACATGCAAAAATACAGAGGTATGGTTGCCTATACAACACTTAAAGGCTGGAATCAGAGAAAAAATTTATTCTCAGTATTTTCACACATTACCGGGGCTATATTATAGCAAAATAACCACCACTACAGGGCGGACACCACGTCGACGTGTGTGTGTCCGCCGCCTATTTTCTTTTACTGACTGAAAGGCATAGAATTCCCCACTTGACCACACTGCATGGCGTGTTGACCTTATTCATAGAACTGAGGTTACCTGCGTAACTATTTAGTCTATTTTATATTGGTCAACACGCCATGGTATGGGTCAACAGTATACCAAACTAGAAAAGGTGCAATTACAAGTTGGGCTGTAGCTACAACTTCAGGTCATGTCTTCATATGTCTGTTAATGTCAATGTATTGAGAGTGGGTTCTTGTCTGCTTCTTTCATGCTCCTGTCCACTCCCATATTGGCGCCCTCTAGTGGCCTAGTTAGATTTCTCAGTCTTTCATGTCCCATGGTGGAGATCTCATTTTAGCAGTTATTTAGGCTATTTCCTTGCACATGTTGCTTAAACGAACATGAACAATAAAATAACTAGTGATGTGCAGTTTGCGAACAAATCTGTATTTTTGAATGACTCTTTAGGCTGAGTCGACTCGACAGTTCGAGGGAATCGTGCTTACCCACGGCTCTGGCTTTGCCTGCTTTCTACTACAGCCTGGAGCCGTGTCACAAGCAGAAGTAGTGATGTGCCCAACTAAATAGGTCGCACAAATCTGTTTCATAATAATTTAAGAATACATTTTAATTTGATCTAACAATATTGCCCACATTTTTGTAAATTATATTAGAATTAGCCTAATCGCCCCAGCTCGTTCCAAAGTGATTATTACTAGGCTACTGCTAATGGTTAAAAGGTACCTACAGTCGCCTCCTACCAAACTCTGATCAGCAAGAAATCAACTCGACTCAGAGCCGTGAATATCCCACGGCTCCAGAGCCGTGCCACAAACCAAAGTCCTTTCAAGTTTTAACAGAGCGCAAATGCTGCAGTCTACACGATTAATAATTTGGTTGAGCCTACTCAGCATCGGATCAAGCAGAATCATTGACAAAAGTATCTAATGATAGTCCGAGATGCCTACTTTTTATTACGAAATTATTACATGTGGCTGTTTGCAACCGAATTGCAGTATAAAACAGAATTAATATGCGATTGTGTTCAGCAAATAGGCTACTTCTTATTTAAAGTGGTGGCATTTTTATTTTAGAACTCGTGACCAACACAATAGTGCACAGATAAATACAATTTTGTAGAATAGAATAGGCTAAATAAATAGTCTAATGGTTCAAATAAACATACTTTATGGTGTCCAAATAAATATTTACCAAATCTACTATTTAAAATTAATAAACAAAACGGGCTCCTGTACACACACACATGCATCAAGATCTGGCTTGTTTGTCGGATTTAGCTGGCTATCTCTCCTACACAGCCATCCATCCACCACATTTTCAGTAGGCTACTGGATTCTAGGATGATAAAAAATAAGATTTATATTTGCATAGACTAATTAAATAGCTATAGCCTATGCAAATATAGCCTAACCATTCAATGTCTATTTTTACATGTAATATCTAACGTTACAATCAATGACCGACAGCAATATTTTACACTTCTGCTAGAATAACAGAGATGGGAAAGTCGTAAAAAAAATGTAAACTGGATGCGATTGCAAACTAGCTTGAAAAGTAAGGGGGAGTGAACAGAAAACATTGAGCATAGGCTATTAAAAATGAGCATCAATCAGGTGATTTAGGTGTGAATAAAATATCTATTTTAAAATATCAATACTTAATTTGCTACCAGCTAGACTCTGCTGTCTGAAACGGCTTCAAATTCTAGCTCGCGCCGCTGGGAGAAAAAGATGCGGCTTGGGTAGTTTGAAAGAATCAACCAAACGAACGGTAGCTACTGTATTAACCGGAAGTACCAAAAAACTTGCAACTCCAACTCTGACCCGACTCTTCAAACAGAACAGTATGGAAAGAGCAGACTCAGAAAAAAGAGCCGAACTGCCCATCACTACAAAGAACTGGCAGAGGAGGCGGAGAAGGGCAGCTTTTGGCTGTGGCTGAGGAAGGACAAGCATTGGGGAAAGAACACCTAACCCAGATGCCAGCTGCAGGGGGTGGCAGGGAGACGTCCCTGTCACTGCTCCGCCACCAGGAGACGTTCCAGGATTAAAGGAGCGAAACGTTGAGGATTGGTGATTCCTGGCTGATGACCCTGTAGCTGACCCATGGGCACCGGAGGAGGTGCGACAGGCAGTAATGCCCAGCAGTTTATACCAGCTACCTGTACATTTACAGGCCTAAATAAGTATGCCAGCTACCATTTCAGTATGTGAATGTGCATTAATGGATTTATACATCCAATCGTTTCCAAATTATGTATTTTGGCTACATTTGATTTCAGATGTTACACTGCGATATTATGAACAATGGGATATGTCCGATAATATGACGCAACAATTAATTTGACTCATCTAGGGAAATGTTTCTGAATTAGTCTACGTCCAATGCTGGCATGAATGCTTTCACATTATAGCAGTATAGTAGCCTATATTGAGGTGACTTAGCTCTATGTGCAGACATTGGGCACATCGCGATTCTGGAATTAGGCTACAGTGTGGAAGAAAGTTCTGTTCAGGAAAAGTTTGTAGTCAGAATCTGTAGCAGGCAATGAAATCACTGTGTTATCACTTATGAAATTATTATAATCAAAACCAGGCCCAAGCCATAATCTGTATAATTATACCATAATCACTGTTGGCAATTGGCCAAGGTATACGTAAGTCAGTATAATCAAATCACAACATGTCAGGAAAAGGGCTCAGCCATTTATGATACGGTATAACTAAAATGTAACACGACAGAAGATTGATATGACCTTATATAAACTAAATTATAACATGACAGCAAATTACATTATAAGCACAGAATTGAGTGTAATACAAGTTCAGAGTGGTAGAGGCAGAATGAGGTAACCACCTATTTCATGTGTAATACAAATTGAATGCAGCAGAGGCAGAAGAGCTAATCATCTTATTTTAAAAAGACAAAAGTGAGGAACTTGGAAATAATGGTGACACATTTAGGACAAGTGAGGTAATGGGGAGGAACCAAGGAAAACAACCAGCCCCTATGGGAGGAACTGAGTCTTAAGTCCCACAAAGGGTGGAGTTGGGGAATAGTATAAATGGGAGTAGGCTTTAAGACTCAAGCAGAGTGCTTGGGGAGAGCTTGAAGGATTGAGTTTGTTGTGTATGCATTGATCAGGGCCTGGTTCTTGTATGTTATCATCAGAATGATATACAATAAACTGAATTGCATCAGACTCTGATGAATCAAGCTTATTTTTTGAAGAAATACTGAACAGTGTGAGAAGGCCTCCCAGACCATTTGGCCCTGACCTGGGCGGGTTTTTCCCACATTGAATTAGCGAGCCTTAGCCAGGAGTGGGACCACTGCCTCTTGGTTCAACAGTGGCCACAAAAGAGATAAGGTAAGCAGTAACTTGTTACCAAAATCTGCACGCATTTGTTGAATCTGAGAGCAGTGTGTATCCGCCCGAGCCAAGGAAAATATGAAGCCTCTCCTCCAAAGAACCTAAAAATTATGGTAAAAAGTAATGGTAAGAGAAAAAGAGTCTGATGTGATGATGTGCCTGATGTACAGTCAAGCCGGAAAGTCTGCACACCCCTTTCACCTTCTCCACGTTTTATTATGTTACAGACTTATACTACAATAGATTGAGTTCATTTTTTGCCTCAAACATCTACACACAATAGCTAATAATGACAAAGTGAAAACAGGATTTTAGAAAATATGCAATTTTATTTTACTGACAAAAATAGGTTATTTAGGGGTTACATATCTGGACACACCCTTAGCCTAATACTTGGTTGCTGCACCTTTGGCAGCGATTACAGCTTCAAGGCGTCTTGGGAAAGAAGCTACAAGCTTGGCACACTTGTTTCTGGACATTTTTGCCCATTCCTCTTGGCATATTCTTGCAAGCTCTGTCAGGTTGGATGGCGGGCGTTGGTACACAGCCATTTTCAGCTCTTTCCACAGATGTTCAATTGGATTCAGGTCTGTGCTCTGGCTGGGCCACTCAAGGACATGCACGAACTTTCTCCGAAGCCACTCCTTGTTCTCTTGGCTGTGTGGTTCGGGTCGTTGTCATGTTGGAAGGTAAACTTTCGCCCCAGTCTGAGGTCCAGCGTGCTCTGGAGCAGGTTTTCTTCAAGGATCTCGGTGTACTTAGCTGCATTCATCTTTCCCTCTATCAGGACTAGTCGCCCAGTTCCCGCTGCTGAAAAACATCCCCACATCATGATGCTGCCACCGCCATGCTTCACTGTAGGGATGGTATTAGCCAGGTGATGAGCGGTGCCTGGTTTCTTCCAGACGTGACGCTTGGTATTCAGGCCAAAAAGTTAAATTTTGGTTTCATCAGACCAGATAATCTTGATTTTCATGGTTTGAGAGTCCTCTAGGTACCTTTTGTCAAACTCCAAGCGGGCTGTGATGTGCCTTTTACTAAGGAGGGGCTTCCGTCTGGCCACTCTACCATAAAGGCCTGATTGGTAGAGTGCTGCCTGGATGGTTGATCTTCTGAAAGGTTCTCCCATCTCCACAAGGATACACTGGAGCTCTGTCAGAGTGACCCTCGGGTTCCTGCTCACCTCCCTGGCTAAGGCCTATCTTCCCCGATTGCTCAGTTTGGCCGGGCGGCCAGGTCTAGGAAAATTCTTAGTGGTTCCAAACTTCTTCCATTTACGAATGATGGTGGCCACTGTGCTCTTTGGGACCTGTAAAGCTGCAGAAATGTTTGCCTTGACACAATCCTGTTTCTGAGGTCTGCAGATAATTCCTTTGACCCATGGCTTTGAGTTTGCTCTGACATGCACTGTCAACTGTGGGACCTTATATAGGCAGGTGTTGGCAATCACCAATCATGTCCAATCAATTGGATTTATCACAGGTGGACTCCAATTAAGTTTAAAAACATCTCAAGCAGTATCAGTGGAAACAAAATGCACCTCAGCTCACTTTTGGGTGTCATATCAAAGGATGTGCACACTTGTGTACATATGATATTTTACATTTTGATTTTTAATAAATTAGCACAAATGTCTAAAAACCTGTTTTCACTTTGTCATTATGGGCTATTTTGTGTAGAATTCTGAGACAAAAAATGAACTAAATCTATTGTAGAATATGTCTGTAACGTAATACAATGTGGAGAAGGTGAAAGGGGTGTGCAGACTTTCCGGCTTGACTGTAAATCTTATATGTATATGAGTGAAAAGATTGAATGGTGAATGTAAAAAGAAATGTCAGAATGTATGCTTAGGATACTGATAGGGTTTTGGCTCGCTGTCTGTGCCTCATTTGCTGGAGGATTATTCAAGGGAACTAACAGCGCCCTAGGGTACTCGTGTGGGTGGCGGCCGTCTGAGGTAGGCGTCCAAGCCACTCATTGTGTACTTGCTGCCCCTGGAGCTTCCTTTCATCCGGCGTTTGTCTGTTTGCCAGGTGCTCATTAATTCAGTTGTTTTGTTCGAAGTGCCACTGGGAAAGAGTCAAATTGTGTGGTTGTTCAGTTTGCGAGAGTACTACATTGCTGTAATTTTACACCACGGTGGTCTCGTGCTGCTGCACAGCTTGATCTCTGGCAAGATCTGTCTGTTCAGGGGTCCGGGCCACCTAGGGGTGGACTTAGCGGCTTGCTGTCCTTTCGCATCCTGGTGCGTGCTGCTGTACAGCGTGATCATTTAATTGATCAGTCAGTCTGTTCAACAGTCTGGGCCATTAAGGGGCTGGATTGGCTGCTGGCTGTCATTTTACATCCTGGTGTATGATCACTGAGGTGATCTGTAAGCTTGCCCAGTAGCCCACCATCTGGTGGTTCAGTGCCGCTTTAGTCGTGATCACGTTAGTGGCTGTTCAGACACCAGGGACGAGCTTGACTGCGTGTTTGAACCCGACCTGCTGTTCAGCTTGCCTTCTCGAGGAGGCTCCGGTGGGTGTCGTTCAACTCGGCCATTTGTCTGATTTGCCTGGCGTTCGTTCACCTGACTGTTTGTTCTGGGTTTTTTTGGGGCTGCATGTGCTCATCTGTTTGGTTTCTGGCTTGCCGGCTTTGGGTGTATTTCTGCTCATCTGGGGGCCTAACAGGTTACAGACCAGACTGAGGTTTGCAAGAGAGTCCTACGGGATGGCAAATCGAAGTGGTCGCTAAAGGGCCCACGGGATGCCGACACTGGTCATAATTGTGTGATTGTGTGAAACGGTTTACTAAGGAGCCTACGGGGCGATAAATGGAAATGTCACTAGGGAGCCCAAAGGACGGTCACACTGGCCAGAAATGTGTGAATTTGAGTGGTGAATGTGCCGGCAATGGTAAAAATGAAGAATGCGTTATGTGATTCTGAGTGGTGAGACAGCTGAGTAATTAAATAGGTGTAATAAATATAAATAATATAATTTAAACCACGCTTGCGTATTCAAACAAAGTAAAGGACTAACTAATATATTAGTTCAGGAAAACTAGTATAGATGAGATGCCACGTTTTGTTTTACCATAGTGACGGAAGAGTAACTGAAATCCACTTCAGTGCGAATGAAGGGGATAATCAGCATTGCTACCTGATAGAGAAAATAGGACCCGGTGAAGTAGAAGGAATTGTAAGAGATAGTGGTGAGTGGATAGAGGAAAGAGACGAAGCCCAACGAGACAGGTTTTTAGTCTAGGATCAAAATAATTTACATAGCAACAACCTGCCATTCTCTGACAGAGAATAAAATAAAGAGAGGGATGAACGACAGGCAGAAGAACTGTCTGTCTGTTTGTGTGAGTAATTAGGTAAATGTTATTAAATAGGCAACTCCGATCAACCTCACTGGTGTGATTGGATTAATGTGGCACCCAGTCCACGGGATAATGTGGTATCACATCCTTACATATTCTGAATCGGTTACTGTAGTGGAACGACATTTTTTCAGAATTCCTTGGACTCCCTCTAACTCAATAATTGAACACGAGGAACCAACAGATCATTAGTATCTATTTGAAAGCACAGTGCTAGGCCACCTTGACTCATTAGAACCAATTGACAGGTCTACGTGGAGAGAAGAGAGAGAAGCTGCATAGTGAGGGACATTTGACACTACACCCACTGAGTGAGAATAATTATCCTGAAGATAGTGAGGAAGAAGCAGATCTTGACTGAACACAAATCCTGTTACTGTGTTTTACAGAGAAAAAGGTTGTGAAATGGTCATGGATGGACGTTCTGCTTGAACAGATGGTGGCCGTCCTGAATAACTAACCAGTGCATGTAGAGGAGGGTTCAGAGGAAGCATTAATTAAACAATACACACACAAGGGCATACAAAGGTTATTAGTACTCTGGATTGTAGCATTTGTGGTATTGTGGATAGCAGTCATCAGATGGTGGATAAGAAACCATAGATAGATATAAAATACATTTTGAAGTAATTTAGCGTTCTGAAATGTGTAATTTTTTTCTGTGTTATGGAAACATTTAGTAAAATATATGAGGTTTTTGTGATCGTTGCCGTAGTTATTTACTTATGTTATAAAATACACAACGCATACGATCAAACCCACCCTAGTCAGAACTGTTCTGAAATGGTATAAATTGTGAATTGTGAATAGTTTTTCTTTATTTTTGCTTAAATATATATTCTTATAATCTTGTGTAATTCGAATATAACATAACACAGTAAAAAAGAAAAGGGAATTGTGGTGGATATGCTATTTCATGTGTTGGCCGAACAAGCCGATGGCTTGATTCATGAAAAACATTTCACGTGCATGAGCTTTGATAGCGAGACTGAGAGTCTGGAGGAAGACACCACCAAGGGGTGGGTGCTTGAAACACAAAGAGTAACTCCAAGTTGCACGTGGAGTTTAAGCCGCTGTAAGGAACGGTCAAAATGACAATGAAAACAGGGGGCTCAGAGGCGCAGGCTGAAGGGACGGTCCAGCCGCAGCAGAAGGCACAGGGAGGAGTTGCAACACATGCTCAGTTGAGCAAGGCCGTAGCCACACTAAGTGAAAGTATTTCCAGGCCACGGGAAAAAGCAACACATGTGAGCGAGTGGTTAGGAATAACAAGAGACCAACAGGATTATGCTGAGGCGGAAGTTAGGGAAAAGAAAGAACAGAAACAGAAAACGTGCGTAGGCAGGCCTAAGGATTGATAGGCGAAATCGAAGAGATTGCCCAACTAACCCATGGGCGGGACCGGCGCAGCCCAACCCATGGACAGGGCAAGCAGCGGGCTGGCAGAGGTAGGGATGCCTAGAGAAGCCAGAGGGGAAAATAATGTTGCAGATCATTTCTACACAACCACAAGAGGAGCCCACCGTACCTGTAATCATCAATCAAAAATAAAATCAGTTCATAGTGGATACAGGTGCCACCTACTCAAGCATTGGGAAAATCGGCTCTGGCCTCCCCCTCTCAAAATCATCTGTTAAGACTATCGACTCCTCTGGGAAACCACACATAATCCCACTTACACGACCGGTCCCGATGCAAATTGCTGACAGAACTATAGTTGCACCCCTACTGTACTCAACCCATACTCCAGTTAATCTACTAGGCAGAGATATTTTATGTTCATTTAAAGCTATGTGTACCCAAGATGGAGTGTATGTGGATATCCCTGAAGACCCGCAGTATGATGCCCATGATGTCCCAACAAAGCGGGTATTTGCACCATATGGCATATTGATTGCGTTTAATCCCCCAAGACTCGATGCTGCAACACCAATGGAAGAGTTGGGAGCCATGGGTGCGAGCCCAACTCTGCAATACTGAAGAACCTCGCGAACCATGGGGGGGACCCAACCTTGCAGGGCTATGGAACCTCGACTACCACTACACTCGACCCTCATGTACGACAAGCGACGAACACACAAAAATTACGAAGCATGCTGGGATGATGTCATCAATAGGCGCCACTTTCCAATTGAAAATCACGCCATTTTCATAGGGCCGCAAGGAGCAGAATCCGCGGTGACATTGCCACCGTCTTTACAACAATGGTTCCAAGTTCCACAGTCTACCCCACATGTGATGTTGTTAATAGAAGAAGGCTGGGAGTCACATGACTTGGAACCAATGGTTAAAGCAGCTTCACAAGTGTTAGAATGGACACCGACGGCAAACCAATACATCCACATTTCTCCAGATAAGCAGTTCATTAGAATCTCAATTAAAACGCACGATGATGGACAAACAAAAATGGTTCTGTTGGATGATAGGTCACCAAAACAGATGCCAATTTTGCCAGAACACGACACATTGTTGCAACAGGTGCCGGAAAATGTGTGGTCCAAACACAAAACAGATTTAGGCTGTGTGAGATCAGCACGGCCAGTGCATATCACACTAAGGCAAGGGGCCAAATTACCATACCAAAGGCAGTATCCTCTTAAACAGCAGGCAATAGCTGGTATCGAGCCTACAATTGATAGCCTGCTAAAATGCGGAGTGTTAGTAAAAACTGGGAGTCCGATTTTTCCAATAAACAAGCCACATTCAAACGACTATCGGTTGGTACATGACTTAAGAGCTATCAATTCCATTGTTGAAGCAGAAGCAGCAATAGTCCCAGACCCGCACACATTACTTTCCAACATACCACCAGAAACACGATGGTGTACAGTAATTGGATTGTGTTCCGCGTTTTTTAGCGTACCACTACATCCGGACTCACAGTACCTTTTTTCCTTCACATACCAAGGTCAGCAGTACACATACACCAGGTTGCCGCAATGATATTGTGAAAGTCCCTCAGTGTTCAGTGTTGTTACAAGATTTACAGCATTTAAACATAACTAGTACTCATCCAGTATGTGTACGATTTGTTAATCTGCAGCCCCACTAAAGAACAATGCGAGGAAGACTCAGTTGCTGTACTGACAGCTCTGGCAACGGGAGGCCATAAGGTTAGCAAAGACAAATTACAGTTTTGCCAACAGACAGTTGAGTACCAGGAAAGACAATTGAGTGGTGACAGACTTATTGCACCGTCACATGTTGAAGCTGTCGCTAAAGCACCTAAGCCACAGACAGTCAGACAGATGCTTTCTTTCCTAGGAATGGCAGGCTACAGTAGACTACGGATATGTGACTATGCTGTCATTACATCACCGTTACAAGCATTAATTAAAGCGACAGGACAAACCAATAGTGCAGCCATATTGTGAGGAGGCGGATGGGGCTTTCCAAGGCTTTTCACATGCAAACGGCCCCATTATTTGGAAACCCAGACTATAGTAAACCATTCCACCTATATGTTGCTGAGTGCTCAGGCTTTGCCTGTGCAGTCTTGATGCAGCACATGCCCACAGGCAAACAACCATTGACTTATTATAGCACGAAACTGGATGCTGTGGAATAAGGACTACCACCATGCTATCAAGGATTGTCATCAGCAGTATTCGCCTATCAAAGAGCCTCCACTTTGACCAAGTAACGCTATACACGTCCCATCAACTACATGCGTTGTTAACTAGTCAGCGCTTTGTCTTAACCCAGGCAAGGAAAACTGGCTACGCAGTAATCTTATCCACACCAGACATAGACATCCAGCGATGCACGGCCGTTAACCCGGCAACTAGAATGGTTATACCAACAGACGGTACCTCCCATAACTGTGTTGACAGGACAAATGTTTTCCTTAAAGCTTTTGACGACACGTATAACCAACCCATTGCAGCTGACCTCACATTATTTGTAGACGGTTTCTGCTTCAGAGATGAAAAAGGAACACATGCAGGTTTGGCGTAGTACAGTTGAACGCTGATGGCACTTCCTTCTCCGAAGTGCAGGCCGCAAAGGTGACACAACCATGTTCAGCCCAACTAGCAGAGATTAGAGCCCTAACAGCGGAATGCCAAATGGCGGCTAGACAGCGTGTCAATATTTACACAGATTCAGCTTATGCTTATGGTGTTTGTCATGTTTATGGTACTATCTGGAAACAAAGAGGGTTTAACAGCAGATGGCACACCTATTACACATGGGGAAAACATTTCAGACCTGTTGGAGGCCATGAAATTACCTGAGGCGCTGGCCATTATAAAATGCCCAGCACATCAAATAACAAACGCCATAGTTGCCAAAGGTAACAATTTAGCAGATGAAGTAGCGCGCCATGCGGCAATAGGACCAGCCAGTATGGGACAAATAGTAGTAGAAGAACCAGCCCCCACAGGGGACTTGCTCTCCCTCATTGCAGTGGGCAGCATATCGGGGTGACGCCGGGGTGTCTAGCCTACAGGCTCCCATGAGTCGTGGGGCCTAAGTGGCTGCCAACAGAGTGAATACTGAAGTATTCAAAACACCAATAAGCCACGAACCCAGGGTCTTTGGGGGGGGGGGGGTAGTGTATGTCTCAGGTAGTGTATGCCCTCACAGACACACAGGCTCCTTTCGGCATTAAAATGTCTGTATAATGTACAACAATATATCTACTATGCGTAGTAGTCCGCTGCATTTTCTAAAGCTGAAGGAGCTCAGGCTCTTGATGCCGGTGCTTCTTAGTACACTTCTTGGCAACGGGCACCAGCGTGTGCAATTCTTCATCACGCTCTTTAAAAACCGATTGCCCAGGTGGGACGTCCTCCCCAGACGAGCCACCACCTCCCGAATTCTGCGCACCTTCTGACATACTTAATGTTGAAGTGCGCACAACACCAATAAGCCAAGTGTTGTACAACGAAAATGTAAAATCAATTAAATTATATATAGGCTACCATAGCCAGAAAAATATCAGCAAACAAACCATATCGATTAACCTTAGATTAACTGCAAAATACAAAGCAACCCGTTGCTGGTAGTGAAAATGCGTCAGATAGTGTAATTCTTTTTAAAGAAAAGAGGCTCCTGCAGATTTTGAATGTTACAACAAAAATCTAATCCAGTTATATTCAATACAGGTTATTATAACCAGAAAGATATCAGTAGTAACACTGATATAATTCAAAAGGAAAATGGCCAAACAACCACAGTAAACAAACTTAAACCTACAGATAATGCGCACACGCGTCAATCAGTAGATTAATGACAAAATGCACTGCGTTGTTGAGAGTAAAAATGCCTCAGGTAGCATAATCTTTTTTCTGGAAAAGAGGCACCTTTCAGTTTTTTTCCAATTAATCTCAATATAGGTTGTTATAACCAGAAAGATATCGTCATTGCAACACTGATATAATTTCAAAAAGTAAACATCCATGGTAAACAAACTCTACCGATTAACCTTACTGGAAATGAGCACACGCATCACTCAGTAAAGCTGGGGTCTCACCAAATCCGGCAAGTTGCATTGGTCAGGCGCATTCTATAAATTTTTTATGGAGAGTATGCAATTGCGTGGTGCATGATGGATGTGGTGCGGCAATTGTGTGGTACGTTCGCCGGTTTTTAATTTGAATAGGATAGATTCCAAACCTACTTTAGGCAAATTAATGCGTCCACTGTTGCTCATGAAACTCGGATCAAACGGTCAAAGTAGGCATTTTTGATAAAATATGAATAAAGATTGAGCAACTGCACAGACTATTTCTCACCTGAAATGTTTTCAGAAACGTATTTTAGTAGACCGTTTAAGTGGAATAAAAGAAAGTTTATTAACAGGCTGCCATATTGTTCCGGTTTGAAAACACAGGCAAAATACGTCTAACCAATGAGGTGCCGTTCATGTTCTCTTGTAGGCTACTGAATAGCACCGCCCACCAAACGCACAGTTTGGGGTTCCTGCACATCTTCATGCGTCGTCACCGGATTTAGTGAGAATCCACTTTAAGATTAAATCGCAAAATCAGTTGCTTAAAGTGAAACTACATATCAGTAGTAAAACTGATATAGTTCAAAAACAAGGACAGCTATGAGCCGCTTAAAGGACCACACTGAACAAATACTATGGATTTATCCTACCTGATGTGCGCACTGCGCACCAGCACCAAACACTAGATTACCACAACTGCAATGTAACCCGTTGATGGGGAAGAAAGTTATTATTTTTAAGAAGAGGCTCCGGTCAGCAGCGGGGGGGGATTTCGCGGATCCTGGCGAAAGCAAAGATTCAACAGTTTCATGTTTGTAGTGAGGTTAGGTCAGTTTTATTCAACACTCAATTAGAATTCTATATGTCAGTAGAGCCCAACTTAGTGAAATAACGTAGACACGACAATGGTTTGGAAAAAACGTGTTTTATTGGCTACAATTATGAATAACATAAACAATGCTTTGCATAATATTCTATGACTATGATAGAAGCTAACAGTCCATTAACAAGGGTTATTTCGTGTTATGGGCAGAGGTGTAAAGTACTTGAGTAATTGTACTTCGTTACAATACTTAAGTACTGTTTTTGGGGATTTTTACTTTACTCGAGTATTATTAAGTTTGTATACTTGTACTTTTACTCAATTACATTTCAGAGAAAAAAAACATACTTTTTACTCCTTACATTTCAAATGCAGACCTTCAAAGTACAAAGTACAAATCTCGCAGGTCCAATGATTTTAATTAGTATATTTGTTTCTCTGGCCGAACTAACATTAATGTTATTAATCCTGCGGCCGCACTTTATTTAAAACAGCCAATAAAATCCCCATCAATCGAAAATTAACCCGCCCATACCCATGCTGATTGGTCCTTGTGCAAGACTAGAAAGCGGGGATCTTTGATTAGACACCTGCTATCAAAATAACTATTTCACAAGAACCTTAGGATGTGCAATGTCAAACCCACGTATAAAAAAAAAAACTGAAATAAACCCTTAATTTTTTCCAAGGTTGTAGTTTGGCCAACTTTACAACTGGATGTTGTGATGTGAATGTCGTCCATGTTAGTTTACCTCAACATGTTTTTTCAAATTCGATGAAGTGCATTAAATCATTTTAATGCAAAAAAAGTGTCCTCCGTTCTTTAATTTTAGCATTGTCTATCGCAGAATTCATTCCATTGTGGGCCGAGTGTATGCTGGGTTTCATTTCAGCCTTGCCTAAACACCAGCTGATGATTTCACTAATTAGCTCACCTCTTCAACCAACTCACCTCGTGCAATGTGTAGTTGAAACGAAAACTTGTATACACTTGGCCCACGATGGAATGAGTTTGAGACCCCTTGTCTATCCCTTGCAATAAAAAAGTTTTTACTTTTACTTTTTAGTACTTAAGTACATTTAAAAGTAGGAACTTTTTTTACTTTTACTCAAGTGTATTTTTAGCCTGATACTCTGACTTTTACTTGAGTAAGATTTTGAGACAGTATCCATACTTTCACTTAAGTATAATTTCTGGGTACTTTTTACACCCCTGGTTATGGGTTAGTGATACACAAAACTATATTTTGTGGTTAGCTCGTTTTATCAGTCTCATAAATATAAAGTTTTGCTGATGGTATCCAGATGTCAGGGTCACCGTGGCTCCCAGCGCAGAACAGAAAGCTTTCCTCAGCTGTGAAATGAATTGGGGTCCATGGTCTGACACGATGTCCGCAGGGATGCCACGAATCCTGAAGACCTCTTTAACAAGGACTTCAGCGGTCTCTTGGGCGGAGGGTAATCCAGGCAGGGGAATGAAATGGGCAGCCTTACTGAAACGGTCCACAACCGTCAGAATGGTGGTATTGCCATCAGAAGGTGGAAGCCCCGTAACGAAGCCTACTCCGATGTGGCTCTAAGGTCGGCTGGGCACAGGTAGTGGTTGGAGTAGACCCGCCGGAGCTTGATGTGACGCCTTGTTTCTGGCACAGGTGGTACAGGCCTTGATGAAGTTTCTGGTGTCAGGAGCCATGGCGCTCTTCAGAACCGCCATGGTGCGGGTAAAGCCTGGATGGCACAAGAGCAATGAGGAGTGGGCCCACTGCAGAACCTGTGTCCGAGCTGCTGTAAGGACATACAGGCGGGTACTAGGGTTGGCTCTGGGGTCAGGCTCGTTCCGTAGGGCACTCTTGATAACTGCCTCGATCTTCCAGGAGACCGAGGCGACCAAACATGAGGCAGGAAGAATGTTCTCAGGAGTGTCTTTCTCCGAATAAATGTCAAATTGCCTGGAAAGGGTGTCAGGCTTGATGTTCTTGGAACCAAGTCGGTAATTCAGTGTAAAATTAAATCTCCCGAAGAACAGAGCCCACCTGGCTTGGCGAGAGTTCAGTTTCTTAGCGGTCTGGAGGTAGGCTAAGTTCTTGTGGTCCGTCCAAATGATGAATGGCACTTCGGACCCCTCGAGCCAGTGTCTCCACTCCTCCAATGCCGTCATGACAGCGAGGAGTTCGCTGTTGCCAACGTCGTAATTCCTCTCCGCAGGGGAAAGTTTGCGCGAGAAGAAAGCACAAGGGTGTAGATGGTTGTCGGTAGGAGAAACTTGGGAAAGTACTGCTTCCACCCCAGAGTCAGAGGTGTCCGTCTCTACCACTAACTGGCGGGTGGGGTCTGGGTGGATGAGGATGGGTGCAGAGGAGAATAGCTTCTTGATCTTTTGGAATACCCTCTCAGCTTCAGGGCTCCAGCGAAAAGTTATGGCAGATGATGGGTTTGGGGAGTGGGGTGAGCTTGGGATGAGGTACTGGCACCCTCAGCAGGTGTAGGAGCGGATTTCAGGCAGGCTTGGGGACACGCACGGCTCCAGGCTTGTATATTGCTGGTGTTCCAGTCAATGGTGGGGTTGTGTTTCTGTAACCATGGTAGTCCAAGAATGAGGGGGTCATGTGGTGAGTGGATAACCTTGAACTGTATCTCCTACTGGTGGTTGCCGGAAATAATTAACTGGAGGGGTAAAGTGATCTTGCTCATGCAGAAGAAGGGCTTTCCATCAAGAGACAGGGCGTATACTGGTCTGTCCAGAGGCAAGGTCGGAATGTCTAGATCCTTCACCATCCCATCGTCAATTAGGTTGGAGTCAGGTCTGGAATCAATCAGGGACCAAACTTGGATCTTTTCTCTTCTCTCAGGCAAATGGAAGGTGGCAGAGAGGTAGGATCGATGATTTTCCTTGGGGGCTTGGGCTTGAATCGTTAGGGATCTCACCCTAACAGCAGGATCTGACCTCTTAGGCTGTAGGGTGCACTGTTCGAGAGAGTGCCCTTGCTGGCCACAGTAGTAGCAGGAACCGGTCTCCCTCCAACACTTGCGTTCCTCTGCCGTGATTTTTATTCTGGCTCGAGAAAGATCCATGGACTTGTCACCCTCTGCCTACTTCAACATAGGAGAGGGTCGTGGGTTGGAGTAGGGTTGCCAGGTTGTGCGTCGTGGGTTCTGTCTTTCTGTATGGCGTTGACGAGACCGGTTGTCCATCCGAATGACAGCACAGATGAGTGGGTCAAGTTGGGTGATGGGTTCACGGTGGGCTAGCTCATCCTTGAGCTCCTCATTGAGGCTGGCTCGGAACAGGTCAGCCAGAGCCGCATCATTCCACTGGGTCGCAGCGGCAAGAGTTCGAAAATCGATGCGCTCTTCCCTCCTTGGCGTAGCGAAAGCAGCCTTTGAGAAAGTTCTTGATCCCCGGAGGCGTGTTCAAAAACCTTGCGAATCTCCCGGACGAATTCGGGATAACTGGTGGAGAAGGATCCCCCGGACCACCGGGCTGAAGCCCAGTCCAAGGCCCTCCCATTCAGTAGGCCCATCACGTACCCAATCTTGCGTTCTTCATCATGGTAGGTCTGAGGTTGCTGCCTGAAGATGATGTCGCATTGTAGCAGGAATGCCTTGCATCGCTCCGGTTCCCTACTGAACCTCTCCGGGGCTGGTTGTTGTGGCTCCCGGTACTGCCAGGTCCCCGTGGGGTAGGAGGGTGGAGGTGGAAGCTGAGCTGCTGGTGGTGAAGAGAGATGGGGCCGAAGGAAGATGGCAAGCCTCTTCATCTCCGCACAAAGCTCTCATCTCCAGCCGGAGTTCAGCAATCCCCTGGGCATGCTGCTGCACGATGGCGCCTTGGGTCTGCAAAGCGTGGTGAATAGCGTTTGAGTCTGCTGGGTCCATGCTGGCGAAATTGTTCTGTGACAGAACAAGGTGGTTTGGACCCAAAATGCACGACTCAGAAACGTGGAATATAATAAATAACCCGCAAGGAGCGTTCAATATCCAAGCAATGGTCATGCAATGGTCATACACAGGAAATCTACAATGAAAGCACAGGTACCAAATCGAGAAGGCAGTCTCATAAACGGTGTCACAGGCAATGGTCGAAATCCAGGAAAAGCTATCAAGGTACAGACAAACGGCAGGCAGGCTCGTAGTCAATGTCCGGGCGTGGGTCAGAACCAAAGTTCTACCGTGGAGCAGAAGTACCGTAGCAGGCAATTCTCGTAGGTCAGGCAGGCAGTAGTCCAAAATACACAGGCAGGCAGTAAACAGTAGTCAGGGTACAGGCGTGGGTAATAACTAGAATCAGGCTTGGAAATAAACGCTCAAAAGTGCAAGACAAGTCAAGGCAACAATTTTGCGAGAAAGACAGGGAAACACTGGCAGGTGTAGACAGGTGCAAACACTTAGCTTGAGAGAAATTAGTTTGGGATTAGTCAATTAGTCTGTTAGTAATTATCCCATCCTAGCGTTAGTAAATTAGTTCATTAGTAAATCTCATGAGACATGGTTAGCAGATTAGTGTGTTAGTAATTATCTGACTAGCGTTAGTAAATTAGTAGATTAGTTCACAATAATCAAGAAGGAAGCGAAGCTGGAGACAGAAAGAAAGAGAGAGAATGCAAGATTGCAGAAAACATGAAGAAATGTGCACAAACAAGTGGGATCATGACAGAACCAGCAGTAACATTACCTGAACTGGGTATTACAAGGTTTATGTTAGCCTATCAATTGATGTCATTGCTAAATATAATGCGTTTTAATACTAAACGGTAAGAAAGGGAAGGCCAGTCCCGATTCCGTAAGTGATGTCAGCTCGTCAGCTGGTCCAAGGTCCCGGCAGGTGCGTGGACTCCTGCGAGACTTCTTCACTGAAGTCGGGTCGCGACAGGGTCGCACAGATCTCCACTTTGTTCTGTGCAGCAAGGGAGATACGTTTGACGAAACGTGTCCTCAAAACAGCTGTTGAAGGATTCTGTGGACGGTGGCAGGCCAACTCTGTCTCTGTGATCAGGCGAGATGTGGGTTGGGAAACGCAGCGAAGTCCATCCGGGTTTCAGTGGTGCGTCTGGTAGGGTAAGACAGCATCTGTACCATCAGAGCAACGTTGGTAGAGTTTGATGGGTTTTTATGGTCAAAAGTCACTGACACGACTAAACCCGTTCCTTTGATCCCAATTGGTAGATAGCTTTAGGGCACCCATGCATTTGATTGGCTCATTTCCTTGAAAACATCAATAAAACACAGATGGATCAGCCATTTCAAATCATGTCAGGATGTGCGTTTGTGTGTTAAATTGGGGTCCCCCCTCTCCTTCTCAAAAGAGATTTTCTTGCCCAAACTGGTGCCTGATCGACCCAGCAGTCTATGTGTTAATTGTGAATGTGACTCAGCAGAGGGCCCAGGCCCATGATCACAAACCAGAGTCCCAATATGTCCCTGTGTATCATTACATGCAGCTCACCCTCTCGGCGAGGATAACCCATATCATGGCGTGTTGACATAATTTCTTTCTGAAGAAATTAGAAAGATAATCATTTCCATAATTTCTTTCTGAACAAAACAAGGCACATTAATGCTAAGTCATCAGTGAGGGAGAACTCTGAGTTTTGCATTTAAGTTCCACACAGTTCCGCACTTGCATTACAGCAAGACCGTAATTGTTTGGTTCGTGGCGTGTGCCAAACTGAAAGCCCCGTACCGAATGAAAGAGGACATTTTTCCAGCCTTGACAAAGTAAGCAGTGATACTTGTCCGGTTAGACACCGTTGATTCTTTGCAGAAGCATGTCTCTCCTGTGACTGAGCGTAAGTAGAATGGCAACAAGACACAAATGGCACGGGCTACTATTTTGGTTACACAGTGGTGCAAGTGAGGGGCACACCACCTCTGTTACATTCTTTGGGGAGAGCCCTGATCATGAATCAATCATAATCTGAATAATAGCTGTTAAGCCATTCAGCAAATGCCTTTTTGTGTGGGGTCTTTCAGTGCATGTATTAAATAATGATCTTCTCACAAAGGGGGTATGGATGCATATAACAGTCAAAATTCAACTGGAAATTTAAAACTACTAGAGAAGAGAGAGGGGACAGAAAAAAAGAGAGAGTGAGAAACAAGGAGAGACAGAGTAAGAGAGAAGGAGAGAGACCAGCGGGACTGAGGGTCACCATTAATACAAAAGTTGAATAGGTCCCAGGACACCTGCTCCAGTTTGACCAGTGTGTAAATGGCTATTGAGTGTAAATTTTCAGGAATGTGATGCAGTGGAGGATTTTCTACACTTTTAACCTTATCGACCAACAGGTCAATCGTTAATCTCTGCTCCTTCGCAATTGTAAATCCATTCACAGGTCAAATAGGGGCCAGGCCATTGTTATGCAAGTTAAAGTAACAATAATCTTTTCCTTTTCATATGGATATTTCACATTTAGAGGTTTTATCACATTATTCAGTAAGGGAATATCAGCTTAAAGAAATATCACAAACATTTTTTACCTTTATTTAACCACGTAGGACAACTGAGAAGTCAGTTTCCTTTTGCAGTGATGAGGAATAAATATGGGTAGGGAATTCAAGGGATGATTAGGTGGCCGAGTGTAGATGGCTATTTTTGTGTGACCCCACTGGAGTTAACTCCCCCTACTATTTTGAAAAGCATCATGGGATCTTCAAGTGACCACAGTAAATTAGCACCGGTTCAATGTCTCTCCTGAAAGACAACACAGCATAGTGGTCTAAAATACCCCTTCTAGCAGCAACTTATCTTACTACTAAGCATACCTGTCTATCAGCAGAAGTTCAACATGAGGAAGGCACAGCTGCTGGCTAACAACACATCCAATTTCAGGTATATGTGTAGCTCTTAGCAAACTATTGAATTGAACAGGATTCACTTCATCAGCAATACATTACATGCCAAGTAAAATCCATTCAATCTTCTCAACTAGTCAACTGCTTAACTGCATTGTGGTGACAGTCAACCATGAAGACAGCAAAACTGCTTTATGTAGTTCTATGTTCCTGGAAAGTGAATTTTACTCTAAAATAACATTCACATCTTCCACTGTAATTTTTATCTGAGAACACATATCCCATTACACACCCCATTAGCATTTTTGTGAAAGACTTCCTCAACCCATACACATTTAATGCAAGAGTGGTTGCCACAAATGTTTCAATCAAAAATTATTTAATCTCCATAAGTAATTTTATCGAAGAGTACTGTGGTGGCAGCAGGTGGCCTGCGTGGACAACAAAATAAATGTAAGGAAATTATAAAAATTACCTGTCTTAGCTAAAAAAGTTCAATGTTTGCCAAAAGCCTCAAAAGACAGGAAATTAAATTGAGCAGCCCTAACCTGAACATCAGTCTGCTCTCCATCAAGGTGTATCAGCGCAGAGCTTTGACAACTGTACAGGGAACTGACACATTTTGATGTATGAAGTAGTAAGTATATGATCTGAATTATGAGTTAGATTCATATCCTTAAGAGTTCAGTACTGGATGTCCTGATTTTATATATCGGCATAATCCGCGTTGTTAGCGTTTGTTTATGTTGTAAAAGTGTGCTTTTGAGACCTGTTTCGCCATGCAATGAGAGTGAATGGAGAGAGAAAAAAAACGTCATTCTCCTTTGGCTACAGTTGTTGACCACTGGAGCAAGTCATGAAGATGATCGTGAATATCGCGATTACGACGCCAGGCAGCTATACAATATTATGTTCTAACCAAGTTCAGTGTGCCTTTAAATTTTATAGCCTAAATACATTTATTTTCTTGGTGTCCTGTTTTATTATCGATCACTATCTATGATTAAATTCAGATCAATGTGTGTCAGCGCTAGCCACAGTTGAAATATGCACCATGCCAGCACAACAGGTGGAGCTCTTCTCTGAGAGGTTTCTACAGCCACAAATGGAAAATCAGCAAGTTCAGATAATGTTAGCCGACAATATGACTGAATCACAAAATTCCCAACTGCTCAAACATCCAGTGTCAATGCATCTTACCATGTAGCACTTGAGCTAGCAAAAGAAAAAAATTCTATGTCTGACTGTAATGGGGCTTCGATTAAAACAATGCAAATATATTTTAGACAATGAGCGCGTTTACATGCACTCAATAATCAGATCATATTCGGAATATTGCTGTTATCGGATTATTCAAATTGTCATGTAAACGCAATATTCCGAAAAGCTTCTTCGGAAAAAAGCACCGGGATTTCTGCCGTGTTTTTCATTTTATTGGTTGCATGTAAACGGTTATTCCGATGTAGTTAGTTTTTTAAATTCTGCGTATGTGCGTGTTTGACAGCAACAGCCATGGCAACAGCTACTCCGGATATTGTTAGTAACGTAACGCTAACGTCAAAACAGTTGAGAGGTCAGAGAGAGATGTCAACCAACGGGAGAAGTCATTTCTGGAGTGAGGAGGAAACCCTCCTGATGTTATCCGAAATAATAAAGAGGAATATACTTCATCTCATAGATGGGAAAAAAGTTAGAAACGCGGAAATAATGAGCACGTTTATATGCACTCAATAATGCTCTTATGGGTTTCGTCGTCATATGGTAAATTAATTCACAGATTCAGAATGGAGAGGCAACTTCAGTATGGCTCGGAGATAATTTATGAAACTTTGTGGTTTGGTACAGAACATAATGAGCCCTGACGAAGTGACAGTGCGTCCAGCTGTACCTCTTCAAATGCGAGTCGCAATAGCGCTGTACAGACTCGGTAGCTGCGGGGAGTACAGGCTGATAGCGAACCAGTTTGGTGTCCACAAGTCTACGGTCTGAATTGGTGAATTCATTTAGCACCACTCTCTCCCACCAGTCCTTGCTCTTAACGTGCATCCAGCACGACCGGGTCCTTAACAGTGCTGGAGGAAGGCCTATTCTGGGTCCAATAATCAGCGCTTGTTGTAACGTTAAAGCTCTTCGTCGTCTTCTGCTCATAACACAGAACGCTTGAAGGACAGTGTTAGTTGCCACCCGCAATCATAACATCTGCCATATGACGACGAAAACCGTAAGAGCATTCCTGTCTAACGTTACCATGTTTAACGTTATTTTCTTATTAGTTATAGGCTACTGTTCTTTCTTATGTAACTAACATTAGGCTATAGTTAACGTGTTTACTAACTTACACCCGCGTGCTGTTTCTAGCAACCCAACAGGAAGTATAGTCACGTTATGTATAAACGTTAAAATATGTAAGTTATAATATATAACGTTAGGCTAATAGATGTTTCTAATTTATGTTTGAGTTGCACATCGCGTTCAGGGAAAGAAATCGGAATATTGACAGAATCATGTAAACCTGGATTTTTCCCATTATCGAATTACTTAAGTGCATGTAAACGCATTTATCGAATTATTGCCATGTTCGGATTACTCCCAGTTATCGGATTATTGAGTGCATGTAAACGTGCTCATTCTCTCTGTCTTGTTACACAGTGACATGCGGAATTGTAGCAATGGACCTCCAATAAGTTGTAACAGTAGCCTACAACATGTTTAAAATTGAAGTAATTCATAATTTTTTTATAAATTATTAGTTAATTATTAGTCTTTTATGAATATACATGTTTTAATTTTCTGTGATTTACAGTTTACAGTTTTTTGCGATTGCTTACACGCTTGTTGCGGAATTTGGCTCGTGTAAAAACTCTAAACACAAGCCAAATAAGACAACACTTGGAGATAAACATCTCACTTCTATATCAAAATGAAACTGCAATCAAAATCTAACAATCCTTTTTCAAAATGGCATTTTTGCAACAAAATTATACACACACGCACCATTTAAATTACTCTTTCAAAACAGCAACAACACACTGATGTACTTTATACAAAACACTGCTGTCTTTAGTACTTTGTATACCTTTTTAATTTTCTCATACAGACTTCTGTGAAAGATTGTTCCAGTACAGTACATCTACTCAAATGTCAATGAACACAAAAATAGAAAGGCTTCAGAAAAACATATATACAGCTTATTTTTCGCCATTGCAGGTTTTTACAACAACAAAAAAACACAGACAAGTAGAATTACAGTACAGTAATCAATACAATTTGTTACTGTAAACTCACGGAAACAAAAATAATTACAGTAAAATTACAGTGCAATGGTAAAACAAGAAATAGTATTGTAAGGGATGGGGTGGATGTTTTATGGATCCCACCTTCTGTTAGGGTCTGGCCACATCACCTCATCCACATCACAAGCAATGTCATCCCTGGCTAGGCAAAGGGGTCAGACACATTCAGTCAAAACTACAAGCTACAGGCAAGGCTGCTTTGCCTGAATGTATCTATGCAGTGCCAATAGGACACAATCTACTGCCATTACTGTATTACAGTATAGTACAGTAACACTTACTTGCACATAGTCACAGCAAAGGTCTTTGACTCTTAACGCTGTTCCTCTCAAATGGAACCCTGTACAGCTGCTTCATCGTAAGTTGGTGTTGACGCAAGGTGTGGCAGAGTGTCAATATACTGACATGGTTGATATTATGGAATGTTCTGTGATCTGCGATGATTTGCTCTCGTAGTTGATGGAGGCGAATGGTGTTGTTTGCCAACACTATTGACAATGGCCAGTTCCTGTTCATGGGTGATCAGACGTTGTAGTGGCGGGCCGTGCATTTCACACCTAGGCCTTCAGTGATGTCCTACACAGTCCTACCTGAATTATTCCACCTCTTAATACCATCATTATGACGCCATGGCTCTAGAAACTATACATTTAGACAGAAACGCAGTATAACCGGGCGTTGCATCACCTTAACATAGTCAAGTACAACAGAGTTATATTAATATTTCCGAAGCATTTATAATCAATAAATCCGCATTTACAATTAAGAGTGTTAAACTACCAGCTTTAAGATCGCTTGGATACTGTCAAAACTTTAAAATAAAAGGCGCTTTTAAGGGATTAGTCTACAAAGTTTTATTAAGTCCACCAAAAGTATGTGAGCTTTAACAAGTTTGTTCACTAAACAGCGCATTGTCGCACCCAAAGCAGTTTCATTTAAGAAACGTGACGATAAAGACACATAAACTATTCACTGAAAATAAAAGAAAAACAAATAATTTGCATAAGTTCATGAGGATATATTTGCGACAGTGGTGAAAGTGTATTCCTAGCCTTGAATGTCCACTTTGACTCGCTCGCGTCGGGGTTGGCCGTTCTCTTCTGACGATGTCTAGCTTTTCTTGAAAAGTTCGTCTTGAAAATGGCGTTGTAATTATATCTGCAACCAAATCGATCTCTTCTCCTCCTTCAGCCATTGTGGGTTGAAAAAAAACAGCTTGTAGAAATCTACACAAATGAGCTCGTTCAAGTTCAGTTTGCTAGCTGTCTGCATAGCTCTGCCTCTCAATAGTGCGTATCCAATCAAAAGACGTGCACGTGCTGACGTTATCGTACGCCTGCTAGCTGGCCCCGGTGTCGCCAACTCGAAATCTGATTGGTTAACACCACAGGTATGTTTACGTTCACTTTAAGCTACAGGCGCCCGCACTGTAGATTCTGAAGGCCTAAGGGCAGATTTCTTGGACCCTGGCAACACATTATGGCTGAAATATGATTGGATAAAAGCTCTAACATAAAGGCCAGCCCTCCAAATCTTGATCTGAGGCTGGAAGCAGCGCAACCAAGAGGAAAGCTATGAAATGAAGAGAATAGACTATGGGGAATAATTTAATACATATTTGTGGAAAAAATATATCAAAATTAAATTTATATTCTGATGATGTCTAGGCCAGCAGAGAAGGCCTTGCTGGCCCTGACGGCCCGCCACTGAGACGTTGCCTTCCACCCTCAGGAGGTCGTCTGGCAGTTCTGTAGAAAATGCAAGAACATGATGTTATTGGTTAGGTTCTTATATACATACTGTAATGTCATACTGTATACAGTAATATCAAAACTGTATTACATGTACTTCACAGCACTATACCTATTTTTTTGTTCACTGAGGAGCATAGACCTAATGCTGTAGAACTACATTGTATCGTACTGTGAAGAATGATGTGCAACAATTACATAGGTACAGTCTAGTGTAGAAAGTTGAAGACATACCTGTTCTCCAGTCTACATGTCTGTATTATGGATGCTACCGCGTAGCGACTCAGGTTGGACTGGACTCTCTGCCCAGCCTCCCTCATCGTCAGGCCATGATTTATGACATGGTCCACCAAAGTGGCCCTAACGTCGTTGGAAATATGTCTCCGTCTATTGCCTGGTCCCCTTCTTTGTTCTTGTCCTCGTCCTCCTCCTCTCTCTCTTCCTCTTGCTCTCAATGCCTCCATGTTATCACAAAAGAGGTGAGCTTACCTGAGGCCTATTTGTAGTGCTAAGGCTCAGACTGATTGGTGTTCAATTAGTGTATACGTGTTTTCATGTGTGTTTTTCAGGTATGTTTTGCATTTTTAATAGAAGTGTTTTTCCAATGATTGCAAGAGATTACATTTTTGAACGAAGTGTCTAATGTAAGAAACAATGTGTAGTGTGTTGCAAAATTGCAAATAAAGTGCAAAGCAGAAAATGTGTTTTGTCCAAGAATTAACTTTCAGTGTGTAAGCAATCAGCAAAAACTGTAATATGTTGGGGGGGGGGGGGGTAGAAAACTGGTCTCCCACTGACTTCAATGGGATTGCTTGTTTTTGACAACCTCCGACATTTAATTTTGTTGCTATATTTGTGGTCTATTAAATATTTGTCTGTCATTGCCATCAACCAACTGCATGATACTTAAAAACCACTTGTTTTGTCAGCTGGTAATGTTAGCTAGGAATTCCATCTCTCCCCGAGACAAATCTGACGGTTGACTCAAACTAGCGATAACTAACGTTACTCTGCTTATTCTGCCTATAGGCTACTATTTTAGGCCACTCCTGAAACAAACAAGCTTTTGCGAGTTTGAAAGTTTTCCGGCAAAAAGCTAGTGGTGACAATCTAGCTACCGTTTGCTAGCTAACTGTTAAATAATTATCCGTTATCCGTGTGAGGCGAGAGGGACAACAAAGGCAGAGCTGACTGAACTCGCCTGTGCATTTCAATCTTGCGCCAGTGAGCGAGACGCAGCGAGCTCCCGGTAGCCGAAAGCTTGAATACAAAACATTTCATATTATTTCATCTCCTGACAGCCGCAAAAATATTTAATGCCTAGGCAAATTAAATTTAAGACTTTTTAATCCAATTTAAGGCCTTATATTTATGATTATGAATTAAAAACGTTTTAATACCCGCGGACACCCTTTAGTAGGCAGCAGCGTCTACAGCAGCGTCTTCCTTTTTGTAGTGCAAATTTTAACAAACATTGGCTAACAATCCTGTGTTGGAATTTTGGTGTTTTCGTAGTTTTCATTTATAATTTCAGATGAATACGACGACTCACCACTAGGGGGCCACCATAGATAATCGTCAAAATTAGTAATATGTATTAGCTGTTCAGCTGCTTGCTTCCCGTTACATCACGTAGTCTACATGAGGAAGGTGCTCCATTCATTTTAGAATAAGTTCATTTTCCTTCCAGCTTATATTTAGTTTATATCAAAACAGCCATGCGTTTGTTTTGTTTCAACATATTTAATGTTGACAAAAATAATATGTTTTCTACATCAATGGGAAACACAATGTCAGACAGGCTGAGCGTGATGATGATTCTTTTGAATAAAGTCCAGTTGTGATTTAGCCAGACATTTGTCAGCTAAGTTTTAGGCAAACAACCTTGTTTATAGCCAATATTGGCTGACTTAACTAGTTGATCCCTCGGCATAACTGACCGAATGTTTGAATTGCAATGACCACGTTATATACTGATATAAACTCTAATTTCTAAATTTCTAAGTTATGATTTCTAAATCATAACTCACCTTAGGTGGAAATTTTGCTTAGTGGCCTGGTGCCCAAAAGCCACATACTTTGTCAGATTCTCACTACCCTTCACAAAATCGTCAGTAGTGGTGGTGGTGGTGCCTGCCTGACAGGGTAACGTTACTTGCCCTCCACTTTGAGAGGGACGCAAAGCTTTACAGAAGATTCGGAGAAGTTTCATCCTTATTCTCGATTACAATCCAATCGAAATTCCATTTGGCTATTTTTGACAGGCTAGCTGTTTTCAGTCTTCTCACTCAGAATTCTCTATTGAACTATGGAAAAATAAGTCAGGAGAAACAATCCTTCAAGTGATCCATCCATATCTACTGCATATCTGGCAGCAGAGTTATGGTTTGAGGCTCGTTTGATACCGCAGACCCTTGATGACTTACAGCCATTTAGGTTCCATACTATTCCTGTGTAATTTGCAGCTTAATCTAGTCCCACCCACCGATTTACATAGAGGTTCATTCAAATGCAGAGAGGTTATAGTATCGCTTGTAAGAGTACCTGATAAGATATCAAGAGTCTTTTGATACCCTGTTATACCCAGTCATGATATCATCACCTGTTTACCGGTGGAATGTTCCAAACAGGTGTTTTTTTTACTTCCCAGTCTTTTTTTTGTCCCTGGAACGTTTTCTGGAACGTGTTGCAGGCATCAAATTCGGAATTAGCGTATATTTACAAAAATCTATAAAGTTGATAAGGTAAAACATGAAATATCTTTTATTTGTACTGTTTCAATTAAATATATGTAAAAGAGAATTTACAAATCACTGCTTTCTGCTTTTATGTGCATTTTACATACAGTCCCAACGTTTTTGGAATTGGGGTTTGTACATTATTTTAAACTGAGTGTAGGCTAAATTAACAACATAAAAATATTTGTGAAACTAATTTCCATGACTTTTCCAAAACTTTTTGTATTTAATTTTTTCCCAACACTTTTCCAGGTCTGGAAACAGTATGTTTTACAATAAAATTTTATAATTTGTCAATATTGGCAATAAAAGTTAAGTTTTAATTGTTTTGGTGTGTATCATATTACACAACTAACAACCCGTGGTCCCCAAAAATCTCTCCAAACCCATGTAGCAGCACAGTGAATCTTGTGTATTCCACCAAAGCCCCATTAGCCAGAAATGAGCCCAGGTATATGCAAACAGGCTATAAAATCAAGTGTCCACTAGTTAGATCAAACAAAAACACCCCAGCATAATAATCAACAACAAACTCACCCGCATTTTATCATGTTATCTGTCCCTCATGTCATGCATAAATCAAAATATTGAGGTGAGCAGTTTATTATATGTCATTAAATTTATGAAATATATAATTTAATAACATCCGTAACCCCCGCGTTACCGCTAGGGGGCATTTGGTAGGAAGAGGTTAAGGCAGGGGTGGCCAATTCCAGGCCTCGCGGGCCGGTGTGTATGCAGGTTTTTGCTGCCGCCAGTTAACAATTATTTAATTAGCCCAATCATTTACACGATCTGATATTTTAATCTACATATCCGCGATATGAAAAGCAGCTGATGAATGTTCTTGTGCCGGTATGCGTCAATGCGTGTATTGTAGCATTTTATCGTTCTGTAATTTACAAGTGAATCGGTGATTGTGTGTATGACTAATTAGCTGATTGAACCGTGGTAACTGGTGGCAGTAAAAACCTGCATACACACCGGCCCGCGAGGCCTGGAATTGGCCACCCCTGGGTTAAGGTATGCATTGAGCACAAATAAAGCACAAGGAATCAATTCCATTGCAATCTCGTTCAATTTCAGTCTATCTACAGTGCCGTGAAAAAGTTTTTGCCCCCTTCCTGATTTCCTCTATTCTTGCATATTTCTTACACTGGATGTTTTCAGATCTTTAGACAAAATATAATATTGATTTTAGGGAACCTGAGTAAACAAATGACACATTTGTTTTTTACTTATTAAATTTATTTAATGAGCAATAAATCCCAACACCCATTTCCCTTGTGTGAAAAAGTAATTGCCCCCTTACAATAACTACAGCCAATGTATAATAAAGTAATCATTTGTAATATTTGGTCACATATCCTTTGCATGCCATGACTTCCTGATGTCTTTGACCCAACAATATCAAAAGACTCTTGAAATCTTATTTTCTGGTATTTCTACAAGCGATACTATAACCTCTCTGCATTTGAATGGATCTCTATGGGAATTGGGGGGTGGGACTAGATTTAGTTGTAAATTACACTGGAATAGTATGGAACACATGGTTGGCTTCTCCTGACAAATTTTCCTATTGAACTCTATGGAAAAATAAGTCAGGAGAAACAACCCTTAAAGTGAACCATCCATATCTACTGCATATCTGGCAGCAGAGTGATGGTTTGAGGCTCGTTTGATACATCAGACCCTTGATGACTTAGAGCCATTTAGCCAACCATGTGTTCCATACTATTCCAGTGTAATTTACAACTAAATCTAGTCCCACCCCCCAATTCCCATAGAGATCCATTCAAATGCAGAGAGGTTATAGTATCGCTTGTAGAAATACCAGAAAATAAGATTTCAAGAGTCTTTTGATATTGTTGGGTCAAAGACATCAGGAAGTCATGGCATGCAAAGGATATGTGACCAAATATTACAAATGATTACTTTATTATACATTGGCTGCAGTTATTGTAAGGGGGCAATTACTTTTTCACACAAGGGAAATGGGTGTTGGGATTTATTGTTCATTAAATAAATTTAATAAGTAAAAAAACAAATGTGTCATTTGTTTACTCAGGTTCCCTAAAATCAATATTATATTTTGTCTAAAGATCTGAAAACATCCAGTGTGAGAAATATGCAAGAATAGAGGAAATCAGGAAGGGGGCAAAAACTTTTTCACAGCACTGTATATCTATTTATTCCTGTATGCTGAAAAAAAGGATGGAGTCAAAAATGGGTCCAAGCTGATGTGGACTTGAGACATCAACCAATACATACTAACCCTTGCCCACTAACAAATCCTCTTTGAGTCTGAGCCAAACACTCGTTTTGTTTGCCCTTGAGAATAGTTGTCGGTGTTATCAGCATTTGGAATTTGAGATTTAGAATAGTTAGTTAGCTAAAATGTTGATAATTATTCTGGGCTAGTGCGTTAGCTGTTGTTAGCAATGGGTTTCTTGGCATAAAACTAATTATTTTTAAAATATGTTTGCTTTGGAGTAAGCTAGTAGTTAGCTTTGCATTTGTTAATGAAAGGAGGTCGGATATCGGGGTGATAAAGGCACGATTATCATTTCCATGTTTTTACCAACATCAGTGCTTTTGAGTTGCACTGGGAAAGTTTTGGCTTTGCTAGCAAACATAGCTAAAACGGCGAACAAGTAGCCTACAACGGTGACTTTTTAACTTTTAATTGTATATGTTTAATATTCTGTATCAGCATGTTGGTCGATACAAAAGCATTTCATACTGAAAAACAGGAGGTTGGGGCTTATTTTTCTACATGGAACCAGGGTGCGTAGCCTAGCTAAGTGTTACAGACTTCTGGCTAGGCTGGCTAATGTTTCACGATACCAAACATAGATAAATGAAGGGCCGTATTTCCCCCGTTTTTCTGGAGACTGAGCTAATGATGGTGGTATTTTCTCAGTATAACGGTTACATTAGTGACTAACTTGCCAGAGAGTTACGTGCCCTCTCTCATCTCTAAGAAATTCTGCAGACAGGCAGGCACTCCGCTTCTGTAACGTCATTCAGTGGGTATGGCAACCTGTTGTCTGAACTGTAAGCACCATGGCCTTTGTAATTTATCATAAACCATGTACCTGGTACATGCACAGTAGTTTGGGGCTATATCTCTGCTCTCACTACAGGTAGAAAGTTGGCTGAGAGCTAATTTTAATCAGAAGGAGATTTCTACAAATCAAACATAATTTTTGGGTGGAATTACCCTTTAACCCTTCTCTTGCATTTGGTTTTCCCCCCTTCCCATGCTATTTCCGGTCAAAATTGACCGGTGTGTTTTGCACAGTGATATCTCTGGAACCCCTAATCCAATTTTGATGGTTGACATCTCATTTGAACAGTCAAAGCAAGTAGAATCAAGGGGTGGCAGGCAAGATGGTGTTTCATTGAATTTTGAGTGATTTATTCAACAGTGACGCACCTATGATATTTTCGGTCAGAATTGACCGCCATAGGAAATGAATGGGTATGAGTATATTATGTTCATCCTGCAGATGGAAAACATCTCCACACACACACACACACACACACACACACACACACAGACACACACACACACACAGTCTCGCACGCACACACACACACACACACACACACACACCATGTTGATGTTCTGTTATGGTATTTTTTTGAATATTTCTATTTCAATAAATGTTCATTGAGGAAAACAGTATCAGTGTCTTATTTTATATTCATCACAGTGAATGCAGTGAATGCTGAACCTGATGGGCCCACCGGTGGGTCCGGACCATATACTATATATACTCAAGTTCAAGTTATCAACTTGTAGTTGAAAGTACACAATGAAACACTGGCTTGCCTGTATCAGATCAATACATCCCATGGTATTGTTCAAGTTCAAGTTGTGTGTGTGTGTGTGCGTGCCTGTGTGTGTGTGTGTGCGTGCGAGCCTGTGTGTGTGTGTGCGTGTGCCAGTGTGTGTGCGTGCGAGCCTGTGTGTGTGTGTGTGGAGATGTTTTCCATCTGCAGGATGAACATAATATACTCATACCCATTAATTTCCTATGGCGGTCAATTCTGACCGAAAATATCATAGGTGCGTCATTGTTGAATAAATCACTCAAAATTCAATGCAAGTGGTGATCATCAATTGTATATGTTCAGAGGCCTAGTGTGGAGGATAACATAAGATCTTGAGGCAATTGGATGAAAAATACAATATTTATGATTAAAAACAAAGTCACTCGGTCACTTTTGACCCGAAATGCAATAGATGGGTTAAGGGTTGTTTCTCCTGACTCATTTTCCTATTGAACTCTATGAAAAAATAAGTCAAGAGAAACAACCCTTCAGTAAGTCATCCATCCATATCTACTGCATATCATTGAGGCGAGTTTGATATCGCCAATCCAGTGGGTTTCCAGGCGAGGTATGTGAGTGACCAGCCTATAGGTATGCTAGTGACCAGCCAAGTCACTTGCAAATCCAGTGGGTTGCAAAGCTAGGCACATGAGTTACCAGCCTCTGCGAATCAATGAGACGCCTTCTCCTTTACTTTTTTTTTTTTTCTTCTTTACCACTGCCGGCCTTTCATTTACCAGTACCAGCTTATCAGTCGCTAGATCATTTGCCGACTTTGAATAGATAAACACTCCACCGGCCTCTCAGTAGTCTTATTTTTGGCAATTATCCTGTGCCATAAAAGTCAAGGTAAAAGGCTAATTAAAGCCCTATTGACCAATAAGAAATGTCTTTTGATGATGTTATTGCTCCCCTACGGTCATGGTTGAGTCCATCCCTTGTTGATATTAGAAAATACCCCGGTTTTCCCACCCACGCTAACAGAAAATTGGAGAAATGATTTCTCAATTTCCTATTATTTCAAGGATAAACAAATCAAAATTGAAATACTGATATGCATCAGAAAATCAAACTAATAAGCGTTACACGGACCATGTATGCCGTCTAACTAGCAAAAGTCGACTTGGCCATGCCCTAAATGCACTTCAAGATAGAGCCCTTGGAGTTGAAAATTGACCAAATAGAAAACCTGAAATAGAAAATTGACCAAATTTGGCATCTGCGCAAAGGGGTTAAATTAGCAATCCGCCAAAGTGCTTTTAAAGGGAATGTGAGATGACACACCGATTGGTTCATTGTATGTTAAGACACACCTATAATTAATGAAGAGACTAAGTTCAGCCCATTTGAACGGTCCCCCTTTTTTGCGCTCAAATTATCCATCATCTAACTAGCAAACCTGGAGTTGGACACGTCTTAAATACACTTACGCCATGCGTTTTAGACCATGCTCTCATCATGATCATTAAGATAGAACCTGTGGATCCATGGGCATGTTGGAAATTAAGTGGAAAATGTGCCTGCTTAAAAGTGCAAAATCTGTAGATTCTAATTCTTTGAGAGAAGGTTGGAATCTTAAGCAATCTGTCCAGTGGTGAATACAGTAGTGAGTGCTTGAAGTACATTAGGTCATATAGGGGAAGGGCTGTAGCAGTTGTCAAAGCGTGTTGCTGAAGCTATTCATCATACCACCTGACACCAACCATATGCGTAAGTGTGTTAAATAATTTCCCCCTGTAAACTACATCCCCTGAGAATAAGTTCTGACAGTTATACTCTATATATTCATTCAATTCAATATAGAGTTTCTGTTACGTTACAAATTTCAGACCCTCCAAAACCATGTCAGAATGAGCTGTAAAATCCAGCAGGAGGCTATTAGCTGGCAAAGAGTGTTAGACCTGAATAAAACTAAATTAACTCATACATAAATGAATGATTAAAAGAGTAATGAGAAAATCCCATTTACTCACCTTCCGCTGGGAGGTGCTCTCTTTCTTTTGTGCTGTGTTGTCTTCTGTGGTCAGCCTCCCACCCCTCCCCACCCCACATGTCCTCGCTGACAGACAGCGGTACTTGTATCTGTACAGCATTTTAAGTCTTCAACTCGCCTCAACTCACAGTTTCCATAGTTACGGGCTGGGAGGAATTGAAGACTGAAAATGACATACAGGAAATTATATACTGTCTGTTTTGATGGCCAAAATAAACCATTACAATAAGGCTTCGTTTCTTCATCTTTTCATCTTTTCATCATGGAAATAAGTTGTTTTAAAACAGAATGAAATGGAATGCAACAGAGTGGGATGCTTTTGTTGTGGTTGTTATTAAAAAAAAAAATCCATATAGATCATGCCAAAATACAACATAATTGTGACAAGCACAGCTTCATAAACACCACTGACAGTAATTTGTTGACTTAAGAAGTATGGAGCTTTTATGAGATTTAGTGTGCATGATTGCAAAGTATGAGACATAGATAAATAAAATGGTATAATGATATGTACATATAAGACATTTTAAGCTGCAACATTAACACGTTTTTATTGAGAATGCATTTAATGTTGAAGGCAGAATGTATCATAGTAATGCACTTGATGCCCACAGAAAAAATACATGAAACAAAATAGTATAATAAAAACAGCTACAAAGACATACTTTTCAGAAGGCAAACATCTTTCATCTACAGCCCTATGCTATCAGGTCTCTTAAACAATCTGGAACAACAAATCAGCAATTCATTATTAATGAAAGTCACAATGGGATTTGTAAACATGATCTCTTCAGCAACCAGCATTGGTCCAAATGGCTCATGGAGGCTGTTATGACCAAAACACTATGTAATTAACATGCGTAATATATACAATAAGTATGACTTTTTCTTTCCTCACAGAAAATTAATTATCTTGCCAGTCCTGATTGAAATTCATTGTTGAGTATAAAAGCCATGCCCGGATTGAGTGTACTTTTAATATACAGTATGTACATACTATCAGCTATCAAATATCCTCTTTTCAAATGTTCTATTAAATCCAAGGTTTCTACAAAAGAATGTCTGTGCCACGGGTCTCCAGTCCTGGAGGGCCGCAGTGTCTGCTGGTTTTCGGGGTGTTCTCTGCACCAGTGGTTCATTTAGCTCATTGATTTGCTAAAGAATGCACACACCTTGTTCTCAAGGCCTTAATTGGCAGCTGATTAAAAGTAAACCTGGAAACCTGATTAAAAGGAACCCCTGATCTAAGCTATACTAGCAATAGGAAAATATTTTTTTACATGAGTATGTTATGCAGATTTTACATACTCTTTAATCATCCTAGTGTAAGATCATGATTTATTTTGTACAAACTAACTACAATCAGAGCTGGGTGGATTACTTTGAAAAGCCATTCAATTAATTAATACAAATTACATGACAATAAAAGTAATATATATTTATGGAGTAATACAAAGTTATGTAATCCTTAGTATTACTCCATCTCAACAACAAAAAATTTCAACGTATAAAAATGCCAAGTTACTCACGCAGAGCCTCCAAAGCACTGTCTGTAACTCATTCATTAAAACTTGCAAAAACCTGCTGTTAAATCTATTGATATAAAAAGGAGGCCAAGTTACAACAAACAATATTTCCAATCGTAGCTCACACAAATTAAACTACCTCTATTCCAAAGCAATGCTACCAAATCGTGTCCCTGTGTTTTTTCATCTTACCATCTGAAGAGAATGTGGCCATGGAAATTTTGATGTGGCACATAAAGTGTCAAATGAAAATAATTTACAGTGGAAATAGTTAAAAAATTTAAATAAAAAAATTGTCTGTAGGCTATGTTTGAACAATTGTCTGCAACCAGTGCTTTGGGTCTATGAAAAGCACAGCATGAGGTGATAAAATGCATAATTATCATTTTATTATTATTATTTATTTTTTTACATGGAATATTTGCATTTGAATAGAATAGCATTGCTTTGGAATAGAGCTAGTGAGCTCCAATAGTTTGTTGGAACTTGGCCTCATTTTGATATCAATACTTTTAAAGGCAGGTCTAGTTCTTAAAGTTTGAATTAATGACTTGCATACAAAATAAGTAAATCTGCCGTCATAAAATCCATATGCCCTTTTCTAAACATATTGTGATATTTGGTGAAATTAACTGTCATTTATTTTGGCAGTAGGCTATGCTTGACCAAGCGTGTATGCTGTTACAAAAAGACACGCTTAGCATAGGCTACGCACTTGTGTTGCCTAGTAGGCTAAATGTAATTGTTATTACAGTTAGCTATATTACTGTATGACTTATGGTAGCCCTCCAGCTAACGTGAAGGATTATGATTGATCCCACATATGGCATCAATAGTAGTTTGATTGTTCATTTTAATGGAACAGAGCTAGGAAAAGGCAGGTATGTGTCAGTATCTGATTTCTGTTACTTCGTTTTCGGTCATGTTCGGTGTTTGTGTGTTTTTGTTTTCATTCTCCGTCTCCCATCCGTGTGCTTGTGTTTTCACTTCACTTTCAATTTCCCATTGTGTCAGCCCCGCCTTGATTACCTATGTGTTTCACCTGCCCCGCTACTCACCTGTTCCTCGTTTGCTTGTTAATCTTGTGTATTTAAGTTCCACTACTAGATTTAGCTGTAAATTACACTGGAACAGTATAGAACACATGGTTGGCTAAATGGCTCTATGTTATCAAGGGTCTGACATATCAAACAAGCCTTAAACCATCACTCTGCTGCCAGAAATACAGTAGAAATGGATGGATCACTTTAAGACCCTTTAAGGCTGTAAGTCATTAAGACCGTTGATGACTTACAGCCATTTTACCAACCATGTATTCCATACTGTTCCAGCATAATTTACCGCTAAATCTAGTCCCATCCCCCAATTCCCATAGAGATCTATTCAAATGCAGATACCTTTAGTATCGCTTGTAAGAGTACCAGAAAAAAATATATCAATAGTCTATTGATGTTGTTGGGTCACAGACATCAGGAAGTCATGGCATGTAAAGGAGCACCCAGCTCTGATTTTTCTTTCTCATAATAAATGAACGTCAATTAAAGGTTAGATTTTTCTCATTTTTTCAGTGTGAGATTAAGCTAATTCACCGAACAATACATTTTTTACAACCCTTTTTACTCATCTTTACCAGGGGTACCAACAAATTTGAGCATGTCTGTACATGTTATGGTCTAGCCTAACAGTGTAATATTCTTCTTAAGCTAATGTTAATAAAGAGGTGTAATGCAGGATCCCTCATGCTTTTTGTGGACAGTTTGCCATGCCAACATTGTCTCCACGTAGTTATTTTTTTGGCGCCTGCATCGATCTTTTCAATTGCTCCTTGCCAGCGATTTTCTACCAGAAGCAATCAGTTTGAAGTGAAGATAGGTAACATTGTATGACGCGTAGGGAACATTTTTGGTGTGACGACAAAATGGAGTAGACACTCCCATCTCTGCAATTCTAGACGCTGATTACGGAGATACTTTATCCCATCCGAATCAGCCTTTAACATTACAGACTGTGATATCCTGTGATAACAATTACTTTACAGACATTGTCCTGAAAACTTATCCCGTCCGAATCGGGCTATATATGACTGTAAAATAATGTGGCTAGCAAGCTACACTATGTTTTGGTTAAACAGTAATGTTAACAGTGAGAAATTCTGTCCAAGGTTTTCACATGGTCACATTCTTATGTGTGAAAAGCATAATATCCCTTACGAAAAAATACTTTAGGATTCCTATAGGATCCTATAGTACAGGGGTGGCCAATTCCAGGCCTCGCGGGCCGGTGTGTATGCAGGTTTTTACTGCCACCAGTTACCACGGTTCAATCAGCTAATTAGTCATACACACAATCACCGATTCACTTGTAAATTACAGAACGATAAAATGCTACAATACACGCATTGACGCATACCGGCACAAGAACATTCATCAGCTGCTTTTCATATCGCGGATATGTAGATTAAAATATCAGATCGTGTAAACGATTGGGCTAATTCAATAATTGTTAACTGGCGGCAGCAAAAACCTGCATACACACCGGCCCGCGAGGCCTGGAATTGGCCACCCCTGCTATAGTATGTTATATACCCTATAGTTCAGTGGTTCCCAACCCTGGTCCTGGAGTACCCCTGTGTATGCAGGTTTTCGTTCCAACCACAATTGCAATCCCAATATTTTAAGCTGTTAATTTATCATGTTTAGAGGGATTATCTACCCTCTAAAAATCACATTATAAAAGACATGGCTATACATGCCATGAATAATACATTTTCCAGGTTCACATTATGCTTATTGTGTTATATTGCAAACAATTACAAAAAAGAGGTAAAGACTGAGGTGAATGGGCTCTTAATTAGGTCATTGAACAAGTGTTCCTTCATAATGTTTCCTTAAATTTAACACAATTCAGGTTTGGCTCGTTATCATTTGCTTAGTCTTTGAATTCTTCATTATTTACCAAACGGTTAGTTTTAGTGGCCATGTGTCCAGAATATCATCAATTGATTCACCTCAGTCTTTAATTTGATCAGTTAAAAAAATGTTTTACCTATTTTTAATTGTTTGCAATACAGCACAATGTGAATATTGGACTTTAATTCTTCATGCTATGCATAGCTTTTGCTAACAAAATGTGGCTTAAGAGGGTAAATAATCTATCTAAACATTAAAAACATCTAATTAAGAAAAATTAACAGCTTGTTAAAATTCTGATATTGCAATTGTGGTTGGAACGAAAACCTGCATACACAGGGGTACTCCAGGACCAGGGTTGGGAACCACTGCTATAGTTCACCTAATGCAGGGGTAGGCAACCCTGGTCCTTGAGAGCCGCAGGGTCTGCTGGTTTTTGTTTTCACCTTAAATATGACAATTACTCAGACCAGAGAAACCAGGTGAGGTGAGTTAACTGTGTAATCAACTGCTTTAATTGATCAATTAAGTGGCGAGTAACAACAAAAACCAGCAGACCCTGCGGCTCTCTAGGACCAGGGTTGCCTACCCCTGACCTAATGTATTTTTTAAAGTATCCCTATAAGATCCTATTATAGTCTGAAGTAGCCTTGTTTGTCCTATAGGGATTGCTATGGGAAATCTTATATGAATTTGTAGGAATTGTCCCAAAATATCATAAGATTTCTATAGGAAATCCTATAGTACTTTTTCGTAAGGGATGTGCACATCGTTGTTGTCAAAAAATAAATAAATAAAAATCTTCGAGGCGAAGCGTCTCCAGCATTATATCAGCTTACTCACTTCTGTTTAAGTATAACTGAAACAGTTAACTGTTGTAAAATGCATTATAGCATGTGCACATCGCTTTTGTAGAAAATGTATTTAACTGCATTGCACTGGTAGAGCCTCAAACCCAGTGATGTCATTTCAGCAAACAGCAGGGTATGGCAAGTAGGAGGGGCAAAAGAGGGGGGGGGGTGAAGTGGGGGTTATCCCCCCTTGCTCGAGCGATTTTTTACAAAAAAGCCTTTTAAATAGTGGATTATGGTGACTTCTAAAGAAATATTATTCTAAAAATTATCTATCATTAGTTGTAAACTAATCACAATTAGCATTTAGCTAACTAACTATTTAGTTACCGTGGTAAAACATACTAGCTAAACAATGTAAGATTAGCTAGGTTGCCGCCTGTTATGTATACACACACAGACGTAATGCACAGTTCTATCGTGCTGAAATGTATGTGTTCTACCTGCCAGTCGTTGCCTTGATAACAGATGCATTGATGCTACTAAGTTGTTGTGATAACAGAGTAAAACAGTTCAGTTCATCCGCACAAGCTAGTGTTAATTAATTATACACTTAAGTTTTTTAAGACAGATTTTCAGGATTCACCTGTAAAATAGATTATTTGTAATTTCCCCCAAATTAATAAATACATAAATATAAAAAAACACTACAAAGCACCTTTTGCCCAGACTCTACTTTTGCCTAACACATCAAGATCATTCTGTAATGTTACTTTACGGTGACGATAGTCAACTATTTCGACCACTATTCAATATTGGATATATTTTGTTGATATAATAAACTTTCAAATTATTATGGTGGGTTTAATATTTTTATCCGTCATTGACATTGCAAAAAAGTTTTTCTGTCTGCTAGCTAGCTGCTGGTCAACTAACAATTCACTAGCGTTAGCTGGATAGGTTAACCCCTTATGAAAAAGTACTATAAGATTCCTATAGAAATCTTACGATATTTTGGGACAATTCCTACAAATTCCTATAAGATTTACCATAGCAATCCCTATAGGACAAACAAGGCTACTTCAGACTATTATAGGATATTTTAGGAATACTTAAAAAAAATTCATTAGGCAAACTATAGGGTATATAACATACTATACGTGACTATAGGATTCACTATAGAGTATGATAGGAATCTTATAGAAAACTATTGGAATCCTAAATTATTTTTTCGTGCTGGCGAAAGTGATTCGCTGTCATAGTTCATGGGTTTTTATTTTATTTTCCATTGCGGTTCTCGTCCTTATATCAGATTTTTTCCACGTTCCGTTCCGGGGTTTGCTTTCCCTCATCATTGTTTTCACCTGTGCTTCTACCTGCGGGGTATTTAAGTTCTTCACTTCCACTTCCCCGGTGCTTCTTTGTCATTCGACGTTGCATTGAGCCAGGTATAGCCAGGTACTAGCGACCTTGTGATATTAAACGCTGTTTATGTTCACGGGGGACTTGCTATTAGCTTTTAGTTCAGGTATAGGTATTATTCCTTCTGTTAGTGTTCTGTGCTATTTATTTTATTCTTTGCTGTTCTCTCTGAGACAGTTTACTTTGTTTGTTTCGTTTAGGTTTTACATCTTTTCGGCTGCCCAAACTCATGTGCCGAAGGTGTTCTTTTCTTTGCTAAGTTTCCTGTTTTGGCTCCAGTATTGAGCTCAGGAGATTTAGTTTGTGTTTCACTCGTTATTCGAGTTCGCCCTATTTTAGTGGGTTGATTTTCATTTGGCTGTTTAGCCACAAGGAAGTAGTTTCCTGTCTTTTCTTTCTTTGTATTTATTATTTTGTTATTCCCTTTATTGGTCCTCACTGCGTGAGTGACTTGTTTCTGATCCCCCTACTTTCGCGTTTGATTATCTGCCACTAAAATCCATTACATTCACAGGAACCAAATGCCCATTCTGAGCTAAATATTTCAACAGTAGTGACATAATGGATACTCCTTAAGCTATTGCTAATGTTTTGCCTGACTTGTACTGGCACGGGGATCAGGAAGGTGCACTAGTTTTGCAAGCTAGGTGTTGCATGTCTCTTAGAATGTTTATGTAGCGAACAGGGCTAATTGTTGTTCACGTCTTCACGCCCCATTTGCTATGTAAACATTCTGTGGGACACTCGCGCATCCCTCTCCAGGCAGAGTAGCAGGACAGCAGAGATGCGGTGCACGAATTGCATTTATTGATAAAAGGGGGGCAGGGGGGACGCAGGCTAGGGTATGGCAAGAGCCATACTCTGCCGTACCTAAATTACGCCACTGCTCAAACCCAGGTCTTCAGCGTGGTAGTCCGTAGTTATAACCAAGCTAATGAAGCTTTATCGGGGCAGTTAGGCAGCCTCTTAAGCTGTGTACTTTGAGATGAGACTAGTCTTATCAGACATTATCATTGGCAGATCAGATGTTCTTATCCAAGGAAGAAAATTATTTTTTGAGTGTTTGGACAATTTTTGATGATGAAATTGGCAGGAAAAAGAAGAAAAATTTATAAAACCCAAATTTGGGGCTTTATTTTGTGGATGTGTGAAGTTGTACCTGAATTCTGTGTGGTTACATGAGGTCAGAATGTACAGAAGTTCATGTTTTTAACCCCTTTGTGCAGATGCTTAATTTTTCCAATGGTCACCTTGTTTTGTACTGTTCCGTTTAAAGCTTTATAAGATGTCAACTTTACACAAACACCAATAATGGCTTATATTAAAGAAGACCATTTACCATTTATTATTATGCCTTAAATTCATTTATTTTAATATTTCATATGTAAATTACGGGCAGTGAATACACAACCCCTGGTGAAAAATTAAGTTCCACCACTCTAGTTTACGGTGAACCCCTGAGAGTCAATGATGTGAATAAGGTAAAACTTTACATTTTCTGGTTCACAAACCTCCTGTCTGCATGTTTACAAAATATGAAACAAATATGTATTACTGCTGAAGTCCCATGAGGCAATTTGAAACAGTGTACCTTGGTGTCCAAAAATCTATCCAATGAGACGCGGCGCAAGCTTGAGATACATGCCTCGCAAATGACCATTTCACAGGACAGGCAAAAAACTTAACAAAATCACTATCCGGTTAAAATTGAGACCAGAATCGCATTCCTGAATATCAAATCTACTATTCACCCAACGTCAGCTCAATTAGTGTATACAAATGCGACAACTGTGAGCAGTTACTGCTCCTGTCACGATTCTAGTTGTCATGTCACGTTTTATTTTATTTTCTTGTCTTAGTTAGATTTCTTGTTAATGTCACGTATTGTGTTTAGTCTAATCACGCCACGTTTCATGTTTGATTATTGTTACGATTTATTTTCTAGTCTTGTCATGTCACGTTTTATATTTGATTCATGTTACGTTTCCCGTTCATTGTTTAGCATACACATTTCCGTGTTTTTCCGCAGCCTTGCGTTCATGCTGTTTCTCTATCTCTCTTGCTGTCACTCACGCTTCCCTAATTGTTTCATTCTCCCGTGTCTAGTTTACTAATCTACTAACGTTAGATCAGGATTGGGTAATACTAACTCTCTAACCATGTGTTCATGTTTACCTTACGTTTCTCGTGCATGTCATTTACTAATTTACTAACACTAGGTCAGGATAGGTTTATTACTAACGAGTACTAATTATCTTGTTACCTTGTCAGCCTTCCACACCTGATTTCCATTCGCATGCTGCTCTCAAGCTAAGTGTCTGCACCTGTCTACACCTGCATTTAAGCTCAGTGTTCATGTCTTGTCTTTGCGAAATTGTTGCCTCCTGTTTGTCAGTGCACTTTTGAGCGGTTTTCCAAGCCTGCCTTTTCGTTTATGATCCAAGCCTGTTATTGACCATTGTTTTTGATCTCTGTTTTGTTACCACTGCCTGCCTGTACCACAAGTTTTAGCCTGCTGTCTTTTTGTACTTTTGCCCCGCGGAGCGGACTTCGGTCTTGACTCTCATTGCCTTCGACCCCGAGTCTGCCTACCGTCTGCCTGTACTTCTGCCCCGCTGACAGCTACTCTGGTTACTGGACTATTGCATGGTGTACCGATTCTGAGACTGCCTTCTCCCTCAGTACTGTACATTGGTTTTGGCAGGATTTTTTTTGACTACGCTCATTGGACATTCCTTGAATAAAGCCCTGACGGGACTTTATCCTTCTACCACTGTTTCTGAGTCGTGCATTTCGGGTCCAACCCTCATGCACCCGTCTCAGCTCCAATGTTTTATTGCCCGACAACCTGCCACAGTGCACGTAGCCTATAGCCTACATAAGTATTTCTACAGTGCAAAAAAAGAATAGAAAATGAACATTAGCCTATTACTAGGCTAGAGTCTGGACCCAAAAAAAAAAACTTTGGGTTGACTAAATCTATTACCAACTGTTACAAAAGCTATTATCAACATAATTTCACTGATGTTAAACAGTTAAATGATAGATAGGGGGAGCGTATTGGCACAATCCTCCTTTAATATGCCATTAGTCCCCCAAGATTCAGATGCAAATTAGTTTAGTGGCAGACAAAAGTGAGAGCTGGCAGTAATTTTTCTTCCAAGCATTCATATGCCAGGAATTGTGGGATAGCTACCTGGCAAGAAGTAATTACCTGTTGATGAGGGCTATAAAAATGTATGGGCATTATTGTTAGTATTATTGTTATATTTCAATACGGAGTGCAGTTATGTTTTGAAGTTACATGATCACGGGGGAGTCATGCCAAAATAATTAGGGAAGTGGAAATCTGAAAATGAATTGGGGTTTAAAGCAAAATCAGAGGTAAATCTTATGTATGCATTTTTTTCATATTTCTACGAATTTATGGTTTAAACACTATTCTAATCAAACTTATTCAAAATCATAGCAAGCACTGGGTTATGGGCTACACAAATATAATTTCATACAATAGTTTCTGGTTTGAGGGTATATTTTATGATGAGAAAGGGCAGAATTCACAACAAAATCTTTTTTTTCTTATCTTTCTTATCTTTCTTCTTGTGGCCACCTCCTGATATTGTATTCTTCTCAGAAAACAACTTTTTTTTCCTGTCATTGCTTAGTTTTTTTCAACGCCGTCAGACACAATACAAAGCTAATTATTCCTATTTGTTCAGTCTTATATAGATTTGGAGCTTTTTAATCATTGTGTCTACACTATAGGTACACATATATGCTGTTAAATGTTGAATATTCACATTTGTTCATTTTTTTATACTGTTTCATGTCTCATCCTTCAAAAACTCTTACATCGTGCAACTTTTATCATTAGCATTAAATATATGAAATAACAATTTTGGACATCCAAAACACAGTCTTCATTGTAAAGACACATCTTACTTTAATAAATCAACTGCATTGGAGGAACAGATTCTAAGCATATTCATTTAAAACAAATAACGTTCCATCTGACGGTGTTGACAGAAATCTGACGGTGTTGACAGAAATCTGACGTTGGTGGAAATGGCCTAATTACAACAAATATTTCCAACTTTTTACCACATTTGACACCTAATGATACTGCCCACTACAAATATGTAGGCTTCACAATTAAAATTGGTCTTTGTGTTATACTGCTGCTGTTTGTCTCACTTGAGAATGAGACCCAGTATCTCAATGAGATTACCTATCTAAATGAAGGCTATATAAATAAAAACTCAAGGCAATGCTTCTTTAACAACTGTATTGAACAATTTTATAAAACAAATGCCATTCTGTTAACAAATAACATTTTATCCTTCTGTAAATATAATCTTCTGTTAACGTATATAAAATATTAGAAGAATTCTAGAATAACAAAAAATAACAGGTGCGCAGAAGACATGCCTCGCTTATTTGAGAACAACACACAAGTTCAAAACTATCCTCCAGTTTGCTAGACTTGACAGTGCCATATGCTTTTAGGACCTCAAACATCAGCTTTGCATTTTCGTGGTATTGGCATTGGCATGTCTTTCGATCTGATGCCTTTGGTGGTGTGACGTAGAAAGGACGTAAAGCACAGAAGGATGAATAACTGAGTTTTACAGTTGGTTCCTTTCTGAGGAACTCCATATGGAGGTTGGACATCGTGTCAGACAGGATCATTCTCTGATGCTTTGCTTTCTTCCGTGTTATCGTGTCCTTTTTGTCAGTTGTCATCCGTGCCGAGTTATGGTAGAAATCCTGAACCATCTTGGTCATTGTTTGAATGTAAGTGGGTTTTTTGTCAGCCGTCTTCCTCTTTCGCAGTGTGCTGTATGTGAGGCCGAACTGCTTTGTCTGGCCTATTAGGCGATATTTCTTCAGAACCCCGCCTGACAGAATCAAATACTTTGAATTCTGAGCTGACTTGTTTTGCTTAAATTCTTGAATGAGAGAGTTGTGGAAGAGGAGGGTTTTCCTGATGGAGGGGTTTCTGAGTTTGCTTCCCTGTATCATCTGCTCTGTTTGCTTCCCTGGTGATTCTTGTGTTTTTTTATTTCTCTTTCGCTCTCGTCGCCAACGCTTTTTCATTTTGTTCCTATCCTTTTTTACTGCTTGAAGTTTCTCTTTCAAAGCTTTCACCTCTAGTATTTTGCTCTTGCTTTCTTTGCCTTTTCCCTGCTATAGACTGCCTACTGCGTGCTGGCTCCTGCATAGGCTGATCCAATGGACTATCTGGGGGTGTTTCTGGGCAGTCTGTAACCTGTCTCTTACGGACTCTTGACTCTTGCTGTTTATGTTTCCACATCTTTATCCTGTCCCTCTTTCCACTTTCACTTAAATCACGGATAGTTTTGAGCTTCCTATCCTCTACTCTCTTCTTCCATCTTTGCTTTTCCTTTCTCAGGTATTCCTCCTTTAAATGCTGGCTCACTATATATTTTCTCCCTCCTCTTTTTTTGGTATTCCCTGTTTCTTTTCTTTCGGTCTTCTGCTGATAGCTGCTGGCCACCCATAACTCCCTAAAATATATAATAGAAAAGACAGTATTTAATTACTATGAAATTGTGCAAAATTACTATGAATTTAACTGTTAATGTGGTGAAATTTTATAAAATGAATTGAAATGGTGCAAGTAAATACATTTATGGTTGTAGTCATTGGGGATACATATAGCAAGGAAATATTGTAGTCCTTCATGTGGGAAAAATAAATGGGGAATTACGTAATTAAAAATAAATAGTGAAACATTACAAGCCATACTAGTATTTATTGTGATCATAAATTATATTCAAGCCTCCATTGAGGTGGCTTGAATATGATTTACAGGTTTTTGTCAACACCGTCAGACACTGTGTCAACACCGTCAAGACAGAAAATCTGACGGTGTTGACAAAAACACACTTTTTTACATGGCATGCATGCACTGTATACAGGAGGCATCTTGTTTTCTGTCTGTTGCTAGCTATCCCTAGCCTCTACTTAAAACTCATACTTTTATGTCATAATTTTAAATAATTCTTTCTATGCAAAAGAGACGGTGTTGACACATCATGGTTGTCACAGTAACAACATCAAGAAATATGTAAGATTTTTTGAAAAAATAGCAAACTTACAGGACCTTCTGACACCTTGCTGCATGTAGCTGAAGTGGGGGGAGGAAAGGGGGTCCTCAGGAACATAGTTGCCCATGTGTTTCCCTGATTTTATTGCTTTTTTATAGAGATCTGACGGTGTTGACAAAAACGTGGGACACATTTTGAACAATTACAAAATAGGAGTAAATATTGTTGAAAATTCACTTTGTTTAGTTTTAAAGTGACTTTCCACTCTACTCTTTCATCTGGCATATATATTATTCATTTTAAAAGAGTTTTTCATTGTTTTTTATCAAATTGAAATGATAACCTCTTGTGTGGGGACAGCTGATTTTGTGGGTACTGGGCTATCGTATAATCATATAAATCATTAAATTAAAAACAAACATATGAAAAAATGTTACATTTGTGCAAAATACACTTAGATGAGCAACCCTGATATAAGTTATTAATGAAAATCATATTCATTTTCAACAGAATAGCACTTTTAGTAGTGGGACATGTTTTAGTCAAATTCTCAAGAATCACTGATAGCTATTTCTGACATAATGCTGCTTAAAATGGCAAAAAATCCCTCTTAACATGAAAAAAATGAACAGCTTGTTAATATACTGGGATTGCAATTGTAGTTGAAATTAAAACATACACAGTGGAACCCCAGGACCAAGTTTGAGAACCACTAACCTATACTGTTCTAAACTATTCAAGCACAATTCAGTTTGGCGAGTAGCCCTACTGAGCAGTGATGGTGCACTGACAGCACGGGCTGACCTTAGTGCTCTGTTCTCATCTCACAAGTGATCTATCAGGGGATGCTACAGGTTCGAAGAAGAGTGTCCATCTATCACTGCCTTTTCAATCGCAACAGCCAGCCAGGAGGCTCCCAGGAAGTAGCCGATCGATGATATTATCCATTGGGGCTGGTTAGTGAAGGGGGAGGGAGGGAGGGAGGGAGGGGGGGGGGGTTTGGGCCAAGCAAGGGGCCAGCTTTCGGCTCTCAATCTCAGCACTGGGTTCAATGTTGCCCTCTGCTGATATCTATAATTTGCACTTAAAAAGCCAGTTTCCCCATTGGGCTCCATTCATTTTTGACAGCAAAATAAAAAAATACATACTTCCACACATATATTAATGTTAACTGTGCATTAAATATATATTAAAAAATGCTTATTATTTTTCCATTGTCAAATATTTTTTTCTTACCACAGACATAGATATATTTTTATTATTATTTATTTTGGCCTATGTCATATTTTCATGCGCTAGTTGGAAACCAATTGCATACTCGGAAGGCTTTGACGTAGCCATCTCACGTCACTTTCTGGGCCATCCTCATTGTACATGTGACTCCAAGGACACAACTATGCATTTGAGATGAATGCAAAACTAAAACTTCCTGGTTCGGATGTTCTCTCCATAGGTTTCTATTGGCCTCGCTGTCTTTACATTATATACTCTATGGGCACGACGAGTGGGGGAGTGAGGACTTTTGTTTGCAGGTATTCATTTTGCCCCTCTGTCCACTGTTGCGGAGATTTACAATGGTTTGCCTTGTTAGCAATTTCTGATGTCTCATTCTTCATCTGCTCAGAGAAATGGGAAAAGCAAAGTATATATATATTGGTGCTACTTTCTGCTCCATACATCTGGGGGTAATCACATTTACCAAATTGAAGAGACTCAGTTTCATGTGTGAAAAAAGTTTGTCCTTTTTTCAAATAATCATGTATGAAGAATCTGGATCTGACTGGAATGGATTAAATAAACGCATGTGATTCTGCACGCTTGCCCTGACTTGTGTTTCAGGCTGCAGTGAGTGTATTTTTGCTTTTGTTATTTTTTTCTTTATTTTCAGTATTATCATCGATTTCAAATTTCAAATACCATGGTGGATCGGCAGGTAATTTCCTTCAATGGGAAAATCCATTTAACTTGGGCAAGCTTGGCAATTTGAGTTTTAAATGAAGCCTTTTCCTGAAGGATGGACAATCACCATTTCAGAAACACTGTGTTCAATAAATGATTGCTGAGCAGGACAGGAGGCAACAAGACAGAGAAGGACAGATGTCTCAGACTGCTCACAGATTTACAGTGCGATTACCAGAGGAATCACAAGAACACACCGACACATGCACACACACACACACACACACACACACACAAAAATTGGGATGTGCACACATATGCGAATGAACACACACATACACCCACACACTGAAACACACACACAAACATCCACACAAGGACCCTATTTATCCAAATATAGTGCAGTTGTTCTACTTACAGGCTTAGAGTTGTTTTATGCTCTTACATCTATAACAATGTGGAGTTGACCGGTTTCATAGAATTCTCAGAAAAGCATGCGATGTATACCATCGGTCTAAAGCAGAGATGAGCAACTCTAGGCCTCACAGGCTGGTGTGTATGAAGGTTACCCTGGCTCAATCGCCTAAAGTAGTCATATACACGAACACAGATTCACCTGTAAATTAGACCACAATAACATGCTAAAATACAGGCATACAGGCACAAGAACATTCATCAGCTACTGTTCATATTGCGAGATTTTGCTAAAATATCAGATCATGTAAATGATTGGCCTGATTAAATAATTGGTAACTGGTGGCAGCAAAAACCTGCATACACACCGGCCCGCGAGGCCTGGAGTTGTCCATCCCAGGTCTAAAGGCAATGCTGGTTCACCTTTCATTCATAAATGTAATAAACACATCTAATGGGATGCTTTAAGGAAATTAAACAATCATGGAATAGGTTCCCATAACACTGGTGACACTGGTGAGGTCTGGAAAGGTTTTAATAATGTCTGCCTTATTGTCTGACAATGCCTCTTACCATTTAACTTTTGCAAAACATGACATTAGTGTCACACATATAAGTTCATCTTGGTTTTTGGTATTTCCTTTTATATTTCTCTTGCATGGGATATATACAGGGGAAGGCAGAGGGATCTTAAGCAAGGAAACAAGTGCCACCTGACAATGCTCCAGTAAGGGCGAATATCTAATTTTACATATATTTTAAAAAATAAAACATTGTATTTATATGGTGTCCTGTAATATATTAACCAAAGAAAAGAATAAAGCACTGAAATGCACTAAACAAAAGAAAAAAGTACTGTAATACAAGAGATCTATATGTTAAATGGAAGTTCAAAAAGATGCGTCTTTAACAAATCTTTAAGCGATGCTTTTTGGTGAGAACTAGAAATTTGTGCAATAGAACTGTATGTACTGAAGATGGTTGAGACCTCCTATGAGAAACAATGGCTAAGAGCTGGATAGTGTGACATAAGCAAGTGCCTCTCTGACCTCTCACCTGCTTGTTCATGAAGATGTAGATGATGGGGTTAATGACAGTGCTGGTCTTGGCCAGTATAGAGGGGATGATGCTGGCTTCAAGGGTGACCAGGCCTGGCCGGCCGAAGGTGGCCAGGAGCGCCATGATGCCATAGGGCAGCCAGCACAGCAGGAAGCAGATCACCATGACGATCACCATGACGAGCACGCGCTGCTCCCTCTTGCGGCTGAGGGCTGTGTTGATCCTGCTCACCTTGAGGACAGCAAGGGGGGGGGGGGGGATAGTAATGGGGTAAGAGGGTAGTGGTGTGAAAAGGGGCAAAAGAAAGGCAGGTAAGGAGGTAATTTACGGTGGCTGAGAAGTGCAAAACACAACGACATTTCACAAAACAACGACATTTCACAAAACACAACGACATTTCACAAAACACAACGACATTTTCAAAAAAACACACAACACACAAAACAAAAACACAAAACATTTCACAACACACAACGACATTTCACAAAAACACACACAAAATTCACAAAACACAACGACATTTCACAAAACACAACACAACACAACACACAACAACACAAAACACACAAACGGAAAGGGTAAACAACACACAACACTTTGTGTTTGACAACCACCAACCCAAGCCCCTCAATTTAATTTTCAAAACGGAAAGGTAAGGTGACAACTTTTTTTTTTTGTGGTGTGATTGGACAACCCCCAAGCGAAATTACGAATCCTACTATGGCCATGCCCAAGACCCGCCCGCCCCTGTCTCTGGCTGGCTTGCTCCTGGTCCCTGTGTCCTCTCCCCCACCCCGTTCTCTGTGAGTGGTGACTCTCTTTCTGACTTTAAGGTTGCAGTCGCACTCTTTCCGAAAATTTCCGAAAAAATTCTAACTAACGATAAGCAACTAACGGTATTTAAACGTTAACTGTACATCAAAACGCCTACTGACATTTTTTACGTTTTTAATTTTTAAATTTTTATTAATTGATAATAGGTTATAGGACAAATACATAATCACAATGTTGATAATAGTTCACGAGACTTAGGACAAAGACTCCAACTCAGCACTTCCGGGTCACCACCGACTGAACGGTAGAAGTGTAGAGAACAGTTAGCTAACGTACCGAAAATGCCGAAATCGTGTGTGTGTTGGGGGCTGTATGCCAAATGTAAATCAGGCACAACGTGTTTTCTTTCCGTTCGCTTTAAAGTCGAAAATCTACCAAGACAAAACGGAAATTCAGAGACTTACCAAGATAATTAGAGACTTAAAATAGCAGTACCACCCGGTTTGATTCAGAGTTTAGCTAACTAGAGCTTAGAAGCTATATAGCTCGTTAGCCTAACGTTAGCTACTTAGACCATATTAACGGTGTTAGCGGAACGTTAAGCTAGTTACGCTAGGCTGCTATCCCTTCAAAAAAAAACGAAATAAATCGAAAAATAATCTATCTGTCTGTCTTACTAGTAGCTGCTTCCCCTGTTGTAAATACCAGCAACAATAGAATCCTAAAACGTTTGTTGTGTCAATCAAAAACACGTACAAAAAAAAACACAAGTTGTTACTGACAACTCAGCTAACCTTAGCGATTCTTAGCTGTTTAACAAAACGTTACACAAAACAACACAAGATTGCAACATTGATTTTTTTTTTTGATATTTTTTTCAATTTTTTTAACGTTAGCAAGCTAACGTTAACGTTAGCAAAGTTCGCTAACACCGTATTGTTTTTAAGTTAGCGCTTAACAAGTACTAAACGTATATTTCATAAAGTTAGCGTAGCTAGACTAAAAAGTTAGCTAAACCTAAATGGTTACTTAAGTATTACTTAACAACAGTTTTTACGTTATATTTATAATAAGAAAGTTGAATTCACGTTAAATGCAATAACTTAATAAATAGTTTCAGCTTCCAGCGAATTTCTGCCAGAGAGTTAGGTAAATGAGCGCACCTAGTTGGAGTTTCACGAGAGACAACCAGAACGACAGAGAGAGATGAGGAGGGCGGCGCGAGGCAGGATCGCGGAATAAGAGGTAGCCTTCGCAGGAGGGGCTTCTGTCCAATCACAAACAAGAAGTGTTGTTTTGACCCTTGTCCGTTTGAAACAGAAAATTACATTGTCAATTTCTGTCCAATCACAAGAAAAAAATTTTTCCTGTTTCCTGGGTTCCGTTTTGTGAAAAACAATTTGTGTGTGGTTTGTGGTTTGTCGTTTGTGTTTTGTGTGTTTTGTTGAAATGTTCGTTGTTTTTGTGAAAAATGTTGTGTTTTGTGTGATGTTTGTGTGTTTTGTGTGTTGTCGTTGTGTTTTTGTGTGTTGTTGTGTTTTTGTGTTTTGTGTTTGTGTTGTTGTGTTGTTGTTGTGTGTGTTTTTTGAAATGTGTTGTGTTTTTTTGTGTTGTGTGTCGTTTTTTTGTGGTAGTAATTGGTTCAGAAAAAAAGGGTGTGGCACGAGTGAGAATATACATCTAGCCTCCTCCATTCCCCAAACTTGAAGTATATCAATTACACTGGCATCTAGCACACATGCAAAAGTTATGAAGTATGCCAAAAGCTGAATGAACATATATTTGTGTGCCTTCTTCAAAGTCAATTTCATGTGAGCATATCCATTTTTCATATTTCAATGTTCAGAAGCACAAAATCAATGTGTCACCAGCAATATCAACACCCAGCACATTCATCAGGTGTGTATCTACTGATAAATAAACCTCTCAGATATTTGTGGTGGTGATTTGTGGTGAAGGGGGCTTTGTCAAATAAACTGACTGATCGAATTATTCCCATTTTCTCCAGTTCAATTACTTTCTTGTCAGCAGTTAATCTTATAGCTGCAACATCTTGTTACTCAAAGACAAATACAGAACAAATATTACAGCTTCTCAGCACATCTTTTCAATGCAATGCTTCCATGTATACAATGTGTAAGCAAAGCGGTTTTAAATACACCGCTCAAAGAAATTATGGGAACACTTAATCAACACAGTATAACACCATGTCAATTAAACTTCTGGGATATCGATCTGTCCAGTTAGGAAGCGTAAACGATTGTGAATCAATTTCACCTGCTTTGGTGCAAATAAAATTGAAAACAGATGGACAGGAGAGGCAACAGCAAGACAACCCCCCAAAAGTAAATGGTTTTGCAGGTGGTGGCAACAGACCATTTCTCTCTCCTTATCCTTCCTGACTAATTTTTCTCTAGTTTTGCATTTTGCTAGTGCCCTTGTCACTACTGGTAGCATGAGGTGGTACCTGCAGCCCATTCAGGTTGCACAGGTAGTCCAGCTCCTCCAGGATGGCACATCTATACATGCTGTCGCAAGAAGGTTTGCTGTGTCTCCCAGCACAGTCTCAAGAGCGCGGAAAAAGATACTGGGAGACGGGCCATTACGCAAGGAGAGCTGGACAGGGCTGTAGAAGGGCAACAACCCAGTGGCAGGACCGGTATCTGCTTCTTTGTGCGAGGAGGAACAGGAGGAGCACTGCCAGAGCCCTACAAAATGACCTCCAGCAGGCCTCTCGTGTGCATCCTTCTGACCAAACTGTCAGAAACAGACTCCATGAGGGCCAGACGTCCTGTAGTGTTACCTGTGCTCCAAGCCCAGCACCGTGCAGCTCGATTGGCATTTGCCAGAGAACACCAGAATTGGCAGGTTCGCCATTGGCGCCCCGTTCTCTTCACAGATGAGAGCAGGTTCACACTGAGCACATGTGACAGACGTGAAAGAGTCTGGAGATGCCATGGCGAAGGTTATGCTGCCTACAACATCATGCAGCATGACCGGTTTGGTTTAAGTGACTTGGTGTGATACTGTGATGATTAAGTGTTCCCTTAATTTTTTTGAGCAGTGTATAAGTACATTAGAACCTTTGAGATGCTGTTTGAATTATTCGGTTGGATATACACCGATCAGCCACAGCATTAAAACCACTGACAGGTAAAGTGAATAACATCGATTATTCCGTTGTTATTTTGGTTCTGTACTCTTATCACTGAGTTTGAAAGGATAAAATGACAATGAGGTTGAAGTGCAGACTGTGAGTTTTAATTTGAGTGTATTTTCATCCATATCTGATGAACCGTTTAGAAATTATAGAACCTTTTGTACATAGTCCCCCCATTTGTGGGCATCAAAAAATATTATATATTGGACAGTTTAACATAATGTAGAATCATGTAATCATTTTAAATATTTGGTCACATATCCTTTGCATGCCATGACTTCCTGATTTATGTGACCCAACAATATCAAAAGACTATTGATATATTATTTTCTGGTAGTCCTGAATTGTGTTCTGTTACCAAGTTAGACAGAGAATCACCCTTTGTATTGATATGTATGCAGAAGTGGGTAGTAAAAAATACTTTTACTCAATTAAATTTTAAAGGAATGTTCCTCTTTTACTCTACATTTTTCAGTTCTGCTCCATTACATCTCCTCTCTCTGGTCCAGCCAAAAACACCATACGAGTTAGAGACATGTGCAGTTACAATCATGTTACGTGCCATGGTCAAGACCAACACAAAACAGAAGTGCAATATAAGTGAATGCACTTTACCTAAATCTGGCTTCACATGATTTAATCCCTACCAGAAAAACAACTGACTTTCATAGAAAAATTCATAATTTAAAACAATCACTTGGACTGCGCGGCAGTGTAGCATAAAGTTTAGGTATTAACTGTGTAAGTATTCTTTCTCCACTAAGCCAGAGTAGCTTCCGTTAGGTTTAATCATACCAGATTGGTTTTTAGTGAGGGGACAGACAAAAGTCAGCACATTGGTCCTCCAGGTCTGGGGGTTGGGCGTGGCGCTAACAATGCCAGCCCATAAAAAACATACTATTACAGAAAATACAATGAGCAAAACTACTGACATAGTAGGCCCATAGTAGACTCTCACCACTCAAATCAGGGAGGGAGTGTCTACTGGGGCCAAAAACCAAGATTCGCCTTGGAGCATGGTATGTCTGAATCACGACAGACCTCCAGGATAGCACAAGTCCTCAGCGAGATAAAAAGATACCACCTGGTAGGTTTCTGTATGAACAACGCCTTAGTCATCAGGCAAACTATGTTCCCACACAGGAACATCCACAAACTCACATGGAAATCACCTGATGGTAGGACTATCAACCAAATAGACCACATTATCATCAATGGCAAATGGCGAAGGTCACTACAAGATGTGAGAACATACCACGGTGCAGATGTCTATAGAGACCACTACCTAATCGCTGCCACCTTCAAGCTCAAGTTGAAAAAGGCGATTCCACAAGGCCATTGCCAGAGAAAACTGGACATTGCACAACTCCAGTAGCCAAAGAAAAACAAGTAGTTTGGTGTGGAACTCAGAAACCGCTTCAGCATATTAGATGCTGCCTCTGAAATGAAATAACACACCATTAACAGTAAATGGGACACTATCGAGATCACATACTCTGAAACAGCACAAAAAGTCCTCGGCTTCAAACAGACAAGGGCCAAAGAATGGACATCAGCGAACACCTGGCAGAAAATTGAAGAGAGGGAACGACTGAAGGCAAAGCTAAACCAAGCCTTTACGACTCCTTGTTAAGGCCAGGACGTCCTATAAGAACAAGGACAGAGAGGTAAAAAGGATTGCCAGGAGAGAAAAGAGGGTTTTTGTTGAAAAAATAACACAATTTATCCGCCAGGAATGCATGATGTTTATTATAAAAGGTTAATAAACATCATGCTCTGCTGCCGCCCCTGGTTATGCAGGGTTTGGAAGTGTAGGCTATATTTACTGGTACTGAATTTAAATTGTTTTAACTACAGGATCATGGATACACATTGATTTGATTGGTTTATTTTAATGTGCAATGTAAAAACACCCACAAGTTTGCTCTGCTGCGTCGCATTGCCTCTGGTACAATGAGGTATTCATTTTAATAATTTGTAAACATTGTACTCGGTTTTTTTACACAGTTCTATGGTGTTTTTACCTGTTTGAGGGCCGCGTAGTCCCGTGTAGAGGGGGGAAAAAAAGTTAATAAAAAACTAAAATAGAGAAGAGCCGAGCCATGTAGCAGCTTCAATTGATTATACTGGATGCGCTCTGTTGTGGGCATTCTGCGGCGCGTCCGTGTCCCATGTATTCCTGGCATAAGTCTCGTTTTGTTTATTTTCCTGCATTACCCTCATCGTAGCAACTAGAAATTTGAACTTAACCATTAACCAAGAAATAATAAATTCACTTACCACATAACATACACATAGATATACGAGCATATGCCTATAGGCTAGCATGTAGGCTACAGCAGCAACCGCAGAAACCGGCAATGAATAATTATAATTAATAAATAATAATGATCGTTTTTTTTTATTTGAAAATGAAAGCACACTTGAATGTAATTAATCTGATCAAAAATTAATGTTATTCATCAATATGATGACATGGTTGTTATTGTTACATTGATACAATGTTTCCATTTCAACTTAATACATCGGTGACCATTACCATCAGAAAGTGAATGTTGATTCGACCATTGAAAATTGGTTGATGACTGATGACCGATGCTTCAGTCTGATACTGAACACAATATCAATGTTCATTCAATATTTCCTTGCTATTTGGGATTACATTTGATTTGTGAAAGTGAAATACTTTTATAAATTAGAAAGTTTCCTGCATGTAGTTGAGTACTTGTGAAAAGTAACATGGTGGGTTGGGGGGTGTTAAATCATGACATTTTACCACATGGTATTGAATGCACAGTTTGTTTGGGTGGGATCTCACCTATAGCACTATAGTCTAGGCTACTCAATGTACATATGCAGTGCACTGTCATAGAAAATATAATTTAAACATTTGGTACACAACCATATGATATAATACTTGTTTTGGGATGATGTTTAGAATTTCATATGGTAGCTATTAATTTCCAGTGATGGTTACATGCATCATAATACCAAGTATTAATTAAACCTCCCGGTGTAAAAACTAAGGAAATTAATCACAAAAAACGATGTTTTAAGTGAAATGTTTGCGTTTGCCAAAAGCTTCAAAAGACAGGAAATAAAATGTATCAGCCCCAACGCTAACATCAGCCTGCTGTCCATCAAGGCGCATCAGAACAGTGCTTTGACAACTGCTACAGTCATGTATCTGTCTACTCTACTGTATTTCTGTAGGAAACCCTGAAACCCTGGTGCTGTATAGGTATGAGGCATGCCCGCCAAGCCATAACTTGGCGGATGGCATACCTGCCATCCCAATGTTTTCCCACAAAGATTATATAGCTTTAAAAGCAAGGCTGAAATATGTCACTACTTTATACAGTATGTCCATTAGCACTGCATGTTCACATCCGTGCATATTGTAAATTTTGCTAGTGCATCCTGCAATTGGCTACTTTGATACTTTATTGGCAGATGTATAGTTAAATCTCCAATGGGAAAGATTTTTGATTGTGGGACTAGAGCATTTGTAATGAAAAAATCAGCAGGGAAAAGAAGAAGAAAAAAAAACTTTATTGTGTGTACGTGTAAAGTTGTATCTGAATTCTGTTTGTTTACATGAGGTCAGAAGGTACAGAAGTTATTGTTCCTAAGGGCTGAGAGTCATTGTGGTTCAGAGTGGCAAACTCTCGTGCTGAATATGTATGGGGCGTACCCTGCCAAGCCGTCTCCGCCAGTCTCCTGTTGTTTTCTTGCATGTTTCTTCAGTCCTCTGGCAGCTAGGGGTCACGATAGCCTTTTTGTCAAGCCACTTCTCAAACAATAAATAAAATAAATGAATAAATACATTTTTTATATTTGGCCTGCTAAATATAGAATCTTACAATCGTTGCCCCATTCATGTATGGTATGTTTGTGGGTCAGATAAAGTTTAGCATAATTTATTTTGAAATGCAAAAGAATAAAAAGTATTATTTGTGAACAAAATAATGTAAATAATAATAATAATAATGCATTTCATTCACTATGTGCTTTTCATACACACAAAGAATTTGAAGGTAGCAGCTGAATGGCACATTATTTGCACTATAAATGATTGCCATTCGACACTTGCATGTGATACAAAAAGTTTGTATGAAATTACATTAAATAATTCAGGAAACATTGGCTAGCATTCCTTTGGAATACAGCTTGTTTAATGTTTGTGAGCTAAGATAGCCAATATTTTTTGATGTAACTTGGCCTCATTTTGATGCTTTGTGTATGTGAGAAAGCATTTTTTTCATTATTTTTTTTGAGATTTTAAAATACTGCAGCATGTGCACGGCAATAATCAACTGAAGTATCCGACTGAATTTAACATGTCACTTGTAGACATCACTGTCAATCATCGACTGTGCTTAATTGGTGGCAATTACTTTATCAAATTTGATTATGGAGGTGGTGCAAAATGGGATAGTTATTTGAGTAGTGGTTTGACAAAGAGGCTATTGTGACCTCTAGCTGTCAGAGGACTGAAGTATCGTACAAGAAAACAACAGGAGACAAACTGGTGGCCCTGCAGCCTGGTTAGCCAATTTGGTTAAGTTCCCTTAGCTTAAGGGTACAATACCACTGCCAGTGGGGGGGTTGAATCTCTCTAACTCATTAGAAGCCCAGTTTATAAGGCCATTAACTACAATACAACACTACTCTACTACATTATGCAGTAGAATAGTGTAGTAGTTAATTCTGCTTCCAACCAATCAATTAATTAGTTGAGAATGAGCTTTCTCAAAGTCAAACAATGATTTCCCTGGGCCTTCGGCAAAGCTGAATAGGCTATTACTGTATTGCAGTAAATTTAGAAACAATAATTTGTTCTTAAGTGACCTGCCTGGTTAAAGAAAAAGGAGCAGGTTTGAAGCAAAACAAAGTGGATTTTCAAATGTTGGCAAACACAAACTTTGGGCTGTTTACCTAAATCACAAGTGAGGATCTCCAGTAATTATGCTAATCCAGTGGATGCACCGAGACACTGTTGCTGCAACTCCCCCATGTCCTTCATGCCCATGTGTCGGTTCGATTCCTGGCCAGCTGCTTATTTGCCACACTAATGTGGGACGGTTTTTCGAACTGCCTGAGTGGCTGAGAGCAGCATCTGGTTTGTTTTTCCTGCCAAGACTGATTAAACATTATAAATATACTTCTGCCAGGCCCTGCAATCACGAATCACGGCAGAGGTGGAAACAGTATTGGGCATCGCGTTGCAAACCCGTCATCCAAATCTAAAAAATAAAGCGGGGGGGCCTCATTAATGATATGTGTTATGCTTTTCATTGGTACTCTGTTCCGAAGGTGATTGTTACACAGTGGGAATGAGAGCTAGCCAGGCTTTGAGTTTAGGTATGGAAGGTTGGTTCCATCATGCCTGCAGGGGATTATGGGATCAGTGGAACAGGCCTTGCGGCAAACAGTCACCTCTTGCCAGAGACGCAGTTTCAGATACATTGGAAATTAAAATTGGTGGTGTTCATTAGTGGGTAGTAAAGGCTGAGAGAGAGGGTTCAGGGGTTAGTGGGCACCAGCCCCATCCATCCGTTCCTATTTCCTTCTTTGTAAAATGAGTCGGTATTAAACCGCAATTGAACTTTGGGTTGTGTAGTTACCTGGCAATGATACGAGTCCAAATGGTGGCGAAATATGTTTGTTAGTTACTCTGCGTTCCCCTGGGGTGATAATCCAGAATAGGGTGTTTGTCAGTCTCCATTCACTTCTATAGGACAGCTAAAATGGTCTCAAAATGACACTTCTAGCACATATACGAATGCGAACGAAGCGGATTCTGTCGATACAAACAATAACCAGTCCTCGTACGCATTTTTTTATTGTGTAATAAAAGTACTATTTTCTTCAATGTTGTTAGCAAGCTACTAGAAAAAACTAGCAAAATGTCAGCAGCTCGGTTTGTTTACCATTGGTAGATACTACCAGGAACGCTTGCTTCCATGGATATTTGGACCAATCACTGGTTTCTGCCACATCAGCTCATTAACGCTGTTTCTGGCACAAGAATTACCTACCGGATCTACATTCCAAAAATAAATACATACAAGGACTGGTTATTGTTTGTATTGACAGAATCCGCTTCGTTCATGTTCATATACATGCTAGAAGTGTCATTTTGAGACAGATTTAGCTGCCCTATAGAAGTGAATGGAGAGCGATAAATACCGTATTCTGGATTATCACCCCAGGGGAGCACAGAGCAACTAACAAACATATTTTGACACGATTTAGACTCATATCATGGCCAGGTAACTACACAACCCAAAGTTCTATCAAAGTTCAGTTGTGCTTTAAAATACAAAATTGTGCCAGTGGCATATTTACTTTTACCCAGTCTTTACCAATGGTATTCCCTCTTGTTTTACTTCTAATAAATTGTTTTATAATCAATTTACTCACTATGTTTATAATTAGCTCTCAGCATCGTCCTTGGTTTTACTTTTGGGACCGATTCCATATCAGGAGTTTCTGGAGAGCCACAGGGTCTGTAGTGTTATTTAAGACTTGCGTGTTTTGGTTTGACAATCATATAAACTAACCATACTCACTGCTATTGTGTGCCTGTCCACACACAGGAGAGGAGCAAATATGTTACCAATATGAATGGGCAACAGGATTCACAACCGCATTTAGAATATTTGTTCATTTGTCACATAGCACCAATTAACCTGGGCCTCGTTTCACTGTTTAAATGGGAAACGGCAATATCTGAGAAACTCCATCTCATGTGATTATGCTCTGTGGGACTCTATATTTGACTAACAGCGGGGCAAATGGCAAATCTCACAGTAGGAACAAAGGATATCGCCAGTTCCACAGTATTCCCTCCGCTGGCCTGAGCTGGCTCAATAAAATGACTTATCTGCCGAAAAAGTAATCCGAGGGTCTATTAGGAGAATGTAAGCATCAGGTACAATGCAGTCCAAAAGTATTTTGGCAGTGACACATTCTTTAGTTTTTTTGGCTCTATACTCCAGCACATTGGATGTGAAATGGAACAGTTACTATGAGGTTAAAGTTCAGACTTTCAGCTTTAATTTGAGAGTGTTTACATCGGGTTGTAGCCTCTTTTTTTTTTTTACAAAGAAAAGATATAATTTACCTTATCAACTTTATTGATTTTTGTAAATATAATTCTGAATTTGATGCCTGTCCCAGTGCAACACAAGACTGGGAAGGTTGTGGAATGTTCAAAAAACACCTGTTTCGAACATTCCACAGGTAAACAGGTGATGCTATCATGACTGGGTATAAAAGGAGCATCCACAAAGGCTTGGGCCTTTATGGGCAAGGATGGGTCGAGGTTCGCCACTTTGCGAAAAACTTTCGTGAGCGAATAGTCCAACAGTTTAAAAACAACGTTTCTCAATGCACGATTGCAAGGAATTTAGGGATTTCACCATCTACTATCCATAATATTATTAAAAGATTAAGAGAATCTGGAAAAATCTGCGTGTGTAAAGGTCAAGGCCGAAAACCAATATTGAATGCCTTTGCCTTTCGATCCCTCAAAAGGCACTGCATTAAAAACCGACATGCTTCTGTAATGAACATAACCACATGGGCTCGGGAATACTTCGGAAAATCCGTTGTCAGTAAACACAGTTTGTCGCTGAAAATAGGATATCAAGAGTCTTTTGATGTTGTTGGGTCACAGACATCAGGAAGTCATGGCATGCAAAGAATATGCAACCAAATATTAAATATGATGACTTTATTTAAGTTTATGTTAATTTGTCTAATTACTTTTGGCCCCCTAAAATGGGGGGGGGGGGGGTTATGTATAAAAATACAATTGCTACAAGGTTCACCCGATATGTTCACCCTCAAATTAAAGCTGAAAGTCTGTACTTTAACCTCATAGTCACTGTTCCATTTCAAAGCCAATGTGCTGGAGTACAGAGCCAAAACAACAACAATTGTGTCCAAATACTTACGGACTGCACTGTGACATTAAAAACACCGAAATAAAAATGTTTTAGTTAATCTTGGGTTTTCACACCCATGAGTGAACATGGTAGGTTTTTAATTTACTCAAGCATTTATCTAGTTTATTTCTGTCTAGTTTTAAATGAATTTTAAATTAACATCTGCTCATCAGAGTTAACTAACCTGTCAGCAACCTCATGTTTATCGTACTTATTGTCTGTTCATATTGATTACACAGATGTCCTTATCTGGTGTGAATTAGCAACGTCAGCCATCCTGCTGGCTATTGACACAGATGGGTTCTTATTTCAGCAAATGAGGCTAACAGGAAACCACCTTGGTATATTCTAACAAGATAAGCAGTGACATGTGTATAACAAAACTATGGTACATACTGTTACATTGCATTGGATTTCCTGAATTGTGAAACTCTGGATTCCTTCTCAATAAAACATTGGCTAATATGTATTGATATTGGAATAATTTATTGAGTGCTACATAACACATGTGGTTGGTTTCAGGCTTGTGGATTGATTTATTGATTGTGAAACCATTTTTATTAAGCATGTGATAAACTGCAGAATCACAGAAAGGTTTTTCTTTCCAAGTACAGCCTATAGTATGTTTTTCAATGGCCATGTACTCTGGCCCTAACTGGAAATGTGACCAATTATGAGCTCTCTATTCCACACCAAGCCACAGTCCATACCTTGCGTTGCTTTTGACTGCCTGTAAGCCACTTTCTCCTCACTCTCATCAGGTCTGCAACAAACATTTCCTATTCCTTCTGGTCTTCTGTGCTGTCCTGCATATCTGCATCTTTCATGTTCATAATGAAGCCACTACAAGTTTAATTGTAAAATGACCCGTCTAACTTAATGTTAAATGTTACTAGAAAAGTATTCAAATTAAGATGAGAGCTAATTTTATAACCATATGTAGGCTACATGAATGCTAACGTTGCCTACTTAGGCTATCAAAGCTGTTATGTAGTAGATTGCAAAACAACACGACTATTGCATAATTTAGAAAATTGTATCTATTAGGGGTGGGACGATTCAATCCCATAACGATTCGATTACGATTCTTTAGGCAAAGGTTCGATGCATCATAACATCTTACATTTGACCACGATTCGATTCGATACAATTCGGTTAGATTAATTCAGATACTTTTAAAAAATGTAATAGGTATGCCAATGTGATTTTATACCGATACAGTCAGCAGTAATTAAATATTCAATTAGAACCTTACGCCAAGTTCACAGAATTATGTTTATTGTTAAGGGATGCCATACATTTTGCAGCTGTCTGCAGAAAATAATGCAGCAATAAACATGACTAACAGTGTATTTTCGAAAGTTGCCCTATTGAGGTTATTGTTTTTCAAACAGTGTCAGACATGGTACCCTAAGACCTTTCTTTTATTCACTAAAATGTTTTCTGTATGGTGTATCTAGGTTCCACGACATTCATTAAGTGACTAAATCCCTCTTCTTCTACCGCACTGTATGGTCTAAGGTCTTTGCAGATGAACGTGGCTATAGCAGATCTCACCTCTTTTGCCTGTTTAGAACTGTTTTTTAAATTTTATTTTAGTTTTTGTCTGTGTGATATTTAAAGGAAGGAGGGGGGGAGGTTTGCAATCGGACAGTTAACGTGAACGTAGTAATAATTAATTGAACGTAAGACATTGGAAATAGTCTTACTATTTTTGTTTTTTGTCTCTAACGTCTACTTGATTTTGAATAGAAAATGGTTTAAATTAAAATATCAGAAAGCACGGTATGTGTATAAAAACTAAAAAAAACAAATAAAAGAACCGTTTGGCCATTTCTCCAGGAAAATCTTGACTCCCGAGTTTAGCTTGCTAACCCGCTTGCTGTCCTTCACGTCAATGGTGTGTTGTCGGCTCAAATGGTTTATCATGTTTGTGGTGTTGCCTGTGTACCTGATTTCAACTTGGCAGATCTTGCATATTGCAACGGTTTTGTCAAGTACACCCTCCTTCTTTCTAAACCCGAAATGCTTCCATACCACTGATTTTCTGTTCGGAACATCGCAAATTCTGTCAATTTCTGTCTCTTATGTCGCACTCGAGCAGCTAGCCATTTCGCTCAGATCTGTCCGTCTCATTGTCGCTTGATTCCCGCCTGTCGCTCCTTTCAACTCATGCTTACATGGGGGTTGGAGCAGAAACATGAATTCAAGCTAGTCAAAACAGTTTTAAAAGTAGACGTGTCTCAGAAATATATTTTTTAAATAATGAAATGAATATTTTTTTTGAATAAATACATTTAGAATAAAAGCACATTCATTTACAATGCGATATGAATCGATGCTTATCAATTCTAATATTACAGATCGATGCAGTTGTATTTACACATTCAGATCGATGCATCGCGATGCATTGGTGCATTGTCCCACCCCTAGTATCTATGTATCTCACTCCTGTACTGGGTTGTAAGTGTGCGGGGTCAGACATTTGGGGTGTCTGTTTACCCGTTTTATAATGAGAACCTTAATTAATTTGTATAGCTACTATATAGTTATGTGAAAAGCTAAATACAGGAATATATTAAATAAACTTGAATCAGACAAATAACTGTTGTGGCTAGTGATTTTAATACAAAAATCGACAGATAATTGTATTATAATAATATATGTTTTTTGGTGAATTTATACAGTTTTGCAGGCATAAAAATAAGGACTCTCTTTCCAGAGGTTGACACCTATGCATTAATAAAATATTGTAGCGACCGCATCTAAAGACAAACCAGGCGGATTCACTCGTTGCTTTTATTGCAAGCCAATGTTCTCAGTACACAGAGGATTACACTGACTCAAACGCTTAGACTTCAAGCATTTTTAGACTGGAATGGCGACAATACTGCAAACTGTCATAAACATATTGCATGACCCTTCTGTGGCTATATAGCTACACTACTGTCAACAAAAAACACGTAGGCCTACACACTTTATACACACAATAACACTTAGCTAGCCATGGTGACCAGCCAGCTCCAGTAGCCAGCGTAACAAACAGTATAACTAAACATTTGACCAACGAGTAAATAGTCTCTATGATATAATGGCATCATATAAATTGTAGTTGAATACTTTTTTTTATAGACAAATTCTTGTAACCTTTGTTTGTTTAAAAATTCATAAACACGGCCAAACGAGATACACATATCATGTAGGCTAATTGTAGAGAGATATCCAGCTGGATAGCGCGGCGCTACCCAATTTGACATCTGGCGCTACGCAGCCGGACATCTCGCATGACCCAGTTGGATAGCGCACAGCTACCCAGTTGGACATCCCGCGCGATACAGTTGGATATGTGGAGATGTCCACTGGGTGGCGCAGGATGACTGAATAGGTAGTGTCTTGTTAACTGGATATATCGCGATTAAAAACTGTCGGCTTTTGAACTGTTCGGCCGACCATATTCTTCAGCCAGGAGGTAGAACTAATTAGTTAAATCAGCTGGCTCATGTTCATGGGTGGAAGAAACACATAGCAGGACTTTTCCTTTCTGATCCCTGGATTTTACATCTCTGTACTTTTGTCTGTGGTGCTGCTGATACGGGAGGAGAAGGGCCGATAGATTGGGAGACGCAAACCCCATTCCCAATACATGGCCGGTTAGGCACGTCAAAGTTTCTTTTGAAATAAAACCTTTTTCCCACTGATTTTACTTGTCTCAAACTTATTTATTTATAGGGCTATTTAAGGAATGGTTTAATAAAAATAAGTCAATTAAAAATAAATAAATGTAAATATTGTTGCATCTCACATCACTATAAAAACAATCAGTGGTTATGGTAACTGTAAAATGAAATGAAAACTAACACAAAAAATAAAATAAATTATTTATGATTTATGGACATCTAAAATGTCTACGACTGGTCTGGTGTAATTGTTAATCGTTAATCTACGAGCATTTCTAAGAGCGTCTTAAGTTCAGAAGCTTCGTACGAAGGGTTTTACGCCGCCTTTACGACGCTCAGCTAACGTTAACCCACATAACTGTTCTGTTTGTTAACTTTACTCCCAGAGTGTGCACTGTGCAGACCTGGCTAAGTTAGCTGATGAGTTTTTGGATGTTAGATGAGTTTTAAGCGTCCGTGCTACCCTACATAGCATAATGCGTGTTTATGAACCACCAAGCTATATTATATATTATAATATATTATATATTATATATAGTTTGATGGTATGAACTAGGTAATAATGTTTATTTACAGGCTAATTGAACAAATACATTGAAAATTATGAAACTACTTATAGATTGCTGGCGAGAATAGAGCGTATATCGACACAGTTCAGTGCTAGGTGTAGGTGGCTACAGTCATAAAACAGACCCGGAAGTGGAAAAAATTATACTCTGGGAAGAATTGTGTTACAACGGGACTAAAATAACGGTAATAATTAAGCTACATTAACCCCCCCGTAAATTTTAATTTATCCTGTCCGAATAGGGATGACACATAACGTTACAATTCTTAATCTGTCAATGTCAGGCTCTTCCAGTTTTAAGTTTCATTTCATTCCTAAAGGGTTCATGCTCATGAGGGGCTTCACAACCCTTTCAGGCACAGACTCTCCCAGATGGCTGCCCAGCGAATCTGAGGCATTTCTGGTGATTTTCACTCTTGAAAACCCTGGCCCAAAGAAAAGGATTTGCAGTCCGTCCTTGTGTGGCCACACTGCATGCTGCCAACCCCCACTGTAATGGGCGCATGTGCAGTGGCCAAAGTGGCACGTCCCAGGCAGCTGCTCCCATCAAAAGAAAAACCCTCTCTCTGGAGGTGAAGTAGCTTTTGCCCCGTTTCGGCTCAAGTCCCGGCTGACTAAATGAGCCAGTACAGATTCTGTGTCCCTTCTAGTTTCGTCTTTATTAGGGCACCGATTCACTAATCGGAAAGCGAGGACTGAGTTCTCTTGCTCCCTGCCTGGCAGGAAACGGAGGTACTTCCAGTGATCCTGATTATGGGGATGTGGGAATACGCCTCCTGTAGGTCCACCGAGGTGAACCAGAAAGTTCTAGATTCAATGAAAATCAGTACATCAAACATAAAACATGACTGAGCCACCAATGAACGCTTACACTAACTACAGTGTGTGAAATTCACTTAAAATGCGAAAAAAAACTATAACTAATGGATTTTAGTGGCAGATAATCAAACACGAAGGTAGAGGGATCAGAAGTCACTCCCGCAGTGAGGACTAATAAAGGGAGTAACACAATAATAAATGAAAATAAAGAAGATAGGAAACGAATTCCTTGTGGCTAAACAGCCAAACTAAAATCAACACACTAAAATAGGGCGCCCTCGAATAATGAGTGAAACAAACTAAATCTCCCGAGCTCAATACTGGAGCCAAAACGGGAAACTTAGCAAAGAAAAGAATACCTTCGGCACCTACGTTTGGATGGCCAAAAAGATTTAAAACCAATACGAAACAAACAAAGAAAAACTGTCTCAGGGAGAACAGCAAAGAACAAAGTAAATAGCACAGAATGCTAACAGGAGGAATAAAACCTAAACCTGAACATAAACAATGTTTAAGATCACAAGGTCGCTAGTACCTTGCTATACCTGGCTCAATGCAATGTCGAATGACAAAGAAGCACCGGGGAAGCGGAAGTGAGGAACTTAAATACCCTGCAGGTAGAAGCACAGGTGAAAAGAAGAAAGAGTGAGGGAACGCAAACCCCAGAATGGAACGTGGGAAAAAATCTGATAGATTCTCAATCGGGAAACCAGGATGAGAACCGCAATGGAAAAGAAAACAAAAACCCACAAACCATGACAGGACCCTCCCTCTAAGGGACGACCCCAGATGATCCCTCAGACCAACTACTGCGGAAATCCTTAATTAGATCAGGATCCAAAATATCTCTGGCCGGAACCAAACACCATTCCTCTGGACCATAACCCTTCCAGTCCACTAAAAACTGCCACTACCTACCTACCCGTCTCTCCACTAAAATGCGGCGGACAGTATACACTGGACCTCCATCCACGATCCGAAGAGGAGGAGGGGATCTCTCAGCAGGAGATAATGAAGTGATCAGCAGCGGCTTCAATCGCGATACGTGAAACGTAGGATGAATCCGCATAGAGCATGGCAATTGAAGACGGACTGTCACTGGATTTATCCGACGGATAATTTTGAACGGTCCTATGTAACGCGGAGCAAGTTTACGCGACTCAACCCTCGCAACGAGAGCCAGACTCGCTTCGCTGACCTACCCGATAAGAGGGAGCTGTCTGGCGATGTCTGTCAGCCAAAACTTTTTGGGACGCCGACTGTCAATGTACTACATAGAGGTGATCAACTGCAGTTGTCGGGGACTAACATGTTTTCTGATTTCTTCTTATACATTTGTTAGTGTACACATATTACTGATATAACAGCGACATGTAATTTATGATTTATTAGCATTTCATAAAAATATGACTAACAGGCAATTATGGTTGATTGGCATAATTATTGAGAAAAACAAGCCATCATATAAAATGTACACGTGGCACAAGATTCACAAACCAGCATAGATAATCAGGTTAGGAACAGAGGTTGAGGTTTTGTGTAGCAAACGTGGCAGGTGTTTTCTGGAAAACTGGTGTTTCCGAGATTTTGTCCACCCCCTGTGGCTTAGTCACAATGGAAGTTTTTTTTTTGGCAGGATGAGGATACGGACTATTATTTGTCTATCTGTGGATTTCCATGGAACACGTAGAACGTATGGAGTTGACGTTTTGATTGAGCCTGTTTCGTGTCATGTTATGAAATAAGAAACCATTGTAGCTATAAGAATGGGATATTAAAATAGTTTATATAGATGGAATCAGTTTTAACACAATATTGTGTGACCAGATTATTTGAAAGTTTCACCGTTAAACCCAGAATCTCACACTTCTTTTTTTTTTTTTTTTGGAGGGTCGGGTTTCTAAACTATAGAATGCATTCATTATGTCACATGTTCAAACTTACCTGTTTGATGCCATAGAGGAGCTTTCCATAGCTGAGGACAATGACCAAAAACGGAAGAATGAGACAAAAGATGAAGAGGCACAAGATGTAGGAGATGTTGTTGGCAGTTTTGGTGGCCCAATCCACGGAGCAGGTCGTTCCAGGACCCTCGGGGCCATACCTGCTCCAGCCAAAAAGCGGGGGTACTGTCCAGGCTATGGAGTAAGCCCATGAGAGTGCAATCCCGATGCCCACCTTCCTGTAGTTGGTGGCATCTGCCTGGGTGGGGCCAATCATGGTGCAGTAACGCTCGTATGATAATACGGCAAGAGAGAAGAGAGACACAATGCCTGCCAAGAAAACAAGGGGATAGTTAACCTGTGCTGGATGTACCCCACACTGGCATCTCCTAAACTTTTCACCTCAAGGTCACGTAAAAAGGACCCCCCATCTTAATATATTCAATTGCATTAATTTAGCATTAACTTACCCCCAGCGACTTGTAGGAGTACAATCACCTGTTATGAGCACTAGTGCCAGACCTGTTTAACAGCAAACCATCGCGTATATAAAAATCATTATACAACAGTGTGTTCCAACTGCGCATTGTGATTGGTCGAGCGCATTCCAAACCATTCGTATATCCATGTTATGGCCGGTGGAATAAGGGACCCAGTAGCAGGCAGGAGTACAGAAAACTGATGTTTAATGTCCAGAAGCAAAATCAAAATCCAAAGAAGAGTCAAATAACAGGCAGAGGTCAAAAACGGGAAGGCACGGCAGAGAGGTACAAAATCAGTCCATGAAACAGGGTTGCGAGAACACGGGCAGAAGTAAAAAAAAACAGAAGATCAATGAGGCACAAAAAACTAAACAAAAATGAACAGACAACAAAACTAACAAACTTGAAACAAGAACTCTGGATAAAACAGATACTTAAAACCTAACTAACACACGGAACAAAAACTCGGAAAAACAGATACTTCAACACTCGAAAAATACAGGCAACAGACGAACGCTATTAAGTATGAGGAACTCGCAAAGAGGGACTAGGAAGACTGGGTTAAATACACAAGGAAGTGGGAGCGGTTACAAACAACGTAAGGTGAACACGTTAGGAGACAATAACTCGATAACAAGGAAATCAGGAAAACATGGAAGGGACTCGGAAACAAACATTACAAACAACGGGCTCAAGTAGGAGCGGAACGTGGCTAGAATTAAGGAGGCGTGGTCTCAAAGAAGAGACAGTTGAAACGAGTTAACCAGTATCTTAAGGACAGATTTGTTAATTGTTAATTCTAACAATTAACAACTTGTTAATTGTTAGTTCTAACTAAATACAGACAATTAGTATGTTAGTAAACATTTAAGTTAATGGTTTTAGTAATGTGCATCTAACTAATAAACACCTGAGTGATTGCACGAGGTAGTAAATATAAACAATATAAACACTGGAAACGTAAAGCAGGAAGTAAACAGAAAACAAAACTTCGGAAATACAGCGTGAATCCTCGGAAAATCCCAAACAGTCACCCAAACAGTGCATACGCGAGACAAACACACGAATGCGACTCGGACAACCCACGAACAGAGGGGAATGTACTGATGAATTGAAAAGTAATAAAATGAAAATAAAAATCAGACAGAACTCACTCTCAGAACATAATGAACCATGATATACAAGCTGGTATATTCCTCCGCGGTTTGTTTACATTTGATGGTTACATTGTATCATCTTTATAACAAAATTTATCTGGTATAATTTAAGTTGCTTAGCAACGGTAAACAATCGGAGTACTATTTTCTGAATTGTAAGAGATAAAAACAATGTAATCTAGCTGATTTAAACACTAAAACTGTTAAATTGTCGTCTGATTTTTTTAACGACTGATCTAGTACTGTTGTATAAAAGCAATAACTTTCTCAAGGTCATGCTATATCTGTAGTGGTTCACAACTGTTTGTTTTCTTTACTTTTGCGGCTGCGCTCACGATTGTGAATCAATCGAATTTTTTACACGTTCTGTTTCATGGCTTGCCAGCCTCATTATTGTTTCCAGCTGTGCTTGCCTGCCTGTATTTAAGTTCCTTACTTCCGCTTCTCCGGTGCTTGTTTGTCTTACGACATTGCATTCGAGCCAGGTATAGCCAGGTACGAGTGACCACCTGATATTAAACTTTGTTTATATGTGTGTCTACGCTCGGATTCAGATAAGCGTATCTTAATTCATTGCTTTCAGCTGTTGTTAGTTAGTTTGAACAGATTGCAGTCACTCGGTAGCTTAGTTTATTTTGAATTGTTTAACAGAAAGTTTGTAGCTCGCGCTGTGATTGGGCCGGCTACCTGTGTTTTGTGTTGGTATTACGGCAACCTCGTCGCCAATTTAACTGACTTGTTGTTCCGATGTTCACTAGGACCCTATCTAACCTCTTTTCACCCCCTACCATGTGTCTAACCCCCATTCCCCTGTGCTCTATCCCTCGCCCCAGGAGGTCCAATCACCGCAGGTGCAGCCCGGCTAACCTGGTCTGCCCACCCCTGTCCTCGTATAAGGAACTCTCAGTGGTGGGTGGACGGTGGAACTGCCGGTCAGCTGTCCAGAAAGCTGACTTAATCACTGCCTACGCTAAGATGAAGTCCCTCCACTTCCTGGCTCTCACTGAGACCTGGATCACCCCAGATAACACGGCCACTCCAGCTGCTCTGTCTGATAGTTACTCCTTTTCGCACACCCCCAGGGCCTCTGGCCGAGGCGGGGGCACTGGTTTACTCGTCTCTCAGTCCTGGAAATTCTCCATGCCCTCTCTACACAGCCTAAATATCTCCTCCTTTGAGTTTCATGCAGTCACTGTAACTCACCCGTCTAAACGTAACATTGTTGTCCACTCGGCGCATTCCTGGATGAACTGGACACTCTCCTTCCCTGAGGATGGCACCCCTGTAATTCTACTGGGTGACTTCAACCTCCAGCCAGAGAGCTCCCAGTTATCCAGTGTCGCCTCACTCCTCCAGTCCCTCGCCCTCACCCAGCCCCCATCACCTGCCACCCATAAGGCTGGTAACCAACTAGACCTTGTATTCACCAGGAGCTGCGCCACCTCTGAACTCACGGTGACTCCCCTCCCTGTATCGGACCATTTCTTTATTTCGTTCTCTCTCCTACCCACTCTCCCCCAACTCCTCTAACAACCTACCCTCTGTAACTTTCAGGAGAAATCTCCGCACTCTCTCACACTCCTCTCTCTCTACCTCTGTTCTCTCTGCCCTTCCTCCACCTGCAGATTTTGTTAATTTGCCTATTGATGTTGCCACCTCCACCTTTAACTCCTGCCTCTCTCAGTCTCTCGACTCACTATGTCCTCTAGTCTCCAAACCAGCTCGACAATCACCCCCCTGCCCGTGGCTGACGGATTCTCTCCGATCCAGCAGAACCACGCTGCGAGCTGCTGAGAGAAAGTGGAGGAAATCCAGATCTCCAGATGATCTGGCTTCGTATCACACTCTGCTGGCAGCCTTCACATCAACAACCACATCTGCTAAGATTTAATTTTTTCAGTCAAAAATTAATACATGTGTGTCTAACCCACATAAACTCTTTTCCACCTTCTCTTCCCTGCTGATCCCTCCTCCACCCCTCTCACCCTCTTCCCTCTCTGCAGATGACTTCCTGATCCACTTTGAGGAGAAGGTAGCTAAGATCAGAAACTATTTCACACATCCGGTAACGCCCCAAATTCCCCTAAATGAACCCACTGCTACATTTCTGTCCTTTAAGACACTGGAGGACACAGATGTACTCGAACTTATATCACACCAGCGTGCAACCACCTGCCCACTGGACCCCATTCCTTCAGCAGTCCTACAATCTATATTCGGTGAGGTCCTTCCATATCTGTCCTCCATTATTAACACCTCCTTAACCTGTGGCTATGTTCCTGCTGTTTTCAAAACTGCCCGTGTTACCCCTCTCCTTAAGAAGCCTAGCTTGGACCCCTCTGATGTCAGAAATTATCGTCCTGTGTCTCTCCTGTCCTTCTTATCAAAAGCTGTTGAACCCGCTGCCCTTAACCAACTGTCTGTTTTTCTCCACCAGAACAACCTGCTCGACCCTCATCAGTCCAGCTTCAGAACCGGCCACTCAACTGAAACTGCACTCCTGGCTGTGACCAAGGCACTCGCCACTGCTAGAGCCTCCTCCCTCTCCTCTGTCCTGATTCTCCTTGACCTGTCTGCAGCATTTGATACAGTCAACCACAAACTCCTGATCTCCACACTGGCTGAGATGGGCATCTCTGGAACTGCTCTCTCTTAGTTTACTTCTTATCTCACAGATAGATCCTACTAAGTCTCCTGGAAGGGCTCTATCTCTGCACCTCATGTACTGGGTCCTCTGCTGTTCTCCATTTACACTAAGTCTCTTGGTTTAGTCATTAATTCACGTGGCTTCTCCTACCATTGTTATGCTGATGACACTTAACTCTTCCTCTCTTTCCCTCCCTCTACCCCACATATTAAAGAGAGGCTATCTGCTTGCCTGGCTGACATCTCTGAGTGGATGTCTAGCCATCACTTGAAGCTCAACCTCGACAAGACTGAGCTGCTCTTCATGCCACACAAGACATCCCCGCTTCTAGACCTGTCCATCACCGTCGACGGAACCATAGTGACCGCCTCCCGCTCTGCAAGAAACCTGAGGGTGGTCCTGGACAACCAGCTGGACTTGAGAGAGCACATCAGGGCAACGGCACGGTCCTGCAGGTTCCTCCTGTACAACATTATGAGGATTCGGCCATACCTGACCACCTACTCTGCCCAGCTCCTTGTCCAGACTATGGTCACCTCACGCCTGGACTACTGCAACTCCCTTTTCGCAAGCTTGCCAGCCTGTGCCATTCTGCCCCTTCAACTGGTCCAGAACACGGCTGCTCGGCTTGTGTTCAACCTCCCGAAGTTCACACACGTCACCCCCCTGCTGAGGTCACTCCACTGGCTTCCAGTCGTGGCCAGGATCAGGTTCAAAGTTCTGACCCTGGCCTACACTGCAGCCAAAAGGTCAGGCCCCTCCGACCTACAGGACTTGATCCAGCACTACGCTCCTGCTGGTGCAGTGCGACTTGCACTTCTCTCCCTCCGTGTCAACGGCACTCGCTCGTCCCGACTGCGGAGCTTCTCCACTCTAGCTCCCCAGTGGTGGAATGAACTCCCCACTCCGTTGCGCTCAGCTGAAACGCTGTCTGCTTTCCGTCGTGGTCTGAAAACACACTTTTTCAGACTCCACCTTGAATAACTACATATATAAGGCCAAATGTTTAGTATGTTCTTTGTTTATTTTCTATTCTATTTGGTTTTGCTATTTCATAGCTTAGAATGTATAGCCGACTTCTGTATTCTGTTGACTACTAGCGATAGCTCCTACGTTGTGAGAAAGTTGTGCTTTGTTGGATTTGCTTCATAGATTGTGTCTAAGACCTTGAGAAACTGAGAGAGAAACCTTAAAACCATAGATTGTGTATATGCACTTATTGTACGTCGCTTTGGATAAAAGCGTCTGCCAAATAACTAATGTAATTGCAATGTTTATGTTCAGGGGGGACTTGCTATAGCTACTTAATCGGGTATAGGATTGTTTTCCACCTGGTAGCGTTTGGTGCTATCTATTTTGTACTTTGCTGTTCTCTAGGAGACAGTTTCTCTTTGTACTTTGGTTTTACACTCTACCGGCTTTGAGCTACGGTAGCCAAGAGTGTTCTTTTGTTTGCCAAGTTTCCCGTTTTAGCTCATTACCGTTTTTAGCTTGGGAGATTTAGTTGGTATTCTACTAGTTTACTAGTTCGACCATTTTAGTGGGTTGATTTTCGTTTAGGCTGTTAGCCTTAAGGAATTAGTTCCAGTCTTTTATTTCATAGTTTTTTCTCCCTGTTATTGGTCCTCACGGTTGTGAGCTTACTTGTTCTGATCCCCAACCATCGTGTTTGAATCGCCGAACCATTTAAAAACCCATTACAATATAATGAATGTCAGAACTGCTGTGATCCCACTCTGCTGCGCGTCGTTCCTAACCAAATCATACCAGTTCAGATATCCATGATATAGCATTCCCTCTCATAAGTTATTGCTGAACTACACCACTAATTTATTATGCTAACCAATAAGCAAAATACTAATTATGAATAAGTACAGATTACATCCATAACAATCCCCTTGTTTATATTATAACAAATGAAATAAATGAGTTAACTGTTGACACCTTTATCGAACATCCACTGCAAACTGCAATGTAGAAGTTTTTTAATCATACGAAATAGTAATAAGGAAAGTAATCTCTGCAACCACTGATATTGATTAATTTGAGTACAGACAAGGCAAGCATATGCCCTTCTTCGTCGCTGCAGAGCTGGCAACCACAGAAGGCACTGTCACGGTCCAGACAGAAAGCTTACTCTGCTGCCAGATATGCAGTAGATATGGATGGATCACTTGAAGGGTGACTTGACTCCTGACTCATTTTAATATTGAACTCTATGGAAAAATAAGTCAAGAAAAACAACCCTTCAAGTGATCCGTCCATATCTACTGCATATCTGGCAGCAGAGTGATGGTTTGAGGCTCATTTGATACCGCAGACCTTTGATGACTTACAGCCATTTAGTCAACCATGGGTTCCATACCATTCCCGTGTAATTTACAGCTTAACCTAGTCCCACTGCCCAATTCCCATAGTGATCCATTCAAATGCAGAGAGGTTATAGTATTGCTTGTAAGAGTACCTGAAAATAAGATATCAAGAGTCTTTTGATATCCTTTTATACCCAGTCATGATAGCATCACCTGTGGAATGTTCCAAACGGGTGTTTTTTGAACATCCCAGTCTTTTTTGTGCCCGTGTCCCAATGTTTTTTTAAACGTGTTGCAGGCATAAAATTCGAATTTGCATATCTTTACAAAAATCAATAAAGTTGATCATGTAAAACATTAAATATCTTTTCTTTGTACTGTTTTCAATTAAGTATATGTAAAAGAGAATTTACAAATCACTGCTTTCTGCTTTTATGTGCATTTTACATACTGTCCCAACTTTTTTGGAATTGGGGTTTCTATTTCTGCACTTTATCTAAGATTATAGTGATTTCATCTCATTTGATTTAATGACAGTTTCAACTGACTTCATATTCTACATAAACCCTGAAAATATAATTACAATATGACCAACCAATCAAGTTATAGAACAATATATACTAAAAACAGGTGTAAAAAAGGTTAATTTGTGCCGTTTTCATAGACAGATTTCCGCTAACTTGTGCGTGACTTTTTGACCTTCTTTCAGACAACGTAAAATGTAATATCTCAGCAATGGTGGGTCCTAGCCTTATAAAACAGTGTTCTGGGCTCCTGAGAGTCTGCTCTATCACATGATATCAAGTGTAATGGTAGAATGAAATACTCATTTTGGCCTAACACCCTACTCTTAATGCAGTCAGTATGTGGCTAGGCTTCCCAGAGAAACACAAAATAAATTTGTATTGTGGGAGAATTGACGAGTGTGCGAACGTCCAAAAAACGGTTCAGTGAAATAGAATGATCTACACTTTAAAGGTACTGTAATTTACTTCTGAGTACATAAGTGATGACCTTGAATTAAATTAATACAAGGGCTCTCTGATAAATAATGAAAATGTTTCATTTAACACACACACACACACACACTATAAGCATCACTTTGGAGGCAAAGTGAGATTTCGGTTCTGCAGGGTTTATACTGTATGTCCGTAATTGGAATTTACATTCTCACAGAACCACTGCTGGTGGCTTAAAAGAGAAGCTAAAAAAACGAATTGTTGGCAGACAAATTGCTAAAAAAATAATAATAATTGCATCCATAACTCTAACAGACATTGTACACTTGGTCTTAATTGTGTCCTTAATTATATATTTGTTTGTTTAAAGATCATTAGGTTAACGATACCAGCAGTAACTAAATTTATTGCATATTCTTCCAAACATTTTCTCAGTACATATATAATTAAGACCTCACCTCAGTGCCCACATTCCAATAGCCCCTACTGAACGTTCAATGTGGCAGCATGACCTTAGCACACAAAATGTCTGACAAGCTATTTCACAGACTCAAGCTAAATGTAATTTAGAGAAGGTGAGCACATACCACAACTGTGAGAGTCAGGTTCTCACACATCCAGGTATCTTGAGTTATGTATTGCACACCTAATGTTTTGAAAACCTGTGGATATGAAATTGAATCTTGGCTGTCCCAAACACTGCTTGCTGCTGTCAGGAGTTTGATGGAGACGTGATGAAACACCGTTTGCTGCTGTCAGGAGTTTGATGGAGACGTGATGAAACACCGTTTGCTGAGGGTTTTTTTTCCCCACTGTACAACACATGGTTAGAATGACAGCAACGCCACATTGAGAACAGAAATGTGTCTTTGTATGTATATATGTACTTTGGTGATACCGCATTTTTCTGAGTGGTGTGCTCAGCTGAGGAAGTTGTTGACTATCAAATTCTTAGTTGCATTTTAGATCAGTCTTTCTCAAATTCGGTCCTGGGGGACCCCTGTGTATAATGGTTTTCATGCCAACCACAATCACAATCCCAGAATTATTTACCCTCCCTTGTATTTCAAAACATAAATATATTAATACTCAAATTTCCAAAACATGCTTTCATGTGTTAATTCCTGCTTTTTAAGTACAGGCAATCAATAAAGATTCATGCCTGTAAAATATTCATCATGTTTAATATAAATAATTTCTCACACGGTACACATCAATGTTTGTTTTTCATTTGCAACTTTACATGGTGGTGCCATGTCCCAGGTGGCAGTCAGAGTCAGGGGGGCAGACACTCCAAGGCCCGGTGATTGGCGGCTACGCCATGGCAGCCCACCACCCCTCAATGGCACCAAATCCATCTGCTGGCCACAGAATCAATGATCATCAATAGGAACAATGCGGTTTCAGGAATTACCATTGGGAGCATCGCGATTAACGCTTTGTAAAACATATATTGCTTCACTTTTCCCACCTTCCCCATGGCCTGTTCTTTGAAGTGTTTGATCTTACTGAGACCCGATTCAGTTCCACAAGGGGAGGAATGTGGGTAAACTTCCAAGTAATCCCTCCCTCCGTCTGCATGGCTCCACAAAATTTGCTTTCTATACGGTCAAAAACACTTTTGACTGAACGCATGTCAACACATTCAATATTTAAAAGCTCTGGAGGAAATAGCGACTCAAAAGCCTCCTCAGATAGATGCACGATTCTCATATCCTTCCTGAGAAAAAGGAAACCCAAGAGAGAAGTCTGAATCTGCTGGTAGATTTTGTCTTCATGAGTAAAATAGTTTTATGTGTCCTGTGTTTTATAGCAGTAGTGCTATTTTATTTGCTTCAAACAGAAGTAAAGGATATCAGAGAAACAGGGAGGAAGACTGAGATGGACAGAGTAAGAAATATGTGAGGGCAATGAGAGAGAATCACAATTTTTTCATAATAGGAAAAATCAAGGCACTCTTCTTTAGTATAAATGTTAAAATACCTTTATTAATAAACCTTTACACATTTTGACTTTGTGAGGGTATTTTTTTAAATCATTGTTCAAATAATTAAAAACTGCTATTCTCATAAGAGAGCAGTGTGGACTAACACAAACATAGCTATACGAAAGGGATCTGTGGAATCAGCCTTTTTCACAGAATGACGTTTGTCATGTTAAGCTGAAGAACACAGATAGGTCACGTTTTCCAGCTGTGGGATTAATGATGGTTTGAAGATTAGTAGGACAAACCCCAAACACTCATATATGAACAGTCACACTAAAATTACACCTTAGTGCAAGGGCACAGTTGAGAGATTTCACAGGCCCTGACTAAGCAGCAGTGATCCCCCGTTTGACCTATCACATTAACAATATTAATCATCAAGAGTTTGGGAACTGTATTGACCAGGGAGAGGTAACTGGTCTCTGGTGAACACAATACAATCTGAATGACGAGTCACATTCCAGAACACATAAGGTTACATAATGTTTCCTGCAATGGTAAGGCGATGCTATCTCGCACTGCCACGAAAGCATGCTGCAAGCTGAATAATAATGGCACATGCTCTATCAGCACTTGTTCAGTGGTCAGAAATTCTGCCTCTTATGTCTGCTGATGGGGCCACAAACTTTCCAGAGAGTTTTGTGGTATTAAATGAATCATTCTGAAGCTACATATCTTTCTGTGAGAAGCCACACCCTGTTTTTTTGACACATTTTACAAACAATTTTCACAACACGCTTCACAGAAAACCCTGGCCTAAAAACCCCAGAGCAAGCCTAAAGCAACATTGGCAAGGAAAAACTCCCTGAGTGGGTCAGATAGGGGAGAAAACTTGGAAGGAATCAGGCGGCAGGGGTGGGGGAGTCCAGGTGACAGGATTCTCGGGATTCGGGACAAATGTCCCACTGGTGGTATGGAGAGGAAAAATTGAGAATCCTGCACACTGAATCCCATTGCTACCAATTTTTAAGGAAGTTTAGCACCTTTTCAGGTAATGTACTCCAAATTGTAAGAAGTTCACTCTCCACAGGGATTTTTCCAGTCAGCCTTAAAACAGATGTTGTTAAACCGTTATTAAAAGTATCTAACCTAGATACTATTTAAGTATTTTTAGACCAATTTCTAAGCTCCATTTCCTTGATAAAATACTTGAAAACGTTATATATTGTCAACACAGCCATTATCTGACTGATAACTGTCATGGATCATGCCTTCCTTCCCTTATCTACGCGTTTTTTATTCTTTTTGTCGTTTACCAGTAATCTATCGGATTTTCTTGTGTTCCGCTACGGGTTTTGCTTTCGCCTCTGTGATTAGTAGGTTTGTAGTTCAACTGTCATTTATTTCCGCTCACTACTTATAGCCCGCTTCCTTCCTTTCTCGTTGCTGCCATGTTATTTCACGTAATATCCAAGCCAGTAAAAAGGTATAGGAAGTTGTGCTGCTTTCGACCGCTTTGCTTCTCAACGCGGGACTTGTTAGCAGTACAGTTTAGAAAGAAAGCAAAGTGATCTTTTTGCTCTTATTTTTCAGAGCAGAGGTTTTTTTCGTTTCTTTTGTTTTCCACTCATACCTACGAGTGCTCTTACCCTAAGTCGGCGGGGTCTTTTGAGTTTTTCTTTTCTTTCTTTTGTTCGCTCCACAAACGGGAGTTAGATAAGCATTTCTGCTTATTTCTTTGTTTTTGCTCGGGTATCGAGTTCGTTTTTATCGCAAGGTTATTTGTGTTCTCTTTATTTTCTCCAATTCCACTACGGATTATTGTCCGTCTCAGTGGTGTTCTTTGGAACACTTCAAGATTCCGCAGCTATCGCATCTGGACCTCCAATATTTCCTCCGTGTCTCTGACATAGAGATCCCCAACAGAACATGGAAGCCACAGGGGAGGTACCAGCAATAGTTTCTAATCTTAAATTGGTCATAGCCACTCAGGAGGCAGCCCTAGTGGATCAGAAAGAGAGTATTCGTGCTCTTCAGAATTCACAGCAAGCGTTGCACGAGCAGATGCATCTTCAGGCAGTAGCTCTGCGAGATCTGTCGGAAAATATCTGAACTCTCTCTCTCAGGGCAGATCCACCTCCAGTTGCACAAGCACCTACACAGTCCACTCCCCCGCCAGTTCCACCTGACGCTAGGGAACCTAAGCTCCAGCTCCCGCTGCGGTATAGCGGGGAGTTGGGAAAGTGTCAGGGGTTTTTAACACAGTGCTTAATTTCTTTTAAGATACAGCCCTCACGTTTCTATGTACAAGAATCCAGAGTAGCCTTCATTCTCTCTCTCTTAACCGGGAATGCTCTCGCATGGGCCGACCCACTCATCAGGACTAATTCACCCATCATGAGTAACACAGAGAGGCTTATGGCAGAGATGGTGTCAGTTTTCGATCAAGACGTTTCTGGCAAGGAAGCTGCCATGCGTTTGACCCGTCTTGGTCAGGGCACCGACACCGTGGCTGCCTTTGCGATTACTTTTCGTGCTCTTGCGGGGGTGACAGGATGGGCTGATGAGCCTCTTTGTGCACTATTCCTGAACGCCCTATCGGAACCCATAAAAGACGCCATTGCGGGTATCGAACCACCCGCTACATTCGGTGCTCTTGTATCTACTGCCATTCGATTAGACAACCGGTTTAGAAAGAGAAAGAAGGAGAGGGCGTATAAGGGTTTTAGACATCGCCCAGCTCGTTACTCTTCCTCCCCCACGCCAGCGCCGTCTCACATTCTATTTTTAGCTCCTATTGAGCAGGAGGAGCCCATGCAGATCGATGGGTCCTCCATGCGCGAAACAGGGGATGCTAAGTCTCGTGAATGGTGGTGTAGGTATTGCAAGAGACGGGGTCATTTAAAGGACCACTGTCCCAAACTTTCGGGAAAAAAGGGGTCTCGCTAGGGGAACCGAGTCGCCTAGCGGGACTAGATTTAATTTACCCTCGGACCCTTCTGCCAGTTTATTTACGCTGGAACGACCGCCAGCTCCACTGCAATGCGTTTATTGACTCCGGGGCATTGCTCTGTTAAACAGGAGTCCTCTCATGTTCCCTCCGAGAATGGAGAGGAGAGTCTGCGTGGCAGGAGTTGACGTCTGATTCAACGTTCACGGAATTAAAGAAAAGATTCACTTCCGAACCCATTCTTGTTACACCCAACCCCTCCCTTCCCTTTGTGGTAGAGGTGGACACCTCCGAGCTAGGCGCCGGAGCCATTCTGTCCCAATGCTCGCCACTTGACCACAAAATGCACCCCTGCGCTTATTTCTCTCGCGTCCTAACATCGGCGGAGAGGAATTATGATGTAGGGGATCGAGAATTGCTTGCGGTCAAGTTGGCTTTGGAGGAGTGGCGCTATTAGCTTGAAGGAGCGGAACATCTGTTTACGGTATGGACAGACCATAAAAATCTTGAGTATGTTCAGCTGGCTAAGAGGCGTAATTCACGGCAAGCTCGGTGGGTGCTGTTCTTTTTACGATTTAATTTTATCATCACGTATCGCCCCGGGTCCAAAAACGTAAAACCTGATGCTCTCTCGTGGATTTATGACCGCTCTGAGACAGACTCTGTTCCCAAGCCTATTATCGCCACTGACCTCATTGTTGCCCCGGTTATATGGGAGGTTGAGGCAGCGGTGCAGAGAGCCTTGCGCTCGGACCCAGGTCCAGGTGGGGCACCGGCTGTATTTTCGTGCCTCCTCGTCTTAGGTCTCGGGTTCTCCAATGGGGCCATGCCTCCCAACTCACCGGTCACCCCGGTGTTCATCGTACTAGGGACTTTTTATCCCGGCATTTCTGGTGGCCTAGTCTGGAGAGGGACGTATGCTCATTTTTCGCGGCTTGTCCAGTTTGTGCTCGCAGCAACGCCTTCTTCTTCGTCCCCTACCTATTCCCACCCGCCCCTGGAATCATATTTCCCTTGACTTCGTCACGGGTTTGCCATTATCTTCAGGCAATACTACTATTTTAGTGGTGGTCGACCGCTTCTCTAAAGCGACTCATTTCATTGCGCTGCCTAAGCTGCCTTCGGCACCTGAGACAGCGCAACTTATGATTGACTATGTGTTTCGGCCGTACGGTCTTCCTTCGGATGTGGTGTCCGATCACGGTCCTCAGTTCGCCGCCAAGTTTTGGCAGGCGCTCTGCTCTCTGCTGGGGCTTCTGTCAGTCTTTCTTCCAGTTTTCACCCGGAGACTAATGGCCAGACATAGCGCACTAATCAGACTCTAGAGAGTACTCTTCGCTGCCTTGCCGCGTCCAAACCTACCTCCTGGAGTCATCACCTCGCCTGGGCGGAGTACCCTCATAACACACTGCGTAACGCCTCCACCGGTCTCTCACCCTTCGAAGCTCAGCTGGGTTATCAACCACCTCTTTTTCCTGATCTTGAGAGGGAGGTGGAGGTGCCCTCTGCAGGATCTTTCGTTCTGAGGTGTCGGTCGGTTTGGAGACAAGTGCGTTCGTCTCTTATACGGGCTTCGGCTAAACAAAAAGCCACGGCTGATCGGCATCGTCGAGCTGCACCATCCTATAGAGTTGGACAGCGGGCTTGGCTCACTACTCGTGACCTTCCGTTGTGGGTTGAGTCCCGCAAACTCTCCCCTCGTTTTGTGGGACCTTTCAAAATTATAAAATAAATCAACCCAGTCACATTTCGACTGCAACTGCCGTGCTCGATGCGCATCCACCCCACGTTTCACGTCTCCCGTCTGAAACCGGTACTCGTCAGCCCTCTCGCCCCGGTTGAAAGACCACCTCCGCCTCCCGACTCATAGAAGGGGGTCCGGCTTATACCGTTCACCACATTGTGGCCGAGAGACGTGTGGGCAGAGGGTGGCAGTTCCTTGTGGACTGGGAGGGCTACGGTCCGGAGGAACGTTGCTGGGTTCCATCGAGAAACATCCTGGACCCTCAGTTAATCACCGACTTCCACAGAAATAAGGTTGTGGAAACGTCCGGTGCCGTTCCTTAGAGGGGGGGGTCCTATCATGGATCATGCCTTCCTTCCCTTATTTCCGTGTTTTCTATTCTTTTTGTCGTTTACCGGTAATCTATCGGATTTTCCTGTGTTCCGCTACGGGTTTTGCTTTCGGCTCGGTGATTAGTGAGTTCACTTGTGATTTATTTCAGCTCAATACTTATACCCTGCTTCGAGTTCCTCGTTTTTATCCCAAGGTTATTTGTGTTCTCTTTATTTTCTCCTATTCCACTACGGATTATTGTCCGTCTCAGTGGTGTTCTTTGGAACACTTTAAGATTCCGCAGCTATCGCATCTGGACCTCCAATATTTCCTCCGTGTCTCTGACATAGAGATCCCCAACAGATAACAACATTCTTGAGAAGTTTCAATCAGAATTTCAGTCCCATCATAGTACAGACTGCCTTCATTAAAGAGGTAAATTATCTTCAGTGGATCACACAATATTACAACAACGGTTTAAAACCAGAAGATAACTAGGGCTAAGTAATCTAAATGTGGCTTGAATAATACCAGTCCTTACAAAAAGAAAAATGAAATTCCGTGTAACAAAAAGGGACTATTTTCTGTGGGATACCACAGAGTGCAACTCTTGGTCATGTGTCTGTCCACAGATATGCTGATGATACTCTATTGTATGCAACTGTTAAGCCTTGTGAAAGCTGTAGGTCAGCCAGGGTCTTAAATACATGTGTTTTGGATATAAAAAGCTGGATGCCACAAAATGTCCTTAAGTTCAAAGAAAATAAAATGGAAGCTATTTTATTTGGTCCCAAAGGCAAAGAGAATTGTTTTGCATGGATCAAATTTCTCACCTAATCGTCGCTTGCTTAATCCAAACCAGCATCATGTTGATACATTCATTGGTCCGGATTGCTTTCACACAGCTCCAGTCCAAACCAAAAAGACCAGGACTTGTATGTTTACAAATGTCGTTGTTCATTCGTCAGGAATTGAGCGGGTACACAGAAGAAAAAAAATCCACTTATACCCCTACCACAGAAAATCAGGGAACCCCGTTTCTTTGTTGCATTTATAGCCGTTATCCTCCTTTGGTGTTCTTACCAAAGGTGTAATTATTAGGAGGATAATGGGAAAGACTCAAGGCTCTGGGTGGCAAACATGTATGCAATTACATGTACATTCCAAGGCAGATGTGCTGCCATCAGACAGATATGAGCGGAGAAGGCTATATGTGATGTGACGATGTTATGACCTGTTGCAGACAGTCTGACAAATGAATCCATGAAACATGTCTCTGTAGGTAGTGCTACACTCCTTACAGATGAACTAATAACATAAAATGTTTCTAGTAGACTAATTCCTACTAATTATATGTATATCAATGCATCGCTCTTGTATGAAAGAAGACATGTTGCCTGAACAGATGGTGGTAGCCTACTGTTGGAGGCTAGCTCTGATGCGTTCGATCGTACTATGACTTGTTTACACATTACAAAAAATACAAGAACGGTAAATATTCTAGCGAGAAATCTGTAATAATAATAATCATAATGTGTTCTCACTTCAATCAAAGGTTTCTCTTGGAAGCGGCCCGAGACCGGTTGTTTGGTGCATATCCACGTTCCCACCTGCCCAAATGTACCAAACTCAACAGGTGTGCAGGCACCCTAAAATGTTAAACCTGAAGTCTTAGAAATCGGGGGTCTCCAGCACAGAACTGTATAAGAACTAGAAAGGAAACTGTCTTCTCAAACCTGCACTTTTTCCATAGCCCATAGTTTTTTCTCTGATTGGCCAATGTGACATGTCACAAGAATGTGGTCATTCTGTCTCTTTTGCACAGTGCAATGGCTGCTACAGCATCTCTTAGCCAGCGACAACTGCTATGGTACATTAGCTAACTTTGTAGTTAACTAGTTAGCAACCAGAGGTGTAGTAGATAACAAACCATAAAGCCTGTTGATAATACACGAGTGGTATGTCGATGCACATTTAAAAGAAAATAAGGCAGCGTCATACTTCAGAAAAGATTTAGCTAACCCTAGTTAACTTGTAATCTTATAACGTAACCTCCTATCTGCATTCCAGTTTGAACATCGTTTTGAAAAAAGCGGTGTTAACCCCAATTGACATGTTTATGTTAATGTTCCTATTCATTAACTGTAAGTCGATTGGCGTCTTTGGTGATGATAAGTAACTTTGTTATAATCCACATTCATTTTCCTGCCATGCAAAGTCCGTGGCTCTGAATGTGAATAACGTAACTATGTTGCATTAACCCTATTAACTTTGGCCCTCCAGAGGCAATTTCCACCAAGTTTCTACTAGCCTTATTTAAGTTCCAATATCTCAAAATGTATTCACTGCACAGCCATGGTTTAAAGTTTGAATTGAAGAAGAGGCTATCATTCAGAAATTTGCAACAGAAGACATTTATGTCAGAATCGTCACATACAATATATACATAATATGCATTAAATACGTAAAAAAACCATACATATCGAACGAGCCCCAAACCATCACTCTGTTGCCAGATATGGAGTAGATGTGGATGGATCGCTGCAAGGGTTATTTCTCCTGACTCATTTTCCTATAGAACTCTATGGGGAAAAAAGTCAGGAGAAACAACCCTTAAAGGGATCCATCCACATCTACTCCATATCTGGCCGCAGAGTGATGGTTTGGGGCTCGTTTGATACCTTAGACCCTTGATGACGTACAGCCATTTCGCCAGTCATGCGTTCCATACTGTACCAGCGTAATTTACAGCAGAATCTAGTCTATTTGAAAATAGTTTGTTAGTTGTTGTTCCTGTTACCCTATCTTTTTAAATTTACGTTTTACTGTAGGTTAGCCTCTTTCAATTTATTTAGTTTTTTCCAATTCTGCTAGTTATATTAGCAACTGCAAGTTATTTTTTTCAATTCTAGTGTCTTCATTTTCCAAGCAATGCGCGATGGGTCACAAGTCTGCTTTCTCTGGGGGCAAGACAGCATCAGCGGATTATATGCTTTCCAGAACGATCCGGAGATAGCTGTAGACCTACTCTGGCTGCACATTTTGGGTCCGGCATGTTTGCGTGCAACATGCATTTTTTTACGAGAACTATACACAGGTTAAATTGGGGTATGCAGGCCAACGTCACCTTTGACTGAAGGAAAATGCGGTAGTTACCAAGCCCTGCTGTCCCTCCAAATGCGGTAAATTAAGTTAACTTCAGTGTATGGCATCACCTTACTAGCGATGACTTGCTCACGTGATGGTTGTCTTGTAGCCTCAAAGCTATTTACTTGTGTTGTTTTCCTGTCATTAACCATAGTTAGTGAACATGTAGCTAGATAACGCCCATTATTGGGCATGCTAACGTTCAACCATATTTGAACTTCCTCGAGGGCTGATTTTCCAACGGTAAAAAAAGAACCAGTATTTGCTATATCTATAGCACATTCACAGTATTAGCAAAATGTGTGTTGTTTTTTTAAACTCTAGTTCATTGTAGTTCATCAACTCAACTAGCAAGCACCAACATCAAGAAGTGCCATTTTTTATATGTCCACTCGAGGTTGCGGTATGTGAAAAAATAAATCCAATGAGATGGACAACTGGACTGCCATGCAAGCAATCCAGTTAGCCAGCTATTTTGCCAACATATAGGTGACTCAAATTATATCTTTCTTGATGAAATAAACTATTAATTGATTATTAAAACAACAAAAATCGTGAGCTTCTTTATACACTGCAACAGCCGCCCGATAATGGGCTCCCGTTTTTTGGCAGTACTTTCTCATCTAAAAGACGTTAAAACAAAAAAACTACCGGTCATGTCTATATGTTTATTGGCTTAAAAGTTAGCTTATCGTTTTGTGAATCTGTTTAATAGTACGTGCCCGAATAATATCAGTATCGTATGTTGATCCTGATAACAGGGTTCAGTACGATATTTTGGTTTAGCGATGAATGGATCTGCTCTATGTACTTCTATGTACCTATCAAATGGGGAGCATGACACATCTCACCTACTAAACTGGAAATATACCGAATCCCCCAGTATATAGAACCAGATCCAAACAACAGGTGGAGGCTGGGGTGGTGGAGGGTGAGCAGCAAAATTCTTTAGAACAAGAAACAGTGACAGCAGCGCAGCCAAAAGCAGTATGGGAGAGATCTGACTCTCTCTTTTAAAAGGGGTGCTCCATTAGTGTGTGCACTTGATTGATTGAGTATGAGAACATTGTTTAATGAGGCCATTTACTTACTGGGCATTTGCACAAACCCTGAGCAAAATTCCTGTACCTCTCTGTGATCATTTGGGAATCATCTGGGCCCTGTTTCTCAAAAGATCATCTTAGGCTATTTAGTTTTTATATTACTTTCACTGTTTGTTTGTTTTTTGTCTTTCTCCATCTATTTGTATTATCTGTTTCATATAATGTCAGTACATTTTAATAATTCTAATCATAAAATTCATAAAGCACAAACCCAAAACACTCTAAGATGATCTTAACTCTAAGATGCTTTTGGGAAAGAGGGCCCTGTTAATTACCTTAGTACAACGCTCATGCCCATTCATCAGACTCCTCTCTGTTGTAATAACTGCCTTACTACCCGGCACTGTGCAACTATGATCCAAGAAAAACAAAGGTTAAAATAAGGAAGTAACACTGTGCACCGTGGCTTTGCTTTTTCACAAATTTCCATGAGCTGCATACAGCACACATATTCCAAATATTCTGAACTGTAGTTTTGCACATGCCAGTGCTGTCAAATAAAGTAGCCCCCAGAGGACAAATACCAGCTTTGTATGTCCCAAAATGCATAGGATGCGTTCACATCTTTGCATAATTCAGCTGATACATGGGCTAACTTTCAACAGCGCTCTTATCCCTGTCAGCTGATTCATCCTCAGGCAGCTTCCGACCTTCATGGTCAGCCTCCGCATCAGCTCAACGAGATCAATGAGCCAGGCTTCAGGAAATGAGGGTGATATCTGTGATGCTCCGCCCCATAATAATCATAGGAAAGAACATTCACAAAGGGTTTCTCATTTTGAATTCGCTGACTTACCTGAACAGCTTACAGGCATGTCTGCATCATTCAGCTCTATTCCTGATAAGTTCTCAGTGCTGGTATCTGACCAGCCCCCTGTTATTGCGCCTTCCCAGATTTAGAGGATATTTATCTTTAGGTGCATGCAACAAACTACAAAGTGCATGAAAAGAAGAGTTTCTGGATGAGTGTCCTGTGTCAATACGTAAGGCTTGACATTAACTCCGTCGGACAAGTGGCTCAGATTGTTTACTTGTCCAATAGCTGAACTTACTTATCTAAATTTTAAAATATTGTCATGTTAAAAAAAATAACTATTTACAAATCCACTTTTACAATTATTGTGATGTAATGAATACAACAACATGAAATACAAAATAACACAGCAGAGAATTAATGTGTGTGTGTGTGTGTGTGTGTGTGTGAGAAAGAGACAGAGAGAGACTGAGGGTGTGAGAGGGACATGATCAGATTCAGTCCTCATCTTCACGCCCCACCAGTTACTCTTCGTCCTTCCCCACATAATATACAGAGTGCATAACGTTGACCATTTGCACACTGCATATTATGGCATACATGCCATTCCAATAGTATGGAAGGGCGCTGATTTGGACACAACCAAAGACCTAACTACAAATAAAAAAGGTCTAGATTAAATAACCACCACTTCAAAATTATTTCATGAACTGAATTCCATACAATGCTGCATTAGGGACATAAAAACGTACCTGCTCGCTAAGCTATATGGGCCAGATTCGGAGTTCAGATAAGCACGCGCAAATGGGACTTACTCCCGAAAGTAAGCCTTTTCCAAGTAGCTTAAGCTATTTGTGATTCAAACATTTGACTTATCCACTCTTTTAAGCGTCTTTCCAGTATATACGCGCGCAGGGTGGAGATTTGATGAAAATTAGGTGTGTCTGCAAGATACGCGTATTCAGAGTTTTCACTTAATCACTTTTTTTCCATGCTACTTTGTTTGGAAAAAAAGGTGGTTTATGTCTTGCGCCGCCAATGGCTGATTATAAAAAACACAGCATCTTTCGGAAAAATGGATATTAGAATAAGTGCATGTTTTTTGAAAGTAATATTAGTCTTATTTTTCTTTGCCTAGCCTACTTGCAAGTATCAAAAATAATTGATTGACCTTCTGGTATATTATACCAGATCAATATTAGATGGATTAATTGATAGACAGTGTCTGGATCATATTTGCTTTGACAGAGAGACGACTTTGTATCTTACTTGTGTCAGCACAGCTTCTCCAAAATTATTAGAATGCGAAAAGTAACTCCCTGCACTGTAGATCAACCAGCAGGTTACAATCTCTCTCTCCTTCCTGGCCACATTGTTCCAGCGTGACAGATGCACTCAAAAAATGAATTGTTGGACAGTGGTTGGAAGTAAGTACATTCAACTCGAACTGGTTAAGTTCATGACGTCGCATATAGGCTATTATGTTCAACCACCCGTACATTACTTTATTAGGTAAATCGTAAAAAAAGGATTTAAACATATTTTTTAAAGTAAATCCAACAATGTATTTGTTCAGTGTATCACTGTCCAGTGATTCGTTTTTTGATTGTGTGATGGGTATATCCCAGTTGTCAATTGGAGCTATGATCATTTTATCAATGCGATGCATTAATATGTTCACTGCCTTCTCCATCACGCAAGAGCAATTAAGATGCACAAAGGCAGGATTTTACAAATAGGCAATGCGGTTATTAAAGGCAATGTCACTGACACGTTGAAAATGTATTACCCCCCCCACACACACACACAAAAATTTTTTGTAGAAAGCTGCCAACCCAGGGGGCAAGTACAAGAAACAGGTCATGAGAATATGATGCCCTGTGCCACTCACATTTTGAGAAACGCACCCTCGTAGTGTAGGTTAGAATACGGCGTATCTCAGTCCACGTTAAATCCGTGCAGGAGAGGCACTTAAACGCATTACTTAAGTTGACCATCTCTGAATCTGGAATATTTTTTTCATATTTAGTAGAATTTAGCAGATATTGATAGTAGAATGACGTGGTATAATGACACAATAATTTCACATGTTTATTTTGCATTTGAGTGAGCAGGGCTTTTCGTGGCTTTTTGGCATATGATCAGGCTATTGTTGGGTTTATCTTGTTGCTATGACAGAATACTAATTTTATATGATGAATAAATATATTTATGAACTCACACATTGATGCTATTGTGCACTATGTCACACATCAGTAGATATATTTGCAGGCGAGACTGGGTGGGTTGATTCTTGTTAAATGGACTTGCTACAGTAAAATAGTGACACTCCGATTAGTCATGAATCGTGTACTAATAAAGATAAAACATGGAGTTGTTTCCACTCATAGTTTGGCTGCAGGAGCAACGAATGTCTCAGTTGAGGAAAATCTTGGCGCTGGCGTCCTGGTCACTAGGCATCTGCGCAAAGGGGTTAAATAATGAGTTCTTGCCGTTAATCTACATTACTTTGACAGTGTTTTGAAAATGTATTTTAATTAAATCGAATGTGTTGTATCGTCAACGTTTTCCCTACGCCTACCCCTACGGAGCTTGCCGCCCCGCCTGAAAATATAAATTGCCGATAATTAGTGTTTTGATTCGCGGCCACGCACAGTAGACAGGCTTGTTTCAGTTACGTTAACTCAAGAAAGTGAAATTAAAACCTCCCCGATCGAGGCCACAACCCATCAACAATCGCGGATACCACACCGCTCCTCGCCTCTGGTCCAGAAATTCAGTAGCCATGCCCAGTGTGCCATGTGCTGCTCCATTGACTATGACAGCTCGCTGCACTCCATGCGCTAGCTGGAAAGTAACAGCCCTACATGTCCTTTATCACAAAGACAAAGTACATTATCAACAGAAATTTTAAGTGGGCAACATTATAATTGTATTTCGTTCTTGAATAATATATATTAATTTATTATACAGCTATTAAAATAATAAATAATCTAGTATTTAATATTTTTAAAAGCATTAAACATTTCCTTCATATTTTATATTATAATACTTACTGTGATTATTTTGTGTGCCAGATAACTTTGGGCCCTATCTAACACCTGGTGCTAAGTGGCGCTAACCCAAACACAAGTGTATTTGCTAGTTTCAGACCGGTGCAGGTGTAATCTTAGCACCCAGCACTCACGTTGTTTAAATACCAAGTGATCTTGCGCCAAAGCAAGTGAACTGCTTTGCTTAATTTTTGCTATATTTCTATCTTAAGCCAGCAGAAAGTGCTTGTGCTAAAACCACCACAACCCTGGTCTAAAGTCATGTCGGAGTTGTTTACATGTTATTTTAACTACGCTTATAAGTGCGCCTACATAGGTGTGTGCACAACGCGGCTTACTATGTGAAACAAAAGGGGCCCCACTCCACTAACATCCAGGCGAAGTGTGATGCTACGTGTAAGGTTACACATGTATTCGCAATTATCCTGCATCAAGCTATGACTCTATATTGGCCAATAGTTCCTGCAATCTTCCCGCGGGACAATCTTCTGTTAGGGGACAATATTTAAAACAAGCATAAAAATATCTAAATTACATTGTGAAATAGGGATTCATATTTTTCCCAAAAATAAAACATTTTCTCACCTGAAATAGATACATGTTGTCCCTGGAATCACGGGTAAGTGGGCTTGTTTTGCAGTTTTAGGCATTAAGCTACCAGTAAAAAAAACAAGGGAAAAAATGCGTAAACCTATTGGTTCCCAACCTGAAAGCTTTAGTGTATTTAGTATCACCATTAAAGCAAAAGAACGCTATTTATGTTATTAATCAATATTAGAATTCACGTAATATGAACATCGGATGAAGCTTGAATTTCACTATAGCCAAATTCATTCAGTCTCATGGAATTTATGGTTGACAATGCTTCATTGTATAATCAAACGAAATGTGTTAAACAAGCAGGCTAATTTGGTGTTTACTAAGATGAGAGGGAAGCTGTGTTCTGGTAGCTTGTTCTCAGATGCTGCAGGTGTTATAATGAAATTAAACCACATATATTTTGTAAAATAACTGCACTGGTCTAAGCTAATGGAAAATGTTTTCCCGTTTTCCCATTATTATATTGCTGGGAAATAGTTTTACTGGGAACCCATACCAGTGTTAAACCCCTACGTGAAAGATTATTATTGTGTATATCAAAACACGTAATAATGGTTAGTCCAAATAATATTGATCATAATAGGCTATTGATCCCCACATTGGGGCCCATAAGAAAATATATGTATTTGTCCCAAACATTATGGAGGGCACTGTATGTTGATTTGTGTACTTATGTTTCAACCAAGCTAAAGGTATTTTAATCTAATCTAATGTTGTACTGACAGGTTAGAATCTTGTTACTGCAGTTGTCAGATTGGTGTATGTGTTTTATCAGATCACAGGGAGTCTATGAATTGCAAGTGCATTTCGGACATGAAGTACATGTGGTGTCATGTTGGCTACATATGTTTTGTCAATTTGCAGCACATTTTTAAAGTTGCAGTGTGTTTGGCTTTTTTAATATTATATATTTTTGAAGAACTTAATATTCTAATATTTATGCCTGTAAGTTAACATGCATTTCAAATGTTTTAAATAAACATTTTTCAAGAAATTTGGAATCAACTTTGTGCTCAAGATGGAATAGCAAAGTGTTTCAATTTGCTGTGTTTTTTATTTATTCGTTTGTTTATATAATTTATAGCCTATTTATTTTCATTTTAAAAATAAAATAAAATTTAAAAAAAGTTTTCATCTAGTTTTGATAACCGTGATGTTGTTACATTAGCTACATTGTTTTTGCTTTTTCGTATCACCGGACAAAAAGCTGCTTTTTTATTTCGTTATTCACTATTTTTAAGTTGTGTGTTGTTATAAATAGTGGAAATATAAATAACAATGTTAAATGTCGCTTGTTGTTCCGACACATTAATTTACCGCTTTGTCTATGCCGTTAATATACGGCGCGGGCAATAAGCACACCGAGGCAGTTAATAGGCAGCGCAGGCTAGCAAATCGCAGCCTGTGCTTGTAGCTATAATTGATATTTTAAATGCTCATAATGACGGTTTTGTATTTTTCTGTAATATAGTAAACTTACTATAGATCAGATGGAAGTCAAATAATTTTCTGATGCTCAAAAATACATATTTCAATTATTATTATTTAAATTAATATCATAAATGTGCGACGGTTAGTCGACTATGGGTTTGAACTGACGACTACAGGTCGACTAAACAAATCCTTGGTCGGGGGCAGCCCTAGCCATATCCAGTGTGATTATTACTTATTCATTGTTATCTCTAACATATGATCTACAAGTGTGTGACAGAGAATGTGCTAAAGCCACGCAATGGAATATGCAGATTCAACTTATTTAGGGCATATAACCAGAGCTTTGAAACACAATTTTACTTTTTGCTTAAGACTTCATTTTACGATGACAGAATAGCATGTGTGTGTTAAAAAAGTAAACCTCACTCTAAAAGGCTGACTGTGTTCAACAGTATTGCATGGCATACCCATATCGCCATATCAGTTCGCCATATCAGTATTCTATTGGCAGCTACAACGTTCATTTTGCACTCAAAAATGGTGTTTTGAAACACTAGCATCGCTGAGACACCTAGTAGGCTACATTTGAAACCCCCTTTGGTGTTTCAGAGGCCAATGGAGTCACACATGTTTTCTAACAGTGTATAGGACTTGCAAACAGTTGGCAGACAATTAATTGAGCAATTTACACTTTTTAAACAGCAATAAGTCCGCAGCCTTCAACGCACTGACCAAAAGTGCTAACTTCAGCTGTCTGAACATTCTGGCCGTTATTCGGTCCTCAATATTTTAATAATTCGTTTTTTAGCAGAAATGGCTAAATTCAATATGATCTCAGAATATCATCTTCATCCGTTGTTTAGCGAACTTTCTGTGGGTAAACATGGTCACACATCGTCCCCAAAACAGACGTTTAGAATGGGATTTCTCTTTAAATAGGAGCTTAGACGTATATTTCACCAACTGCAAGAATTACATTTGGAAAAAGGCCGTTTAGTTAACTTGCTACCACTTTACAATATGCCATACAGTGCTGTAGAAATGTCGTCAGGAAAAGTCATGTAAGTGCTTAGCCTACAACATCTAAATATTTTTTGTATGACAAGTGACAACGCAAGCACATGTTTAGCATCCACAATGAAGATTTAAATCAATGTGCTTAAATGCGGAGGCAGTTATGAGCACAACCAATAAATCGAAAACATTTGTAAACCAGGCAAACGTCAAAAACTGAATTTCAGTATAGCCTACATGACACAGCTGTTCTTGTTTTTTAAGTAAAATGAATGGAGTTACAACACTTGCCATGACGAACACTAACTCACCCAAGCATGAGTTGACAAAACCATACCACACACATCCTGCTGGTCCGATGAGCCATCGTCCCTGTGTGCTGGCTGCGAAGCTGAGCGGAGTTCCCAGCACGCACACCAGCAGATCACTCACAGAAATGCTCACTAGCAGACAGTTTATAGGGGAGCGCAGCATCTTGTTGCGACAGAACAGTATCAGTACTATCAGGTTGTTGAAAAACCCAAAAGTACCAATGAAACCCAGACACACAGCGACGACCAGGTGTCCGGTTTGGGTCAGTGTCCTGTCTGAAGTAGTCCCTTCCAAATTACCGGTGCTGCCACTCGAACACACCGGGCTGTTGGCCCTTCCACAGCTGATGCTCACGTCGGACACAATCATTGCAATCCGTTTTTGGCACTGAGAAAATACGCAGCTTTCACTGAGCTAGAGCGCATGTGTTCGTGATTTTCTAAGGATGCTATATGCACTACTTTACTGTGGATTTCTGAGATGGCGCTGCATTCCATCGAGATTGGTGACATTTACTATTGGAAGTCTCAGATAAAGTTGAGGGGTCAAAAGGCAGTCGTGACAGCAATCACAGGAAATTAGTTGGGATTCTCAGTTTATCCGCCGCGTACGTCAAAAGTTCCCCCTTCCCACTCTGTCAGGTTGAAGATATCATGTGAGTTCTTTAGTTTGAAAAGTGAATTAATTTGACTGCTCCACTGTGTGGCGGTCCACGTCTTCGCAATCGGCCCTGGCCACTGTCTCACTATTTATATTACCTTGCACTGCAGCTGACGTCTTCGGGCGTAAATCTCAGAGAACTACTTCATTGGGGCAAATTTACGGCTTGGAAATGGTAGGCTATGTGGGACAAGAGTGAAGCGGACACGCGACGTTGATTCAATCCATGTTATTATATCGTCATCATCATACGTCAACATATGTTAATTTATAACATTTTTACCCTGTGCTAAAATTAATGAGAATTATTATATTATTTATACTCAAAGTAATTCAAGCCAACATTAAAAACATGATCTCATTGATAAGTTATCAAGCGGCTTACAATAATAACGCAAGCTCTGGTTACCAATCATTTGCAGCCACCAAGAGTGTCAGTACCCACGGACGCGGCAGTGTGGTATAATGGTTAAGGAACTGGGTTTGTAACCGAAAGGTTGCCGGTTCGATTCCCAGGTCGGACACTGCCGTTGTACCCTTGAGCAAGGTGCTTCAGTATATATCCAGCTGTATCGATGGATACTGTGTATAAATGCCAAAAAAATGCTGTGTAAGTCGCTCTGGATAAGAGCGTCTGCTAAATGCCTATAATGTAATGTAATGTACACAAATAATAATAATAGTAGGCTACGTGCTATCCTTTTGCAGCCTCAGAGTGGAATAACGTGGAGAGTTGGAAAAGATTGAAGATGGCTACATAAATCTGTGTTGCTTTGTGTTTTTTGTGTTTGTGTTGACGTTTTTTGGGCGTTCTGAAATGTTCGTTTTTTTAAGTATAGTCCATCTGAATGTTTAAACCGTGAAAGACCTTTCTTGTTTAAAGCATTTAGATAACTTAAATATAAAATATTGTTTGTGCTGAGAAGTAGGCTAAATATGTTGTTGCGTCAAAGTTAACTCGTTAATTTAAGGCCTTGATATTAAATGTTTAATGCGTTAATTTGAACTCAATGAACGCACTTTACGCTTAAGTTCAAGTTCCACCAAGTGCGCAATTTATGTGTGTTGTCACAGGAAGTTCAGAGTTCAGAATGACTACTGTCAGGTTAAATGTAGCTAATGACATTGTAGTAGTTGCGAAAATGCCCTAAACTATTTTAAAACTATATAGATGAATAGCCTGTACATACATATAGCCTACTTTGTATTGTTCCTATAAGGTAACAAACAAAACTGCGTTTTGAGGGTGTCCTATATAGCAGCAGTAGTAAACTAAAGGTACATTTTATTAACAATTATTGCCGGATTTGCGCATCTATTATTTATTTATTTTAATTATTTTTTTGCTGGGAAAGGTTGAATATAAACAGTTATGATGGGAATTTACAAAGTCGGAAAAATATCATAAAACATGCTTCTATGTTAGTTAGCCTAATCTAGACAACTGCGGTGGCCAAATTTATTTCTGATCCAATACGATTATGATGCGCCACAATGTTATTGTTGCCATACATTCTATAATGATGCAGTACCTGAATATTTAAGCAAGAACTCATGACAGGCTGCGGTAGGTCGATAGGCTATTGTGATTATATCACAGCGAAAAGATGTTGTGCGCGTCGGGCCGGTGTTGTGCCGTTTTTTACATTTAGGCATAAATTGGTAGTCCATTGAGATACGTTCATTGTTTCTGTACAGTGTGTATGGGTGTCTTGTCACAATTTTGCAATAAATAAACTACTATGTTGATGGTGTGCAATTTGGCTTTAATACCAGCATCCAAAGAGCGCAAGTTATGGATGAGGTGAGTAGGCTAATTGAGAAACCATAGGCCTACTTAGTGCTGTTTCAATTTGCAGAAAACAACAACGGACAACTGAAGCTAACGAAAACTCTCCATTCACTCAATGCATTCCCAAGCACATCTCAAAATCATAACATCCTAAATTAATGTGGACAAAGTAGATTCTGTCAATTTTTTAAAAAGAGTCCTGTTACTTTATTTCGCATATATTTGGGATTACTGAAGGATAATAACTTCAGAGTCTAAACAATCTATCACTGCTAAACAGACATCTTCATATGGATAATAGCATAACTGCAATCTGAGACTACTAGACAAAATGGACAGATATCTTAAATTACCGTTTTGACGAGTCATAAATAAATTGGCATACAGATATCTGTAGGCTGATGTAAACCCGGTCACGGTAATACATTATTATTATTATTCTTTTTACGATAGTCAGATATCTTGTAAGATTATAATTGCAGATATCTTGAATTATTATTGATTTATCATTCTGACTCGTCACATTATAATTGTAATTACGACTTGTCAAAATGCATTTGTAGATAGGCTATCTAAAATGTAGCCTAATTATTAGCCATGGAATGGTAAGCAAAACTCGGGATGCGTCCCAATACTCGAAAAATGCACCCTCCTGGCTCCTTTCCTCCACTATCACCTCCTCTCCTCTGTTCCCCCATAAACTGATCTTTGTGTTTTAATCTAATGTTACATATTAATTGATGTCTCGACACAAACCGCAATGTCAGGTAGGCTACATTGTATACTGTACATGCAAATACTTGTACTTGAAATGTACAGACTTTTTTTGCATACTTCCTTATAGGAGACGAGTGGAGGAAAGGAGGAGAGGAGTGAAGAATATTGGGACACCCAATTATAGCCTATAAAAGGCCTTGCTATATGCACAAGATGCAGCCAGAGAAGAGTGTGCATGGCAAGGCCTTTTTACATAGGCTATAATTGGGTGTGTCCCAATATTCTTCACTTCTCCTCTTTTCCTCCACTCCTCTCTGCCCAAAATATACAAAACTGTCTGTAGCCTACATATACAAGTAGGCCTAGTTGCATGTAGCCGACAGTATACACCTAACATTGTGGTTCGCTAAATTATGGCCCATAGCCTATGTAGCCTAGCTACCAACTTTTTAAATACTTTAATCAAACTGTTTGTAGCCTAGTCACTGTGTAGCTTAAGCAAATTGTGTATAGTGTATAAGCTAAAGTAGAGGCTGCCGGCAGCCTCATCATCAATTTGTCTGACTTGTTTGTTTGTTCTGATCTTTCACTATCTAACTTGTCTTATCACCCCCTACCATGTGTCTAACCCCCATTCCTCTGTGCTCCAGGAGGCCCAACCACCGCAGGCGCTGCCTAGCTAACCTAGTCTGCCCACCCCTGTCCTCTCATAAGGAACTCTCAGTGGTGGGTGAACTATGGAATTGCCAAAATTGAATTGTCCAGAAAGCTGACTTCATCACTGCCTATACCAAGATGAAGTCCCTTCACTTCCTGATTCTCACTGAGACCTGGATCACTCCTGATAACACAGCCACTACAGCTGCTCTGTCTGCTGGCTACTCCTTCTCCCACACCCCCAGGGCCTCTGGCCAAGGCGGGGGTACTGGTTTGCTCATTTCCACATCCTGGAAATTCACTATTCACACTGTACACTGCCTGAATATCTCTTCCTTTTAGTTTCATGTAGTCACTGTAACTCACCCATCTACACTTAACATTGTTGTTTTCTATCGCCCTCCAGGTCCGCTTGGCACTTTCCTGGATGAACTGGACACTCTTCTGCGATCCTTCCCTGAGGATGGCACCCCTGTTATCCTACTGGGTGGTTTCAACCTCCAACCAGAGAGTCCACAGCTATCCAGTGTCGCCTCACTTTTCCAGTCCTTCACCCTCACTCAGTCCCCATTGCCTGCCACCCACAAGGCTGGTAACCAAGTAGACCTTGTACTCACCAGGAGCTGCGCCATGTCTGAACTCATGACTCCGCTCCATGTATCAGACCATTTCTTTATTTAATTCTCTCTCTCCTGCCCATTCTCCCTCAACTCCGCTAACAACCCACGCGCTGTAATGTTCATGTGAAATCTCCGCAACCTTTCTCACTACTTTTGCTCTCTTTGCACTTCCTCCTGCTTCCTTTGTTAATATGAACTACTGCAAGACCCTGCTCGCAAGCCTACCAGCCTGTGCCATTCTGCCTCTTCAACTGATCCAGAACGCAGCTGCCTGGCTTGTATTCAACCTCCCGAAATTTTTCGCATTTTACCCCCCTGCTATGGTCAGTTGCAGCCAGGATCAGGTTCAAAGTTTTGACCCTGGCCAAACTGCAGCAAATTGGACAGGCTCATCCTACCTGCAGGACTTAATCCAGCACTATGTTCCTGCTCGACCACTTCGCTCTTCTACAGCAGGGCGACTCACACTCCCCCCGTGTCAACGGCTCTCGCTCGTCCCGACTGCACAGCGTTTCCACCCTAGCTCCTCAGTGGTGGAACAAACTCCCCATTCCCCTACGTTCTACTCCAACACTGCCTGCGTTCCATCGTGGCCTGAAGACACACCTCTTCAGACTCCACCTTAACTGATATACTAATCTAGAAACTTTTCTCATAGTACTTGTTCCCTGTGTTTTTTTTGTCTAACTGTTTGATGTTATAGTTTAGAACAGTATTATAGTATAGCTGATTTACCCACAGCTTGCTGTGAACTACATCCAATGTTCATTACTCGGGATAGCTGCTACGTTTTGGGAAGGATGTGCTTTGTTTTATCTGTTCTGTAGTTGCTTCGATGACCTTTCTGTATGCACTAATTGTATGTCGCTTTGGATAAAAGCATCTGCTAAATGACTGCAATGTAATGTAATGAATCCAAATAAAATGTTCTATATAAATAACGAAACAACGTCAAATAGCCTAACTATAGTAGGCTACTGTCATGGGTTGTGGCTTTCTCCCTCGTTTGCTACAGTTTTCTTCCTCTCAGCGCCGGTTAGCAATCTATCAGATTTTTTCCGCATTCCGTCTCAGGGTTTTGCTCTTTCCCTCTAATTATTAATGTCACCTGTTTCCCTACCTGTTAGGTATTTAAGCCTCTCGCTTCCGCTTCCGGATGCTTCGTTATCATTTTGTGCCTTTACGAAGTCAGGGTTAGTCATTTCTGTCTCTCTGCAGTTTAAAGAAAAAGTTTATTTTCTTTGTCTGTCGCAGATTTTCTGGCATTGAAGCCAAGGGAATTTGTTTTTCTGTTCCCTTTTCTCTTTCCTCTCTACGCTTCCACTCTGTAGTAAAATAAATTGAATAATCCTTTCACCGCCCCGTCGGGAGGGGTCGGGATCATTCCACTACAAATTATTCAAACTTTCGTCCAATTAGACACTACATTCCAGAGTCTGGCATAACGTAATTTATTGTATATAAATTCGCATGAATATACATACCCAGGCTGATCGGCTAGACATACACATATTAAACAATATTACAACACTCTCAATCACACAGTCCAGTCTTAGTCCGTCAATATCATGCTCACCCACAAGACGTAAACACCGTTCCGTTGATGACAAAGACAAAACAAAACTAGCCCCGGGCCAACTCAGATGACCCCGTTATATGCGTCTTTCAAACCACACCCCACGTGGCTTAAAGTTTGAAAGCGCCTCCCCCCTGGGAAATATATTCCACGGTCTGCAGCGGTCTCTGCTGGTCTTATTTAGCATTACAATTGGCCTGTGTTCTATATTATACTTTAACTGAAATACCATGATTTAATTATATCAAAGACAGTCTGGCCATGGTCTGACCATAGTTGTTAATTACATAATAATACCCTGCTATGATGGGTTATATAATACTAGCTATAAACCTTTTAATGTTATTCATCACAGGTATGTACAATTATAAACCAAGCATAACACTTTCCTTTGTGATTTGAAACATTATCTGTACTAACATATTCTTTTATACTAACGGGTTGTGGATGAAGAAAGATAACTTATTTGTCAAATGTATTTTATACTAAATGTTTGTTGCAGAACAAAGGAAATGTTTTCCTTGAATTTACCAAACTCTATTAGCTGCTGAAACTGCACACACACACACATTTCCAAGCCTAGGGGGCCAGATGTCTTTTTAATGACCGGGCCTCAAGGCATTCCTTGGGAAGATCCACACCCTATCTCTTCGGCCGATCTAGGACCATAAATGTGTCCCATGTGAGTGTGTGTATGCAGGTGTGAATGGGTCCTTTTACCTCCTTATCAAGATAAGTATATCACTCTGATGTTTGAATATACAAATGTAACTGAAATAGTCTCTGATTGTTCTACCATATGGCTTTTGCCTAAGAATAAGCTTTTCCCATCAATTCACTAACGTGGGGATGCGCACGCATGTCCTTGATTTACCAGTGTTAAAGATGAGCTCATTCTATGTGCCTGGCTCCGGACCATGCCCTACTCGATCACACAGATACAAATCACCAAGTTTGTTTTTCCTTCCTTGGCATGAGTGTGTGCTCGTGAGTGCACGGTCATAAATTCAAAGTGTGCTGGTTGGGCCTCTTAGGGTGTCTTGCAATAGACACCCTTCCAATACAGAAAAGCATCTCCCTCTTGACACCATTGTTTCATATAGAAAGTCCGACACCATGATATATAATTATACATAAATAATGAATAATCTATCTTTTACCACAACAACTCTCTAGTTTCTGAGTTTTATTTAATTGATTTCACCAATTATCGGGCATTATAGTCATTCTCCGAAGGTGCCTTGTTTTTACTTTCCTTCTCTTGCTATTTTATTTAGTGGTGGCTATTCAGAGTCTCCTCTCTGCCTGTGTTTACGAGGCTAGCCCGTTTTATAGGGGCGTGTTCTTGTTTGGCTGTTTGTTTGTCACGTTTGACTCATCGTTATTCTGCACAAACCCTCACAGGTACTTAAAATGGTTTGCGATAACTATAGCTATTTTTTCACATTATTACAATTTAGGTTACGGCTCTACATAGCCATTATAGCAACGGAATCACGTTTTTTTCAGACTCAACGTTTTTCTTCTTCGGATTTTGCTTTTTATTCTTTAAAACATGACATTCTTCACATTTAGATATTTCTTGCTTTCTAGTCTTTTCTCGCTTCTAGACTAGGCTAGACTAGGTACTTTAAATTGTTTGCGATAACGTTTGTGAAATAATCTTTTCACATTATTAGGTACAATTTAGGCTACGGCTCTACATAGCCTCCAGAAACAGTTTTTAAAAATGTAAAAAAACGAACTACTACTATACATTTATAGACCATTAGGCTTCTTTTTCACGATGTTGTTCTAATAAAAGTACATTTTAAAAGAAAATGCGAACACATGTTCACCTAAGCATCAAGACCATCCATAACCCCCACAACCCTCACAAAACCCTTACCCTTACCAACGTTTTCAACAACCACCATTAAAATTACATCATCACGATGCCAATACATCCCCCATTGAAACAACCCCCACCCCACCCCAGGTACTAATATTTAGAAAAAATATATTGAAAATAATTATGCATAATTATATTTTTCATAACCTCGTTAATATTCATAAAATGTATTCATCAAATTTTGACATTTAACCAATTATGGTTGGTATTTCTCTCTAGTGTGCCTTTAATTCTAGATAACTCGTCCAACAGTGTCACCAGCAAAGCAACCCCACACCATCACAACCCCCCACCCCACACACACACACCACAGTGGGAACGGTGAAGTTCTAAATGAAAACTACTTGTTAGTTGGTCACTATTTATATTTGTCTAAGAAAAAAATCTAACATTTAAGCATAAGCCTTTATATCAAAATGTCTCTAAAATAATGAGAAAGATACATTCAATCAACTTGTACTGTATATCAGTTGGTATCACAAAATTCTGAGTTACTGATGCACATCCATGGTATAGTGTAACAATTTTGAGCTTATTTATGTGTGCAAAGTGAAGCATTAATTTCATGGGAGGGAGAGAGAAATATTTTGATGCACCAATTACTTATCATTCCCATGCACTTTAATCAGATATAGCAAAACCAACATATGAGCTTTATGTAGAAATGTGAAGTCTCCTCCACCTCAGAGTGAATGCAAGAGTAAGATTGGTTGCCTGGATCTATAGCTGAACAAGTCAATTGTCTCAAGTTGCCATGCCATGTAGTTGCAGGAGCCATTGGGATTCGCTGTTCATATCAATATACTAAAGATTTTCAGTCCTTTCGGGACAGTAATCATACCTGTACATTGTGTTTGCTTGGAGCAGACTTTCTGTCAGTCTGGTATTCAAGGTCCTTCCTTTGAAATTTTCCTTGAGGGTCAGAGGTCAACAAAGCAATTTTCCCTTCCATTTACCTGTATACAGTCAAGCCGGAAAGTCTGCACACCCCTTTCACTTTCTCCACGTTTTATTACGTTACAGACTTGTACTACAATAGATTGAGTTCATTTTTTGCCTCAAACATCTACACACAATAGCCAATAATGACAAAGTGAAAACAGGTTTTTAGAAAATATGCAATTTTATTTTACTGACAAAAATAGGTTATTTAGGGGTTACATATCTGTACACACCTTTAGCCTAATACTTGGTTGCTGCACATTTGGCAGCGATTACAGCTTCAAGGCGTCTTGGGAAAGAAGCTACGAGCTTGGCACACTTGTTTTTGGACATTTTTGCCCATTCCTCTTGGTATATCCTTGCAAGCTCCGTCAGTGGATGGGGAGCATCGGTACACAGCCATGTTCAGCTCTTTCCACAGATGTTCAATTGGATTCAGGTCTGGGCTCTGGCTGGGCCACTCAAGGACATGCACAGACGTTCTCCGAAGACACTCCTTTGTTCTCTTGGCTGTGTGCTTCGGGTCGTTGTCATGTTGGAAGGTAAACTTTTGCCCCAGTCTGAGGTCCAGAGCACTCTGGAGCAGGTTTTCTTCAAGTATCTCGGTGTACTTAGCTGCATTCATCTTTCCCTCTATCAGGACTAGTCGCCCTGTTCCCGCTGCTGAAAAACATCCCCACATCATGATGCTGCCACCGCCATGCTTCACTGTAGGGATGGTATTAGCCAGGTGATGAGCGGTGCCTGGTTTCCTCCAGACGTGACGCATGGTATTCAGGCCAAAAGTTAAATTTTGGTTTCGTCAGACCAGAAAATCTTGATTCTCATAGTTTGAGAGTACTCTAGGTGCAAGCGGGCTGTGATGTGCCTTTTACTAAGGAGGGGCTTCCGTCTGGCCACTCTACCATAAAGGCCTGATTGGTGGAGTGCTGCCTGGATGGTTTATCTTCTGAAAGGTTCTCCCATGTCCACAAAGATACGCTGGAGCTCTGTCAGAGTGACCCTCGGGTTCCTGCTCACCTCCCTGTCTAAGGCCCGTCTTCCCCAATTGCTCAGTTTGGCCGGGCGGCCAGGTCTAGGAAGATTCTTGGTGGTTCCGAACTTCTTCCATTTACGAATGATGGTGGCCACTGTGCTCTTTGGGACCTGTAAAGCTGCAGAGATTTTTCCGTACCCTTCTCCAGATCTGTGCCTTGACACAATCCTGTTTCTGAGGTCTGCAGATAATTACTTTGACCCCATGGCTTGGAGTTTGCTCTGACATGCACGGTCAACTGTGGGACCTTATATAGGCAGGTGTTGACAATCCACAATCATGTCCAATCAATTGGATTTATCACAGGTGGACTCCAATTAAGTTTTGAAACATCTCAAGCAGTATCAGTGGAAACAAAATGCACCTCAGCTCACTTTTGGGTGTCATAGCAAAGGGTGTGCACACTTGTGTACATATGATATTTTACATTTAGATTTTTAATAAATTAGCACAAATGTCTAAATCTGTTTTCACTTTGTCATTATGGGCTATTTTGTGTATTGTAGAATATGTCTGTAACGTAATAAAACGTGGGGAAGGTGAAAGGGGTGTGCAGACTTTCCGGCTTGACTGTATATTCAGGAGAAAGTAGAGATTACACTGCAATCAATTCTATTGACATGAGATTTTGCTTAGTGCTCTGTGAGTCAGGAGAACATTGTTCCAGTGCCACAGCAGCACAGCAACAGACCAGTTACTTATGTGTTGCCGTCTTCAACTGTGTACATTTCACACATAATTACACTCTTGAGCAGCCTCAGAGCTACACTTTGGCACTCAAAAAATTCACTGATGGGCCTGTAAGCTTGCTTTCCATGACTGCTTCTTCATCTCCCAGGGTGGGCTCTTAACCCCTTTGCTCAGGTCCGCTAGTGACGTAAACTTTGGGGTTTATATCACAAACTTTCTACGTCAGAAAGTGGTATCATGGAAAACTGTATAGCATGATCTTCATCAGTGCTAATTGGGCTATTATCAGGCTAAGTAGAGAAATTTACAAGATGGCAAAATATTAATTTCAAAAGACTGTCAAGAAAGTTAAAGCTAATTATAAAGTTAAACTGGAGGAAGAGCTACAGAGTAAAGATAGTATGGGGGTTTGGAGGAGCTTTCAACAGATAACTAATTATAAGACTAAGCATAATGCCCAGGTGGATAATCCAACACTCCCTGACAAGCTCAATGATTTGTATTGTAGGTTTCATGTAGGAATGTCAAGCTTATCTGGTAATTCGCACAGATATTAGTTCAGATATTTTAACTCCACCACATGCTGTTCTCTTTGCTTACATGCAAGGCCCCACGCACCTATGCCTGTACATTATTTATAGATGACAGTCCTGCCTTAAATACTATATTACCAGCAAGACCAATAAGTTAATGGTGCTTGGTATTGAGCATTGTCCCTTTGTTCCCATTGTATTTTAGATTGATCTTTTTAACCAATAGGAAACTGGTTGTGAAAATCAATAGTACACTTTCAAAACCAAGGTTTCTCTGTACTGGGATGTGTGTTGTCGCCATGGCTCTACTCACTGTACACTTATAATTGTGCGCCTCACTCGGATACTGTGAAAATCTATACGTTCGCTGATGACATAACGGTAGTAGGTATGATTACTAATGGGGATGAATGAATCAGCCTACAGAAGTGAAACTGAGGCAATTGCAAGGTGGTGTACTATTATTCCTTTTGCGCAGATCGCAAACTTGGTCAATTCTCACCTATTTAGGGGGTGCTCTGTTTAAGGCTTTATAACTCCAGGTGTAAGCATCACATAAACTTGCTAAATGGCTTAAATGAAACAAGACCATTTACAATACGAACTGTCACAACCCGGCTCGTAGAGCCATGACAAAATACGGAGACCGCACAGGAAATTCACTGATCAAAATATAAATTGATTTAAAGTAACCACAACACATACAAAATAAAGTAAAACATGAGGCGTGGAAGTCTAAGTTATCAGTTGTGTATGCATATGCTTGAATGAGTGAAAAGTATCATAGTGAGTGTTGTAAGATGCAAAAACCCAACCAAACACATATGTGGAGAGAATCAGAAAGAGCTGGTCATAGGAGATAACGAGTTAAATAGAGTAAAACGACCCAACAGGTGTGTCTCATAACCAATCGGCTCTCCAACTCCACCCACCAGCCTCCTAACAGTCAGCAGAGCAAGAGAGCCGTAACACCTCCCCCCATAAAAACAGGGACCCACAGGCCCCAAAGCAACTCCAAAACTTGCACATAAACCCCACACTAGGCCCACCCAACTCAAACACCAACCCACCCCCCACTTCAGCAACCCACTCACAGAAACAATTAAGAAGCGGAGAAATGGGAAGGGTAAGGGACAGGCTTATGGGTTGAGTTAACTCAAAACCGGGGCCCGTGACAACGCATCGGCCAAAACGTTGTCACTCCCCTTTATGTGCCGGATATCAAGGTGGTAACCCTGTAGAAAAAGGCACCATCTCATGAGCCGCTGATTCAGGTTCTGCAAAAAAATTAAGAATGTCAGAGGTTTGTGGTCGGTGTAAGACTGAAAAAGGGATTATCAGTCATAAACCCTTGGAGCTGGTGGCGACTTCTTTGAGGGTGCAATAAAACAATTTACCAGGTGGCCTGAGAACCTTTTCCCTCGGACCGCTCATGGCCTCGTAAACTACAGCTGGAATTGACCACACAACTGGACATTAGGCAGGCAGTGTTTGTCACAATGTTGGTTCACAGGCCGTAAAAGACATGTGAACAAGCACCCAAGGCTCTTGGAATGGACTGAAACAAAGCTGTATATGTATCTTGCATCATATGTATGTGGAAGTAAATTAGTAATTGTAATTGTGGAAGTATAAAGTAATTGTGGATAATATGATAAATGTGGTGAATTGGGAATTGAGGTGTGGGGTATGTGGAAGTATAGGAGGATTTTGTAAGTTATCAGGGATGCGCTTGTCCATATAAGTATCTGGAACCTAGAGTGGCCATCACTGGGACCTCACCTGATATCTAGATAAATGATAGGGAAGATCATAAGATCACGCGCCGTCGTTCAAAGAATCTTATTACTATCACTAGATTGGGGGGAGTAGACTAGGGAGTTCTCTCTCCCTGGAGGGGGGTCCCCGGGTGGTGAGCTTCCTGCCAGACCTTATTTGGACAAACAAAGGGAATTGTGGAATGTGGAAGGGAACTGCATTTAAGGGAAGCCCAAAGGGAAAACAGGGTGAATATGCTTACAGACCTGTAGCCAGGACTCGGTCTTAAGGGGGGCATATGAACTGCATGGGGGGGCACAATTATTATTAAATATTTTTGATAATCCGATGTGCTATTGTATTCGTGCAGCACTGACGCATACTAATTAGGCTATACTGAGGTCGCATACTAACCAAATTGGTCTCAGATAGATTTAATATGTCCCGATGTATTAAGCTATGCCTAAAATTATTCGAATGCTGTAAATTACAATTATAACGTGGAGAGCGGCAACAAAACTGGCGCATTCACAATACAGACATTCACTGTTTAGACATTTGGAACCAATCAGGTGCACTTACAAGGTTTTGTAAACAATTAGCTTTAGAAAATGAATAGATGGGATACCATGACTAAACGGGGGAGGTTGGCACCGTGACCGCGCAATCAGTGCACTTGCAAATAATAACTTTAAACCATCAACAGCAACGACCAGCCTAAAGATACCACATCAGTCCTCATAATTTACCACATCAGTCAATTACACAGAGGTAATGTTATGCACAAAGCACTAGACAACACATTGAATATAACACCAGAAGTGCAAAGCAACCCACACCTCTCGAACTGAAAAAGCACCACGACGGATGCTATAATATCATGTCGTCATTTGGTCTTTAACTTAAAAAATATAAAACATTTGTTGGAGGCTATTTGTGGAAATGGGGCATGTTCATCATAAAAAAAACATTGGATTTGGATCTGCCCCACCCAAAAAAATGGTTTGCTCTATGCAGTTGTGGTCCAAATACCGTTTCTGTGGTTGCAGCAGCAAGGCTAGTAGTCGGACTAGTCTCAGAACCGCGGCCGCTGCTGCTGGTGCTAGGCTGCATTTCAGCACCATCTTTATCTCCAACGACCACGAGTCCGCCATCAACATCACGGGGCTTGGGTGCAGTCACATTGTGCGATTTGGAGGCGGAATCTGATTCGTTAGAGTTGATAGAGACTGGCGATTTAAACCATTTACGAATGTCCATTGTTAAGCAAATTAGCAAAAGCGATCCTACTGGGAAGTAGAGCTCTACTGAAATGGCACGGTAACCTAGCCTACATTGGCATAACTTCCTGTTTCAGTATGGCGGAACCCCCTCAAACAATAACACAATTTTTTTCTCTATTTTAATGTCTTAAAAAGTTAGTATTTTTCTGTTAAATTTTTTTTAATACTATCATTTTTATTTATTTTTTCTCAATTTCCAGTGGGGGGGCACTAGCACTTCCGTGGGCGGGCCCGGTCCCCTATGGCCCGCCCATAGCTACGGGTGTGTATGCTTAACAGGTTTCCTGGTGCTGTAGTGGCGCCATAGTTATTTCCGTACAGGAGAATCTGCTTAACAGTTCTCCTGGTACCATAGTCACACCGTACGGAATCATTTGGTTATATACTTTGTTCGTGAACTTGTTCATGTTTATTTGTTTTAGCAGCATGATATCCTGTGTTTAGCTATAGGCATTGAATGTGTTCGTGTTTGCTCTCACAGTCTTTACCAGTGATTATTTGTCACTAATAAATTACCATGTTTCACATAATCTGCATCTTTCTTTTCAACCCTTTTTCCAGCTTCAATTACCTGTATGATCTGAGCTGCAGTGTTCCGAGTACTGTGGTACGTATGCTTGAGTCTCAGTCAGAAATTGACTCTAAGACTCAAGTCTGTAATTGACTGCTTATTCTAAGCTAATTACCTTCCTGCCTGTTATTCAATTATTTTTATATTTAACTTGCGTGGTCTTCTTATACCATTTATATAACCATCTTATACCCTTTTCAGCCTAAATTACGACTGAAGACTCAGGGGACAATTCTGACCAAGGACCAACTGATCAGTGGCCTGGTACAGCAAGTCTTTAGTGGCGTTCACAAGTTGGGAAACGTTCTGCCCGCAAAACAGGGTTGGTAGTGCATGGTTCTGGTGATTTGATGTGAAGAGAACCCATGGGCGTTCTACGCCGGTTCTTGTCAAATTCGCCTTAAGGAGCCCTTTAAATGCACTCTGACCTGGGCTCGCAACTATCTATGACTAATATAAAGCATGTACTGTGTTGGCTAGACCCCCAACCTCTCTGCGTTCTCCAATGAACTGAGCTTCTGAGACGGGTGTGTGCGGGTTGGACCCATAATGCACGACTCAGAACACAAACTTGATAATAAATACCCGCAAGGGCTTTATTATGGGGAAATCCAAAAACGTAGTCACACAAGCAAAGTCCAAAAACCAATAAATCCAGCCAGACCAAAGATACAGTACCGAGGGAGAAGGCAGTCTCGAAGTCGGTATCCATGCAAAGAGTTCATTAACCAGAGTAGCTGTCAGCGGAGCAGAAGTACAAAACAGGGAAAAAGCAAAGTTCATAGTCGTGGGGCGTAGCAGGAGTCAGACCGAAGTCCTATCCGCGGGGCAGAGGTACAAACAGACAGCAGGCAAAACTCGTCATCAAAAACAGGCAGTGGAAACAATAGGCAGGCAGTAACGATGGTCAATAAACAGGCTAGATGAATAACGATGGTCAAAACAATGGAAAAACGCTCAAGAGTGACAATAGTAAACTAAGGCAACAATTTCGCAACCAACAGACATGAACACTGAGCTTAAATGCAGGTGTAGACAGGTGCAAACATTAGACAGCGTAGACAGAGCAGCAGGAAATTCACAACAGCTTGAGAAAATGAGACACGTAACGAGGCAATTAGTAAATCGTTAGTAGTTAACCTATCCTGACCTAGCGTTAGTAAATTAGTAATCAACACGCACGAGAAACGTAAGGTAAACATGAACACATGGTTAGATAGTTAGTATTACCCAATCCTGATCTCATGTTAGTATATTAGTAACTAGACAAGGGAGGATGAAACAATTAGGGAAGCGTGAGTGACAGCAAGAGAAGAAACAGCATTAACGCAAGGCTGCGGAAAAACATGGAAATATGTATGCAAACAATTAACTGCATCGTAACATAAACAGTAAATAAACTGTGACAAACACTAAACATGAAACATGGCATAAATATGACAGAAACGTAACAGCTTCAGCAATAATGCTGATTCCGGCAAGCATATATTGAGTAATGGTGGTACCTAAGGACGAGTCGAGTGTAACCACTCCGAGCTCCATGCATGATTAAAACCAAATGCTAAATTATTATTTAAAATAATAAATGGAGTCAGATACACAAGTAAATTAATTAGAGATATTTCATACAATAACTTTTCCCTTTTCCCACAGCAATAGCGGAATACATCACACTTAAACTTTTGCTCCGAGCTATTCCCTCATTGGTCTAGCTGCGTGGGTTCTACATCGGTGTACACCACCAATGGTACAACACCCGACCCAACATAGACATCAAAATGTTGCAAAGCCCAAATAAGCGCCTCCTTTTCTATTACAGAATAATTAAATTGATATGAATTTAATTTCTGAGAAAAGAAAGAAACTGGTTATGCAGTTTCTAAAATTTTCAGAGTGGTTTACAACAAAAGGGTACTGCTCCCTGATTTCAAAACCTTGCCATATGGATTCTAGTCAAGTGTTTGGGGGTGATGGGTTTGACAATTGTCTTCAACATCCTTTTTCATGCATAATCTCAGGCCCCTTAAACAGTTTTTGTGAAAACACTGCTCGAAAATGCACAACATATATTGTCAACAGTACAGCAGAACATTGTATGGTTTTATTGTGCTGGCAGCCCATGTATGATGAAGTGCTTTGTAAAATAAAGAATGTACATTTTGTCGAAGGTCTTCCTGACCGATCTTTGACCGATAAAGTTTTGCTACCTTTGCACAAAACCAATTTGGTCATTGTTGATGGCCTTATGCAGGCGGCCAGTCAGAGCTCTGAAATGGAGAGCTTTTACCAAATATACACACAATAGAAGCCAAATCATATATCTTGTGCAGAATCTTTTCTTCCAGGGTCGAAACAGCCGCACTTTAAATCTTTATGCAAACTATATTGTTCTGTTCAAAAATGCAAGTTAATGTTTTGGCCCGACAAATGTACCCCAGACATTCAAAGTTTTTCCTCAAATGTTTCGATGATGCTACCAGAAAACCTTATGAATACCTATTAGTGGACTTGCTAATAGGTAGCAGACGCCTGAAGAATACCGCATCAGAACTGGTTTGTACGCTCCAGAGTGGCCGGTAGTTTATGTGCTAAAGAAAAAGTTATATGTCGGGGCGTATTAAACGGAACTTGAGTCTTCTAAAAGCTCCATTTGAAGGTAATGCATGGCAAAGACATGCCATATTACAGTCTGCTTCTGGTGAACTCATAAACACAGTTCGTGAACTAGCTCTCAATGTTTTACGCAGCAATATACCCCTAACGGATACACAACTGAAGAAAATAAAAATTAAAGTGATTAATCAAAGGGGCGGCTTCCTTCTGCCTCTACTGAGTGTCGCAATACCGTTTCTCACCAGTTTGATAGTTGGTCGCGGTGGCGGCTAAAAACATGGAGCATGTGCAAAAGATGTTTCTCGTGCCTCAAAGTCAGATGGACAAATTAAAGAATCTTACTTTTACCCCGGAACCCATCCGACAAACTGTTGAAAATGATTTGGATCAAACCGTACGTAACATCTTATCAAGAACTGATGTGGGTCCTCATGAGAAGGCAAAGCTGTACACGATTGCTCTACAGTGCTTTATCACGCTGATCAAACAAGGTGTATCCGAAATGCAACATTTAACCCTATCAATGCCTGTTGAGGTTAGCGATAATGCCCGGCCTGACACAGCCAGAGTTCAAGATGTCGTACAAAGCGTACCCCATAGAAGCCACCTACGTATTGGATAAAATTTCGAAATCAGGAAATGTCGTAATGTGGAATGATAAAGGTAAGTTTGTGTTTAAAGGCACAGCTGTAAGTGGCTTGCATATGTTGGATCTAATAAAGAACATAACAGCCCCTCACAAGATTTCTGATGATAGAAGATCAGGGTGTGGGGTGAATTTATAGAGGCTATTGCTATGCTTAATATGCCTCTTTCTGTCATACCTAATCAAAATGTGCGCGACAAGATAAATCAACACAAAAAAAATACCAAATACAGCCGCATTTACCCAGATGACAAGTCCTAAGGCTGTTTTTTCATCCCCCGTTTTAGACCATTCAGCGTGGTTAGATTTCTGCAGCTGAGCGTGTGTTTGTGTGTTTTAAATTATGAAAATGTCAAATGTAAAGTTTAACATGTTTTTATTTTTACAATAAAATACATAAAGTAAAATCCAAACAAAACATACGTGTTGTTTGTTTTTTTCAACAACCGTGACAGACCTTAAACATTTCACCACAGCAAGTAGTCTGTACACAGTTTAATAATTTTAAAAAACATTTATTCAAATATATTTTGTCAACATAGCTTGAAATCCTCTAAACTGAAAGTTTTAAGACTAACACGGTCAATCGAATATTTAACATTCGATGTTAGTAGAGCCTGTGCATGTCCGAGCTTAACGGGTGGAGATACCCCGATTTTGTTTTACAAACAGTGTTGCAGAGACAATTTTAAGACAGTACTGTTGTTAGGGGGTGCTTAGGCAGAAATCATCCTTACAACGCACCATCTTAATTTTAATATCGACTCCGTTTATAAGTAGTCCCTCCTAAAAAAAACATGTCTGCGTGGATGGGGCCGAGCAATTCAAACGTGTTGCTCGCCGCGGTATATAGAGCTCTATCTTTCAAGCCCTTGTTGGCCCCCGCAGGATCTGTTTCATCCATATGTCCACCGGTGTCCTTATAGAATAGACATTGTGGCTTCAGAATAATTAAGTAAACATTCCATAATTGCTCTGTAGGGGTTGTTGCTAGACTGGCTGACCAACCCCCAGTGAAACATCCACCTGTGAAAAAAGAGTCGCTATGGGGTAATTAATAATCCCAACCTTGTCAGCTGCAGTAATATTGGATCCATCTGCACGGGTTATCTGACATCATAGGTATAAAAGAGTATTGTTTAACCTTTTCGCACGTAAGTTCCAAAATATTTTCAACGGCCCCAAAGCGTGAGTTTTTTTCCTGTGTGCAACAGCTGTTCTAGAATTCGACTGTTACGTCACAGCACTAGCCTTCGCACGGTTGAGAGTTAGCTAATATTAGCACACACACATACATACATATACATAGCCTACACTACATATATATATATATATATATATATATATATATATATATACAGGTGCAGCTCAAAAAATTAGAATATCGTGAAAAAGTTCAATATTTTTTGTCACTCATTTCAGAAAGTGAAACTCATATATTATATAGATTCATTACACATAGTGAAATATTTCAAGCCTTTATTTCTTGTAATTTTGATGATTATGGCTTACAGCTAATGAAACCCAAAATTCAGTGTCTCAGAAAATTAGAATATTTTGCTTTAACATATTTTTAAAGTATCATGTTTCATATTTGGTCGCATATCCTTTGCATGCTGTTACTTCCTGAAGTCTGTGACCAATCAACATCAAAAGACTCTCGATATCTTATTTTCAGGTACTGTTACAAGCGATACTATAACCTCTCTGCATTTGAACTGATCTCTATGGGAATTGTGGGGTGAGACTAGATTCAGCTGTAAATTACGCTGGTACAGTATGGAACACATGACTGGCGAAATGGCTGTACGTCATCAAGGGTCTGAGCTATCGAACGAGCCCCAAACCATCACTCTGTTGCCAGATATGGAGTAGATGTGGATGGATCACTGCAAGGGTTATTTCTCCTGACTCATTTTCCTATAGAACTCTATGGGGGAAAAAGTCAGGAGAAACAACCCTGAAAGGGATCCATCCACATCTACTCCATATCTGGCCGCAGAGTGATGGTTTGGGGCTCGTTTGATACCTTAGACCCTTGATGACGTACAGCCATTTCGCCAGTCATGTGTTCCATACTGTACCAGCGTAATTTACAGCTGAATCTAGTCTTACCCCCCAATTCTCATAGAGATCAGTTCAAATGCAGAGAGGTTATAGTATCGCTTGTAACAGTACCTGAAAATAAGATATTGAGAGTCTTTTGATGTTGATTGGTCACAGACCTCAGGAAGTAACAGCATGCAAAGGATATGCGACCAAATATTAAATATGATACTTAAAAAATATGTTAAAGCAAAATATTCTAATTTTCTGAGACACTGAATTTTGGGTTTCATTAGCTGTAAGCCATAATCATCAAAATTACAAGAAATAAAGGCTTGAAATATTTCACTATGTGTAATGAATATATAATATATGAGTTTCACTTTCTGAAATGAGTGACAAAAAATATTGAACTTTTTCACGATATTCTAATTTTTTGAGCTGCACCTGTGTATATATATATATATATATATAACAACACTAGATGACTCTCAGTATGTGTGAGGTGACGAGGGACAGTCATCATCTGACTCCGTAGCTAACTGCACCGTCTTTCATTTGCATCAATAAAAATATCTGTCAGCTAATTGTTTGTGTGGTGAAAATGTTTTTATTTTAAATAATTTTCGCATGTTTTCAAATAGTTGTTACAAGTGGTGTATTCCGATTCTAGCAACCATTGCAATGGACACCCATGATGTTGGTAAAGTACATTTTTGAAGGTTGTATGTTACTGCTCACCATACGCTATGAGATGCTATTTATCTCTGATAAAGCTAATAACACGGGCGCAGCCATACAACGTAATCTCTGGTCCAACCAAAGATGATAATGTGACAAGATAACTCACTTCCAGGTTAACTTGTTTGAGAATTGATATGGTTACAGTTGGGAGCAAGTGGAGCATCTCTTCATCATGTATCATCTTTGGTTGAATGCGGAAAAACAAGATGGCAGCACCGCAAACCAATATTAGCCTACTGCCGGATTATTTTTGAAAATGCGTTTTTCGAGTATTTCGTCAATTATTTTGATCACGGATGAGTTTACCCGTGATGTAAAACATTGTAAAGTGTAATCGCTATAAGATTGTGTATATTATATTTTCTGTCAGCCCGTAGTTAGCTCATTTTGACAGCTTGGTTAGCACTGATGTTAGCAAACTGTAGCTAAATCAATGTTATAGGCTAGGGTATTTGCTGCTTACATTACTTCTGTGAAAGTGTGAACGTCTGCTTAAACAAATAAATGTAAATGTTGTAAAGATGTTTATTTGGTACAATGTTTTTGTGGAACAGTGTGTTTAGTCCTAGGGTTAGCCCACAGGTTTATTGTTGCGTCATTCGTAAATAGACGATTTATGAATGCGCATGTAAGTGAGATCGTCGGTATAATACAGCTAGCTACATAGTAACCCATATGCATACACTGCAAATTAAACTAGATGACTATTCGGATAACAACTAACGTTGTCTAACCAAGATGGCGCCGTGGATGGTCGCCACGTCTTGTGCTCTCCGACTTCCTCGCAGTTTTTTGCTAATTTTAATGTGTTTTATTTTTATTTTTATCTCCAGTGTAGTTAGCTACATTAGTTACGATAGGGAAACACTTATGGAGCTAAGAGACGCCGTTATCCCTCACACGAAACCGGAGTTTCTTTACCACGACCCCCTGCTCACTCGTAGTACGGGAGCCCCAGCCTGCCTCGACGCAAGAGACGCCGAAAACGAGGGACCAGAGCCGGCGTACTGGTGCGACTGAGGCTGCGGGCCAGCCGTCCCCCGCTCCCCAGTATCCTACTAGCCAACGTTCAATCCCTAGAGAACAAGCTGTGTGAGTTAAGAGCAAGGATCTCTTACCAGCGGGAAACAAAGGACTGCAACATAATCTGTCTCACTGAGACTTGGCTATCGGCTGAAATCCCAGACCATGCTATCACCCCCACGGGATTCTCCGTGTTTCGTGCGGACAGAACAAAGGCACTTTCCGGGAAAAGTAAGGGCGGAGGCGTGTGCCTCATGATCAACAACAACTGGTGTGCCCCTGAGAGCGTATATACCCTCTCGTCTTTCTGTTCGCCGGACTTGGAATACCTCATGCTCCTCTGCAGACCATTCTGGCTACCCAGGGAGTTTACAGCGGTTATCATGTCCACTGTTTATATCCCACCACAAGCCGAGAAGGAGCCAGCACTCAAAGAACTGTGCAGGGTAATTAGCAAGTACGAGACCTCGCACCCCGACGCTGCTTTCATCGTAGCAGGGGATTTTAATCAAGCGTCTTTGAAGACAGTATTACCAAAATACTACCAACACATCACCATGAATACACGCGGAAATAACATTCTGGACCATTGCTACTCTCCCTTCCGGAATGCCTACAAGCCCCTCCTCCGTCCTCCATTCGGCAAATCGGATCATTCCTCCATTCTTCTCCTGCCCGCCTATAGGCAGAAGTTAAAACGAACAGCCCCCACTACAAGGACATTCCACTGCTGGTCTGACCAATCAGTCGACGCCCTGCAAGCCAGTATGAGCGTGGGCGATTGGCGTATGTTCCGCGATGCATCAAACGATGACGTCAACGAATACACGGAAGCTGTTTCTGGTTTCATTCAGAAATGCTTCGAAGACGTTGTTCCAACAAAAACAGTGCGTTTGTTCCCGAACGAAAAACCCTGGATTAACAACACCGTTCGAGCCGCTCTCAAGGTAAGAGACACCGCCTTCGTATCCGGAGACAACACGGCGATAAAAACAGCCCGTTACGATCTCCGTAGAACAATTAGAGTAGCCAAACGTAAATACAGGGAGAAAATTGAGGACCAATTTAAGGACAACAACCCACGCAATCTATGGCAAGGACTGCACTCCATCTCTGACTTCAAAAACAAACCCAGCCACCTTGCCATCGCTGACGCCACCTACCCTGACAAGTTGAATAAATTCTATGCCCGCTTCGAGGTGACGGACAACATTCTGCCGGTACGAGCCCCCATCGCTGATGACAGCTCGGTCCTAGCCCTCACTGAAGCCGAGGTACGGAGGGAGTTCATGCGTGTCAACCCCCGCAAGGCAGCCGGACCTGACGGCCTCCCGGGTCGAGTCATCAAGGTGTGCGCGGCGGAGTTAGCTGGTGTGTTCACAGACATTTTTAATCTCTCCCTCTCCTCTGGTATAGTCCCTTCCTGCTTCAAATCATCAATCATAGTCCCAGTGCCTAAGAAACCCAAGGTAACATGCCTAAATGACTGGCGCCCCGTGGCGCTCACTCCTATTGTGAGCAAATGCTTCGAGAGGCTCGTCAAAAACTACATCTGTGGCATGCTACCTCCCACCTTGGACCCTCATCAATTCGCATACAGACAAAACAGATCTACAGACGACGCCATCTCCATCACACTCCACACCGTCCTCACCCACCTGGAGAAAAGAAACACCTATGTGAGGATGCTGTTCGTGGACTACAGCTCCGCGTTCAACACCATAGTCCCCTCCAGACTCGACGCCAAGCTCTGGGATCTGAGGCTCAACCCCAACCTGTGCAGCTGGATCCTGGACTTCCTGTCAGGCCGACGCCAGGTGGTGAGAATGGGCTCCAACATCTCCGCCCCCCTGATTCTCAACACCGGGGCCCCCCAGGGTTGCGTCCTTAGCCCTCTCCTCTATTCCCTGTATACCACCAGAGTGATCAAGTTCGCCGACGACACGACGGTAATAGGACTGATCACCGACGGGGAAGAGACGGCCTATAGGAGGGAGGTTGATAACCTGACACAGTGGTGCCAGGCGAACAATCTCTCTCTCAACATCGCCAAAACAAAAGAGCTCATCGTGGACTACAGGAGGAGAAGAGAGGAGCCGGACCCCCTCACCATCAGTGGGTCCACCGTAGAGAGAGTCAGTGACTTTAAGTTCCTCGGCACACACATCTCCGAGGATCTAACCTGGAACGTCCACGCCGACCACGTGGTCAAGAAGTCCCAACAACGTCTTTTCTTCCTCAGACGACTGAAGAAGTTTGGCATGGGACCCAAGATCCTGCGGGCTTTCTACAGGGGGACGACTGAGAGCATCCTGACCGGGAACTTCACTGCGTGGTACGGGAGTTGCTCCGCACTTAACCGCATATTATTATATTATTATTATTATATTATTATTATCATACTGTTCGCGTGTATTTAATATTTCATATTTAATATTGTCTGTATATATATATATATTTTTTTTATTTTTATTTTTTAAAATATTTTTATTTTATTTTATTTTTTTTAATTTTAATTTTAATTATTTTTTTTATTCTTGTATGTTGCTGTGAGGATGTTGTGGAGCCAAGACCAAATAATTTTACTCCTTGTATTTGTACCTGGATGTAACAATAAAAGGAATCTGATCTGATCTGATCTGATCTGAATCTGATCTGATCTGATAGTAACATTTGCATTTCAGTACAACAATAAACGACTAGGTACCGCACTGGAATCATGTTTGCACTTTTACATTAGGATGCAATTGTTAGCTTGTGAGGTTATGAACCACCAAACTGCTAAGGTCTATTCGATGCACAGCAATGTGTCATTTATCGTTCATTTCAGCTTCTGAAATCGCAAGTTGATGGTTTATTTTCCATAATATACACACCTCTGTGACGTGTCTAAACCGTGTTTAGCCGGCAGTAAACCATTGTGACCGCATTCTCAACGGAGCATTCCAGTGATACGTTCTAATCACATATTTGTGATGGTACGCGTTTGGGCCATGTCTGGAATGATCACATATTTGTGATGGTACGCGCGAAAGGGTTGTCAAAGTAATCTTCACCATTACCAGCTATATAGAATTCTAGGGGGCCCGTGTCCGAAATGGTTGACAGGGGTGATACTTCTACAGGGGTGATACAAGGGTGATATGATCCCCCAGACCGACTACTGCGGAAATCCTTAATTACATTAGAAAATATCTCTGGCCGGAACCCAACACCGTTCCTCTGGACCATACCCCTCCCAGTCACCCCCTACCTACCCGTCTCTCTGCTAAAATGCGGCGGACAGTATACACTGGATCTCCATCCACGATCCGAGGAGGAGGAGGGGGTCTCTCAGCAGGCGACAACGGACTAATCAGCTGCGGCTTCAAATGTGAAACGTAAAATGTACAATGAATCCGCATGGAGTGTGGAAATTGAAGACGCACCGTTACAGGATTTATCCTATGGATAATTTAAAATGATCCTATGTAATGTGTTTACGCGACTGAAACCTCAAAGGCAAATCTTGCGACGAGAGCCAGATTCGCTGACCTACCTGATAAGAGGGAGCTGTCCGGCGATGTCTGTCGGTCAAAACCTTTAGGGACGCCAATGCTCGCAACAAAGATGCGCGAACTCGTTTCCACATCGCACGATACCTCCGAACAAAAAAAGCCAGCAGAGGGAACCTCCACATTCCTCTGAAGTTCAGGGAAGAGAGGAGGCAGATAACCTACTTGGGCCTCGAAGGGAGATAGGCCAGTGGAGGCATTGCGCAGAGTATTATGGGCATACTCCGCCTAAGGTAGATAACAACTCCATGAAGTAGGATTATTAGCTGCTAAGCAGCGACGGGTGTTTTCCATAGTCTGGTTAGTTCGCTCCATTTGCCCGTTAGTTTGTGGATGGAAACCGGATGATAGACGAACCGACGCGCCAAACTGGGCGCAAAACGAAGGCCAGAACCTGGCGACAAATTGGGGACTACGTTCCGACACTATATCCTGCGGCAATCCATTTACATGAAACACGTGACTGATCACCAACTGAACGGTCTCCGGCGCCGATGGTAATTTGGCCAGAGCGAGAATATGGCCCGCCTTGGAAAACCTATCGACAATAACTAAAATAACTGTATTACCTTGCGAATCGGGCAACCTGATTACAAAGTCCAATGCAATATGGCTCCAAGTTTGACTGGGCACGGGTAACAGGCATAACAAGCCCGAGGGTGAGAGTCGAGAACCCTTGCTGCGAGCGCAAACAAAACAAGCAGCAACAAATTTGCGCACGTCCTTCTCCATACCAGGCCAAAAGAACCGTCCGGAGATAAATTCCTTGGTACGGTGGGTCCCGGATTAGGTAGCAATGCCTGTTGCACGTCCACTTCAACGTCCCATAGCACAGGAGCGACTATCTGGAAAACCAGCACAATGTGCTCCGGAATAGTGGGACTGTCAGTTCCCTCAAAGATGAGTGACAACACATCCGGTTTAACATTTTTTGTACCAGGGCGATATGTCAAAAGAAAGTTAAACCGAGTAAAAAACAATGCCCAGCGCGCCTGTCTATAATTACGTGTTCTAGCCTGTTGGACGTACTCCAAGTTTCTGTGGTCATTCATAAAGGGATGTTCTGCTCCCTCCAGCTAATGACGCCACTCCTCCAAGGCTAATTTGACTGCTAATAGCTCCCGATCACCTACATCATAATTCCTCTCGGCCGAAGTAAGGGCTCGAGAGAAATATGCACACAGGTGCATTTTGCGGTCAATGAGTGAGCGCTGAGATAAAATAGCACCTACACCCAACTCAGACGCATTAACTTCCACCACAAAAGGAAGGGAGGGATTGAGCGTGACAAGAATAGGCTCCAAACTGAACCTCTTCTTGAGTTCTTCAAAAGCAGACTCAGCCTTAGGATTCCACTGGAATTGAGTTGCTGACGCTTTCTTTGTCAGGGCTTTTAGAGCGGCGAATAAAACGTCTATAAAAATTGGGGAACCCAAGGAAACGCTGGACCTGTTTAACTGAGTGGGGAGTGGGCCAATTAAGTACAGCAGAGACTTTCTCGGGATCCATACAGACCTTGCCCTCTGATACTATGAATCCAAAAAAAAAAAAACATGCTAAGCGTGAATAATAATAATAATTTGGCCTCCAACAGGGCTTTCAACACCTGTTTAACATGACCGACATGGGCTTGTAGATCGGAAGAGAAAATTAAAATGTCGTCCAAATAAACAAACACAAATTTTTCCAACATCTCTCTTAGTACATCATTCACTAATGCCTGAAACACAGAGGGGGCGCTAATGAGCCCGAACGGCATGACCAGATACTCATAGCGGCCGTTGTGGGTATTAAAAGCGTTTTATCATTCATCACCTTCACGCATGCGCACCAGGTTATAGGCGTTGCGGAGGTCTAATTTGGAAAAAATAGTGGCCCCCTGAAGACGTTCGAACGCCGAATTCTGCAGGGGAAGCGGATACCGATTCTTAATTGTAATGGCGTTTAGAGAGCGATAATCGATACATAGCCTTAATGTTCCATCCTTCTTTTTAACAAAAAAGAAACCTGCGCTAGCAGGCAAAATAGATGGCCTTATAAACCCATTGGCCAAAGCCCCCTCAATATATTCCTTCATAGCCGCACTCTCAGGAGCCGCTAAGAAATATAGACTCCCTCTCGTAGGGGTAGTACCCGGATGGAGTTATATGGTGCAATCATAAAGCTGGTGGGGAGGAAGGGTGGTTGCCCTCTGTTTACTAAAAACCTCTGCTAATTCGACATATTCAGCTGGAACGTTGAGAGGCAAAGGAAATTCAAGTGTTCCTGCAATCCCCAGTCACTCCTCTCTGAGTAGGGGACCCAGAGAGAGGAGACCACTGAATCTCAGAATCGGATAGCTCCTCAGAAGAAATCTCCCTCCAATTAGAACATCCGTCAGCCAGGGAGTCCCACTCTAGACTCTCGTCACCAGCCTCAGAACCTGAGACAGACTCTCCATGATTGGGCGGAGAGGTAACCTCTTCCAACTCAGACTCGGAATCAGAAACGTCAACGCGTTCCCTGGAGAAACTGGAAGGAGCGAGGTGACCCTGCGCGGTACACACGGAACCCCATTGACAAATAACTAACTGTGGCAAAGTGAGCCGTACCACTCGCGTGAATAAAGACAGAGTCCAGCCCAAGCTTGGTATGAGAACGGGGTTTTTATTTTAAGCCTTTCTCCACAACACCAACACAGTAAGACCTCCAGATCTTAGTCATTTCTTCCCCTCAACTCCCAGAAGGCTCCTTTTTATAGGTTCTCAGGCTCACTGTTGAACAATCAAGGCAATTGGTTAATTGATACAAACACTACCACAATCAATCGTCACCAATTGCCTGATTGCCAACAGCTGTGCCGGTTCCATAAACCACCTGAGTTCACTCTCTCTCTTGCCGGCCTAGCCTAAAACCACGCCCCCCTACCACATACCCCCACCGCCCGACTTAGGCCGGGAAGCCATCCGGCCAATGCTCAACTCACCCCCCCCTCCTCCTCCTCCTCCATCGGACAGGAGAGAAAGTCAGCCACCACCATCTGCGCTCCCGGCCTATGAACCACCTTGAAATTAAAAGGCTGTAAAGCCAGATACCAACGAGTGATTCGGGCGTTGGTATCTTTCATGCGGTGAAGCCATTGGAGGGGAGCATGGTCCGAGCAGAGGGTGAATGGGCGACCCAGTAGATAATAACGGAGGGACCCGACCGCCCATCTAATGGCCAGACACTCCTTCTCGACCGTGCTGTACTTAGCTTCTCGTTGTGACAATTTCCTGCTAATGTACAGCACTGGTCGGTCGACCCCCTCCACCTGCTGAGTCAAAACGGCCCCCAGCCCCCTGTTCGATGCGTCAGTCTGCAAATTAAAGGGGAGAGAGAAGTTAGCGGTGAACAAGAGCGGTTTCCTACAAAGAGCTTCCTTCACCCTCTCAAATGCCTGCCGACACAATTCCGTCCACTGGACCGGATCTGAGGCACCTTTACGAGTCAAGTCGGTTAGGGGACTGGTCAGCTCAGAGAAAGCCGGGATGAACCTTCTGTAGTACGCGGCCAGTCCCAAAAACCTCCTCACCTCTTTTTTAGTCTTAGGTCGTGGACAGGTCGCAATCGCTGCGGTTTTGTCCACAAGAGGCTGCACCTGTCCACTTCCCAAGTGGTACCCCAAATACCATACCTCCGCTCTGCCAATCGCACACTTCTTTGGGTTAGCCGTAAGTCCCGCCTGTCTCAGGGACTCCAGTACCGCCCCCACATGCCGCACATGCTGAGCCCAGTTGTTACTGTGGCTGATGATGTCATCCAGATAGGCTGCAGCGAAAGCCGCATGCGGACGCAGCACCCTGTCCATGAGACGTTGAAATGTGGCAGGGGCTCCGAATAACCCAAACGGAAGTGTCCGGAATTGGTACAACCCGTCCGGAGCGGAGAAAGACATTTTTTCCTTGGACTCTGGAGACAAGGGAATCTGCCAGTAGCCCTTGATCAAATCCAGTGTCGAAAAAAAACGAGCTGTGCCCAGCCGATCCAAGAGGTCGTCGACCCGAGGCATTGGATAGGCATCGAATCGTGACACTCCATTTACCTTGCGATAGTCTACACAGAAGCGAACAGATCCATCAGGCTTACTCACTAGCACGATGGGGCTATTCCACGCACTGTTAGACTCCTCTATTACCCCCAATTCCAACATTGCCTTTATTTCTGCCTGAACCACTTTCTTTTTATGTTCAGGCAGTCTGTAGGGGCGCGAACGCACCGTCACCCCCGGGGTTGTCTCAATGTAGTGGTTTATGAGATTGGTGCGGCCTGGTAGAGGGGAAAACACATCAGCAAACTGCTTTTGCAACAAGGCAAGATCCGCTCTCTGATTCGGTAAGAGATGGCTATCAGAAAGGGGGAGGTTTGATTGTTAGAATTTGGAACCTCCGGCCACAGCTCATCTCTCTCCTGATCTACCGATACCAGGGAGACCGGTATCCCCTCTTTCCATACTTTTAATAGATAGAGGTGATACATCTGTTTCGCCCCCTCTCTATCAGACCGCTCCACCTCATAATCGACTTCCCCCACTCGTTGTGTGACCACGAAGGGTCCTTGCCACTTGGCGAGTAACTTTGTGCTGGAAGTAGGTAGCAATACCAGGACATTCTCTCCCAGTGAAAATTGCCATAGCTTAGTTCCTCTATTGTAGTGCCTCTGATGACGTTCCTGAGCCTCGAGCAAATTCTCCCGTGACAATCTACCCAGTGTATGGAGTTTTGCTTGCAGGTCCATAATGCATTGAATCTAATTTTTACTGGGACTTGGACCCTCCTCCCAGTTTTCTTTAACTAGGTCCAAGACACCCCTGGGTTGTCTACTGAACAGCAATTCAAAGGGAGAAAATCCCGTGGAGGCCTGGGGAACCTCTCGCACTGCGAACAATAGAGGAACTAACCACTTATCCCAATTTCTGCTATCATCGTGTACGAACTTTGGAATCATAGATTTCAAAGTCCTATTAAAATGCTCAACGAGCCCATCCGTTTGTGGATGGTACACGCTCGTTTGAATGGACTGAACACCTAATAATTCATACAATTTGCGTAATGTGCATGACATAAACGAAGTGCCTTGATCCGTCAGAATCTCTTTCGGGATTCCGACGCGGGAGATTATTTGGAACAATGCCTGCGCAGCACTCTTGGCCGAGATATTGTGTAACGGCACTGCTTCGGGATATCAAGTTGCATAATCCACAAGGACTAATCCCTGAGTGCTCCTGTCAAATGGTCCGATGAGGTCCATGCCCACTCTATCAAAAGGGACCTCAATTAATGGTAGAGGGCGCAATGGCACTTTTGGAATGGCCGGGGAATTCACTAGCTGACATTCCGGACAAGACGCACACCACCGACGTACGTCCGCCCAAATGCCCGGCCAATAAAAACGGGCCATTATCCGGTCTAGTGTTTTTCGATATCCTAAATGACCAGCCATGGGGTTGTAATGAGCCGCCTGAAAAATCATTTCCCGGCGGCTTTTTGGTACCAACAACTGGGTAGTCTCCTCACCTGTCTGAGTGTCACGACTCACTCTGTATAATCTGTCTTTAATAATGGAAAAATATGGGTAAGAGCGTGCAGCGTCAGGGCGCACCAGCTGACTATCAACATATATCACTTGGTCAAAGGCGAAGCGTAGGGTGTCGTCACGAGACTGAGTGAGTGGGAAATCCTCCATGGGGTCCGTCAGCCGCTGGGCGTATGCGAATGGTCGGTCCTCTCCCGTCAGGTCACTCTCCAGGAATCGACGTTGGTGGTCCTCCCGTTCGGTCGAGGACCGCCTTCTTGATGTTTCTGGCAGGCTATTGTCATGGATCTGACCTTTCTTCCCTTATCTTTACGTCGCCTTATTCGTTTTTATCGTTTACCGGTAGTCTATCGGATTTTCCTGTGTTCCGTCACGGGTTTTGCTTTCGCCTTGTCATTAGTGAGTTCACCTGGTAGGTATTTCCGCTCACTACTTATACCCCGCTTCCGGCCTCTCTCGTCGCTTCTATGTTATTCCACTTAGCATTCGAGCCGGTAAAGAGGTATAGGAAATTGGTTAGAAAGCTAGTCTAAAAAGAAAGGGTTTAGAAAGTAGGGTTTGTAGAAAGTAGAAAGTTTCGTTTGGCTCTCAGTTCAGAGCAAAGGCTTTCTCGTTGCTTTCGTTTTATACTCTAACTTACGAGTGCTCTTACCCAAGATAAGTTTGGGTCTTTTGAGTTCTGTTTCCTTTCATTACACTCCTATAACGGGAGTAAGATAAGCGTCGGCTTATTTCCTTTGTTTCACCGTTTCTACCGACGAGCGCGCTAACTGCGCTGACTCCAGTTAAAGGGGTCTTATAGTTTTGGTTTTCTTTGTTTGTTCGCTCCAACAAACGGAGTTAGATAAGCGTTATTGCTTATTCCTTTGTTTTGCTCGTTTAGCGAGCTCCTCGTTTATATTGCGAGGTTTATTGTTCTTTCATTTCTAGTTGTTTCCCCACTACGGATTATTGTTCGTTACTAGTGGTGTTCTTACGAACACTTTAAGACTGCCCAACTACTTGCACTTGGATCTCTAATATTCCCATCTCTGTTTTCTGACAGAGATCCCTCATAGCTATGCGCCACTTGTTGCGCCTCGCCTGTTAGGAGTGGCAGGAGACGTACAGCCCACTCCTCCAGTGGCCACCTGCAGGTCTCCGCTGCTATTTCGAATGCCTCGACGAAGGCCTGAGCGTCATCATCCGCCGTCATCTTTGGGATATAAAATTTTGGGGATGAGATGCTCTGCCTTCCCCGAGGATCCCCGCTTGCAGTCAGCTGGAGCAGCGCCTGAGTCTGGAGGCTAGACTGCTCACGCAGGGCTTGCATCTGCTCAGCATGAGCAGCTGCCTGTTGTTCCTGCATGGCAGCTAGTCCCTCCAGTACTCTTCCCAGCGCCGTCATAGATATTGACTGCTCCAGCTGTTCCGGGTTCTTCTCCATGGTTTCTCTGTTTTTTTTTTTTTTTCCCACCTTCGCCTTTTCCAAACTCCCCCGTACGGGCCACCACTGTGGCGAAGTGAGCCGTACCACTCGCGTGAATAAAGACAGAGTCCAGCCCAAGCTTGGGTAAGGAGAATGGGGTTTTTATTTTCAGCCTTTCTCCACAGGCGTCCACTCTCTTGTTTATTTCACCTATTATCTGAGTCTGTTCTCTGCCCGTGTTCACGAGGCTAACCTCTTTTATAGGGGTATGTTATTGTTTGGCTACGGCCAGGAATTTTATATTAATTTTTTCTTTGGCTCATCGTTATTCTGCACAAACTCTCACACCCTCCTGTCTGTTACACACAAGTGCGCGCACAAGCATGACTAAAAATATCAAGATTACAATGTGAAATATTATTATTGTGTAGGCTATATCAAAAAATGCATAATAATAAAATGGTCCATTGGTCAAAGACCACATACCAGTCACTCAGTGAAGGGGAATGCCACATTAAATAGCTTTCAGCCCACTTGATCAACATCCAGGCGATGTGCGATGGTACGTGTAAGGTTACATGTTACATGTATAGACTATTCGCAATTATCCTGGATCAAGCTATGGCTTAGCCCAGTGGTTCTCAAACTATTTACATCGCGTACCACTTCTGTCATGGATCATACCTTTCTTTCCTTATCTCCGCGTTTTTTATTCTTTTTGTCTTTTACCGGTAATCTATCGGATTTTTCTGTGTTCCACTACGGGTTTTGCTTTCGCCTCGGTGATTAGTGAGTTCACCTGTCATGCATTTCCGCTCACTACTTATACCCCGCTTCCTCCTTTTCTCGTCGCTTCCATGTTATTTCACGTAACATTCGAGCTGGTAAAAAGGTATAGGAAGTTGTGCTGCTATCGACCGCTTTGCTTCTCAATGTGGGACTAGCAGTACAATTTAGCTAAAGTGAGCTTTTTCGCTCTTTTATTTCAGAGCAGAGGTTTTCGTTTCTTTGTTTTCCACTCATACCTACGAGTGCTCTTACCCTACGTTTTAGGGGTCTTTTGAGTTTTCTCCTTCCTTTCTTTTTGTTTGCTCCACAAACGGGAGTTAGATAAGCGTGACTGCTTATTTATTTTGTTTTGCTCGGATATCGAGTGTCTCGTTTTTATCGCAAGGTTATTTGTGTTCTCCTTATTTTCCCCCGTCCACTATGGATTATTGTCCGTTTCAGTGGTGTTCATTTGAACACTTTAAGATTTCACATCTATCACATCTGGACCTCCAATATTTCCCCCGTGTCTCTGGCATAGAGATCCCCAACAACTTCAGAAAATACTAGGGTTTCCACGTACCACCATCAATGACCGACATTTAAATACACACCCGCAAAATAAACAATATGAAAAACACCTACACATTAAATATGATATTAAAATACAAAAAAAATATGACTGATATTTAGGCTAAATAGGCCTACCCCCTAAAATGAATAATGTTGGCGTCGGCTACATCGACTGGTCAAAGGGCTATTTAGGCTAAATAATCAATGAGAAGGGTGTGCCTGCTTCTGTGAACAAAGCCCTACTACTTGTGCTTGGTCCACGGTTAACTGCATCCACTTCATCAGTTTCAACAAGGCTGTCCGAAACTTCACTGTCCTCTCGACCCTCATTTCTCTTCCTTCCTGTTTTGAGCCATGATGTAAGGGTATTTTTTGATCCATTTTCAGTTTCTCTGCAGTTATCTAGCTAAACTGGCAGTTTACTGACAGGATGAAAGTCAGACACCGCACACGCTCGTCAGGAACGTGGCTACGTAGCTTGCTGTCAATAAAGATATTACAGGAAAGGCTCAAATTAAGTTCTAACATTATTAAAATGTTTAATTTTCTGAGCTTGACATAATTTTAATGTTTTTTTTGATGAGTTTTAATTCAAGTATTATTTTAATTGTATTATATATATTTTTTAACCATAAAATGAGAGCTCTCGCGTACCACTTGGTACCACAGTTTGAGAATCACTGACTTAGCCTATATTTGCCAATAATTCCTGTAATCTTCTGGGAGGACAATCTTCTGTTACGGGACAATGGCTATCCATTAAAAACTTTGCAGATAACACATATATCAAGCATAATACGCAAATTGTCATTCAATGGAAAACGTGTGCACTGCAATAGACGGACATTTGAGTTCTGAAAATGCATGTCAGATGTCATTACAATACAGCTTTCTTCATTTATGCCTACAGCCTGCCTGCAAGTAAATAGAATGGTTTTGACTGAAAAAAGTTCAAAACCTTGTTTGGTGTATTGTTTTTCAAATAGCCTAGGCTACAGTCCCCGGGATTCGCTGTGCATAAAGTTTTTTCGAAAGCCTACGGTTAAAAAACTGAGATTCATTTAAATTTCACCATGTTAACCGAATTTTTATCTTATTCTTCGTCCTTCATATTTTTTAAATTGCAGTGACCAGGTTTCCATACTCTCATCTTATTAAAACCCAGCTGATTTCACCTGTTATTCCATAACTGAACAAAACGATTTCAAAGAGAACTAATTAGAAACAAAAACAAATTTGCAGCACATTACACTTCATTTTAATGCCATGTGCTTTAACTTCATGCAGGAGCAGGTCTGTTTCCCCTGCTGTAAATCACACTTTTCATGGTCTTCCTGGGAAAGTGGACTGTTTTAAAGCATTACGCTAACAGTACTACAGGTTGGTCACATTTCGATAAGCAGGACATTGAAAAACAAGAGAAAATATGCGTGAACCTATGGGGTCCCAACCTGACAGTTTTAATGTATTTACTAGTGTCATCATTAAGGCAAAATAACGGTATTTATTTTATGAATCAATATTAGAATGCACATAATGAAGTTCGGATAAAACTTGATTGAGAACTCAATGAGAATAACCTTGTAAAACTTGGAAACAGCAACTGAAATCACGTCGATTCACCAAATTGTAAATCTCCGCGCAGCTAGACTAATGAAGGAATAGCTCGGAGCAAAGGTTTAAGCGTGATATAATCCGCTATTGCTGTGGGAAAAGGGAAAAGTTATTAAAGTTCATAAAGAAATATGACTATTCTTGCAACCGGGTGAGACTGCTCTTTAGATTCACGGAATCAGCTAATAAGTGACCACGTATCAAAGGTAATCGTATCACGTTACCTTCCGCTATAAGTCTGGTCTATGCTGAACCCAGTTTATCCAAAAGACAGCCTGTGTGCATTACATTAAATCATCAGCCACCAATGCTGATTCTGTACTCATTTATCTGACTCCATTTAAAATTATAATTTAGAATTTGGTATGTAAAATTTCCACTTGATTTGCTAAAGGATTCCCATACTTTTAAGACGGTTCTCTGAACTGGATCTGCCGGTTCAACCGCGTGTTACATTCGGTCATTATGTACACGACTCACAGCTGGCTAGATATCTGCGGTTATCTCAGAGGTTGCAGAAGAAGCCACTTCATGAGGTATATCCTATGGTTAAGGCTCAGGGACCGACGAAAGGAATATTGGCGACCACCGTTCTCAACATGTATAACCGCCGGGCGGAGGTGATCTACTTTAAGACATAGTTCTACGGGTGCAATACTCCGTGATACATTAAGCTTAAATAGTCAACCTCCCTAGACCAGCTGAGGGGGTAACCAAGACTGAGGAAATGAATCAACCCATTACCGGTGAACAGAGATAGTACGTCAATTTTCAGAGAAACCACACAAATCAAATATAAAAATAATTGAATAACAGGCAGGGAGGTCATTAGCTTAGAATTAGCAGTCAATTACAGACTTGAGTCTCAGAGGCAATTTCTGACTCTGAGACTCAAGCATACATACCACAGTGCTTGGAACACTGCAGCTCAGATCATACAGGCAATTGAAGCTGGAAAAAGGGTTGAAAAGAAAGATGCAGATTATGTGAAACATGGTAATTTATTAATGACAAATAATCACTGGTTAAGACTGTGAGAGCAAACACGAACACATTCAATGCCGATAGCTAAACACAGGATAACATGCTGCTAAGACAAATAGATATGAACAAGTTTACTAACAATGTATATAACCAAATGATTCCGTACGGTGTGACTATGGTACCAGGAGAACTGTTAAGCAGATTCACCTTGAATATCCCTTTGGGCTTCCCTTAAATGCAGTCCTGAGCAGGCCGTCCGCATTCCACAATTCCCTTTGTTTGTCCAAATAAGGTCTGGCAGGAAGATATGTAACTTCTCACCACCCGGGGACCCCCCTCCAGGGAGAGAAACTGCATAGTCTACTCCCCTCGATCTAGTGATAGTAATAAGATTCTTTGAATGACGGTGCGTGATCTTATGACCTTCCCTATCATTTATCTAGATATCAGGTGAGGTCCCAGTGATGGCCACTCTAGGTTCCAGATACTTATATGGACAAGCACATCCCTAATAACTTACAAAATCCTCCTTTCTTTCACATTCCTCATTCCTACCCCTCCTATACTTTCACATACCCCACACTTCAATTAGTATTAATCCCAATCCACCACATTTATCATATTATCCCCAATTACTTTATACATATGATGCAAGATACATATACAGCTTTGTTTCAGTCAATAGTCCAAAAAGCCATTCAGATCAAGAGCCTTTGATCCTGTGAAAAAACCTGGGTTACTCATTATGAGGATCAAACATCTTGCAGAATGCCTTCTAAAGTCCAGTTGAATGGTCAATCCCAGCTGTAGTTTACGAGGCCATGAGAGGTCAGAGAGAAAAGGTTCTCAGGCCACCTGATAAATTGTTTTATTGCACCCTCAAATAAGTTGCCACCAGCTCCAAGGGTTTATGACTGATAATCCATTTTTCAGTCTTACAACCTCATGGAATTGATGTTTAACAATGCTTCATTGTATAATCAAACAAAATTTGTTAAACAAGCAGGCTAATTTGGCATGAGATGGAAGCCATTCTGGTAGCTTATTCTCAGCTGTTGCAGGTGCTTTTAATTAAATTTAACGCATAGGCTATATTTTCTAAAATAACAGCACTGTCTGGAATTACCAGGAACCCGTGCCGGTGTTAAACCCTAATGTTAAAGATTATTATTGTGTATATCAAAACGCTTCATAATGGTTAGTCTGAATAATATGAATCATACTGTTGATCCATATAGCCTATTACTTGCACGCACGACACACGCATGTCTGTTTCACCATCATATAAGCGCTAAGATCACCAAGATAGAGCCCTCAGCCTTTCTAAGGTGCTTTTATGGTACAAAGTTTTGAGAACATGCATTTAATGCCACTGTGATATAAATATACACTGCTCAAAAAAATTAAGTGAACACTTAATCATCACAGTATAACACCAAGTCAATTAAACCAAACCGGTCATGCTGGCTGATGTTGTAGGCAGCATAACATTCGCCACGGCATCTCCAGACTTTCACATGTCTGTCACATGTGCTCAGTGTGAACCTGCTCTCATCTGTGAAGAGAACGGGGCACCAATGGCGATCTCTGGCAAATGCCAATCGAGCTGCACGGTGCTGGGCTGTGAGCACAGGTCCCACTACAGGACGTTGGGCCCTCATGCCACCCTCATAGAGTCTGTTTCTGACAGTTTGGTCAGAAACATGCACACGAGTAGCCCGCTGGAGGTCATTTTGTAGGGCTCAGCTCTGTCCAGCTCTCCTCGTGTAATGGCCCGTCTCCCGGTATCTCCTCCACGCTCTTGAGACTGTGATGGGAGACACAGCAAACCTTCTTGCGACGGCACATATGGATGTGCCATCTTGGAGGAGCTGGACTACCTGTGCAACCTGAATGGGCTCCAGGTACCGCCTCATGCTACCAGTAGTGACAAGGGCACTAGCAAAATGCAAAACTAGAGAAAAATCAGTCAGGAAGGATAAGGAGAGAGAAATGGTCTGTGGCCACCACCTGCAAAACCATTTACTTTTTGAGGGTTGTCTTGCTGTTGCCTCTCCTGTCCATCTGTTGTCACTTTCATTTGCACCAAAGCAGGACAGATCAATATCCCAGAAGTTTAATTGACTTGGTGTTATACTGTGTTGATTAAATGTTCCCTTCATTTCTTTGAGCAGTGTATCTCATATCTCATACATAAATCATTTTAAATAAAACAACATTGGAACAAGTTATGATTGCATTATTTGTTTACTAATTTATAAGTGTTATTGTTAAGGACTGCTTATTAATCTATATGTTATATGTTATAATTCATCTGTTTAAAATCATTCTAACAGGCTTCACATTGGAGACAGATTATATGTCCAAAAACATTTTTTAATTATTATGATTAAGTTTAAGATGGTGGAATATTTAGATAATTAGGCTACTATTAATCTATATCTATGACACATTTATGCTTTATACTGCCGGTGAAAATCAGGTAGAAAGAAACAGTGTATTAACTTAATTGTGTTTCCTATATGTTGTTTGATGTCATAATTGCAGTGTGGCCTGAGGTCACCTGTGATGATTAATGAGTGATTTATTTCTTTAATTAACTTGTCCTGCTGGCAACCCTTATGAGATTATGTTTTTAACCTCCTGTGCCATGCTGCTGTATAAGGCACTTCATTAAAAAACCTTTCAAATGAAGAGTGCCTCAGAATAGTTTAATTCTTGATATCAACAAAGACAACTGACCATTTCCGAAGTAATTTCTGTACTGAATCACTTTGTGGCATCCTAGTATGACTCTTTTTTTTTTAAGGGCAATCCATTCTAGGTCCTAGGTTATTGGGATGGCATGTATGCCATCCCATTAACATAAGTTACGGTTTGGCAGGGCATGCCTCATACCAATACAGCACCAAGGGGTGTTATTTTGTGGGCGCAGCCAAAATATTTGCATGCGTTATCATTTCACACTTTGCGGGTGATCAAGAAAGTCATTATGTAAATTACTCCAGCTGCAAACAGCCATATTTAAATGACAGATTTTTGATTGGATTTGTTTGGAATGGTTATACTGTTAGAAAATGGTAAAAAGACTGGCAGCAATGTTGCAGTTTGTACGGTATTTTTTGTGTGTGTAGTGTATAGGCTACTGTTACACAGAACTAGCTGCCGGTTTATTACAAACTGTTGCACTGGAAGTCCCTTAGTTTCTGCCAGGAGTTACAGATGTTTGTCAGGTCTGAAATTATCATAACTATGCTTACTAACACTAAGCCTACTCGCACCGTAAGTGTCAAATAAAATTATTTGATCGTTTTAGAGGAAACTGTAAGATCGGCTTGTGACAGTTACTGATAGCATGACCTAAGCAGTATAAATATAGCTAATACGTCTGTATTATGTTTAAGGCATTTTACTGTTCCGTTTTACTGCTGGCAAGAGATGATCTGGCCTGATTCTGCTACTGCTTAGGTTGTGCTGTCAGTAACTAACAGACATACAATTACCTCAATGGATGGTTCACACACAGCTATAAATAGCTAGCTTCACCATGGCAGTAATGACTAAACAATGAAAACTAAAATTTGGCAAAATACTCTTAATTTTGAATAATGTCATGCATGCACTGTACCATAACATTTGTAGTCCTAGTTAATTCCAAATGCTAAATGATGCTAACTGTACCATAGCTATCGAGTAAGGCAATTTTGCAGAGGTGATTCTATTGTTTTTCCTGTAAGATCAAAGGTATTCTGACACTACGTCATCACGTTTGTTCTAAAATTGACGCACGTTCTAGCTGGTATAGGCCTACTTGGAAGAACATACTATCTAGTATGCAAGTATGCAATTGCAATAGACAATTGCATATTAGTTATTTTATTTGACAGGACTCAATTTATTTCATATTCAAGCTATAGCCTACTGTATTTGCGAAAGCACTTTTCATTTATAAAGCCTGCCTATTAGTTGTTTTAAAGCATTATAAACACCAGATAATATTTGACCGGAATTTATCCCATTTGGCCGGCAAACAGAAATCTTGTCGGGCACGGTAGCCAGCGGAATTTCTTTTGAATGGAAACCCTGCCATACGTGTCTTGCTGCAATGACAGCCGTCCTTTTTTTTTGCTTTCCATTAATACTAAAATGCACCCACAAATAAATTTCCCAAACTTGATTTTGGGCTTCGTAAATCGCATTGCGCGTGCTAAAGTAATCTATTTGCATGACCTCCTCCCACTATTTCATGAACTAACATAGGGACGCGATGTTAATTCAGGCTAAACCGCAAAAATCAACGATTTTATCTTTCGATTTTAGCACACACAATCCTCTTTACACCTCGTTAGTTGATCACCTCGGATGATTTTTTGCGGGTGGCAACAGTTTTATACATGTTTTTGTACACACAAACCTTTAGTAAATGAACTCCCAAAGGTTGTCACTTTTACAGAAATAACCACAATGACTCTCAGCCCTTAAAAACATGAACTTCTGTATGTTCTGACCTCATGTAACCACACAGAATTCAGCTAAAACTTCACACATCCACACAATGAAGCCCCAAAGTTTGGTTATTTGCCTGTTTTCTCTTTCCACCTCTGGAGATCAAAGTAGTCTGACTGATCAAAGAATTGCAGGATACACAGACAAAGGCCCTGCATTGTGGAGCTACTGCCCTGATCGATCCCCCACCAGGTCCCAAAGGTTAACCCGTTCGCATGTAAGTTCCAAAATATTTCCAACGTCCCCAAAGTGTGAGTTTTTCGCCTGGACGCAGAGCGTAGGCTACTTTTCCAAGCATCAGTATGATTAAATGCACACCCAAAAACTTAAAACGAGATGCAGACACGCTGGAGAAAGCTCATCAGAAAACAGTCTAACAACATTTTCAAAGCAGCGGGTATACTACTACAATGTAGGATTACTGAGTTAAAATGGATAAATTCTCTTTACTTCAATCCATGTTCCAGATTTGGGAGGGTTTGTTTTTTTGTTTTTTTATTTCTCTACAGTCCATGGGTTTTACTGTGCAGTTATCCAGCTAACTCTGTAATACTGCTCCCAGTGCTACTAATCCATTGCAAATGTGCAGATTTGGCTAAGCATGGCAATACAGACTCGCGTTTATAGTATTTCTACTTTGTTGTGAAGTTTGTGCAAAGAGAACGCGAGCTTCGCTTTGTGTTTACTGCGCATTCCATGTTATAGCCTATTAATAATGACTGAAGACAATCTACCAGAAAAAAAGAAAGTAAATTCCAAAAACTTAATGAAATTTAAAAATAAACATTGTCTACAAGTGTTTTTATTTTTAGAAGCTAAGGTTAGAGTTTGCGTTCACTTCTTTGGTAGTTTATTGTGAGTGTGACCTAGCTAGTTTTGTTCTTTGTCCAGCCCTGACAGTCGGATTGAACGAGTACACAGTTCTGGGGCACGCTATGTTCTGCTTCTTAAATAAAACACATTTTTTTATTGTTGTAACATTGTACTTAACGGACCAGGAAAATCCGTAATATGCTTATAACCACATTATGTATGGCTATTAAGGTATGTAATTGAGCACCAAAAAAGCGAGAGGAATAAATTCCATTGCAATCTCGTTAAATTTCAGTCTATCATATCTCATTCTTGTATGATGAAAAAAAAGTGTGGAGTCAAAAATGGGTCCATGGTGAAGTAGACGTGAAACCTCAACGGATACATACCTTGATGTCCGCGTTATCAGCATTTGGAATAGTTAGTTAGCTAAAGTGTTTATCTTTTCTCGCTCTCCTTTATTCCTCTCCCAATCTCTTTCACCTTTTTATCGATCCCTCCATGGTGCTAGTGCTAGTAAAATTAGCTTGTTCCTTGCACAGCTCATCATCATGGAAACGATGCCAAAAACGCAGTGAAAAGCCTTGCTCACTAAATGTGAAATTATAGTCTCATTGTACCACGTATTCTACAATGAATAACTGCTATTAAATATTAAATAAATATACAATCCTACCATTGTTTTTATAGATACAGATGTTCTTTTCAAAATGCAGTGGTCATTTATTGTCTGGTACAATCCGTTTGAGAAATATAGAACACTTTATACCATGATTACACTATCTGAAACGTCGACTCGTAATAACCCCCAAGCCCGTCTCATTCATTACAGTTTATTCTGGTTTAATTGTCGGCTCCTTTATCCAATAGAGTACATTATAACCTTAGCAGCGGTATATGCAACGTCTTGTTTCGTGCTTTGAAAAATTAATTGCAGCCCAGTGTAACGGCGGTCACACGGTCCATCCCTTGTCGTGGGGTGATGGCTTGCGTGCCTCAGTGACCTGGAGAGCTATGCCAGCGGGTGCATAAGCACCTGGCAGGGTCACCCATGCTGGACAGGACAAAGGGTAGAGGACAGACTAAATTGGGCCCCCCTCATCCCGGAGGTAAAACGGGTTTGCATAGGGCCAACAACCCTATCTAGAAAACAACAAGTTACAGAAGCATCCATGACTACGCAAAACCAACACGGCTGGGGAGAGGAAGGGCCTCCACACAGGAGGTATATGACGCCTGGCAGACAAAGCCGAAAGGAAGCTGCAAGGCCGACGCCCCTTCTAACCCCCAGGGCAATCACCAAAATTGCCACCTGGAACATCAGGACGATGTTCGAATCAGGGAAGACAGTCCAGGTAGCACAGGAGATGAGAAATTACAACATCTCTCTCCTGGGACTGTGCGAGACGAGGTGGCTACAAGCAGGGCATATGAGACTATCTTCAGGGGAGATGGTGCTCTACTCCGGGCACGCTGAAGATGGGGCCCCCCACACAGAAGGAGTGGCCCTCATGCTGGCTCCAGAGGCACAGCGCTCCCTCATTGGCTGGGAACCGGTGAACTCAAGAATCATCACCGCCCAATTTGCCACCCAGAAAGAGAACATCAAGCTGAACATCATTCAGTGTTACGCTCCGACCAATGATGCCATAGAGGAAAAGAAAGACGACTTCTATGACCAGCTGCAGGAGGTTCTGGACAGACACAGAGCAAAGGATGTCACTATTCTTATGGGTGACTTCAATGCCAAGACCGGAGCTGACAACAATGGTTATGAAGACATCATGGGAACACATGGACTGGGCCAGATGAATGAGAATGGAGAAAGGTTTGCAAACCTGTGTTCCCTAAACCAGATGGTCATAGGAGGCAGCATCTTCCCCCATAAGCAAATCCACAAGGCCACGTGGAGATCCCCAGACCATGTTACAGAGAACCAAATAGACCACATGTGCATCAGTCGAAAGTTCAGGAGGTCATGTCAAGATGTGCGAGTGATGAGAGGAGCAGACGCAGCATCAGACCACCACCTCCTTCTGATGACTGCAAAGCTACGTCTTAAAAGGCACTCCACCACTAGCAGCACAACAACAAGATATGACCTCGGACTTCTCAGGAATCAAGAAGTAGAGAAGAGATTTCAGATCAGCCTTAAGAACAGGTACCAGATACTGCAGTCTGAAGGAGCGGATGGAGATGGAGATGTAGAGACCCAGTGGCAACAGTCAAAAAAGATCTGGCTCGAAACCTGCGAGGAAATCCTCGGGAAAAGGAAAACTAAACATCAAGACTGGGTCTCCGTTGAATCACTCCAGAAACTGAAAGTAAGAAAGGAGAAGAAAGAGAAGATTAATATAAGCAAAACTAGAGCAGCAAAGGGAAGGGCGCAGGAAGAGTACACCCAGGTTAACAAAGAGGTGAAGAAAAGTATTAGAAAGGACAAAAGGGCCTACATAGACAACCTGGCCCAACAAGCAGAAACAGCGGCAGCACAGGGAAATATGAAAGACCTATACACAATCACCAAGAAGCTAGCAGGCAAGTTCCATCATCAGATAGACAAGCCAGTGAAGGACAAACAGGGAAACCCAATTTCAACCACTCAGGACCAGCGGAGAAGATGGGCCGAACACTTCAAAGAAGTCCTGAATCAACCTGCCCCATTAGAAAGACCAGACATACCACCAGCTGACACAGTATTACCAATAAACTGTGAGAAACCCAGCAAGGCAGAGATTAGAATGGCTATCAAGGCATTGAAGACAGGAAAAGCTGCAGGACCGGATGGAATACCAGCAGAGGCAATCAAGGCCGACCTAACAACCACCACTGACATGCTACACAGCCTCTTCACCAAAGTCTGGGAGGAAGGGAAAATACCGGAGAACTGGAGGGAGGGAGTTATCATCAAAATACCGAAAAAAGGAGACCTCACCAGCTGCAACAACTACAGGGGAATCATGCTCCTCTCTGTACCAGGCAAAGTCCTGAACAGAATTCTATTGGAGAGAATGAAAACAGCAGTTGATCCCCTGCTCAGAGACCAGCAGGCAGGCTTCCGGAGTAACAGATCTTGTATTGACCAGATTGCCACCCTACGCATCATAGTAGAACAATCAATAGAATGGAACTCCTCCCTACACATCAACTTCATTGACTATGAAAAGGCATTCGATGTGGAGTGTGGACAGAGAGACCCTGTGGAAGCTAATGCGACACTATGGTGTCCCGGAGAAGATCATTTCCCTGGTCCAGAACATCTACCAGGGAATGTCCTGCAGGGTCTTACATGCTGGCCAGTTGTCAGACAGTTTTGAGGTCATGTCTGGAGTTCGGCAGGGATGTCTACTGTCCCCCTTCCTGTTTCTCCTCGTTATCGACTGGATAATGAAGACCACCACAACAGGAAGGAAGAACGGGATACAGTGGAGCCTCTGGTCACAACTCGATGACCTTGACTTTGCGGACGATCTGGCCCTCCTGTCACACAGCCACAACCACATGCAGGATAAGACCACCCAGCTAACAACAAAATCCCTTGGAGCAGGCCTCAGGATAAACAAGGAGAAGACGAAAATGATGAGGATTAACACCCCGACCACCACCCCTGTCACCATAGATGACAGACCCATCAAAGAAGTCGACTCCTTCACCTACCTTGGCAGCATCATCGATAAACAGGGTGGCACAGACGGCGATGTCACTGCCAGGGTAGGCAAAGCTAGAGCAGCCTTTATTATCCTGAAGAACATCTGGGCCTCAAAGGAAATAGCAACAACGACGAAGGTGCGCATCTTCAACTCCAACGTCAAAAGCGTCCTTCTCTATGGTTCAGAGACGTGGAGAATGACAATTAAGACGATACAGAAGATCCAGACATTTATAAACAGCTGTCTGAGGCGCATCTTCGGAATCAGGTGGCTGGACAAAATCACCAATAAGGAGCTGTGGCAGAGAGGGAGCCAGGAGCCAGTAGAGAGCCAGATTAAGAGAAGAAAGTGGGGTTGGATTGGACACACCTTGCGCAAACCGGCAGCCACCATCACACGCCAGGCCCTGACTTGGAACCCCCAGGGGAAGCGGAACAGAGGAAGGCCCAAAAATAGCTGGAGGCGGGACACCGAGGCAGAGCTGAGAAGTCACGGCACTAGCTGGGGAGAGGCGGAGAAGATGGCCCAAAGCCGTGCTGGATGGAGAGGAGTTGTGGATGGCCTATGCTCCATTGGGAGTAAAAGGCGCTAGTAGTAGTAGTGTAACGGCAGTATACATATGCATACAGCATATACATATACAAACGTATACATACTGTAGAGTACAGGGAAAAGTGATATTTTATTGAGGTACAAGAGTGAATGATTAGGCTACATATTTAGGTGTATGTAACACTGTGATATCAATATATATCAGAAGAAGCAAATGTATATTCTGTATAATGGACAAAACTAATTTTATAAATTTTATGACATGTTTCACATAGGGGTTTTGGACCCATAGATATCTACCCCCCTATACTGATGAAAATATAGTCATTCCCTCTTGAAAATGATGCAAATGAGCGAAAATTGTTGATTTGTAGTTAAATATATCTTCTTTTTTTATTATTGAGAGCAGTGCACAATTTAGCCATTTGGATAGATTTGGAGACATTAATGGACACCAGAGCACACTGCCTATATTTTGCATTATAGACCTTTAGTAGTTCTGCATATCATCCTCAGATTTTGCACACTTGTTGACATGGAGTTTATGATCCAGGAAATGTATAGATTTACCTGTTTCACTTATGTAGCTCTCAGAAAACTTTATTTTTTTGCATTTTCCCAAAGTTTCTTTGCATTTGTGGCACTTTATTTTGACTTAAATTATGAAAATAAACAAATCTAAGTTTGTATTGTAAATGATACACCGGTCTTGTTTCATTTAAGCCATTTACCAAGTTTATGTGATGTTCACACCTGGAGTTATAAAGCCTTAAACAGAATACCCCCTAAATAGATTAGAATTGACTAAATGTGCCATCTGCATGAAGGAGTTAAAGAACATAGTTTTCTTGCAAATGCTAAGAAATTGAGCAGTATTAACTGTTCACTATTTCACTTTTACTTAAAAAGCACTGAAAGTCACCTGACATGGTCTGGTAGCCTAACATTAGTCTACTCGCTACCAACAAAATGTTCACCACAGGTTAATGTTTACACTGTACAGGAGCAAATAGCCCATTTCTCAGGCACAGACAATACAGTTCTAATGCAAAATATTGCCTGGTTAACATTGTGTTGTTGCATTAATGGAAAAACATTTTATAAATAACTGCCATTGGCTACATCTTTTAATCTCACACAAATGCAGAGAAAAAACTTTGTCTGTGTGGAACCTTATGTTGTGCTCTTGCCGTCATGTCTGACTCACTGTGGAAACCAAAGCTTCAGTGCTCGCTTTGGCCAAGATTTCTTTATTATGTTTTCATTAATTTCTTCACTTCAGCTCTGTTCAGTTTATCCTTTTCGCACATAACACAATATGACCATAAAATGAACTCTATAAACTTCACCCCCTAGTGGTTGAGACATATCTGTCTCAATTACAGTATTCATGTTTGTCTGAAATTATAAACTACAGCTTTAAGAAAACCCCATAAATTGTGACACAGTATTGTTTAAAAGAGTAGCCTCTTGCGAAAGCTTCTCAGTTACACTGCAGTGCAATAAAATAGGAGGGTGCTATTAATAGCCCAAAGCACTTACGACCCTCCTTTCGCCACAACCACAGGCTGTAAAATGCATAAAATGCACCGTTTATACACGCTAAGAAAATCATGTTCACGTATAGAAACAATAATATTTTTTAAAATGTTGTACAAATGAAGATTCACTGTTTTCTCATATAATACCTGATGCACTTTCGGTTACTTTAACTTTTTTTAAAAGACACCACATTTTTTTCAAAAAATGTTTCGTATAAATATGTTGAAGAAACCAAGTACTTACCAGTATATTCAGATACAGCTGTTTTCTGATTAACCCTGAAGCATTTATATTGTTACATTTCGCTAAAGTCCCGTACAGTCGACATTTCCACAGCGACCACCTATCGCACTTAGGGCTGAAATACGTTGCTGTTGTTGTGTAAAAACACGCACGCCTTTTAAGAAAAAAACTTATTTAAATACATTAGGCTACTTATGTTATGGTTATTATGTATATACTGTATGTGACTATTCTGAAATTAAAAATGTATTCAGTTGCAAATTTCCGAATGATACAGCTTCAATCTGAACTTTAAACCATGGATGTGAAGGGAATATTTTTTGAGATATTGACATTTCAGTAAAACTAGTAGAAACTCGCTGGCAATTGCCTCAGGAGGATCAAAGTAAATAGAGTTAACTACTACAAAAATTAAGAATTTACGATAATATAACCTACAAGCCCTAACGGGTTCGGGTTTATATACCATCAATTCAGCAAAGACATCTGTTTCATGGTTTGTCACTTTACAAAAAAATACAATAACCTCCAAACATGTTATAGTCTACTTCTGCAGACAATGTCTATTGCAAACACAATATAATAATAAAATATAAATCATAATGATTATCTGTGGTAGGCTACCTTTGACAGTAGTAGTATTGTATTATTTTCTTATGCAAAGATCTCTGGAAAATAGCTTTGCCAGAGAAATTTGAACGTCAGTCAGCTGGTCAGGAAAACAAACCTACTACTATCAAAGAGTGTAAAGGAAAGCACTACTACGAAGCGAGTCAAAATGCCTCATTATACGTCCATTACAGTACAGAAAACTAAACTACACCTGCATGGTACAGTTGGTACCACAAAGAACAAACAATTTACCGCAGGTAACAAAATACACAAACTGTGCTGGACATAGGCAGGACAGTGACGAAAAAACATGTAGCCTATGTGCAGCTAAGTTACGGCCTTGTGTTTACTGTGCCTGACTTTGATGCAGGAGTTCCCTGGTTACAGCCTTGGTAAAAATGTATTGAATTAATTTCTTCGCATTACTTTTACCAGGCTATTGCAGCTATGCAAAAACAATTATTTTGTTAGCTACAAAATAGTGCTTTGTAGGCTATATGTGAGTTACTAGGCTACGTCTACTGTGTAGGCGATACAACCTTTTAAAATAGGCTGCGTACCGTCATGCAGTTAAAATTACTGCATGAAAATTACTTAATTTAGTTGTAGTTCATGGTAGGCTAAAGCACAGAATTCATGCCCGTCTTTCTTTGAGCTACAATGCATGCATGTGTCTGCATGTATTATGTATGCATGTCTCTCTTGATATCATTATCTTCATGCATTATCATCATTAGTTATCTATAAAGCACATTACATTACATTAGTACACAAAAATAAGTGAAGTTAAGTTACTCACGCATAGCACTGTTTGTAAGTCCTTTATTCCAACTTGCAAAAACTAGGCCTGCCTTTAAAAGTATTGATATCAAAATGTGACCAAGTTACAACTAACAACATTGCCTATCATAGCTCACACTAATTAAACTAGCTCTATTCCAAAGCAATGCTATCAAAACTTTCATAAATGATTTAAAGTGATGAACAAGGGATTCTAAAAACTTAAAATAACCACAACATATCACAGAGGGATTTATCCACTACACACCCACCAAATATATTTTCAAGAAAAGGTCAATAGTTATATTAATATACATCCCAAAGTCAGCTAATAAACTCAGTTTTGAAAAGATTGTAAGGGTGTGGTCTAAATCCACGCCCTCAACCCAAGAGCCTTCGACGTCATCCAGCCATACATGTTTGAACCACAGGACTGTTCTTATATGGTTTATAATAATAATAATAATAATAATTATAACAGCTCTTTACTGTTTACTTTACTTCAGCCAACGTTCCAGATTTGGGAGGAATCCGGGTTTTACTCAGTGCAGTTATCCAGCTAACTCAGTAATCCTGCTTTCTGGAACAGGCCCCAGTTCTCTATCATATTGTATCTCTCCACTCCGCTCCAGGGTTGAGCATCATCGGGCAGCCTTCATAGATTTTTGTTACTGTGCATAGCTTATATATTTGCTTGTCAGTGGTGTGTTTGTCTGTTGGACGTATTGCTTGTGGTTGCTTGAGCTAACGTGTCCTGGGGTAGCCCTCAGCCCGTGCACCTTGTTGGCTAAAGGTTTTGGGCATTCTTGTAGCCTACTGGTACTGCTACTTGGTCAGCCTACTCAACCTTGACCAGATTCCATCGCCTTAATGTCGCAGCCAGCCCCTAATTTAGTGAGCTGTTGCTTGGAGAGACTCATAGATAGAATAAGTCCCTATTGAGTGGGGAACCAGACCACCATGGCGTGATCGGTGGGTCATTTGCTTTCCCCCAGTCAGCTCCAGAAACTCCACCTCCCAGGGTTAGCCTTTGCGTCTGGCGGTGCCTTCACCTGGCTGATGTGTAAATGGTGTGCATTTGTAAATAGTTAATTTGTATATAAACATCGAACAAAAAGTTTGGAAATTTGTGTTTGGTAGATTATTTCTCTGTTGTAACAATGCTTCTTGGCAATACATTTTATACCGTTGGAAAGCCTGTTTATTTCCCTTTTAAATGGTGCCCCATTTGTAAGGAACATGCATTTGTGTGATGAGCAGCACAGCTGAGTATGTTGGTTGCGCCCATGTAAAATTTGCCAGCTTATTCTGCTGTTGCTAGTGACTCTTGTTTGGTGTTGTTTGGTGGATTGGATGATTGAAGTCTATCAGTAACAAGGAAGAAACAAGACATATTGGCAATTTTACAATTTATTAATTTAACAAACAGTCAGGAGCCTCAGTAGCGTGTTGAAGAACCATACACAGCCACAACAGCCTGGCACCTCCTCGTGCTGGTCACCAGCGTGGTCACACACTGCTGTGGGATGGCATTCCACTCCTCAACCAGGATTTGTCGCAAGTCAGCCAACGTGGTTGTGTTAGTCACTCTAGCACGAACAGCACGCCCAAGCTGATCCCACAAGTGTTCAATTGGGTTGAGGTCAGGACTGTTGGCAGGCCATTCCATTCTCTCTACTCCCAAATTCTGGAGGTAGTCTCTGATAAACCCCGCTCTGTGGGGGCGAGCGTTGTCATCTTGGAGGATGGAGTTCGGTCCCAGACTGTGGAGATATGGGATTGCCACTGGTTGCAGAATCTCATCTCGATATCTCTCTGCATTGAGATTGCCTCCAATGATGACAAGCCTCGTTTTTCCAGTGATGGAGATGCCGCCCCTAAAGGTGTTACTCTATCGGTGCAGCAATCAGCATAGCGTTCTCCCCGTCTTCTCCACACTTTGACCCTACGATCCAACTTCCGTAGGCAGAATCTGGACTCATCGCTGAACATAACGTTCCTCCACATGTTCAGGTTCCAGTGCAGGTGTAAGCTGTTTGGCATTGGCAGAGAAGATTTGGCAAATTTTACATGGGCGCAACCCACATACTCAGCTGTGCTGCTCATCCCACAAATGCATGTTCCTTACAAATGGGGCACCATTTTAAAGGGAAATAAACAGGCTTTCCAACGGTATACAATGTATTGCCAAGAAGCATTGTTACAACAGAGAAATAATCTACCAAACACAAATTTCCGAACTTTTTGTTTGATGTTTAGTTTGTTTGGTTTGTAATCTGTAGCCTACAACTGCACCATCTCCTCGTGTGTTTTAAAGAGTCTCCCCGTATGTATGCAATATGTAACGGAGTGGAGAGATAGACTTGATATGGTAGATAACATTTGGTTATGCTGTATCCTTTGTTCTCTGAGTGAAGAGACTTTTCATTCATTTCTCCAACTCTAGGCCACTCGGAGACATGTTCCGATCAAGTCAATCAATAATACATGATATTTTCTAATGAAAAATTCTGGATATTATTCGTTTTTTATTATATTCTATTCTATTATGATCGAGAGGGTATTTGTAACTAGGGCTGTGACGGTCACAAAATGTTTTGTGTCGATTATCGCCACCACAGATAATTGAATCGACCTGCATAACCATCTGCTCTCGTCGGGGGGTTCTTTTGTTTCGTTCCAGGGATATTTTTGTTTATAAAAAGGCAACAAAGTAAAATAGAATAAACAACAACACTTTATTAACACTTATTTCTATAAGCAGAACAAAGTTTTAACATTTCCAAACGTTTTGAAATGAACAAAATAAATAAAATATTTATTTTTGCAGTGCTATACATACATTTTTAAACAAATTAAATTGGTCTAAACGGGGTTCTTTTCATTTACAAAAAGGCAGCATAAGTAGAATGGAATGAATAACAATGTATTAACACTTATTTGTTATTTCTTTAAACAGAACAAAGATTTAAAATTTCAAAACATTTTGGAATAAATAAAATATTTATTTTTACAGTGCTAAACAAAGTAGGCTCGTGTTAATAAATAAAATGAACTAAAACAGGGACTAGCCCAAAATGTGCTTTTCTGCGATAGTCCCCATTTATTCTACTTGCCCCCATTAAATAAACAAACAATAAAATAAATGTCTAGCCTGTTTGATTTTCTGTTAAGTTGTCGAGGTTCCGTGCCAAGAAGACGAGATTTTAGAATCAATTTTAAAGTCTTGTTACTTGTATATAAAGCTTTAAATGGCTTAACACCTTTTTATATCAAAGATAGCCTATCACCTTATGTACTAAATCGAGCACGTAGATCCTCCACAGCGGGCTTAATTAATACCTGTGGTGAAACTATAAAAATAGTGGTGAGAGTGCTTTCTGCTATTATGCACCAAAACTCTGGAACACTCCCACAAAACATTTAGAATAGCAGATTCAGTTGGCAATTTTAAAAAGCAGCTCAAAACCTTACTTTTTAATTTGGCTTTTAATAAAAAGAAATTCTGCCCATTGATACTTTTTAATATTTTTATTTTATTTTATAAAATTTTTATTATTTTCTTTCTCATAACTCATTGTCTTTTTTATACTAAATATTTTATTTTATATTATTTTATTCATGTTTCTATTTCAATATACATTGGTTTTTTTTCTAGTTTATTCTCCTTGTTTCTATGTTTTAAACCTTTATAACTGATTATGATTGCTGTGCTTTTCCCTGTTTTTTGCCTTTGTTTTTATGTTTCCTGTTAAGCACTTTGAGCTGCAGTCTGTATGAAAGGTGCTATACAAATAAAGTTACTATTATTATTATTATGTTCACCTTCTCTGGTTTGAGGCACGAGCGGAGTGAGGTGACTATGTTTCCAGCAATGCTAAAAATCAGTTCAGATGCACTGCTCGTTGCACAGATGCACATGTAGTGCCAGACCACTTTTTCCATTAGTGGAAGGTGACCGCAATTGTCTCGCCACCACGCAAGGGGATCATCTGAGGAGTCCAGCTGCTCCTCCTGCAGGTAGCGGGTCAATTCTGTGTCGGGACACACTCTTATAGGTATGGGAGCGGGACCCTGGGTTTGCTGGCCTCTCCGTTGTTTTAGAAGGTCGCCAAGGTTCCTCTTCTTAACAGAAGGTGGCGTGCACTTTCCAGTCACACCGGATTTGTTTCCATCAGAAGCCCCAGTCGCAGTAGCAGAGGCACTCACTTGGGCTCCGCTCTCACCCGTTGTGCCCATTTCTAGCAAAAGTGCCTTTTTAATCTCCTCCAAATCATCTTCCCCATTTCCTCTGTATCTGGGATCGAGGAGGGAAGACTTTGCCAGAAGGTCTTTCAAAGCCTGTGCACTGTATTTGTCCTCCAACACATTCCACGTTTTCCTTTTTATTCTCTGGGTGAGGTCGGTATCACTGGGGTTTTGGCCGAGAAGATCTCCTGTCAGAAGTTGTAGTACAGGCTTCACTGAAGAAACTGTGACATAACTCTCACCCGAGAGCACATCCGTAAAACAACTGGTTTCAATGCTGCCTGGACTGAATTCAAGACCTCCTTGTCCTGCCACGTTGGTATTAGGTGCTGGTGTTTTCGGTCAGAGACCAGGACCAGAGCGATACTGCTCTTGTTCTCAAACCCTCTCGATCATTCTTTGCTTTGTCCCCCATCGCATTGAACAATCCCGCAGAATAAAAATAAATCAGTATAAATATTTGTTCACCCTGTTTTTATTTGACAACCGGCTAATCAACATTGAGCTTGGATTAAAACTAAGAATATTGGTAATCATTTAGTTATTAAACTGAGACAAAAAGTTATATTATGATATGAATTTCTTTATTTGATTAACTTTTTATTTCTTACCAGGATAAGGCTGTGCTTTGGGAGTTGAAGCTCAGTCTGACTTTGGTCAGGTCCCTCTTCTTTTGCCAGTTTTGTGAAAATGTGCTGACCAAATTTTGGGCATTCTCACTAGCAACACTGTTGGTTACAGGTAAGTCCAAAGCAATTCAGTCATGGCCAATTAAATTGCCTTACTGCAGCCATGATGTTCACGCCATTGTCGGTGGGTATGCTGAACAATTTATTTTCCTCCAGGCCCCTGTCTACCAATGCTGATCGCAGCACTTCAGCTAGATTGTTGGCCATGTGCGCTTCTGGCGTGTACATCTTTCCAGACACCGGGACTTCAGTGACCAGTCTTTCATTATGTAGTGGACAGTGAGACTCAAACTCCTCAAAAAAAGTTTGGAAATGTGTGTTTAGTCGATCATATCTCTGTTGTCACTGTATTATTAGCATTGTATCTTATATTATTGGAAAGCCTGTTCATTTCCCTTTACAATGATGTCCCACTTGTAAGGATCATGCATTTGTGGGATGAGCAGCACAGCTGATTATGTGGGTGGGGTCCCTAGTGAAATGTGCCAAATTTCCCTGCCAATGTCAAACAGTAAATTCTACTGTCGGTATTGACTCTATGGTTTTGAGTTAGTGTAAATGGAGAACAGCAGAGGACCCAGTACAGATCCCTGCGGGACTCCTGTAAAAAGTGGGCGAGTTGCCGAGACAGAGCCCTTCCAGGAGACTTGGTAGGATCTATATGTGTGATAGGATGTAAACCAAGAGAGGGCGGTTCCAGAGATGCCCATCTCAGCCAGTGTGGAGATCAGAGGTTTGTGGTTGACCGTGTCGAACACTGCAGACAGGTCAAGGAGAATCAGGACAGAGGAGAGGGAGGAGGCTCTAGCAGTGGTGAATGCCTCAGTCACAACCAGGAGCGAAGTTTCAGTAGAGTGCCCAGTTCAGAAGCCGGACTGATGAGGGTCGAGCAGTTTGTTCTGGTGGAGAAAAACAGACAGTTGGTTAAGGGTAGCTCATTCAAGAGCGTTGGACAGGAAGGGCAGGATGATAGTTTCTGACATCAGAGGGGTCCAAGCTAGGTGTGGTGTAACACAGGCAGTTTTGAAAACAGCAGGAACATAGCCACAGGTTAAGGAGGTGTTAATAATGGAGGAGCCTATATTAAGCAATGTTATTCGCCTATATCAAATCAAATCAATATTTATTTATATAGCGCATTTCACAACTAGTTGTCACAATGCGCTTCACAAAAAAACCCACTGGTACAGTATGGAACACATGGCTGGCTAAATGGCTGTAAGTAGGCCAGGCATTCTCCAGAAATCAGTCTAATTATTGATGAACCCTATGCCACTAGTTGAGCACCACTCAGACAGCCAGCGATTTAGTCTACTGTAAACCTCGTCACTCCTACGAACTGGGAGCGGGCCAGAGAATATTACTTTTTAGCCACTGCCCACACCCAAAACAAAGTTATTTTTGGTGACTTTTGCGGTTTTTAAATAACTTTATTGATTATTTATCATTTCATACAATACATTTTAAAATGACATACATAAAAAACAACTTACACCCATCTACTAACAACAAAGCCATTTGATCATATCATGATTTCAGTCCATTCAAATTCTGTGTTTTTTCGTTTAAGGTCCATAGTTCTTTTTCTTCTTAATGCAGTTAGAATTTGTTTAAAGACAGTGTCACTTTTAATAAAAACATTTTCTGTTATCATCTTACTTCTTGTTTTCCACAATTTAAGCACAGTGATACAAATACACAACCAATACAATTTACTTTTCTCATCGTTTACAGGCGCGCTAAATGTTGCATAGATAATTGTTTTCCGGTCACATATTATATCTAACCCAATACTTTTTAACTTCTCCCAAACTTATTTTGACCTATAGCAGTCAACCAGAAAGTGGCCAATAGTTTCTTTTTCATTACAATCTGGCATTGGACAAGTCACTGTTTTCACAAAACAACTCCATTTTACCACGGCTCTCACTGGGAGTCTGCCATTCACAGTTAACCACATTTTGTCACGCATGTCCCCTGAAATATATTTAATAAATATTTAATAAAAAGTTTTATTAAATATTTACTTTGTTCTTCTGTACAATCTTTATACATGACAACACCACCATAAATATCATCATTAATTAAATTATAAATCATCTTATTAGCTTGTGTACCCCAGTTAATATCCAAACCTTTGTGTTTTTCAATGAAATCGCCATACACCAATTAATAATATGGTACCGCCTTCCGTTTCCGGCCTTTTTTCTTTTCCCAACATTCCACGTTTCCCACCCATTCAGATTTTCTTAATATTCCATTGGAGACATTTTTACAAAATGCTATTTTAAGTTTGTTACCAATTTCTATGGCTCCTAAACCTCCATATTCTGTACTCTTATACATTAGTGCTCTCTCTGTTATTTCCCCATATCAATTTCACATATCAGTGTCATGGATCTGACCTTTCTTCCCTTATCTCTACGTCGCCTTATTCGTTTTTATCGTTTACCAGTAGTCTATCGGATTTTCCTGTGTTCCGTCAAGGGTTTTGCTTTCACCTTGTCATTAGTGAGTTCACCTGGTAGGTATTTCCGCTCACTACTTATACCCCGCTTCCGGCCTCTCTCGTCGCTTCTATGTTATTCCACTTAGCATTCGAGCCGGTAAAGAGGCATAGGAAATTGGTTAGAAAGCTAGTATAAAAAGAAAGGGTTTAGAAAGTAGGGTTTTTAGAAAGTAAGAAAGTTTCGTTTGGCTCTCATTTCAGAGCAGAGGCTTTCTCGTTTCTTTCGTTTTGTACTCTAACTTACGAGTGCTCTTACCCAAGATAAGTTTGGGTCTTTTGAGTTCTGTTTCCTTTCGTTACACTCCAATAACGGGAGTAGGATAAGCGTGTCTGCTTATTTCCTTTGTTTCACCGTTTCTACCGACGAGCGCTCTAACTGCGCTGACTCCAGTTAAAGGGGTCTTATAGTTTTTGTTTTCTTTGTTCGTTCACTCCACAAACGGAGTTAGATAAGCGTTATTGCTTATTCCTTTGTTTTGCTCGTTTAGCGAGCTCCTCGTTTATATTGCGAGGTTTATTGTTCTTTCATTTTTAGTTGTTTCTCCACTACGGATTATTGTCCGTTACTAGTGGTGTTCTTACGAACACTTTAAGACTGCCCAACTACTTGCACTTGGATCTCTAATATTCCCATCTCTGTATCTGACAGAGATCCCTCATAATCAGTTCATTTATCCTGGTAACATACTTGTCTGGTGGGGGGAATATTGTTGCAAGGAACATTAATTTGGACAATTCACTGACAATTTATGCCCACCCTTGATTTATAAGAGGTATCTCTATTTTTCCATTTCTCAGTTTCTTCTAAAACCTAATTTTCCTTTTGTTCCCAATTTGTGTTAACACAGTCTTCCGAATTTATGTATAATCCAAGTATTTTCACTTCATCCTTTTCTTCTATATTATATACTTTTGAAACAGCCCAATGATCACATCCAATTCACTTAGATTTTTAATAAAAACGGTTACGTCATCTGTGTAAGCAGTGATCTTTAAAGACTCTATATTGTTACCAATTTTTACTCCAGTTAAATGTATATTACTTTTTATTTTTTGGAGAAAGGGACTGATAGCGATAACATACAAGGCTGCACTCAAAGGGCAGCCTTGTTTTACTCCTCTATGAATCTCAAACGGCTCTGTTAAACCCCCGTTCACTTTAACTCTGACCTGCGACTTCACGTATAATAATTTCACCAGATTTATAAAGTCAACAGGAAAGCCAAAATTTCTCATCACACTCCATAAGTAATCTCTTGATATACAATCTAATGCCCTTCTTTGATCAAAACCAGCTATAAAAAACCCTGGGCTATTCAGATGCGGGCATGAGATCAGCTCACGAATCATACACAAATTATCCCACATTACACAACCTTGGATGGCATATGTTTGTTCCTTCAAAATTATTTGATTCAAGACTGTACTCATTCTGTACTCATAATTACCTTCGCTAATACTTTATAATCCAAATTCATCAAGGTAACTTGTCGCCAATTATTAATATCATATTCATCTCCTTTTTTATATATCAGAGTTATCACCCCTTCATAGAAACTACCATGCATACATTTATTCTCAAAACCTTCATTATAAGCAGAAGCCATAATATCGGCAATGTCATCTGATAAAAGCTGATAAAATTCAGTGGGAAGTCCGTCCGGCCCTGGCGATTTACCCCTATTTAATTGATTTATAGCTATTTTAATTTCATCCTTTGTGATGACAACAAAAAGTGTCTCAAGCGGTATTTCTGTTTTTACGTCACTTAAAGATTGTTCTGTTATCTCGTTGTCTATGTCTTTGTACATTTCTTTAAAAGCCTTAACAATTTCTTCTCTAATTTCTGTATCACCACTTATAATTGTCCCATTGTTTATTTTCACACCCTTTAAACATTTCTCCTCCTGTCTTTCTTTATACTTTTTAATGATTTTCTGTATATTAGAGCGTTCGTCACCATCAGTATCATAACCCGCTTGTACCTTAATATTAGTTTAAAAATCATTATTATAATTATTTAGACTATTTTTTATGTCCTCAAAATCATTTTCCTCTTGCTCTGTCCTAATACTTTTAATCTTCAGTGCAATATGTTGTTCCATAAGTTCCATTATTATTAAGTTTTTTTAAATATATCAGAAAGTTTTTAATCTGATTCTTCATAATATCCCACAATTCTGTACTGGACTTTGTTAAAATCTGTAATTGTTTTATCCTTTATATTTCTTGTTTTAAATCTGTAACCAGGGATTGATCTTTCAGCCAATTTACATTTAATTTCCAGTAATTTTTCCTTTTATCATCATCATCATTAAATACTACTAAGACACTTATGAGCGAAATGGAGTCGGTCTTCGACCATAACATTTCGAGTCGGGAGTCTGCTAGACAGCTTCATCGCCTTTGCCAGGGTAGTGACACTGTGGCCGAATTCGACATAAAGTTTTGAGCGCTGGCAGGTGAAACAGGTTGGTCTGAAGCTCCCCTGATGACGTCATTCTCTGAGGCATTGGACAAGTTTGTTCAAGATGCCCTTGCCATTCTTGAGCAATCCGATTCTCTCGATGCGTTCGTGTCTTCAGCTATTCGTATAGACAATCGCCTGCGGGACAGTTTACGCCGTAGAGAACACAGAAAAGACCACCGGATAAGGTCCTTTTTTATCCCGGTTACAGAGTCCGCTCCTCCAGCAGTAAAACCCCTTTCACCTAGTACAGAGGAGCCCATGCAGGTAGATGGGGTTTCTTGTTCTACTGATAAGGATTCCGTTCACTGAGCTGAGTGGTGTCACTACTGTAAAAGGAGAGGCCACACCATCAGTCAGTGAAGTAAATTAAAGAGAAAGGGAGTCTCGATAGAGGAACCAGGGTCTCTAGCGAGACTCCAAACTACTACATTGCGTACCTTACTACCTGTTAGCCTCTTGTGAAGACAGCACTCTTTTCAGGTCAAGACCTTTATTGATTCTGGGTCGTGGAGTGTTTTATTGATGCCTGGTGGGCTAGAGAACACCACATTCCTGTCCAGCGCCTCGACCAGTCCCGATTAGTCACCGCTCTCGACAGTCGCCCGTTAGGCTTGGGTACTATTAAGAAGACTACTGCTGTCCTCACTATTTCTGCTCTTCAGAATACTCATACTGTGATAATTCCATTTTTTTGTCGATTCCCCTGTTTATCCCCTTGTTTTGGGTCACACTTGGTTTGTAAAACATGATCCCCATATCAGGTGGGGAGGGGATAAATTTATCATTCGTCAATGTACAAAGAAGCCATTATGGATTTTTCAGCGACGGGATCGGTGGTTAAACAAACCCTGACCACCCAGTGCTCTGCCTGGTTCTGCCATGAGGAGGGCATTCTTGCCCTTCAGACCAGGCAGCACGCTATGTGCACACAACAGGGTCTGCTGTGTGAACAGCTGCATGTTCAGGGAGAATGTCTCAAAGTGATGACACAGAGTCTCCATGCCCTGTCTCTCGCAGTCACTCCTCCTGTTCGTTCAATTCTTCCAGTTCCCCAAGCACATATTAACCATGCCCATTTGACTTCTCAGGGTCACCTTACTCCTGCCTGTCCGAGGAACATTCTATTGATTCCGGTTCCGAGTCTGACCTGGAGGAGGTTGCTTCTCCGCCAAATCAGGAGGAGTCCGTGTCAGGCTCTGAGTCTGGTGGCGAGAGTTTAGAATAGGACTCTCTGGCTGATGGAAATTCCAATTTGAGGGAGCTATCTACTGATGAGCTCTCTGACTCTGAGATTCAGTGGTCTTCTCCTCCTGATTCGCCCACTCAGAAGGGAGTGACTAAGATTGCAGGGACGCTTGAATTTCATGGGTATGCTGAACAATTTATTTTCCTCCAGGCCCCTGTCTACCAATGCTGATCGCAGCACTTCAGCTAGATTGTTGGCCATGTGCGCTTCTGGCGTGTACATCTTTCCAGACACCGGGACTTCAGTGACCAGTCTTTCATTATGTAGTGGACAGTGAGACTCAAACTCCTCAAAAAAAGTTTGGAAATGTGTGTTTGGTCGATCATATCTCTGTTGTCACTGTATTATTAGCATTGTATCTTATATTATTGGAAAGCCTGTTCATTTCCCTTTACAATGATGTCCCACTTGTAAGGATCATGCATTTGTGGGATGAGCAGCACAGCTGATTATGTGGGTGGGGTCCCTAGTGAAATGTGCCAAATTTCCCTGCCAATGTCAAACAGTAAATTCTACTGTCGGTATTGACTCTATGGTTTTGAGTTAGTGTAAATGGAGAACAGCAGAGGACCCAGTACAGATCCCTGCGGGACTCCTGTAAAAAGTGGGCGAGTTGCCGAGACAGAGCCCTTCCAGGAGACTTGGTAGGATCTATATGTGTGATAGGATGTAAACCAAGAGAGGGCGGTTCCAGAAATGCCCATCTCAGCCAGTGTGGAGATCAGAGGTTTGTGGTTGACCGTGTCGAACACTGCAGACAGGTCAAGGAGAATCAGGACAGAGGAGAGGGAGGAGGCTCTAGCAGTGGTGAATGCCTCAGTCACAACCAGGAGCGAAGTTTCAGTAGAGTGCCCAGTTCAGAAGCCGGACTGATGAGGGTCGAGCAGTTTGTTCTGGTGGAGAAAAACAGACAGTTGGTTAAGGGTAGCTCATTCAAGAGCGTTGGACAGGAAGGGCAGGATGATAGTTTCTGACATCAGAGGGGTCCAAGCTAGGTGTGGTGTAACACAGGCAGTTTTGAAAACAGCAGGAACATAGCCACAGGTTAAGGAGGTGTTAATAATGGAGGAGCCTATATTAAGCAATGTTATTCGCCTATATCAAATCAAATCAATATTTATTTATATAGCGCATTTCACAACTAGTTGTCACAATGCGCTTCACAAAAAAACCCACTGGTACAGTATGGAACACATGGCTGGCTAAATGGCTGTAAGTAGGCCAGGCATTCTCCAGAAATCAGTCTAATTATTGATGAACCCTATGCCACTAGTTGAGCACCACTCAGACAGCCAGCGATTTAGTCTACTGTAAACCTCGTCACTCCTACGAACTGGGAGCGGGCCAGAGAATATTACTTTTTAGCCACTGCCCACACCCAAAACAAAGTTATTTTTGGTGACTTTTGCGGTTTTTAAATAACTTTATTGATTATTTATCATTTCATACAATACATTTTAAAATGACATACATAAAAAACAACTTACACCCATCTACTAACAACAAAGCCATTTGATCATATCATGATTTCAGTCCATTCAAATTCTGTGTTTTTTCGTTTAAGGTCCATAGTTCTTTTTCTTCTTAATGCAGTTAGAATTTGTTTAAAGACAGTGTCACTTTTAATAAAAACATTTTCTGTTATCATCTTACTTCTTGTTTTCCACAATTTAAGCACAGTGATACAAATACACAACCAATACAATTTACTTTTCTCATCGTTTACAGGCGCGCTAAATGTTGCATAGATAATTGTTTTCCGGTCACATATTATATCTAACCCAATACTTTTTAACTTCTCCCAAACTTATTTTGACCTATAGCAGTCAACCAGAAAGTGGCCAATAGTTTCTTTTTCATTACAATCTGGCATTGGACAAGTCACTGTTTTCACAAAACAACTCCATTTTACCACGGCTCTCACTGGGAGTCTGCCATTCACAGTTAACCACATTTTGTCACGCATGTCCCCTGAAATATATTTAATAAATATTTAATAAAAAGTTTTATTAAATATTTACTTTGTTCTTCTGTACAATCTTTATACATGACAACACCACCATAAATATCATCATTAATTAAATTATAAATCATCTTATTAGCTTGTGTACCCCAGTTAATATCCAAACCTTTGTGTTTTTCAATGAAATCGCCATACACCAATTAATAATATGGTACCGCCTTCCGTTTCCGGCCTTTTTTCTTTTCCCAACATTCCACGTTTCCCACCCATTCAGATTTTCTTAATATTCCATTGGAGACATTTTTACAAAATGCTATTTTAAGTTTGTTACCAATTTCTATGGCTCCTAAACCTCCATATTCTGTACTCTTATACATTAGTGCTCTCTCTGTTATTTCCCCATATCAATTTCACATATCAGTGTCATGGATCTGACCTTTCTTCCCTTATCTCTACGTCGCCTTATTCGTTTTTATCGTTTACCAGTAGTCTATCGGATTTTCCTGTGTTCCGTCAAGGGTTTTGCTTTCACCTTGTCATTAGTGAGTTCACCTGGTAGGTATTTCCGCTCACTACTTATACCCCGCTTCCGGCCTCTCTCGTCGCTTCTATGTTATTCCACTTAGCATTCGAGCCGGTAAAGAGGCATAGGAAATTGGTTAGAAAGCTAGTATAAAAAGAAAGGGTTTAGAAAGTAGGGTTTTTAGAAAGTAAGAAAGTTTCGTTTGGCTCTCATTTCAGAGCAGAGGCTTTCTCGTTTCTTTCGTTTTGTACTCTAACTTACGAGTGCTCTTACCCAAGATAAGTTTGGGTCTTTTGAGTTCTGTTTCCTTTCGTTACACTCCAATAACGGGAGTAGGATAAGCGTGTCTGCTTATTTCCTTTGTTTCACCGTTTCTACCGACGAGCGCTCTAACTGCGCTGACTCCAGTTAAAGGGGTCTTATAGTTTTTGTTTTCTTTGTTCGTTCACTCCACAAACGGAGTTAGATAAGCGTTATTGCTTATTCCTTTGTTTTGCTCGTTTAGCGAGCTCCTCGTTTATATTGCGAGGTTTATTGTTCTTTCATTTTTAGTTGTTTCTCCACTACGGATTATTGTCCGTTACTAGTGGTGTTCTTACGAACACTTTAAGACTGCCCAACTACTTGCACTTGGATCTCTAATATTCCCATCTCTGTATCTGACAGAGATCCCTCATAATCAGTTCATTTATCCTGGTAACATACTTGTCTGGTGGGGGGAATATTGTTGCAAGGAACATTAATTTGGACAATTCACTGACAATTTATGCCCACCCTTGATTTATAAGAGGTATCTCTATTTTTCCATTTCTCAGTTTCTTCTAAAACCTAATTTTCCTTTTGTTCCCAATTTGTGTTAACACAGTCTTCCGAATTTATGTATAATCCAAGTATTTTCACTTCATCCTTTTCTTCTATATTATATACTTTTGAAACAGCCCAATGATCACATCCAATTCACTTAGATTTTTAATAAAAACGGTTACGTCATCTGTGTAAGCAGTGATCTTTAAAGACTCTATATTGTTACCAATTTTTACTCCAGTTAAATGTATATTACTTTTTATTTTTTGGAGAAAGGGACTGATAGCGATAACATACAAGGCTGCACTCAAAGGGCAGCCTTGTTTTACTCCTCTATGAATCTCAAACGGCTCTGTTAAACCCCCGTTCACTTTAACTCTGACCTGCGACTTCACGTATAATAATTTCACCAGATTTATAAAGTCAACAGGAAAGCCAAAATTTCTCATCACACTCCATAAGTAATCTCTTGATATACAATCTAATGCCCTTCTTTGATCAAAACCAGCTATAAAAAACCCTGGGCTATTCAGATGCGGGCATGAGATCAGCTCACGAATCATACACAAATTATCCCACATTACACAACCTTGGATGGCATATGTTTGTTCCTTCAAAATTATTTGATTCAAGACTGTACTCATTCTGTACTCATAATTACCTTCGCTAATACTTTATAATCCAAATTCATCAAGGTAACTTGTCGCCAATTATTAATATCATATTCATCTCCTTTTTTATATATCAGAGTTATCACCCCTTCATAGAAACTACCATGCATACATTTATTCTCAAAACCTTCATTATAAGCAGAAGCCATAATATCGGCAATGTCATCTGATAAAAGCTGATAAAATTCAGTGGGAAGTCCGTCCGGCCCTGGCGATTTACCCCTATTTAATTGATTTATAGCTATTTTAATTTCATCCTTTGTGATGACAACAAAAAGTGTCTCAAGCGGTATTTCTGTTTTTACGTCACTTAAAGATTGTTCTGTTATCTCGTTGTCTATGTCTTTGTACATTTCTTTAAAAGCCTTAACAATTTCTTCTCTAATTTCTGTATCACCACTTATAATTGTCCCATTGTTTATTTTCACACCCTTTAAACATTTCTCCTCCTGTCTTTCTTTATACTTTTTAATGATTTTCTGTATATTAGAGCGTTCGTCACCATCAGTATCATAACCCGCTTGTACCTTAATATTAGTTTAAAAATCATTATTATAATTATTTAGACTATTTTTTATGTCCTCAAAATCATTTTCCTCTTGCTCTGTCCTAATACTTTTAATCTTCAGTGCAATATGTTGTTCCATAAGTTCCATTATTATTAAGTTTTTTTAAATATATCAGAAAGTTTTTAATCTGATTCTTCATAATATCCCACAATTCTGTACTGGACTTTGTTAAAATCTGTAATTGTTTTATCCTTTATATTTCTTGTTTTAAATCTGTAACCAGGGATTGATCTTTCAGCCAATTTACATTTAATTTCCAGTAATTTTTCCTTTTATCATCATCCATTGTAATGGTACTCCTCACTTCATGACTTTTGCCTCAATCGGACATAATTTGTACCGACGTGAATCACAATTCTAGAGTATTTACGTTTACTTTTAGCCAGCACTCTCAAACTAGCCTCAACATCGGTAGCTCTGGCAGCAGGCATACACTGTACTATGGTCGCTTGTGTTGCTAAACTCACATTTCTCAGAATACTATCCCTTATGATCAGGGCTTTCTGATCCCCCTACCTTCGCGTTTGATTATCCGCCACTAGAAACCATCACAGTACAAAGAAGCCATTATGGATTTTTCAGCGACGGGATCGGGGGTTAAACGAACCCTGACCACCCAGTGCTCTGCCTGGTCCTCTCATGAGTAGAGCATTCTTTCCCTTCAGACCAAGCAGCAGGCTATGTGCACACAACAGGGTCTGCTGTGTGAACAGCTGCATGTTGAGGGGGAATGTCTCAAAGAGATGACACAGAGTCTCCATGCCCTGTCTCTCGCAGTTACTCCTCCTGTTCTTCCAGTTCCCCAAGCACATATTAACCACGCCCATTTGCCCATTTCACGTAGAGAGCCCAAACTTTAGATCTCACTCCGCTACGACGGTCGGGCCGGCAAGTGCCGAGGGTTTCTGGCACAGTGTCTGATATTTTTTAAAGCTCGGCCATGCACTTGACTGGGCTACTCCATTAATCAGGGGCAGTTCTTCGGTTTTAAATACTACTAAGACACTTATGAGCGAAATGGAGTCGGTCTTCGACCATAACATTTCGAGTCGGGAGTCTGCTAGACAGCTTCATCGCCTTTGCCAGGGTAGTGACACTGTGGCCGAATTCGACATAAAGTTTTGAGCGCTGGCAGGTGAAACAGGTTGGTCTGAAGCTCCCCTGATGACGTCATTCTCTGAGGCATTGGACAAGTTTGTTCAAGATGCCCTTGCCATTCTTGAGCAATCCGATTCTCTCGATGCGTTCGTGTCTTCAGCTATTCGTATAGACAATCGCCTGCGGGACAGTTTACGCCGTAGAGAACACAGAAAAGACCACCGGATAAGGTCCTTTTTTATCCCGGTTACAGAGTCCGCTCCTCCAGCAGTAAAACCCCTTTCACCTAGTACAGAGGAGCCCATGCAGGTAGATGGGGTTTCTTGTTCTACTGATAAGGATTCCGTTCACTGAGCTGAGTGGTGTCACTACTGTAAAAGGAGAGGCCACACCATCAGTCAGTGAAGTAAATTAAAGAGAAAGGGAGTCTCGATAGAGGAACCAGGGTCTCTAGCGAGACTCCAAACTACTACATTGCGTACCTTACTACCTGTTAGCCTCTTGTGAAGACAGCACTCTTTTCAGGTCAAGACCTTTATTGATTCTGGGTCGTGGAGTGTTTTATTGATGCCTGGTGGGCTAGAGAACACCACATTCCTGTCCAGCGCCTCGACCAGTCCCGATTAGTCACCGCTCTCGACAGTCGCCCGTTAGGCTTGGGTACTATTAAGAAGACTACTGCTGTCCTCACTATTTCTGCTCTTCAGAATACTCATACTGTGATAATTCCATTTTTTTGTCGATTCCCCTGTTTATCCCCTTGTTTTGGGTCACACTTGGTTTGTAAAACATGATCCCCATATCAGGTGGGGAGGGGATAAATTTATCATTCGTCAATGTACAAAGAAGCCATTATGGATTTTTCAGCGACGGGATCGGTGGTTAAACAAACCCTGACCACCCAGTGCTCTGCCTGGTTCTGCCATGAGGAGGGCATTCTTGCCCTTCAGACCAGGCAGCACGCTATGTGCACACAACAGGGTCTGCTGTGTGAACAGCTGCATGTTCAGGGAGAATGTCTCAAAGTGATGACACAGAGTCTCCATGCCCTGTCTCTCGCAGTCACTCCTCCTGTTCGTTCAATTCTTCCAGTTCCCCAAGCACATATTAACCATGCCCATTTGACTTCTCAGGGTCACCTTACTCCTGCCTGTCCGAGGAACATTCTATTGATTCCGGTTCCGAGTCTGACCTGGAGGAGGTTGCTTCTCCGCCAAATCAGGAGGAGTCCGTGTCAGGCTCTGAGTCTGGTGGCGAGAGTTTAGAATAGGACTCTCTGGCTGATGGAAATTCCAATTTGAGGGAGCTATCTACTGATGAGCTCTCTGACTCTGAGATTCAGTGGTCTTCTCCTCCTGATTCGCCCACTCAGAAGGGAGTGACTAAGATTGCAGGGACGCTTGAATTTCATTTGCCACTCAACATTCCAGCTGAATATGCCGAATTAGCTGAGGTTTTTAGTAAACAGAGGGCAACCACCCTTCCTCCCCACCGCCCTTAGGATTGCACTATAGAACTCTATCCGGGTACAACCCCTACTAGAGGGTTTTTATGTTAAAAAGAAAGATGGAGGATTAAGGCCATGTATTGATTATCGCTCTCTGAACACCATTACAATTAAGAACTGGTATCCGCTTCCTCTGATGACTTCGGCGTTTGAACGTCTCCAGGGGGCTACTATTTTTTCCAAACTAGACCGCCGCAATGCCTATAACCTGGTGCGCACGCGTGAGGACGATGAATGGAAAACCACTTTCAACACTCATAACGGCCACTACGAATATCTGGTCATGCCGTTCGGGCTCACTAGCGCCCCCTCTGTGTTTCAGGCATTAGTGAATGATGTACTACAGGAGATGTTGGAAAAATTTGTGTTTGTCTACTTGGATGACATTAAAATTTTCTCTTCCGATTTATAAACCCATATCAGTCATGTAAAACAGGTGTTGAAAGCCCTGTTGGAGGCCAAACATGGTTTCATTTTTGAAAGCAGAGAAGTGCTCATTTCACGCTAGCACTGTTTCTTTTTTGGGATTCATAGAATCAGAGGGCAAGGTCTGTATGGATCCTGAGAAAGTCTCTGCTGTACTCAATTGGCCCACTCCTCACTCAGTTAAACAATCAATTTCAGTGTAAGGCTGAGTTTACTTTTGAGGAACTCAAGAGGAGGTTTAGTTCTGAGCCTATTCTTGTTACACCCAATCCTTCCCTCCCTTTTGTGGTGGAGGTTGATGCTTCCGAGTTAGGTGTAGGTGCTATTTTATCCCAGCACTCACCCATCGACTGCAAAATGCACCCGTGTGCATATTTCTCTCGAGCTCTCATTTTGGCCAAGAGGAATTATGACGTAGGTGATCGGGAGCTGCTGGCAGTCAAATTGGCCCTGGAGGAGCGGCGTCATTGGCTGGAGGGGGCGGAACACCCCTTTACTGTATGGACCGACCACAGAAACTTGGAGTACATCCAACAAGCTAGAACACGTCATTCTAGACAGGCGCACTGGACATTTTTTTTTACTTGGTTTAACTTTTTTTTGATGTACTGCCCTGGTACTCAATCAATCAATCGCTAACCTTTATTTAAACTCGGAGGACACTGAGGTTGCCCTCATTTACAGTGATGTCGAGTAAGAGATAAAATAACACAAGATAAAAATGACAACATAAAGGCACAACATAAAATGATAAAATAAAAGATTTTTAAAAAATAAAAAGATAAGAACAAGAACAGAAAATTCAGCTAAAAACAATTACATTGTGAGGTGCAAAATTCAGCAATCATAGTTTTAAAATGTCCAACAGACGGAAGACTGTCCATTTTTAAAGTGCTTTGCAGGGCATTCCATGAGTGGGGAGCACTAACAGAGAAGGCTGTCATACCTAGGTTAGAACAAGCCCGGGGAACATTGAGCATGAGCACCTCACTGGAACGGGTATGATATGAACCAGTGTTCCTTTTTAGGAGAGAAGTAATATAAGGTGGTTGCATACTGATGAGAGCTTTAAAAATAAATAAAAACCAATGTCTATCACGCCTCATTAAAAGAGAGGGCCAACCAACCTTTTCATACAGGAAGCAATGATGTATGTTATAGCTATCACCTGTAATGAATCTAAGAGCTGAATGGTATACAGAATTTAAAGATCTAAGAGTAGAAACAGAGGCATGTCTATAGACTACATCTCCATAGTCCAGAACTGATAAAAATACTGCTTCAATAATCCTCTTCCTGCATACCATAGGAAAACTAGATCTATTCCTGTATAAGAAGCCAATTTTCTGTCGTAGCCTGCTTATAAGTTTATCAATATGGCATTTAAACGTAAATTTTTCATCAAGCCAGATGCCAAGATATTTATAGACTGAAACTCTCTCAATAATAGAACCATTTGCAGCAGTTATATGCAGACTATTGTGGTCAAAATCTCTAGCCCTAGAGAACAACATAAATTTTGTTTTGTTCTCGTTAAGAACTAATTTAAGAGAAGCCAGAGCATCTTGAATAGTATTGAAAGAATGTTGCAATTTTTTAATAGCTAATTCCACAGAGTCAGCAATACAATACAGAATGGTATCATCAGCATAAAGATGAAATTGAGAACCACTTGCTGGGGACACAATATCATTAATATAAATAGTAAAAAGCACCGGACCTAAAATTGACCCCTGTGGAACACCTTTAGTAATTGATAAAAAATCTGATTGGACACCCCCTAATTTCACACATTGAGATCTGCAAGATAGATAATTCCGAAACCAGTTACATGCATTTCTATCTAGGTTAATGCTACCTAATCTATTTAACAGCAAAGAGTGGTCAACAGTATCAAAGGCCTTAGACAGATCTATAAACAGGGCAGCACAGTGTTGTCTTTTATCTAAAGCAGAAACTATATTATCTGTAACCAAAGTGATGGCTGAGATAGTGCTATGGTTAGCTCTAAAACCAGATTGGTGCAAAGATAAAATGGAGTGGCATGAAAGAAACTCTTTAAGTTGACAGTTTACAACTGATTCTAAGGTTTTAGCCAAACAAGACAGTTTAGATATTGGCCTATAATTATTAGGATCATTCTGTTCTCCACCCTTATGCAATGGGAGAACTTGCGCAGGTTTCCAAGCTCTAGGAACTACACATGAAGACAAAGACAGATTAAAAATATGCGTTATTTGCGCAGCAATTAATGGGGCAGAGAGCTGGAGAAAAAAAGGATCCAATTTATCTTAACCAGTGGATTTCTTAGGATCAATGGCTAGAAGAGCATCAAGTACCACACTGGGAGACACGGAGCTAAAAGAAAACTGGGAAGCAACATTGGGAGTAGGTACGTAAGCATGCTCTAAAGAAATATGATTATCATTAGCAGAAGGGGATCCAAGACCCTCATCCTTAAAAATATGGCCAGCTGCGGCAAAATGTCTATTAAAAGCGGAGCAAATCGCAATTTGATCGTTTATAAGACTGTCATCAAATTTAACCTGAGAAGGTACAGAGGCAGAATAATTGCTACTAATGGATTTTACCACCTTCCAAAATTTGGAAGGATTAGAATAAGTGTTAGTGATCAAATTCAAATAATAGTCAGATTTATTTTTCTTCACAAGAGACGTGCATTTGTTTCTAAGGACTCTAAATGCAGCCCAGTGTGAGGCCTCATTTGTATGTCTAGCACGAGACCAAGCTTTATTTCTAGACAAGAATAACGAAGATAGTTCAGAGGTAAACCAAGGACTAGATCTGTTCTTTACTCTATACTTTTTAAAGGGGGCATGTCTATTTACGACCGACAAGAAAGTGGAAATAAAAAATTCTAAGGCTAATTCAACATCAGGGATAATATTCTTAGAATGAATACCACTATTATAAAGGTCATGAAGAAAGGCTTGTTTGTTAAAATTATTTAAGTTTCTCTTAATTACAATGCGAGAAGAAGTCCTCTTGACATGTGTATCACGGATACATACAATAGGACAGCGATCACTAATATCCAGGTCAAAAACTCTGCAGAAATTTTATCTATCTTATTAGAAAAGATTAGGTCAATTAATGAGGATTTTAAGGGGTTCTTCAAATTAGGCCTGGTTGGATCTATGATCAATTGGGATAAATTGAGGCTAACAGAAACATCTTTTAAATAATCAGAAGCATTTGTTAGCCAATCAATATTAAAATCTCCCATAACTATAATTTCAGAGTTAGTATAGCGGGAAACTAGATCAGCCAGAAGATCAATAGACCTGACATCAGCTGAGGGAGGTCTATAAATACCAACAACAACAAAAGAATTATGAGACCCACAGTCAATGTTAAGAGCAAGAAATTCAAAGCACTTGGGTAGAGTGACTGCATGTAAAACAGAAAAACAAGATTTAACATAAATGGCCACCCCTCCTCCTCTTCCAGTTCTGTCAATTCTAAAAAGATTATAGTCATTTATGGCCACCTCAGAATCACTAACACTATTCTTAAGCCAAGATTCAGAGAGAATCAAAATATCAGGATCAGCCTGAGAAACTAATATATTTAAATGATCAAGTTTCTGATGTTGGAGTAGACTTCTGATGTTCAGGTGAATCAGCCCTAAGCCTTTTCTAGACTTAAATGTATATGGATTGATCTGAGAGCTTGGAATAGACTCGGTTAGATATTCAGTCTGAGAAGGGACAAAATTACAGGGAGTAACATAATGGTTAGAACTCATGGAAGCAGTAGGTAAGGAAGTAAGTATATTAGCAGCAGAACAGTGATTTAGTAAACTACCTTTAATGGAAGGCAATAGTCAGGCTGAGGAGGCTATAAGTTTAATATACCCAGAGATCAACTTCTTCACCCCCGCGAAATTAGGATGAATACCATCATGTTTCAACAGGTTCTCCTTGGATCAAAACAAATCAAAATTATTTAAAAAACCAAGACCTGTGGCAGTGCAGTAATTCTGTAACCAAGTGTGTAAACCAAAAAGACGGCTAAAACGTTCAGAGCCACGTCTGATAGATGGAATGGGGCCAGACAAGATACAAGTTTTTTCCAGATTCTCAACACTAAGAATGTTAAACTGGATGCGTTGTCACGTATCTTTGAGTGGACTAACAGTCCCGCTATTCTGGAGCACATTGTGCCTGCTTCCCAGATAGTTGCTCCTGTGTTATGGGATGTTGAAGTGGCGGTTCAACAGGCATTGCTACGTAACCCGAGTCCGGGTGGGGGTCCCGTCAATTGCCTTTTTTGTACCTCCCGAGGTGAGGTCTCGGGTACTCCAATGGGGTCATTCGTCACAGTTCGCGGCGCATTCTGGCACCCACCGTGCCAAGGAATTTCTCTCCAGATGATTCTGGTGGCCTGGTATTGTGAGAATCTGACATTTGGTTCTGTGGCATGTATGTTGTAATAGAGTGTATAAACTTGTCTGTGGTAGTTGAGTTTTGAATGGGTGACCTTGGGCCTGTGTTCTGAGAGTTCTGAGAGGGAGGGCCACAGCATTCTTCAGATAAAGGATTTGCCACAAAAGCAGAGCCAGTTTATGCAAAAACAGGAAACGCCAAAACTCATAAGTTTCTATCTTAGTGGAAAAATACAAGACATGAGCTGAACACGAGTAATTCTAAGCGTTTGATTGGTTTTAATTATACGCCCAGTGATGTATGAAAATGGAAGGTAGAAGACATACCCCTTTTTACTTTACAGTATATAAGCACCACAGTAGCAGAGATGGGTGTGTTCCACGTGCGCGAGAGCGTGCGAGCGAGAGCGCGCTTCCAGCGCGCTTCCAGAGGACCACAGATGTATTAACCCATTGTGTTATTCTGTAAAGACCTGGAGCTGACACAATAAAGACAAAGTGTTTTAACCATTCGAATTGAATTGAAGAGTATCTTTGATCTACCTCCTTGACCACGAAAAGCAATAAATTAAATGCTTACAAATTGGTGACCCCGACGTGGGGAGGAGATCTGGGATCTCAGACGAGTCCAAAAGAAAAGAAATTGCTGGTTTAATCTCTTGGACATTCTGAGGCCTCAAAAACATCAGGTGAGCAGAACCTTTTTCATAAAATCTGCATAGAATATTTTTGAGAATGTCTGAGAGATATAACTGACTATTTCCAAAATTCTAGATATAAAACTGATTTGTGAAAACTAAATTTGTCAGAACGAATATAAATGGATTAAGGTGTATTCCATGACCCAACTTGACAAAGAATAAGGATAAAAAGTGCAGTGAAGACACAGAATAAAATATTCTTTGGTTGTGTGTAATTAAAAATTTGCGGGTCCATTATTTGTGGGACCTATGTATTGAGATACTAAGTGCGTAGTCTTTTGGAAACGAATTCAGCCTTAGGATTCTGAGCCAGTATCAATAGGTACATAGTGATGCGACGCATATGCACCTCTGAAACGAAAATACGCAAATTACTGTGGTATACATTGATCTAGTGATATCAATGTAAGGTCCGTCGAACCAAATAGTCGACATTTAATGTATTGAGGTAACTCGAACCGGACAGTCGAGCTAGAATTGCGCTAAAGCCACGAGTGAAAACATACAAAAGGACTTGATTCATGGAATACAGTTTTGATTCATAAACAGGTCTATGAGTTTTTTATTTTTTATTTTTTTATCTGTTGTATATCTGCTGTATTAAAATGATAAAAGGGGATAAACAAAATTGTGGGTGTCATTGTAAGCCTTCGTGATACTGATTCAGTGAAAATATTTTCTGATAATGCAGACGTGCATTGAGAAAATTAAATGAGTAACTGAATGCAGCTGATCACAGCCAATGACTGCAATATAACTGATATTTGGTGAATAATTAAGGGAAATAAGGTTGTGTTAATTTAATTAGAACTGTTAAATTGTGGGTCCTAATCAAACATATCAAGTAAAAAGTAGAAATTAAAACGAGTCAATATCTAAGTAATAAATAACGTTTTACGGAATAAATAAAATGGCTACTACAGTAGAAGTATTGCGTAAACTATGGGACAATCTGAGCACAAAATTATGTGCCCAGGAATTGAAAAAACGTCGTGATAAATGGACTAAATATTTAGCCGAGTGGAATAAATTGGGATGGTTCCCCGAGCCAGACAAACCATTTTTGTCTGAGAAAAAGTGCTGATCAAAGTTTATTTTTTATTTACCGTGCTGGCCAGAGAATGAATGTGTGTCGACACAAGTATGAGATTACAGCATTGTATGGGTTGTGTATGAGCTGTGTTGTGTTTATGTTAAATCAGCTGAGTAGTTTAGAAGAAAAATACTTGCAAACTGTTTAATCCAGAAGAATGTGATTTTAAAAGTGAATGGGAAGCCCAACTCATGGTATATGGTGATAATGTGGGATTCTGATTGAACAAATTATAGTGCGTCCTGTTGGTCGTGGACAGCAAATACCGATAGCGGAGAGACTGGAAGAACAGACAATCTAACGGTGCACGCATAAAGGCGTCCAAATACTTTTGGCTTGTTGAGTTGTAGCCTTCGTAATGAAGTGAGCAGTTATTAAGTGGGTAGAAGGCACATTATTGGTGAATTTATAAAGGAAAACTAAAAATACTTGCAGTGCTTTGAACCCTTTACACCTTGAGTGAAATAAGCAGTTTATTTTGTTAAAAGATCCCGTAGCCTTCGTTTTGCAGTGTGTGTAACCTGACCACCAGAATTACCGTAATAGCTCATGTAGGAGAGAACTTAAGAAAAAGAGTTAAATTATGTGCCCAATTATTATTCTGTGTCTCCGGAGCTATACTAAAATGTATGATATATTTGCAATAGTTTGTGTTATAATCTCAGTGTACTATAAGATTTGTGAAACTTATGATCAGACGCATCGTAATGAAGACCCGCCTGGGAAAGTGTAAACAGTGTTGTGCAGAGAAGTGTGGAAGATCTTAATCAGAGTTTACGGTTGATTAAGTTTATGGTTAGTACAGATAGATAAGTGGAAGTTATACGCGAGGGAAACTTGCATAGGATTGTGACAGAAAGCAAGACAACATAGAAGGAAGTGAAAGTGTTATTCAATTTGCGTTATTAAGTTAATTTGTTATTACATTACATATATATTATATGATATTATTCATATATGCAGTTTATTTTCATGGAAAATTCTGAGCGCACTAATTTGTAACTTTGTCCTTTGACTGGCTTGGAGTTATGTGCTACTCAGTTCTCTATTTTCAGGTAGTGATTCGATTTAGTTGCAGGCAAAACAAGGCAGAGACAGTCTGTTGCAGTTTATTGTGCTCAAATAGCATAGGCTACTGGCTACAGCGAATTTGCTGTGGAGAAGATTTTAGCCTATGGTTATAAATAAATAAAAACTAAGATTGATCTCAGCATGATAACCGAACCGTATTTTTGTCCTTCAAAGTGTTTGAAAGAAATAAATTGAGTACAAGCTCGAGCGTCATTTTGTAACAGACAAGATTGAAGAAAAAGGTCTGATTTACCAAATAAATTAATAAGTAAGTAATGCAGGCCAATGTACTGATTTTAAACCTCTGGTTAATGCAGATAATACACGCAGTTATAGTTATAGTTATACAGTTATAGCTTCATGCTAGTGAAGTATGATAAATCGAACAATCCTTTCACTGTCCTGTTGGGAGGGGTCAGGACCATTGCACTACACGTAATTCAAACTTTCTTCCAAAATAGACACAACATTCTAGAGTCTGGTATAACGTAATTTATTATAAAAGGTTTAGCACAAATATACATACCCAGGCTGATCGGCTAAAACATACATATGTTAAAAAACACTCAATCACACAGTCCAGTCTGAGTCCGTCAATTTCATGCTCACCCGCAAGATGTAAAAACAAGTCCGTTAATGACAGAAGCGAAACATAACAGCGCACCATGAAGTTCAGCTGACATCTTGTGTGTTATTTTTTTTTTGGGTGTTTCCATGGTCTGCAGAGGTCTCTGCCTGTCATAATTAAGCATTACATATCACCCTTATTTATATGGTAGTTTTGATGAAATGCTATGATTTAATCATATCAGAAACATCCTAGTCACGGTTTGACAATAGTAGTCCAATACATAGTTTTTACACCAATGTTTGTAAAGATAGAAGATAAATGTTTTATTTGGATTTAATAAATTCTATCAGTTCCTCAAACTTCATTCACACATACATTTTCAAGGCCAGGGTACTGGATGTTCCTCCTGACGGTCAGGCCCCGACAAGGAATGTGTGGGGAGTAATTCATGCTTATCGCTTCGGACGGGCTAGGAACAATTAATTGCCTATATGTGTGTGTGTGTGTGTGTGTGTATGTGTGTGTGAATGAATGCCTAAATTTTGAGATAACTAAACCTCGCCGTGGGAAATTTTGAGGAGTGTGTTTGCGGTGTGGCTGCTTCAGTTTCCCTGCGTGTGGGTGTGTGTGTGTGTCCTTGAGTTGCAGGTGTCGAGATGAGCTCATATTGGGTGCCTAGCGTGGGACCATTGTTCATTGAGCACACTTCGATACAAATAATGAGCTGATTTTATGCGTGGTTGTCTGCCCTTGGGTCTGAGGCCTTGTGCTGCTATTGTGCACATATGGGTTTTTTGTGCAATTCATCCTACCACAGAAAAACATGTTCATGTTGACACTACATTTTGATATAGTTGGTCCTACAGTATGTTATATAATTGTATATAGGTAATGAATAATCTATAATTTGTCACAACAACTGAACTCTAATATGGGGTTGTTTCACAATGAGGGTCACGGTGTGAGTTGCCATGATAACGTGATGGTAATTTATTTCTAGCAGGGAGGTCGGGCCGAGCACCGATTTCAACTACAAGGGGCTTTATTACATTTTCCATCGTGAGATATCGGGATTCTTAGGTAGGAAAAAATAACAAATTGATAAACGTTGGCATTAACCACAAACATTGGCGGTTAAGTTCATTTTGAATATTTTTATGTTTTTAATGTATATTTATCACTAAAGGTGATAAAAGGAGGGATTTATCCATAACTATTGTTAGAGAAAAATAAATATATGCATTACTCAATGATTAAAGCTATTAAATAGAGGTGTTTATTATCCAAAATGTATGATCACATGTTTACTGGAAGGTTTTGACACAATCAGACAAAACCTGTTGGTCATGAAGGGGGGTCTGGTGGGGGAGATAGAAAGCTTGTGCATGTGGGGCTGGAGCAGAGTCCTGTGCAGTGGACAGAATGGTGCAAAGGGCACATTCTGTAGATAAAGGAATGGAGGAGTATTGAGACATTATTCGCTTATGATTGGATGGTTTTTGCTGCATTAAGAAGAATATAACTACAGCAGCGACTGCACAAATAGCAAATTAATAATTTTGCGGATTTACAAAAAAGAAAGCGCATCTGAATTTGATTTATCAAAGTAAAAATCAATGTTATTCATCAGTATGACTTCAGTGTTATTATTACACTGATACATCAGTGACCGGTGGGTGCTCAATCATGGAAAGTTGGTTGCTGACCGATACTGTTGCCAATTACATGCTAGCGAGGTTGATTCGATGTTTCCTTGCTGCCTGGAATGTGGTTAGTGTGCCTCAGAAGTGAAAGTAGATATTAGTGTTTAAGCAAAATGTTACAATTCGTTTTGAGTGCCATTTTCTGCATGTGCGATTTGATTTCATGCAGAGAGAGGGTCTGCGTTGCCCGCTTTGAATTTAACTTTTCAGTCTTTCAGGGAAAGGGGACTTGTTTGGTGGCCAGAGAAGAGAATGGAATAGAACAGGATAGAATAACTTATTTTCCCATGAGGGAACTTTAGTTGTAGTTTCCAGCAGCCAAGACATAGAAAGTGAGACAGTGTTTTAGTGTGATTTAACCGAGTATGTGTATATATTGTATAACAACAACACTGTCAGGAACGACCATTCAACTAATTCTTTAACCAGTGTAGTGGGCATGCGCGAGCGTGTCTTAGTGATGTGCAGTACGTGAACGAACGAATCTTTTTGAGCGAATCTTTTTGAACGAATCTTTTTGAACGAATCTTTAAAGTGAATTGAGTGTACCGTATCATCACTCAATGATTCGTTCATATGCTTGAGTGCGCATCAGCGGTCAGGAACTGTAGCGAACTGTACTGACCACAGACTACCCCTACTACCACAGTTCAGTGAGTCCTACTGAACTGACTAGCCTATATGAACTGCTGACTACCGCACCGCAGTAGCCTACATAATTGTCAACCGAATCAGTTACTCTCTGCATACGGGCTACTGCTACGGGCTACTCAGTAGCCTAATAAATTAGCAACAAATTAGTTTCACATTTAAAAAAAATATATATATATAGCCTGCAATCTTACAAAATGATCGAAACCTGTAGCCTACCTATAGGTCTACTGGCATCTGACGTCCACCCAGCGGAACGTTACCGAAAGCAAAACGGTTCAAGCATTTCTAATCAAAATCACATAGGCGACTTTAGGCTATGTTGTACATTTTCCATGTAGGCCCATTCTGTGACTATCAAACTAAGAGTTAATGAAAGTCTGCCCGTTATTAAACCATTTCAAATCTGTAATAGTGATTGATTAAATAAAGCACATTTTTGTTTTCTTTTGTATCGAAATAGCACAATAAATGTAGGCTATTTTAAGGAGGCCATGCTATAACCATGTTTTATATAGGCGACACAAATATAACCAATATGTGGCTATACTAGAGTTGCCAACTGTCACTGGTGTTAATTGCATGTGCATTCATTACCTCATTCTTGCTTTGAGTTGCGTAATGACTAGTCCAATAGCACACTCAGCTCTGGCTGTTTAATCGATTAAAATGTAAGTACGTTTTATATATCTTGAATACGGTTAATACTATTCTTGGAGATATTTTTAATTCATTTAGTTTACGAATAAATTCATTTTCAGTACTATTTAGTTTTGTTTATTCCAGCCTTTTTTGATAGAACATCGTTGCGCTATAAGGGACCAAGTGAAAATAATTGAGCAACAGCGGAGTATTGAAACAATGTTTAAGCGAAGATGAGAAGTGGAAACTTTACAGTTTAAGCTGGGGGAAGTGGAGGGCAAGGCCACCTTCCCAATGTTTGTGTTTTTTGTTCGGGTGCAGATAAATAATTAGTTTAATTTACATCCTAAGTTGTGTGGTTTTGTTTTGTGTTTAATTGTTTGATTTTGTCTAAAAACCATCAAAGTGAAACCCGGCAATGCGATCTCTCCTAAAAGGTTGTCAGTTTAGGTGCACAACCAAAACAAAGATAAATAAATAAACTGAACAGACAAATAAATCCTACGCTGCCCCGTATGTGAAAATGTACCCTAAAGTGAAGGGAAAAGTGTTACGATCGGTGGAGAATAGGGACCCAATAGCAGGCAGGGGTACAAAAACAAGGACCAGAATAATGCAACAGTTCAGGGGGTGAAATGTTCGACATGTCCCAATTGATGAGCAGGGTGGGTGGAGGGGGACCGGAGGAGGGCAACAAGGACCAGAATAATGCAACAGTTCAGGGGGTGAAATGTTCGACATGTCCCGAATGATGAGCAGGGTGGGTGGAGGGGGACCGGAGGAGGGCAACAAGGACAGACACAGCGTCGCCCAAGCGACCGCTCAGGTGGACTGCGGCGGCTGCACGGCTCAGGAGGACGGCGGCGGCGAAGGCTGCACCGCTCAGGAGGACGGCGGCGATGGTGATGGCTGCACCGCTCAGGAGGACGGCGAAGGCGAAGGCTGCACCGACCAGGAGGACGGCGGCGGCGAAGGTTTGAAGGCTGCACCGCTCAGGAGGACGGCGGTGGCGAAGGCTGCACCGCTCAGGAGGACGGCAGCGATGTGGAAGGATGCACCGCTCAGGATGACGGCGGCGGCAAAGGCTGCACCGCTCAGGAGGACGGCGGCGGCGAAGGTTGCACCGCTCAGGAGGATGGCGGCGGTGTGGAAGGCTGCACCGCTCAGGAGGAAAGCGGCGACGGCTGCATCGCTCAGGAGGCCGGCGGCGACGGCTGCATCGCTCAGGAGGCCGGCGGCGACGGCTGCATCGCTCAGGAGGCCGGCGGCGACGGCTGCATCGCTCAGGAGGCCGGCGGCGACGGCTGCATCGCTCAGGAGGCCGGCGGCGACGGCTGCATCGCTCAGGAGGCCGGCGGCGACGGCTGCATCGCTCAGGAGGCCGGCGGCGACGGCTGCATCGCTCAGGAGGCCGGCGGCGACGGCTGCATCGCTCAGGAGGCCGGCGGCGACGGCTGCATCGCTCAGGAGGCCGGCGGCGACGGCTGCATCGCTCAGGAGGCCGGCGGCGACGACTGCATCGCTCAGGAGAGGAGACTAGCGGACTGGGCCGCTCAGGAGAGAAGACTAGCGGACTGGGCCGCTCAGGCGAGGAGACTAGCGGACTGGGCCACTCTGGAGAGGAGACTAGCGGACTGGGCCGCTCAGGAGAGGAGACTAGCGGACTGGGCCGCTCAGGCGAGGAGACTAGCGGACTGGGCCGCTCAGGCGAGGAGACTAGCGGACTGGGCCGCTCAGGCGAGGAGACTAGCGGACTGGGCCGCTCAGGCGAGGAGACTAGCGGACTGGGCCGCTCAGGCGAGGAGACTAGCGGACTGGGCCGCTCAGGCGAGGAGACTAGCGGACTGGGCCGCTCAGGAGAGGAGACTAGCGGACTGGGCCGCTCAGGCGAGGAGACTAGCGGACTGGGCCGCTCAGGCGAGGAGACTAGCGGACTGGGCCGCTCAGGAGAGGAGACTAGCTGGCTCGGCAACTTGAGAGGAGGCAGGGAGCAGGACGGGACTGTTGGCGTGGAACGAAACGGGCCCGGACGGGGCCATAGGCATGGACCGGGGAGTGACAGGAGGCATAGACCGGGGAGTGACAGGAGGCATGGACCGGGGAGTGACAGGAGGCATGGACCGGGGAGGGACAGGAGGCATGGACCGGGGAGGGACAGGAGGCATGGACCGGGGAGTGACAGTAGGCATGGACCGGGGAGTGACAGGAGGCATGGACCGGGGAGTGACAGGAGGCATGGACCGGGGAGTGACAGGAGGCATGGACCGGGGAGTGACAGGAGGCATGGACCGGGGAGGGACAGGAGGCATGGACCGGGGAGGGACAGTAGGCATGGACCGGGGAGGGACAGGAGGCATGGACTGGGGAGGGACAGGAGGCATGGACCGGGGCGGAACCAGAGAGCTGGGACGGAACTGGAAAGGAGAGCTGTGACGGAACAGGAGAGTTGGAACGGGACGGAACAGGAGAGTTGGGACGGGACGGGACAGGGGAGCTGGGACGGCACGGGACAGGGGAGCTGGGACAGAACGGGACAGGGGAGCTGGGACGGAACGGGACAGGGGAGCTGGGATAGACCGGAACATGGGAGCTAGGACGGAACGGAACAGGGGGGCTGGGACAGAACGAAACAGGGGGGCTGGGACGGAACGGAACAGGAGTTCTGGGATAGACCGGGACAGGGGAGCTGGGACAGAACGGGACAGGGGAGCTGGGACGGAACGAGACAGGGGAGCTGGGACGGAACGGGACAGGGGAGCTGGGACGGAACGGGACAGGGGAGCTGGGACGGAACGGGACAGGGGAGCTGGGACGGGACGGAACAGGAGATCTGGGACGGGACGGGACAGGAGAGCTTGGACGGAACGGAACAGGGGAGCAGGGAAAGGACGGAACAGGAGAGCTGGAACTGGACGATGAGATGATGGATCCTCCGTCAATGGATGGCCGAGCCCGTTGACGGAGCCGGGAACCATGACCCCACTGCTTACTCCTGGGGCCATAGCCCCGTGGGCAGCGGGCAAGGCGGGTACCATCAAAGGTAGCCGGTGGTGGGTTGTAGCTAGGCTCGGAGTCGTGCTGATCGAGGGAAATAACTCCGAGCCTAATGGAGTGGGAGCTGGGTAGAGGAGTCCGGGGTGATGGGTAGTGGTCGGCATGTCGGCGGGCGAACTCAGGGTTTTGGCCCCAGATCCCCATGAGGTATTCCTCATAGGAATCTGAGCCGAAGGGGTCAATCTCCATGGGGAAGGGGAGGCCTGCTGGGTCCCAGATGGCGAGATCGTACTGTTACGATCGGTGGAGAATAGGGACCCAATAGCAGGCAGGGGTACAAAAAACCGATGTTTAATGTCAGTACGGTACAAAATCAGGATCCAAAAGAGTAGTGCACAGGCAGGGGTCAAAAACAGAAGGGCTTGGCAGAGGTACAATAACGGCAGGCAGAGAAGGGTAGCGAGAACACTGACCGAGGTCGAAAACACGGAATCCAGACTAGAAAAACAAAACACTGATAATCAAAACAAATAACTAAATAAACTAGAAAACAACAAGAAACAAAACTCAGAACAAACAGGTCCTAAGACAAACGAACGCAAAACTAAACCAGGGAAAAACAAACGCAAAAACACTTACTCGAAAAGGCACTCGGGAATTTGGAAACTGGAAACAGGGAACAGGTAGATAGCAGCGAAGGAAGGTAACAACAAATGACGATCTCGCACAGAGCAACTAGAACACTGGGCTTAAATGTGATGTAGACAGGTGCAAACAATTAGCTCGATTAGAAGTAGGAAATGGAAAACAGCTTGACACGTAACAAGGCAATTAGTAAATCGTTAGTAATATCCTATCCTAGCCCTGACGTTAGTAAATTAGTAAAAACGACAAATGACAAGAAACGTAAGGAAACATTAAACAGCTGTGGAAACGTGATGGGAATTAACTTGTTAGTTTGTGTTAGTAATAATTCTATTAAGCCCTAACGTTAGTAGATTAGTTAATCACACCCGTGTTTAATCAGTTAGTAATATTCACAAGTCCTATATAATCGTTAGTAGTGCCGGGTATTACAAACGAAGCGTACAGGAACGAAAGTAAACTCCGTGAACGGAGGCGAGAGAAAACAGCGCAGAATTGCCAGGCGGCGGAACACATGAAAAAGTGTATGTATAGAACCACAAATCAGAACAATACACAGAAGGGTACGTAACAAAAACCACACGACTAGAACATAACAAAAAGACTAATAAAGAGTTCTTCTCTGTTTCCAGCAGGAACTGGATGGCGGCTCTCAAGCAGCTCTACTGACAATGAGAGCTGAACTAGGCCCCACTAATTATTGCTAATTTCTCCCCTTTTTTGAATTTATGACAGGAACTCCAATGATGATTCCAGGGACGAATTATCACTGCTGTGAAGAATTACAGGGGATTGGAGATGAGATGACAAAGTACTGTGTGACTAACTGAAATTGTCAGGTTTCTCTGCAGATATCGGGCCCAAGAAGACAGAAGCACACAACCTCGAGCAACTAATAAACAGATAACACCACAGAAATATAAAAGTGTAAGGATGCGCATGGGCAGGACCATTGCGCAAAAAGGGGGAAGTGGTGATGTATAATAATTTGGAAAGTATCAGTTTTTCCCCAATAGGGCACAATCGACCATAGGAGGGCCCATGCCGTTTGTATGAGGTCCGTACAATGGACCCCGCTTGAACAGCTCAAGAGGGAACTGGCGAGCTATGTGTAACACTTAACCAGAATGTACAAGATTATTGTCCAACAGGGGATTGGGTGTATATTAAAGTAAATGATAAATGGTAAATGGACTGCACTTATATAGCGCCTTTATCCAAAGCGCTTTACAATGGCCTCTCACTCACCCGTTCACACACACATTCACACACCAATGGCGGCAGCTGCCGTGTGGGGTGCTGGCCTGCTCATTGGGAGCAATTTGGGGTAACACTAACACTGAATATACACACACACGAAGAAAGAATTACACAACCAGGAGCTATGTGCTCCCTCATCAATGGCAGATAGAGAGAATACACACACATAGAGGCATTACATAATCTGCCAAAGAAAGACCGTGGCTGAGTGATGTGCTAGTAACCTCTCCTCTGTCCATTGGTCCGACGTTGAGGCTACTTGGACCAAAGAAGAAGAAGCCAACATAATTTTGCGGTAAAAGTATCGTATGTTAGTCGATTAAATGTGTTGTACTACCATTACTGATTGAACCATGTGATGAGCACCCTATGCCTATGCCAACCGTGTGGGAGATACCAGAACCTCCCTACACCCCCAATTACCCGATTGGAAATCCCCACTGTAAACATGCCCAGGGAGGAGGGTCAGGATGGCGTTGCTGTTACAGAACAGAAAAGCCAAATCTCTTATTGGCCCTGAGAGATGATGAGAAATTCAGTAATGCCTATTGGTTTGGAGAGTCAGCGATTGTGTTGTACGAGGAGCTTGAGGCTCGTGGGTATACTCCAGCAGATATTAACTCTGATGGCACCTTAGGACCTGAACACCAAATGATTGTGATGCCACAAATTGTAGAAATCATCACCAATGCGGGACATGCACTAACCCCTGAAGAAGAAACCCCCATGTAACTATATTGTGATAAAATGTTTAGAAAAAGCTGCCAATGCACTGTTGCCAAAATGCTAGGATTTCCTTTCCTCTTGATAGAAGGATAAAAAGTAAAATGTATTAAAAATGAAGGAGTATCGCTTAAGATGGATATCGGACAGAGACATGTCCTCATCAGCAGCAGACTCAGTCTAGAGTTCTGTGGTTTTGCCTATTGGAGGTTTTCCTGGTGATTAAGTAAGAGCTCTGACATCATTGCTTACCGCTGTGCCAGTATTATAACCCTGATAGTTAGAGTAAATAAAATTAAGAAAACTGGGTTTGCAATGTGTAACTGCTTTAGGTATGGAGTGAAGATATCACCCATACAAGCTTGAATTACCGCTGTATAGTGTTGATCCCAGAAGGGATCAAAGGAGGGAATTGTGAGAATCTGACATTTGGTTCTGTGGCATGTATGTTGTAATAGAGTGTATAAACTTGTCTGTGGTAGTTGAGTTTTGAATGGGTGACCTTGGGCCTGTGTTCTGAGAGTTCTGAGAGGGAGGGCCACAGCATTCTTCAGATAAAGGATTTGCCACAAAAGCAGAGCCAGTTTATGCAAAAACAGGAAACGCCAAAACTCATAAGTTTCTATCTTAGTGGAAAAATACAAGACATGAGCTGAACACGAGTAATTCTAAGCGTTTGATTGGTTTTAATTATACGCCCAGTGATGTATGAAAATGGAAGGTAGAAGACATACCCCTTTTTACTTTACAGTATATAAGCACCACAGTAGCAGAGATGGGTGTGTTCCACGTGCGCGAGAGCGTGCGAGCGAGAGCGCGCTTCCAGCGCGCTTCCAGAGGACCACAGATGTATTAACCCATTGTGTTATTCTGTAAAGACCTGGAGCTGACACAATAAAGACAAAGTGTTTTAACCATTCGAATTGAATTGAAGAGTATCTTTGATCTACCTCCTTGACCACGAAAAGCAATAAATTAAATGCTTACAGTATGGAGAAGGACGTGCGCAAGTTTGTTGCTGCTTGTTCTGTTTGTGCTCAGAGCAAAGGTTTTCGACTCACACCCTTGGGGTTGTTACGCCCTTTATCCGTGCCCAGTCAACCTTGGAGCTATATAGCCTTAGATTTCGTAGCCGGATTGCCCGATTCACTATAATATGGTTATTTTAGTCATTTTGGATAGGTTTTCTAAGGCGGCTCATTTTCGTGCTCTGGCCAAATTACCGTCGGCGCCGGAGACAGCTCAGTTGGTGATCAGTTACATGTTCCGCATACACAGATTACTGTAGGATGTAGTATCGGGCCGTGGTCCCCAATTCATTGCCTTTTGCGCACAGTTGGGCGTGTCTGTTAGTCTGTCGTCCGGGTTTTATCCTCAAAACTAACGGGCAAATGGAGCATACTAACCAGACTGGAAAACGCCCTTCGCAGCCCTGCGGCTACTAATCCTACATTGTGGAGTCGTTATCTTCCCTGGGCTGAGTATGCCCATAATACGCTTCGCAATGCCTCCACTGGCCTCTCTCCCTTAGAGGCCCAAGTAGGTTATCTGCCCCCACTTTTCCCTGAACTTAAAACGAATGTGGAGGTTTCCTCTGCTGGCTCTTTTGTTCGGAGATGTTGTTCGGTGTGGAAACGAGTTTGCGCATCACTTTTGCGACCTTCGGTGTCCCAAAAACTTTCAGCTTACAGACATCGCTGGACAGCCCCCTCTTATTGGGTAGGTCAGGTCACTTGCGTGAGTGACTTGTATTGATCCCCCTACCTTCGTGTTTGATTATCCGCCACTAGAAACCATCACAAAACTGGCATCCGGCTCAGGTAAAAGGGCGTCTAACAAACTCTCACTATCCTGGATCTGATATAATGTCCGGATGTGGGCCTCTAGCTCAGGTATTTTCCTTGCCAATTATGAATTAAGCAGGAAGAATTGTTGTAGACTTTGTTTTAGAATGATTGTGTGGTGCTTAGGCATACATTAAATTATTTATTTATATTTATCGGGAAGATAGATTCTTTTGGCAACATTATGAAAAAGTGCACATTTCTGAAAAACATTAACAAATGGCAATTATAATTATTTATTTTTGTGTGTGTCGATGCCCGTTGATGACCGCCAATCGCACGATTGGCTGTCGACCAGCCCAGCCCTATTTGTAACGATACCAGCACAACAGGTACGATCACACGAGCTACTAAGCCAGGGCTAGGCGCCATTTTTTCACGGTGAACTTTTGATCCGAATTGTTTTATTTATCAGTTTTATAATGGCAAACGCTCTTAGCCATCCGACGCTTGGATTTTAAATTACAAAGCTAACCTGTGGTTGCTTGGACGGGACAGCCTGCAGAGGCTAGCGTCAGCGCAACCGGTTTTGTTTTAGCCTGGTGCCAACAAACATCAGCTAATCTGGGACTACAAACATTGATGTCGAGACGCTAACAGCACCATCTGACAACCGACGCCTCATCGCCGCAGAGGGTCCACGGGTCGCCACCACACCCTCAATCACTCAATCAATGGCTTCACTCACCCCTTCATCTGGCTGTGTCAGCTCTTCCCGTCTCGCTGACCAGATCGCAGAGCTTCAAGAAAGGATATCCACCTTGTACAAGATCCGAGAAGCAGAGGAGCATCTGGACACCATAGTCACCCTCGGGTCAGCACAGGCGGATGAAACCTGTGACTCAACATCACAGCCTGACGGTACTGTTCCCTGTCCGGCTACCGCCGCTGCTGTCCTCTCCCCGGTAAATCCTGGCCTTGCAGATGATGCGGCCCCTGCACTCAGCATTGCCCGCGATGATACCTGGGTCCAGCTTGGGGCTAAACCTAAAGCCCCAATCAGCTCAACTCCGGCTAACGACGAGCCCTGGTCCCTGGCCCAGTATACGTGCAGCAAGAGAGCAAGGCGCTCCTCTCGTGTGCCTACTAACCATGCCATCCAGTTGAGAAACAGATATGACATTTTCAATCTGCATGACTTCCCTTCTCTGCTTGAGAAATCAAATACTCATCCATCTCCCCTGTCGAGGCGTGGGTCCCACAGCTCACCGTCACCCCCAGCGAAACTTCAGCGCCCATCCTACACACGGGCTCGCTGCTCCATAGCGCACTTTACACCGGCACCACGGACAGCCGTTAACCGCCCCTCTGTCCATCTGTCGTAGACCCCTCCGTTATTACGAGTCTCTGGTGATACACCATCCACTCCCCCTTTGACTACACTCATTATTGGAGACTCAATAGTGAGGAACATGAAAGGGAAATCTGTCGCATCGTTTTGCTTCCCAGGCGCTAAGGTGTCCGATATACGGGAAAAAATCTCCAGCATACTGGACGAACATCCACTCGCCCAAGATGTTATTCTCCATGTTGGCTGTAATGACATCCCCAGTAAGGCATCTGAAAAACTACTCGGAGACTTTACAGAGCTTCTTGACTCCCTCGCTGTCCACAATAAACGGTTCCTAATCTCCGGTCCCCTTCCCCCTCTCAACCGTGGCATGGAGCGGTTTAGTCGCACTCTTCATCTCCACACCTGGCTGCAATTAACATGCGCTGCCCGCAACTTAACTTTCGTTGATAACTTCAACCTTTTTTGGAATCGCCCTGCCTTTTTTCACCGCGACGGCATCCACCCCAGTGCCCTGGGCTCGCGCATTTTAACGGACAATGCATTTTACACAATGCGTTCCTCCAAACTTTGACTGGTCTCTGATGCCTGTGCATTACAGATCACTTCCGATCTCCCCCACACTACCTTTCCCTCCCCTACAAATCACATTAGCCCCCCCATGTGGCCAGGTGGGCTTCTTACTGCAAGTAGCACAAATGTTTCTCTCTCAAGTTTACCATTACTCCCAAATCCCTCCGTGTGCTCCCAGATATCTTCACTTATTAGACATAGGAGATTTTATCAGAAAATTGGCGGTGTAAATCCCCAAAACCTTTTTCATATCATGTTAGTTCCATATATCCCTGCTGTGAAGCCCACATTAACCTCTAATACACCTAGTGATTTTAAAACAGGTCTCTCACGCACAAATGTGGGTGAACCTCAGGATATGTGTTTGAATACACAAGGCTTCATGCAGCGAAAGGGCATGGGTTTTATTCACATGAATGTGCATAGTATTGTTTCAAAATTAGACTATATTAAAGTCTGGGCACAACAAACTGACCCTGACATCTTTGTGTTTTCTGAAACATGGTTGTCGAATAAGGTAAACAGTGCCGACATAAGTCTTGATAACTTTAACGTTTTCCGATGTGATCGGCCTACTAAGGGGGGAGGCGTTGCTATGTATGTGAAAAATTGTTTCTCTGCCTCTATTGTCACCTCTGTATCCGAGCCAAAAAAATTCGAACTCTTGGCTTTAAGTGTCAGTCTGGGAAAGAGTAATTATTGTAAATTGCTGGTTATTGGATTTTATCGCTCACCTTCTGCACCCGCAGGTGCGATAGATGTTTTATTTGATTTGATTTCCAGTTATGAAAACGCGGAACTTCTTATCATGGGTGACATGAACCTAAATTGGTTAACAAACGCTTCTGATCATCTAAAGAATCTCTGCGATGAATTAAATCTCACGCAGCTTATCTCTTCCCCCACTCGGCCTGATCCGAAAAATACAGAAAAAGCCACACTCCTAGACATTATTCTAACCAATAGACCGCATCATTACAAAACTAGTGGTGTTTTTCCTCTCGACTTCAGCGACCACTGCCCAATAGCGTGTATTCGTGACACTAAATTAAAAGGTGTTAAAGCTCGTTTTACCGTCAAAAGAAATTTTAAGCATTTCTCTGAACAAGCATTTATGTTAGAGTTGTACCACAGTGATATTGGGTTAACCACGGCAATCCCTGATCCAAACCTGGCTTTGGATTATTTTGCGAAAACATTCAATTCTATTTTAGATAACCTCGCACCTTTTAAGAAATTCAGAGTAAAAAAAAGGAACAATCCCTGGTTTTGTTCCGAAATCGCTGAAATGCTACGTAACAGAGATGTTGCCTGGCGCAAAGCACGAGCATCTAAATCACCCTCTGATTGGCAATATTTTCGTCAACTTCGAAATAGGTGTCTTGCTACTATTCGAAATGCCAAATCGTCATTTTATGTCTCTGCATTGTCCGAAAGTCAAGGAAACCCAGCTAAATTTTGGAAAACGGTTAAATCATTATCGCACAGTCTAACCTCTAACTTTCCAAATGAAATTGTTCAAGGTGATACCACTATCTCAGACGGAAGGAAAATTTGTGATGCATTTAATAAACATTTTATTTCATCAGGTTATTTATTTGAAAATGCCAGATATCCCTCCATAGTGTCTGACTCTAGCACACCATGGGAAAATAAATTAAGCACTCAGACCTTTTCTTTAAAACTGATTTCAAATACTTAGGTATTTAAAGCCCTTCGCTCAATCGATCCAAAAAAGTCCACCGGGGCGGATCAGTTAGAGCCTAGAATTTTATTATTAGCAGCTCCATTAATATATAATAGCATAACACACATTTTTAATCTGACTGTGGCATCAGATACAATCCCTGATCTCTGGAAGACAGCTTTCATCCTTCCCTTACATAAAGGAGGTCAGCTCAATGAGCTAAATAATTATCGACCAATCTCTAAACTTTCATGCCTAGCTAAAGTTTTAGAGAAACTGGTAAACGATCAGGTAAGAACATTTTTAGACCAATTCTCCATTTTAAACCCATATCAATCAGGATTTAGACCCGGTTATAGTACTGTGACAGCAACATTAAAAGTTTTGAATGACGTTGCTATTGCCTTAGATAAAAAACAGGATTGCCTTGCTATTTTTATCGATTTATCTAAGGCTTTCGACACTGTCGATCATCAAATTCTTTTGGAACGTTTGGATTCCATTGGATTTGATAAAAAATCGCTTAACTGGTTTACGAACTACCTAAATGGTAGAACGCAAGCTGTCATGGCTGATGGCTATCAATCCAGCTTTGAGAATGTTAATAAAGGTGTGCCACAGGGTTCTATTTTAGGGCCAACTTTATTTGGTATTTACATAAATGAGCTAGGAAAATACCTCAGATACAGCTCAATTCATCTTTATGCGGACGACGCCATTCTATATACAATGGCGCCCTCTGCTGCCCAGGCGGTTCAAAACCTACAGTCTGACTTCTGTGCTATACAGAAAAATTTTACTTGATCTTAAATTAGTTTTAAATTCGGATAAAACAAAATGCATGTTGTTTTCAAATAAAAAGAATAGCAGTTCCACAGAAGTGAATATTTCCACCCTTAATGGGACATTGGTTGAGAGAGTATCCAGCTATAAGTACCTTGGTTTTTGGTTGGATGACAAACTATGCTTCAAAATACACATTACTGAATTGTCGAAATCTTTAAAAGCAAAACTAGCATTCTTTTATAGAAATAAGTCATGTTTTACTCAATACTGCAAAAAACAAATTATACAGTCAACATTTTTATCTGTGATAGACTATGGTGATGTGATTTATATGAACTCTCCCACCTCCACTCTTAAACCTCTCGATGCAGTCTATCATTCCGCCCTCAGATTTATAACCGGGGATGTTTTTAGAACACATCATTGTATACTGTATGAGAAAGTTGGGTGGCAGTCCTTGGCAGTTAGGAGAAAACAACACTGTATTCTATTTATCTACAAAGCACTTCTTGGTGAACTGCCTGCATACCTCACATGTCTTCTTAATGTGAAATTATCGTCACACTGCACTAGGTCCCAAGACTTTTTGGCTCTAGAAAATTGTCGTGTCCGCACGGAGATCGGGAAATTGGCTTTTATGTACTATGCTCCAAACAAATGGAATAATATACAAAAACACACAAAATTAGACAAGCTAATCCCTTTTAATCAATTTAAATCTCTATTGATTGACATAGAGCAGTGTGAATGTGTGTGTTTTCGCTGAACCATTGTTGCGCCTAAATAGTGCTTTTATGTTGTTATTTATTAATATTTTAGTTTTTATACTGTAATATTATATGCTGCTGTTCTGTTTTAATATTTTCTATACTGTTGTTATTTTTGTATTGTAAACAGGGCATCCTTGTAAAAGAGAGCTTGCTCTCAATGGCCCTTCCCTGTTTAAATAAAGGTATGATGATGATGAACAAGATGTTTGACTAGTATGAAAAGTAATCCTGCTTTGTGAAATACCCCCTAGGCTATACAGTTAGCTAATGTTTGACTGATAAACAAGCTGTCGAAATTAGGTAACTATGGGCAGAAGTTATAATATAAATAATGTTATAGAAATTACAATTGACAATTTATCACATCATGGGTAAAATCAAAATATATATTTTTTATATAAATATATTCCCATTTTTTCTCCAAATTTAGTAGCCAATTGAACCCCTATTCTAATTAAATTCCCCCACCATGTAGCAACCGCTAGAGAACCACCGTTATACAACCCTGTCAGCCGGTGGTAGGAAGGATGGTGCCACGTCCTGTACAGGGCACGACTCCTCGAGCTCCTGACTGTGATTCCAACTCGCCCAGGGCCTTTCTGTGCGCAGCTCAACAGCACCGACTGAAAGTCGGCGCTCTTACTGTTGTACCACGGCGGCGGCAAAATAAAAATAATTGATGAATAATCCGACAGTAATATTGTTTTGTGTATAGAATATAGAGTGATACTGTCAGAGTATCACTTGATGTAGATACACCAACACACATTTACTTGTGTACAAAAATACAAGCAACATGCACACAAAAGCAGACACACGTACATACACAAACACACACACAACAACCCACCACAAGACCTGTTTCATCCACAAGGGCAAATCTCTTAACTTCCACTGCAACAGCTTCCATGCTGATCATGCAAAAGAAAGGAAAACATATGTACTGAAGTACATGCACTTTTCTTTTCCGAGGCTGAGCTATGCATAATGGCAGTCAAATGTATAGCTCAGCCGTGAAAATAAATGTGCATGTACTTAAGTATATATATCTTTTTTCTTTCTTTAGTGACGGATGGAAATCCACCTTGAATGAAATAGTGAGAAAGTATATTAATCCTGACCCAAGGTCTTAGCCACCTCATGAGTGAATAGAATCTCAAGCTTTGCTGCTCACATAATGAAACATCCCCTGTGGAAAACAAGAATCTATGTATTTCAGTATTTAGCACTGGGTACTGTGCATCGCTCTCCTCATTCATCCATCTTTTATTGACATTGCTTGGGTGCAAGGGGGTTCGCTGGGCCAAAGTGAAGAAAAACACATTACATACACTTGCAAAACCCCCCACAAAAGCATTATTCTATACACAATAGTGCAAATTTGCATGTGCATTCTTCTGATTTAATTCTTCTGATTCTGGCTCATGTTTACCAAGGCCGCCAAAGATTCCAGAGGGCATTGTATCGTACTGCACATTTATACCAGTCATTTCACCTTTTTCCAAACTGCCCTTTATAAAAATCCTAGTCCTTGGAATTTTAACAAAGTCAACCTGCTCTCATTCATATGTACACAATACCTGCTTCTATTAGACAGGTGATGCAAAAGGGGTAATGAACATAATGAGGTCACACAAATTCAAAAAAACCTGAGGGTGGTGTAGGTTAGTTTGGGTTACAGAATTAGTAAACTTCAGTACCAGGTTGTGGCGAAGTGTGCTACTTGTGCACGTTGAAAGAATAACCGGACTCGTATTTCAGGTAACTGTGTGTTTTATTTCTCCTTTTAAAACACACATCCATTTCTTTCCCGTCTCTCTCTCCTGTCCCAGCCATTTTGAAGACCTCAGGCTCACTGTTGAACAATCAAGGCAATTGGTTAATTGACAATAACAATCCTATAATCAATCGTCCCCAATTGCCCGATTGCCAACAGCTGTGCCGGTTCCCTAAACCACCCGCGTTCACTCTCTCTCTTGCTAGCTGCGCCTAAAACCACGCCCCCCTACCACATACCCCCACCGCCCGACTTAGGCCGGGAAGCCATCCGGCCAATGCTCAACTCCCCCCCCCCTCCTCCTCCTCCATCGGACGGGAGAGAAAATCAGCCACCACCATCTGCGCTCCCGGCCTATGAATCACCTTGAAATTAAAAGGCTGTAAAGCCAGATACCACCGAGTGATTCGGGCGTTGGTATCCTTCATGCGGTGAAGCCATTGGAGGGGCGCATGGTCCGAGCAGAGGGTGAATGAGCGACCCAGCAGATAATACCGGAGGGACCCGACCGCCCATCTGATGGCCAGGCACTCTTTCTCGACCGTGCTGTACTTCACTTCCCGCTGTGATAGCTTTCGGCTAATGTACAGCACTGGTCGGTCGACCCCCTCCACCTGCTGAGTCAAAACAGCCCCCAGCCCTCTGTTCGATACGTCAGTCTGCAAATTAAAGGGGAGAGAGAAATTAGGGGTGAACAAGAGCGGTTTCCCACACAAAGCTTCCTTTACCCTCTCAAACGCCTGCCGACACAGCTCCGTCCACTGAACCGGATCTGAGGCACCTTTCAGAGTCAAGTCGGTCAGGGGACTGGTCAGGTCCGAGAAAGCCGGGATGAACCTTCTGTAGTACCCAGCCAGTCCCAAAAACCTCCTCACCTCTTTTTTTGTCTTCGGTCGTGGACAGGTCGCGATCGCCGCTGTTTTGTCCACCAGAGGTCGCACCTGTCCACCTCCCAAGTGGTACCCCAAATACCGTACCTCCGCTCTGCCAATCGCACACTTCTTTGGGTTAGCCGTGAGTCCCGCCTGTCTCAGGGACTCCAGTACCGCCCCCACATGCCGCACATGCTGAGCCCAGTTGTCACTATGTATTATTATATCGTCCAGATATGCTGCAGCGAAAGCCGCATGCGGACGCAGTACCCTGTCCATGAGACGTTGAAAAGTGGCAGGGGCTCCGAATAACCCAAACGGAAGTGTCCGGAATTGGTACAATCCGTCCGGAGCGGAGAAAGCCGTTTTTTCCTTGGACTCTGGAGACAAGGGAATCTGCCAGTAGCCCTTGGTCAAATCCAGTGTCGAAAAAACCCGAGCTGTGCCCAGCCGATCCAATAGGTCATCGACCCGAGGCATGGGATAGGCATCGAATCGTGACACTTCGTTTACCTTTCGATAGTCTACACAGAAGCGAACAGATCCATCCGGCTTACTCACCAGCACGATGGGGCTATTCCACGCACTGTTAGACTCTTCTATTACGCCCAACTCCAACATTGTCTTTATTTCTGCCTGAACCACTTTCTTTTTATGTTCAGGCAGTCGGTAGGGGCGCGAACGCACCGTCACCCCCGGGGTTGTCTCAATATGGTGACTTATCAGATTGGTGTGGCCTGGTAGGGGGGCTAAGAGATGGCTATCACAAAGGGGGGAGGTTTGATCGTTCGAATTTGGCACCTCCGGTCCCAGCTCATCTCTCTCCTGATCTACCGAAACCAAGGAGACCGGTATCACCTCTTTCCACACTTTTAATAGATTGAGGTGATAAATCTGTTTCGCCCCCTCTCTATCAGACCGCTCCACCTCATAATCAACTTCTCCCACTCGTCGTGTGACCACAAAGGGTCCTTGCCACTTGGCGAGTAATTTTGTGCTGGAAGTCGGTAGTAATACCAAGACTTTCTCTCCCGGTGAAAATTGCCGTAGTTTTGTTCCTCTATTATAGTGTTTTTGCTGACGTTCCTGAGCCTCGAGCAAATTCTCCCGTGATACTCTCCCCAGTGTATGGAGTTTTGCTCGCAGGTCCATAACGTATTGAATTTCGTTTTTACTGGGGCTTGGACCCTCCTCCCAGCTTTCTTTAACCAGGTCCAAAATACCCCGTGGTTTTCTACCGAACAGCAATTCAAAAGGAGAAAATCCCGTGGAGGCCTGGGGAACCTCTCGCACTGCAAATAATAGAGGAACTAACCACTTATCCCAATGTCGGCTGTCATCGTGTACAAACTTCCGAATCATGGATTTCAAAGTCCTATTAAAACGTTCCACGAGCCCATCCGTTTGTGGATGGTACACGCTCGTTTTAATTGACTGAACACCCAAAAGTTCATACAGTTCGCGTAGTGTGCGTGACATGAACGAAGTGCCTTGATCAGTCAGAATCTCTTTCGGGATTCCAACTCGGGAGATTATTTGAAACAATGCCTGCGCCACACTCTTAGCCGAGATATTGTGCAATGGCACTGCTTCGGGATACCGGGTTGCATAATCCACCAGAACTAATACAAATCGGTATCCCTGAGTGCTCCGTTCAAATGGTCCGATGAGGTCCATGCCCACTCTATCAAACGGGACCTCAATTAATGGTAGGGGCCGCAATGGGGCTTTTGGGATGGCTGGGGAATTTACCAGCTGACAATCTGGACAGGATGCACACCACCTACGTACGTCCGCCCAGATGCCCGGCCAATAAAATCGGGCCATTATCCGGTTTAGTGTTTTTTCATACCCTAAGTGCCCAGCCATGGGGTTGAAATGAGCCGCCTGGAAAATCATTTCCCGGCGGCTTTTCGGTACCAACAACTGGGTCGTCTCCTCACCTGTCTGAGTGTCACGACTCACTCGATATAACCTATCCTTAATAATGCAAAAATACGGGTGAGAGCGTGCAGCGTCAGGGCGCACCAGCTGACCATCAACACATATCACCTGGTCGAAGGCAAAGCGTAGGGTATCGTCTCGAGACTGGGCGAGTGGAAAATCCTCCATGGGTTGGAACACCGGCACCTGGGGAGTCTCCACTGGAGGCTCTCCCGGAGCCGCCCCCCCCCCGTCAGTGTCGGACGACCCCGCGTCACCACTTTCCGCTGCACACACCTCACACTTCCCTACCAGTCGTGATCGTACCCCCATCAGTTTTTCCGCTATTAGTTTAAACCCCGCCCAATCTGTACCCAAAATCAGAGGGTGCGAGAGGTGGGAGCTAACCGCAGCCTCTATGATATGCTTTTTTTCTTTTATCCAAATTTCCACTGGTACTATTGGGTATTTGTGTCGATCCCCATGCACACACCTAATTACCACCCAACGTGCCGATCTCAAAGCCTCGGTTCGAACCAGGCTCTGGTGAATCATGGTCTGCATAGCCCCTGAATCCAACAGCGCCCGGTGTTCACTCCCTTGCACCCTTACCGGAATACAGTACGCCCCTTCTGAATCGGGAGCGGAGGTGGGCGGTCCGACCACCCGGACCACCTGCCCCACCTCCATGAGCGGACAATTGCGGCGCAGGTGGCCCAGTTGTCCACACCGCCAACACTCCGGTCCAGGCGTTTGAGGCACTCCCTGTGGGCCGGACTGCACCGCCACTGAGCCTGAGGAGGGAAAAGAGGGCAGAGCGTTACGGGGGCTGACAGCAGTGAAGGAGGGGTTCTGGGGACGGTAAACAGAAAGGGGGGCGGAGCGAGCGGCGAATTTCTTCCTGGGCGCTGGCTCCGGCTTCTGCTGCTGGGTGAAGGGGTGTTGTGCCAGGTGGTCCTCCGCCAGGGTGACGGCGCCATCCAGGTTGGTGGGTCTGTGACAGCGGACCCAGCTCGCGGTCTCCGCCGGCAACCCCACGATGAACCTCTCTAGGACCACCTGCTCCACGACCCCAGTAGCGGATCTTATTTCCGGCCGGAGCCAGCGCCTCGCCATGTCCGCCAGCCGCTGGGCGTAAGCAAACGGTCTGTCCTCTCCCGTCAGGTCCAACTCCCGGAATTGCTGCCGGTGCTCCTCCGGGGTACGACCCGTCCGGTCGAGGATCGCCTTCTTTAGGTTCCGGTACTCCGCCCTCACGGCTGTCGGTAGGCTATGTGCCGCTCGCTGCGCCTCCCCTGACAGGAGGGGTAAGAGCCGCACGGTCCACTGCTCCATCGGCCATCGGGAGGTTTCCGCCGCCAGCTCGATTGCCTCCAGGAAGGCTTGAGCGTCATCCTCCGCCGTCATCTTTGGGATATTAAATTTCGGGGAGGATACACTCTGCCTTCCCGTGGCATCCCCTCCGACTATCAGCTGTGCCAATGTCTGGGCTTGGAGGCTAGACTGCTCACACAGGACTTGTATTTGTTCCGTATGCGCGGCTGCTTGTCGCTCCTGCATGGCAGCTAGCCCCTCCAGCACTCTGCCCAATGTTGTCTTTGACATCGCTTGTTCCGTCGTTTCCGTCTCCATTCTCCGGTCTGTTTCTTTTTTTCTTCGCCTTTTCTTTACCCCCCGTACGGGCCGCCACTGTGGCGAAGTGTGCTACTTGTGCACGTTGAAAGAATAACCGGACTCGTATTTCAGGTAACTGTGTGTTTTATTTCTCCTTTTAAAACACACATCCATTTCTTTCCCGTCTCTCTCTCCTGTCCCAGCCCTTTTGAAGACCTCAGGCTCACTGTTGAACAATCAAGGCAATTGGTTAATTGACAATAACAATCCTATAATCAATCGTCCCCAATTGCCCGATTGCCAACAGCTGTGCCGGTTCCCTAAACCACCCGCGTTCACTCTCTCTCTTGCTAGCTGCGCCTAAAACCACGCCCCCCTACCACACAGGTGATTGAGGGTTTCTGTTCTTGAGATAACGCCTTAGATCAGGGGTAGGCAACCCTGGTCCTAGAGAGCCGCAGAGTCTGCTGGTTTTTGTTTTCACCTTAAACACAGCAACTAATTAGACCAAAGAAACCAGGTGAGGTGAGTTAACTGTGTAATCAACTGCTTTAATTGATCAATTAAGTGGTGAGTAACAACAAAAACCAGCAGACCCTGCGGCTCTCTAGGACCAGGGTTGCCTACCCCTGCCTTAGATCAAGGGTTCCCAAACCGGTCCTGGGGCCCCCCTGTGTATGCTGGTTTTCCCGGAATTTTAACAAGCTGTTAATTTTTCTTAATTAAGTGCTTTTCATGTTTAGAGGCATTATTCACCCTCTTAAGCCACATTAGGTCAGAAATGGCTATGGATGCCATGTAGAATAAATTCCCATATTCACGTTGTGCTTATTGTGCTATATTGCAACAATTGCACAAAAACAGGTTACAAAATTATGTATTTTAACTGATCAAATTGAAGAGTGAAGTGAATCAATAGGCTCATAATTAGGTTGTTGAACACATGTGTTTAACTAATTGTTTTTTTTAAAGCTTATTAACACAATGCAGGTTTGGCCCGTTATCATTTGCTTTGTTTGAATTCTTCATTATCTACCAAATGATTAGTTTTAGTGGCCATGTGTTCACACTTTCACAAATTAGGAGCCTATTGATTCAAATAAGTCTTTAAATGGATCTTTTAAATAATATAGCACAATAAGCACAATCTGAACATGGGGTGTTTATTCTACATGGCATCCGGGCATGTGCAGAGGATGTTAGAGGGGCAGGGGCCCAAATTCATGAAAGGATTTTTGCAAATAATTAAATAAATATATGCCTGGAATTACTAATTTTGCGACACTGTTAAAGGGATATTAAAATGTATGTATTCAGGCAGGGTTTTTCCTGGCAGAGAATGGGTTTTGGCCATATGTAGCTTATGCGAGCGCACGCAGGTTTTAGCATTCATTTTACTGTAAATACAGTTTAAATCTAAACTGAAAGTGCATCGGGTAGCCAGTAGCCTACAGCAGGCAAAGCAATGGAAAATGTCGAATGCTTAGGCCTATTTGTACAACGTTTTTAAAAAATATTATTGTTTCTAGCTATATCTGAACATGATTTTCTTGTCAACGGTGCATTTTATAGTTTGTGGCTGTGGCACGACGAGGGTCGTAAGCGCTTTGTGCTATTAATAGCACCCTTTTCTTAAAGCTGTAGCCTAGTTTATAATTTAAGACAAACATGAATACTGTAATTGGGACTGATACATCTACCACTATAGTATGGGGCGCCAACGTGGATCGGGTTAAAGCTTTTATCTTTTCAGAAGTTAGGGCTTCAAAGGTAGCCTAATTAAAAATTGGAGCGTGTTCCATCCAACTCGCTGCGCAAGCTATGTCTTTACCGAGTTGCTGTCACAAAGATTTAGGTTGCACTCTGCTGCAGAATAGCTGAGCCCGTCGCATTTCCATACAAGTCTATGGTTCTATGCTTCTTCTACTCATCTCCTAGTACTGACATCTCTTAAATCGACGAGTACAATATTGCAGCCAAAAATTTTTATTAAATTCGGATATTCGTTTTCTCAATTATTGTAATTTTAGCGGTCACAATTTGCCTTTTTACCGCAATTTGGCAGTCCGTGAAATCATTTTGGTTGCCGCCAAATAATTTACTATGTAGGAAAAACCCTGGTATTTAAAACAAACCCATGACTGAGGTTGGTTCAAACACAGCTACATGACAGTTAATTAATGATACATGCAAAAAAATTAAGTGTATTTCAGTAAATTCTCCTCACATGTTACGTATTACATTAGCTAGCTAACCATCGAGACAATAAGACAACATTAAAACTGCTGTGGTGCGATGGGACCCGTGCTTTTAAGTTCAGTGGATGGTACAAAATAACTTGCCCATATTCCACTGATTCCCACATTACTACCAAAAGGTATCAACGCTAACGATAGCTAGTTGGTACATTTTGAGCTGCTAAATAGTTCAAGATAGACTCTAGCCTACTTGTCAAATAGTGTCAAGCAATTCCTAAAGCGCATCAATATCAATATAAAACAAAAATAAACAGTATATTTATACTTTGTTTGTCCACATACCTGATGTCTGCCTCAAAATAACTCATCACACTAACTGACTCACGACTGTCGAGTGCCTATACATGCATATGCGTACAATCTTTCACCATTGAAAGGCTCGGTGCCCACACAGTGCTCGCCTCTGGAGGGAAGGAGGGCATCTCTCGGGAGCACCAATCTTCCAACCTGATATTTTGATTCAATCAATCAATCAATATATCTGTTCGGCAGGGCAGGCTGTGCGCAAACAGGATTAAATAAAATTAATTAAATATTAATGAAATTTAAAAAAAAAATGAGAAATGGCACTCTATAGGAGGCAAAACAGCAGGTCCTCAAGCCCCCTTTGAGGTCTATATTTGCACGTGCATGATGGCATCCATAGCTATTTCTGATATAATGTGGCTTAAGAGGGCAAATAATTAATCTAAACATGAAAAGCACCTCATTAAGAAATTAACACCTTGTTAAAATTCTGGGATTGCAACTGTGGTTGCAACGAAAACCAGCATACACAGGGGGGCCCCAGGACTGGTTTGGGAACCCCTGCCTTAGATGGTAGCATGTAATTAGGGCTTTATTTAAGTTGCATCCAGAATTTTAATGTTCCATGGAAACTGACCTAATTTGGCCCTACATGCATCATTAGGTGTATTTGTTTGTATTTGTAAGATAATTCTGCACAATTCAGGATGTAGTGCAGGGATGGACAACTCCAGTGTATGCAGGTTTTTGCTGCCACCAGTTAACAATTATTTAATTAACCCAATTGTTTACATGATCTGATATTTTAATCTACACATCCGTCATATGAACAGTAACCAATAAATGTTCTTGTGCCAGTATGCATGTATTGTAGCGTTTTATCGTTCTGTAATTTACGAGTGAATCGGTGATTGTGTGTATGACTAATTAGCTGGTTGAGCCATGGTAACTGATTGCAGTAAAAACATGCATACACACCGGCCCGCGAGGCCTGGAGTTGTCCACCCCTGATGTAGTGTTTCAATTGGATTTTTGGATCCTACAAGGGTTATTTCTCCTGACTCATTTTCCTATGGAACTCTATGGGGGGAAAAAGTCAGGAGAAACGACCCTTAAAGTGATCCATCCACATCTACTCCATATCCGGCAACCGAGTGATGGTTTGGGGCTTGTTTGATACCTTAGACTCTTGATGACTTACAGCCATTTCGCTAGTCATGTGTTCCATACTGTACCAGCGTAATTTACAGCTGAATCTAGTCTCACCCCCCAATTCCCATAGAGATCAATTCAAATGCAGAGAGGTTATAGTATCGCTTGTAACAGTACCTGAAAATAAGTTATCGAGAGTCATTTGATGTTGTTGGGTCACAGACTTCAGGAAGTAACAGCATGCAAAGAATATGCAACCAAATATGAAATATGATACTTTAAAAACATGTTAAAGCAAAGGGTATGAATGCTTATGTAAATGAGAAATTTCAGTTTTTGATTTTTAATACATTTTCTAAAATTTCTAAAAACATGTTTTGACTTTGTCATTATTAGTGTATTATTCGAGTTATTGAGTGTAGATTGATGAGAAAAAAATTAACTGGATTAATTTTAAGATGAGTCTGAAACATAACAAAATGTGGAAAACTTGAAAGGGTCTGAAAACTTTCCGTATGCACTGTAAATGTGGGTTTTTTATATTTTTGCATTCAGTATAATTTTTCAGTAGGTTTTTGTATCATATTTTTATGTCTTGTTTTTAGAAGGTTGGCATCAATTGCTGCTTTATGTAATACATGATTAACGCCTTTACCTGCCAGATTAATTCCTTCATTGTTATTCTGGTAATGTTTATTATTAAAAATGTTAATAGTGTTAGTTAACTCTTGTGAACTGATTGCTTTGATATATTTATCTTTGCTGTCTGGAACCCTTCTGTGTGGTTGGTTGAGATTGTGCTGTTTACTGGGATGTTTCTCAGTGTTTCTTATATGCATGTTTTTCAGGAACATAATTATTTGATTATGGTCTGAGAGGGGGATTTTACCTGACAGTAAATGCATTGATAGAGGATGGGGTCCATGTCAGTAATTCCATAATCAACTACACTACTCCCAAGAACTGAAGAGCTGCAATAAGGCGTCTCCCCTGATGCTGTCATTAAGAATATACTGACCTAAGGCCTGATAGAAATGCACTAATTCCCTTCCATTCTTGTTTATTATTTTGTCAGGGTTGTTTGAGTAGTGAGGTACAGTCGAAATTGGATTAACGATTATATAACACCATTTGCCTAGGCCTTAGTTTATGCATCAAACATATCCCACAATTTCACAGACCCAAATTATTATTCAAAGGCCTACTATACAGGCCGACTCCTTATTTATAAGTGTACTGACTAATAATGGGATCATGTCCTTCAATGAATGTCCTCTGCTGTGGAGTCAATGCTGCTGCATTTGTGTGCCTTTGTGCAAGTCAAACAACCTATACACTGTTGGAATCATAAGTAATTGGCTAAAGTGCTTTAAAGAGAAAGAGTTATGTGACATCAGCATACCAGTGAGGATACACAACATAGGCTATGGGAGGAGATGACCAAAACAAAATACATAGCATGGAGTGAGAAGCGGACTAAGGACCGAACCCTGGGGGACAACTGCTCTATATGAGGTTTTGAAACTGCCCCATGCAACCTCGAAGGACTGACTACAGAATAGATACCAGTTTTGGACCAAAACCAAAGATCCCCAAGGTAGTCAATGAAGACAGGCAGCGTTGTAAAGTAACAAAGTACAAATACTCATTTTTTGACAACTTTGTACTTTACACAAGTAGTTATCATTCTGTTTACTTTCATTTTTACTTCACTACATTTTCGAAATAATAGATAATTTTTCTCTGCTACAATTTCCAAGACTGAGTTCGTTACTAAGTAAAAAAATGTAATAGCGCTGAACGGACTAGACTACTGTCGGTCTGTACTTGATTTAAAGTAATACTACACCCAAAAGTGATCGAAATGATAAACAAGATATAGCAGAGGCTCACCATTATTTTGGTTTACATTTTTAAACATTTTTTGTGTTCGTTTTAACATTTTATTAATGTAGCCTAATGAAGCTGGCTTCAAGTTAATCTAAACTGAATAAATATCTGAACCAAAGGCGGCGTGCTCAGGCGCCTGGGCACGCATGGACAAATCGTATTGCAGAGTGAAGTTATATTTTGATGGAATAAATGTGAATCAAGCAACCAATTGAAAAGCGCTGTTTGTTGAGGTATGCTACCTAGTTTAGTACTGACTCCCTAGAGCAGGGGTTTTCAAAGTGGGGGCCGCGGCCCAACGGGGGGCCGCCAGGGGGCGCCAGGGGGGCCAATTGGAAGGGAGAGGAAAATGGAAAATGCAAAAAAAAACAAAAAAAAACATTTACATTTATTTAAAAAAATAATTTCAATTCAATTCATAAGATTACTGTGCCAGTTTAAAATAAGATATAAATTGTTATAAATCCTTTCATATCGAAATTAGGTCTTTGCCATGCCCTTCTTTCAATCGCAGCCAATAACTAACCATCTGCCTGTTAGTCAAAGCGTTACGTTGAGCTGCTAACGGCCCGATTATGGAATCAAAATAGGGTCAAAAGTATTGTGTTGTGTATTAAGAAGCTGTATGTTAGATTTTTTTATATTTGCCAGTGTAATTTAAAAGTTTTTTTAAAAAAGCCATTTCGCAATCGGGGGGCCCCAGCCAGAGGCTACGACTATTTTGGGGGTCCTTGGCATGGAAAAGTTTGGGAACCCCTGCCCTAGAGTGCCAGCTATCAATAAGATGTAGTTCGCTAGAGGTGATGTGATGTTGACAAGTTTGTAATACCAATTAAACCTAAAACCCACACAGAATTAAACATCACGCCTGTGTCAAACGATTCTGAGGGAAGTAACGTTAGCAGTAAAGTTTCAACATCTGCCTCACAGTGAATATTTTTACGTCGAAATGCCATCTCGCATTCACGGCGGCGACGGCTACATCGCTCAGGAGGCCAGGAAAGGCGGGTAGCTGGCTCCGCAGCTCGGGAGAGGGGGTTAGCTGGCTCCGCAGCTCGGGAGAGGGGGGTAGCTGGCTCCGCAGCTCGGAAGAGGGGGTTAGCTGGCTCCGCAGCTCGGGAGAGGGGGTTAGCTGGCTCCGCAGCTCGGGAGAGGGGGTTAGCTGGCTCCGCAGCTCGGGAGAGGGGGTTAGCTGGCTCCGCAGCTCGGGAGAGGAACGGGACGGGACTGGTGGCGTGGAACGGGACAAGCCAGGAGGCCCGGGACCGGACAGGGCCGGAGGGCCGGGACGGGGCGGGACAGGAGGCATGGGCCGGGGCGGGACACGAGGCATGGGCCGGGCCGGGGCGGGACACGAGGCATGGGCCGGGCCGGGGCGGGACACGAGGCATGGGCCGGGGAGGGACACTTAGCTAACCTAGATCATTCTTATAGTTTTATAATATTCATTATGAACGTGGCTTCTATATCCTAGGCCTACAAAAAGTGAATTTGAGGTAAACCTTAAGCCTAACTTGTGCAAGCCTCTGGGCCACTGTGGAGGCTCTGAAAATGGGTTGTGAGTTGTGGGCTGAACCAGGCCATTTGGCCACTTTGTTTGTGAAGAGGCAATCAGAGTTGCAGATCATCTATAGAAATTGTGAAATTATGACCAGATAGCTGTAGTAAAACTAACCGTGCCAAAAGTTATAGGCCTTATGCATGCTGACAGTGCATGTAATAGAAACCCATTTGGTTACCTGTACATTGATGCTGTGGATATATTTCCGATTAATATAATCTCCCACAAGAGGTTCTGGGCGTACATTTATCCGGACATGGGTGCAGTCCACAGCCACGGGCGGACTGGCCATCGGGACGTTCGGGACCAATCCCGAAGGGCCGGTCCACTTCTGGGCCGGTCCACTTCGAATCTCAAAAAAAAAAAAAAAAAAATTATTATTATTATTTTTTTTTTTTTTAATGTATAGTAAATGTTACGCTAGCTGTCAGTACTGCGATGCGGTCCACGTTCGGGCATGGGCCGGCCCTCCTCACTTGACGCTCTCTGCATACATTACACATTCAGTCGTGACTCGTGTTGTTTGCTGTTCAGGTGTTCAGAGTGAACTATTACGATAGGTTAGCTTTAACGTCAATCTTATTACTGAAGGGGGAGATAAGAGCGGCCCCCATGATGACGAGAAGGATTCGTCCAATTGGAAGACAGATTCTCACAGACGCAGTTTTAGAATGATTTTTCGGCTGCTATGTGCTTGAGTTGGACAGAAAATGCTGTGTGCTGAGCTAAATAATTATTTCACAAATCTGTAATGATAGTCTTCAGAGTATCGTGACTATGGAGGTAGATTTCTATCAAAAATAAACAAGCACAAAAGTATAATCCACAATTGTATTTACCATCCACACACACACACCTCTCAATTTGTGTTCGTAGATATAATCCACAATTGTATTTACCATCCACACACACACACACCTCTCAATTTGTGTTTCGTAAAAATAATCCACATGTATGTGTTTTCCATCCACACACAAACACCTCTCAATTTGTGTTTCGTAAATCATCATTTGGATGAATGCAAAAATGATATTCACAAAATGCAAATAACATTTACAGATATGTTTCCAATGTTCACACATACACAAAAAAAAAGCTTTTGCGAATTGGCGAATCGAATTTGACCGCCGATCGACAGACACTTGCTTGATTTTTTGGATTTACGGACAATTTTTTTGAGAAAAATATTCTTTTTTTTTTCCGTGTGTCGATTCACGCTTCGCTTAACTGTAATTCGTAAACTCTCTTCTTCTTCTTTTGGTGTGCTACACACGGGGGCGGTTGTTTTTTCGGCTCATCCACTTTTTTTTTTTTAGAACAAAAAAAAAAAATTTTTAAAGAAGTGGGTTCATTGTTTATTTATTTAAAAAAAACAACAGTTTTTTTTTTTTTTTTTTTTTGTAAAGTTAACCCAAAAAAAAAAAAAAAAAAAAAAAAAAAACTCCTATCAGATTGAGTAGCTAGCTAGCTAGAGATTATTACACAGGGGGGGTCCGTACATTACATAGGAAGGAAGGAGGAAAAACAACTAGCTAAAAAAAAAAAAGAGCACTCCAATGCATGAATTTTTTTTTTTTTTTTTTTTTTTTTTATCTACTAGCTAGCTAGGCTAGCTGAACAAATAAAATATTTCATAGGAGACATCGGTATCAGTGAGAATAGCTGCCAAATGAATTTAATTGGCTACAATACTTCACATGGTTGAGTTTGTTTTACATAATCTTTTCCATGAGGGACGAAAGAGTTATGTAGCTACTGTGTACGGACCAGTGGCGGCTGCTGACCTGAAAATTGAGGAGGTTGAAAACTTCCCCTTATTGGTCTCAATCATTTCCCAATGATTTTCCTTGATTAACAATAGGCTACAGCGTTTAATTCACAAATGACTCAATGTCATCAAATGTAGCCAGTTCTCCTCAATTAGGCTATTAGGCAAGTAATTCAATTATTTTAATTTGCGTCGCAAAATTGTGTTAATTTTAATCAACATTATAATTGTGGATACATCTGCTATTTTTTTCTCCGCACTCAAATTCCGAGAATATTCATGGATATTAAACGATCTTAAAGCTCAGCTTTTGTTCGATTATTTTTATTGCAGGTTGTGCATTTCTATTAACGTGTACTTACCTGACATGATGTGAAGAAAGACGCTGTGTCCTCACCTGCTAATTATTGTTCAGATCGTCGGCACACTTGTTAATCAAGGGAAATGATTGGAAAATGATTGAGACCAATAATCAGTTTCAATAATCAATTTTCAGCTCAGCAGCCGCCACTGGTACGGACCTACCCCTGTGTAATGTAATCTAGCTAGCTAGCTACATGCAATCTGATAGGAGTTTTGTGCAATGACTGTTTAAAAAACTTGCCATCGCAAGATTAGCGTGGGGTTAACTTTACAACCTAAATAAACTCAAAACTCGGTTGTTTTAATTAAATGTACCATGAATCCACTTCTTAAAGATAATGTGCAATTTTGGCCACTTGTTCTAAAAGTGGCGCTGATGAGCCGAACACACAAACCGCCGTGTTATGTAGCACCAAAAAAGAAGAAGTTTAGTTTACGAATTGCAAGTTAAGCGAGCGTGAATCGACACGGTGAAAAACAGCGGAATATTTGTCTCAAAATTCTGTCCGTAAATCCAAGCAGATCAAGCGTGTCCTTCGATCGGCAAATGTCGATTCGCCAGTTCGCAAGCCAAGCTTTTGATTTGTACATGTGAACATTGGAAACATATCTGTAAATGTTATTTGCATTTGTGAATATAATTTTTGCATTCATCCAAATGATGATTTACGAAACACAAGTTGAGAGGTGTTTGTGTGTGGATGGAAAACACATACTTGTGGATTTTTACGAAACACAAATTGAGAGGTGTGTGTGTGTGGATGGTAAATACAATTGTGGATTATATCTACGAACACAAATTGAGAGGTGTGTGTGTGTGGATGGTAAATACAATTGTGGATTATACTTTTGTGCTTGTTTATTTTTGATACAAATCTACCTCCATAGGTGTGTGGGCCTCTGAACGTCTGAACGTCCCGGGCTGAATTTGTGTCCCAGTCCGCCCCTGTCCACAGCACCAATATGAATAAAAAAAAATTATATTTCCCAGACATGAAAGACCTATTAAATAGGGTAGGCTACCTGTGATTCTGTAAAAACCTTCCTTGATGTGCAGTACCCCTTGGTGGCCAGGGAATGTTATAAACATGTATGAGTTTTTTTCAGGGCAAGGCACAATGTATGTACAGCGCAGCACACAGTGGCTTTGCTGAGGCTCTCTGCATCCCCAACGGCATACAAAAAGGTGCCACTTGAAAATGCAACCCAATGCACACTGTTTGGACTACAGTAGTGCGATGCGTGTCGTTTGCAACATCGGCCTCTCGCAATTGCAAATGTAGCTTATTCCCTCTCTGGAAAATTTGTAGCATTCATAGAGATGCTCGTCTGGATAAAGGAGTGGATTAGTGTTGTCAAAAATATAGATTTTTCAATACATATCGATTCAGAATATTTGAAAGGATTTCAATACTCATTTTCCGCACTATCGATACCAGCTGCGCTTTCTCGCTCTCTCTTCTCTCCGACAGTGAGTTGACACACACACCGCTCACTGAACTATAACACTGCTACAGTGCCCAGTGCCCACATAGCCCCGCCTCCTCGCACTCATTCACAGTGCTGTCTTGTGTCTTCTCGTCACTCGTCTCATTTGCTCCAGTTTGTTCTGCGTTGGCTCATTAAAGATGGCAAGTGCAGAGCCTCTGCGTCTGGTTGACAAAGAAAACAGCAGGAGTGCTGTTTGGAAATACTTCGGATTTGTGTAGTAACTTGCTCGCAATCGCAACCAGCGTTGCTCACGTTAATGTTATATTACTGTGGCGGCCTGGAGATTACCAACTGGCCAGCAAGGACCGGGTAGTGAGCCGCTACCCGGTCGATGTGTACATAAATGTAAATAGCGTGCTGTGTGTTCTAATTGTGTCGTTCGTTTGTCAGCCGCGTCTTGTGTCAACTGTTTTGTTTTAAACGTAACTGTCATTTGTAACTGTCTGTTATATGTGGCTGTGATTGGCTAGGAATCTGTAAGTGTGTGCGCCAATCACAGCCGACTAGTTCCTTTATAAAACAGTATCTGAAGCGATTCGGGGTTAGTGAAAGAGTGTTTTAGAGCTGAGAACATTGTTGTGCATGAATTCAAACGGCTCTTTTGGCAAGGTAGCACTATTAAAACGAAGCTCAGCTTGAGCGATTCGGAACTGCAAGCCGCTGTCTCCCTCCCTCATTCTCCGCGCTCGCTACATTACATTAGGTAAAGCCCGACTATGTTACGTTCATATTTCCAAACTGAATAAATACTGCACCTCTAACAACAAACTACTTAAAGTCGTTGTAACTAAGATATTTGGCGAATACAAACTTTTTAAATCAGCGGATTGAACGTTATTTGCCGGCTTTATTAATCAGCTGTTGGTGTTGCTATGGTTACCATTCATAAAAGGGTCGACTAATGGCGCTGGCAGCAGATAACATAGACGGCGTATTTTAAGAACGGTGATTAAAAAGTTGCCAGCGCTACTTCATAGCCGGGCGGTATACACAAATTAAATGCCCACCCTCCAGCCAATCAGAATCGATTATTTATCCAAGTCATGGTATAAGTCGATAAATCAATAAATAGGCCTATAAATGTAACTATATATAATCATTGTTGGTAATCATTGGTATAAGCGCAATAATGACCTCGGCTTTAAAAAGCATTTCCTCCTAAAACGATGGCACCGATTAGTATAAAAAAGCTTCATAATGACGTTATTATTAGTCGGATGTGTCCTCCAGATATTAAACGTAACGTTGGCTAGCCTATGCTATTCTCACTTTGTTGTCGTCCGAGGTGATCGACTATACAAACAATACAACGTCTATTAGCTATAACAAACAGTCAATAACAAGCAAATCAGGCTGAAGAGGCTGAGTGGGTTCTGTTCTCCATTCCGACTGTACATGTATGGGAAAAAGTTTCGTAGGTGGAGTTTGTTATGTTAACAAAGCTTGGAATAAAACAGCTGTGATCTGAGAGATGCATTGCTCTGTGGACGTGGAGTTCTCGACACTGGACGCTTAATCATCTCAAGACAGCAAAGGCAGATGAGGAACTGTTATTGCTTTTCATCATAACGCTTGGCTGCATTCCACTCGACTCATACTTCCACTTTAATTCACTGATTCTCTTGAATGTCTTTAGTTTACATGCTTGTTTGTGTGTTATGGGTCTGCCCCACTGTCTGTCTTTTTTATTGTTGGTAACTACAACTGAAGTTCCCTCACAGGATAATAAAGGTTATTCTATTCTATTCTAAAACTTTATAAAAATAAAACTCATGATCAAATGGAAATGTGATTTTGTGACAATGACGACGTGAGGAGGCTTAGTGCTTGTAAGCTTGATCATTTCAGTCCTGACAAACATCTGTAACTCCCGGCAAAAACTTAGAGACATCCAGTTGAACAGTTTGTAATAAACCACCAGCTCATTCAGTGTAACAGTAGCCTATACCTACACTGTAAAAAAATACCATACAAATGGCAACATTGCTGCCATTCTTTACACCGTTTTTTTTTTTTACAGTATAACTCTTAGTTGATCACCAGCAAAGTGTGAAATGATGCGTGATTTGGCTGCGCCCGCAAAATAACACCCCATATTTGGAATCTTAGTAAATCAACCCCTTAGTGTCATAATTAAGGTAAACAAATGGTATTTATTGTTATTATTATTATTATTATTATTAATAATCAATATTAGAATGCACATAATATGAATTTCAGATTAAGTTTGAAATTCGCTAGCCTAAATTAATTGCCTGTGATCTGTCTGCTCTGACAACAGCCTCATGGAATTGATGTTTGACAATGATTCATGTCAAATATCAAACAAAATGTCAAATAATCAAACAAAATTCTTTAAACAAGCAGGCTAATTTGGCATTTTCTAAGCTGAGGGAAGCCAAGTTCTGTAGCTTATGCTCAGCTGTTGCAGGTGTTATAACAAAATTATACCGCATATATTTTGTAAAATAACAGCAATGGTGTGAGCTAATGGATATTATATTATTATATAATAATTATTATATTTCTGGGAAATAGTTTGGTCGGGAAATACCGGGAACCCGTGCCAGTGTTAAACCCTAATGGGAAATATTATTATTCTGTATCTCAAAACATGTCATAATGGTTAGTCCAAATAATATTTATCATAATATTGATTCATATAGCCTATTCCTTGCTCGCATGCTTTAACCTCTTTGCGCAGATGGCAAATTTGGTAAATTGTCATCTATTTAGGGGGTGCTCTGTTTAAGGCTTCATAACTCCAGGGGCCACATGTACACTGCCTGGCCAAAAAAGAAGTTGCGCACTCTAATATTTTGTAGGACCGCCTTTAGCTTTGATTATGGCGTGCATTCGTCATGGCAATGTTTTGATAACCATATGCAACGTCACAACATTTATTTCCATCCAGAGTTGCATTAGTTTTTGGACGAGATCTAGTATTGACGACGGGAGAGTCAAACCACTCTGTGAAGTCTTCTCCAGCACATCCCAAAGACTTGCAATGGGGTTAAGGTCAGGCTAATTCATGTGTGAAAATGATTCCTCATGCTCCCTGAACCACTCTTTCACAATTTGAGCTGATAAATCTGGGCATTGTCATCCTGGAATATGCCCATTGATGGGATAACCTGGTCATTCAGTACATTCAGGTACTCAGCTGACTTTATTGTGTTGCTGAGTCATGCATAGTGCCCACTGTACTCTGGGGTTGCTTCAATTGGACAATGGCAACCTTTTTTTGGCCAGGCAGTGTATAAAACCTGAGTAAAGGAACGCGCAAAAGAACACTCATGTAATGGGTTTTTTAATTGTTCGGAAATTCAAACGCAAAGGTGGTAGGAATCTGAACAAGTCAGCTCACAAGATGTGAGGACCAATAATTAAGGGAGAGAAAATAATAAAGAAAGAAAAGAAAAAACAGGAACGTAATTCTTTAAGGCTAAACAGCCAAAACTAAAATGAACCCACAAAAACAGGCAAACTAGAAAACTAGTAAATAACAACTAAATCTCCCGAACCCAAATAATGACACAAGAACAGGGAACTTAGTAACCAAAAGAACACCCTCGGCTGCCTTAGCTCAGAGAAAGTTTTTTAAAAAAAGCCTCAGAGAGAACAGCAAAGTGCTAAATAGATAACGCAGAATGCTACCAGGAGGAAAACAAATTCTATGCCCGATTAAGTAGCTAATTAGCAAGTCCCCCCTGAACATTAACAATGTTTAATATCAGGAGGTCGCTAGTAAGCTGGTTATACTTGGCTCGAATACAATGTCGTAAGATAAACACTGGAGAAGCGGAAGTGAGAAACCTAAGTACCCTGCAGGTAGAAGCACAGGTGAAAACAATAATGAGGATGGTAAATCATGAAATGGAATGTGGAAAAAATCTTATTGATTCACAATCGGGAAAGCAGGACGAGAACTGCAAAATAAAAGAAAACAAAACAGTACGAACCACTACAGCTCAGGGTGAAAGTCCGAAATCTGCTTAAAAAAAGTTTAGCATTTTCTACCTCTGCCTTTCTGTCATGGTGTCGCCATATCACACGGACAGGTGCGAGAGATAATGACTGAGCGAGATCAAAATACCGGAACGGAAGACGGAAAATCCAATAGAGTGCCCTGATGCCGCTAAAAGAAAGAACAACCACAGAAATCAACGGAGGCTGCCAAATACCATGACAGGACCCCCCTTCTAAGGGACGACCCCAGACAATCCCTCAGTCTTGTTTATGCGGAAGTCCCTAATAAGTGTAGGATCCAAGATGATCCTGGAGGGGACCCAGCATCGCTCCTCAGGACCATAACCCTCCCAGTCAACTAAAAACTGGTACCCTCTGCCAACACGCCTTTCAGCCAAAATGCGCCGAACGGTATACACTGGACCTCCCTCCAAGAACCAAGGGGGAGGAGGCAGCTTGTCAGCCGGGGTGAGAGTGCTAACCAGCACCGGTTTCAACCGAGAGATGTGGAAGGTGGGATGGATGTGCATAGCACGTGGCAACTGAAGACGCACAGTGACTGGGTTAATCCTCTGGATGATCTTAAAAGGATCCACAAACCGTGGCGCTGAGCCTCAAAAGGAGAGAGACTTGGGAAAGCGTTACGCAGTGTTATGGGTGTACTCTGCCCAGGCAAGATGACGACTGTAGGACGTGGGATTGGAAGCGGCCAGGCACCGAAGGGTGCTCTCCAGGGTCTGGTTAGTGCGCTCCGTCTGCCCACTAACCAGAAGCCGGAAGACAGATGCCTCTAGAAGAGCACAGAAAGAGCGCCAGAACCTCGCAGTGAATTGGGGACTGCGATCGAACACCACGTCTAGGGGGAGACCGTGAACCGTAAAAATGTGGTCCACCATCAGCTGAGCTGTTTTTGGTGCTGATGGCAGTTTGGATAAAGTGATTAAGTGGGCCGCCCTTAACCTATCCACCACAACAAAGTTGAGGGCGATGTGACTCCAGGGATGACTGGGCATGGGTAGAGGGCGTAGGAAACCTGAGGGTGGAAGCCGCGAACCGCACATCGCTCTCTAATTTAGGCCACCAAAAGCGACGGGACACAAATTCTTTTGTCCGGTGGATGCCAAGATGCGCCGCCAATTGTGTGGCGTGACCACACTGGAGAACCCGAGATCTCAACCCAGGACGGAACAAACAGTGGGGGCGAGTTGGAGCGCAATGCCTCCTGCACGACTGCCTCAATCTCCCACATAACTGGGGCCATAATCTGAGAAACAGGCACGATAGGCTCAGGGCCCGGTTCTTTATCGGAGGGGTCAAAAATGCGTGACAACGCATCTGGTTTAATATTCTTCGACCCAGGTCGGTAGGTAAGAATAAATTTAAACTGGGCGAAGAATGAAGCCCATCAGGCTTGCTGAGAATTGCACGTCTTAGCCTGTTGGATGTACTCCAAGTTTCTATAGTCGTCCAGACCGTGAAAGGATGCTCGGGTCCCTCCAGCCAATGACGCCACTCCTCTAACGCTAATTTGCCCGCAAACAGCTGGTCCCCGACATTGTAATTTCTCTCAGCTGATGTTCGGGCATGAGAGAATTACACGCATGGGTTCAGTTTGCGGTCCAGCAGAGAGTGCTGAGATAAAATGGCTCCTACTCCCAGCTCTGATGCATATACCTCTAGGGGAGGGAGGGTGGGATTGGGGGTTATCAGGATGGGTTCGGAGCGAAATCTCTTTATTAGCTCCATGAATGCTGCCTCAGCCCTAGAGTTCCATTGGAACTGAGCAGATGATGTTTGTGTGGGCTGTGATAGGGGTGGCTACTGTGCTAAAATTGCAGATAAACCGCCGGAAAAAATTAGCGAAGCCCAGGAAGCGCTGTAACTGCTTTACCGATGCTGGAGTAGGCCAGTTTTTTACCGCCGAGACTTTCTCTGGGTCCATTAGAACTCTCCCGTCCCCTACAATGAAACCTAGGAAAGAGACTGAATTAGTATGGAATGTGCACTTTTCGGTTTTAACCAAGAGCCCTGTCTTAAGAAGTGCTCTTAAAACCTGTCTCACATAACTGACGTGAGAGGAGAGATTGGGGAGAGAATGAAAATATCGTCCAGATATACAAAAACAAACCTCTCATCTCTCAAAGAACATCATTGACTCGCGCCTGGGAAACAAAGGGGGCGCTAGTGAGACCGAACGGCATCACTTGGTACTCGTAGTGTCCGTGACTGTATGTTAAACGCCGTCTTCCATTCATCGGCCTCACGAATGTGAACAAGATTGTAGGCATTGCGAAGGTCGAGTTTGGAAAAGACAGACGCCCCCTGTATGCATTCGAATGCGGAGTTCATGAGTGGAAGAGGATACCTGTTTTTAACGGTGATGTTATTGAGACCCCGATAATCTATACAAGGCCTTAACTAGAACATATGAAATAAGAAATATGAGCATATTACCCCAGTACTAGCATCACTTCATTGGCTACCAATTAAGGCGAGACACTGCAGGTGACTAGGGTAAAAAATTTAACTAATAGATATCACAATGAAACTTCCCCAGTTGATTACTTATATTAAGACAAGAATGTTTTGTATTACAAGTTTTCATAAATGTTATGTTTAAATATGCAAATGAGGCATTATCTACTTAAATATGCACTAATTTGCATACAATTCCAGAACAGAAATCTGAACATTGGATAAAGCCATTTTCAAAATTATAGTTTAATTTTGTTGACATATTAGAGCCAAAGGTTTTTACAGAGGGGATTTTTGATATATCTTTTTTATCACTCCATAAATCAGAAAATACTGTCAACAGTCATAAAAAATCTATTTTCGCCATGTTTTTAGGAATAAAATGTGATATAAATCAGGCTATGAATTATATATCAACAAACCCCTCTGTAAAAACCTTCAGAATATAGATATGAATAAAACTGGAAAGTTTGGTGTATGTGAGTGCTACTGAAGTGGAGATTTCTGGCTCAGAGTATGAGAAAAAACTCATTTTGAGAAAACGGCCTATTTGTATTGTAAAATTCCATACATTTTTATTGGAAACCACTATTTACAGACACAATATCTAATCAAATACTTAGCAACAACAATATATCATCATCTAAAACTCATCAAAAATTCATAACTGAATGCATGTATGGCCCATCATATCATCATGTCAATATCTAAAACGCGCACATTCACATCAAACGCCACATCGTTCCTGGTTGAGTCTTGGATACGCGTGGATGTATACACACTTTTGCGGTACTGATCTCTTTTGCACAGACTGCACTCAAGAAGCAAACTGCTACAGAACCCCTGATTCTGCGGATCGATGATAATTTGAAGCCCTGTCCCTGCACAATTAGGACAAATCAACCCACCGATCAGTTCATTCAAACGCGCTACATGAACTATCAGTCAGCCACTGCTGTGTGACACGGTCACTCCCGCTGTCGAAACACTTCTGCTTTCCAAGTGACAGCTTACGCATCGATGCACTTTGTGAAGGCATTTCATCTTCTTCTTCATTATATAACTGTTGTCGTCTTTTCTGTGAGGTTTTTACACGCACTTTCGGCATTTAGACAGGTCCCGCGGAGAAAAGCAATGTCCGGAATGTCAGAGCACGTGATGCATCTGAACCAATCACGTTGTCAGAAATCTGCACCAGCCAATGAGAGCTCGTTGTTGGAGGCAAAACCCCCTTCGTACTTTCACTATTGGTTGCTGATACAAAGGAAATGACCATATATGGATCTGATAACATTATACACGAAACTGAGAGCTTTCCAACGGTACCTCATATGATATTGGGCAGAGAGCGACCGCAGATCTGCAAGCTGCGTTAAAATGCGAAGTTTTGGTGAATTTAGGCGAAATCTACAGGCGCAGCATGACGAAGTGTAGTAAAATAAACATCTAAATGTGTATTTTGAACGTTTCCTTTCCACTAGTCTGAAAGAAGACATGTTATGGAAGCAAAATAGCACAAAATCTCAAAATTGACCAGTGCATCAAAAAACGATGTTTTCACCTGCCGTGTCTCGCCTTAAGCATAGGATAGACTTTAAGGTTTTGCTTCTGACCTTTAAAGCTTTAAATGGGCTTGCACCAGTGTATATATGTAATCTGCTTTTACCATATAAGCCGAAAAGATCCCTTCGTTCCCAAGACGCAGGCTACTTAGTAGTCCCTAAAATATTTAAAAACTTGACGGGTGGTAGAGCTTTCTCCTACGGAGCACTACTACTGTGGAACACCCTTCCAAAATTTATAAGGGAATCAGACACAGTCTCAATATTTAAGTCTAGATTAAAAACGCACCTGTATGATCAGGCTTATAACGAGTTGTAGTCCGGAGACAGGACCAGAGAAGCCTTTTTGTCATAGAGTAATGCGGAGTGACATCCTTTCCTTACTGTCACCTGTCAACAGCTGTGACCCCATCTTCCTGGGCTGGCTCTTGAGAGGTGGATAGGATTGTTTACTCTCTCGTGACTGGATGGGTTCTCAAACTCTGTCTTAATAGCTATGCAGCCATAAATTACTCCTGGCGGGGGTACTTGTCCAACCCCCCAGTTGGTGTTCCTGCTGCCTGCTCTATTACACTTTTCCTAACTGTTCTCTCTCTTTCTTTTTCTACATTCCGCCGGCGGGGCTCATGCCCCGCATCTCGAGAGTTGCTGTCCAGCTTCCTGTCCGTCGCCGCTTGCCCCTCCCCACCACCGCTGCCAGCTGATCCTGCCGCCATCGGCACCCGGTTCCCCACCATCATTGCCGCCACATCTGGACTGTCATCTAGCTGCTGCAATTTCTACTATCATGGATATTGGCAGTCAGTTTTGACCATGCTGGTCATTAAGATCTAGACCCTGAGCCGACCTGAGGAGAATGGGTTTCCCCCTTGAGTCTGGTTTCTCCCAAGGTTTCTTCCTAGTTACCTCAGGGAGTTTTTCCTTGCCACTGTTGCTTCTGGCTTGCTCTTGTGGGGGTTTAGGCTGGGTTTTTTCTGTGAAGCGCATTGTGACAACTAGTTGTGAAATGCACTATATAAATAAATATTGATTTGATTTGATTTGAAACCTCCACCTTTTTTTTAACAAAAAAAAGCCAGTGAAGTGGAAGTTCTCATGAAACCGTTAGCCAGAAACTCCTCAATGTACTCTTTCATAGCAATGCTTTCCAAAACCAACAGGGAATACAGGGAGCCCCTGGGAGGAACTATTGAGTACAACTCAATAGCGCAGTCATACGGCCTATGGGGAGGTAACATAGTAGCGCGTTGCTTACTAAAAACCTCAGCAAGGTCAGAATATTCCCCCGGTACATTAGTGGGCAGGCGAAACTCGAGCGCCCCTACCACCTCCGGGGTCTCGGAAGGAACGTCCGATGACATTTCCCACTCGAAATCAGAAACAGAAAGGTTATCCTCCTCTATGGCACCCCCCTCCGCAAAGGGATCCCAGGACAGACTCTCCTCTCCATTTCCTGCTAGAGCGGAGGAAGTATCCTGGTCAAAGCAAAAACTTTGCCTCCTCCAAATCACTAGCGGAGCTGAGTTGGAACCGTCAAGAACGCAACCTAAAGAAGGGTAAATAACAGCACGACAGTGGGACTGACACTGGGAACCCCACTGGCGAATAGGATCCCTGACTCTGCCCGAACTAACATGAGGGTCATGTAAACCCAGATAAGAATGTCCAAGAATGAGTGGGTAAGACGGAGAATCAATTTTTTTTAAAAGTATTCTCTCCGAGTGACCCTGGAGGGAAATGCGCATCAGTACAGAACTAGTTGTCTCTTCAATGATCCCGGAACCCAAAGGGCAACTTTCGTGAGCAGTAACCTGGCGAGAACTAGTGAGTCGGTGTGTGGGAATCTTTAATCCCCTAGCCCATTTAGCGTCAATGAAAGACTCGACCGCTCAGGAATCAATAAAGGCATCAACGCTTACCGAGCGCCCATTCCAAAACAGTTGGACTAGTAAAAGGGTCAGAGAAAGAGTACTATTTTGTCTCACTGGAGACCCTGGTCTACCTAGTGAAACCCCTCGTTTCCCACCAACTTGGGACACTCATCCTTTGTATGACCCTTGCGCTTACAGTAGCGGCACCAGTACTCCCGTGGTTTCGCCCCCCTAGACTTGTGGAGGGATGACCCATCCCAGGGCTCGAAATTGCGACTTTTCTCACACTCAGTGTGTGCCTTGTGAGCTGACAATGACCATTTTAACCAAACAAACCTCAGCTTGATGTTCTTACCTTTAATACTTCAATCACTCCCTTTCGCGGCACTCCACTGTCACGTGACAGAGAGCTAACGCGATAGCTAATGTTACCTGAAGACAAAAGTTTATGATCAATTTATTAACGTTACCCAATTAGCTAAATTGTTAACGTTAGCTCGCTTTATCAAAAGCTAAAAATATGAAGCGAACGATTACGGCATTTATTAGTAACGTTACCATTACTAAAAACGTAACTGATGTAGTCACTGTGGCTGCTGTAACAGTTAGTGATGGTGATGGCGATGTGGATGGTGTGCACTTTTCGGAGAGAGTGGCTGAAAGACTTTGAATGTCTTAGGTATGAGAGCAGGGCAATGCACTATGTACACCAGGGGTAGGCAACTCCAGGTCTCGCAAGCCGGTCTGTATGCATGTTTTTACTGCAACCAGTTACCGCGGCTCAATCAGCTAATTAGTTATACACACAATCACCGATTCACTCGTAAATTACAGAATGATAAAACGCTACAATACATGCATACCGGCACAAGAACATTCATCAGCTGCTGTTCATATCGCGTGAGACGGATGCGTGAGGGTTGGATCCGAAATGCATGACTCAGAAACAGTGGTGATGATAGTCCCATCAGGGCTTTATTTAAGGAATTTCCAATGAGCGTAGTCAAAAAACAAGCAAAGTTCATACACAAAAATCCAGCCAAAACCAATGTACAGTACCAAGGGAGAAGGCAGTCTCGGAATCGGTACACCATGCAAAAGTCCAGTAACCAGAGTAGTGGTCAGCGGGGCAGAAGTACAGGCAGACGGTAGGCAGGCTCGGGGTCGAAGGCAATGCAAGAGGCAAGACCGAAGTCCGCTCCGCAGGGCAAAAGTGCAAAAAGACAGCAGGCAAAAACTTTTTACGCTAAAGAGTGAAGTGGTCACTTAGAACCCGATACCTTACCGGCTTCAATGTCAATTAGAAATGAAAATATCGAAGCACTGGAAACCCCTATGGGGACATTACGGTGTTGGGCCTATTTATCGTATACCAGGGATCATGGATCAGTTTGAATACATGAAAATACTTGAAAAGATTATGTTCCCGTATGCCGAAGAGGACATGCCCCTGAAATGGGTGTTTCAACAAGACAACGACCCCAAACACACGAGTAAGTGAGCAACATCTTGGTTCCAGACAAAAAGGATTGAGGTAATGGAGTGGCTAGCTCAATCCCCCAACCTCAACCCCATTGAAAACTTGTGGGGTGACATTAAAAATGCAGTTTCTGAAGCAAAACCCAAAAATTCACAGGAACTGTGGAATGTAGTTCGTTCATCCTGGGCTGAAATACCTGTTTCTAGGTGCCAGAAGTTGGTTGACTCCAACGCAGATGTGCAGCAGTTATCAAAAACAAAGGTTATGCAACTAAATGTTAGTTCAGTAAGTGAACTTTGTATTGTCGCAGGGCCCCCCTGGAAAAGAGATTTCGGTCTCAGTGGGTCCCCCCTGCTAAAATAAAAGTTTGATTATTTTCATCAGTATAGGGGATAGATATCTATGGGTCCAAAACTCTTATGCAAAACATGTCATAAAATGAATAAAATTAGTTTTGTACATTATAAAGCATATCTATTTGCTCCTTCTCATGGATTAAGATAAGAACATTGATATCACAGTGTTACAAACACCTAAATATGTAGCCTAATCATTCACTCAGGTACCCAATAAAACATCACTTTACCCTGTACTCTACAGTATGTATAGTTGCCCTGGGATTGCATTTTTCTGTATTTTTGTTTTTATTGAATCTACCACATATCAGCGCACAGTAAATTTGAATGAGCATTTGCCATGCCATAAGTGACAAGCATATACGCCATAGCCTATGTCATGTACAATAACATGTAGATAAAATAATATTCCACCATCTGCAAAATAGTGCCAAATCTTCAATGAAAATCAGTAGCCTACATCAAAAATAAAATTAACAATTGCACTACAGTATGTGAAATGCACTCAAAATGCGAAAATAAAAATAGGCCTATCAATCATATTGGAAAGACAGTGCTCGAGTAAAAAAAACGAACGTACAGTCAAACTGGAAAGTCTGCACACCCCTTTCACCTTCCCCACATTTTATTATGTTACAGACATATTCTACAATAGATTGAGTTAATTTTTTGTCTCAAAGTTCTACACAAAATAGCCAATAAAGTGAAAACAGGTTTTTAGACATTTGTGCTAATTTATTAAAAATCAAAATGTTAAATATCATATGTACACAAGTGTGCACACCCTTTGATATGACACCCAAAAGTTTCCACTGATACTGCTTGAGATGTTTCTACAACTTAATTGGAGTCCACCTGTGATAATTTAAATTGATTGGACATGATTGGGGATTGCCAAAACCTGTTTATATAAGGTCCCACAGTTGACAGTGCATGTCAGAGCAAACTCCAAGCCATGGGGGTCAAAGGAATTATCTGCAGACCTCAGAAACAGGATTGTGTCAAGGCATAGATCTGGAGAAGGGTACGGAAGAATCTCTGCTGCTTTACAGGTCCCAAAGAGACCTGGCCACAATCATTCGTAAATGGAAGAAGTTTGGAACCACTAAGAATCTTCCTAGACCTGGCTGCCCGGCCATACTGAGCAATCGGGGAAGACGGGCCTTGGCCAGGGAGGTGAGCAGGAACCCAAGGGTCACTCTGACAGAACAGAGTGAAGCATGGCGGTGGCAGCATCATGATGTGGGGGTGTTTTTCAGCAGCGGGAATGGGGCTACTAGTCCTGATAGAGGGAAAGCTGAATGCAGCTAAGTACACTGAGATCCTTGAAGAAAACCTGCTCCAGAGCGCTCTGGACCTCAGACTGAGGCGATGGTTTACCTTCCAACATGACAACGACCCAAAGCACACAGCCAAGAGAACAAACGAGTGGCTTCGAAGAAAGTCTGTGCATGTCCTTGAGTGGCCCAGCCAGAGCCCAGACCTAAATCCAATTGAACATCTGTGGAAAGAGCTGAAAAAGGCTGTGTACCTGACGGAGCTTGCAAGGATATGCTAAGAGGAATGGGCAAAAATGTCCAGAAACAAGTGTGCCAAGCTCGTAGCTTCTTTCCCAAGACGCCTTGAAGCTGTAATCGCTGCCAAAGATGCAGCAACCAAGTATTAGGCTAAGGGTGTGTACAGATATGTAACCCCTAAATAACCTATTTTTGTCAGTAAAATAAAATGGCATATTTTCTAAAAACCTGTTTTCACTTTGTTATTATTGGCTATTGTGTGTAGATGTTTGAGGCAAAAAATGAACTCAATCTATTGTAGTTTAAGTCTGTAACGTAATAAAACATGGAGAAGGTGAAAGGGGTGTGCAGACTTTCCGGCTTGACTGTACATATGTAGCCAGCGAGATCAACCGCATTTTAGATATATAGATATATATATATATTCTTACATATCGGGAAAGGAAATACTCCCCTCCCTAATGCGTTTTCTATAGAGCTTGAGTAATACAAGACTGTTAAAACGAAAACTGCCATTATGCTGGGCTGTAGTAAAGTGTTGTATATTTTTCAAACCGATTGTACCAGACAATAAATGACCACTGAATTTTGAAAGGAACATCTCGATGTGTAAAACCAATTGTAGGATTGTATATTTATTTCATATTTAGTAACATGTATTGCTAGTAGAATATATTGTAGAATGAGAGAATACTTTCACATGTTTATTTTGCATTTGAGTGAGCAGGGTTTTTCACAGCTTTTCTGGCATACGATCAGGCTATTGTTGGGGGTTTATCTTGTTGCTATGATGGAATTCAAATTTTATATGATGAATAAATATATTTTCCACTATGGACTTGCTACGGGAAAATAGTGACACTTAGAAACTCCGTATTCAGCAGATTTCCACTAATAGTTCGGCTGCAGGAGCAATGAATGTCTCAGTTGAGCAAAATGGTGCCGCCGATGTCATTATCACTAGGTATCTGCGCAAAGGGGTTAAGTACACGCAAGTGCATGTCTGTTTCACAGCTGCACATGGCTGTTTTCACTATCCATCATCATATTAATGAAGAGACTAAGTTCAGCCCATTGCACCTTGCATCGTACTTAGCGCTCAAAGAACACGCTGTCTAACTAGCGAAACTTAGTTAGACACGCCCTACTGTAAATGCACTTGCACCATGCATTTTAGACCAAGCGCTAAGATCGTCAAGATAGAGCCTCAAGAGTGACAGTGTGACTAAATTTATCCCATAGCCTACTTTCCTTATTTTTATGTGATGCGCCGATCACTGCCAATGGTGCTGAAATAACAACACAACATGTGTGCGGCTGTCTTTCATGGGAGGGGGTGCATAGAAACTGGGCTACGCCAGTGATAATGGGATGCCGTAGGAGGCAGCACTTCAGGGAGCCCATTTACAGACTCTTTAAAGGTGTTTTCTGAGCAATGTCAATAATTGTTTCCCTGGGTGTCTTGGGTGTTATTGACTGCACACATGCAGTTGCGTGCACCATCAGATCACAGTATCATTTATGTGAATCGTAAGGGTACACTCCATTAATATGCAAGTAGTGATATTCATGATGATTCATATGCTTAACCGTGCTCCCCTGGATGGGTGGCTGTTACGGGACATTGGCGATCCATTTAAATTGTGAATACTTACTCCATACATTGAGCCCAGAACACACAGCCAAATTGCTTTTAATAATGTGTTTGGCAGGGCTACACTTTAAGAAGAAAGGGTTCCAAAAGGCTTCTTTTTGTCTCCATAGAGGAACCCTATCTAGTTCAAGTGTTTCTTTGTTGGGAAAAATCTCAATCTGGGAGCTTTCACACTTTATGCGCATAGGGTTCCATAAAGAACTGAAAAGGGTTCCCCCCTTTTTTCTGAAAGTGTAGGTCAATGATGGGAATGGTTAAATTGAATGTTAAAAATGCATATCAAATGTTTGGACCGGTCAGGTGGTACATTTCAATACAGCCCTCAGAACGTCGGTGCATTCTTAGTGATATGCTTTGTTCTACACAACATAGCCACATGCCATGGATGTGCAATAGACCTCACAGAGGACACATGGACTTTGTACAGGACTTCATACGAAGAGAGGCAGAGGCACACATGCCAGAGACTGGTTGGATGCAGAGCTGATTCCCTCGTGAGTGTAATGCATGTCTAAAATGAATGAACCTTAGTTGAAGGGGTGATTTTTTTTGGTTTATTTTAAATATTGGTATTCAACAAAAATAGGCAGCAAGGAAGCAAAAAAGCTATAGAAAATTCTTATAGTCTTCTTTCTTGTCCTCTGGCTCACAAGCCTGCCAAGTGGCAGCAGCACGATGGAGAGGCCGACTGGCGGGTGTCTCTGCCTGCTCCTGCCCTGTCTGGGAATATTCACCCTGCAGATAATTTATTTATTGTAGTTTTTGACACTGTCTGGCATGTAAATGAAAAATATATTTTGTTGCCTTCATAGCAGTTGGTTGTGGTGCTAACACACTGTTTTCAGAGGAAAAGAAAGGGGTCATCTTATTGGCAATAATGAAACCAAAACCCCTACCACATTCACATTTAATTTATTGTTATTAAACTGCGCAACAGTTGCGCTAAAGCCTGGAGTCACAGAAATTACTGTGGTAATAGGGCTCTCTAAATTAGAACGTCTTTAAATTGAAAGATTTCACATGCTTGAGTGGCCAGATGTAGCCATTTCAATGGTTTAATTTATTGTTAAACTGATTTTTTGCTAGTTTTTATTCATTTCTAAGTCAAAGGGTGCACAAATTAGCATACAGGTTCTTGGAAACACAGCCAACAGCAGTGGCAGCTGGTGAGTGTGGGAACAGGGGAGGACAGAAATATGAGACAGCCAAACCATATGAGACTACCATTTCAAGACCAACAAGTACAAAAACACCCCTGACAGATTGGATTATTCAATTAATTTTCATTCTTTGGAATCCAGAGGGAGAAGGACATGGTTTGATGCCTGCAGTTTTGCGCCGCAGTGATTGGTAATCTCCAGTTCTCCAATGAGAGGACATTGGTCGAGTCCACTCACTTCTGTGAATTTAAGTATCAGAGAGCAGTTCTGATAAATGGCTTAGCTGTTCCCCTAGCGACCTAGCACAACGTGTGTTGAAAGACTATCGATGTTCTTTTTTAAGCGGGGACAGCTGCATCTCAGGTCTGCATCCCATGAGAGCATGAGGCTGCCGATGAAGCACAACTCCTCATTCCAGTCTCTGAAAGTGTAAAGAGTTCATCCTTTACACATTTCAAACATGCGAGGAACATTGCAGTTCTCAAAGCAATGTGGCACACAGTATTACAGATTATTATATTACAAAATAATTCCATTGCAAGGAAAAAACATTGCCACGGTGAAAATGGTAGGAGGAAAAGTAATACAATAAAAAGATAAACACAAACATTTGTTTTCATATCCAATGGAAGGAAAATTGATCACAAAAAATAAATAAATTAAGGTGACGATTGGACCTAATCATACATTTGAATTCTCAGTTTGTAATTTGATTGAAATTAATTGGCTTTAGTTACAGCCACTGGGCTATAAAAAATGGCAATGCTTTTTGAAAAATCATTGATATGATTAGAATGTATATGGGTCATTCTGTCAGGGGCTGCTTCAGACCTTTCTGTTTCTGTGCACGTTTATTAGTTTTTTCCGAAAGGAGCAGTCTATGGGATTTTATTCGGCTTACATTCCAGAATTTCCGTCTCCTCCGGTCACTCAGGCTGCATTCCAATCCCTTATTTTAGCCGTCCTTCTCTCCTCAGTCCTCATCTGACCCGGAAATCGATCAAGGTCCGCCATCTTTAAGGACATTCCAAACCGCTAAATGCTCCACCGAGGAGCAAGGAGTGGACACCAGTGGTGAGGGAAGCCGTCAAGCTGAAGAAGGAGGCCTTTCGGGCTTGGTTGGCCCGGGGGTCTCCTGAAGCAGCAGACAGGTACCGGAGGGCCAGAAGGGCTGCGGCAGTCACTGAGGCAAAAACCCGGGTATGGGAGGAGTTCGGGGAGGCCATGGAGAAGGACTTTCGGTCGGCCTCGAGGAAGTTCTGGCAAACCATCCGACACCTCAGAAAGGGAAAGCAGGGCTTGACCGAGGCTGTGTTAAGCAGGGGAGGAGAACTGCTGACTCGGACTGGGGATGTTGTCGGGCGGTGGAAAGAGCACTTCGAGGAGCTTCTGAACCCGACCAACACGCCCTCTGTGGAAGAGGCAGAGCCTGAAGACTCGGGGGGGTCCGCACCCATATCCCTGGTGGAAGTCGCTGAGGTAGTCAAAAAGCTCCGCAGTGGCAAGTCGCCGGGGGTGGATGAGATTCGCCCTGAGATGCTGAAGGCTCTGGACATTGTTAGGCTGTCTTGGCTGACACGCCTCTTCAGTGTCGCGTGGAAGTCGGGGACAGTGCCTGCGGAGTGGCAGACCGGGGTGGTGGTCCCCATCTTCAAGAAGGGGGACCGGAGGGTGTGCTCCAATTATCGGGGTATCACACTTCTCAGCCTCCCCGGGAAAGTTTACTCGAGGGTGCTGGAAAGGAGGCTCCGACCGTTGGTCGAACCTCAGATTCAAGAGGAGCAATGTGGCTTTCGCCCTGGCCGTGGAACAGTGGACCAGCTCTTTACCCTAGCAGGGTTGCTCGGAGGATCATGGGAGTTTGCCCATCCAGTCTACATGTGCTTTGTGGACTTGGAGAAGGCCTTCGACCGTGTCCCCCGGGGGATCCTGTGGGGGGTACTGCGGGAATACGGGGTACCGGGGCCATTGTTGCGAGCCATCCGATCCCTGTACGACCAAAGTGAGAGCTGTGTCTGCATCCTCTGCACTAAGTCAGGCGCGTTCCCGGTGGGTGTTGGACTCCGCCAAGGCTGCCCCTTGTCACCGGTCCTGTTTGTGGTATTCATGGACGGGATCTCAAGGCGCAGCCGAGGTGAGTGTCCGGTTTGGTGACATCAGAATTGCGTCTCTGCTTTTTGCGGATGACGTGGTTCTGCTGGCTTCATCGGACCGTGACCTCCAGCACGCACTGGGGCGGTTTGCAGCCGAGTGTGAAGCGGCCGGGATGAGAGTCAGCACCTCCAAGTCTGAGGCTATGGTTCTCTGCCGGAAAATGGTGGAATGCTCCCTCCAGGTCGGGAATGAGTCTTTGTGAAGGAGTTCAAGTATCTCGGGGTCTTGTTCACGAGTGAGGGTAAAATGGAGCGGGAGGTCAACAGGCGGATCGGTGCAGCGTCCGCAGTAATGCGGGCGTTGTGCCGGACCGTCATGGTGAAGAGGGAGCTGAGCCGAAAGGCGAAGCTCTCGGTCTACCAGTCGATCTACATTCCTACCCTCACCTATGGTCACAAACTTTGGGTCATGACCGAAAGAACGAGATCGCGGATACAAGCGGCCGAAATGAGCTTCCTCCGTAGGGTGGCCGGGCTCAGCCTTAGAGATAGGGTGAGGAGCTCGGACATCCGGAGGGAGCTCGGAGTAGAGCCGCTGCTCCTTCGCTTCGAAAGGAGCCAGCTGAGGTGGTTCGGGCATCTGATTAGGATGCCCCCTGGGTGCCTCCCTTTGGAGGTGTTCCGGGCACGTCCAACTGGGCGGAGACCCCGAGGTAGACCCAGAACCCGCTGGAGAGATTATATATCTCTCCTGGCCTGGGAACGCCTCGGGATCCCCCAGGAGGAGCTGGAAAGTGTCGCTGGGGAGAAGGACGTCTGGAACCCCCTGCTTAGCCTACTGCCTCCGCGACCCGACTCCGGATAAGCGGTAGATGATGATGATGATGATGACTTATATATGTCATGTCTGAAATATGGGCTTGTGAAGCCCCTTGACACATGCCGTTGTGATTTAGGGCTATACACAGACATTACTAGCTGGCTTTTACAGGTTTGTTGTGTCATTTACAGGGACAGATGAGAGCACCCTCAGAATCATTCGGCTGAGGTGTGAAAATTCTATACATTCTATAATGTGTGATGTCACATGTAACTAACATATGTTATACAGAAACCTTGGCAATAAGCCAAAAAAGTGTTAATTTCTTTTTTTTTTTACAGGACCATGTCACTGTTCATATTGTATACGCTTGCCTATACTCTTATATTTAGGATGTGACTTGATGTTCCCAATGTATGATAATCACTGTAAGATATCCATAAGGAATTACATGTGGGTATCCCCTTACTTATTAGACTGCTCTTAATAAAACCGTGATTGCTTTGTCATTGTAGTTAGTTTTGTCATGTGAAGAACATTGTGAGACTGAGCGTGGGGTTGTTCTTTATTTACAGGGCATTGATGCTTCACTTGCAACCTTCTTTCTACATGTCATAGGCTAATGTTGACGGAATCACTCCTCTGCACTGTGATTCAGGTCTTTGAAGTGTTGAAGTAGTCGATTGTATGCAAATGATAACGTCTGATATCCCTAATGTAAGTGTGATAGCAAGAGGCATGCCTGCCCCTGTAAATGGACAACACATGAACATGTTATGGCATGGCAGTAATTATTGTAGGGCACTTGGGTATGGTATGGTAACATGTGTTGTTTTCCTCAGTGAAATTATTCTGCAGATGGGCCTACAGGGCCAGGTGAGCCCCACCAAAATTGCAAAAAATGGGACAACCTCAAGCAAAAATATAAAATCAGGTTCAATTTATGATGTTTTTCCTTTGCAAATTTGTAGTTTCTTTTGCATATTGAAACAAAATTATGCCCGTGCAATAGGTTCACCTTCACCCTTGCATCTTTCCTTGTAGGCACTCAGATGCCCTGCTACAGAGACGGGACAGACAGGGGAGAGGCCACAGCAGCCACATGGCCATGGTTTAATGTAATGCATGAGGCCATCGGGGGGAGGCCATCTATTGATCCTCCTGTCCTGATGGACTCATGTGTTGCAGAAAACCTGGCACATGTGGCTGATGAGACCTCAGATGGCACTGGCTCATCTCTTCCTTGATTTGTGGCGGCCATTTCCAGGCATTTGTGGAGGAGGAGGAAGAGGATGCACAGTCTGGCTCAAGGCTGTGCCTGTCCCCCACCCCCCAAAAGGAGAAGGACCGGTGAGGGAGCCATTCTGCGGTTCATGAAGGAAGATGCTTCCAGAGAAGAGGAGCGATTCAAGGCCACACTGGAAAGCTCAAACAGGTTACTGGATGTGTTTGAGAAAATGCTTAATAAAATGTAAATAGTTCACATAAGTATTTGTCAATTTGTTTTTTACTTGTGTTTTTACCTTTTAAGATATAGTTTTCATCTGAGTGCCCCCTTCAGCAGCACAGAACAATTTGGGAGAAAAAAAAAGCACAAATACTAACAATTTTGCTGATCGTGTAAGCTTCAGGAGGGTAATACCTGGGCTATTTCTGGCTTATCGGTCTCTCGCTCTTTACTGGTAACTTCAAATGAATGTCTTCCTTTTTGTAAATTCAGCCTACATTCATTAATGAATGATTTGCAGTCATTATTCTAATTGACTTTTTTACTGAAATTATGTACTCTTAGTAATTAGACTTTGTTTTGACTTGTTGCTTCCACCAGGTTACTGTCCGACTGACCTATGGACGAATTATGCGATTTAATTGAGGATTGTCATTTCTAATAATTATGAAATGATGTGAAATATATTTTTACTGCAGGATAACTGAGGGGTTCTAGTACGCAATATCGCCTGTGTTCAGTATTCAGAGTGCTGAACATTTTAACAAGGAAGGGCATTGACTGTTGGAAATGCTGGATTCAGAAAATAGACATTTTACAGAATTGACATACATTGGTGTCAAAGTGGTATGCTTATAGTGTGTTTTGAATTAAATAAAGGTTGTAATGAAAATGTTGCACAGAAAAGATGTATGAAACTGATATGTTAGTATCCAGAAGTATGATACTATTAACACTAACATAACAAATAAAACCGATGTGGATTAACACTATGCACAGAAAGATGGGCTGCAAGGGAGAATATACAAACATAACAAGAAACGGAGACACTAACAAAAAGCTCTCCTGTATAAATAACATTTCAAACAATTGCCAAATTACATATAATCATGTTCATTCAGTGCTACTGGACACACATTTGGAGCAGACGGTTGCCCCACCAGTAGGTCTCGCCGGCTATGTCTGCTTTGTTCCCCCCTCACTGGACGTGGTGGACCCACACCAATATCACGAACATCCTTGACGGCCTCAAGGATGTCCCCCTTTGTCAGGCAGATGTTATGAAGCATGGCACATGCGGTGATGACTGTGGGTACAAAGGTGTGGTCCACCTCCAGAGCCTTGAAGAGCAGGCACCTCCTGGACCCTAAAGTGGTGAGCCCAGCCAACGCTCCCCCATGCGGCAGTACCATTATCAATGCTTCCATGGAGCCATGGCTCAGACGGTAGTCTACCATGAGGTCCTGGTCACCGTTAAAGTAAAGCTGAAGCACTGGCACAGTGGCATTTTCTTGGGCATAATGCCCAGCTGTAGGATCGTCAACCTAAAAAAGAATGAAATGAAAAACATGAAGTATGTACATGCAACCTACAGTTCACACAAGTTGATTGATTAACACCAAACCACAGTAGCCAAATGTACAGTTTGTAGTCCTAAATGCAGGTAAATGTGTGGTATTATAGAAGATGCAATTACGTGTGCATGACATAACTTCGCTGTATATTTATCCAGGTGAATTCTACTCCACCCACTGTTAAAAGTGCTTCATGCTTATCAATGTCCATGTTTGATCAAGAGCACTGTCTTATGACTACTGTTGAGAATACATGATTCTTACCTCACTTCGGAACAGGACAGAGCGAAGCGGTCGCGATCTCCTGAACTGGCAACGCCACCATTCCCACTGAAGCCGGTGCCATGCGTTTAGGGCGAACGCTAGGTTAATTGCAGACATGTTGATTGTGTACAGTAGCAGAACAGTATAGTAGCCTATTGAAGTGCACAATCTAAGTTTTTAAATCAGTATGTCGCTTATATACCATCAGATCATACATGCTTGATTAATGAATTAATTAAACGGCATCAGCTGGGTTATTGGCTGGAAGCTCTTTAATAATTGGATACCGCAGCTGATCTGATGGGACTGCATGATATGGAGCCAAATGACACGTGTCATTTGTAATTCCTTTCCTTATGCCCTCCACTGGGTGGAGCTAATGAGCGAGGAAAGGATGCAAAGAGTAAAAATAAGGCATTGGAATGCAGCCTCAGTGATTTCACCTGGCTCCTCTACCTGTGGGTATTTAAAACTCCCACTTCCGCTGTTCGTTGCTTCTTGTTGTCTTGCGACTGCACATAAGCCAGTAAGGTATAGGATCAGGACACTGTCTTTCTTATTTTTTTAAAGTAAAGCAGGAGATACCGTAGCAAATTAGTTTAGAATTAGATCTTAGGATCTTTCTCTGCCTTTTCGTTTTGCTTTCCCTCTCTGTCTCGCAGTGCCAACTACCTCTCTCGGTTGCCTTCCGTGCTGAAGGCAAGAGGTATTCTTTTCTCTCCTTTGTCGAGAAGAGAAACACATCATTCTTTTTCTTTTACTCTTGCCTAGAGTTTGTCCGACCTACGTTATAGGGGTTATTTCAGTTTTCTCCTTCCCTTTGAGATTGTACATTTGTTTTGATTCACGTGCGAACTGGCGAACTTATCTCCTCCGAGATTACTTATCGTACCATCCTGTCCCGTAAATTTTTTTCAAACTCGACCATTACAGAACAACAAGCCATGCAAAAGCTAGCGACAGCCCAGGAGTTAGCCAAAGCTATGGCAAGTCAGGGTGCCACTGAAAGCACACTTGAGGAGCGTGATTCTCTCCTGCAGGAGCAACTGCGGCACCAGGGAGACTGTCTCCGTGAGTTACCGGAGAATTTGCGGTTGCTTACGGTCGCGATCGTTCCACAAGCACCCACAAATCCCATTCCACTTCCACTGTCACCCAGAAAACCCAGACTCCAACTGCCCACCCGCTATGACGGGCAACCAGGAGAATGTTGGGCATTCCTCACCCAATGCCTGATATTTTTCCAAGCGCAACCCTCTCATTTTACTACCCAAGAAGCCAGTGTAGCGTTCATATTGTCCCTGCTTCACGGCAAAGCCCTTGCATGGGCGGACCCCATGGTTCGGGCTAACGCCCCCGTAGAACGGGATCTAGTTAAATTGATGGAGGAGATGCACCTGGTTTTCGACCCTGACGTTTCTGGGGAGAAGGTGGCCATGAGGCTAACTCGCCTTCATCAGGACATGAACACAGTTGCTGAATTTTCAATCAATTTTCATGCTAGCAGGGAAACAGGATTGCCAGATGGCCCATAAAAAACCGCTTTCAGAAACGGACTGTCGCCCTCTGTTAAGGACACGTTAGCCACACTGGAAACTCCCCTTCATCAGCTTAAACCGCACCTGGTGTCGTTATTGTCGGCGCACGGGGCATGTGTCCCAAATTAACGGGAAACAGTGGGTTTCGCTAGGACGACTGAGAATCCTAGCAAGACAATTCGACACTCCCTCTCAGACCCTGGTATCTGTTCAACTGCTCTGGAATAGGCATTCAGTTAAGATTGCGTTTATTGATTCCGGAGCAGTCGAATCATTTATTGACGCAAAATGGGACCGGGAATTGGAGATTCCTATACACCCTCTTTTTTTGGGCTTCATTGTGGCCGACGGCAAATTCCTTATGGATCCCGAAAAAGTGTCGGCAGTAAGAGACTGGCCCACACCTGCCTCGGTAAAGGAGTTACAGCGCTTTCTCAGCTTTGCTAATTTTTATAGGCAGTTTATCTGAAATTTCAGCACTGTAGCCGCCCCCATTACAGCTCTCATCAAAACTTCACCGGCTCGATTCCAGTGGAATCCGAGTGCTGAGTCTGCATTTTTCATAAGTCCGGTAAGGTACAGGATTTTCATCATTCTTTTTCTTTTACTCTTGCCTAGAGTTTTTCAGACCTACGATATAGGGGTTATTTCACTGTGTAAATGTTTATTTAATGTTCAAGTAGATGTGTAACAATAGTTATGATGATACATATTTTTTAAGTAATTGACAACTAGGAGGGGGCCTTCTGGGCTCAAGTGAACATACGAACCACCACCACCACGGCTTATTAGAAAGTGCCCAGAAGTAGACATCCTGGTCGGGGGGGTGACTGTATCATGTTTATTGGTTACTGGTTCTATGGTGACCACTTTAGGATTGTACGTTTGTTTTGATTTACGTACCTCTCTTTTGTTTAGTATTTTTGTTATTTATAGGCATTCCCCCTGGCGAACTTAGCTTCACTTTAGTGGCAATCTCCTCCGAGATTGCTTATCGTACCCTCCTGTTGCGTTTGGTTTTTTCAAACTCGACCATTACACATTCTATATAAAATCAATCAATTTTGGAACAGGTTACCACCTGACCCCCTGAAAATCACCTGATTTTTTTTGTCCATGAACTATAATCTATTTAATGAAGCTATGCAAAATTTTTACTTCATACTATGAATATCTTGCAAATTATGGCCCCTTGAAGTACCTAGAGGTAGCTCATGTGGCTCTTTTCATTTTGCATAAACTTTTCTGTCATTTTTGAGCCCTCATAGCTTCATAACTAAAGGTGCTAGCCACATGAAACTTTCAGGGCTCAAATATATGTTGGAGTTGTGTTCAAACACTTCTCACAATCATTCAGCTAAATTTTTTCTACAACCAACTTTGGCCACCAATATCACAGGATATATCATAGTGTCAATGTTCAAACTGCACCAGTGTAATGTCTGTGGCCTAGACTAATACAAGCAGGTATTGGTAGCATGTACATATAATCTGTTTTCTGGGAATTTGTCATATAAATCTTGAAAAATATATTCTTGTACTTTCTTTGAAGGTTCATATCACCATGTGGGATAGGTGGTTGGTGGAAACAAGTGAAAGGGCACATTTCTCCCTACATTTTGATACCAGGCTCAACCTCGAGCCATGATTCCTTCTGTTTCAAAATAAATATCAAACATAGGCATATTTTGACACTTGCAGGGCAGGGAAATTGACAAACAACATGGTATACAGTACATGTAACAGGTAGCAGGATTACCTGTATGAACCAAAAGGCTATGTGACTACGTCACCTTCACATATGGAGTGAGGGACCACTGCCTTAGAGAGAAGAGTCACTGCAAATCAATACAAAGTGATCACCTTTATCCTATGATGAAACATTTCTATCCTGATGAGAATGATCTCTTCCAGGATCACAATGCCCCCATCCACAGGCCACGGTGGGTCACTGAATTGTTTGATGAGTATGAAAATTACGTGAATCATATGCTATGGCCTTCGCAGTCACCAGATCTCAACCCAATTGAACACCTATGGGAGATTGTGGACCAACGTATTAGACAGCACTCTCCACCACCATCATCAAAACACTAAATGAGGGACTATCTTTTGGAAGAATGGTGTTTCATCCCTCCAATTCCAGAGACTAGAATCTATGCTAGACTAGAGGTATAATCTATGCCAAGGCGTATTGAAGCTGTTCTGGCGGCTTGGGGTGGCCCAACACCTTACTAAGACACTTTATGATATTTGATAATGTTAGTGAAATAAACATCAAAATTTTTAACTACTAAAATAACTGCAGTTTTTAGTAAACAGTATTCGATGCACCTTCAGTGACAGATAGAACCTTCTAATTCTCAATCAAAATTACCTCTTCAAAATTAGATGGTTCTGCAATTTTGGCTCTTCAAAATACCCCACTTAGGAATTTCACAAAATTTTTATACTTTGCATTTGAAGTACACCTAAGATAAGGGACAAAATAAGCAATAACAGAATAATACACTATGAAATATTTTTGAGATGTGGGGAGTGAAATATTTGATGCTCAATATCTCAAAACCATGCCAAATGCAGATAGAACCTTTTAATTCTCAGCTCACAATATATATACAGTATACAGTATATACATTGAGCACCAGTATTCATTGGACAGTGACACATTTTTTGTTATTTTGGTTCTGTACTCTAGCACTTTGGGTTTGAAAGGATACAATGACAATGATGTTATCATGGAGACTGGTAAGGACTTCCGCTTGAAAACCTTTAGCAATAGCAGCTGCAGCACTCTCGTCCCTTCTGATGGTAGGTAGACCTCTCGGTACAACATGGCTACCCGCCCCGGACCTCCATCCTCCTCTGTGAAGCTGACCGGGCATGCTGCTGGCTGTAGATGACCACATGCAACTCCCCAAGTGCAGTTCCACAGGTAATCTTAGCTACTGGGTATAAAGCGTTAAAAATTAAAAGGTTGTCTGATAGCTGTCCATCTTATTACAAGAAACCCCATGTGATAGTCGCCCCTAATCCCTGGTGACAGACTGCTGAGACTAATTTAAGAGTGCCTGCCGGGACATGTACTATGGGGCCCTGTCGAACTACAACACCCAATCGCCCGCTTTCCAAGGTTCATTCCAGTGACATTCAATGAGAGCATTGTCTCCAGCCCTTACCCGCTGCCTGAATGACCTGGGAATAAAACAGACCAAGCACTTCAACCTCCAATACACAATAACCTTGGTAAGGAATCGTTAAACCATTAGTGGCTTTTAGCTGGAGCTAAGTACACAGCTGTAGCTGTGTCTGGAGTTGGGGTTGCAGGTGCTGAAAAAAACCTCCATTATAGTGGTCACCATAGAACCAGTAACCAATAAACATGATACAGTCACCCCCCCGACCAGGATGTCTACTTCTGGGCACTTTCTAATAAGCCGTGGTGGTGGTGGTTCCTATGTTCACTTGAGCCCAGAAGGCCCCCTCCCAGTTGTCAATTTCTTTAAAAATATGTATCATCATAACTATTGTTACACATCTACTTGAACATTAAATAAACATTTACACAATCATTAGAAAATGTATAGCTACCCGCTAGAGTTTCAAATCAATGTAAAACTCCCCCCCCCCCCAAGAGACCATTAAGTCCATAACCATAAAAAACAAAAAATTAAAAATTTTTGAAAAAAAAAAAAAAAAAATTGAATGAAACACAACACACACATGATATAAAAAAAAATTTTTTTTTTTTTTTTTTTTTTTTTTTTTTTTAAAAAACTAAATAAATTCTAAAAAATCTTAATAATATTTTGTTTTTGTTTTTTTTTGATTTTTTTTTTTATATTTGCTTGCTTGCTTGCGTAAACCCCTGACACAACGTTAACGCGCACAACTTACTTGCAGTGTACTGTGCCTTGCAGTGTGCCTGGCTATGTTAGCTGAGCACTGAATCGGCTATGAGTTTTAAGAATAAGTTGCTACCCTACACATACATAGTGTGATGTGAATAATGTGTGTGTATGATATTATATATATAATATAATAATTGCTATTTTAACAACAGGAACAAATACAAAAAAATTGAAAAAAAACAAAAAAATTGAATAATTATATAGAAGAGATATCAATAGTATCGACACACAGTCAGCTAGGTGGCTACCTAAAAAGAAACAAAAAAAAAAAAAAAAAAAAAAAAAGAATTGAAAAAAATTGTATGACGGGAAAAAAATAAGAGAATTTTTCCGTATAATTAGATACATTAACATTACTATTACTAAAAACGTTAAACGAACGAAAACTTTAATTTAAATTAACTAATATCTTTAAAGTAAAGAGAGTGTACATATCTCAATCTCTCAATGAGTTCATACTGCGCTGTGCGCGCGTCGTTCTAACGTTTTTATAGCGGGGAATGAATAATGAAAATGAAAATCTGAAATGAAAAAATGGGCCTTGAATGAAATGAAAATCAATGGGATTGGGGGGGGCAAGGCAATTGGGAACTGTAATAACTGTAGGTAGCTACAACTGATCACAGACTAGGGCTACCTACTACTACACAGTTTTTCACTTTCATCGCTTACGTGTTCTCTTCTTTTTCTTTTCTTTTCGAAGTTTCCCGGTTTAGCTCCAGTATTGAGCTCGGGAGACTTAGTTTGGTTTTCACTCGTGTATTTGAGTTCACCCTATTTTCGTGGGTTAATTTTCAATTGGCTGTTTAGCTACAAGAAATTATTTTCATGTCTTTCTGGAGAATTTTTGTTAATTCTCCCTTGTTGGTTCTCACTTGCGTGAGTGACTTGTTCTGATTCCCCTACCTTTGCGTTTGATTATCCACTACTGGAAACCATCACAGATAAGTGCTATGAGGAAAGGCTGGAGATGCTTGGACTTTTCAAGCTTTGCAAAAGGAGACTTCGGGGAGATCTGATTGAGGCCTTTAAATTTATTAAACGGATAAACAAAGTGAGCTACAAGAAATTATTCATGTTAAGTTCAGTTAGCAGAACAAGGGGGCATAAATGGAAATTGGCGAAGGGTAAATTCCATACAAACATTAGAAAATATTTTTTCTCACAGAGTGGTCACAGTGTGGAATAGATTGCCTGGGCATGTAGTGGAGGCAGAAACACTGGGAGTATTCAAGGCCCGGCTTGACAGTGTTAGACACGTTATAACACTGGAGGCTCCCATCATTTAAATGTAAACATTTTTAAACACATTCTTTTATTTCTGTTATTAGTCTTTTATTACATTCTTTTACTTTTATTACATTCTTTTATTTATTTTAGATTGTATTTGAATCTCTAGCATGTAAAGCATGTATTTTTTTATTTTATTGCTTTTATTTATTTTCTTTTAGTGGTAGGATTAGACAAGCATGTTGGGCTGAATGGCCTGTTCTCATCATACTCATGTTATTGTCGGGAGGGGTGAGGACCATTCCACTACAAGTAATTCAAACTTTCTTCCAAATAGAAGTCTGATATAACGTAATTTATTATAAAAAGATTTGCATGATTATACATACCCAGACTGATCGGCTAAGCATACATATGTTAAAACACTCTCGATCACAGGGTCCAGTCTAAGTCCGTCAATTTTATGCTCACCCACGAGACGTAAAAAAGGTCCGTTAATGACAGAGACAAAACATAACAGCAGCCGCCCAACTCAGATAACCCCCGTTTTATGCTTCTCAACTCCACCCCATGTGGGAGAAAAGTTTGACTCCATCCCCCTGGGAGATATATTTGTTTCATGGTCTGCAGCGGTCTCTGCTGGTCTTATTTGAGCATTACAATTGGCCCTTATTTTATATAGTAGTTTTAATACCATGACTGAATTATCTCAGGAACAGTCTGGCCATGGTTTGACCATAGTGGTTCAATACATAAAAATACAATGCTCTGATGGGTTAAATAATACTAGCTATAAGCTTTTTAATTGCTATTCACCACAGATATGTGTTTTTATAAACCAAGGACAACTTTTTTTTCAACAAATCTTTCTTTGTGATTTGAGACATTATGTACAGTAACATTCTTTTATACTAAATGGTTGTGAAGGAAGAAAGATAACTTATTTGTCATAATGTATTTTTGTACTAAATGTTTGTTGAAGAAAAAGGAAATGTTTTCTTTGGATTTACTAAACTCTATTAGTTTCTCAAACTGCACACACACACATTTCCAAGCCTAGCCCGCCAGACATTTTTAACAACCGGGCCCCAAGGAATGTCAGGGAGATACTCATACTATCTCTTCAGGCGATCTAGGACCATACACGTGTCCCATGTGTGTGTGTTTGTATGCAGGTGTGAATGGGTCCATTGCCTCCTTATCAAGATAAGTATACAAATGCTTCATCACTCTTGATGTTTAAGTATACAAACATAACTGAAATAGTCTCTGGATAATTAGGGATTGTTTTACCATATGGCTTTCTGCTGAGAGCGAGCTCTTCCCATCAATTTTCCAGCGTGTGGGTGCTTGCACATGTTCTTGATTTACAGGTGTCGAAGATGAGATCATACTGTGTGCCTAGCTTGGGACAATCGGCCATTGATCATGCTGATACAAATCATGAGCTTCGTTTTCTTCCTTGGCGTGAGTGTCTGCCCGTGGAAGCGAGGCCATGACTGTGTGCTGTGTGCACATTTGGGCCTTTAGAGCTGTTTCTTCCAAGACACCCTAACACAGAAAAGCATCTTCTTATTGACACAATTGTTTCATACAAAAGGTCCTACAGTGGTTTGTAATGATATATAATATATGTTTAATCAATTTGTTTTTACACTACATTATGTTATGTTAACTCTCACAAAACTACCTGGGTGCACCAGTGCCTGTGATGTATTCAGATGGTTTCGAAGGCACTCTTTCAGTTCACTTAACTCACTTTTAATAGCAATGGCATTAGAAGCAGCACCACGTTCACGGACTGCCCACACCTGTGTCACACAAATAAGCACAAGGTCTCTGACTACTAGTAGAGAGTTATCCCTCCTCCACCGAACGGATGGCCTCACTACAAATCTCCAGAAACGAGAGGTTAGAATTAAGCCGCACCATATGCTTCAACTCCCTACACAGAATTTTATCCTTTATGTGTTCAATAAATTAGTCATGAAAGGCAACGTCAGGGTTTACCACACCAATTGGGTCCCTACGCTGTATCACCTCCATCAAAGCCATGAGAGCATGAGAGTACTCATGTAATGATTCACTGTCACACTGCTGCCGCTGAAAGAACTGTTTCTAGGCCAGACAACTAATAGCCGCTGAGCCTCCTCCACCCAATCTTCTACAGCTAATGTATCTTGCCATCTCCTACCCGAAAATCGGGTTCACTTCCTCTCTATAGAAACGTATATGTATCGCTCTGGGGCCGGGCTACACGCCGGGGTACGCACTATTGTTTGCCTGCACCCCCCTTTGATTTACCACCTCCCTCAGCTTAGTAAAACATTTACAAGCAGATAATAATTCAGTAAAGGTCTGGAGTTGCTCTTCTATCTTTGCCCGTGAGCAGATTAGCAGTAATTACAAGAAAAATAAATAAACAAAAATCTAATGTAATCCCAGATGGGGAGAAAGGAGACGCCCGCCGGGGGGTCCTGGCGTCTTCCTTCTCAAGCGCTGACGTTCACCACACTGGCTTACCTCTTCAACCACTGTTTTTCCCACAACTCTAAGTGCTGTACAATAATCAAATCAATATTTATTTATATAGTGCATTTCACAACCAGTTGTCACAATACGCATCACAGAAAAACTCAGCCTAAACCCACACAAGAGCAAACCAAAGGCAACAGTGGCAAGGAAATAGGAAGAAACTTTGGGAGGAACCAGACACGGGGAAACCCATCCTCCTCTGATCGGCTCAGGGTCTAGGTCTTAATGACCAGCAAGGTTAAAACAGCCAATGTTCATAATCAACTCTAGTTAGACACTGATTCCCTGGTGAGCCTCAAAAACCTCTGTCTTGTCGACTACGCCAAATGTATCAGGTAGCAGGTTTACCTGTATGAACCAAAAGGCTATGTGACTACGCCACCTTCACATATGGGGTGAGGGACGCAGCTACTGTCGCTGCTCAATCAGATCAGTCAAGAAGGAATGGAACAGAGACTAAGGAGTCCAAATATAAGCCGTTTTATTATGAAATACACTGTGAATATTTATAATACTTTAAATTAGTGAAAGATTAGAGGATGGGTGGGCTCACCATAGATCCAATATCTACGATACAATATACTATTTGCTATTGGTGTGTAAATACTATGCAGTCCAATCTATTGGAATACTAATATAAAAGCAGTAATGCTGTTACGAGGTTGCACCATACATAAGAATAGCAAACCTACTTAGTAGAAGTTGCTGCTACTGGTGTTGTAGGCCCCAGCCGATGTCACTGGAAATACACCTTATGGCAGCCTGTGGCAGAATGTTCAAAGAGCGTGGTCAAAAAACAAGCAAAGTTCATACAAACATCTAGCCAAAACCAATGTTCAGTACCGAAGGAGAAGGCAGTCTCGGAATCGGTACACCATTCAAAGTTCCAGTATCCAGAGTAGCTGTCAGCGGTGCAGAAGTACAGGCAGACTCAGGGTCGAAGGCAAAGCAAGAGTCAAGACCGAAGTCCGCTCCGTGGGGCAAAAGTACAAAGACAGCAGGCAAAAACTCGTGGTACAGACAGGCAGTGGTAACAAAACAGAGGTCAGTAACAATGGTCAAAAAACAGGCTTGATCGTAGACGAAAGACAGGCTTGAAAAACTGTTCAATAATGCTAAACAGGGGCAACAATTTCCCAAAGACATAACATGAACACTGAGCTTAAATGCAGGTGTAGACAGGTGCAGACACTTAGCTGGAGAGCAGCATGCGAAGGGAAATCAGGTGTGGAGGGCTGACAAGGTAACAAGATAATTAGTACTCGTTAGTAATAAACCTATCCTGACCTAGCGTTAGTAAATTAGTAAATGACATGCACGAGAAAAGTAAGGTAAACATGAACACATGGTTAGAGAGTTAGTATTACCCAATCCTGATCTAACGTTAGTAGATTAGTAAATGGACACGGAAGAATGAAACAATTAGGGAAGCGTGAGCGACAGCAAGAGAGAGAAACATCATGAACGCAAGGCTGTGGAAAAACACAGAAATGTGTATGCTAAACAATGAACGGGAAATGTAACATGAATCAAATATAAAACGTGACATGACTAGAAAATAAATCGTAACAATAATCAAACATGAAACGTGACATGACATTAAAATTAAACGTAACAAGAACAAAACATAAAACGTGGCGTGAATAGACTAAACACAATATGTGACATTAACAAGAAATCTAACAAAGACAAGAAAAATAAAATAAAACGTGACATGACAGTAGATTCGTGACATATCTAGTGCACTTCTGGTAGCAGAGTGATGGTTTGAGGCTTGTTTGATACCGCAGACCCTTATTGACTTACACCCATTTTGCAAACCATGTATTCCCTTGTAATTCACAGGTTAATCTAGTCCCACCCCCCAATTCCCATAGAGATCCATTCAAATGCAGAGAGGATATAAAAATATATATTTTTGCATTTTTCCAAATTTTCTTTGTATTTGAGGCACTTTATTTTGAGTTAAATTAGGAAAATAAACACATACAAAGTTCGTATTTTAAATCTGTCTTGTTTCATTTAAGCCTTTTGCCAAGTTTCTGTGATGTTCACATCTGGAGTTATAAAGCCTTAAACAGAGCACCCCCTAAATAGGCAAGAATTTACCTAATTTGCAATCTGCACAAAGTGGTTAAAACATGTTTCACATATGTTTCTACAAATCACTTCTCACTTTCAGATACACAACAGTTCTGAATTTAAACAATTGTTGTGCCTATATACTGTAAGCCCTACTGAACGCATAATGAATTGTGAATAGTTACCTTCCGATGCTCTGTGATCTTCCGTCACAAGTTCACCCGTGTCTATTCCTCCCACTCCCACGACTTGCTTATTTTGCATACCTTCCACATTTTCTTCTATTGGTGTTAATAGGATATTCTTTCTTTAGTTGGACCACCACCTGTATCATTTTCCCACGTTATGTTGTATGAAATTTTTTCTAAAATGACGCCATCTTTTTTTTACATCCTCTACTGTTCATAAATACATTTTGTATGTGATGTCATTCCAAAATGTTCTCCTCTCCGTTATTGTTGTATATGCTGTAATACAGCATTGTGTCCCTCGTAAATTAAAGTTTTATTTTATCTTGTGGTTATATCGTGACTTGTGCCTCCATGGTTTCTCCGTATACATTTATTAGCACATCATTATAGATGTCTCCTACCGCATATCTCCTACCGCAGAAATTGCGAACGGGGCGCATAATTTCTTTATTGCGTAATTAGGACCAGTGATAGTAAATCGGTTGTTAATGTGACGGTATCTGTGACTGAAAAAGAGTCGCAATGTGGTAGTTATAGTTTTGCGCTGCGACTTTGTCCTTAAATCTGGCCCTAAATGTCTATGCAGAGAATGGTTGTGGGGGGCCTGCCCATTTGTAATTGACCTTTTTACCTTTGAGTTTGAATGGGAAACCAGGGTGTTACCACTGGTCTTGTCACATGGACGGTAATATTTTGACCAAATTTAAAGGGCAACATGCAGGTTAAATTTTTTTACGGATTTACCATTTTGGGCTCATGGAGAGACTTTTTAAAGTGATGGTCAAGGGATTCTAAAAAATTCTAATAACCACAACATATCACAGGGGTGTCCAGTCACTACACACCCACCAAATATCTTTTCAAGAAAATGTGAATAGGTATATTAATATACATCTCAAAGTCAGCTAATAAACAGCTCATAAAGGATTGTTGGGATGTGGTCTAAATCCACGCCCTCAACTCGAGTGCCATCGACATCATCCAGACCTACATTTTTGAACCACAGGACTTATACAGTTCTGTGATTTGAACTATATGTTTGAACCCGGCTAGGAATTAATGCAATCAATTCAAAGTAAAATACAGTGCGGCTGCTAGATAAATATCACATGCAAGCTCACAATCAAAGTTAAGTTATCTTAAACGCTAAGCCGGTTGATCTAACGTTAGTCTATTTAAAGCAAGCTAAATTGCAAGGCAATGTTTCACCAAATGCATGTTCCACACAAATCATTAAATAATTGTAGGTTTTATCGAGTTTTAAAAATGTATTTAAAGGCCCATTCATTAATTTCGGTTGCTTAATCGAACGAAAATTATGTGCATGGCAACTAAGTAGCCTACTTCGGTGGATAATGGCCACTGAACAATTACTAAACCATTTCCAAGGCATGGTTTATTTGGCTAAATCTGAGCTATTAATTACCAACCGACTACTGTAATGGATTTTAGTGGCGGATAATAAAACGCAAAGGTCACTCACGAGTGAGGACCAATAAAGGGAATAACAAAATAAATGCAAAGAAATAAAAGACAGGAAACTAATTCCTTGTGTTTAAACAGCCAAATGAAAATCAACCCACCAAAATAGGGTGAACTCGAATAACGAGTGAAACACAAACTAAATCTCCTGAGCACAATACTGGAGCCAAAACGGGAAACTTAGCAAAGAAAAGAACACCATCGGCACATAAGTACGGACGGCCGGAAGAGTGTAAAACAAACAAAGAAAACTGTCTAAGAGAAAACAGCAAAGAATAAAATAAATATCACAGAACACTAACAGGAGGAATAATACCTATACCTGAACTAAAAGTTAATAGCAAGTCCCCCGTAAACATAAACAGCCTTTAATATCACGAGGTCGCTAGTACCTGGCTATACCTGGCTCAATGCAATGTCGAATGACAAAAAAGCACCGGGGAAGCGGAAGTGAGGAACTTAAATACCACACAGGTAGAGGCACAGATGAAAACGATGAGGGAAAGCAAACCCCGGAACGGAACGTGGAAAAAATCAGGATAGATTCTTAATTGGACAATAAGGACGAGAACCGCAATGACAACTACTGCACTGAGGCAAAATCAAGCAAAGACTATATACCCCTTGTGATGTCACTGCACGATATATTTAACCTGTTAGTGCAGAAGCAAAATTGGGCCAATTTTCGCCTGTTTTGCACTGTTCTGTTTAAGCCTTTATAACTACAGTTGTGCTCACCACACACACTTGTTTAATGGCTTAAATTGGAGAAGACCCCTGTACCTTTGTGTGTCTTAGATTAAAATAATAAAATTTCATAATCTTCATATAGATTATGGGCTGTAAATGCACAAACTCTTTGCAAAAAAAACTAAAACGAGGTTGTCATTCTTAGTTTACAGTACACTTCTGAAAGGAAAAGATGTAAAACAGGTCATATTTTACTGTCCTGGTGCACACACCACTTGTCAACATGTGTACAGAATTTTAGGGGGATATGTCAATCTGCTCAGGTTCCATAAGCTAATTTGTAAACAGTGTATCCTGGTGTCCCTTAGGGTGTCCAAATCTATCCAAATGGATAAAATGTGCATCACAGTAAATCAAGAGATAATCAGCTTTTTTCAACAGATAAAGTATTCTGACTCATAAAACACATGTTTGTATCAACTAAATGAGGAAATTTTCATTTTGTTCCAAATAATTTGGGTTTTGATATATAGGGGTCCAAAAACCTCTCCGAAAATGAATACAATGCTTTTTTTGTCCATATGAAGCATTTTATTATGTTCTTTGAGGTAGTAGGATCATTACAATCACTTCACATTCAGAGGGTGATACATTTATTAGCTCCAGTTCAGTTTATGGTTCCAGAAATGTATTTCTTTCCCCTGGTACACACTGAAGTCACTGATGTGTAGCCCGTCTTGCTGTCAGCCAGGACAAATAACTTGAAGCCCCACTTTGTTGGCTTGTCCTTCAAGTATTGTTTCATCCCATGCCAAGCTTTTGAGGCTACCATGCGTTCATCAATGGCCAGGTTCCGATGAGGGTGGTAGTAAGCCCTGCATGCAATCAGGATCTGGTCATGCAAAGGCTTCAGGCGAAACAGGCCATAATAACCTGCTTGGCCTTTCAGCTGGTCATTGATGGCATCTGCTGTTGTGTCGCTCATGTGGAGGAATGCACAAATGGCCTCATACCTGTAGCCCGGCATCACACTGCAGGGAAAGGGGTGCTTGTGAAGCCGGTCCTTCCTCCATAGGTCACGGACAGCAGATGTCTTGACAAGACCCAGGTACAGGACGATGGACAGATATTTTTGCATGTCCTCAGCATCCACATCAGACCATGGTGTATGCAGTCCCTGAGCATGTTTACGGGCTGCGTTGCCATTTGTGTTGTCACAGAGGAGCTTGAGGACATGTGTGCTGAAGAACAGCCGAAAGAGATCCAGGGGGCTGTAGGCTAGGGATCTGCGTGTTTAGTCGACTAGTCGATTAAACGTTGCTACCCTCGCTAGTCGGCACCAGAAATACTAGTCGGTTAAACTTATTATTTTATTAATGTACACATTTAAATTACATATTGACAAAATTTGCACTGAAATTTCATGTTTTCCTGGTCAAATGTTGCTTTATAAAAAAACGAGCATCCGATACTAATGTTAACAACGCCGGATTAAATTATTATTATTTTTTAACTAAGGAAAAAAACTGAACGGATTAGCCTGTTTGCCCTGCAAGTTAAACCAGCGAGGTGGAAAGAGTAAGTAGGCCTACCGCGTTGTTGAATAGCCCAATAAAACTAATCTAATGTCACGTCGATCAGAAAGTGATTAACGGTTTCAAATGGCTCTTATAATATACGCAATATTTTTCCGGACAATGTTTAACCTTATAGATTCAATTGTGCTCAATTTTGACTGTTTTCTGAGTGTTTTCTTACTTTTAGATTAGTCGACTAGTCTAAATTTAAACTTCCGTTTCAACGTCAGGGAAATTAGTCGTTAGGAACATCCCTACTGTAGGCCTGCTGAAGGTCTAGCTGCACTCCTGGGGTCCTCTGGGGGCAGAAGGGGAACTGATGAGGCTCTTCATCCTCATCCGCCATGTCGTGCCATCCGTCCTCAGACTCGGGCTCCTCGCGGTGAGCAGGTACAGCAGGGCCTCCTTGACCTCGTGACCAGAGTCCTGCAGGGATCAGGAGCAGATTTCTGCCCTGAATTATTGAAAAGAAAGCAAAATAAAAAAAGTGCACAATAAGAGCCACATAGTGTACTATGTTGTGAAATCAAAAATAAAAATGCTAGGCTTTTCCAAAAAAATAAAATAAATGCTACATTTGACATGGACTGCGATTCAGATTTACCCTAAATTAAGTTAGTTTACTTTATTTCGGTCATTAACATTTTCTTTACAAAGAGGTGTGTAGAAAGATATAATTCAATAATAATAAGTCATTTGACTGAAAATGTGTACCTACCCTTCTTACAATATACATTTTACCCTTTAAGAATTACAAAAATGTATTAGAATTACAAAAATAATTACTTTTTGTAATTCTTTTCTAAATTAAGTTGTTACTTTAGTCTTACAAATATCACAAAAATCAATACTAACCAGTGACACTGGATTGCCATTCACAACCAGCAACAATGTCATAAGTTAGTTTATGGCCCATGCATGCTAATGCATGGCTAAGCTATGTATCAACAGGCCTGCTTATTATACAATACATGATATGACTTATGCTACCATTTAGCCACAAGAAATTAGATAATAAATGCTCTATTTTACATGACTACGGTGACTAAAATTCATGCATGCCAATGCATGGCTAAGCTATGTATCAACAGGCATTCTTATTATACAATACATGATATGACTTATGCTACCATTTAGCCACAAGAAATTAGATAATAAATGCTCTATTTTACATGACTACGGTGACTAAAATTAATGCATGCCAATGCATGGCTAAGCTATGTATCAACAGGCATTCTTATTATACAATACATGATATGACTTATGCTACCATTTAGCCACAAGAAATTTGATAATAAATGCTATGTTTTACATGACTACTGTGACTAAAATTCAACCGATGCACAAATAAAGTTATTTTTAAGTTAATACAGTTAATACTTACATGTCAACAGCCACATACATCTTCGACAACAGTCTATGCTTTCAGCCTCAGATCCACTTTCACTCTATCCCTCCGACGAACTAAAAACTCAAAAACGAACTAAAAATCTCCTCCACTACATCCGACAGGGACATATATTTTTTCGCCATCATATATATATATATATATATATACATCCTAAGCTTTCTGAAATGGTACGGAATTGCCAAAGGTAGATTTAACTAGCTGATCGCTATCCATGCGTAACACACGAATTGTGATCTAAAATGGCTTCCGGGTGTTTTCAACAAAGGGCTGTGTTACGCGTGGATAGCCATCGGCGAGTTAAATTCACGTATGGGAATGCCATACCGTTTTAGAAAGCTTAGGATGTACTCTATTGGACGAAATAAGTGTCAATCGAAATAAAGTTTGTTTGAAGGATTGACCAGTGCTTCTTTGAAATGCGATCATTTGCGCACGCCCATTTTTGAGCATGGACACATGTTGAGAAAAGGCTTAAATGTTAAAAACGGGCCAACCAAGGCAAAAAATAACCTCAGATTCTTGCATGGGACATCTTAATCTTTATAACCAGAGGTAAGGTTACGAGTTTATTTAATATTTTACCGGAGCTTTTTATCGCAAAAGAAAGTTATGTGGTGACGAGCAAACATCACTCGTTTTTTTTCCTGTGGAGTGAGTAAGCATGTTGACAGTTTTACTTGTATGTATTCAGAATCTTGGAAGGTGTTTCTTGCTGCTGTGATAGTAAACGATTTTTTGGTGATGAAATAAAAACTTTAATTAACTTGCAAATGTGTTTAAATGTCTGCTATCTTACATGTGGTCGGGTCCATTGTAGATGTAGTAGTAGCTACAGTGTAGCAGCATAGCATGCTACGTTCATGAATTACAAGCTAATGGTGGCAGGTAGAAACGTGATATTTCGCACGCTGATAGGATATTAAGTACTGATTATGATCATATGTGGGTTATGGTGATAAATATGGTAATATCCATATTTTCGTAACTTGAATATCACGAGCAACGTATTTATGACGTGTCATAAAAGTAGAAGACGCGTGCGTCTCTGCCACTAGGGGGCATGCACAAACAGGTTAAAGTGATGAAGGAAAATCCATAATATGCTTATAACAACGTTATTTATGGCTATTAAGATATGTATTGAGCACAAATAAAGCGCAAGGAATAAATTCCATTGCAAACGCATTCAATTTCAGTCTATCTATATCTCGTTATTCCTGTGTGCTGAAAAAAAGAGTGGAGTCAAAATGGCCAAATACCCACATGGCAAGGAAACATTGAATCAATGTTGAATTAACATAAGATGAAGCATTGATTCAATTTTGATCTCTGATGTTGATTCTGTGTCCAGGTGCTCATTGAGTTTACGTTGAATCAATGCATTTAAATAGTGTTGAAACAATGTTGATGTTAACAATGGAAATAAACGTAACTGATGTTAAATCAATGTAAACATCGAACAAAAAGTTCGGAAATTTGTGTTTGGTAGATTATTTCTCTGTTGTAACAATGCTTCTTGGCAATACATTTTATACCGTTGGAAAGCCTGTTTATTTCCCTTTTAAATGGTGCCCCATTTGTAAGGAACATGCATTTGTGGGATGAGCAGCACAGCTGAGTATGTGGGTTGCGCCCATGTAAAATTTGCCAAATCTTCTCTACCAATGCCAAACAGCTTATTCTGCTGTTGCTAGTGACTCTTGTTTGGTGGATTGGATGATTGAAGTCTATCAGTAACAAGGAAGAAACAAGACATATTGGCAATTTTACAATTTATTAATTTAACAAACAGTCAGGAGCCTCAGTAGCGTGTGGAAGAACCATACACAGCCACAACACAGCCTGGCAGCTCCTCCTCATGCTGGTCACCATCGTGGTCACACACTGCTGTGGGATGGCATTCCACTCCTCAACCAGGATTTGTCGCAAGTCAGCCAACGTGGTTGTGTTGGTCACTCTAGCACGAACAGCACGCCCAAGCTGATCCCACAAGTGTTCAATTGGGTTGAGGTCAGGACTGTTGGCAGGCCATTCCATTCTCTGTACGCCCAAATTCTGGAGGTAGTCTCTGATAAACCCCGCTCTGTGGGGGCGAGCGTTGTCATCTTGGAGGATGGAGTTCGGTCCCAGACTGTGGAGATATGGGATTGCCACTGGTTGCAGAATCTCATCTCGATATCTCTCTGCGTTGAGATTGCCTCCAATGATGACAAGCCTCGTGTTATGATCGGTGAAACAGGAACCCAATAGCAGGCAGGAGTGACCAAAACGATGTTTAATTCACCAAAATCACAGTCCAGGGGGAAGTCAAGACAGGCAGGGGTCATAAACGGGAAGGCACGGCAAAGGTACAAAATCAGAATCCGGAATCAGGGTCGCGAGAACACGGACTGAGGTCAAGACCAGGATGGCAATCAGATACAAAAAACAAAACAAACGACCGAAACACAGACTCGGAAAACAATACAAACAAGAAATACTAAGCACAGAACAATTCTCTCGAAACTCACTCGGGGGGGAAAAACAGGCAACAGACTCACGCGTATACTATGGAAAAAGGTTTGACGAACTCGCGACGAGGAACAAAGACAGCAGGTATATATGCAGGTGTAGACAGGTGCAGACAATTAGTTAGAGAGCAGCAGGAAATGGAAACCAGCGAGAGAGCTAAGACATTTAACAAGGCAATTAGTAATTCGTTAGTAATTATCCTATCCTAGCCCTGTCGTTAGTGAATTAGTTAACAAGACAATGACTGGATACGTAAGGAAACACTAAACAGCTGTGGAAACGTGATGAGAATTAAATTGTTAGTTTGTGTTAGTAATAATTCTATTAAACCCTGACATTAGTAGATTAGTTAACCACCCCGTGTTTAGCCAGTTAGTAATAATAAGTCCTATATAAATGTTAGTAGTGCAGGGTAATACAAACGAAGTGTACAGAAACGAAAGTAAAACTCCGTGAGAGGGAGCGAGAGATTCAGCACAGAACGCAAGGCTGCGGAACACATTGAAAAGTGTATGCTACCGAAACCGACAATACTATACATGACAGAATGACATGACAAACTCAGAACATGACAGTACCCCCCCCCCAAGGGACGGCTTCCAGACGTCCCCAACAGTACATAACACTAAGCAGGGTGGGTGGTGGGGGACCGGAGGAGGGATAATGGGCAACGATGCAATAGTTCAGGGGGGTTGAAAAGTTCGTAATGTCCAGAATGCAGAGCAGGGTGGGTGGAGGGGGTCCGGAGGAGGGAAACTCGAAAGGCAGGTAATAGTTCGGGAGGGTGAACAGGACTCGGGGTGAAATGTCCGGGATGCTGAGCAGGGTGGGTGGAGGGGGTCCGGAGGAGGGAAAAACTGACAGGACAGCGGCGCAGGAGTGACCGCTCAGGCGGCCGGAGGCGCAGGAGGGACCGCTCAGGCGGACGGCGGCGGAGACAGTGCCGCTCAGGCGGACGGCGGCGGAGACAGTGCCGCTCAGGCGGACGGCGGCGGAGACAGTGCCGCTCAGGCGGACGGCGGCGGAGACAGTGCCGCTCAGGCGGACGGCGGCGGAGACAGTGCCGCTCAGGCGGACGGCGGCGGAGACAGTGCCGCTCAGGCTGACGGCGGCGGAGACAGTGCCGCTCAGGCGGACGGCGGCGGAGACAGTGCCGCTCAGGCGGACGGCGGCGGAGACTGTGCCGCTCAGGCGGACGGCGGCGGAGACAGTGCCGCTCAGGCGGACGGCGGCGCAGACAGTGCCGCTCAGGAAGACGGCTGCATCGCTCAGGGGGCCGGCGGCGACGGCTGCATCGCTCAGGGGACCGGCGGCGACGGCTGCATCGCTCAGGGGGCCGGCGGCGACGGCTGCATCGCTCAGGGGGCCGGCGGCGACGGCTGCATCGCTCAGGGGGCCGGCGGCGACGGCTGCATCGCTCAGGGGGCCGGCGGCGACGGCTGCATCGCTCAGGGGGCCGGCGGCGACGGCTGCATCGCTCAGGGGGCCGGCGGCGACGGCTGCATCGCTCAGGGGGCCGGCGGCGACGGCTGCATCGCTCAGGGGGCCGGCGGCGACGGCTGCATCGCTCAGGGGGCCGGCGGCGACGGCTGCATCGCTCAGGGGGCCGGCGGCGACGGCTGCATCGCTCAGGGGGCCGGCGGCGACGGCTGCATCGCTCAGGGGGCCGGCGGCGACGGCTGCATCGCTCAGGGGGCCGGCGGCGACGGCTGCATCGCTCAGGGGGCCGGCGGCGACGGCTGCATCGCTCAGGGGTCCGGCGGCGACGGCTGCATCGCTCAGGGGGCCGGCGGCGACGGCTGCATCGCTCAGGACAGGAGGCTAGCGGGCTCGGCCGCTCAGGACAGGAGGCTAGCGGGCTCGGCCGCTCAGGACAGGAGGCTAGCGGGCTCGGCCGCTCAGGACAGGAGGCTAGCGGGCTCGGCCGCTCAAGACAGGAGGCTAGCGGGCTCGGCCGCTCAGGACAGGAGGCTAGCGGGCTCGGCCGCTCAGGACAGGAGGCTAGCGGGCTCGGCCGCTCAGGACAGAAGGTTAGCGGGCTCTGCCGCTCAGGACAGGAGGCTAGCGGGCTCTGCCGCTCAGGACAGGAGGCTAGCGGGCTCGGCCGCTCAGGACAGGAGGCTAGCGGGCTCGGCCGCTCAGGACAGGAGGCTAGCGGGCTCGGCCGCTCAGGACAGGAGGCTAGCGGGCTCGGCCGCTCAGGACAGGAGGCTAGCGGGCTCGGCCGCTCAGGACAGGAGGCTAGCGGGCTCGGCCGCTCAGGACAGGAGGCTAGCGGGCTCGGCCGCTCAGGACAGGAGGCTAGCGGGCTCGGCCGCTCAGGACAGGAGGCTAGCGGGCTCGGCCGCTCAGGACAGGAGGCTAGCGGGCTCGGCCGCTCAGGACAGGAGGTTAACTGGTCCCGCAATTTGAGAGGAGGCAGGGAACGGGACGGGACTGGTGGCGTGGACCGGGGCGGGACAGGAGGCGTGGACCGGGGCGGGACAGGAGGCGTGGACCGGGGCGGGACAGGAGGCGTGGACCGGGGCGGGACAGGAGGCGTGGACCGGGGCGGGACAGGAGGCGTGGACCGGGGCGGGACAGGAGGCGTGGACCGGGGCGGGACAGGAGGCGTGGACCGGGGCGGAACAGGAGGCGTGGACCGGGGCGGGACAGGAGGCGTGGACCGGGGCGGGACAGGAGGCATGGACCGGGGCGGGACAGGAGGCATGGACCGGGGCGGGACAGGAGGCATGGACCGGGGCGGGACAGGAGGCATGGACCGGGGCGGGACAGGAGGCATGGACCGGGGTGGGACAGGAGGCATGGACCGGAGCGGAACAGGAGGCATGGACCGGGGCGGGACAGGAGGCATGGACCGGGGCGGGACAGGAGGCATGGACCGGGGCGGGACAGGAGGCATGGACCGGGGCGGGACAGGAGGCATGGACCGGGGCGGGACAGGAGGCATGGACCGGAGCGGAACAGGAGGCATGGACCGGGGCGGGACAGGAGGCATGGGACGGGACGGGACCGGAGAGCTGGGACGGGACGGGACCGGAGTGCTGGGACGGGACGGGACCGGAGAGCTGGGACGGGAAGGGACCGGAGAGCTGGGACGGGACGGGACCGGAGAGCTGGGACGGGACGGGACCGGAGAGCTGGGACCGGACGGGACAGGAGAGCTGGGACGGGACGGGACAGGAGAGCTGGGACGGAACGGGACAGGAGAGCTGGGACGGAAAGGGACCGAAGAGCTGGGGCGGAACGGGACAGGAGAGCTGGGGCGGAACGGGACAGGAGAGCTGGGGCGGAACGGAACCGGAGAGCTGGGGCGGAACGGGACAGGAGAGCTGGGGCGGAACGGGACAGGAGAGCTGGGGCGGAACGGGACAGGAGGGCTGGGGCGGAACGGGACAGGAGGCGGGGCCCGGGACGGGACAGGAGGCGGGGTCCGGGATGAGACAGGAGACGGAGCCCGGGACGGGACAGGAGGGTTTGGACGGGACGGGACAGGAGGGCTAGGCCGGGACGGGACAGGAGGGCTAGGCCGGGACGGGACAGGAGGGCTAGGCCGGGACGGGACAGGAGGGCTTGGACGGGACGGGACAGGAGGCTTGGGCAGGGACGGAAGGGTGATGGATCCTCCGTCAACGGGTGGTGGAGCCCGTCGACGGATCCGGGAGCCAAGACCCCATCGCTTCCTCCCGGGACCATAGCCCCTCGGGCAAAGGGCAAGACGGGTACCTTCAAAATCAGAAGGTGTGGGTTTGTGGCTAGGCTCGGAGCTATCCGGATGGAGAGAGACCACTCCGAGCCTAACGGAGTGGGAGCTGGGAGGAGGATTCCGGAGTGATGGGTAGTGGTCGGCATGACGGCGGGCAAACTCCGGATTTTGCCCCCAGATTCCCATGAGGTATTCCTCATAGGAATCCGCGCCGAATGGGTCGATCTCCATTGAGTGGAAGGCCTGCTGGGTCCCAACTGGCGAGTTCGTACTGTTATGATCGGTGAAACAGGAACCCAATAGCAGGCAGGAGTGACCAAAACGATGTTTAATTCACCAAAATCACAGTCCAGGGGGAAGTCAAGACAGGCAGGGGTCATAAACGGGAAGGCACGGCAAAGGTACAAAATCAGAATCCGGAATCAGGGTCGCGAGAACACGGACTGAGGTCAAGACCAGGATGGCAATCAGATACAAAAAACAAAACAAACGACCGAAACACAGACTCGGAAAACAATACAAACAAGAAATACTAAGCACAGAACAATTCTCTCGAAACTCACTCGGGGGGGAAAAACAGGCAACAGACTCACGCGTATACTATGGAAAAAGGTTTGACGAACTCGCGACGAGGAACAAAGACAGCAGGTATATATGCAGGTGTAGACAGGTGCAGACAATTAGTTAGAGAGCAGCAGGAAATGGAAACCAGCGAGAGAGCTAAGACATTTAACAAGGCAATTAGTAATTCGTTAGTAATTATCCTATCCTAGCCCTGTCGTTAGTGAATTAGTTAACAAGACAATGACTGGATACGTAAGGAAACACTAAACAGCTGTGGAAACGTGATGAGAATTAAATTGTTAGTTTGTGTTAGTAATAATTCTATTAAACCCTGACATTAGTAGATTAGTTAACCACCCCGTGTTTAGCCAGTTAGTAATAATAAGTCCTATATAAATGTTAGTAGTGCAGGGTAATACAAACGAAGTGTACAGAAACGAAAGTAAAACTCCGTGAGAGGGAGCGAGAGATTCAGCACAGAACGCAAGGCTGCGGAACACATTGAAAAGTGTATGCTACCGAAACCGACAATACTATACATGACAGAATGACATGACAAACTCAGAACATGACACCTCGTTTTTCCAGTGATGGAGATGCCGCCCCACACCATCACACTGCCTCCACCAAAAGGTGTTACTCTATCGGTGCAGCAATCAGCATAGTGTTCTCCCCGTCTTCTCCACACTTTGACCCTACGATCCAACTTCCGTAGGCAGAATCTGGACTCATCGCTGAACATAACGTTCCTCCACATGTTCAGGTTCCAGTGCAGGTGTAAGCTGTTTGGCATTGGCAGAGAAGATTTGGCAAATTTTACATGGGCGCAACCCACAAATGCATGTTCCTTACAAATGGGGCACCATTTAAAAGGGAAATAAACAGGCTTTCCAACGGTATAAAATGTATTGCCAAGAAGCATTGTTACAACAGAGAAATAATCTACCAGACACAAATTTCCGAACTTTTTGTTCGATGTTTATTATAAATATAATCTATCATAGCTTATGATAATATCATTGTATATATACTACATTTTACCAATTCCTGCTCAAAGTAGTCAAAATCTACAAAAAAAAAACTTTTGAGTTAGGCTACTAAAATAGATAACACATTGACATAAATTTTAAAAATGAAAACATCTTTATTGATTTTAAACCTCTGCTTAATGGACACAATACAAGCAATAGTAGCCTAGTAGTTTCACGCTGAAAAATGTTTAAGTATTTTAAAAGCTAAACTGGTCTAAAAATAATGTTTGTTTACTGTTCACAATGTAGTTCGCGGTGTGAGCTGCCATGATGATGTGATGTCAAGTTTTTCCTTGTCGGGAGGTCACGGTTGATTTCCCGATCCCTGATTTCCGACATGGAACTCCTCGTTGAAAGGGCGTTTCCTACAGTTTCCCTAGTTGGATATCGGGATTCCTAGTTGGAAATCAATAAACGAATGCAGCATTAGCATCAACCACAAATACCCTTTGCTGTTCTAGAACGTATAGGCTAGCATTTACAGCAGTGACCGCAGAAACAGGCAAGAAATAATAAAAAGTATTTTTTTATTTGAAAATGAAAGCGCACCTGAATCGGATTAATCTGATCAAAAATCTATGTTATTCATCAGTATAATAACTTTGATTGTTATTGTTACATTGATACAATGTTTCCATTTCAACCTAATACCATTTCAGACCATTGCCAGCAGAAAGTGAATGTTGAATCAACCATTGAAAGTTGGTTGATGACCGATACCGATGCTTATAACACAATATCAATGTTGATTCAATACTTCCTTGCTATCTGCGTAGCCATAAATAACGTAGTTATAAGCATATTATGGATTTTCCTTGACCATCACTTTAAATATATCACCCAGCAACGTCACAAGGGGTATATAGTCTTTGCCTGACCTTGCCTCAGTGCAGTAGTCAGTTGGTAATTAAGTTAGTTAGTGAGGTCAGTCAGTCTGTTATGTTCTGAGTCTGTTTTGTTATTCTGTCATGTTTAGTATTGTCAGTTTCTGTAGCATACACTTTTCCATGTTTTCCGCAGCCTTGCGTTCTGTGCTGTATCTCTCGCTTCCTCTCACGGAGTTTTACTTTCGTTTCTGTACACTTCGTTTGTATTACCCTGCACTACTAATTATTATATAGGACTTATTAATTACTAACTGGCTAAACACGGGTGTGGTTAACTAATCTACTAACGTCAGGGTTTAATAGAATTATTACGAACACAAACTAACAATTTAGTTCTCATCACGTTTCCACAGCTGTTTAGTGTTTCCTTACGTATCCAGTCATTGTCATGTTAACTAATTTACTAACGACAGGGCTAGGATAGGATAACTACTAACGATTTACTAATTGCCTTGTTACGTGTCTCAGCTCAAGCTGTTTTCCATTTCCTGCTATTCTCAAGCTAAGTGTTTGCACCTGTCTACACATGCATTTATACCTGCTGTCTTTGTCCCTCGTTGCGAGTTCGTAAAACCAAGTTGTAGCATTGTCTGTTGCCTGTATTTCACCCGAGTTAGAGTTATCTGTTTTTTCTGAGTCTGTGTTCCGAGTTTTTGTTTTCTGTGTTTCGAGTTTACGTTAGGTGTTGAGGTCTTTTGTTTGTTTTTCTGTCTGATTGATATCCCGGTTTTGACCTCAGTCTGTGTTCTTGCGACCCTGCTTTTGGATTTGTTTTGTACCTCTGCCTTGCCTTCCTGTTATCGACCCCTGCCTGTTTTTTTACTTCCCCTTGGACATTGATTTGGTACCTTTGCCTGGATATTAAACCTGGTTTGTCGCACTCCTGCCTGCGTTTGGGTTCCTGTCCTACGGATCGTAACAGTACGAACTCGCCATCTGGGACCCAGCAGGCCTATCTACACCATGGAGATCGACCCCTTCGGCTCAGATTCCTATGAGGAATACCTCATGGGGATCTGGGGGCAAAATCCGGAGTTTGCCCGCCGTCATGCCGACCACCACCCATCACCCCAGACTCCTCAACCCAGCTCCCACTCCATTAGGCTCGGAGTTATCTCTCCATCAGGACAGCTCCGAGCCTAGCCACAACCTGAAACCATCTACTTTTTATGGTACCCGTCTTGCCTTTTGCCCGGGGGGCTATGGGCCCAGGAGGAAACGATGGGGTCCTGGTTCCCGGCTCCATCGACGGGCTCGGCCACCCGTTGACGGAGGATCCATGAGCGATGCAGCCGTCGCCGCCGGCCCCCTGAGTGATGCAGCCGTTGCCGCCGGCCCCCTGAGCGGTCCTGTCTGCGCCGCCGTCCGCCTGAGCGGTCCTGTCTGCACCGCCATCCGCCTGAGTGGTCCTGTCTGCGCCGCCGTCCGCCTGAGCGGTCCTGTCTGCGCCGCCGTCCGCCTGAGCGGACCTGTCTGCGCCGCCGTCCGCCTGAGCGGCACTGTCTGCGCCGCCGTCCGCCTGAGCGGCACTGTCTGCGCCGCCGTCCGCCTGAGCGGCACTGTCTGCGCCGCCGTCCGCCTGAGCGGCACTGTCTGCGCCGCCGTCCGCCTGAGCGGTCACTCCTGCGCCGCCGTCCTGTCCTTGTTTCCCTCCTCTGGACCCCCTCCACCCACCCTGCTCAGCACTCCGGACAATTCACCCCGAGTCCGTTTTTCACCCTCCTTAATTATTACCTGCTATCCGAGCAGGGAGGAGGCAGTGTGTGGACAGGTGGGGAGGGAGAGAGCCTCCCACTCCTCCCCCACCTCCACCTGATGCTAGGAAACCTAAGCTTAAGCTCCCGCTGCGGTATAGCGGACAGTCGGGAAAGTGTCAGGGGTTTTTAACTCGGTGCCTAATTTTTAGGACATAGCCTTCATGCTTCTATTCGCAAGAATCCCGGGTAGCCTTCATTCTCTCTCTCCTAACCGGGAGTGCTCTTGCATAGGCCTACCCACTTATCAGGGCTAATTCGCCCATCACGAACCACAGAGAGGCTTATGGCGGAGATGGTGTCAGTTTTCGATCAGGACATTTCTGGCAAGGAGGCCGCCATGCGTTTGACCCGTCTTCGTCAGGGCACTGACACCGTGGCCGCCTTTGAAATCACTTTTTGTGCTCTTGCGGGGGTGACAGGATGAGCCTCTTAGTTCACTGTTTCTTAACACTCTGTCGGAACCCATAAAAGACGCTATTGCGGGTCTTGAACCACCCGCTACATTCGGTGCCCTGGTATCCACGCCATCCATTTAGACAACCGTTTTAGAGAAAGAGAAGGAGAGGGCTTCTAAGGGTTTTAGACATCGCCCAACTCGTTACCCTTCTTCCTCCATGCCAGCGCCGTCTCACATCCCTTCTTTATCTCCTATTGAGCAGGAGGAGCACATGCAGGTCGATGGATCTTCCATGCGCGAAACAGGAGACGCTGTGAAGTCCTGTGAATTGTGGTGTAGGTACTGCAAGAGGCGGGGTCACTTAAAGGACCAATGTCCCAAGCTTTTTGAAAAAGAGGGGTCTCGCTAGGGGAACCGAGTCGCCTAGCAGGACTGCATTTAATTTACCCTTGGACCCTCCTGCTGGTTTATTTATGCTGGAACAAGTGCCAGCTCTACTGCAATGCTTTTATTGACTCTGGGGCAGTTGAGTGCCTCATCGATTCCGATTGGGCTAAATCCCACAAGATTCTCACCCACCCTCTTCCTGGCCTTGTTGCAGCTCTGGACGGCCGCCCCTTGGGCACAGGCACCATCTCCCAGGTTACCTCCGCCATGCGCATGCGCGTTCCGTATCAGGATAATACGGAGAAGATTCCGTTTTTTTTAGTGGAGTCCCCAGCTTATCCACTGGTCTTGGGCCATTCCTGGCTTACCCGCCATAACCCACATATTAATTGGCGGGGGGGGGGGGCCCGGTTCCGTTATCCGTCAGTGGGGTTCCCAATGCAAACGTCACTGTTCTTCCTCCAGTCCTTTTCTGTCGGGAGGAGGGGTTGAGGATTATGCTGAGTCTAATTCAGAGTGATGAGGAGAATTGCTCCTTCAAACAGGAGGCCTCTCTTTCCCTCTGAAAACAGAGAGGAGAGCCTAGCCTGGGATCACTCCGCTGACGTCTGATTCGGAAATTCATTGGGAGATTCACTCTGTCTCGGACACTGAGGGTGCTGAAGTGGGAGGGGCGCTCGAATTCCAGCTGCCGGCTAATGTCCCCAAACAGTACGCCGACTGAGGTGTTTAGTAAGCAACATTCCACCTCACAGACCCTATGACTGTGCCATAGAGCTATACCCTGGCACTATTCCCTCTAGAGCAGGGGTCACCAACCTTTTTGAAACTGAGAGCTACTTCAAGGGTACTGAGTAGTACGGAGGGCTACTTGTTTGATACAAACTTCCTGAATAACATAAAGTTGCACAGATCACCTTTTAATAATAATAATATATGTGAAGAGACTTAGATATTATTACTTCCTTTTATTGCCCTGTTTAATACTTTATTACTGCTGTTTGCCCAAAGCTTCCTTTAAGTCACAGGCTTTTTCTGTCCGTAGTGCGCTACCGGGTGGGTAGTTAGCGTGAAAGCTTTGGTGACACGTACTGAAGTGTCTCTCCACGTTGTGCCGCTTTGCCGTCGCCACAGTCGCCCCGCAAATGAGACACACACATTTTTCTTTCACTGTCGTAAAAAATAACTCTTCCTCCCAATCATTGTGAAAACAGTATGTTTTCTTTCGCTTTTCTGCCATGTTTTATTTATTTTGCGGGTAAAAACCACATCTAGCTCCCCAACGTAGCTGCGCCCACTTCCTTGTCTCAGCAATGGTGGTTTGTCTTGCGCACAATATTGAACTTTGACTTCAGAGAAGGTCAGAGTTCATATATACATTAAAAAAAATTGTTTTTTAAATTTTATATTATATATTGTCATTTTCAATGTATTCCCTGTCCATTGAGGAGGCTTTGGCTAATGGATTTATTAGACCTTCCACCTCGCCTGCAGGGGCGAGTTTTTTTATGTTAAAAAGAAAGACGGAGGTCTCAGGCCCTGTATCGACTACAGGCCCCTCAATGACATCACAGTGAAGAACAGATACCCCCTTGCCCTTATGAACTCCGCCTTTGAGTGTCTTCAGGGAGCATCTGTTTTCACTAAGCTTCACCTACGTAACGCCTATAACCTTGTTCGCATTCGCGAGGGCGACGAGTGGAAGACAGCTTTTAACACATACAGCAGGCACTAAGAATATCTCATCATGCCGTTCGGGCTCACTTGTGCCCCCTCTGTCTTCCAGGCAATAGTTAACGACGTGCTGCGGGAAATTCGTTTTCATGTATCTCGACAATATTTTTATATTTTCGCCCTATCTTCCCACACACGTTGGTCATGTTCGTCAGGTTCTTTCAGCTCTTCTTGAAGCCCAATTATTTGCTACGGCGTTTTTCACACCGGCTCGGTTTCATTTTTTGGTTTTATTGTTGCTGAGGGTTAGGTACAGATGGATCCGGAGAAGGTTTCCACTGTAAAGAACTGGCCCACGCCATCCATAAAACAGGTGCAACGCTTTTTGGGTTTTGCAAATTGTTATCGCAGATTTATCCACAACACGGCAAAAGTGCCGTGGCAGCGCCCATTACTGCGCTTACTAAAAAGAACCTTGTCGGCCAGTTACAATGGAATTCTAAGGTGGAAGCAGCATTCGCTGATTTAAAGAAAAAAATCACTCCCCTCCCTTCCCTTTGTGGTAGAGGTGGACACCTCTGAACTAGGCGCTTGAGCCATTCTGTCCCAACGCTTGCCACTTGACCACAAAATGCACCCCTGCACTTATTTCTCTCGCATCCTAACATTGGCGGAGAGAAATTATGACATAGGGGATCGAGAATTGCTTGCGGTCGAGTGGCGCCATTGGCTCGAGGGGCGGAACATCCGTTTACTGTATGTACAAACCACTTGGAATGTGATGTTCAGCTGGCTAAGAGGTATAATTTACGACAAGCCCGGTGGGTCACGCCTCCCAACTCACCGGCCACCCGGTACTAGAGACTTTTTATCCCAACGTTTCTGGTGGCCCAGTCTGGAGAAGGATGCTCCTTCCTCGTCTGTCGCACCTGGACCTCCAATATTTCCTCTGTGTTTCTGGGCATAGAGATCCCCAAGAAGCCAGGGTTTCTTTGCGTTAGCTGGCTTCAGAAAGCCTCGCCACCGCAATCTGGCTTAACCGGTACTATGAACGTGGTTATCAACTTACTAACTGAACACAGGCTCTATTAATCAAGCTCTATGTACGTTCCCATAAAAGGGGCATTGGCTGCAATAACAAGCCTATAGCGGTGAAGCATGGGCGTATTTTTCTCCTGTGGAAAAAAGACTGATACGGACAGATATAATGGATGGATAATGAAGAACATGAAACAATCATAAGAGCAAAAGGCAACACTATTGCCTCCAACAAACCCAAGGAGCTTTTGCAAAAAAAGAAAAAATGTGTAGGTTAAATTTGTTAGTTAATACCTTATTCACCTTACCACTCATAACAAATAAATCTATACTCTCAGTACATTGTCATACAGTTTATTTCTTTTTTTTTTGTGAAAAATTTGTTTCTGATTTTTTCCCATTTTTCTCCCAATTTAGTAGCCAATAGAGTCCCTATTCTAATTCAATTCCCCCCATGTAGCAACCGCTAGAGAACCACCGCTATACAACCCTGTCAGCAGGTAGTAGGAAGGAGGGCGCCACGTCCTCTACAGGGCGCGACTCCTCGAGCTCCTGACCGTGATTCCAACTCGCCCAGGGCCTTCTGTGCGCAGCGATTCTCTCCTCCCCTCCTCCCCCCACCCGGAAGCAGCCGCCAATTGCCGCTCCCACAGGGCACCGGCCATGCTCGGAACTGGCAGGTCCGGGGCGCGAACCCCGATCCTCGGAGTACAACTGCACTGACTGAAAGTCAGCGCTCTTACCATTGTACCACTGCGGTTTTACAGTTTATTTCTAATGTGACAACTGTACTACTACATTCTAGAGCTCCTAAATTTGAAACTTGACACAGCACGTTTAAAATCTTGCTGAAGCAATCATCCCAACGTTTATACATAAAAAAAATTCTCTCAAGCATTTCCCGGAACTCAATAATCTCGCCCTGCAAAGAGATTCTTTCACGATCCACACATATCTCTCCAGCATGGATATTCAAATCTGGACCTCAAATCCAAGTCTGGCCCTGGTTTTCTAACTCCCAAGTAATTAACTGAACAATTAGTGCTAGTCATTGGCCAGACTTTCTTCACTCCTGACTCCCAGGTAAAGGGAGGGTGGAAAACCAGCAGATCTCGGACCTTGAGGACCATGATTTGAATACCAGGGCTATATGGGATCCTTTGGAATGCAGACGCCTTTTTCCAAAGCCAGGGAGTTGATTGGTCAAAGGGCGGTGCTTTTATACGTTTAAATTCGATAGCCTGAACATAACCTGCCCCGCAGCAGGTTAGCCATGGCAATATACCCTGATTAAAAGTTAGTCGGCTTTGCGGTATGGATAACCCAGGGTTGAATCTTAAATTAGCTCGCTAACCCTTTAATCTAGCTTTGTAGTACAGCCCTCTGTTCTAACTCACTGAATGCAGGGGCTTTGGTAGGCTTAGCGACTGATTGTTTATTCTTATTACCATGCTTTTGGGTCTCAGTCTGTCCAAAGAAGTTGGCCTTCCTCGCATTTCCAAGGTTGATTGCATTTTACAGCATGAAGATTCTCAGAAACTGTTAAAACTCTGTTCTATATCAGCCAATTAAATGGTGGTGTGCATCAGTGCTCGGTTGAAGTGGTGCCTGGAGGAGATGTTCCTGTCTGTTAAGCTTGTTAATCAATGCGCGTTGTGACCTGTTGTAGCTTTCCCACATAATGGTGGCTGCAAACCAAGCACTTTCTGTAATTGAAGAACACCGTGCATGTGACACTTCATCAGCACATGGTTCCTCCGTTTCTCTTCCTGCAGTGCTGGTACAATATAGCTTTTGCACAGGGGCTCTCCTACTCGGTGTGTGTGTATACACATATAGTTTGTGTGTGCATGTGCATGTATAGATTTGTGTGCATATTCAATTCAATTAATTTTTACTTGTATAGTTCTTTTTACAGAGAACTGTCACAAAGATGCTGCACAGAGAAACAGAAGGAAAATTGAGCAAAAAAAACAGGCCCTAACCCCCAACCAGCAAAACGAGGTAAAAACTCCCCGGTGGGAAGAAAAACACTCAACAGTGGTGAGAAAAAAACTCCCCAATGGGAAGAAATCTCAGAAGGAACCTGGCTAGAGAGGGGGTGCCCATTGTAGGGAAAATTCATTTAAATCTATACACGAGCCGTCACTTATGTAATAGAGTACACCACTACCATCCTTATACAACTGGTGGCATAATACGTTTTGCATAATAAATCAGTCTCATAAAATGTATTCTATTCTCAAAAAAGAATACCAACCTAAAATGGGTAACTTGAATTAATAATTAAATTAATTAAAGCTAGTTTGAACCTAGCTTTAGCTAGACAAGCTAAAAATGGCGCACGACCCATACCAAATGCATAAAGGACAGCTATAAGCTTATCAGTGCGTGTGTGTTGAGATCAGCGTGCAGTGTTAACATTACGACCGTTTAGTGTTTAAGACAGATCACATGCAAGATATGTTCTATGCATGATGCATTAAAGCTAACGCAGCACGGCAGATGGCACACAGCCATCCAAAGTAAAATGGTAACACAAAACTTTTACAACATATTCGATATCAGTTACATACATCCAGTCACAAACATGTTGCGGTTGCTAAAATATATGCTATGCCCAGTGTTACAGCCTTACTTGAATCAAGTCCTTTGAACGGTTTCCACCGTTGGATGGCACATTCACAATGAAAAGACGAAAACCGGTTGCCCTTTTCTGTCGCAGGGTTGCGATAGGGGAACTGGCTGCCTGATTTTGGGTCCCTGGAACTGGTTTCCTTCGTTGTCAGGGAACCGCTCGCATGATTTCTCCCAAACTATGCAGCGTGATCCTACTGCAGACCGCTTGCCTCTTTGGGGACTCACCGGTGGTGCTGAGCTGCAGAATCAGTGGGTGCGTGGTTCGTTTCGTGGTTGTTCTTGACCACCGGGTGCTCGTGATGCCTCCTTGCATTTCGTCTCCGGTCCTCCATGGCCGATAGCCAGGGGTAGATGAGCCCGCCTCACTCATGCTTCCTTGTGGAGTGAGGGCTTTTCCCCGGGCGTGCAGGCCTAACAAGGCGGGGAGGGGAGACAGTGAAGGCCCTGGCGACTTGAGTGAACAACACAACTGGGGAGAAACTGGGGAGAAGAGGCGGCCGTGTTGCCCTTATTATGAACTTTATTGCCAGTCGCGGATTTCCGCCGCATCGCATTACAATGCGGAAATCACAACCGGGAGTCCTATGTCACTTGCAACGTGGAGGAAGAGCCACCTGTGGACTGTATGGGATTATACTTCCTGTTGATGCTACACCATCCTTCGCTGGCCGGCCCGGTTTAAACTAAGGATGGAATGGATGGTAATAGACTGTAATGAGGGATCTAATCAAACTAGCTGGTAAGTAGAAAGTCCAATGAAACGGATGTAAAATGTTCAATTCAAAGGGGCGGGGTGGTGCATCTGGGACTCATCTGCCGACTGCTCCAGTCCTGCCCCTCGCCCTGAGTTTGCAGATTGCTCCAGTCCTGTCCCTCATCTGGTTGCGTCAAGGCGGGAGCATAAACCAGATGAGGGACAGGACTGGAGCAATCTGCAAACTCAGGGCGAGGGGCAGGACTGGAGCAGTCGGCAGATCAGGGCGAGGGGGCCGTGCTGGAGTACTCTGCAGCTCAGGGTGAGGGAGGAAAAGAGAAGGTGGGATCTATCATAGAGATAAGATTTAAACCACATAAGAGCATGCCCAGTGAGACCAACTGCATTTTCTAGCCTGCGGAGGAGAATATGATGGTCTATACTAGTATCAAAGGCAGCGCTCAGGTCAAGTAAAACAAGAATAGAAATACAGTCACAATCCAGAGAGAGGAACAAGTCATTCATTACTAGGACAAGGGCAATCTCAGTGCTATGGTGCTTCCTAAACCCAGATTGAAACCTCTCAGACATGTTATTGGTATGTAAAAATGAAGAAAGTTGTTGCACTAAACATATCGTAAGAATCTTTGATAAAAATGGGATGTTTGAAATGGGTTTATAATTCGCCAGGATTTGGTTTTTTGAGTAGTAGCTTGATTTCTGACAATTTAAAGGATGTAGGAACATGGCCCAATAACAATGATGAGTTAATTAAGTGAAGAATTGGTTTGATGAGCATAGGCAATAGCTCCTTCAGTAACTTTGTGGGTATGGGGTCTAGACGACAGGTGGGTGATTTATAAGAAGAAACTAACTTAATTTGTTCGCTCTCAAGTATGGGAGTAAATGATTCAAGTCGTTCAGTGTGTCTAGGAGGCATTTATATATCGTCAAAACCACTCTCACTAACTTGTGTGATCTTTTCCCTAATTCCAATTATTTTACCACTAAAATAAATTTAAAAATCAGTACTGCTACATGAAACTGGAAATTGAGGGTTAGTTGCTGCATGATTATTCATTAGTTCAGCAACTGTTCTGAATAGAAACCGGGGATTGGTCTTTTTTGTATAAGCTTCGAAAAGTAAGAGGACCTAGCATTGGAGAGAGCATGCTTATAAGTACTAAGACTCTTTCCAGGCTAAGTGGAATACCTGCAGTTTAGTGGAACGCCATTTGTGTTCGAGCTGACGAGACTTTTTGTTTAAGAGCCTGCGTGTGGTCGGTGTACCAGGGGGCAAGCCTCTTCTCAATTACTTTTTAATGGAGCAACTACATCAAGGGTTTTATGTAGAGCCGTAGCTAATCCCTCTGCCAGATCATCGGTTGACAAGAAGCTAGCTGAAGTGTCTACATCAAAGTAATCATGTAGCACATGAATAAAGTTTCTAGTAGTGGAGGTAGTGATAGTGCAACATACATTCTGAATTCAGATGCTACAGGGTTGGGTCAAAAAAAATATCAAAATTTAAGACCAGGTCTGAAGTATGACCTCAATAATGGGTGGGGCCGACAACGTTTTGAATAAAGCAAATTGATTCCAAAATGGTCATAAATGCTGAGGTCAAAATCTTCTGTATTCATAAAATGCAGCTTAAAAAGCATCCAATATCAACACTTTGTCTCTCTCTCTCGCTCTCTCTCTCTGTAGATGCTTAAAAGGGCACATTTGCTACATTTTGCTCTTTTTATTCTAATTTTCTCAGAATGTATAATAACATTCAGATTTCTTGTGTAAAAGACACATTTCAATGTCCTTTTTACTGTATGTCAATATTTTCTCACAACTACTTTTATTTACAGAATTATGGATGAAACTGTTTGTTTATGTAGCAAATATGCCCTACATATTGAATGGGCATAAACACGTAGGTAATTCTGATATTATTGCACTGTACGAAGGCTAGGAGTAACTATAGAACCCCTATAATGTCTCTCTTTTAATCAAGCAACGTACATTTTTTCACCACAATATTCGCCAAAAAAATGAAGTCGACCTTATATTTTTTTGTGCGCCTTTATTTTTCTAACCAGTTTCTGTGGTCGTTGTTCATTGCAGACGCCCACTTTTAACCATAACATTGGCTAATGCATCCTAATAGGTGTATGTGAAGTATCATAACATAACTTTGAATATTTACAGAAATATATTATTTTTTTATTTTAAACACCATGTAGCAAATATGCCCTATGTGGAAGAATTCACATTTCATCAAAGTAAGCACGACAGTATGATATAATTATATTGGTTTTTACTTTGTATTACGAAATCCTGAGTGCAGATCACTGATAAATCGTTTCAAGCTATTTCATAACCACATTCTCGATTTCTCGAACCATAATAGAAATTAAGCACTTTTATTTAACGGGTTTGCGTATTTTCTTTATCGGCATGGTACACAGTATATGTACACCTTATGGAATGCACTATTTTAGGAAATGGGAATGGCTTATCCCCTTATGCATTGAAGTAGTTCATAAAAGTTCTAAGATTCGTACTGAATTGTACTTTAACAAAATATTAAAAATATAGGGCATATTTGCTACATTGACTAGGGTTAGGGTTGAGAAAATGTGTGTACGAAGTTATAACGCTTGCAATTCCTTAACTCGTTGATTGTTAGGATGTGTGCACATGGATTTGTTACGCTCTGGTTATTTAATGAGCGTAGATGTGAGGTTTTTGTAAAATGCGCTTAGCCTATTGAACGGAATGTTTTTATGAGGCTGTACCAGTAGCCAAGCCTATTGTACGAGTATGAATTAACCTACCAACGTGGCAAATTATCAGTCAGTAAAATGTCCAGCTAAAGTTTCATGGGGCACATAAAAAGCTAAATTCAACAGAGTGAGTGGCACCATATGGTTGCATCGTCCGGATAAAGTTAAATAATTAATTATTTTGCCATATTTGAAATAAATCCGTGAGTTGCGCTCACAAAGGAGAATATGCTGTAATAAGAAACTCCTACTACGGCAATATCGACCGCTTCGTCGGGCGCAGCATTCAGCATGAATGTAAGCTTACTGTTGTTGATGCACTTTCTTTACCACACAGGCCCGCAGAATACGTAGGCTATGGTAGCCCTATTTAATTGCACAGAATATAGGCTAATAACAGACATCCAGCGGAAATGCAAGGGCAGTACACTGTTTTAAGGCAGTGTGTTGTTGACAGACAGACATTGTAGCTACAGCCTAAGCTACAAGACAATACAATTTGTTTTCTGATCTCTTTCGATTTCCTTCGCTTGCTATCATCTGGTTTTAAATGTCACTTAAAAATGGCCAACTATACCTATCTGTCAGTGTTTACTTTCCATTTAATTTAACCCGAATTTGCTGCACTGAGCAAATGTGATTTTATTATTATGTAGGCTATAATTTATAGGATAGATCTGCCAACATATAGCTGCTACACGTCAATGTTAATTGGTTAATGCTGTCTTTATGAAATCGTACTTTTTCGATTTAATTTTACTACTTATCCGTGAGCGCATAATATATTGTGCCAAGACGTTGCCTAATGGAAAATGCAATCGTTTAGATTTCAGTTAGCCTAGCCTATTCCTTGTTTGAGTAAACTAGCCTATGCATCACGTAGCCGAGCGTAATTTAACGTTTTTTTTCTTTCTTTAACGTCTTTGTAAGACACTGCCGTAATGCAAATTAAAATGTTAATTCCACTTTCTTCTTGTGACGCACATTTTTTTGCCAATATTCAAATGCTGTAGGCATTCAGACAGTGCGTTTCTTTAGCTACCTACGTAGTAGTCTACTACTATGCCCGAACTGAAAATGGAAATTATTTTTGGATGAGCGATTTAATTTTCTCTGTGCGGCTGTGCCCGAATGAACACCCTTCTATACTATTGATATGCTATTTGAGTACAGCGGATGATAAAGTTAAGTAGACTAGGCGAAATATTCTGAAAGGCTGTGTCCGAAATCAGAGCCCTATCTACTGCGTCCTGTGTAGCTACTAGCAGCTGTGTACCGTTTACTGTGTAGCCTACTGTTTATCACGCGACGTGCAGTATTCTAATAAATATCCTCCATACTAAAAAATGCACCCTCCCTTCACCCCACTACCACTTGTATTTTGAAAAAATATTACCATATTTACCATATCTGACTCACAGCACTGGTGCCCTAGAGTGCATGTCTGTCCTAAATATACTATGTTTAGACAAGGATATTTGCAGTGACAGGTGGGTGTGTCTGAGTAACATGCCTTAAAATTGATCTTTTCTTCGATTATCACCTGTCGTCTTGTATGAAATAGGGTTTTAATATTCCAAAGCCATATTTTTTGATCAAATAACGACTGTAACTCACAACACTGGTGCCCTACGGTGTGTCTGTCCTAAATAACCTATGTTTAGACAAGGAAATTTGCAGTGAGAGGTGGGTGTGTCTGAGTCACACGTCTTAAAATAGCTATTTTCACCTATAGTCTTGTCTGAAATAGGGCTTTAATATTCCAAAACGATATTTGTCGTTCAAATAACTACTATAACTCACAACACTGGTGCCCTAGAGTGTGTCTGTCCTAAATATACTATGTTTAGACAAGGATATTTGCAGTGAGAGGTGGGTGTGTCTGAGTAACACGCCTTAAAATTGAGATTCTTAGATTTTCACCTATCGTCTTGTATGAAATAGGGTCTAAATAGTCCAAAACCATATTTTTTGTTCAAATAACTGCTTTACCTCACAACACTGGTGCCCTAGAGTGTGTCTGTCCTAAATATACTATGTTTTGACAAGGATATTTGCAGTGAGAGGTGGGTGTGTCTGAGTAACATGTCTTAAAATAGCTATTTTCACCTTTCGTCTTGTATGAAATAGGGCCTTAATATTCAAATAACATATTTTTCGTTCAAATAACTACTCTGACTCACAGCACTGGTGCCCTAGAGTGCATGTCTGTCCTAAATAATCCATGTTTAGACAAGGATATTTGCAGTGAGAGGTGGGTGTGTCTGAGTAACACGCCTTAAAATTGAGATTTTCTTTGATTATCACCTGTCGTCTTGTATGAAATAGGGCTTTAATATTCCAAAACCATATTTTTTGTTCAAATAACTGCTTTACCTCACAACACTGGTGCCATAGAGTGTGTCTGTCCTAAAGATACTATGTTTAGACAAGGATATTTGCAGTGAGAGGTGGATGTGTCTGTGTAACATGTCTTAAAATAGCTATTTTCACCTATCGTCTTGTATGAAATAGGGCCTTAATATTCCAAAACCATATTTTTTGTTCAAATAACTGCTTTACCTCACAGCACTGGTGCCCTGGAATGTGTATGTCCTAAATAACCTATGTTTAGACAAGGATATTTGCAGTGAGAGGTCGGTGTGTCTGAGTAACATGTCTTAAAATAGCTATTTTCACCTATCGTCTTGTATGAAATAGGGCCTTAATATTCCAAAACCATATTTTTTTGTTCAAATAACTGCTTTACCTCACAACACTGGTGCCCTAGAGTGTGTCTGTCTTAAATATACTATGTTTAGAGAAGGATATTTGCAGTGAGAGGTGGGTGTGTCCGAGTAACATGCCTTAAAATTTAGATTTTCTTCGATCTTTACCTGTCGTCTTGTATGAAATAGGGCTTTAATATTCCAAAACCATATTTTTGGATCAAATAACTACTGTTACTCACAAAACTGGTGCCCTACAGTGTGTCTGTCCTAAATAACCTATGTTTAGACAAGGATATTTGCAGTGAGAGGTGGGTGTGTCTGAGTAACATGCCTTAAAATTGAGATTCTTAGATTTTCACCTATCGTCTTGTATGAAATAGGGCCTTAATAGTCAAAAAACATATTTGTTGTTCAAATAACAACTGTTACTCACAAAACTGGTGCCCTACAGTGTGTCTGTCCTAAATAACCTACGTTTAGACAAGGATATTTGCAGTGAGAGGTGGGTGTGTCTGAGTAACATGTCTTAAAATAGCTATTTTCACCTATGGTCTTGTATGAAATAGGGCCTTAATATTCCAAAACCATATTTTTTGTTCAAATAAGTGCTTTACCTCACAAAACTGGTGCCCTGCAGTGTGTCTGTCCTAAATAACCTACGTTTAGACAAGGATATTTGCAGTGAGAGGTGGGTGTGTCTGAGTAACATGTCTTAAAATCGCTATTTTCACCTTTCGTCTTGTATGAAATAGGGCCTTAATATTCAAATAACATATTTGTCGTTCAAATAACTACTCTGACTCACAGCACTGGTGCCCTAGAGTGCATGTCTGTCCTAAATAATCCATGTTTAGACAAGGATATTTGCAGTGAGAGGTGGGTGTGTGAGTAACACGCCTTAAAATTGAGATTTTCTTTGATTATCACCTGTCGTCTTGTATGAAATAGGGCTTTAATATTCCAAAACCATATTTTTTTATCAAATAACTGCTTTGCCTCACAGCACTGGTGCCCTGGAGTGTGTATGTCCTAAATAACCTTTGTGTAGAGAAGGATATTTGCTGTGAGAGGTGGGTGTGTCTGAGTAACAGGTCTTAAAATAGCTATTTTCACCTATCTTCTTGTATGAAATAGGGCCTTAATATTCAAAAACCATATTTTTTGTTCAAATAACTGCTTTACCTCACAACACTGGTGCCCTAGAGTGTGTCTGTCCTAAATATACTATGTTTAGACAAGGATATTTGCAGTGAGAGGTGGGTGTGTCTGAGTAACACGCCTTAAAATTGAGATTCTTAGATTTTCACCTATCGTCTTGTATGAAATAGGGTCTAAATATTCCAAAACCATATTTTTTGTTCAAATAACTGCTTTACCTCACAACACTGGTGCCCTAGAGTGTCTGTCCTAAATATACTATGTTTTGACAAGGATATTTGCAGTGAGAGGTGGGTGTGTCTGAGTAACATGTCTTAAAATAGCTATTTTCACCTTTCGTCTTGTATGAAATAGGGCCTTAATATTCAAATAACATATTTTTCGTTCAAATAACTACTCTGACTCACAGCACTGGTGCCCTAGAGTGCATGTCTGTCCTAAATAATCCTTGTTTAGACAAGGATATTTGCAGTGAGAGGTGGGTGTGTGAGTAACACGCCTTAAAATTGAGATTTTCTTTGATTATCACCTGTCGTCTTGTATGAAATAGGGCTTTAATATTCCAAAACCATATTTTTTTATCAAATAACTGCTTTGCCTCACAGCACTGGTGCCCTGGAGTGTGTATGTCCTAAATAACCTTTGTGTAGAGAAGGATATTTGCTGTGAGAGGTGGGTGTGTCTGAGTAACAGGTCTTAAAATAGCTATTTTCACCTATCTTCTTGTATGAAATAGGGCCTTAATATTCAAAAACCATATTTTTTGTTCAAATAACTGCTTTACCTCACAACACTGGTGCCCTAGAGTGTGTCTGTCCTAAATATACTATGTTTAGACAAGGATATTTGCAGTGAGAGGTGGGTGTGTCTGAGTAACACGCCTTAAAATTGAGATTCTTAGATTTTCACCTATCGTCTTGTATGAAATAGGGCCTTAATATTCCAAAACCATATTTTTTGTTCAAATAACTGCTTTACCTCACAGCACTGGTGCCCTGGAATGTGTATGTCCTAAATAACCTATGTTTAGACAAGGATATTTGCAGTGAGAGGTCGGTGTGTCTGAGTAACATGTCTTAAAATAGCTATTTTCACCTATCGTCTTGTATGAAATAGGGCCTTAATATTCCAAAACCATATTTTTTTGTTCAAATAACTGCTTTACCTCACAACACTGGTGCCCTAGAGTGTGTCTGTCTTAAATATACTATGTTTAGAGAAGGATATTTGCAGTGAGAGGTGGGTGTGTCCGAGTAACATGCCTTAAAATTTAGATTTTCTTCGATCTTTACCTGTCGTCTTGTATGAAATAGGGCTTTAATATTCCAAAACCATATTTTTGGATCAAATAACTACTGTTACTCACAAAACTGGTGCCCTACAGTGTGTCTGTCCTAAATAACCTATGTTTAGACAAGGATATTTGCAGTGAGAGGTGGGTGTGTCTGAGTAACATGCCTTAAAATTGAGATTCTTAGATTTTCACCTATCGTCTTGTATGAAATAGGGCCTTAATAGTCAAAAAACATATTTGTTGTTCAAATAACAACTGTTACTCACAAAACTGGTGCCCTACAGTGTGTCTGTCCTAAATAACCTACGTTTAGACAAGGATATTTGCAGTGAGAGGTGGGTGTGTCTGAGTAACATGTCTTAAAATAGCTATTTTCACCTATGGTCTTGTATGAAATAGGGCCTTAATATTCCAAAACCATATTTTTTGTTCAAATAAGTGCTTTACCTCACAAAACTGGTGCCCTGCAGTGTGTCTGTCCTAAATAACCTACGTTTAGACAAGGATATTTGCAGTGAGAGGTGGGTGTGTCTGAGTAACATGTCTTAAAATCGCTATTTTCACCTTTCGTCTTGTATGAAATAGGGCCTTAATATTCAAATAACATATTTGTCGTTCAAATAACTACTCTGACTCACAGCACTGGTGCCCTAGAGTGCATGTCTGTCCTAAATAATCCATGTTTAGACAAGGATATTTGCAGTGAGAGGTGGGTGTGTGAGTAACACGCCTTAAAATTGAGATTTTCTTTGATTATCACCTGTCGTCTTGTATGAAATAGGGCTTTAATATTCCAAAACCATATTTTTTTATCAAATAACTGCTTTGCCTCACAGCACTGGTGCCCTGGAGTGTGTATGTCCTAAATAACCTTTGTGTAGAGAAGGATATTTGCTGTGAGAGGTGGGTGTGTCTGAGTAACAGGTCTTAAAATAGCTATTTTCACCTATCTTCTTGTATGAAATAGGGCCTTAATATTCCAAAACCATATTTTTTGTTCAAATAACTGCTTTACCTCACAACACTGGTGCCCTAGAGTGTGTCTGTCCTAAATATACTATGTTTAGAGAAGGATATTTGCAGTGAGTGGTGGGTGTGTCCGAGTAACATGCCTTAAAATTTAGATTTTCTTCGATCCTTACCTGTCGTCTTGTATGAAATAGGGCTTTAATATTCCAAAACCATATTTTTGGATCAAATAACTACTGTTACTCACAAAACTGGTGCCCTACAGTGTGTCTGTCCTAAATAACCTATGTTTAGACAAGGATATTTGCAGTGAGAGGTGGGTGTGTCTGAGTAACATGCCTTAAAATTGAGATTCTTAGATTTTCACCTATCGTCTTGTATGAAATAGGGCCTTAATAGTCAAAAAACATATTTGTTGTTCAAATAACAACTGTTACTCACAAAACTGGTGCCCTACAGTGTGTCTGTCCTAAATAACCTACGTTTAGACAAGGATATTTGCAGTGAGAGGTGGGTGTGTCTGAGTAACATGTCTTAAAATAGCTATTTTCACCTGTCTTGTATGAAATAGGGCCTTAATATTCCAAAACCATATTTTTTGTTCAAATAAGTGCTTTACCTCACAAAACTGGTGCCCTGCAGTGTGTCTGTCCTAAATAACCTACGTTTAGACAAGGATATTTGCAGTGAGAGGTGGGTGTGTCTGAGTAACATGTCTTAAAATCGCTATTTTCACCTTTCGTCTTGTATGAAATAGGGCCTTAATATTCAAATAACATATTTGTCGTTCAAATAACTACTCTGACTCACAGCACTGGTGCCCTAGAGTGCATGTCTGTCCTAAATAATCCATGTTTAGACAAGGATATTTGCAGTGAGAGGTGGGTGTGTGAGTAACACGCCTTAAAATTGAGATTTTCTTTGATTATCACCTGTCGTCTTGTATGAAATAGGGCTTTAATATTCCAAAACCATATTTTTTTATCAAATAACTGCTTTGCCTCACAGCACTGGTGCCCTGGAGTGTGTATGTCCTAAATAACCTTTGTGTAGAGAAGGATATTTGCTGTGAGAGGTGGGTGTGTCTGAGTAACAGGTCTTAAAATAGCTATTTTCACCTATCTTCTTGTATGAAATAGGGCCTTAATATTCAAAAACCATATTTTTTGTTCAAATAACTGCTTTACCTCACAACACTGGTGCCCTAGAGTGTGTCTGTCCTAAATATACTATGTTTAGACAAGGATATTTGCAGTGAGAGGTGGGTGTGTCTGAGTAACACGCCTTAAAATTGAGATTCTTAGATTTTCACCTATCGTCTTGTATGAAATAGGGTCTAAATAGTCCAAAACCATATTTTTTGTTCAAATAACTGCTTTACCTCACAACACTGGTGCCCTAGAGTGTGTCTGTCCTAAATATACTATGTTTTGACAAGGATATTTGCAGTGAGAGGTGGGTGTGTCTGAGTAACATGTCTTAAAATAGCTATTTTCACCTTTCGTCTTGTATGAAATAGGGCCTTAATATTCAAATAACATATTTTTCGTTCAAATAACTACTCTGACTCACAGCACTGGTGCCCTAGAGTGCATGTCTGTCCTAAATAATCCATGTTTAGACAAGGATATTTGCAGTGAGAGGTGGGTGTGTCTGAGTAACACGCCTTAAAATTGAGATTTTCTTTGATTATCACCTGTCGTCTTGTATGAAATAGGGCTTTAATATTCCAAAACCATATTTTTTGTTCAAATAACTGCTTTACCTCACAACACTGGTGCCATAGAGTGTGTCTGTCCTAAAGATACTATGTTTAGACAAGGATATTTGCAGTGAGAGGTGGATGTGTCTGTGTAACATGTCTTAAAATAGCTATTTTCACCTATCGTCTTGTATGAAATAGGGCCTTAATATTCCAAAACCATATTTTTTGTTCAAATAACTGCTTTACCTCACAGCACTGGTGCCCTGGAATGTGTATGTCCTAAATAACCTATGTTTAGACAAGGATATTTGCAGTGAGAGGTCGGTGTGTCTGAGTAACATGTCTTAAAATAGCTATTTTCACCTATCGTCTTGTATGAAATAGGGCCTTAATATTCCAAAACCATATTTTTTGTTCAAATAACTGCTTTACCTCACAACACTGGTGCCCTAGAGTGTGTCTGTCTTAAATATACTATGTTTAGAGAAGGATATTTGCAGTGAGAGGTGGGTGTGTCCGAGTAACATGCCTTAAAATTTAGATTTTCTTCGATCTTTACCTGTCGTCTTGTATGAAATAGGGCTTTAATATTCCAAAACCATATTTTTGGATCAAATAACTACTGTTACTCACAAAACTGGTGCCCTACAGTGTGTCTGTCCTAAATAACCTATGTTTAGACAAGGATATTTGCAGTGAGAGGTGGGTGTGTCTGAGTAACATGCCTTAAAATTGAGATTCTTAGATTTTCACCTATCGTCTTGTATGAAATAGGGCCTTAATAGTCAAAAAACATATTTGTTGTTCAAATAACAACTGTTACTCACAAAACTGGTGCCCTACAGTGTGTCTGTCCTAAATAACCTACGTTTAGACAAGGATATTTGCAGTGAGAGGTGGGTGTGTCTGAGTAACATGTCTTAAAATAGCTATTTTCACCTATGGTCTTGTATGAAATAGGGCCTTAATATTCCAAAACCATATTTTTTGTTCAAATAAGTGCTTTACCTCACAAAACTGGTGCCCTGCAGTGTGTCTGTCCTAAATAACCTACGTTTAGACAAGGATATTTGCAGTGAGAGGTGGGTGTGTCTGAGTAACATGTCTTAAAATCGCTATTTTCACCTTTCGTCTTGTATGAAATAGGGCCTTAATATTCAAATAACATATTTGTCGTTCAAATAACTACTCTGACTCACAGCACTGGTGCCCTAGAGTGCATGTCTGTCCTAAATAATCCATGTTTAGACAAGGATATTTGCAGTGAGAGGTGGGTGTGTGAGTAACACGCCTTAAAATTGAGATTTTCTTTGATTATCACCTGTCGTCTTGTATGAAATAGGGCTTTAATATTCCAAAACCATATTTTTTTATCAAATAACTGCTTTGCCTCACAGCACTGGTGCCCTGGAGTGTGTATGTCCTAAATAACCTTTGTGTAGAGAAGGATATTTGCTGTGAGAGGTGGGTGTGTCTGAGTAACAGGTCTTAAAATAGCTATTTTCACCTATCTTCTTGTATGAAATAGGGCCTTAATATTCAAAAACCATATTTTTTGTTCAAATAACTGCTTTACCTCACAACACTGGTGCCCTAGAGTGTGTCTGTCCTAAATATACTATGTTTAGACAAGGATATTTGCAGTGAGAGGTGGGTGTGTCTGAGTAACACGCCTTAAAATTGAGATTCTTAGATTTTCACCTATCGTCTTGTATGAAATAGGGTCTAAATAGTCCAAAACCATATTTTTTGTTCAAATAACTGCTTTACCTCACAACACTGGTGCCCTAGAGTGTGTCTGTCCTAAATATACTATGTTTTGACAAGGATATTTGCAGTGAGAGGTGGGTGTGTCTGAGTAACATGTCTTAAAATCGCTATTTTCACCTTTCGTCTTCTATGAAATAGGGCCTTAATATTCCAAAACATATTTTTTGTTCAAATAACTGCTTTACCTCACAACACTGGTGCCCTAGAGTGTGTCTGTCCTAAATATACTATATTTAGAGAAGGATATTTGCAGTGAGAGGTGGGTGTGTCTGAGTAACACGCCTTACAATTGTGATTCTTAGATTTTCACCTATCGTCTTGGATGAAATAGGGCCTTAATATTCAAATAACATATTTGTCGTTCAAATAACTACTGTACCTCACAACACTGGTGCCCTACAGTGTGTCTGTCCTAAATATACTATATTTAGAGAAGGATATTTGCAGTGAGAGGTGGGTGTGTCTGAGTAACACGCCTTAAAATTGAGATTTTCTTTGATTATCACCTGTCGTCTGATATGTTCCCTTTGTGCTTATTGTGCTATATTGCAAACAATTACAAAACGGTTAGCCACAGATTTACAACTATAATTGTGTGCTTCAGTGGACCTCATCTGTTTGATACAAGGAGGAATCATTTTGAATACCAAGGCTCTGCATCGCAGCATTTTTCCCTCATTGATATCAATGGGGCGACCTATGACCCCTGTCCTAAATGTTGGTTGGGTTTGACTTACAGAGGTGACCTTGCTATGTTTTATCATTAGCCAGACTCTGATGGTGTGTGTTAAACGGCATGACTGTACCTTGATCGTATGCTGAAAAAATATTCCAAACCATCTAAAGTATTAAGTATTATGTAGCAAAATGTGGACCTATTTTTTTAAAAAGGTACATATGCCCTCTCTCTCTCTCTCTCTCTCTCTCTCTCTCTCTCTCTCTCTCTCTCTCTCTCTCTCTCTCTCTCTCTCTCTCTCTCTCTCTCTCTCTCTCTCTCTCTCTCTCTCTCTCTCTCTCTCTCTCTCTCTCTCTCCAAATCATTTTTTTGATTGCATACCTGGTGTTACTTTGTCATATAGTATTTTGAAATGGTTAGTCCAGATTTCTCCATTTAGTATGGCCAATTCTTCATTATTTGTTTTTTTTTAGCTTTTTCCAATTTTCCCAGAATCTGTTTGTGTTTATGGATTCCTCAATTAATGTCAGTTGCTTGCGGGTGTATTTTGCCTTTTTGGTTCTGAGCGTACGTTTATAGTGCTTTAGAGTCTCACAGTAATTAAGGCGTAAATCTGTGTTTTTTGGGTCTCTATGTTTTTGATTTGATAATTTCCTAAGTACTTTCCTTATATTTTGACACTCTATATCAAACCAGTTTTCCTCTTTGGCATTTTTTGGTTTATTTTTTGACAATTTCAATTGAGATTTCTTTGCAGCTTTTCTAAATATATGATTGATATTTTGTACTGCCAGATTGACTCCTTCTTTACTGTGAGTGTATGTGGTTTCCAGAAAGGTGTCTAATAATGTTTGGATTTCTTGGGTGTTGATTGCTTTCTGGAACTCTTTGGTGCTGTTTTCGGCCCATCTGTATGATTTGGGGATACTGAACAGCTTACTGGGCTGTGTGTGTGTGGCTGTGTTAGTTTCTGTCCTTTTGATATACACGGTAATTTGGCTGTGATCAGACAGAGGGGTTAGTGGCTTGACGGTGAATGATCTGAAAGAGAAAGGGTCCATATCTGTGACCATGTAGTCAACTGTACTACAGCCAAGAGGTGAGCAATAGGTGTATCTTCCCAAAGAGTCCCCTCGTAACCTACCATTGACGATGTACAGACCCAGGCTTTGGCAGAGCTGCAGGAGATCCTTTCCCTGTTTGTTGACCTGTAAGTCAGAGCTTGTTCTTGGGTGGTTAGTTATGTTTTGTGGGTAATTTTGTCCAAATATATGAATGTTTCCATGTTCGTTTATTAGATCAGGCAGAGAGCCTGTCCTGGCATTCAGGTCTCCACAGATCAGCACGCTCCCCTGGGCCTGAAAGTTGCTGATTTCGCTGTGGAGACTGGGGAAGATATCCTCATCGTAATATGGGGATTCACTGGGGGGAATGTAGACAGCACATAGGAAGATGTCCTTTGGGGTGTTTGTTATTTCTTTCTGAATTTTGAGCCAAATATGCGAATTTTGTCGTTTAATTTCGGTAATGAATTTAGTGAGCTCTGACTTGTACCAAATTATAATTCCTCCCGAATCTCGACCACATTTAGTTGTGGAGTGTTTTGTGGATGACACAATTATCTCTTTGTAGTCTGGGGGACAGTGAGTGACAGAGTCTGGTCTACACCAGGTTTCCTGAAGGATGATTATGTCAACATGTTTTATGTTTTTTCTAAATTCCAGGGACTTGCTTTTGTAACCAAATAGAGAGGATTTAATGCCCTGGATATTCCACATTGAAACAGTAAGAGATGACATTTTGGGTAATTTACAAGATTTGTACAGTTCTACAAATTAGTTTTTGTTTTTAAAATGAGATAAACATGGGTGTAAAAATAAATGTAGTACTGCAGTACAGATATTGCATTATAGCACAGGTCATTTAGTGAACAGTTTTGCATATAAAATAAGAGCATTGTAGATTTGAACTTTTACAAATAAAATGAAATAATACCCCCCCCCCCTTCCTTTATTTAAAAAGGAATTTATAATCATAAATAATAATTAATAATAATAAAATTATATTTTAAATTTTTAAATGTGACCTGCATAACATAACAGTACAGTACTCATCTCATGAGCCGTGTGCAGATGAGGCTGAGCAGGTGTTGTATTTCCCCCAGATCTGCGTTGTGGTTGCTGGCCGGTCCTCTCAGCACTGCAGCATAGCTGCGCCGTTCCTGGTGCTGCTGGTCAGGCCTCTGGGGAGGTGGTGCTGGACCAGGCCTGTGGTGTCTGGGCTGGGGGGTGGTGTGTCCTGCTGGTGCTGCTCTGGGGTGGCTGTGCTGGTGGTGAGGCTGTGACTGGTGTGCGGTGGGGCCTCTCGCAGGTGAAGAGAAGTGAGGGTCCGCTGGGTGGAAGCTGGTGATGGCGGTTAGATGCATGTTTTGTTGTTTATATCAATGCAAATATCGCTTGGCAACCGTTGGTACACAAATTACTCTTTAAACATTATTCGTAAACCTATTTATTCCATTAAGTAGCTGGACAAAGAAAGACCGTAATAGGGTTGTGGGTCGGATCTCTGCGGCGGGTGGCTGGTGATGGCTTTGAGGCTCTGAATCTGCTCCCTCAGGCTTTGCATAGTCCTGTCCCTCAGGTGCAACTCTTCTCTCATTGCAGTGATCTCCCTCCGCAGCACCTCCCTGTCCTGCTGCTGCTCCTCTCTAACTGCAGTGAGCTCCCTCTTCAGTGCCTCTCTGTCCTGCTGCAACTCCTGCACCTCTCCTCTCAGCTCCTGTAGTGAGGCTTTCAGCTCATTTTTTATTTGGCTGAGCTGGTCTTTTCGGTGCTGTGAGGAATCACTGGTTGTTAGGTGATTAAATACCAGCTCTCTAAGTTCCACCAGTTCTACTTCTTGTAGAGAGAGGGTCTCTCTCATTTGGGAGACTGTGCTGTCTAGCTGCCTGTCCTGGGCTGCACAATCCTCTGGTGGGTGGTTTTCCTCCCCTTCATTTGTCTCCAGCTCTAACGCCTGAGTTTCCCTGTTGTTCACCATTTCCTGAGGTGTCTCAGTCTCTGCCAGACTTTAATAGTCTGCTCAACCATTTGGTAGAGCACATTTTGAGTCACTATCTCTCATTGAAAAATTAGTTGAACTTAACTCAGCCTTATTGAGCCATTTCTTCCATTCGGTTGAGGTATGCCATGCACAAAATATCCACTAGAGATCACTCTAAGCTGCCACAGTAAGCCGCCTCACTCAGTCTGCTACCAGGAAGTTGGAAACTGAAAATCACTCCCGACATGTGGACTATTTTTGGCTGAATTTTCAATGGTAAGCTTAGTTTTTCAACATATTATATCATCGAACACGTTACTTAACATAATTATGTAGCTTGATGCAACACAAAAACGTCTTACAAGGGTCAAATAATTTTTTTTAAACATGCTTTACCAAACGGTTGAGTTGTCGCTTTATGGTAAACCTTGGCATGGAGTGACAAGTCAACCGTTTGGTAACAGTTTGGTGAAGTTATGCTAATATCATTAAAATTGACAATTTTCTATGGAATAAAAACACTTCTGTTCATGCATTGTTGTTATGTTACATTTATAGTGTTATTATACTGAAATGGTTTCATGTGTGATGTTTGTATAGACCAATTTCATTGTTTGCGTGCGCAAACTGGTGGGCAGTCGAGTCTCTTGTTGCCACAGCTACTGCAATTTTCGCGATAGTACAAAACGTTACACTGGTGATCAAGGGCGTAGATTTAGGGGGGGTCAGGGGGGACTTGTCCCCTCCAATATTTATGAGATGAATTCCCCCCCCCAAAAAATATCATGAATGATAACCACCTCACCAAAACAGGCTTTTATAACAGCACAGAGGCTCTAATCACTTAGATTATTTGTTAGATATCCCTTAACTTGTTTTCAGAAAATTCCTACACCCCTGCACTGGACCATACCATTTTCACCGCGCGCAGTCTTCCAACCTCCCACACACTCCCTGCAAATCGCGCCTAGCTACAGGAGCTAACAGAGGAGTTACTCTGCAGACAATGTAAGTTGATTGATTTCCCTCAAAAATCCTTCAAAAAGTCCCTAAAACCAACTTTTCTTAAAGTAAAATTGCACAAGGAATCGTTTGCAACCATCCCCGAATCGATCTGACCTTCCGTTTAAAGTGTTTTGTAAACACTCAGAAAGTGGAGAACAGTACAGAAAAATAATATAAAACACATAATGTGTCCCCTCAATGCTCAAGTCAGTCAAATGAAACCCATTTCTTACCTTTCTGCAGATGAATAGCTGTATCTAATTTTTAACTTGAGTTTTAAGTTATCAGTTCAGTTGGGGTTACTTCAAAAAACTAGCTAAAATGTGTCCCCCCCAATGGTCAAGTGAAACCTACGCCCTTGCTGGTGATTGAATAAAGCTAGCTAACTAACCAAGACCACTGTCAACATGTTTGAATTCATGCACATATCAATAATATAATTATTAGTTTGTGTTTTTCGTAATGCACTTGATGACAATGTCATTAGCTAGCCAACCTAGGCTAGCTAGCCAACCACACAAGCCAGCCAATCTGAGCTAGCCAGTTCTGTTTTCTGCCCGCCAGTATGCGCACGCATTTTAATTATGACATAAACTTCTGAAAGTGGTCTATTGTCTAACAAACATGCTGACATTTATATATAATGGTGGATAATTTCTTTTTTTCCCTTCTGTCTGTGTTTTACAAATACTAGATGGATATTAAATTATTTTATGGTTCAAGGCCACGGAATTTTCTGGCCCTTGTACCAGAAGATCCTGAAGACTCTGAGGCTGATCTGAGTGATGATGATGACACAATAGAGGATCCTGATTATCTGCCAAACCATCGTGAGTTGATCAAGGAGTTTGAATCTATGGATGAGGAGGAGATGCCCTCAACAAGCACATCTGCTAAGAAGAAGAAAAAAGGGAAAAACACACTAAAAACAGTCAACATGGAAGAGTCAGATGACACCCTTGACCCATGGTCACCCCCAGGCTCAAAGAAGAAGAAAATGACCGAAAAGAAAGAAAAAGAGGCCAGGAGAATCTGGAAGCATGTAGATATTGAGGAATTCCAGGTTCCTGACTCAAGTTTTGTACCCCCTGATGCTGTCAAGACACCCTTCCAGTACTTTAAAATGCTCTTCACTGATGAGATGATTCAACATATTGCTGACCACACCAATCTGTACTCTGCCCAGGAGTTGGGGGATCCAATCAAGACTAACCCTGGTGAGATTGAAGATTTCCTGGCTATGCTACTTTTGATGGGTGTTTTCAACTTCCCGGCCATGGAGGACTACTGGCACCCCGGATCACGTTTCAACGTGATAGCTGATATCATGCCGAAGAGGAGATTCATGTTGTTACGCCGCTACATTCACTTCAATGATAATCAGCAGTGTGATGGCAGCCCTGACCGATTTTACAAAATCCGGCCCCTTTTTGAGATGCTTCGTAAGCAGTGTCTCCTCATCCCATCCACGTACAAGCACAGCGTGGACGAAGTCATGGTGTCATATAAAGGCACAAGGGCTGGCACTCTCCGCCAATACATTGCCAATAAACCTGACAAGTGGGGCTTCAAGGCGTTCTGCCATGCCAGTTCATCTGGCATCATCCATGACCTACTGCTCTATCAAGGGCCGTCCACATTCTTCAATGTTGATCTAAGTGAGGAAGAGCAGGAGCTACCTCTAGGGAGCAAAGTGGTGACAACGTTATGCAAAACCATAACACAGCCACGGCTTTCAGTTGTCTTCTGTGACAACTACTTCACTAGTTTCGACCTGGTCCTGAGCCTGCACGCAAATCTGGGTATCAAGTGCATCGGCACTGTCCGATCAAACCGCATCGGTGGAGCTCGCTTGATAGAAGACAAACAGCTGATGGTGAGAGGACGTGGAGCTCTTGATTACAAGTCTGCTGAAGGGGTACTTGCAGTCAAATGGTATGACAACAAATGTGTCACCCTCCTGAGCAATGCCTGTGGGATCATGCCTCTTTCAAGTGTCCAACGGTGGAGCAAAGACGACAAAGCGAAGATTGCCGTCCCATGCCCATCACTCATTCCTGCCTACAATCAGCATATGGGTGGCATTGATCTTTCTGACATGCTGGTTCACCTGTACAAGACCCCAGCCAAGTCACGACGATGGTACTTCCCCCTGTTTGGATACGCCCTTGACCTGTGCGTCTCCAATTCCTGGCTGGTCTACAAGAGAGACTGTGGCCTACTGAATGAAAAACCAATGCCTCTCAAAAGGTTTCGCCTGGCTGTGGCCCACAGTTTGAAACAAATCAACAAACCAGCACCCAGAGTTGGCCGACCATCCTCTGCCTCTCCACCACAGATGTCCTGTGAGAAGAAGCGCCTCCCCCCAAGACCCCCAGGACCACAACCAGATGTGCGCTACGACAACTATGGACATTGGTCACTTCACACTGACAACCGGGGGCGGTGCACCCTCTGCCCAAAGGGTGTGTCAAGATGGAAATGTGGGAAGTGCAATGTTTTCCTGTGCTTGATCGGAGAGAGGGAATGCTTTGCAGCATACCATCAAAAATGAAGTGGACATGGTTCCCATAGGTCCTTTTTTTGTTTGTGCATTTCGTTTGAGAGAAAACAAGTTTTTGAATTTGTTCAATGCAAGAACAGAAGTGAAGTTATTTTGAGATTTTACACAGCACAGTTGAGAAGTTGGACATGTTCCCATGGGTCCTTTTGTGAATTTGAGAGGGCTAAATAAATAAAGTCTCCATACGTTTTTGACAACATACATGTATCATTCAAAGTGATTGATTTTTATGTAAAAAATGGGAGTGAAGCTTTTGATCTAATAAAATTTACTTGACATGACTTGTTTTCCTGTAATTTAACTTTTTCTACTTTCTTTTTTGTATTTGTAGGTATTAAATTATCATATAATTGTTATTATACATTTATCATTATGTATTAGGTACTTTTACCATCAAGCGGCATCTCAACCATTTGGTAGAGGCCTATATTAAAAAAACTGGGGGGTCTGTAAAACTTTTGGGGGGGGATTCTTGTTATTAGTGCCCCAATAACATAAAAAATACAAAAAAAAATTTTTTACATTGTTTTTTTCTTGGAGTGAATATTAAAGGGTTAAAGTGTTAAAGTCCCCCTGTACAGAGCTGAGACTGGCTTCACTTCCCTGGAACATTAGGGTGCCGTTGTGATATATATTCACAGTGAGCACTGTGCAGTTACTGTCCCCTTCCTCGTGAACGGCTATCTGCCTCCCGTTACATATTCCCCTTTTTATAAAATGCTTATAGTATTTACAGATGGCTGTGTGCCAGGCATTAGTACAGACTGTATAGAGGAGCAGGTTTGTTGGAATACACTTGTCTCCTATTTGTGAGCAGTCTACAATCAGAGTTTCTGGGTTTTCTCTGAGTAATTTTAACTTATAGGCCTTTTTTGCCTGTGCACTTTTAAGCTCTTTCGGGTATTTCACAGTAAGGGGGAGGGGCGTTGCCATAGTAGCGTCAGACAATGTATCTATTTTCAACGGCTCGTAGTCTGCCCTCTTGTTGATCTTAGCTCTCGTAGCTAGTTGAATGTAACGCTAACAGATTTGATTTGCGAAAAAAAAGTTTAATCTAAATTGAAATTAGTGAAAATTCCTCTTTTATTTATGTAGAAAGGCTTACCGTTCTACAGTGTCCTGTTTATTTGAGTGGACTGGCTTTGGGGATGTTTCTTGATCTTTTTTCCTTTTGTTTTCTTTGGTTGTTTGCTAGCTACCGTCTCCCACTGTCTCCTCTGCCTCTTGCTGCTTTTCTCCTGTGTTACTTCTTATGTTTTAACTTTTTATGAGAAACTGTTTACTTTGTAGTTAAAAATTGTAATGTCCCTGCATTCTCTTCTTTCTTCTGGTTATGTTTTCTGAGTTTATTTGTTTTATCTCATTTTAAAAACAACACAATTTATAAAATATTTAGGAGCTCAAATTAAGCATGTCATCTCTCTCTCTCTCTCTCTCTCTCTCTCTCTCTCTCTCTCTCTCTCTCTCTCTCTCTCTCTCTCTCTCTCTCTCTCTCTCTCTCTCTCTCTCTCTCTCTCTCTCTCTCTCTCTCTCTCTCTCTCTCTCTCTCTCTCTCTCTCTCTCTCACCAGCTGAGCAGGTATGCCTATACAGTACAATATACCAAGTACTGCCATTTCACTCGCAAATCGCAAGACAAGGAAACAATGGATTAAATCATCCCAAAGCAGTGTATGACTCTAGACTATGGCAATATTTGTGTTCACTGAAAACCAATCTTGCAGACAGCACACCAGTTATTACTGATAATGTTATTGACTAGGAATAGGCTTACAACAATGCCATCCTTTTGAACTCCAGAACTTTGGTTTTGGTTTTACACTCTACCGGCTTTGAGCTAAGGTAGGCGAGAGTGTTCTTTTGTTTGCTAAGTTTCCCGTTTTAGCTCATTATATGAGCTTGGGGAGATTTAGTTGGTATTCTACGAGTTTACTAGTTCGCCTGTTTTAGTGGGTTGATTTTCGTTTTAGCTGTTAGCCTTAAGGAATTAGTTCTTGTTCTTCTTTCCCCACTTTCGCGTTTGAATCTCCGAACCATTTAAAAACCCATTACATATATGTGTAAACACATACATATACACACCAAGCAGTGTTGATCCTGTTTCCGACTACTTTTGTATATCTTCTAATATAAGAGTAAGCTATGGCTTCTTTTGCCCCCTCAGTCTCTCACTTGGTTTTTCCTTCCTCGCCCTATTATCTCTTGTTCGGTATGTGACATGTTTACCTATTCCTTCTCCACCATTAGTGGGAACTTTACTTGCGATAAGTATAGCTTAAATGCTAGGTTGACTGACAAGATGGCCGATTTGGAATCTCTCATCCGTACCCTGCATGAAATTCGAGAAAGCGAAAAGTTAATAGAATCTTTCCCGGTTTCGGGTGCACCAGTTAGCCTTTCCCCAACTAATGTTAGAACTCCGGTAATGCCTCCGCAGCAAGGTAACGTTAGGTGGATTACAGTTTTTGAATGCAGTAGTAAGCCCCCGTTGCTCCACCAACCACCAATTTGGGTTTCAAATAGGTTCTCTCCCCTCAGCAATGCACCTTATGTGAAACCTGCTGAAAAAGCTTTGATAATCGGCGATTCCAATCTAAGAAATTTGGAAATTGCGACTCCAAAGACCGTAGTTCAGTGCATTCCTGGTGCTAGAGCAACCGACATAGAAACAAATTTTAAAATGCTGGCGAAAGCTAATAGTAAGTTTTCCAGCATTGTTATTCATGTCGGCGCAAATGATGTCCAGTTGAAGCAATCGGAGATAACAAAAAATCATTTTAAATTGGCATGTGACGTAGCAAAACGGATGTCTAACTCTGTTAATTGCTATGGCCCCATCCCTTCTAGGTGTGGTGACAAAACATATAGCAGACTAACGTCACTAAATAGTTGGCTGTCTGAGTGGTGTCCTTCTAATAACGTTGGCTACATAGATCATTGGCACACATTTTGGGGGAGGACTAATCTTTTAAAACGATGGTGTTCACCCCACGTGGGAGGGTTCAGCTCTTATCTCTTATAATTTGGCCTATAATCTTAGAAATTAAAATCCCTGACTAATCAGAGCCATGGCCAGGCAGCAGAATTACGTGTCTGCTTGTTCCCCAAAACCGTCAATTAGGATTCATCCTTTAGACATTGAAACTGTGTCTGTCCCCCGAATACAAAACCATTTTAAATCTAAAAACCGTAAAGTTTGTTTCAATAATCTGATTAACAATCCTATTACTTCAAATGATATTACTACCATGAGAGTTGGGTTATTAAATATAAGATCCCTTAACTCTAAAGCAGCTCTAGTGAATCTCAGATTGCTCTCTTGATATACACTGCTCAAATAAATTAAGGGAACACTTAATCAACACAGTATAACACCAAGTCAATTCAACTTCTGGGATATCGATCTGTCCAGTTAGGAAGCATAAACGATTGTGAATCAATTTCACCTGCTTTGGTGCAAATGAAAGTGACAACAGATGGACAGGCGAGGCAACAGCAAGACAATCCCCAAAAAGTAAATGGTTTTGCAGGTGGTGGCCACAGATCATTTCTCTCTCCTTATCCTTCCAGACTGATTTTTCTCTAGTTTTGCATTTTGCTAGTGCCCTTGTAACTACTGCTAGCATGAGGCAGTACCTGCAGCCCATTCAGGTTGCACAGGTAGTCCAGCTCCTCCAGGATGGCACATCCATACGTACCGTCGCAAGAAGGTTTGCTGTGTCTCCCAGCACAGTCTCAAGAGCGTGGAGGAGATACCGGGAAACGGGCCATTATGCCAGAGCTCTACAAAATGACCTCCAGCGGGCTACTCGTGTGCATGTTTCTGACCAAACTGTCAGAAACAGACTCCCTGAGGGTGGCATGAGGGCCCGACGTACTGTAGTGCTCACAGCCCAGCACCGTGCAGCTCGATTAGCATTTGCCAGAGAACACCAGAATTGGCAGTTTCACCATTGGCGCCCCGTTTTCTTCACAGATGAGAACAGGTTCACACTGAGCACATGTGACAGACGTGAAAGAGACTGGAGACGCCGTGGTGAATGTTATGCTGCCTGCAACATCATCCAGCATGACCGGTTTGGTTTAATTGACTTGGTGTTATACTGTGATGATTAAGTGTTCCCTTTTTTTTTTTTGCAGTATATATATGTAGCCAAGTGGAAAATAGGTAGGATTGAACTAAAGCCACTAGATGGCGCTGTGCCTTTCTGGGGCTCCCCAGTGTGAGACGTGCACCAGCAGAAGTAGCGCGTGAGGTATCAGGAAGAGAGTCGTTGTCTGTTTGAGCAGATCGCATGTGCTCTGGTGGAGAGATTGCCGCGGGTTTTGTGAGAGTCTGGATAAAGTGGTAAATATGCCATAGTTATATTCAATATACTGTAAAATCATCTAAAGATAAACACTAATAAACTTGTATAGAGTATAAAATGACATGTTTACTTAAGTTGGTGACGTTAGTGGGTCTGATGTTCGCAGATTGTATATCCACACGTGCGGAGAAATTAAGAACTGCATGCACTGCATCTCATGAAGACTCCGTGAGTGCATCGTACATATTAATGTATGTGAATTGTATGCAATTTCATGTACTGTATTTTTGTTATCAGTGATTGTTAGAGAGTATTTAATGTACATTTTGATAACTGTTTCTTTGTGTTTGTATGTTAGCATACTGGGTAGAGTCGAGGACCTGCCGCCACACGTGCAATTTAGCTAGCAGCAACAAGATAGGATAGCCTATGTGAGTACAGAGACAGGCTGCACATTTCAGTTGATATTAATGCAGACTACCACAGGTTTTATGTTCTATTGTAATTAACTGTGGGTGTTTTGGTTTGGTTTCTTTTATGTTTTTTTGTCAATAGCAGACGACCCTACAGTTATTTATGCACTCTACTTTAGTGTTAATTATACACTATGTTAGTTATGTACTGATTGAGTATATTTTGTGTAAATGTACCTAGCTCAGCTATTAGCTATCTTTTTGGAAGACTACTAATTATTTAATGCCATTTTGTTTCTTTACTAATTGGTCGGGAATAAAGAACCCATATTTTTTAGTTGTGTCCTGTGATCTTAAATTCACCAGGTTACATATTTTGGTACCAGAAGTGGGGTTCTCTATTTTTTTTTTTTTGGGAGTTTTCAGATTAGCTAGATTAGGTTAGACCAGATTTGAGAGGTGCATAAATAACTGTAGCGGTAACGTGCTGGTGTTGGAGAGGATCCAAGACGGTGAGGCCTGCCTGGAGTTGCTGTGGAGAACCAGTGACCGGACTGCTGAGATCCAGACGGCACCGAGAACGTGGAAGGAAAAGATCGTCCCAGGAGAAGAGTTTGCAGCCATCGCCCCTTCTCAAGTCTGCAGGCTTTCAAGTGACTGGGTTGGGCTAAGTCTGCACAGGGACATTTCACCATGTCAGAGAGAGGCAGTGACGGCGAGGTGGAAGAGGCGAGTCCTATTGAGCAATTGCAGGCAAAGCTTGATGAACTGAGTGAGAAACATGACGAGGCCATGGGAAAAATTGACACTTTAACTCTTGGGTCAAAGAGGTCATACGTTTATGTGCCTAGAGAGCACCAGATCCAGCCGTTTAGTGGGGATCCAAGCAAGGATGGTCGCTCAGTTGATGAGTTCATTGAAGAGGTGGATCGTGTAATCAGAGCCAGAGGTCAGAGTACTGAGGATCAGGTTGATTTTATTCTATCTCTATTAAGAGGGTCTGCGTTAGAGGAGATCAGACTATGCACAGACGGAGAGCCTGATGATCCTGACGAGTTGTTTACTTTACTACGGGAGGCTTATGCAGAGAAGCGTAGCGTAGCTCAGCTGTTACAAGCCTTTTATGGTCGCCAGCAAAGAGAGGATGAGACTTTCCAGGAGTACTCACATGCAATCTCCCAGGTCCTACGGTTAGCCCTGAAACAGAGACCAGATGCTGTATCCGATGCTAAGATGGCAGTCAGAGACCAATTCATTGAGGGTGTGAGAGATTCGTCTCTTAGGAGAGAACTACGCAAAATGGTTAGGGAGAAGCCCCGGTTCACTCTGTTGGAGGTACGTGGGGAGGCCATTGCCTGGGCCCTTGAAGACAAGCCCTGTGACACTAAGGTTGCTAAGAGCAGGCAGGTAGTGTGTGACAGTAGCAGGGGAGAGGGTCAGTGCTCTGGTAGCTCACAGGAGAAGCAGGCTGCCACTCTGGAGGACATAGTTAAGGTGGTTTCAGAGCAGAGCAAGGCCATAGGGGAGCTAACTATTGCATTGCAAGAGCGCCTCACTCGCAAGGAGAGGTACCACCAAGACAAGGGTGGGAAGCCTAGACGAAAGCCCGAGTTTACAGAGGATGGGAAGCCTATCTGCTTCAAATGTAAAGGGGTGGGACACATTGCAAGGGAGTGTACACAGCGCAAACCAGAAAGCCAGCCTACTACCACAAGTGCATCTACTCAGGGAAACTAGTAACCTCGGAGGCCAAGAGCCGGGCCATCCGAGGTGAGACTGAAGGCTCTAAGACCCTTAATCGTGAGCGGTTTCTTGAGCGGGCAGTGGGTGAGTGTCCTGAAGTTGGAGTCCAGATTGGTGGAGTGGCCATTAAGTGCCTGTTAGATACAGGGAGTCAGGTTAGCACCATTTCTGAGTCCTTTTTTAGACAGCACCTGCTAGGGAAGGAGGAGGATGTGATCCCCACAGCCAAGTGGCTCAAGTTGACTGCAGCAAACTCTTTGCCGATTCCCTATATAGGTTATGTTGAACTGGATGTGGAGGCTATGGGTCTAACCATACCTGAGTGTGGCTTCTTAGTTGTCAAAGACCCAGTCCCAGAGGAGTCTGTGGGGGAGAACAAAGAGTTGAAACAACCACAGGAAAAGAGTTTTCAGGAACTAGTGCCAGGTCTCATTGGCATGAATGTAATAAAGAGATGCAAGCAGTTGGTTACGGCAGAGTTTGACACGACCCTTGAAGGAGAACTAGATCCAGACTGGAGAGAAGTCTTCCAGCGAGTACAGACTTGTGAGGTAGTAGGAAAGACGTCCTCAGTCAGGATAACAGGCAGACACACAGTACACGTACCAGCTTGTTCTGTTGCCACAGTATATGCAAAAGGAAGCAAACCAGCGTCTGATAGCAGCACCTGTATGTTATTGGAGCCGACTAAGATACCCTTGCCAGGTGATCTTGTTGTAGTGCCCACTTTAGTGGAGGGCACTAGACCTGTGTTCCCAGTCCAGGTAGTGAATTTTTCTCAGGAGGACATATGGTTGCATCCCCGGACCAGACTAGGCATATTGTCTCCGGTGGAGTGTGTTGACAATGACCAGACAGAGGTGTGCTTTCAGCGTATCTCTGCTGACCAGGAAGAAGTGAGGGTTGATCAGATAGGGAGACAGACAACAGACAGTGACGTTTCGTCAATACTTGACTAGCTACACGTAGGTGGCACGGAGGAAGAGCAGGCTAAGTTAGCTGTGCTCCTTTCTCGGTATGCAGATGTGTTTGCCTTCCAGGACGAGGACCTAGGTTACACCGACAGGGTCAAACACGAGATCCACCTGGTAGATGACGTACCCGTAGCACAGCCCTACCGCCGTATACCTCCCACACAGTATAACGAGGTTAGAGAGCACATAACCAAGCTTCTAAAGAAGGGTGTTATCAAGGAAAGCACTAGTGCTTATGCTTCACCGATAGTTCTAGTTAGGAAAGCTGACGGTAGTCTCAGACTGTGTGTGGACTATAGGAAGCTAAACTCTAAGACCCGACATGACGCTTTCCCTTTGCCCCGCATCGATGAGTGTTTCGATGCCCTACACGGTGCAAAGTTCTTCTCTACTATAGACCTTGCTAGCGGGTATCATCAGGTTGCAGTACACGAGGATGATAGACATAAGACAGCCTTTACAACACCTTTTGGGTTGTATGAGTACTCTCGTTTGCCTTTCGGAGTATGCAACGGGCCAGCCACGTTCCAGAGGTTGATGCAGGTGACGATGAGTGACTTGGTGCTGCAAACCATGCTTGTGTACTTGGATGATATTTTGGTGTACTCACAGTCTTTTGAAGATCACCTAGTGAGGCTTGAGAGAGTTCTGCAGAGATTGAAGGAGACAGGACTAAAGGTCAAGGTACAGAAGTGTCACTTTCTGCAGTCGGAGGTACGTTTCCTTGGTCACCAGATATCAGCAGAGGGTATAGGGACCGACCCTGATAAAATAGCCGCAGTGAAACTGTGGGAAGTCCCCAGTACGGTAAAGGATTTGAGGTCCTTCTTAGGTTTCTGCAGCTACTATAGGAGGTTTATAGAGGGGTTTTCTCAGCTGGCGGGCCCTCTACATGACGTGGTGAATGCATGCCTCAGGAACACCAATCCGTCCAGGTCTAAACAGCTGTTTGGAAGTTTATGGACCACAGAGTGTCAGGAAGCTTTTGAGCTCCTGAAAGAGAAACTCACCAGTGCTCCATTGTTGGGTTATGCTGACTTCTCTCTTCCCTTCACTGTTGAGACAGATGCCAGTAGTTTAGGACTATGTGCAATCCTATATCAGCAGCAGGGCAAGAGGAAAAGAGTGATAGCTTATGCCAGTAGGAGACTGCGTAATGCGGAGAAAAACGACAGAAACTATAGCAGTATGAAGTTTGAACTGCTTGCCCTTAAGTGGGCAATTTCAGAGAAGTTCAGGGGTTACCTACTAGGTTCTAAGTTCACAGTCATAACTGACAACAACCCCTTGTGCCACCTTAATACGGCTAGGTTAGGAGCCATTGAACAACGTTGGGTAGCTCAGTTAGCAATTTTTGACTGAGGTCAAGTACCGCCCAGGTCGCTGTAACACCGCTGCAGACGCCCTCTCTAGGCAGCCGTTAGCAGGGGAGCCCCAACCATACCCAGATGACCTAGAGTATGATAATTGTATAGCCATTTGCAATGTCAGGAAGGGAACAGCTCTTGGCCCAGAGTTGGGAACTACAGGGACCAAATGTTGTAGAGTGAGACAGGTTCGTGCCTCAGAGGGCGTGCACGGTACTGATGGGAGTGACTGGCAGGGTAACACCCCCACCTTACCTGGGTATTCTAAGGAAGAGCTACGCCAGTTCCAGAGCACAGATCCCACACTCAGTACATTCAGGCAGTTCTGGGACAGGAAACAAAAACCCACCTGTAGAGAGAGAACAGGGTTAGCCAAGCCTGTGGTGTCCTTACTCAGACAGTGGTCACGGATCAAGGAGATAGATGGCTTACTCTATCGTATGATGGATGATGTCCATGTGGGTGAATGTCACCAATTACTGTTACCTACCTGTTTGAAGGAATCAGTCCTTGAGAGCGTGCATGATCGCATGGGGCATCAAGGAATAGAAAGAACACAGAACCTTCTGAAACAGAGATGTTTCTGGGGAGGAATGTATGACGACGTAGAACAGTGGGTTAAAAACTGTCAAAGGTGTGTCCTTACCAAAATGCCACAGCCCAAGATACATGCTCCTAGGAAGTCGTTTTCGGCCACACGGCCTCTGGAGGTAGTTGCTGTAGACTTCACCATCTTAGAGCCCGCCTCCGATGGTCGAGAGAATGTTTTAGTGGTGACAGATGTGTTCACAAAGTTCACTCAAGCTTACCCTACTCGTGATCAGAAAGCTGACACAACTGCCAAGGTTCTCCTTCGAGAGTGGTTCATGAGGTACGGTGTGCCTGAGAGGTTACATTCGGATCAGGGAAGAAATTTTGAGAGTGAAGTGATTGCAGAGTTATGCAAGTTGTATGGTGTAAAGAAAACCCACACGACACCTCATCATCCCCAGGGGAACGCACAATGTGAGAGATACAACAGGACACTCCATGATCTCTTGCGTACTCTACCACCAGAGAAGAAACGCCGTTGGCCAGAGCATTTAGCAGAGTTAGTCCATGCCTACAACGTGACACCTCATACGACGACAGGTTTTCACCGTACTATCTACTTTTCGGGGTCCATCCACACCTCCCTGGTGCAAGACAAGAAACTTGATTGGCTTGTGGTGCATCGGGAGCGTCTTAGCGAAGCACATGCTAGGGCAAAAGAGTACGCTGAGCAGAAAGCAGCAGAAAGGGTTGAGTGGGATGAACACAAAGTGTACTGTCCCCCAGTTGATGTGGGTCAGTTGGTGTACCTTCGTTACAGACCACAGGGCAGAAACAAGATCCAGGATGCTTAGGGTCCTACTGTTCATCGGGTGGTGGAGGTCCAAGGTACCACTCATACTGTAGAGCCTGTGGAGGGTGGTCCGGTTAAGAGAGTCCATAGGGAAAATCTTAGACCCTATGTGGGTCCCATTCCAGTTCCCAGGGGGAAAAGAGCTAGTGCCCCTATAGAGACACCTGTCCATGCTCCTTCTGAGTCTGACCCAGCCTACACAGATCCTGATCCTGAGTATGTAGTGCTGGAGGAAGTCCCTTGTTCAAACCTGGGTCAAGGGGGAAATAGAGAGAGAGATGAGATCTCTGATGAGGACAGAGAGGACACAGTCTAGAAACGGTCCTGAACCAGTGAATGTAGAATCTTCTGATAGTGAACCAGAGGTGGAGACACCTGTTTCTAGTACTGATAGGGATTCAAGGGTTAAAGCACCTGTTCCTGTACCACGTAGTACTTCGAGAGCAAACTCCGGGGTGCACTCAAACCCTCACCATGTCCCTAGGTCAGCATGTGATGCTATTTCACTCAGTCCTGAGGTGTTGTCCCAGTTGCTGACCAGTATGGGTGCTGTATTCTTCAGAGAAGCAGTGAAGGAAGTTAGAACTACGAATTAAGTCACCGAGGACGTTGACTTTTTAGCAGGGGAGTATGTAGCCAAGTGGAAAATAGGTAGGATTGAACTAAAGCCACTAGATGGCGCTGTGCCTTTCTGGGGCTCCCCAGTGTGAGACGTGCACCAGCAGAAGTAGCGCGTGAGGTATCAGGAAGAGAGTCGTTGTCTGTTTGAGCAGATCGCATGTGCTCTGGTGGAGAGATTGCCGCGGGTTTTGTGGAGAGTCTGGATAAAGTGGTAAATATGCCATAGTTATATTCAATATACTGTAAAATCATCTAAAGATAAACACTAATAAACTTGTATAGAGTATAAAATGACATGTTTACTTAAGTTGGTGACGTTAGTGGGTCTGATGTTCGCAGATTGTATATCCACACGTGCGGAGAAATTAAGAACTGCATGCACTGCATCTCATGAAGACTCCGTGAGTGCATCGTACATATTAATGTATGTGAATTGTATGCAATTTCATGTACTGTATTTTTGTTATCAGTGATTGTTAGAGAGTATTTAATGTACATTTTGATAACTGTTTCTTTGTGTTTGTATGTTAGCCTACTGGGTAGAGTCGAGGACCTGCCGCCACACGTGCAATTTAGCTAGCAGCAACAAGATAGGATAGCCTATGTGAGTACAGAGAGTTTAGTGTTAATTATACACTATGTTAGTTATGTACTGATTGAGTATATTTTGTGTAAATGTACCTAGCTCAGCTATTAGCTATCTTTTTGGAAGACTACTAATTATTTAATGCCATTTTGTTTCTTTACTAATTGGTCGGGAATAAAGAACCCATATTTTTTAGTTGTGTCCTGTGATCTTAAATTCACCAGGTTACATATACAAAGCATTAAAAAAAGAATCACATAAAACATATTGAGCCCATTCACTACAAAGGTGCAAAATATTCCTATGAGAAAGGTTTTTCAGTAATTAATTCAATACTTAGACTCAGTGGGCCTAATTCATGAAGCGTTCCTAAATATGCACGTACATTTATGTACATACCAAGTTGGTACGAAAGATTTACGCAGGATTCATCAAACCATGTGGGAAAGGCAGATTTGTTCATACACGTAAATGACAAGCGCGTTCACGTAGTTTTGTGATTAGCATAAATCCATGACCATGAATTGCCTTATATGGAGGATGTCACTTCAATTTAAATGTCCATACAAAGTCAAAATGGCCCAGGAAAAGCAAAAAAAAGAATTATTCCAACACTGAAATCGAAGTTTTATTAGCAGATGTTCACTCAAGGAAAATAGTTAGTTTACTATTGTCCGTTCCGGTGTCATAAAGTAAATGGTAAAGTATCCTACATGATAAAATGGTAAAGTAAAAAGACATGGCAGGATATAGCATGCAGGAAATTCAAAATCTCCCGTCACATGAGCTGTTAAAGTGCAAGCCTATCTGCATCGGACGAGCACCTCACCTTTATCTGCCAAGCACTAGGCTGCAGTCTTTCTCGCAGCCTGGAAATCATGCAGGAGGTGGTTTGAAATCTGAGCTGTACAGATGTGACAGCCCTTTCAATTCATATTTTGCAAATGTATCGTCGGATGGAGCCCTGAGGCTACGTTTGTGTAGTACAATAACGGCACCAATAACATTGGGCAGATTGGCAATTTCATCAATACCTGAAAACGACTAACGAGCCACATCACTCTCACACAACAAATAGCTTTTGCGCGATCCTAAAGATGCGTTCTGTTCTCTCCTAAGCAGCCAACTCCTCCAACAGCACAAGGTCAACCATTGCAACGCTGGCTATGCAGACCTGTAAATAATTTGATAGCAAAATTCATTCAATGGTTAAATGTATAATGTCAAATAATATTTAAATTGAATTAATTCAGAAAAATAGTAGCCTACTGGGATCATCAATTAAGTTATGGGTCTAATTAAACCCTTGCAATAAAGCCTGCAGGATCTCAGAGGCACTTCCCTACCAACAAGGTAACAGCACATGGGGAAGACCCTACACCTATACCCTACACTTTGTATTTGCAGTCCACTTTATCCTCCGTCCTCTTCATTGGACCCTGTAATGCCTTGCCTTATGCTTTCCCTAATCTAAACAGCTCAACAGGGAATCACCAGTAATTCACACACAAAAACATTGTTTCATTGCAACTGTTATAAACCTCAGTCTGCCTGCAGGGGCTCTCATCCAATTTCGTTCAATCGTCTTTCATTTGGTTTTAGGAGCTACTGTCCGGACTGTTCTGCGCTGAAATGATAGTGTTCGTTTCATTTACACGCTTGAGAAATAGTCTAAAACAGCTATAGGCAGTTTTTCCCGATTTAAACCATTCAATAGATTTCTAATTCTGAGCCGGAACACTATTCCGTCTCAACTTTTACTCCCGGAACGGCGTTCCAGCGCGTTCCGGCCAGAGGTGGAAGAATTACACAAATCCCTTACATAAGTAAAAGTGCAAATACCCACATAAAAAAATAACTAAAAGTTAAAGTACCACTTGGAAATGTATACTTAAGTCAAAGTATATAAGTACATGCTCTTAAATGTACTTAAGTATCAAAAGTAAAAGTAGTCATCCGAGGCAAGGTATTTGGGGATATAGGTAGTATATTAATATGTTATGATGTCATGAATAACATTTGAAAATAGAATATTATTGGGATGGCAGGTATGCCATCCGCCGAGTTACGGCTTAGTGGGGCATGCCCCCCAGATAGCAAAAGATATTAATTCAACGTTGAATTTTGGTCATAAAGGTTGATTTTTGGTTAAGGTTGAAGACTGATGGTGGATCAAAATTGAATCAACGTTGTGTTGTGCGAATTTAATGATTGAAATGCCAACATTGAATCAATGTTGAATCTATGCTGTTTGCCTTTTTCTTTTCTTTTTTTTCTTGATGGGGGAGGGGGGGCAGAAGAAGAGTTCAGAGGTTACCAGTGTGCCGCCAAAATACTGCTTTGTCACTGAATGTGTGTATATTTCTGCACAGGTATGTACTGTTGGGTGGCGAGAGTGATTAATAAGTTGTTGAACATAATGTGGTTTGAGGAAAATGGGAAATATCGATGTATGGGGGCGGGAGTTGTGTGTTTGCTCTGAACGAAAGATTAGCTTTCATGCGCGTTTGTGTTTGGAGAACCAGAAAGTAAAAATATGAATATGTCACACGATGAGGACCTCGTTCTTAAATAAGTGTAACATATGCACTCTTCTTTCATGATGTAAACATTGTTTTAATATACTAATGCCGAATTTGAATAGTGAAAAGTGTAGATTTTCAAGCTTTGTGATCTTCTAAGACACCCTTTTTAGCTTGTAAATCAGCTAATCTTTGTTTTTTAGCATATAGAATTTGCCTTTAGTGGGAAATGACTGCTGATATAGTCATGTGTGGTTGGTAAATAAATTATAAAAGCACACCTGGATTATTGTCTCAGAAAAGGGTTTGGAATATTGTACCCTCTACTCTGACACTTCACCTATTTTATTTTAACACAACAGAATATGTATGCATAGACATATTTTTTTTATTGCAAAATTATTTGCATTGATATTAATTTGGACACTTCTTTTTTCTTTTCTTTTTCAGGATCACATACCAGTTTCAAGACTAGCCGATTTGAAGAAAGAAGATCGACTCAGTCCATTACAGCCAAGTAAATAGGCACAATTTCTGTATAGTGACTACAGCACCTCATCACTAAGATAAAATGTCATCTTACTGGGCTAAAAGGCGTAAAGTCAGCAAATTAGTGAGAGACACAGAGCAGGATATCCTCATTGATTATAATTTAACTGCTGCTAATTCAAATGCAAACCTTCACTGTTCAGAGAGCACAAATCCTGTCACAACCTCTTCTGAGTGCCTGCTAGATTTACCAACTACATCAGACTTGCCACTAAACAGACCACTAATTATCAGTGATCAGAGTGAACATATCAACTCCAAAACCTCAAAGGCCTCGTCAGATGTACAGTTTGAAAGTATAGCTGAGGATGACAAAATTGAATCTGAAAATTACTCTGACAGTGATGAGAATAGTGAAGATTTACTCATGACAAGTTTGAAATATTGGGCAACAAACTATTCAGTCTCTCTGGTTGCACTGTCCTCTTTGCTGTCTATCTTGAAGACATTTCATCCCACCCTTCCCAAAGATGGAAGAACATTGCTTGGAACGCAAAAACATGTGCCTACCACTAACATTGAAGGGGGAGAGTATTATCATTTTGGTATTGTAAAAGGTGTACTTTCACGGTTGGCATGTTTGAGTTTACCAGCAAACCTGACTACATTTAATTTACAGTTTAATATAGATGGCTTACCTTTATTCAAAAGTTCTAAACTTCAGTTTTGGCCCATACTTGGATGTCTCAAATGTGATTACAGCAAGTCCCCATTTGTTGTTGGAATTTTTTGTGGTCTAAGTAAGCCAAAGAGTGTTTCTGAGTACCTAGAGCAGTTTGTCAAAGATCTTCAGAATGTACTGTCTAATGGCATTATTTATAATGGCAAGCTATTTAACGTACAGGTTTCTTCCTTCATTTGTGATGCCCCGGCTAGAGCTTATATTAAGCAGACCAAGGCATTTAATGGATATTCGGGTTGTGACAAGTGTTTTCAGGAGGGTGTATGGAGGAACAAAATTACATATCCTGAAACAAAAGTGAGACTCAGGACAGACTCCAGTTTCGCTGACATGGTTGATGAGGGTCATCACATTGGCAAGAGCCCTTTATCTGGGTTAGTTAAGATGGTTTCTATGTTTCCAACTGATTACATGCATCTCTGTTGTCTCGGAGTAACAAGGAAACTGCTTAATATGTGGTTAAAGGGGAAAAATTTGGCAACAAGGGTTCCTTCCCAAACTGTAGAAACCATTTCAGGTAAACTGATCATGCTACGTTCCTACATGCCTTGTGAATTTAACCGTAAACCAAGGGGACTGTCAGAGATAGATCGCTGGAAAGCGACTGAGTTTCGATCGTTCATGTTGTATTGGGGTCCTCTTGTTTTGAAGGATTCCCTCCCCAGTGAGATGTACGACAACTTCATGTTGTTTTCTGTTGGCATGTACTTGTTGCTGTCCCCTGGTATTTCTGAGGAGATGTTAGCCATTGCGCACAAATTGATGGTTTCTTTTGTTGAACACTTTGGGGCATTGTATGGAAAAGATGAGATTGTGTACAATGTACACCAGCTTATTCATTTAGCTGAGGAATACAGGAAGTTTGGCACTCTAGATTCCCATTTGAGAACCATCTTGGACAAATTAAGCATCTTCTACGCAAGCCACATCAGCCTCTACAACAGGTAGTAAAAAGGTTGTCTGAAATAGAAATTCCACATAGAGCACCATGTCCCACCAGTGATCCAATATTGCATAACATCCACACTAATGGGCCTGTGCCCCCACAGTTCATTTCATCACAACAGTACAGGAAGGTCTCCACTCATCTGTTTACTCTGTCCACAAAGAAGGGAGACAACTGTATTGAGGTTGAAGATGGATTTGCATTAGTAGAGAATATTGTTAAATCAGAGGAAGGTGTATATATAATTTACAGAAAGTGCAGACACAAACAGCCATATTACATGTATCCCTTTGAGTCATCATACATTGGAACATACAAGGTCAGTGGGTTGCAAGAGACTATAGGGATAAGTAAACTTGGCTATATCAAGCGCAAATGTCTTCTCTATCCAGACGGAGATGGTGCCATTGCAATGCCGCTGCTTCATTTTGCAGTATAACCATACTGTCCTGTCCTACAAAGCCAAAGAGCAGTAACTACATTTTTGGACACACTGACTCAAGGTCAGAGCCGCATTCATGATTTGGGGGCATAAACAATCACCACATGAAACACAATTAGTGCAATATCATATGTACACAGATAACCCGTTTGGCTGGCCAATTGAAACACTTAAAAGCTTTTTTTTTCATATCTGTAATTATTTTGTAGTTGCTGCACTTTGGCTTTGTAGGGCAGTATGGGCAAAGGCTTGTATGGAGAGATCATTATGAGCAGTTCTTCTCATTTCAGCCCTAGCCCTTTCAAGATGGATGGTGAGGTGGTGCTGTATTCAGTTGCACAGTTCCCAAATGGTGGGACAGCAGTCATTCTTGAGAGCTGGTTTAAAGCTAAAGAAAAGACTGTGTTATGGCCCCCTAAAAACATAAAAGTCACAAAAGCCCTTCGAGAAGGAATGAAACCAGATGATAAATGGATCCCCTATAAGGATGTGCGCCTGCTTACTACCTGTGGTGAGTAATCTGTGCAAGACATACAGTATATATATACATCTACTACCTATGGTGAGTAATCTGTGCAACACATACAGTGTATATATACACATATAGGAAACTCACACGTGACACATTATGATCTTGTAGATCAGCTATTTTTGTGGAATGTTTGCTCATTTTCAAGTATGTTCACCTATCAGGACATGACCAGAATACGGATGCCACGGTTAATTTATTTTACAATTATGTTTGTAATCAACTAAACAAAGTATACAGGTACATTCAAGGTTGTACTTTATTGTTACATCTTGTGTGCAGGTACATAAGAGTAAAACTTATTTTCGTTTGGCTTCCATCAGATGCAGCAGCATAGATGACAACTGCAGAATAACTTATGCTTTTGCTTCAACACTGGACTGCAGTTATGTCAATTGGCATTTTCCCTCTGTACTTCCCAGAGACCCTTGATGAAGCCAAGCGATGAGAGACCAAGTACAACACAACGATGTGTCCAACCTCCGGGATAGAATCTGAGGACGAAGGAGATCAACGACAGAAAAGAAGATCCAAGTAAAGTGATAACCTTTTTTTCTCCCCTCAGCATGGCCCTGATGGGGCCAGCTGAGCTGTCTAGGGTTAGTCAGTACATCTGTCCTTATGTCGACCACCACGCAATCACACCAATCACAGCTCAGCTTATGCTACCACGTGGATTCAGCAAACCACACAGCTCAGCTGACATTGCCTCGCTGACAGCTTGGCTCATGCTAGACCAATCACAGATCAGCTCACACGAGGGTGTTGCAACTAGTACAGCGGTACAATTATCCAAGTAATGCTAAAAGAATAACAAAATGGCCTGAGGGCTTGTTTCCATTGTGGTCCTATGTATTGAGACTGTAGACTTGGCTAATCAACATAGTATGATGACTACATTTCTGTGAATTGTATTCCTTAGGCCAAATCCCCAGTATGTGAACTCAGACTCTGATGACCAATCGAGTGGCGATGCTAAAAGAAAACGGCTTGCCAAACCACCTCATGTGGGTTTCCCAGGTAGGCCTATTGACAAAATGCAATGCATTTATTTTATATAGGCAATCTTGGAACTGTGATCACTGCTACAGTTAAAAACAAATTACACCTGTCTGACATTGTACCAACAAAAACTGAGCATTGCATTGGTTGCAGTCATTCTATATAGTTTTAGCCCAAAATAAATACATTGTGAATAATAATATGCCAACTAAATTATGTTGTAGGAGAGACGCCAAAATCGAGACAGTCCAATTCCAGCAAGGGTCAAACTGTGCGGTCCCTAGAGCATGAAATGCATGGTATGTAGTTATAAATGTTAAAAACTGTTTAAACACAATTTCTAGTATCTTCAATTCTCAGCCTGGCTGGTTTACCTTTTTAGATGCATTGGATGGCAGCTACAGCTATGTAGGATTGCTGTCCTGTGATACAGAGTTGCTGTCCTGTGATCCAAATAACAGTAAGTGAACCCATATCAGATTGTTTGTTCTTGTGAGGAGCTAGCTGGCATTATGCATGCAACAGAAGACATGTTATCTAAATGAAATGTGTTTGCATTTCAGATGTAACAGCAAGATCAACTCCAGCTCACAACAAAACTGCAATGCCCTCACAACTTGCAAGGAATGGTATGTCACAATAATATGTGTAGTTGTACACCATGCTTTTAGATGGAGCACTCTGTATACAATTCCTACCATGTTTGAGTCAGAACTTGTTTTGCGTTTCTCCTTGGTAGATCTGGTTACTGACAACTACCAGCAATCGCCACCCGGGCAAGTTCATAATGGTGAGTTATCAAACATTTAGCAGTCACATACTGTAACATAATATTCTGGCATATTTAAAAATCTGTATTGCATTGCATTACATTTATGACATTTTTTGTTGAAAGTAAAAATTGCGGCAGTGCATTTTGCTTTCATCCCTTTATTTTATCTCTGGGTCAGAGCAATGCATTAAATCTAGACATCAGCTGAAAGGAAATCAAACATTTTCTCACATGAGAGGTTACAATGGTGTCCTATAACTTCACTGCTTTGTGTATTTCCTACTGTGTGTTTCAACTGGGATGTCAGGATTTGGTGCTGCCCAATACCACCAGCTGCAGGTCCCACAACATCCCCTGGGGCTGCATGCCCAGCAGCTGCATGCCTCGCAGCTGCAGGACCCACAGCAATCAAGTACAGGTACCGGTATGATACCATACTCTTTCAGTAATAACACTAATGTTTTGAGAGATGGGGACACAGAACTCCTCAATGAATACTGTTTGACATATTAGTATGACTTACAATTCAGATTTTTGTGACAAAATAATATGCTGCCACCTGTTTCTACTCCCAAACTATAGTGAAATATAACTAATGATTTTGTTTCTACAGGGATATCCGGATACAGCTCAGCACAGTACAACACCCCCCGTGGTCCCCCACAACGTGCACAAAATGGTATGCCATTGTATTCCTCTCTAAGGAACCCAATTCACAACTAAAATGTAAAGTGATTTGTGGACATTAAATCAAACTTGTAATGCTTTTTGTGTAAGTGTTAAAGCATTTGTTTTTCCCTCTAGACTTCTTTAGAGGGAACTACCACCAGTTTGAAACAATGCAGTCAGTGTCTGATCATGGTTGCAATGGTAAGTGAACAAGCTGTCATCTAACATTTGTAAACATTTTCTGATCATTGTGTATGTGTGAAAAGGTTAGATCTCTGTATTCTGATGATAATCATTGCTCACTTCTTTGCTCACCCTCCCCTTGGATTGCATACTTTATTAACCATTTGTGAAAAGTATAGGGGCACAGTTATACAATAATGCTAAAAGCCAACGATGACACAAAGCCCTCAAGGCTTGTTTCCATTAGGTCCTGTGTGTTCAATTCATCTGTATGAGGTCTCTCTCCTGATTGGATACTGAAAATGCTTTTACTGTTTACTAAAGAGCTGTAGGGAAGGGGATAAACACCTGCTTAACATTTCTAGCTAAAATAATATCACTGTCAATTTCACACACACACGCACGCACGCACGCACGCACGCACGCACGCACGCACACACACATAATAACCTTTCAAAATGTGTGCAGCGATTAAATTGCATGAATGTTTCTTTTACAGATGGAACCACACAGATGAACAGCGATGACACCAGGCACCTTTTGAAAGGCAAGTCTATTAGTGTAATTCCTCATGAGTCATTTGCAGGTTATTTTAATTTCTCATTTAACAGTTTTCAATGTTCTTTTTCTTAAGACATTGCCATTCAGAAAATGAATACAATGCTCGCAGAAGTGCTTGTGGTGGTGAAGGACCTCTCCAGAGATGTCCAGTACATCAAGAATCAATTGGCAGAGGGCAACCTGACCGCGGCTGGTAGTCAGGGACCAGCCACAACCCCCATGTTCCCCATCCAGCTTCCCATCGCCAGTGAAGAATGAATCAGTCCGTAAACAGATGGTAAGTTACCAGACTGAGCTGCATTCATTTAAATGTGAATAATATCAGTGTGTTGTCTTGCTCATATTTCATCAGGGGAAAATTGTGCTTAGTAGTTATTGCCCTTTGGCTACTCAAGCACAAAGAATTCTAATAAAAGTTCAAACATGTCACGGAGCTTGTAGATTTGCTTTTTTTTTTTTTTACTTGTTCAAATATATTTGCATATTGACATGATCAAAATTGGGACAGCAGGGTTAAAGTGGTTAAACGTAACGACTGGCATGAACTTGAATGAACACCATGGGCTTGAATGTCAGTACAGCACGTATGAAGTGTGTAAAAACAAGTTGGTCTCTGTGTTCATGAAATTAGCGTTGTGCTGTTTCTAACAAATGTTCCACAGAATGTAAGTCAATACAACAGTTTAAGCAGTGCCCTCATTTTCTTCTCATTTGTTTTAGATTTCTCGCCTGGCTCTGGTAGGAGGCACCAATTCAGAGAACCTGATCAGGCGGATGTTGTCAACGGCTCTGACCAACGCCCTGGCCAGTCAGTACAACTGGGCTGGCAAGAAGGACAAGCGTTGTTGCAGCAAGAAGCCATTCAAGGACACAGCAATACAAGACTGCATGTTTGGTAAGTTTCCTGCCCTGCAAACCATAATAGCTTAAGTTTAGGGAGTGAGGCATGACTGATGGTGGTTCAGAACATAATATGCTCTTTGTGAGCCATATCGTACTGAGTGAATCCAACACCTATAATGTATTGCATGTCCCCCCCTCTCAGCCCTTGTTTCATGTCTCTGTAATCCCCTGTTGAAGAATAAAGCACAAAATGCCCAAAATTAATCTTACAAAAAAGGCTAGGTTGGAATCAGGTGATGGTGAAAGTGTAAGCAATGAGAAATAAACAAAACAAAAAAATCAACCTAATTGGTGAGCTTAGAGGTGATTGGATGCAAATTGTATTACCTAAATGGAGTCAGACTAGCCGTTTTCTCTTCTCCAATTCCAGTCCAGTCTTTTAGCCAACTCGAACTGGACTGGCTGCTGACTGTAGCTTGTGTTACTTAGTACAGAGTGAGTGTTTCTTTTTTAAATATGTATAACAAGAAAGCAGCATGGGATTTACATGTACACACATTTTTGTAATCTTGTCTTTCAGCTACTGCTCGGCAGTTTGACAACAAGCTGACCCACAAGGACTTCAGTGACGCTGTAAAGAAGTGGCTGCGTTATGCTCCAGAGCGCGAGGGAGGCATCCCAAGGAACACAGGTGAAGCGAACCCAAGTCCAGCGAACCCAAGTCAAGCTTAGGGTACCCCACCACCACATGCTGTGTTTTCCTTGTGCATTGGACAATGCTGTTCTTTCATGGACAATTATAGACTGTTGTTCTTACAGTCAAAAATGAGTCAAATGTTTACAGCTTCATGGACACTTAAATACTTGAATGGCTTCTTGCTGCTTCAGGCTGTTCTTGTTGCAGTGTTCATGCAGTGCAGATTTCTATTTGTTTATTATTCAATAAATTTGAATATTAAAACCATGTTTTCTGTCTTTTTTAAAGTTTGTTTTCACATTTTGGGAAATATGGTAATGTAAGGTAATTTTGAACAAGCTAATAACCCATCATCTGCCAGTAATACATGGTGTAGTGTAGCCCAGGCTTACAAATGACAAGCCCTGTTATATTATTTTCCCTTAGAAAAACATTGGTCTTATTATTATTTAAATATAATTCATAAGATAGTTAAAAGATTTAATTAGTTCCCCTTTTAAAAAAACGATTTATATAAAAAGCATGATTTAATATTATTAAAAACCACAGAATTACCACGGAGGGTTAACTTCCGGACCACGGAGGGTTAACTTCCGGGTAGAGGTCGCCCTAAGGGGGATGTTGATTTCACGCATTCTTTTCCGGCGCTAACTTGGAAGACAGAGGTCGCATCTTGATTAAGCCTTGATTCCACCTTGATGTTCACAACTATCCATTATCATCCGCTTGAGCACAGCTCGTGGTCCATTGATGCAACAGCCTCGATCGCCCAGTGAGTTAGCTACGGTGATACAGTTCTCAGCGATCAGGTTTTTGGTTTATTTGGTAAAGCTTTGGAGCCTCGTCCATCGCCAGTAGAAGATCTCATATCGGAGGTCTACCCACGTCGACAGATCCGGATCCCAGCGAGCCTTGACAGATTCCCAGATTCCCAGTGCATGCTGGGTGGCGAGCCAGAGATTGGACACTGTGAGATTGATGTGACTGTGAGATCGTTCCACTGCTTCCGGTCTGGTAGGACACTAACACACTTGAATGGGCCCCAACGTATTGGACTATACTACTTCATACTATACTCTGCGCAGAGGGTTTTGTTTTGCGGCCACTTTTATTTTGTTTTGTGGCCACTTTTATTTTGTTGTTATAACATTACTCTAATTCCAATTCTGTAAAAAGAGAGAATATAATTGGTTTATGCAAACTTGTTGTCCTGACTCATTATTGATGATCGAATACTGGCTCTTAAGAGTTTAGAGCTTCTGATACTGGTCCCTATTATATCTAGTGATTATTATTATACTGTAAGCTACTCCTATATTCCATAGAAGGGTTACAGAAGTGGCGAGCCAGCCAGGAGCCAGTAATTTGAACATCAATATTGAAATCATAATCGATATGGACTTTATACAGAAGTCGGGCATTAAGATCCCAAATGCAGTTATAGTTAGTGGGGTGACCGAGGTAGCAGATCAGCAAGAGCAGGTCATTGACTTCCTTAAGGAGTATGGTCCTATTGAAAGAGTCCTTCTCGTTAGCGATGTCTCATCTGAGTTTTACCAAAACCTGATCGTCGAGTTTTCAAGTGGCCGGGCTTTAGAAAGTTTAGAGCCACTTTTACCTCATGAGTTAGCAGTGCAGGGTGACCCCGGAGCCATCTATGAGGTAAAGGCACTAGGCAGCGCGTACACTGCTAATGTAGCAAAGACATACCTAGCTGAGCTAAGGGGCTTAGCCAAGCTAAGCGGCAGAGAGTATGGGGAAGTGTTGAGAGAGATGATGTCCCGGATGAGCGAGGACATTGAAACTATGCAACCCATAGCCGCAGAACCTGACGCTGCACACGTTGAGACCACAGTCTCAACCCCGCAGCCTGTCACCCAGGAAGATCCAGAGCTCCGTTACTCGCTCTCAGACACTCCTCAGATCAGCAATAACATGGGTGTCACTGATCCAGTTCCCATTGTGCAAGAGAGGAGAGCCTCATCCCTCTCGGTAAGAGACTTGAACCCACCAGAGATACAGAAGGTCGTGGTAGAGCATATAGTACGGAGGGAGAATGCTGCTCCGCAGCTACAGCCTTCGATTAGGCTTCGCTCCTTCTCCGGAAAGACTCCCAGACCCAATAATGAAACTGACTACGATACTTGGCGCTCACACATCGAGCTGCTTTTAAACGATCCCAGCATGTCCCATCTTCAAATATCCAGGAAGATCCTTGAGAGTCTGCTCCCGCCAGCGGCCGAAGTAGTCAAGGCGCTTCGCCCCGAATCACCCCCTGTAGCCTACCTGCGGCAGCTTGATGCAGCCTTTGGTACTGTTGAGGATGGGGAGGAGCTGTTCGCTCGGTTCATGAATACCCTCCAGGATCCAGGTGAGAAACCCTCCACTTATCTCCATCGGTTGCAGCTAGTACTAACCCAAGCCATAAAGAGAGGTGGAGTTGCGCCAGGTGAAGTAGACAAACACCTCCTTAAGCAGTTCTGTAGGGGGTGCTGGGACAACGCTCTGCTCTTGAATCTGCAACTTGAGCAAAAGAAAAGCAGTCCACCTCCATTCTCAGATCTCTTGCTGTTGCTCCGCATGGAGGAAGACTGACAGCAGGCAAAAGCCACTCGTATGAAGAACCACGTCGGTACCACGAAGCAACGAATCCATGTTGAGTCCCGCATGGCGTGTGCTTGCGCGAAGTCAGAGGAGGCGGAGTTAGAGGAGGGGCATGAGAGCTGTCCTAACCCCGTTGAGGACCTTAGGAAGCAGGTAGCTAGTCTGCAGAGTCAGCTAACCTCTTTTATGAGTCAGAAAAGGGAAAAAGGGGCAAGGGGAGACAATAACAAGGGAGGGGCAGGGAAAGCCCAGAGCAGAGTAGCAAAACAAGATGATTCAAAATCATACAAGCCAAGACAGACAAAAGAGGAACAGACAAATAGACCTAGACCCTGGTACTGTTTCAACTGCGGGGAGAACGGCCACATTGCCTCGGCGTGCTCCGACCCAGCGAACCCCGCTCTAGTGGCTGAAAAGAGGAAGCAGCTTGAGGAGAGGCGGCGCAAGTGGGAAGCGCAAGAGAACTCAGACTCACCTTTAAACGACTAACAGTTTCTGTCGTGGGACAGACGGGAACTGAGGAGAGTCAACAGCGTCCCTCAGATGTAGATAGGAGAGCCAAAGCTCAAGTATGCTCGAGCCTTGAACAGTCAGATAGAGCCATCCCTTTTAAACTTCCAAAGCGATTAGTTGGCTTCAAGAGTACAGCCCAGGTGACAGTGAAAGGTGAAGAGGTTAACTGTATACTTGACTCGGGCTCACAAGTTACAACAGTACCCCGGACATTCTATGAACAGCACTTCTCAAGGCAAGAGATTAAGCCGCTGCACGATCTCTTAGAGGTGGAGGGGGCGAACGGACAATCTGTGCCTTACTTTGGCTACATAGAAATGACAGTAACATTCCCAGAAGACTTTACTGGAGTGCCGATAGATGTGAACACACTCGCCTTAGTCGTCCCAGACACCTCACAGTCTCTCATGTTGATAGGCACTAATACTCTTGACATACTGTTCGATATCTACTCTGAAACTGAAATGAGCCATCCTAGGCCCATCCCGCATGGCTACAAAGTAGTTTTCAAAGTCCTAGAGCTGAGACAAAAGCGGGCCGCCGACAGTCACCATGGCCTAGTGAAGATGCCGGGCAGGGACTCCCAAGTCATTCCAGCTGGTAGAACCGTAGTAGTCGAGGGACTAGCTCTTGCTAGTGGTATTCAGGGTGAGAAGTCAGTTATCATTGAGTATCCTTCTTCATCCCCCTTGCCAGGTGGCTTGTTAGTTAAAGCTGGCTTAGTAGATTTCCCTCAGCTGAAACCCTATAAGATATCTGTCGTTATCAGTAACGAGTCCGACCATGATATAGTAATTCCTGCAAAACGTACACTAGCTGAGATCAGTGCTTATCAGAGTGTCTTATTGAAGGAGCATAGTGTAGTTAAGCAGACAGAACCCACAGAGCCACTCCGAAGGCCACCAGAGAGTCAGACATCCCAAGAGTCTAGCATGAGCTTTAATTTTGGTGGGTCCCCAGTCCCATCAGAGTGGAAAGAGCGCATCACTCAGCAGCTCAACAACATGCCTGACGTGTTTCCGCAACACGACCTAGACTTCGGCAGAACAGAGAAGGTAAAACACCACATAACCCTCTCGGATGAAACTCCTTTCAAGCAGCGCGCTCGACCAATCCACCCGCAGGACATAGCGGCTGTACGGAAACACATCCAAGAGCTTCTTGACGAGGGAGTCATCAGGGAGTCAGAGTCGCCCTTTGCATCTCCTATAGTGGTGGTCAGGAAAAAGAACAACACAATCCGGTTGTGCATCGACTACAGGCGTCTCAATCTCCAGACTATCAAGGACGCCTACACCCTCCCGAAGCTGGAGAATACATTCTCAGCGCTCAGCGGCTCCCAGTGGTTCTCGGTCCTCGATCTAAAATCAGGGTTCTATCAAATCGAGGTCGAGGAAGCAGATAAACCGAAGACTGCTTTTGTGTGCCCTCTCGGGTTCTGGGAATTTAACCGCATGCCTCAAGGAGTGACGAACGTGCCCAGCACGTTCCAGAGATTGATGGAGAAGTGCATGGGAGACATGCATCTGAAGGACGCGCTAGTCTTCCTTGATGACATAATAGTCTTCTCAAAAACCCTGGAGGAGCACGAGACAAGATTGATGAAGGTGCTCACTCGCCTCAGAGAGTTCGGGTTGAAGCTATCCCCAGAGAAGTGTGTCTTCTTCCAGACGTCGGTGCGCTACCTCGGGCACGTGGTCTCCAGGAATGGGGTAGAGACTGACCCGGAGAAAATCGCGGCTCTCAAGACTTAGCCTGTCCCCCAGACCCTACGGGAGTTGAGATCTTTCCTTGGGTTCGCCGGGTACTATAGGAGGTTCGTGAAGGGCTACTCAACCATCGTCAAGCCCCTCCACATCCTAACATCTGGGTACCCGCCTCCCCACAAGAAATCTAAAACCAAAGAGAAAGCAGGTCAGTACCACAACCCCAAGGAGCGCTTTGGGGATCGCTGGACACCTGATTGCCAGCGAGCCTTCGAGCAAGTCATCCACAGCCTCACCACCGCCCCTGTGCTGGGCTACGCTGACCCTCAGAAGCCCTATGTACTCCATACCGATGCCAGCACCACCGGGCTCGGTGCCGTCTTGTATCAGGAGCAGGAGGGCCAGCTTAGAGTCATAGCCTATGCAAGCAGAGGGCTGTCACGGAGTGAGAACCGCTATCCAGCACATAAGTTGGAATTTTTAGCACTCAAATGGTCAGTGACTGAAAAGCTTAGTGATTACCTCTACGGCAACCACTTCACTGTCGTAACCGACAGTAACCCGCTGACATACATACTCACCTCAGTGAAACTAGATGCAACAAGCTACAGATGGCTGGCAGCACTATCCACATTCTCTTTCAAGCTTCTCTACCGTCCTGGAAGACAGAATGGTGATGCAGATGGACTATCTCGCAGACCTCACGGGAAGTTGTCAAATGATCTCAAATCTCAAAAAGAGATGGAACGCATACGACAGTTCACCCAAGATCACCTCTCAGACCCAGAAAATATAGATGCAGTAGATCAAGCTGTAGTGCAAGCAATCTGTGAGAGGCAGCTCGTCTACAGCGCCAGTCACGATAACAAGGGTGGTGCCGATGGTGTTGCCCTGGTCGAAGCTCTTGCCGTTTCTGCTGATGCTGTGCCTGACAGCTATGGGCAGGAAGACCAGCTCGGGGGGCTGCCAACTATTCCCCATCTAACAGAGGCAGAGCTAGTGAAAGAACAAAGAACTGACTAATGTATCAAACATGTCATTCGCCAGATCGAGCACGGGGACAAACCGCCCCCCACCTTGCGAAATGAACTCCCTGACCTCCCGCTCTTGCTCAGAGAACTGAATCGCCTTGAGCTCCTCAATAACATCTTGTACAGAAGACGCCAAGTGGAATCCCAGACAACTTACCAGCTTGTACTTCCAGCCCGGTATCGTGACACAGTCCTGACCAGCCTGCATGACCACATGGGTCACATGGGCGTCGACCGTACAATGGATCTTGTGAGGACCAGATTCTACTGGCTACGGATGGCCATAGATGTGGAGAGGAAAGTCAAAACATGTGGCAGGTGCGTGCGGAGAAAGGCACAACCTGAGAGAGCTGCGCCTTTGGTCAACATTAACACCACACGACCCCTTGAGCTCCTCTGTATGGACTTTCTCTCTCTCGAACCTGACAGAAGTGGGACCAAAGACATACTTGTGATCACAGATCACTTCACCAAATTTGCGGTTGCTATTCCTACACCTAACCAAAAAGCACGCACAGTAGCGAAGTGTCTGTGGGAGAACTTTATGGTGCCATACGGGATCCCTGAAAAACTACATAGCGACCAGGGACCCGATTTCGAATCCCGCACGATAAAGGAGCTCTGCCAGGTGGCTGGCATACACAAAGTAAGGACGACCCCATACCACCCTAGGGGTAACCCCGTAGAGCGATTTAATCGCACCTTACTCAACATGCTAGGCACACTGCAAGACCAAGATAAATCTCGATGGCGTGATTTCGTAAAACCCCTGGTCCACGCCTACAACTGCACCAGGAACGAGGTGACAGGGTTCACACCATATGAGCTGCTCTTTGGGCGCCGGCCTCGCCTGCCGGTTGATCTGGCGTTTAACTTGCCAGTGCGAGAGGGTCGACAGACATCACACTCCGAGTACGTGAAGAACCTCAAGTCACATCTCGAAGAGAGCTACAAGGTAGCCATGGAGAATGCTGCAAAGATGGCACACAAGAACAAAACGAGATATGACAGGCGTGTAACTGCCTCAGACCTGGAAGCTGGAGATCGAGTACTGATCAGGAATGTCCGCATTCGAGGCAAACATAAAATTTCTGACAAATGGGAATCGACTGTCCATGTGGTGGTGAGGCGAGCAGGCACCCTCCCGGTCTACACAGTCAAACCAGAAAACAAGGATGGTCCACTGAGGACGTTACACAGGGACTTACTACTTCCATGTGGATACCTGCCTACAGAGGAAAACAGTGCTCCTGCCCAGAAGCCCTTGAGGCGCAGGCCAGTAACCCGTGCGAGTCCTGCTGCAGAGGAAGGCCACTCATCAGAGGAGGAGGATGATGAATTCATTCCAGTCTACCCAGATGTTCCAACCCCTGCAGTCCCTGAGAACCCAGACCCAACTATACCTACCGAGCAGAATACACACCATACTGAATCTCCAGGTGTCTGTCCTGTTGAGAGTCCTGTAGATGCTCAGAATATAGATAGCACTCCTGAATTTGACAAACCACCTGACATGTCTGGTAGTACTTCAGATAGTCCCCTGACACTCCTCGAGCCCAACATCCATCAGGGTGACACTGAGACAGAGTACTTACCCACTGGAATAGTCACATCGTTAGAACAAGTAGATGACACCGAATATCCTACAAAAGAAAGCAACTTACCTGACAATGAGCGTTCTGCAGATGAATACCCAGATATCCAGGATGATCAGCTCCCACTTCCCTTAGACCTGCCAGAGAATAACGAGGACAAGGATAGTGCTGGGAGTGGAGAATCTGAAGAGGAAGGAAAGGATGAACTTGAAAAGGAAGGAAAGGATGAGACCGCAGAAATTAAGACACCAAGCAAAGAGGAAACAGATATCCCTGTCAGGAGATCGGAGAGGAATCATCAACCCCCGGGAAAACTTACCTATCCTGAACTAGGCAACCCCTTAGTCACATTTGTTAAATCATTCCTCCAAGACCTAAGCTCAGCCTTTATTGAGTCCCTGAAAGACAATGATTGTAGTTACTTGTCTGAAAGTTAAGTGGTATAACACCAGTTCTTGAGTGACCATGTACAGGGACGTACATGAGTTCAAGGGGGGAAAGTGTAGCCCAGGCTTACAAATGACAAGCCCTGTTATATTATTTTCCCTTAGAAAAACATTGGTCTTATTATTATTTAAATATAATTCATAAGATAGTTAAAAGATTTAATTAGTTCCCCTTTTAAAAAAACGATTTATATAAAAAGCATGATTTAATATTATTAAAAACCACAGAATTACCACGGAGGGTTAACTTCCGGACCACGGAGGGTTAACTTCCGGGTAGAGGTCGCTAACCGGCGCTAACTTGGAAGACAGAGGTCGCATCTTGATTAAGCCTTGATTCCACCTTGATGTTCAGAACTATCCATTATCATCCGCTTGAGCACAGCTCGTGGTCCATTGATGCAACAGCCTCGATCGCCCAGTGAGTTAGCTACGGTGATACAGTTCTCAGCGATCAGGTTTTTGGTTTATTTGGTAAAGCTTTGGAGCCTCGTCCATCGCCAGTAGAAGATCTCATATCGGAGGTCTACCCACGTCGACAGATCCGGATCCCATCGAGCCTTGACAGATTCCCAGATTCCCAGTGCATGCTGGGTGGCGAGCCAGAGATTGGACACTGTGAGATTGATGTGACTGTGAGATCGTTCCACTGCTTCCGGTCTGGTAGGACACTGACACACTTGAATGGGCCCCAACGTATTGGACTATACTACTTCATACTATACTCTGCGCAGAGGGTTTTGTTTTGCGGCCACTTTTATTTTGTTTTGTGGCCACTTTTATTTTGTTATAACATTACTCTAATTCCAATTCTGTAAAAAGAGAGAATATAATTGGTTTATGCAAACTTGTTGTCCTGACTCATTATTGATGATCGAATACTGGCTCTTAAGAGTTTAGAGCTTCTGATACTGGTCCCTATTATATCTAGTGATTATTATTATACTGTAAGCTACTCCTATATTCCATAGAAGGGTTACAGAAGTGTGTTTAACAAATGCAACATCAGCACTGTACTGAATGAAGACACTTGTAATGGTCTGTTAAGATGTAGCCCTATATCCGCAGAAACTCATTGGTGAAAAACTAACTTTTTCTAATGGATTTGCCATAGTAAAAAATTTTTATGTGTTTGATATTTTAATGTAAAATGTACATGTAGAGTACCATTAGATTTGAAGATTGTTGGATGATGGATGGATGGATCAATGTTGGATGATGGATGGATCAATATTGATTCCTAACATTGATTCAATATAAAATCAACTAAAATGTGCATGTAGTGATTCAATATAAAATCAACTAAAATGTGCATGTAGATTACGATTTAGATGATGGTTGAATCAACGTTGATATAGTGTCAGTTATGGTTGAAAACACAACGTTGATTCAACGTGTAAATCACTTAGCGCTTTTTGTACAGATTCAATGCCCAGGTTTCAACGTTTATTCAATATTTCTGCCTAACCATTTTTCAACGTTGATTCACCCATATTTTGCTATCTGGGACAGCACAGAGAGTTTGGCACTTTTCAGGGTTTCCTACAGAAGTAACCACAATGATCAGATTCTCAGCCATTAAAAACATTAATGTATGTTCTGACCTCATGGAACCACACAGCATTAACGTACAACTTCACACATCCACACAATAAAGCCTGAAACTTGGGTTATTTTGCCGTTTTTCTCCTTCTGCTTCTTCTGCCTACCCAGAAACCCTCACTACCAGCCTGCCTCCGTACCCTCAAACAATAATTATCCTCATTAGATAGCAACATTGGATATCGAATACCTGTTTTCCCAAGCTTATCACCCAATAAAAACGCTTCAAACTAATGTTTTATTTAATGTTAATGTAACTAATGGCTTGGTGTTTTCCAAAAAGCTACTGTGGCCTAATGGTTAAAGTTGCTGTCTCTCACAAAAACAATGTGCAACAGTTAAACACTTTTCATTTATTAGACTTATTATTTTCACAATAACAAACATATTTTTATTGCAGAGGCAAAAGACGTTTCCAATATTAACTGTTCAATGTTTCACTTGTATTTCACTTGTACTACAGCAAAATGATGAAAGTCAGACAACACCACTTCAGGTAACGTTACACAGTATGGAAACAAAATGTTCCATTTGCTGTGACAAATGGCCTATAGCCTTAGCGTCAAGCCTTAGTATACCGAGAGACCTGTGCTCGATCCCCGCCTGGTACTAAAGTGTTATTTCATTTTGGACTAAAATAGTGTGCACATGTTCCGGGTTTCTCATACAATAATGTTTTTTTATTGCAAAGGAAAAGACATGTACAATATTAACTGTTCACTTGTAGCTTGTTACTTAAACAATTCAGCCGCTGGACACCACGGCAGTTAGCTAACGTTATGGGAACAGGTATTTGTCAAGCAAAGAAAAAAGTTTTAACGCAGAATATCATCTGGTTAAGATAACGTTGTTGCATTAATGTAAAACAATCTATAAATAACTGTGACAGGCTACATGTTTTCACAAATGTTTGTTTTAAAGACGGTCATTACAGAAAAGCCGACCTAGTTCAGTAGGCGCCCGCTACCACTTCACATAGCCTACAGTTACAGTAGGCTACCGGGACAAACATGCATGCGTACACCTATTTTGTAGTGCACTTTCTGTTCACTTTATGCTTTTCACACATAACACAATGTGACAATAAAATTAACTACTAGGAAAATGTATAATTTACAGTAATATAACCTACACACCCTAGCGGGTACGGGTTTATATACCATCAATTCCCCAAAGACATGTGTTTCATGGTTAGTCAAAATTACAATAGCCTCCGAACATGTAATAGTCTACTTCTCCAGACAATGTCTATTGGGCATTAGGCCATATAATAATAATATAACATAAAACATCATTATTATCTATTCTACCTTCTTTGACAGTAGTTTTTATTTTCTCATGCAAAGATCTCTGGGAAATAGCTTTGCCAGAGAAATTTGAACGTCTGTCAGCTGGTCAAGAAAACAAACCTACTAAAGAGTGTAGACTAAAGGAAACTACTACTACGAAGCGAGTCAAAAATATATAATATTCCATGCCCATCCATGGTTTACAGTTTGAACTGAAGAAGAAGATGCTGTATTCTGAAATTTGCAACAAAATACATTTATTTCAGAATAGTCACTAGTAGCTATATACGTACATAATAACCACAACATACGTAAGTAGCCTAATGCATTTAAGTACGTATAAAAAAAACTTACAAAAGCATGTGTATTTCTAATCTACACAATAACAGCAACGTGTTTTAGCCCTAAGTGCGATAGAGTCGCTGTGGAAATGTCAACTGTAGCTACAGGACTTTGCCGAAATGTAACAAGATAAACTTTTCAGGGTTAATCAGAAAACAGCTGTAGCTGAATATACTGGTAAGTACTTGGTTTCTGAAACATATTTATACGAGAGATTTTGGAGAACAAAAATGAGGTGTCTTCTAAACCGAAAGTGCATCAGATACTGTATATAGTACAGTCAGCAAGGGAAAACGGGGAATGCTTATTTGTACTACAACGTGCTTTACTAGTATTATTGTTACTATACGTGAACATGATTTTCTTAACGTGTATAAACGGTGCATTGTACAGTCTGTGGCGAGAGGATTGATCATAAGTCAAACTTTACAGGATTTTCATAAAGCTGCAGTTCTTAATTTTAGACTAACATGAATACTGTAATTGAAACGGATATGTCTCAATCACGAGGGGCAAACTTTATACAGTTCAAATAGCCTACGCACCGTCATGTAGTTAATTAAATTGTAGTTCATGGTAGGCTAAAGCACAGAACTCACGCCTATGTCTTTCTTTGAGCTACAATGCATGCGTGTGTCTCCATGTATTCTCTATGCATGTCTCTCGATGTCATTATCGGCATGCATTATCATCATTAGTTAGCTACCAAACACATGACATTAGTACACAAAAAGAAGTGATATCTCACCAAAAAATATGTTTTCAACATAAAAAAATGCCAAGTTACTCACGCATAGCCGACAAAGCACTGTCTGTGAATCCTAGATCCTTGCAAAAACTAGGCCTGCCTTTAAATGTATTGATATCAAAATGTGGCCAAGTTACAAATAACAATATTGCCTATTGTAGCTCACACTAATTAAACTAGCTCTATTCTAAAGCAATGCTATCCAAACTTTCCTAAATTATTTAATGCAACTTGGCCCTGTGTTTTTCCATCTTACCATCTCAAGAGAATGTGGTCAATGAAACTGTAGCCTATGTGCCACATCAAACTGAAAGGATAATAATTTATAGTGGAAATAATCAGAGATTCACATGTGTTGCAATTACTACACTACAGGGCATGTTTGAACAATTGTCTGCATCCAATGCTTTAGGTCTATGAAAAGCGCAGCATAAATGAAATGTATTGTTTTTATTATTATTTATGAATTGATGTATTTCTTTATTTAGAATATTTGGATTTCTATAGAAACCTGTGTGGTCCTACAGAGCCTAGATATTCTTGTGTTCACAAAATTCTGTTCGCAAATAACATAACTATTATTATTTTAACAAATTAGTACTATTGCTTATTTGGCATCATCTGACCCACAAACATTCAGTAGGCTACATTGACAGGGCAAACATGTCTGGATAGGTTTGTAAAAATGCTATTTGTAGCCTATTTTCAACGTCATCATATTTCTGCATTTATTTATTCACCCCTTTCTCTGTTGTAAATAATTTTTCTTGGTGTAAATGTCTGTTTGTGAATTGTAGAGAAATCTGTAGCAGCAGCGAACATTTTAAAAACCTGTACATTTTCTAAAGTAAACTTGACAACAAAATATAAACATATACTTTCTGGAGTGTAATTATTTGTCAACTGTTTAAACCATTCATTGAAATTATATGTTGTTCCATGAGGCCATTTTTGTTATTTGACATTTACAGTTTGAATGACCACAATCTCTTCACGTGTTAAGATGAAAAAACACAGGGCCAAGTTGCATTAAAGAATTTAGAAAAGTTTGGATAGCATTGCTTTGGAATAGAGCTAGTTTAATTAGTGTGAGCTACGATAAGCAATATTGTAAGTTGTAACTTGGCCACATTTTGATATCAATACTTTTAAAGGCAGGCCTAGATTTTAGCAAATTGAAATTAAGGACTTACAGACAGTGCTTTGTAGGCTATGCGTGAGTAACTTGGCTTTTTTAACGTTGAATTTTTTTTTTTTTGGTGAGATAGTCATCTACGTCAGTGGTTCTCAAACTCGGTCCTGGGGGACCACTGTATGCTGGTTTTCGTTCCAACCACAATTGCAATCCCGGAATTTTAACAAGCTGTCAATTGTTCGTAATTAGGCGTTTGTCATATTTAGAGATTATTTACCCTCTTAATCCGCATTATGCTAGCAATAGCTATGCATGTCATCAATAATAAAAATCCAATATTTTCATTACAAAAATATTACAAATATTATTGCTATGTTACAAATAATTACAAAAAGAGGTGCAAAATAAAACGTTTTTTAACTGATCAAATTAAAAATGATGAGGGAACATGAGTTCAACTACTTAATTAGGAGCAGGGGCGTTTAGGGGGACTAAGCCTGTACTTGGGAGGTCTGGGGGCATGCAGACCCCCCAAGTAGTAAAAAAAAATGGTTGTTCCCCATGAGTTTTGAGAGCAGAAATAAGGCTAAAATTAATAAATAATTTAGTTGTTGGAAAAAAAAGAAAAAAAAGAACTTTTGTAGCTATATCAAAACTTTATAACTAACTTTATGAGTCAAATAAATTACCTACGTAGCTAACTGTAAACTATTATCAGTCTGTATTATCCAGGCCAGGGGCGTAGCGGACGCGGGGTCCCCCGCACTTCCAGTACCTGGCCATTCTTTCCCCCGCACATTATATCACAATCCAAGGCCAATTTTGTTACGATACATGTTGTTACAGTTAATGTTAGTCCTGTTGAACCATGTAGGCTACTTTTACTTTGAAAGGTATGCTGCGAGAGTGCAGTCAACTAGTATCTGAGGGTCGAGGGCAGATCAACCAATTACACCGCTTGGAATGCTACATTGTCCTCTGCCCATAGCTATAGATTGTAGAGGAGAGTGTTCTGCCCAGAGAAAAAGCGGTCTGGCTCGAACTCGGGTGCTTTATTAGTTACGTGCACTTTACTAAACCCATTAACATAAATGCGTACTAACAAACTAATTGTCTGTCTTGTAGTTAGATACTAACATTTGACCAGCTTCCCCCGCTTTATCTTTTCTACCTGCATTACTAAGCTGCTCCTGAGCTACCTGTTAACTTGTTCCAGCTGTTTGTCCTTAGAGACCTCACCTCCTCTTATTACTGTGCACACTCCGCTCCTACTCGAGCCTGTTGTTTGTCATGCATGTTTTCCGAGTCCCTTCCATGTATTCGTTCTTTCCTCGTTATTGAATTATTGCTTCCCTATGTTTTCCAGTGCCTACGCCTGACTATATCCTGAGATTCCTGAGACACCCTTTGTTTGACATCGATTTTGCCTAGCCCTTTTTGTACCTTAGCCTTTTTATTTCCTTTTTATACCTTAGCCTTTTGGTTTTCGACTTTTCTTTGTGTATTTACCGATGTTGATTTAGCCTAGAAATTTTGTACTTTGCTTACCTGGCTTTGACCTCTGGACTGATCTATTAAACTATGTTCTTTGCCTGATCCTGGTCTGCACTTGGGTTTTCTGTGTCCAGACGTTTCAAAATCTCCTTTTCGAAAAAAAGAAACGCACACTATAGGCTACTCAGACATGTCTGTAGGCTAGGCTACCGAAAAATGGAATTAAATTAAAACTCTACCCAAACCATGCTTTATAGGCTATCAGGTTTTATTAAATTAATTCTGCATTTCCATAAGTCCGTTCTCTTGGTTACATCCGCGAGATATGACATTAGGCTACTGTTGTTTAAAACATGTTCTGAATAAACAGACAAACCGAAAATTCACGAAGAGACCATAAAAACATACTCTTTTTGAGTTTCCCATTTTCGAAAAGGAGATTGGTTTTTGGTTTTTGAAGCCAAACTACTTGCCATTCCAGTGCATTGTGTCAGGTTTGGGTTTATAAAATAGAGAACCAAACGCGAAAGAAAAGGATACAGAAAGCGTATCTAGTTTAGATACGCCACAGAAGCGGAATTACACCGCACTAGTAAAATGGGAACGCAAAAGCGGAAACAAAACTTCCCTAGCACAAGGCTAACTCAAAACAACCTCAAACGGAGGCGGAGATTCGCTAAAACAGCGAGAAACTAACAACCAAAGAAATGACCTCACGCACTAATTGGTCTGCGTATATCAGAGGTCGAGAACTGAAAAGAAATGAACCAAAATAGCAAGCCTGTAACTACAGCTCTTTGTTTTCTTTCTTTTCTTTTTAATAAACCCTATACCGGCTTTCTAGTCCTACTGCAACGTCAATCTAGAAGCACCGGAAAGCGGAAGTCAAGCTCTATTTATAGCCGACGGAAACCAAACACAGGTGTAGGAGATAATGACCTGGAGAGATCCAAACACCGGGACGGCGGAAGAAAAAATCCGATAGAGCTTCAGACGACGCCAAACGGAAAACAATGGTAGAAAACAAAAAGAGACAGCACTACCCATGACACATTGAACCCCACTGAGAAGCTGCAGTTAAAAGGTAGCCCAAATTCTGGAATTGCAACTGTGCAACGAAAACAAGCATATACAGGGACCAAGGTTGTGCTAGCTAGTAGAGACTGGTTAAAGCTAAAACTTGACATAGTTTAAGTATACGTTTTCATTATTTAGATCATTGTGATATGATAATGATGAGCTATTTCCCTCCTGGTGAAATAAAGTGAATAAGGCTTATATTGAACCTCATGTTATTAACATTACACTCAGTGAGGAGTGAAGCAGACTGTAGCAGCTCAACTGAGCCCTCTGAGCCACAGCAGGTGACAGTAGAATACACCTGAACCATGATCTACATGTAAACAGCTATATGTTGTTTTTTTCTCAGTTAGAAACAGAATAATATCTAATACATGGATCCAGCTACATAAATTTTGCAAGAGCACGTACATAACATTAGATTTTTTTTTTTTACAGCAAATTAATAAATACTGTTCTCAAAGGGCACTAGAAATTAGCATTTAAGCGCTGTTTTTCAAAAAACATGCCGGTATGCCCCCGGTCCCCCCTAGCACTTAAGTTTCCCCCCTACTTGCCAAACCATGGCTCCTGATCCAAGCTATCACAGTAGCCAACTGCGTACATAATACCAGAGAGGCTAGCTACTCCACATTGCAGATGCAGCAAGTTGGTTCCGTTTTTAAATGTTATAATTTAGTTGGTATAATAGTAAAAGGCAAGCTTCACAAATTCCGTTGAGGCATTTTAGTTGAACAACTATAGTTAGGATATCTCATATAAACCTAAAACTTGAACCAGTAACTGTTAGGCTGTAGGCTATAGGAACTGGAGAGGCGATAGGAGCCAGGGGTTTCAGCAACGTTAATATGGTTCTCATAGACTATAATGAAGACATTTCTGCCTTTTTCTACCAAAGTAAGGGGTTTACAGTCGTATTTTCAACCCAGTTATACCCATAATACATACAATATAAGAATAAGAATCGAAGCATGATTTTACTTGATGCAAACAACGCAATAGTCGAGTTGTATTACGCATCGTAGACTGGCAGGTCAACATATGACTCTAAATAGTGGAAAGTGTTGTGAAAAATATAGATTATTAATTATTTATATATAATTAAATATCATACTGTAGGACCAACTATATAAAATGTGGTGTTAATATGAATATGTTTTTCTGTGGTCGGGTGAATTGCACAAAAAGCCCATATGTGCACATATTCAAGGCCTCAAATTCAAGGGCAGACACTCACGCCGGAAAATGAGCTCATTATTTGTATCGAAGTGTGATCAATGAACAATTGTCCCAAGCTAGGCACACAGTATGAGCTCATCTCGACACCTGTAAATCAAGGACATATACACACACCCACATGCAGGGAAATTGAAGAAATCCTCGCTCTCAGCGGAAACAGCCATATTGCAATACACTCCCCAAAATTTCCCATGGCGAGTTTTTTGTTATCTCAAAAAGCAGGCAATGGACCCATTCATTCACACACACATCCACACACACACACACACACACACACACGGGCAACCAACTAAATGTTCCTAGCCCGTCTGAAGAGATAAGCATGAATTACTCCCTACACATTCTTTGGGGCCTGATTGTCGAGAAGAACGTCCAGCACCCTAGCGTGTGCAGTTTGAGGAACTGATAGTTTATTAAATCCAAAGAAAACATTTATCTTCTATCTTTACAAACATTGGTATAAAAACTATGTATTGAACTACTATTGTCAAACCGTGACTAGGATGTTTCTGATATAATTAAATCATGGCATTTCATCAAAACTACCATATAAATAAGGGTCATATGTAATGCTTAATTAAAACCTGCAGAGACCGCTGCAGACCATGAAAAAAGTAAAAACCGGAAACAAGGGAAACCCCCCCCCCCCCCCCCTAGAAGAAGGGGAAGGTCAAAATAACATATAAGATGTCAGCTGAACTTCATGGTGCGCCTGTTATGTTTTGCTTCTGTCATTAATGGACCCGTTTTACGTCTTGTGGGTGAGCATGAATTTGACGGACTCAGACTGGACTGTGTGATTGAGTGTTTTTTAACATATGTATGTTTAGCCGATCAGCCTGGGTATGTATATTCGTGCAAAATTTTTTATAATAAATTACGTTATACCAGACTCTGGAATGTACTGTCTATTTGGAAGAAAGTTTAAGTTACGTGTAGTGGAATGGTCCTGACCCCTCCCGACAGGGCGGTGAAAGGATTGTTCGATTTATTATACTTCAAAAGTGTAGGCTACAATTGATAAGTAGTTTGAACTTACTTATTTTTTCTACATGGTATGGATCCAGCCTAGCAGCAGCACTTGAGGGCAGACCTATTGAGCAAACGCTTTCGTAATTTTGTTAATTTTAAATTCAGTTAACGTTAAGCTAGTTTATGTTGTTATCGAGCTCAAGTACTAGTGCTTGTTACAGCAGCATTGGAACGTTCATACTACAACCCAGTCTATGTAGCGGTCATTTGAATTGAGCGGTCACGTGGCTCTGTGCACACGCCACACTGCACTCTAACCAATTAAAATGAGATTAAAATTAGTGTCTTAAAAACTATTTTTACGCCCCAGCAATTTTTTTTCACTAGTAGCCAAAAGCTAATTTCTACTCTGGACAGCACTCACAGCGGCTGCTTTGTTTCTTTCTCTCTCTCGCTCGCTACCTCTCACTCATGCTGCTGCCATGACCCGTTTGAGCTTGTAATGATGCGGCCACAAAACAGAAAATCACACGCTGTCCAATAGTTACTCACGCCATGTAGGCTACTCATTTTATCGTTTTAGCCATCAGTGTGTACAGGATCAGTTGTTGAAACCAACCTTCAGAATCATTTTGCTTGGGTCATAAATAACAGCCTACAAGTTCCATTGGTAGTACTCGCAAATTCTGTGGGAATTTCAAATATCTTCATAAAGTTAATTTGACAGTTGAACATTTGTGTTTATTTTATGATTATTATATTATTTTATCTCTATATTGTGACTGCAGATTGTGGTTCAGTTTGGAAGGAGGAGACGCATTTACACCACTTGATCGCGGCAAATGATCCATGTTGTTTATTTTATCGATATAAATACCGAGGAACGTAAAACATCAAATCAGTCATCAAGGAAACGTGCATTGCGGAGAATTATAAAACCAGAGAATGCCTGTAAGTAGGCTAATGTGTACTTTGTGTACTGCAGGTCAAGGTAGCGAAAACCTCTAAAATAAAACCCCAGTGTGTAGCTACGAGGCCCAAGAAAGAATGTCTGTTGTAGGGACGTACGTTGCAAAGCTAAACGTGTAGCATTTGTAGGCTATAGGCTACTACAACTCCTGGCTCAACTATTTGACAGTGTGCACACTCTTTGATATGACACCCAAAAGTGAGCTGAGGTGTATTTTGTTTCCACTGATACTGCTTGAGATGTTTCTACAACTTAATTGGAGTCCACTTGTGATAAATTAAATTGATTGGACATGATTGGGGATTGCTAACACCTGCCTATATAAGGTCCCACAGTTGACAGTGCAAACTCCAAGCCATGGGGTCAAAGGAATTATCTGCAGACCTCAGAAACAGGATTGTGTCAAGGCATAGATCTGGAGAAGGATACGGAAAAATCTCTGCAGCTTTACAGGTCCCAAAGAGCGCAGTGGTCACTATCATTTGTAAATGGAAGAAGTTTGGAACCACAAAGAATCTTCCTAGACCTGGCCGCCCGGCCAAACTGAGCAATCGGGGAAGACGGGCCTTTGCCAGGGAGGTGAGCAGGAACCCGAGGGTCACTCTGACAGAGCTCCAGCATATCCTTGTGGAGATCGGAGAACCTTTCAGAAGATCAACCATCCAGGCAGCACTCCACCAAACAGGCTTTTATGGTAGAGTAAGCCCCTCCTTTAGTAAAAGGCACATCACAGCCCACTTGGAGTTTGCCAAAAGGCACCTAGAGGACTCTCAAACCATGAGAATTCTCTGGTCTGATGAAGCGGGAATGAGGCGACTAGTCCTGATAGAGGGAAAGATGAATGCAGCTAAGTACACCGAGATCCTTGAAGAAAACCTGCTCCAGAGCGTGCTGGACCTCAGACTGGGGCGAAAGTTTACCTTCCAACATGACAATGACCCGAACCACACAGCCAAGAGAACAAGGAGTGGCTTCGGAGAACGTTTGTGCATGTCCTTGAGTGGCCCAGCCAGAGCCCACACCTGAATCCAATTGAACATCTGTGGAAAGAGCTGAAAATGGCTGTGTGCCAATGCCCGCCATCCAACCTGACAGAGCTTGCAAGGATATGCCAAGAGGAATGGGCAAAAATGTCCAGAAACAAGTGTGCCAAGCTCGTAGCTTCTTTCCCATGACGCCTTGAAGCTGTAATTGCTGCCAAAGGTGCAGCAACCAAGTATTAGGCTAAGGGTGTGTACAGATATGTAACCCCTAAATAACCTATTTTTGTCAGTAAAATAAAATTGCATATTTTCTAAAAACCTGTTTTCACTTCGTCATTATTAGCTATTGTGTGTAGATGTTTGAGGCAAAAAATTAACTCAATCTATTGTAGTATAGGTCTAACGTGGAGAAGGTGAAAGGGGTGTGCAGACTTTCCGGCTTGACTGTATAGCAATAATATACCTAAAAACATAAATTCAACAATATTTTTTTAAAGTTAATCAACAAAATGTAAATAACTGCTCTAGTCCACAGCGAGCACTGCAGCTCACACTGAACGGTGTCGTGCAGCGCGAGTAATAATTTGTTTACAAAAATATTCGACAAACAGGCCAGCAAGTAAACAGTGTGAACAAAGTAAACAATTGATACTTTACTTACCTCGTCAGAATGTTAAATTTAGTTTTGTTTTAACATTGCTCGCTCTCTCTCTCTATCTCCTGATTCTCCTCTCCAGTCTCCACGCAGATAAACCGCTGCCCTGAGATTCGCTTTTATAGCTGCTGCGTAGGCCCTAGGCTCGCTCTAAAACTTCAGGGCGTAGCCACGTAACTATCAGTGGGCATAGCTGTACAGGTTTCCATTTCGTAACCGAGGGAGAAATACGTAGGCAAAGTTTTTTCTGGCCAATCACAGACTTAACGTGCAGTACCTAACGTTTTACCACTAGAGACACTTTTGAGCCAAATTCTTAAAGTTTATGCTTTTTTCTGCTAACTGCAGTAATTTGTCAAGATTTGAGCCAGGATCAATAAGTAATATTTAGAAAAACCCAAATGTATCAGTTCTCATCTAAAATAAGTGCTTTTAGTGCTTTGTTACCCTTTAATTTGATCAGTTAACATTTTTTATAATGTTACCTATTTGCAATATAGCCCAATAAGCACAGTAGGAACATGGAAATTTTATTCTTCAGGGCATGCATAGCTATTTTTGACATGTGTCTTAACCCCTTAGTGCAGATGCAATATTTTGGTAATCATGGGGGGGGTCTGTTAAGGCTTTATTACTCCAGGTGGTGTATCACATAAACTAAACTAAAAAAAATGAATGATAAAAACAAAACCGTACCATTTTTTTTAATTTTTTGTAGATTTTTTTTTTTTTTTAATTTTCAAATAAAAAAAGTGCCGAAATGCAGCAAGCAAAAACTTTGCTTAAAAAAAATTTAAATATATTATTTTTCTGAGAATTACTGAGAGGTACATAAGTGAAAAAACAAAAAAACACATTTTCCTGGATCAAAAATACTTGTCTTCAATAACAAGCATCGCATATACGCAGGGTAATAACTACTAAAGATCTATGACACGAAATGTAATGTAAGCAGTAAGTACCCCCCCTCTCTCAACCTCTCTCAAAAAATCCAAAAGCTGAAAAAAATGTAAATCTAAATAAAATCATACATTTCAGTGCAAATCACCGTTTTTTTTCATTTTTTTTACCTTTTTTTCATTTTTTTTGGATTTTTATTTTTTTTCAGGGGGGGGGGGGGGATGTGGGGGTGGTAATTACCCCAAACCCAACCTCCCCAATAAAATAAAAAAAACCCTTTGTCCTTAAGCCTAATTTATTTTACCTTACGATACCTTATGGATAAATTACATTGATATTGCACAGTTAAACAGTTAGTGTTCAGTGTTTTTGTGAGTGTTTTTTTCATTTTCAGTACATTTTTATTGCTTCTGCTTTCTCCTGTGCGGTGCCTCGTGGGCAACATGCACTCATCAATGGCACGGTCTTCAGTATGGTGGAAGGGTCTGCTCTGGTCAGTGCTTCACTCTGCAGCAAAAGTAGGCAGGCACTGAGGGTCAAGCATGTTATGGGAACAAAGCATTATAGGAACAACAAATTAAATGCAGAAGCATATTTACATGGTGGTGGGTACACACAAAAAATCATTCAATCATTCACTTTCTTCTCTTCACTACAACTCTTATCTGTTATTTGCATTGTTTTGTTTTTGGCAGTAAACACTTTCTTCTGTATCTGTAGTGTTTGTTTTTTATGTTATTTTTTTTTTTATTATTTTTATTTTTTTTCATCATCTTGCACACATCTGGACACAGTATTTTTGATTACATATTTTTCCATTCTACCCATGAAAAGCATCACCCCCCATATACCCATTATGCATATAAATACACAAATAACAAATAACACACATCAATAACATAATAATAATATTACAACTACCAATGTTCTAGCTTCACTTCCAAATAAATCGAAAAAAAAATTAAAAAAAAAAAAAAAAACGAATAAAAAACCCTCGATCCCGTTCAATTGTATAATATTACCCCCCTTTTGGAATACAAATTGTATTGTAAATTACATCGTTAGGAAAAGTCAAGGTAGTACACAATTCGGAATTCGATGCATTCGTGCAACCGTGTGGGTTTGATAAGCGTGTGGGTAGCGCCAAAAAAAAAATGTGCCTAAAAATGTGCCTAATTCTTCTGTTTTTATTCTCAGGTTGCTTTCAATGTAATAGCAGCCAGATGGAAGGGATGGCCAATGGGAGTGGGTGTGAATGCAGTGCCATGTCCACAGCAGCTGTGTGAGAGGGGGAGGTTTGGCAACTGGAGGTGGCTGGGCCAAGCTGTTGTGGCTGCCTAGGGATCTTTGACACAAAGGTGTGTGACCAGACAGTAAAAAATGATGAGGTTTGTTTGTTCCTTATTACTGGTGGTTAGTGCAATCCACCAGAGACTGAAAAAGCTGAACACGAGAAAAAACCAAGCAGATAAAAATATTGCATTTTGGGACAACAGAATTTTGTGTTTGAACCATGTACATTTCATGTTGGCATCTATTCCACACGCACACTCTTGAATACTTTGGGATCGTGCAAAAGGTGACTAATCAGCTTTAACAACGATAAAAAATAAAATATCATTGGTATTATATATTGGGAGAATAATCGATATAATTACGAATCGAACGTTTTTTTTTTTTTGAAACTTTACTTCAATAAGCAACCAAACAAGCTAAACTAAAATACGCTATTTCATTGTGAATGATTTTAATTAAGTTTAACAAAGCAGCCACCACGAGCCAACAACGAATCGGATAAACAATAAACGTCATAGTTTTACGACAGTTATTTGGTTACAGTTATTTGGCGAAACGTTTAGTTTGTTTTTTTATTGATTTATTTACAAACACGACAAGACAAGTCACGAAAGCGCTACTTTAGATACAGTCTAGCGCTATCAATAGTTTCAGCAAAGTTATAGACAGCTATATACACAAAGCTAACAGATAGCTAAACCAAATAGAAAAAACGAACAATACAACTAAAAGAAAATACCTATATAAATAACAATCAACATGTAGTCTAATAAGGTGTCTAAAAAAAATATGTTTTGCATTATTTTCAAAATTGTTAGCATAATATTTAGAATATTTATTACACGAAAAAACAGGATAAACGTAAGTTATTACGTAAAATACAAAAATATATACACAAGTGGATATGAAAAAGTAGATGTTGTAAAGGAAAATATCTAAAAACGAGTTAAATATATACTCTTCCACAGACCCTATCTATTTCTATTTAATAGGCAAAGTCAAAATGTATTCCTACAGCAATACTTATCAGGGGAATCTACTGTCCTCTTTTCACTATTCTTTTACTTACAATTTTGAATCTCTTGTTGTAGTCAAAAAACGAAATGTTTCTTCCACCAAATCTAATGCGTCAAACTTAAGTACGAAATGTGTCAAAGCGTCAAGTAGCGCAAAAAGTGTTACAAAAAATAAGCTTCAAATTGCGTCTTCAACGCAACAGCGCCGTTTAATGATGTTTTCAATTACAATAAATAATTTAAAAACGTGAACCGAAACAAAATATAAAAAAATAAAAGCCCACAGCTAGTGCTATCAAGGAAGGGGAAAGACGGACAGAACTGCTCGATAGGGAGTGGTGTCCAATCTTCTGTTCATTTTTTTAAAAATTCCAAAGAAAAGAATAAAAAGGGGGGCAATGAGCGGACAGATAGTTAAATTGTCATAGGAGAGTAAAAAGGCATGTCCATTTATTAAACAATACAATTGATAGTTACAACGCATTGATATTCTTAATTTAATACTTGTTCTATTGATAAATTGATTGATCGACGATTTGCTCCGCTATTGATATAGGCTATTTCCAGCTATTGTATTTGCATCTGGTAAGACGGTATTTGATATTATATTGTGATGTATAATCGGTTTGCGATGATGCATTTTATACGTGAATATTATTAGTGGGTATATCTGGTTGCTGGTTGGAATTCTGGTATGTATAACGGATGTGGGATATATGATATGAAATAGAATTGGCTATTTGAACTTTTTATCTAGACATACTTGCCGTTTATGTATTTGTTGAATGGTACTTTGTTTATTTGGGAATGCAGATTGTTCAAAGCATTGGACAAACCTAAAAGTGCCACGTACAAACTACCATTAGGCCACCTATTGTCTCATTTCATGTACGAGGGTATATAATCCCTCTAAACATGAAAAACACCTAATTAAGAAAAGTTAACAGCTTGTTAGAATTTTGGGATTGCAATTGTGGTTGGAACGAAAACCAGCGTAGCCTACACAGTGGTCCCCGAGTACCGAGTTTGAGAACCACTGATCTACGTTATCTGGCTAGAAAAAAAAAACATTCATAGTGTAGCGAGCTAGCGCGCCTCATGTTCGTTAATAAATTATCTCGACATGTTTTAAGATTCCGAAGACAAATTCTTGAACAATAGGATCTCATGCTGTTTTGGCATGCACAGGAGAGGTAATCTGTAGAATTTCGAACAGTTCGCCAATATAAGGCCATAAGGATGGTGACTGGTTTCAACTATATATGATTAAATATTTCTCTGCACTGAAACAAATGATGATGGTCCCTGCCTGCACTCTTTTCAGCTACAAGAGATTCAGCAATGAGCAGCCTAGCTCCGAGAAGGAAATATTTTTTTGAAGGCACGCATATCGGTCACCTTGGTTCCTCTTTCTTTGCATTTAAATAAATAAAAATGAAAGGACAAAAATGTTTCTTTTCAAAAAGATGGTGTCTCCTCTTTCTCAATAGTTTGACATTGATGATCCTCTTGCTTTCTCAGGAATGCCATTTGCACCATCTAGTGTGTTCCAACCCAACTACACTTGCTTTCAGTTGCTGCTCCTTTTTGCTCAGTCTGAGCTGTGCAGTAATTTACCCCAAGGCGTATTAGTGCAGCTGGCGTATGGAGACAGCCCTGCATATCTGAAACCCTACCTGTGAGGACTAATGGCACAGGTGTTTGCATGCCACTCTACAGGACTTGATTGTAAAGTTGTACAAAAAACAAGTGAATAGTTTTACTGCAAACAGCAGGGAGAATAATATTGCAGTATCAGCAGGTGAGCTTGGAAGGGTGTTTTCATATGGGCATCCGAGACTTGTTTCCCTCCAAACGACAGTGAAATTACAGTTGGCCAAGATTTTGTTACAGCTTAGGATAAGCATAAACTTTAAGAATCTGGCTTTGTTGCATGCAAAAACCTCTCTAGTTGCACTTCAGGGCAATAAAATAGCGGGGTGCTATTAATAACCCTTGTCTTGCCACAGTCACAGACTATAAAATGCACAGTTTATACACGCTAAGAAAATTATGTTCCGATATAGGAACAATCATATATTTTTTAAACGTTAAATAAGCATTCAGCATTTTTTCCTTGCTTACTGTACTTTCAGTTTAGTAGACACCAATTTTTTTTCTCACAGAATCTCTGCTATAAATATGTTTATGGAACCAAATATCCGACCTGGCTATGAAGCTACAACTGATTAACCCTGAAGAGTTTATCTTATTACATTTCACCAAAGTCCTGTACAGTCGACACCTATAGACTCTTCGCTAAGCTCCACCCCCAAGTAGCTATTGACCAACGATAGTCAAGCAACCGTTGCTATCCACCATTTTGGCGGACAAACAACAACTTGCTTGCTATAAATTAACATTGGAGTAACGTTATAGCATTTATTTTTAAGTTCAGTGAGCGCACCATCAGTCTTTTTTTTAATCAGTCCATTATATGTTGGTGGTCAAACGGTGCTGCTGAACCTCAACAAAATAACAAAGCACACGTATATTTGCTTTATTAATGCAAGCTATGTTGACATTACGTGTTAGACTAACTTTGGTAACAATAACAAGTATCTTTGTATGTTCAGTTCCTGTACTATACTAGCCATCGATAACGTCAACGTTATCAAGCTAATGTTAACTTAACGTTAGCAACATGTTAAGGTCAGCTAACATTGTTAGCTAACATATGTTTCGATAACCTAATGATAACATTGCATATTATCTTTATGCATGGTCAGGGTAACTTAAATCCTGGTTGAGGAGTGGAATGCCATCCCACAGCAGTGTGTGACCACGCTGGTGACCAGCATGAGGAGGAGGTGCCAGGCTGTTGTGGCTGTGTATGGTTCTTCCACACGCTACTGAGGCTCCTGACTGTTAAATTAATAAATTGTAAAATTGCCAATATGTCTTGTTTCTTCTTTGTTACTGATATACTTCAATCATCCAATCCACCAAACAACACCAAACAAGAGTCACTAGCAACAGCAGAATAAGCTGTTTGGCATTGGCAGAGAAGATTTGGCAAATTTTACATAGGCGCAACCCACATACTCAGCTGTGCTGCTCATCCCACAAATGCATGTTCCTTACAAATGGGGCACCATTTAAAAGGGAAATAAACAGGCTTTCCAACGGTATAAAATGTATTGCCAAGAAGCATTGTTACAACAGAGAAATAATCTACCAAACACAAATTTCCGAACTTTTTGTTCGATGTTTAGATGATAGATATATTATATATCATTACAAACCACTGTAGGGCCTTCTATATGAAACAATTGTGTCAATAAGAAGATGCTTTTCTGTGTTAGTGTGTCTTGGAAAAAAACTGCTCTAAAGACCCAAATGTGCACACAGCACACAGTCATGACACTCACGCTAGAAAAACAAGCTCATTATTTGTATTTGCATTGGTTAATGGACGACTGTCCCAAGCTAGGCACACAGTATGATCTCATCTTCGACACCTGTAAATCAAGGACATATACACACCCACATGCAGGAAAATTGAAGGGAAAAACTCGCTCTCAGCAGAAAACAGCCATATTGTAAAACACTCCCTAATTTCCCAGAGACTGTTTTAGTTACATTTGTATATTCACACATCAGACTGATGAAGCATATGCATACTTATCTCGAAAAGGAGGTAATGGACCCATTCACACACACACGGGCAACTAGATGAATACACATTTATGTTCCTAGCCTGCCTGAAGAAAAGCATCTTCTTATTGACACCATTGTTTCATACAGAAGGTCCTACATATGAGGGGCCGTTTAGGCCATAATTCATACTCACTCTCACATACATATATACTCTCTCTCACATACATATATACTCTCTCTCACATACATATATACTCTCTCTCACATACATATATACTCTCTCTCACATACATACATACTCTCTCACACATACATACATACTCTCTCACACATACATACATACTCTCTCACACATACATATATACTCTCTCTCACATACATATATACTCTCTCACATACATACATACTCTCTCACACATACATACATACATACTCTCTCATACATACATATATACTCTCTCTTACATACATATATACTCTCTCACACATACATATATACTCTCTCTTACATACATATATACTCTCTCACACATACATATATACTCACTCTCATATACATATATACTCTCTCTCACATACATACATACTCTCTCACACATACATATATACTCTCTCACATACATATATACTCTCTCACACATACATACATACTCTCTCACACATACATACATACTCTCTTACACATACATACATACTCTCTTACACATACATATATACTCTCACACATACATATTCTCACTCTCACATACATATATTACCACTTCCACATAAAAATATTTATGTATGTATGAAATAAAAAGTATAGTGGAAACGGAAGGCACCTACATGAAAAGGAAGTCACTTACATGAAATGGAAAGATTGTGATTGGCTCAGAAGCTGGCTGGTACCATAGATAATTGTATTACAAACAGATCCTCAGTTGCCCTATTCAAATCTGCACGGACTCTAAATTGTCCATAGGTATGAATGTGTAAGTGAATGGTGTGAGTGCTATAATTATAAAAAAATAAAATTAAAATAAAAAAATAAAAAAAATCTGCACGGCCGCGATCTGCGTATAAACAGCCTTGTGTTGTGGGTATTATCTGCCATTTTTGCAGACGCAAACTATAAACATTAACGGTAACGTTAGCTTTTATGTTAAGGTGATACCTTATGTTATGTTATGTTATGTTAAAGTGTAACCACCTTGGTTGTGTTGGACTCATGCACCTGCTGCAAATGGCCGCTAGTTTTGTCACAAACGCAAACAACAGTGGAACAGAACTGTAACCGACAGTGAAGCCTTAAAGAAAGACTGACCACGTATGTTCTATGTTGTGCCTATTGAAGCATTTATTTGTTTTGGGGCGTTTTCAGCTCTTAATCAATTCAACATTGATTCAATGTTTCCTTGCTATCTGGGCTACTACCAGTTGCACTGTGAACTTCATTGTACTACTTCCCAAAACAAATTATATTATCCATTTGTACATTTCATGCAAGTAATTTATTTTTTGCTAAATAAAGACATTCAGAATTGTATTAATTGTACATCGTTTATTGCATTTTACACAGCATTACACTCTAGGCACACTTGTGGTTTTACATTAGAATCTACTATGCTCATTGTCATATTATGTATATGCGGTGAGCACACCTTCGTGGAAATGTAATATTTTGCACGTCTTCCAGCCGATACCCATGTCATACGACGCCTTGTTAGCTCGGCGATCTGACTTCCACCACTTTGCTTCCAAGCTGGAAAATCGCTCTCCATTTGCGATTAAAACTACATCCAAGATTTGCAGCTGGCCTAATACGGTTATAATAATCAGAGCTACCAAGCTAATAATTAAGAACCACCCTCTACTGCTTTCTAACCGCTTTAAACAATAAAATCACCCTTAACTCTGACAACAATTTGACAACTTCAGCATAATAGTTCAAAGGGCGTTTTACAAATAAGTATATGTTGTGAGAAATTTGGAATTCAGGTTAACATGTGTTATGCATACATTTATCACGTTTATAAAATGTTTCAAATTAGTTGAGAATTAAGCGAGTTAGTCAATTTTATCGGAGGAAGTCTGCATCCGTCAATACACTACCGTTTGTTTACGTGAATCTAGACCACCCGACGGTGGCCAGGCTATTTAACTCATTCCAGAATGTGGACACTTTCACACAACTAAAAAAAAGTAATGAATGATTGTTTCTTTTTACATAGCCGACATAGTTCTTCAATATTAGTATCGCTGAAACGTTACACAGCGGCTGATGCCATAGATCTACGTTTTTATATCCACGGCTGGTAGGCTGTTGTCCAGCGTCCGAGCACCATGGAGGGGGCAGACCAGTAAAGTTATTAGCCTCCAACCGGCAATCGGAGTAATCCATAAATATTATATTATCGTCACCTGAAACAGTCAGTGCTTCTTGAGGCCAGCATCAGCCCTGTAGCTTAGCCTACTGAGCTAAGCTACAGGGGACTCTCGGCAGAGGAAAAGGTAACAACTAACGTTAGCTTGCTACTAAGTTCATTCACTGCGCAAACAGACAAGTGAACCGTTATAATTTGGTAATCATGTACTAGCTAATGCTATAAAAAATAATCACATCACTTTCTAACGTTAGCTTGTTTAATGCAAATCTAAGTAGCGAAGGCCGTTTTGCTTTTGTTGGTTAGTTAGCTAACGTTAGCAAGTGGTGTGATTATCTTTTAGCATTACTACGTGATTACGAAATGATAACGGTTAATTTGTCTGTTTGCACAGCGATTAAACTTGGTAGCAAGCTAACGTTAGTTGATACCTTTTCCTCGACCGAGAGTCAGTTGCCAAAGTGTTGTGGAGTGTTATATCGTGCAGGACTGCAGACTGTCTCCGAGCAAGTCCAAGCTGGCCTGCTGAGGATTCTTCAGGTAGCTACACTAGCGTTAATGCCAGCGCTCTCATCTCGCTGTGAGAAGCGCAGAATGATACAGCACTGACCTGGCCTCAAGAGATGAGGACAATACACTGCCTGTTTTAGGCAGCGATAGCCTATTATGCACTACTCCAATTTCCTGTTGTAATACATGTCTCTGGTCTTCCCTCTCCATGGTGCGTGGGAACTGGACAAGAGTCTGTATGGCATATTATGGTAGCAGTGCAGACATAACTTAACAGGGTGAATTATGAATCTAGTAGTTGTTTATATCTATGGTACCAGCCAACTTCTGAGCCAATCACAATCTTTCCATTTCATGTAAGTGACTTCCTTTTCATGTAAGTGCCTTCCGTTTCCACTATACTTTTTATTTCATACATACATAAATATTTTTATGTGGAAGTGGTAATATATGTATGTGAGAGTGAGAATATGTATGTGTGAGAGTATATATGTATGTGTAAGAGAGTATGTATGTATGTGTGAGAGAGTATATATGTATGTGTGAGAGAGTATATATGTATGTGTGAGAGAGTATGTATGTATGTGAGAGAGAGTATATATGTATATGAGAGTGAGTATATATGTATGTGAGAGAGAGTATGTATGTATGTATGAGAGAGTATGTATGTATGTATGTGTGAGAGAGTATATATGTATGTGTGAGAGAGTATGTATGTATGTGTGAGAGAGTATATATGTATGTGTGAGAGAGTATGTATGTATGTGAGAGAGAGTATATATGTATGTGAGAGAGAGTATATATGTATGTGTGAGAGTATGTATGTATGTGTGAGAGTATGTATGTATGTGAGAGAGAGTATATATGTATGTGAGAGAGAGTATATATGTATGTGAGAGAGAGTATATATGTATGTGAGAGAGAGTATATATGTATGTGAGAGTGAGTATGAATTATGGCCTAAACGGCCCCTCATACCTACAGCATGATATATACTTATATATAAATAATGAATAATCTATATTTTCCCACAACATACTCGTGTGCATGTTTCTGACCAAACTGTCAGAAACAGACTCCATGAGGGTGGCATGAGGGCCCGACGTCCCCAGTACCGTGCAGCTCGATTGGCATTTGCCAGAGAACACCAGAATTGGCAGGTTCGCCAATGGCGCCCCGTTCTCTTCACAGATGAGAGCAGGTTCACACTGAGCACATGTGACAGACGTGAAAGAGTCTGGAGACACCGTGGCGAATTTAGGCTGCCTGCAACATCATCCAGCATGACCGGTTTGGTTTATTTGACTTGGTGTTATACTGTGATGATTAAGTGTTCCCTTAATTTTTTTGAGCAGTGTATATACATAACTAGCTGGCCTAATGTAGGTTTATGTGCATTATCTTAATGTTAGGAAGTTAAAAGTTAATTAATCTCTAGGTTTAGCTAACGTTAGTAGCTAGATCATTTGTGTGAACGACTTCTACGCCTGCGAAACATTAATGTTAACCTAATGCAATACATTAAGCATATTGTGAACATCAAAACAGTGTTAATTTTAACTATTATTACATTGCTAGGGGTGCTACGTTGTACGATGTCTCAAAAATAGATTACCTGTTTACCAGCAACATTACCTGTGCTGGCCAGGCAGGGTGCGAGCGATATGAGAGAATCCAGAAGAGGGCGAAAAGAAAATGTAACGTAACAATATTAAGCACCAAATAACAATGTATTTAAAAGTAATAATGAAAGTAACGGTAAATGTACTTTATGTGTTGAATTGATTCGCCTTTTATGGTGGCTACAAGTTCCATTCCCTATCGGGAAAATAAAATATGTTCTATCCATCGAGCTAAAATATGTTTTATTGCTGAAGAAGATTACTGTAGCCTACCGTTAATACTTTAACATGTAAATGGTAAATGGTAAATGGACTGCACTTATATAGCGCCTTTATCCAAAGCGCTTTACAATGGCCTCTCACTCACCCGTTCACACACACATTCACACACCAATGGCGGCAGCCACCATGCAAGGCGCTAGCCTGCTCATTGGGAGCAATTTGGGGTTCAGTGTCTTGCCCAAGGACACTTCGACATGTGGACAGGAGGAGCCGGGGATCGAACCGCCAACCCTGCGATCAGCGGACGACCCGCTCTACCTCCTGAGCCACAGCCGCATGTAACGTATCACTTTGCTCCCATATGAACTGCACAAGCACTTTACTTACCAAGGTGGTATACTACGAAGCAGAATTACTGAGTTAGTATGCCTACTAGCTGGATAACTGAATAAAACCCAGAACAGCTCTTTTTACTTCAGTCCATGCATGTTTCAGATTTTGGAGGGTTCCGGGTTTTACACGGTCATTAATCCTGCTTCGTAGTATACCCCCCAAGACTCCTTATAATATTTGTTTATGTTGGTATTATTGTTTCATGATGTTGTGCACTGTATATTTTTTATATTGCTGAGCTACTTGTAAGCATTGCGCAAAGCAAATTCCAATGTTAGCAATAAAGCAAAATCAAGCAACCTCCTGATTAAATGTGATAGCCTATAAATTTGGTTTTCATAATGTTATGGAACACTGGCATTTGGTCCTCATAATGTTATGGAACACTGGCATTTGGTCCTCCAACATGGCTGAATGATACAGCCTCTTCTTCAATTCAAACTTTAAACCATGGTTGTGCAGTGAATGTGTTTTGAGATATTTGACACTTAAATAAGACTTTGAAAATTGCCTCTGGTGGGCCAAAGTTAATAGGGTTAACAAACTTGTTAGGAAAAACTGTAAGTGCAGAGTTATCAGCAATGTCAAATCATCAGACACCCAGAAGCTGAGGCAGATAATTTATTTATAGTTCTGCATCCTTTCAATTTCACTGCTCTACGACGGTCCTCGGGGTCCCCGATAACAGCTCACTTTCAGTCTGGTTGCTAAGTGACTAAGATCTCTGCAATGGGACTGTGACGTCCTCATCTTCACCTGTAGGGGAGACAGAAACAAAGACAGCAGCAAGAAAACACAAAGTAACAAAAACCCTGGGATGTAACAGTGAACAACAGGATAGGTCAATTAGAATAATTAATTGAAATCATACATTCGTTATTGAATATAGGCTCACTACTTATATTTTATAAAAAGACGACATTAAACCAGGCAGTAATTTGAAATTACCACCAGAGAGAAAGGCCAATAAACCAGAATTATTACTTTTAAGGCAAAAAAAGGAAATGAGCTAGGAAAATGCAGATATTGTAAACACACAACCAAGGAACCACCACCGAAATAAAGAGGAAAACCCTTCTTCTCCAAGGCTCCAAAACCTTTTCCTTTCGCCATCATAAATACCTTACCCAGCAGGGATTGAGGATGCTTGCCCTGATTGGGTGATACCAAGTTAAGGTGTGGAAGCGGGGTCATGCTCAATTATGACCTATCTAAAAGCTGAAAAATGTACTGATTAAAGTGGAAAAAAAACTATGTTGTTGAAAGCAGGACTATGCACCACAATATGTTAGGAGGTCATTCAGCTCAGCAATTGAATATTGAATACTTCTACAAAATATAAATTTACTCCTGTTTTCAACAACAGAGGTAATGGTTGTCAGCAATAATAATAATAATAATAATAAGTCCAGCCAGTAGTGCAATCTCCACCTACAGGCAAAATATTACAGCCATGTGGCCAGTCGTACCAGGTTGAGCTGCCTCCAAAAATGTTATTTCCAAACTAGCATGCCTCAAGAACTATAATCTACATAGACATTAAGACTTTCAATTGAACGTCACAGATTGGTATTTAAACAAAAATTCAAAAACGAAACCATGATCCTTATGGTATTATATAGCCACACTGGGCCCTGACACCCCCATGAATAGCTTTGTGTACTGGTGTCTCTTAGAGGTAATTAAACTATCCAGGACAATAGACAATGACACCCTAGATTTGTATGCAAAGATAAGGGCCTTGGTGTGGCTTTTAATCTCTTCCTACCATGGGCAAAATAAACCAATTCTCGCCTGTTTTCACGAGTGACAAACAAAGCTGTTTCTCTCAAAAACTATAAAAATGGTATGGCTATTTCCCGGTCTTGAAATTGACGAGATGCCGAAAATGCATTGCACCCGGCTCGAAAATAAAAGTTGCCATAATAAACATGGTATTTTCTGAAACTTAACATTCCACTCAAATACAACCATATGGGTTTCCATATGAGTAACGTATGATGATACATGGCTCGAAATATCAGACTCAGTTTTTGTTTTGTTTATTTCGCCAAAAAAGGATGGCCTTACATTACAATGTTCAACGTGCTCTCGTCCTGTTGTTGGTAGGAGGATATAGCCTAATGGAGATAATAAATCCTGATGTTCTTGTGAACAGATCCCAAGCCTATATTTTCAAATAAATATGATAACATGATAAGAATTAGGTTAGGTTAGCCATGGAAAAACATCCCAAAAACATTTTTTTTTTAAATAAATAAAAAGTTTTTGTTTTACGATTGAGAGAGAACGACACTGAGGTCCAACTTGAGAACAACAATTGGGACAGCTGTGACTCCGGTGAAGAGGAGTTCTTCCTCGAAGGGATAGCCCCGGTTCTGGATTTGTAAGTATGAATTTGTGACAATGACAACTTCCTCGTATTTATAAACATTGTGTTTTGTGCTATAGCGAACCAGGGGAGGATAGCCTACTATACGAAGCAGTATTAACGTTACTTACTGAAAACGTTAACCACACTGAGGAAAACCCGGAGCCATCCCAAATCTGGAACACGGACTGGAGTAAAAAGAGCTGTTCCAGGTTTTACTCATTGCAGATGTTTAGCTATCCAAGTAATCCTGCTTCTTAGTATATGCCCTCAGTTGTTTGGTTTGGATGTAAAGAGTGAAATTAGGGAAAGGGGAAAGTAGACAGGTAGCCTAACGTTATGCTAGCCAGATGTTCGCTCTGCTCAGTCGTTATTTTGCCGCGAAGGAAGAGAGAGAAGGGCGCGCTACTGTTTCGACTCGCGCCAGCAGACATAATTCCCGTGGCTACAGCTAGAAGTAAACAAACAACTCCCATCTGCAAAAGGTCTGTAAAATCCTATAAAAATCACATATGCTATATAACAAAACATTAAAACATATAAAATAAATATGTGGTGGAAAACTAGCATATACATTTCATACTAAAACTAAATATGTCCCTAACATACCTCGTACTCTCTATAAAAACATTCAGAGATTGTATATGAACTGTATACAAATATATTATATAATACAAATCAACATATATGATTTTTTAAATACAACTTTGCAAGTATGATCATATATGATTTTTACAGACCTTTTGCATATGGGCTAGCTAGGCTAGATCTATTATCTAGATTATCTCTCTATTGTCAAAAGAATAGATTGGCATATCGTCAATTTCAAGACCGGGAAATAGGCGGAGACTGCTCATATTTGGGCACGTGTGGGCACATTCGTGGGGAATCCCTGGGATGTACAGAAAGGGGAGAAATTCCTCTTTCACTAGATACCAAACACTTACCGGTGCGCTGTATGATGTAAATGTGCCATACGATCAGAGGTGGAAATCCAGGGGACATAAAGTAAAAGTCCTACCATGTGTTTCTTCCACCCATAGACTCAGCCAACTGATTTCACTAATTAGTTATACCTCGTAGCTGAATAATTATGTTAATTAGCAAATCCAGGCGATTGGAGCAAAATACTGGGGAGGACTTTTACTTTATGTCCCCTGGATTTCCACCTCTGCATATGATACAAAAATAAAATAGGCGCTAAATCGCAACTGGTGACCGAATTCGGGCACCAGTCAGCTCAAGAGGTTTTAAGTATCAAAAACGGGATTTATATGAATGATGACTGCTTTCTCATAGTAGTGCAGTTCTCTGCTTTAATAAAAGTTATGAACCATATTTGTACCATTTTTATAGTTTTTGAGATAAACAGCTTTGTTTGTCACTCGTGAAAACAGGCGAGAATTGGTTTATTTTGCCCATGGTAGGAAGAGATTAAAAATGCCCATATCTACCGTTATGGCAATACTTTAAAAGTTTAAAGGGACTGAAACTATTACAAACTTGCCTGGAAGAGGACCCAATTTTATTTTGCCCCCACGCACAGTGAGAAGGATGGTAGCATCTTGGGATCAAGTCTCCAAAACTACCATTAGACGTCACCTCCATGCCAACAAATTATTTGGAAGGCATGCCAAAAAAAGGCCTTTCCTGTCATTTCACCACAAACGTAAGTGCCTGGAGTTTGCTAAACGCTACTGGAACTTTGACTGAAACAGTGTTCTATGGTCAGATTAAACGAAAATGTAGCTTTTCGGCAACTAACACTCAAGGTGGGTTTGGCGTAAAAAGGAGGATGGCTATACCGAAAATAACCTGATCCCTGCTGTTAAGTATGGTGGAGGTTCCGTGATGTTGTGGGGCTGTTTTTTCTCCAAAGGCCCTGGGAACCTTGTTAGGGTACATGGCATCATGAACTCTATGAAATACCAGGAAATTTTTAATCTGAATCTGGCTGCCAGGAAACTAAAACTGGGTCGTCGTTGGATCTTCCAGCAGGACAATGATCCAAAACATACATCCAAATCAACACAAAAATGGTTAACTGAACTCAAAATCAAGCTTCTGCCATGGCCATATCAGTCCCCTGACCTAAACCCCATTGAAAACTTGTGGGCTGAACTGAAAAAGAGGACCTATAGGACTGACTTATAGGGATTCTGTAAAGAGGAATGGTCTCGGATTCCTTGCTCTGTATTCTCCAACCTTATTAGAGTTTGTACAAAGTATTAAATGCATAATTAAAAATAATTCTTTCTTGATGAGGGATTTTTTTTTCTCTGAAAAAATACTTCAACTAAAGCTTGGATTTTTCTAATTTTTTCAGTGTGAGGTGAAGCTATTTCACCAAACAGTGATTTAAAAAAAAAACATTTTTACTCATCTTTACCGGCTGTGGCAATAATTGTGGAGGGCACTGTATGTGTGGATAGTGAGGGAATCTCTTCGCAGGCGAGGTTATTGAGTTCTGTAAAATATTTTCTGTGTTCTTCAAAATGCTTGAGAGACCTTTTTTAATGAATAAACATTGGTGTGATTGCTTCAGCAAGATTTGAAATATGCTGTTTCAAATTTAAAGTTTAGGAGCTCAAGAATGTAGTAGTACAATTGTCACATTAGAAATAAACTGTATGACAATGTTCTGAGAATATGGATTTATTTGTTACAAGTGGTACGGTGAATAATTATTAACAAATTTAACCTACACAATTAACTTTTTTTCTTTTCTTTTGTGTTGCAAAAGCTCCTCTCTGGCTTTGTTGGAGGCAATGGTGTTGCTTTTTTCTCTTATGATTGTTTCATGTTCTTCGTATCTGTCCGTATCAGTCTTTTTTTACACAGGAGAAAAATACGCTGCTCTAGTACAGCCCATGCTGCACTGCTATAGGCTTGATGTTGCAGACACCTCCCCTTTTATGGGAACGTGCACAGATCTTCATTAACAAAGCTCATGTTCACTTAGCAAGTTGATAACCACGTTCGTAGTACCAGTTAAGCCAGATTGCAGTGGTTAGGCTTTCTGAAGCTAGCTAAGGCAAAGAAACCCTGGCTATGATGAGCATCCTTTGTAGCATACCCACCAGAGCAGGCTAATTAATAACAATGTAATATTCTTCAGAACCTGCAGCAATGACAACCAGACTTGAGTAATGACAGAGTGGTTCACGGATGATGAATGTGGTTTTTTAGTGGTTCACGGATGTCACCCAGTTCTTCCAGAAGCATCCCTGTTTTCCCTGAAGGTAACCCATTCGATCTCTAATGAATCTTCACCCATATGTTGAGAGAAAACCATCGGTTTGCCATGGCAGTCAGTTAACCATCATAATTCTGCTTTTAATGTCCAAGGATAAGATTATGTAGAGCTTATAGTCCATGTGCAGGTAGACAAAGAAGTGGAAAAACCTTAGTGAATGAGGGATACAAATTATATTGAAAGCATAATGGGGTGCTTTTTACTGGCATGGTTTGGATCCACTCGTCCCCTTAGAGGGCAAGGTCACTACATAATGATACAGAGTGATCACCTTCATCCCATGAAGCATTTTTTTTCTGATAGGAGCGATGGCTTGAAGGATGCCAATGCCCCTATCCACAGAGACTTTATGTTGGTTTTCCACTTTTTTGTCCTTTACATGTAGATCACAGGATATTTCAGAACCCAGGCAGTAGGGTGAGCCTCTCTCAATTTACCATCTGGGAACAGCAATGCAATACCCCGGGGACATGGTGGCTTAGATATTGATCATTCTCAGAGGGTAGTTAATGGAAGTGTGTTCCTGTTTTAAGTGCCGCTTTCACCTTTTACATACAAAAAGTGGGCAGGTTTTTCATTCTGAACTGCACTGCTTTCATCAGGCATATAGCAAAGAGGTATGAGCCTGGCACATTAGGCTACATCACAGGTGACAGCTGTTATCCAATGGGATATGGTATGTCATGCTAATGTCACTTGCTGCATCTGTCGTGGCATAAAAGGTATTCCAATTTATGGTACTTGACATAAGGATCTCATGTTGTTTCATTCGTATGTTATGGTAATGTTACTTGCTGCATCAATGTTGACATAACACACCATATTTGCGGTCATTGACATAAGCACTTACAAATGTTTATGTAGCGCTTATGCATGTGCTATGTAGTTCTTATGAAGACGTTATATAACTCTTATGAAGGACCCCTCAAAGGAAGTGTTACCCTTTTTTGTAATTATAGACTTGTAATCTTCATAAAACCGCATAATGAATTCCTGTTCCCCAGCTGTAAACGGCACTGTACATTATTTTGTCAATTTTCTCTGATCGAATGTTTAAATTGACATTCACTTACTCAGGCTGTGTAAATAGTCCACGAACGCGGACGTAACTTCATTCCCCAAAACTGACTTTCATCAGGCTTGAATTAGCTTCAACTCTTGAGCTGCAATCTAGCTTTGTGAAACAGAATTTATCCATGCTGTCTAACCTGGCTAATTGAAGCCAGCCTTATTTTAGCCTGGATTTTCTTAGCCAGCTTCATGAAATACCCCCCTGCTGTGCTAGAATTGTTTATTTATTTAATGACATTCCTCTGGGAAAGGTGACTTTGAGCGTGGCTACACATCTCTCAGATACCTGCCTTGGTTTGTGGGTATATTTGGAGGACAATGGAGGTGAGGCGGAGTGTTCTGTGATTCCTTGATATCGTGCTCTGTCTCAAATGAAAGCGAGCGCTTTCTCTACACTGCCTTTGAACTCGGGGCTCCTGCTTATCAGAAGCCGGCCCACCCCACGGTCGGCTCCTTCACAGCGATGCGGATAGCACCGCCACCTGCTTTAAACGGCTGATGGAAGAAATTAAAGGGCTGTAAAATGTCACAGAACCCCCGTCGACAGAAGCCATGGCGTCTGATTACCGTAATGCTGCATCTTTACAGCCTGCTCCTGGCAAGAAATCTTGAAGCTGCTGCTTGTGTCTGTTTGCATGTGTGTGCGTATGTACAGTGTGCATGTACATACGTGTTTGCGAGCATGTGTATGCATGTATGTATATATTTATGTTTATGTATGTGCCTACAGTGTATGTGTGTATATACAGTATGCATGTGCATCTGCGTTAATGGGTGTTCATGCATGTGTGTGGGTACACATGTGCACATTTGTGTGCGTCTGTGTCTCACTGATTGTATGTGCCTTTCACTGAACTATAACTAGAAACAACAAGCTGGATCTCTCCCATTCATTCTCCTTCCCCGCCTAATTTGTCCAAATCCCCACCCTTTCCGCCATTCTTTTTCTTATCAAGGAGCCAGTTTGCACAATTTACTTAGGATTGTGGGTAGCCCCTGCAGCCAATCACGAATCACTTGCTTCACTCACGGTGTTCCTTGTGGTCTAAAGATTTCGGCACCCATAAGGAGAAAGACAGCTACATTTGTGTTTTTAGCAAACAACTAAAAGCATGAAAATGACTCTTGACTATGACTATGATGACTATACCCATATTACCTAGTCACTTTGTGTATGCGGTGACATTATATATGCTTCCTCCAGTGCTAGCTCGCCAGAGCTATGACAACCTGCTGGATTGTGCAAGAGGCTTTTGTATTGGTGAAAAATTGCCTAAATCTACTCCCCAAAACTGTAGCTAATGTTACTACAGATTGTTCTCTCTTCAACTGTAAATCAGTTGATTATACAAATGTGCATTTTTTTATTTATTATTCAGTCATTTAAATGTATTTTAAAACTTATTTTTCGATTAATTTTTTTATTTGAATCAACTAAAACACAATACATATCAAAATAACATTATATTCAAAACACACCACACATCACACACACCTCATCCCACACCAAAGTGAAACAACAAGAAACACCATAAAAAAAACTAAATAAAAATAATAATACGAAAATAATAAACTTAAACGGGGGGAGGGGGAGGAGGTTAGAACAGGAAGTCACAGATTATCTATGAGGGGCCGTTTAGGCCATAATTCATACTCACTCTCACATACATATATACTCTCACACATACATATTCTCACTCTCACATACATATATACTCTCTCTCACATACATACATACTCTCTCACACACATACATACTGTCTCACACATACATACTCTCTCTCACATACATACATACTCTCTCACACATACATACATACTCTCTCACACATACATATATACTCTCTCTCACATACATATATACTCACACATACATATTCTCACTCTCACATACATATATTATCACTTCCACATACATATATTTATGTATGTATGAAATAAAAAGTATAGTGGAAACGGAAGGCACTTACATGAAAAGGAAGTCACTTTCATGAAATGGAAAGATTGTGATTGGCTCAGAAGCTGGCTGGTACCATAGATATACCTATTACAAACTGATCCTCAGTTGCCCTATTCAAAGCTGCACGGCCGCGATCTGCGTATAAACAGCCTTGTGTTGTGGGTATTATCTGCCATTTTTGCAGACACGCAAACTATAAACATTAACGGTAACGTTAGCTGTTATGTTAAGGTGATACCTTATGTTATGTTATGTTAAAGTGTAACCACCTTGGTTGTGTTGGACTCATGCACCTGCTGCAAATGGCCACTGGTTTTGTCACAAATGCAAACAACAGTGGAACAGAACTGTAACCGACAGTGAAGCCTTAAAGAAAGACTGACCACGTATGTTCTATGTTGTGCCTATTGAAGCACTTATTTGTTCAAGTTTTTGGGCGTTTTCAGCTCTTAATCAATTCAACATTGATTCAATGTTTCCTTGCTATCTGGGCTACTACCAGTTGCACTGTGAACTTCATTGTACTACTTCCCAAAACAAATTATATTATCTATTTGTACATTTCATGCAAGTAATTTCTTTTTTGCTAAATAAAGACATTCAGAATTGTATTAATTGTACATCGTTTATTGCATTTTACACAGCATTACACTCTAGGCACACTTGTGGTTTTACATTAGAATCTACTATGCTCATTGTCATATTATGTATATGCCGTGAGCACACCTTCGTGGAAATGTAATATTTTGTACGTCTTCCAGCCGATACCCATGTCATACGACGCCTTGTTAGCTTGGCGATCTGACTTCCACCACTTTGCTTCCAAGCTGGAAAATCGATCTCCATTTGCGATTCAAACTACATCCAAGATTTGCAGAGTAGCTGTAACAACTAAAAATGACACAATTGGCTCTGATGATGATGAAGAAGAGAGAGACCAGCAGGCATGACATTTGGTTTGGAGTCTTGGGTCGATGTTTTGCATTTTGCAAGTAAGTGAACGTTTAAGCATTCAGCAGATGCTCATACCCAGACTGACGTATGGGAGTTAATCTCCATAAGGCTTTAGGCAAAGAGCAGAGGTGTTTCATTATCAGTTTTGCAGCTGTTAGCAGTAGTCAGTACATAAACTTACAATATAATATTAAGTGCCATAGTAGGACCAATTGCAGATGTAGGGCTTTATTTAAGCAGCAAATCGATTTTAGAACATACTGGTTAATGTAGTGTGAGTGTGGGTCGTCTCCCCATAATACATTCTCAGATATCAGGGTTTTTTTTAAACCAAGATGCAGTGTAAATAGGTATGTTACCAGTCTGCATGTCATCAGACATTCCCACAATCAGAGGATCCTGAATTTGATGTGGAAATTGTCTGATAAGGAGTAGGAGCTGAGATGTGGTCATTATTGGCTCCCTTGATAAAGACAACAAAAAAGGCATAAACAAAGAGAGATTGTATATACTCTCTTTTATATAAAAATCATGTTTTAAAATCATATTCTTTCATACAAATAAATTTGCTCAGCTGATTGATGTGTGGATTTTAGAATTGTCTCCATGGCAGGCAGAGGCGAAGCACTTGACGCTTAAATGTTAATCACAGTTATTACCAATTTCTAGCAAGCAATGCTTTACACTATACAGTCAGGTCCATAAGTACTTGGACAGTGACACAATTTTTGTTGATTTGGCTTTGTACTCCAGCACATTGCATTTTAAAAGGAACAGTGACTATGAGGGTAAAGTGCGGGTACTATTGGGTGAACAGTGTAGCAATTGTAGCCATTTTTATAAGAAGTCCCCCCCATTTCAGGGGACCAAAAGTAATTGGACAAATTAACATAAACTTTAATAAAGTTATCATATGTAATATTTGGTTCCATATCCATTGCATGTCTTGACTTCCTGATGTCTGTGACCGAACAATATCAAAAGACTCTTGATATCTTATTTTAATGTACTCTTACAAGCAGTACTATCGTCCCTCTGCATTTGAATTGATCTCTATGGGAATTGGGGGGTGAGACTAGATGAATATGTAAATTACATGGGAATAGTATGGAACACATGGCTGGTTAAATGGCTGTAAGTAATCAAGTGTCTGAGGTATGAAACGAGCCTCAAACCATCACTCCCCTGCCAGAAATGCAGTAGATATGGATGGATCACTTTACGGGTTGTTTCTCCTGACTCATTTTTCCATAGAGTACAATAGGAAAATAAGTCAGGAGAAACAATGCTTAAAGTGATCTATCTATGCAACCAAATATTAAATATTATAACTTTATTAAAGTTTATGTTAATTTGTCCAATTACGTTTGGTCCCCTAAAATGGGGGGGACTTTTTATTAAAACCATGATACGTTGATAAAAGATAGGTCGTCAAGTGTAACACAAAATATAGGCATTAAAAAAAGAATAATAAGTTCACCAAAATAATAAAATAACTATTCTAATGGTTTGTCTCTCTCAGGCCACATTCACACTTGCATTTTGGAGCTTGAAAACCAAAGTTATTAGCTGGACTTGCTCATGTTCTGTGTCTGTACACACACGCATATTTAGAAGACCGAGAACAGTTACCAAAACAAATAACAGGACTCGCTCCTGTATTTACAACGCTGCCAGTAAGTTCGTAATAATGCCATATTTGCTCTGAATGTAAATCAATTATCGCGCAGGTGTAGCTAAATGTGATCTCCAATGTCAACAAACATGAACGCGGCCATTCAGTTTTTATTATTCTCTGCTGAGAGAAGCCGGAGAAGACGTCTGCTTCCACATCTGATCTGGTAGCGAATGAAGCAACGTCGACAAATGCTTATTTTAACAGCAGCCTACTCAACATCACCCTTAGCATGCTCTATGAAAGTCAGGGAGCATTGCGCAGAGTTGTCAACTCCCGTTCCCTTCCACACTCGCACAACCAAGCTCATTTGCATAGGAACAGGAGTCAACTTCGGTAGTTGCTACCTGTTCCGAACAGGATTCCTTACTACTAGTTGTCGGTCTCGTTCATAACTTTACTTTAACTTTAACTTAAGTGTGAATTTGACCGGATTAAGCACTAAAATAAGGAGCGACAACCATATTTAGCTGTAGTGTGAACGGCAGTCTCCAAATGGCAGAGGCAAGCTCATCAGCACATTATTTAAGGTGGCTGTGGACACCAGACTACATGCTCCTGAATCACTCCTGAATTGTGGATCCAGGTGGTCCACTACTGTGAGTGCTCTCTGATGACAGGGTGCCGATCGATCCAAACAGCAGTAGAATTAATTTAGGCTATCGGGGTGATTCAGGCCTTGGTTTATAGTCAGTAATTTCCTGTAGGCTGAGCCACATCCCTCTGCCGTCCTTTGCTTGGAGTTTGGACTCCAATTTGCTTCTGCACCTGGCTTTGAGCCTTTTCACTGCACCCTTATATTTGTATTTAATGGCCTTGTAGACTTCCCTATTCCCACTCTTGAATGCATTATTTTTCTCCCTGCATAGTGCTTTAGCTTCTCTGTTATACCAAGGCGTATTGTTTCTGAAAATAGTGAAAGATTTAAAAGGAATACATTTTCATAAAAATTTATATACAAGGTAGCAGCGTCTGTGTATTCATCGAGATTAGTGCATGTTCTAATAAAACAGACTAACAAACAGTGTAACACTGAATGGCAGACAGGGAGACAGTGGGTGCTTTCTAAAGGGCTTTGCTATGTCAAGGCTCCTGAGCCAATGGAGGATTGATTGTAAGACTGCGGAGGGAACAATACTCAGATGGTTTCATTTGTCACTTCGCGAGAATTGTGTAGTAGGTCAAATGGCTTCTTTTTTTATTTTTTATTAAACATACAGTGGGGTGCAAAAATGTGGGCACCCCTGGTCAAAATTCCTTTTACAATTAATATCTAAGTGAACAGAAGCTAACATGACCTCTAAATGGTACAAAGTTAAACTTGAAAATTTTTTAATTTTAAACAAGATTACTTATTTTAATTTTGTACATTTTAATAATAATAAAAAAAGGAAAACGGCCCTGTGCAAAAGTTTGAGAACCCTGTCAGTTAGTACTTTGTAACGCCTATGGCAATTATAACAGCTTGCAAACATTTCCTGTAGCCAGCTAAGCCAGCTGTAGCCACAATTCTTGCTTTTGGAATTTTTCCTCATTTCCCAGAGTTTTTCTACCTCTAGCTCAGCACGGCATGTTTGAGAAGTCTGTGGACTGTGGTGGCCATTCCAAAACATTCATCCGTCTTTCCTGGAGGTACTTAATGGTTAATTGCCTTGCTGGAATACCTAATACTTCAATTTCTGGACTGACCTTCGAACATTAGCCTCTAGAATTTATTTATTTAAACATGACACATTTCTTAAAATTTTAAAGCAAGATTCGTTTTTTTTTACAGTTTTAAAATAAAGAAAAACGGCCCTGTGCAAAAGTTTGGGAAGCATTTTTGGATTATTCTTTGTTACTTTAAAAAAAGATAATTACTAAGGCCCAGGTGATTTACTCGTTAGGGCTTCAGTGGGTCAGGTGAATATAATTCCATATATAATATATATAGAATTCTATAATAGCTGTTCTGTCTGATGTTTACAACCATGGGTTCTTCTAAACAGCACAATGATATCAGAATCAAGATAGTTCACTATTTCCACTGTCAGAAACATTATCAGACAATGGATGATAAATGGAACAGGAAGTCAAGGCAAAATCTGGAAGACCAAGAACAATTTCAGATAGAATGGCCTGAAACCTGGTGAGAAATGCTCAGAGGAACCCACACATCACTGCAAAAGAGCTGCAAAAAAGAGTAGCGGACACAGGTCTAGTTGTTCACAGCAGAATACAACGTACTTAAACAACAAAGACCTACACGGCAGAGTTGCCAGAAAGAAGCCATAAAGCATCTGAAGTATGCAACAACAAAAAAACCTTGAAAAGCCTGAAGCATTTCGGCACAATGTGCTTTGGACTGACGAAACCAAAATTTAACTTTTTGGCCACAGGATTCCACCAAATATCAAGACATTCTAGAGGCTAATGTTCAAAGGTCAGTCCAGACATTGAAGTTGAGAGCTTGGGTATTCCAGCAAGACAATGATCCAAGGCATACCTTGAAATTAACCATTAAGTACCTCCAGAAAAGACGGATGAATGTTTTGGAATGGCCACCAAAGTCCCCAGACTTGAATATTCCCAGCCGTGCATGGAAGGAGGCCAAAGAATATTTCTGAGCTAGAGGTAGAAAAATAAGAATTGAAAGACTCTTAGCTGGCTACAGGACGCATTTGCAAGCTGTTATAATTGCCAGAGGTGGAGTTACAATGTACTAACTGACAGGGTTCTCAAACTTTTGCACAGGGCCGTTTTCCTTTTTTAATTATGAAAATGTACAAAATAAAAATAAAAAGTAATCTTGCTTAAAAAAAAAATTAAGAAATGTATCAAGTTTAACTTACCAAATGTACCATTTAGAGGTAGTTAGCTTCTTATATATGAATTGTAAAAGGAATTTTGACCAGGGGTGCTCACATTTTTGCACCCCACTAATATATTACACATAATATAAATAATACAGTGCACTTTCAGGATCACATTTTTCCCATAGACATACTGAGACGGGTTGGACCCGAAATGCACGACTCAGAAACAGTGGCAAGATAGTCCCGTCAGGGCTTTATTTGAGGAATGTCCAAAGAGCGTGGTCAAAAAACAAGCAAAGTTCATACACAAAAATCCAGCCAAAACCAATGTACAGTACCGAAGGAGAAGGCAGTCTCAGAATCGGTACACCATGCAAAAGTCCAGTAACCAGAGTAGCTGTCAGCGGGGCAGAAGTACAGGCAGACTCGGGGTCAAAGGCAAAGCAAGAGTCAAGACCGAAGTCTGCTCCGCGGGGCAAAAGTACAAAAAGACAGCAGGCAAAAACTCACGGTACAGGCAGGCAGTGGTAACAATAGTCAAAAAACAGGCTTGGATCATAGATTAATGACAGGCTTGAAAAACCACTCAATAGTGCACTGATAAACAGGGACAACAATTTCACAAAGAAAAGACATGAACACTGAGCTTAAATGCAGGTGTAGACAGGTGCAGACACTTAGCTTGAGAGCAGCATGCAAATGGAAATCAGGTGTGGAAGGCTGACAAGGTAACAAGATAATTAGTACTCGTTAGTAATAAACCTATCCTGACCTAGCGTTAGTAAATTAGTAAATGACATGCACGAGAAACGTAAGGTAAACACGAACACATGGTTAGAAAGTTAGTATTACCCAATCTTGATCTAACATTAGTAGATTAGTAAACTAGACACAGGAGAATAAAACAATAAGGGAAGCGTGAGCGACAGCAAGAGATAGAGAAACACCATGAACGCAAGGTTGCGGAAAAACACGGAAATGTGTATGCAAACAATGAACAGGAAACGTAACATGAATCAAATATAAAACGTGACATGACAAGACTAGAAAATAAATCGTAACAATAATCAAACATGAAACGTGACATGACATAAAAATTTAACGTAACAAGAATAAAACTTAAAATGTGGCGTGACTAGACTAGACACAATACGTGACATAAACAAGATGTGAACTGACAGGGTTCTCAAACTTTTGAAGACAAGAAAATAAAATAAAACGTGACATGACAGTAGATTCGTGGCACATACATTATAAACACAAACAAAAAACGGGGTGATGAAGAGAAAAAGCTTATCCTCTCTTATTTCTTACTTACCAACCCCCCCCCCCCCCTAAACACTTAAAGTTAAAACTGACACAAAACTATTGTAATAGAGATCGAAATAGTGTGCTATAAAGAGGTAAAATAAATAACATTTGCTTGTGTAAGAGATACTCACCTTCTGCTAGAATACAAAACAAATGGCAGTCTACAGGGATGGTTTTAATGGTAATTCCAGTATCTCAAAAATAACAAAAAAACGATTCCAGTAGGCTACTACACTAATCTTGGGCATGCACAAAATATGTGGGTAAGATTACATGCGGCCTGAGAGCATCTATCACAAGATTCAGAAGCTCCTATACTGCATATAAGTTTTGATTTACTGTATTTGAACCATATCAGGATAACGAGAAAGCTGGAGTAGTATTCCTGGATCTGACAGCCGCCTTCGACACTGTCTGGCACCGTGGTCTACATCTAAAACTGTTAAGGACAATCCCGGACCGGCACATGGTGAGGTTCATCATGGAGATGCTATCAAACCGTAGCTTCATCCTACAGACTAGCGATGGCCAGACCAGCAGGCTAAGAAGGTTGAAGAACGGTGTCCCACAAGGCTCCGTCCTCTCGCCAATGTTATTTAACATCTACATTCACGACCTGCCGGATACAACATCTAAGAAGTACGGCTATGCGGACGACTTGGCCATCATGCTCCGACGGCCAACATGGAAGGCGATGGAAGATGGTCTCAACCGAGACATGGGCATCCTGGCAGACTACCTTCAGAAGTGGCACCTTCAGCTCAGCATGGGCAAGACAGTGTCGGCAGCGTACCACCTTAACAATCGGGAAGCAAGAAGGGAACTGGTCGTGTATGTTGACAACAACCGCCTGGAGTGCCAACAAGCCCCCAAGTACCTTGGCGTATGCTTGGACCGGACACTGTCCTACAAGCAACATCTGGATGAAGTGAAGGCCAAGGTCACATCTAGGGTCTCGCTCATCCGCCGCCTGGCAGGTTCGACTTGGGGAGCTTCCCCCCAGACCCTACGCATATCGACACAAGCCCTGGTCCTACCCGTAGCCGAATACTGCGCCCCTGCCTGGAGCAGAAGCACACACACGAATAAGGTAGACACTGTCATCAATACTGCCCTCCGGATAGTAACCGGTTGCCTGAAGCCCACCCCAGTGTCTCACCTGCCAGTCCTCGCTGGAATAGCTCCGGCCAGTCTCCGACGGGATGCGGCTACCCTCGCCCTGGCAAGAAAAGCCCAGAAGTATGACTGGCACATCCTACACAAAGCCACAACAACACCGGCGCCACCATGCAGGCTCAAGTCTCGCCATCCCTACAACAAGGCGGCACAAGAGTTGTTACAGTCTACTCCTGAGGACTTGTCCAAAGACGCCTGGCTGGCAGCATCCTGGAAACAGACTTGGGAGACGGCTGGGCCATCCCGCATCCACCGATACATCCAGGACCCAGGTGGCGGTGTAAAAGGAGAAGACCTACCACGCCATCTATGGACCTCGCTGAACCGTCTACGCACTGGGGTCGGCCGCTTCAAGTCATCTATGAAGAAGTGGGGCCTATCGGACAGTGCGGCATGCGAGTGTGGCGAGTCTGAACAGACTGCCGAGCATATAATTACCGGCTGCCCCCTATACAGCCCACCCTCAGAAGCCGGCCTCTTCGACTTAGGACCGGAGACGAGGGCATGGCTGCACGACACGGAGTTGGCCATCTGATGATGCACGAAAGAAGAAGAAGAAGAACCATATGGATTATTGTGAACTGAATAAGATGGAGTCTTGCACAGGAAGAACACAATTTAGCTTATTCCTATGCTGAATTCCACCAGTCCTCTTAGATGGTGAATGTGTTATCGAATTAATTTCCCCATTCCAGGCATTGAAGTTGTAATAAGATCATATAAATGTGTGTGTTTTGTTTTGCATATTAACCAGAGGGAGCAAATGTTCGTTGTCTGAGGCTGGTGGTGTCAGGGGTAGCGTGGGAACAAAGGACCAGACGCGACAGTAGGGGTTCAGAGACTGCTCAACTGAACACCACAGAGCGGGAGGGAAACCCCGCAAACAGGGAATAACAATATACAAACAAATAATAACTCTCCACACCAGGAGAGATACCGCTACAACTCAAAGCGACCCTAATGGGGCGAAAAAACTCTTAACTATATATTAAATCAAACAACAACGAAAAACCCTATAGCTCACAACGAGGGAGCCGAAACACATAAACAAGAGGTAACAGAGACGGAGAAGACACTCTGTCAAAGACAGAAGACAGGGATGAAAAGAAAGAGACAGGATAGAAACGATTCACCTAATCTAAGTTTCTAACAAACTCTTGAACATATGCACCCTTGTCCCGTGGAACCACTACACGTTGAGGTGATACGGTCGACGCTTAATGTCCGAAAATACCGGCTTTCCTTGTCAAAAAGATAGGCAATATGGAAGCGTCTAACAACGATGACGTGAGGTTTAAATAATGACAGGAAACACGGAACAGGTGAACACACTGAGCTGAAAACCAAAACACGAAACGGACTAGGAAAACAAAGAGAAGAGACGCAACATGAGCACTCCCCAGGGAAGTGGACAATGAGAGAAGAGCAGGCAGAGAAACCATGACAGGTGGAGCCTGCGGGAAAGCAGGTGTATTGGATTTAACAAAATAGTGAATTTGGAAGTACCTAAAAAAATCTGACTGCTGAAGGCTGTATTTCATGCGCAACTGTTCAAAGGCAGCAAAAAGTAACCTTTTTTCCCCCTTATTATCCCATTAATAAAGATGAGCTATTTCCCAGGTCCGATCCCTCCACCTGGATTGCCAGCCCCCGTATACTACTACCGTATACTACTACACTACTATTTCTTCAGGCTCAAGGAAGTGTCAAAAACACCTTTGCGCATCACTGAGAAATGCCTGTGAGCGCATATGCTGGAGTTGATCATTAGAACATCCATTAATGCTGAACAACGCAAACAGTTTCTTTCTTCAGAAAATCTGCTGTGCTTACAGAGCATATCTTTATGTAAATACAGAGTGCACAACCTGACCCAGAAAGTGTTGTCAAACATGTTTTTTTAGTTCTGAGATGTAAACACCTGCTTCTTAGGTAACCTATCTTTCATGCTCTGCTTCCTATCTCTCTCAGACAGAGGCAGGGGAGATTGCGTGTGCGTGTGTGCGTGTGTGTGTGTGTACATATACATTTGCTCATAGGAAATGTGACCTGTGGGAGTGTGTTATCAAATAAAAGACTAATTAATTTAATTAACTAACTTTGGATGTTAAATTAACTGATATTAACTCACTATGAGGCCAAGTCTTGGTGACCAAACAGGAACAAAAATGTCATTATCTTATAGGAAAGCACAGCGCAACCCAACCAATTTACTTCTGCTTAGTTCTCCATAAATTGCGATAGCAGGTATACCGTCCGCCAAGTTATGGCACAGAGAGTTCGGCACTTTTCAGGGTTTCCAACAGAAGTAACCACAATGACCACAGACTCTCAGCCCTTAAAAACATTAACTTCTTTACGTTCTGACCTCATGTAACCACACAGCATTCAGATACAACTTCACACATCCACACAATAAAGCCCCAGACTTTCTTTTACAGGTTTTTATCTTTCTTCTTCCATTTCTTCTCATTTTTCCTGCCTACGTACCCTCAAAAAATTATTCTCCCCATTGGAAAACAAAATCTGCTGCTATCCCAAGCTTATCGACCAATAAAAAGGCTTCAAACTAATGTGGACACGTCACAGAATCACAGGCAAAACTGCTATATGGATTTGTACTTTCCATGATGCCTTGTGGTAGGAGTTGCTGCCTCTCACACAGAGGATTGGAGGTTTGATCCTTACTAAGGCACAAGTTTATTTTCGACAAAAACAATGTGCAACAAAAGCATACTTTTCATTTATTAGACTGTTATTTTCACATTACAGTCCTTTTATTGCAAAGGCAAAAGACATGTTTACAAACTGTTCAATGTTTCACTTGTAGGCTACTTCAGTGAAATGGTGAAAGTCAGACGACACCACTTCAATTAACGTTACGCAGTATGGAAACAAATGTTCCATTTGCCGGATACACAAATGCCCTTTCGCCTATATCACATAACTGTATCCAAGAATCTTTGGTGTAGTGGTAAGTGTTAAGCCTTACCATGCAAGAGATCTGGGTTCGATCACAGCCAGGTACTGAAGTGTAATTTCATTTTGGACTAAAACAGTGTGCACATGTTATGGTTTTCTCATACAAGAATGTTTTTCCCACATTAAATAAAAATGTTTTATTGCAAAGGCAAAGACATCTTTACAATATTAACGGTTCACTTGTAGCCTAAGTTACTTAAACAATTCAGTCACTGGACACCATGGTAGCTAACATTATGGGAACAGATTTGTCAAGCAGAGAATTTTGTTTTTAACGCAGTATGTCATCTGGTTAAGATCGCGTTGTTGCATTAATGTAAAAAAAAATGTAGAAATAACTGTGCCAGGCTACATGTTTTCACAAACATTTGTTTTAAAGACTGTCATTACAGAAAAGCCGACCTAGTTCGGTAGGCTATCGCTACCACTGCATATAAAGTTACAGTAGGCTACCGGAAAAAGCATCCATGCATAGCTTAGGCCTATATGTTTTCATTTTTTAATTAATTTGTGACAAAAAAATGCACTTCAGCTCTGTTCACTTTATGCTTTTCACCACAATGTGACCATAAAGTTATGTACTAGGAAAATAGTTTACGATAGCCTACTATAGTGACCAGAAGCACAGCGAGTTCCTAACCTTACCGGCTCTGTATAAATCGCAAGACAACAGGAAAGGCGGAGCTTAAGTAGTAGACAGGTAACTCGGCACAGGTGAGACGGCTGAGTACCTGAGAGAAAGAAAAACCAGAACGGAGTGGAAAAAAGAAGCAACAGCTCAGGCAGCGAACACTAAGGGGGAAGACTGCCAAAACCCCATGACAGTTTTCAACGTAAAAAATGTCAAGTTACTCATGCATAGCCTACAAAGCATTGTCTATAAGTCCTTCATACCAACTTTCAAAAACTAGGCCTGCCTTTAAAAGTATTGATATCAAAATGTGGCCAAGTTACAAGTGACAATATTGCCTATCATAGCACACACTAAATAAACTAGCTCTATTCCAAAGCAATGCTATCCAAACTTTTCTAAATTATAACTGTTAAGATCACGTTGTTGCAGTAATGTAAAAAAAAATTAAAGGCCCACAATCATTGGCATTCTCTTCCTGGTTTTAGTATGTGAAACTCCCACAAAACGTTAGCAAAGGGCAGTGACGTTTTTTACCCATATGGAACACATTTCCTTCTTCCAAGAACTAGCCACCGAATAAAGTAACATTATCAATAATAGCAACTTAGCTACTATAGCTAATTACAGTGATTACAATTGGCTGGCAAGCAGAAAGTCCAGGTAAATTAGTGTTGAAACTTTTGACCCACCTGCCCAGTAGAATATGGGAGATCCACGTCTGTCTTTAAACCAATCCACTCCCAAACATCTCGCCACCTTCTAAAATGAGCACCTACGTTTACTCTAGTTTTTGAGCGAGCTTTATCCAATTCCTTTTTTCTGTTTTCTTTACGGGAAATAGCACTGGTGTAATGAGTCGCTGTGAAATTTCTAACTGGTGAACTGGCATGGTCAATCTCACTGTAGTTTTTGATTAGTTTATGTCACAAGCCACTATGTTTTGAAAACAAAATGCAGAATTTGAGGGTATAAACGATTGCTTATGATTATGATTGCTACCAACTTTTTTGCCAATTTACGATAGGCAACAAGTGTGTATGCCAGCCTTGGTCTTTTTGCAACAACATACATGCTTGATCGAGCATACTGCCAAGATAAATGGTGGTCAATTTCACCATTCATGGCCATTTAAGTAAGTGTTTATAACTTTTCCTTATGCAATATTGATTTTCAAATTATATCACCATGTGTTAAGGAAAAGTCACAAAGGGGAGCCGTATGGATTTCATGATGGCAGATGTAAAAAAATGTTGTGCCAATGACCGCTGTGTTTCTGCTGTTAACTAACGTCACTTTAACTAGGCTACTGTAGGTACCTTGCAAAAAAGTTTGTTAGCTATGCCTATCAGCTACCAACATACAAACCAATTGGAGCTCTGTCTACGATTTATACAACCCTTTAAAACATGCACCATCATCCATTTTAAAGTATTGCAAAGCTTGTCAGGACACTCTCAATAGTGCCCCGATAGAAGGTGGTGAGGACGGTGGTGGGGATTCTCACTCGCTTCAGCCTCCTGAGGAAGTGCATCCTCTACTGAGCTCTCTTGGTCAGGTTTATGGTGTTCAGGGACCAGGAGAGATCCTCAGTGATATGGACACCAAGGAATTTTGTGCTGCTGACCCTCTCCACGGTAGAACCGCTAATATACAGTGGGGAATGGTCAACCTTTGTCTTTCTAAAGTCCACAATTATCTCTTTAGTCTTATCGACATTAAAAGACAGGTTATTGCCCTTACACCAACCCACTAGCTGTTCCACCTCCACTCTGTAAGCCATTTTGTTATTACTGATGAGTCCCACTACCGTAGTATCATCCGCAAATTTGATGAACTGGTTTGTGCTGAATTTGGTAGAACAGTCATTCGTGAGCAGAGTAAAGATTAACATGATTACATTACATTATAGTCATTTAGCAGACGCTCTTATCCAGAGTGACGTACATAGTGCATTTCCGAACTAGGAACAAGTGTATTAAAACAACCCTAAAAGGTAATCACAAATTAAAGTACCAGGCGCAGTCATTATGATTGGGGAATTATAATTTTTTATTTTTTTATTATTATTAAATAATTATTATTATTTTTTCACAATCCTCGTTTCTAAAACCAAATCCTCGTTTCTAAAACACAATCCTCGTTTCTAAATCCAAATCCTTGTTTCTAAAACCAAATCCTCGTTTCTAAAACACAATCCTCGTTTCTAAATCCAAATCCTTGTTTCTAAAACCAAATCCTCGTTTCTAAAACACAATCCTCGTTTCTAAAACAAAATCCTCGTTTCTAAATCCAAATCCTTGTTTCTAAAACCAAATCCTCGTTTCTAAAACACAATCCTCGTTTCTAAATCCAAATCCTCGTTTCTAAAACACAATCCTCGTTTCTAAAACACAATCCTCGTTTCTAAATCCAAATCCTCGTTTCTAAAACACAATCCTCGTTTCTAAAACACAATCCTCGTTTCTAAAACACAATCCTCGTTTCTAAAACACAATCCTCGTTTCTAAATCCAAATCCTTGTTTCTAAATCCAAATCCTTGTTTCTAAAACACAATCCTCGTTTCTAAAACACAATCCTCGTTTCTAAAACACAATCCTCGTTTCTAAAACCAAATCCTCGTTTCTAAAACACAATCCTCGTTTCTAAAACCAAATCCTCGTTTCTAAAACACAATCCTCGTTTCTAAATCCAAATCCTTGTTTCTAAAACCAAATCCTCGTTTCTAAAACACAATCCTCGTTTCTAAATCCAAATCCTCGTTTCTAAAACCAAATCCTCGTTTCTAAAACACAATCCTCGTTTCTAAATCCAAATCCTTGTTTCTAAAACCAAATCCTCGTTTCTAAAACCAAATCCTTGTTTCTAAATGTAAATCCTCATTTCTAAAACAAAATCCTTATTTCTAAATGAAATCCATGTTTCTAAAAAGAAATCCTTGTTTCTAAATGTAAATCCTCATTTCTAAAACAAAATCCTTATTTCTAAATGAAATCCATGTTTCTAAAAATTAATCCAAGTTTCTAAAAGTTAATCCTTGTTTCTAAATTGAAATCCGAGTTTCTAAATTGAAATCCGAGTTTCTAAATTTGGATCCGAGTTTCTAAATTGAAATCCTTGTTTCTATTAAGCCTGAAAGCTAAATGCTACAGTTAGCCTGTGCGCAAAGCATACTGGGACCAGATGACGTATGCACGAGTGAGTCTGAGAGTGCAATTTGCATAGCAAGTCTAACGAGAAGCTGGTCTCCTGGCATTGAAAAACTATCACAGAATTGGCGAACAAACTAAAGTTGAGTTTTCTTGCAGACATATTAACATAAAGCCTGTTCACAAGTCCAATAATTTCAGGAATATAACGGAAACTCGTTCTTATACGGAACTGCAGCTTGATTACAGTAGCCTACATTAAGCCAATCGTGTGGTTCACTGTTTGTCACCTACAAAAAACAGGCTTATCATTTCCCGTTCATTGTAGGCTACGTTGCCTACAGTACGGTACACACTAACTTGCTGTTATTTGATGTAAAACTAAATTGATTTCTCGCCAAAGCTAAATAAACTCCATGTAGGCTAACTTAGCCTGCATGTGGTCCTGACAAATTGCTAACTAGGCTACTAATTGTGGTAAGTTTAGATGCTTTAAAAGAAAAATAAAGTCAACACTTTCTATGGACATGATAATGGCTTGACCAATGAATATTATCGTGAGTGGTAGCTTAACTGTCGGATAGCTATATAAAAATACTGTAAATCCGTGAAAATAGCTACTGTATTAGCCATGATTCACCCAGTAGAGCGGGACTGGTAGCATCATGACGCTAACTGCACAACAAATTAGCTATTAAAGTGTATAGGGCAGGCTAATTCATAACGCTTTCATTAACCTTAATTTGTGACTTTATTTATGGAGGGGGCACACTCGGCTAATTGTGAGATTTAAAAAATCAGGCCATAGCTACATAAAAGGGAACAATGTGTGTTTCTTAATTAGCTATGTTGTCTAAATTAAACGCGTGAAAGGTAGGCTATAGGCGAGCCTATGGCTCAGATCACAAACACCTTGAAAGTGGAACAGCAAAGTTTCCAGTGAGTGGAAAGTGCTCTCTGGTAGAGTGATATTATATTTAAGTTAATGTGCGTACTGATACATGTTCTGCAAAACTACGTTATCACTACCACATTCATGAGGTTTACCCTGCCTCGATTACTTGCGATAAAAAAGTAAAACCGACATCGGCATGTCAAAATTGGAAATTAAATTCTAAGGTTACGTGAAATTTTACTGTGTAGGCAGATTTCAGATATCTGATAAATTTGTTTAAATTCGTTTTTTAGAACATTGTATTGCAAAATGTTATGATGAATACTAATGTGCTTTGCTTAGAAAATAAGAAAAACCGCCCTAACTACAGAATGTGCTTTGAGCTGATACTATTGTGCATTTGATAAAAGTTTCTTATGCGAACTGTGTAAAACAACATGATACGGAAAGAGGAATGTGGGCGGAATGCTGAACTGGTGATTGAGCAGTGGCGCAGAGACCACTCCTAGAATAGAGCTATCTGCCCAGTGATATGAAATGAATAAAAACTGCAAAACTGAGCAAACTTTGTTCATTGTCTGACAGGGAGACACTGAACCCCATATGCATTTGGTTCTTTGATAATAAAGTAATTGTACTTTATATCTTTGCAGCTGTCTCAATTTGTATCTCATTCTGCAGTGTTATTTCTTACCAACAGTGACTTGAACTCAGAATTTACCCAACATATCAAGAGGCAGCCTTCTAATGGATTTCATCATGATTAGAATTGATTAATAGGTATATCAGTACAGCAAGAATATGAAACACAAAGCTGATATTATAGTATGTAGATTGCTTTATTATTACATAAACCAAGAGGACATGACATTTGTTGCTTTAAGGGCCTGGCGCATCTCAGAGATGCTGTTCCACTGCCAGACCAGCAGCTGAAGAGCCTGGCACTCTGGATGTGGAGCCCTGTCCATCCACAAGATTCAGAGCCTCAAAGACCCCCAATGCCATCAACAGGGTCCAGCAACTCCCAACTACAACAGTCATGCTCCTCCAAGCTGCAGCTCCTGGGCACACTGGGAGAATGAACAAACCACACTTTAGGGTCAGCCAGGCCCACCTGGAGACTCAAAAGGCGAGCCACCAAGTGTCCCCTGCCCCTCTGCGGTGCAGCGAGTGCAGAGGTAGCGAGCTTGTATCAGTTAAAAGAAAAAAACTAATAAATTGGTGCTCACAGTTTTGCTTCATTATCTTTAATCATAAAGTTATATTTCTGTCAAAAAGTACCCAAAAACTAAAACAGAAGCAGAATGACTGACTTCCACCAGGAATACTTGGGGCAGTGACTGAATACAACCCCTGTTCCCTGTCCACCATCCCCTCACTTTGCAAGCAGTGTGTGAAAGAAATCCCGCAAAACTCTTTACAAACTAGCGAGAAAGTGGTCTGTAATATTTCTATTAAATTTTTATTGAGAACATCAATCAGTTAACATATGACGATTGTTACAGTGCAGATTATGAATGAAGATTGAATTTACAAAAAATATATATATTATTTTCTGCACAACCTGAGCAAGTTTAACTATTTTAATATGGACCGTACCATTCATAACCATTGTCTACAACCCAGAAATGGCTTTCATTTGGAGGTACAAATCCACAGCACTCTCCCATGTTTGTGGTGTAGCCAAAATATTGTCCACTACCATCTGCTCAAAATTGTTTTGAAGTTCTGCATCTCCGCAGGTAACTGGGGTCTCAGTGTATTCCTCAAATAGTTGCAGCTGTTGATCCTCAACTGGAAATCCGCAGTCTCTGGAAACAAATCTGTACAAAAAAAAAAAATGTTGGCATCACAAAACCAGAATAGAATGTACCCTAAAATGGATTTGTGAAATGTAAACTCCAAAATTATGAAATGACAGCAATAACTATTATGGAAGTCACCTGTGAGGTAAAGTGTACAGCTCATTTGGAATTCCTCCTGGACAATTGGACAGTCTGGATGGTCTTATCCTGTGCTGATTCCACTGGAGAGTGCATTGATGTAGGTCATCTTGCAGCACATTTGTGAAGCAGAATCGCATTAAACAAAGATGTGCATGACTCCCATTGAAATGACCCTCACTCTGCATGTCAGCAAACAAGTCCAGCCAAAACTGTGATCTGAAATTAAAAAAAACATCTGGCTAAATAATGCATAACAAATAACTGACAAATATCCAATTGTGGAATTGTGCTAATATAGCTAAACTCCATTACTATGACACTTACAAAAGGATCAATGTATATTGTTTAAATTTAGAAAGAAAAGGACAGCACTCTTCGCCAGATTATTTATTTTATTAGCCTACACATGGACGCGTTTCGGCAATAAAGCCTTCCTCGCGTGTGTGGAGACGAGAAAGACCGGCAGGCATCTTAAAACATTTTCCTTCAGAAGATAAAAATAATGTAAATAGAAACAAAAGAAAACATGGCTATTTAAATTGCAGGTTTCTGACCAGGTACCAGAGGTGGAAATCCAGGTGACAGAAAGTAAAAGTCCTCCCCAGGATTTGCTAATTAACATAATTATTCGGCAAGGAAGTATAACTAATTACTGAAATCAGCTGGCTGAGTCTATGGGTAGAAGAAACACATGGTATGACTTTAACTTAATGTCCCCTAGATTTCCACCTCTGCTGGGGACATAGTAGACAGGGGTCTGAGTGGACAGGGAACAGGGGTCGTATTTGGACACAGCCCAGGCGATCATCCGACCCTAAGGGCCGAAACATACCTCACGCAATACATGAACGTGGACGCTTTGGGCTAGGGATGGAACGCTCAACACTCACGTCGACATGGTGTTGAGTTTTCAAATCACTGGTGTTTTTCGAAGTGGAAACCGAAGCTTCGGACGTCACTGTGATGCCCATCATTGTGAGCGGTATCTCGAACCAATACATGCTGAACCAAGAGTTCCTGTTGAGATGTGTCAGCTATACGGATCTGGGATCAGAGGCTCTTTTCACTCACATATGAACCTCTATTCGGGTGTACGTGGAAAGACAGGGGATTTCTGTTTATCTGTGCAAAACCTCCAGATCAGCTCAATCCTTTCACCCCCACAAACTTCCAAAATATAAAAATGGTTCAAACGCCCCAAGTATGGAAGACAAAATGTGAAAAATTAAATAAATAAGCAATGGAATAGACCATGTAATACATATATAAGCAATGACATAAATAATTAAGCAATGAAATAATTGAATTAGCAATTGAATAAATCAATATATATTCGTTATTTTACGCCTATTTTATTTATTAAATCGCGTATTTATTACAAAACGAATCGGCCTGTCAAACATGAAAGGGACAGGGAGGAATTCCCGCTCATTTTGTAATCATAGCTGGGCTATATGCGATGTCCTGGTATAAGACAAACTCTCACAGCGAGCAACTAGTCGCTGAGTCGGTCAATTCTACTAGGCTGGGGGCGGGGCAAGAGCTTCCCGTTGTGTCATCCAAGTCAGTTCGTGCTGCTACAATTTTTTGATGAAGAGAAACAACGGCAGTTTTTTATATCTATAGACAGACTGAGCAACCAATTATCAAATCCAAATAAATACGCCTTTAAATACTTATCTAGGACCTCTTGGTTTGTGTTCTTGTTGAACTGTGTCCTCAAGATAGTCAAGTTTATAATAGTTAGAATAGAATTGTATTAGAGCTGATTTACCAAGTTCACTGTGAACTGCATTGTGTTCATTACTAGGGATAGCTGCTACTGTATGGGAAGAATGTGCTTTCTTATCTGTTCTGTAGTTACTTCGATGACCTTTCTGTATGCACTTACTGTACGTCGCTTTGGATAAAAGCGTCTGCTAAATGAAAAAAATATATATATATAAATAAATAAATACATAAATAAATACAACTTGAAATATATAGGCTACGCCTTTGAATACATACAAGTGGAAATAAATATGCCATTAAATAAATAAGAGACACACAAAATAATGACTACATATTTATTGAATTGTGTCTTACGTTCCGTTTTTAACTGATAAGTAACAACGTGATTTTTGATTGGGGGGAAATTGTCTATCGCTATCAGCGTAATAAAAAAAATCGCTCTGAGAGCTATTCCAACGATAGCCATCTTTATCATTCTGGTTGTTTTTATAGTTGTCGTTTGTGTGGAGACATCCGTTCACTTTGCTTAGAACTATTTAAATTTTGAATGGTTATAGTTATCGTCGTAGTGCAAACGACCCTGTTGGAACGGCAACCAGCACACACAGGGCAAGGCACCCCAGGACCGAGTTTGAGAACCATTGTTCTTAGGGGGAGGATATTTTGCTTGCAGATCGTTGCCCTGATTGGTCGGTTATTGTAAGGCCGGGTAGAGATTTTTTGACAGCCTAATACAGAGCCCATGGCTGCGTCCCAATATTATTCACTCCCCATCTACTTTTCCCCACAACTACTCCTCTCCTACCCGGAAGTATGCAAAACTGCCTCAACGTTTTGAGTAGGCTACAAGGCTGCATGTACAGTAGCCACTAAACAAAGTACTTGACATTGCGGTTTGCGTCGTGACATGAATCAATTTGTAACTAGCCGATTTGTAAGTAATATGTAGCCAAATCAGCAACATTAAATTAAAACACAAAGATCCGTTTCCGCTGCGAGGTGGTGGTAGCTAGTGGAGGAAATGAGCATACATTTTTCGAGTATTGGGACGCACCCCAGGACACTCACTGAACCCGGATTATTTTTCTTTTCACAGAACACTTAATGTATTGATAGCTGCTGGAACGTAAGGAGAACATTCATCATTTCTACCGAAATTAGTGAAATAAGCTGATTTAATTTATTTTGCGAGCAAATATGGGTCGATTTGAATGCAGCACCATACCATAAAGCAAACGAACCAGTGCCACATTACCGAATGATTCACGTCCCCTTTAATTCAGTTGCTTACCTTCCTCTTCTGAATACAGACCACCAGGCTTCTATTCTCTGGTTGGACATTGACGTGCCATAGAGGTGGCTCCTTGCTCCTGAGTGGTAGTCCGTATAGTGGGAGCGAAGCGTGGATTGTATCGCTGCAACTACGCCATTCTCTGTTCCACAATCTGTCCTAAGGCGCATTGGTACAACACCCAAGGAACGGATACAATCAAGAAAATTCCTAGCAATAACAGCTGGGTTGTTATTAGTCGGTCCACAGTTAAGCCACATAACACGTCTTGAAAAGCCATCAATGCAGCCACTGATAGCAAACCCGAAAGGTTTCATCTTATCATAGCCGTCCACATGCCATATATAATTGGGTCCAAGTGAATGATAAGTCCTCCTTACGAATCTGCGTCGTCGTCTGGCTTCAGTTCCGTGGGGGTTCATCTCAGATAGTAGGCTACTGACTACGCTTCTCTTAACGACCAACTTGTGGTTCTGCTTCAGAACCTGCCACATGGTCCGATAGCCGAACAGCTGTCCCGGACCTCTCAATTCGCAGAGAATTGCCCATCTTACCTCCTGCAAGGGAGATACATTTTTGCGACGGAACAAACTAAGAGACCTTAACTTGCTCTTTAACATTCGCAGACTGCATTGAATACCATGCACGGTTGACAATAGATCCAAAATCACTTCATACGTGTGCCCCTGGTGAAAATATTGTGTGATCACTTCGTCGTCAGTCAATGATGTATTCTCGTCTCGTTCATTTTCCTGCCGATTTCTCCCACATGTGACACACAAAATTCCTGCAGGTAACTGCTGCCCACAAGACACGCAAAACATGATGTCCGAAGTCAAACGCCCAATTTAAGTGGGAAATGGTTTAATTTCCCATAGCAGTACTAAATATCGTTCGGAACCTGTGAGTTTAATAAACTGCAATGTTTTTCTTAGTAGCATTGATCCGGCAATAACGGTGTAACCATCATCACAGGCTCCTCCCTCTGCACGATCGGCTTCCCCCCATTTCCGGTTCCAGAGGCATTGTGACGCATGACATCAGAGTACTTGGGGATTAACGCCTCTTTGTGGGGGAATACAAATGGGGTGCGTCCCAATACTCGGGGGTACTGCCAGTACGTTTCAAGTACAAACAGTTGCATGTAGGCTATATTATACAATGTACCTGATATTGCAGTTTGCTCAAGGGATTAATATGTAGGCCTAACCATGTAATTAATGTGTAATCAGCAACATTAGGACAACGATGGGTTGCCGGGGCACGAAGGAAAGGAGTATGCATTTTTCGACTATTGGGACGCACTCATGTAAGGGAAAGCTGGATTGTTAGGCCTACACAATGTTTTCAACCAATCAGAGACAGGCTAGCATGCAGCCAATCCCATACACACCCTTTTTTCACCTCGGATTTCAAAGGACCACATGTGTAATTTTCGTGCCCGTTCGCCGAACGGCAAATTTAAGGCACATTTTTAAGCTACTGTCATGTGTTTAGCTGTGAACAAATCATAACATGTACAATGTGGACTCAGTCAGAGATTGGCAAAGAGGGTAGCTGCATGATCTGCAAAGCATGGTTGGGCAGGTGGGGTGGTCAGTTGTTACACGTTACATATGGTTGACATGTAGCTGTAATCAACTAACACAAATGCAAATGAAAACCAAAAAGTTTGTGTTTGGTCGATCATATCTCTGTTGTCACTGTAATATTAGCATTGTATCGTATATCATTGGAAAGCTGATATAATGTCCCATTTGTAAGGATCATGCATTTGTGGGATGAGCAGCACAGCTGATTATGGGGGTGGGGTCCCAAGTGAAACGTGCCAAATTTCCCTGCGAATGTCAAACAGTGTATTCTCCTGTTGGTATTGACTTGTTTGGGGGATTGGATGATTGAACTCTCAGTAACAAGACATGTTGGCAATTTTACACTATTCATTGAACAAATAGTCAGGAGCCTCAGTAGCGGGTGGAAGAACCATACGCATAAGACAAGACATGGGTTAACATCCAGTGCTATTCAAAACACATCCATCACAGGATTAGTTGCTAATGAAGTGAAGAAAACCAGAATTCACATTCAGTGCCCATTTATATTTATTCATGGCCCTGATGAAGTACAATTGTAACAGAACACGCCCATTGTACCGCAGGTGTTCTTATGCCACCCTTCAAAGCACTGGGTGTCAAACATTGTCAGATTACAATTTGTATGGTAGTGTGCAATATGTTAAGAAATCAGAAGTAATCAAAGTCCAAATATGGAAATTCAAACTTGATATAAAAAAACACAATGCAGCAATGAGATGCAGAGCATGTACCAGAAAGAACTCACCAAGTACTGAACGATGAAAGCAATTTGAAATGCTCCTAAATGCTTGGTAGACAAAAAAAAACAAAACAAACAGGACTAGTGAATCACAAATTGTCCACATACTGAAGCTCCATGCAAATTAATAATAATAATAATAATAATACATTTTATTTATATAGCGCTTTTCAGGAACCCAAAGACGCATTACATAGGTACAAAGAAAAAAACAAAAGAAACAAAACAAAAACACATAATGAACACGTATCACGTAATAACACATAACATGACAGATAACATAGCAACAACATATGGGCAGTAGCAGTGGGGGACTGGAACATAACAAAACATGAAAACAGATCGTAACAGCATCAAAGGTAGGGGGGGGACAACAGTAGAGGCAGGTGACAACAGTACAACAATAACAGCAGTAGTGAGTGGATGCAAGAGATGACAAATGGGGAGGGGGGGGGGGGGGGGGGGGTCAGGGGATGAAGTGCATGGTTAGGGGTAGGGGAGGTTGTAGGCCTGGGAGAAGAGATGTGTTTTTAACCGGGATTTGAAGATTTGTACTGTGGGTGAGTCTCTGATGAGCTGGGGGAGTGAGTTCCAGAGGCGGGGTGCTGTACGTGAAAATGCTCGGTCACCGTAGGTTTTCAGTCTGGATGGGGGGACGGTGAGGGTGAGAGTGTGAGCAGATCGGAGGGCTCGGGTGGGGTGGTGAAGGATCAGGAGATCGGACAGATAGGGGGGGGCCAGGGAGTGGAGAGCTTTGTAAGTGAGGAGGAGTACTTTAAAGGTAATGCGGAATTTGATGGGGAGCCAGTGGAAATTAATGAGGACAGGGGTGATATGGTCACGGGATCGGGTGTGGGTGAGGAGACGGGCAGCTGAGTTTTGAACCATCTGGAGTCTATGGAGGGAGCGGGAGGTGATGCCGGTAAGGAGGGAGTTGCAATAATCCAGACGGGAGGAGATGAAAGCATGAATGAGGGTTTCAGCAGCAGAGGGGGTGAGGCAGTGTCTGATTTTTGCAATGTTGCGGAGGTGGAAGTATGAAATTTTGATGACAGAGTTGATGTGGGGCTCGAAAGAGAGGGTAGGGTCCAGAATGAAACCAAGGTTCCGTGCAAGGGGGGAGGGGGTGATGGTGAAGCTATCAACAGTGAGAGAGATGGGTCCGGTTTTTTGGAGAGTGGATTTTGTGCCGATGAGGAGGAGTTCAGTCTTATCGGGGTTGAGTTGGAGAAAGTTGTGAGTTAACCAGGTTTTTATTGCGGAGATGCAGTTTTCAATGTGGGTGAGGGGTGGGTGGTGGACGGATTTGGTGGTGAGGTACAATTGGGTGTCGTCAGCATAGAGGTGAAAGTCAAGGTTGAAGTTACGGATGATGTAACCAAGGGGAAAGATGTAGCAGATGAAGAGAAGGGGACCTAGGACAGAGCCCTGGGGGACACCCTGCGTGACAGGGGAGAGGGTGGAGGTGTGGCCGGAGAGAGAGATGAACTGTTGTCTGTTGGTGAGGTAGGAGGTGAACCAGTCCAGTGCGATGCCCTCAACACCCAGTTGGCGCAGCCTTTGAAGGAGGATGGAATGGTTGACCGTGTCAAAGGCTGCGCTGAGGTCTAGTAACAACAGGATGCTGAGGGCACCGGAGTCTGCAGAGATGAGGAGGTCGTTGATGACTTTAACCAGGGCTGTTTCAGTGCTGTGGAGGGGGCGGAAACCAGACTGGAGGGGTTCATAGAGGAGGTTGGACTGTAGGTGGGAGTGAAGTTGGGCAGCGACCAGACGTTCAAGGGTTTTAGATAAAAACGGGAGATTTGATATGGGACGGTAGTTGGAGAGGTTGGCTGGGTCAAGGGTGGGTTTTTTAAGGATGGGGGTAACGGAGGCAAGTTTGAAAGCAGAGGGAACATGGCCGAGGGACAGTGACTGATTGTAGAGGGTGGAGAGGTGGGGGAGGAGAACAGGGAGGCAGGCCTTAGTTAAGATGGTGGGGAGCGGATCCAGGGAGCATGTGGTGGTCTTGGAGGCGGTAATGATGTCAGAGATGAGGGAGGGGGTGACGGGAGAGAAGGCTATGAGTGGGTGGGTGGGGATGGGGAGAGTGACAGAGGGGGGGGGAGGGGCGGAGGGGTCCGAGATGGAGGCAGCCAGGGAGGTATTGATTTTGGAGATTTTGCTGTTGAAGGTGAGAAGGAAGGAGTTACAGAGGTCAGTGGAGGAGGGTGGGCTGCTGTCCGGGGGCTGGAGAAGGTACTTGACAGTGGAGAAGAGGGTACGGGGGTTGGGGCTGGTGCTATTGATGAGAGAGGAGTAGTGGGCAGATTTGGCAGCTTGAAGTGCATCACGGTAGGAGGAGAGGTGGTGCTTGTAGGCTTCTGCGTGGACGGTGAGGTGAGTTTTCTTGTAGAGTCTTTCAAGTTGACGGCCGGTTTGTTTCATGGTGCGGAGTTGAGGGGTGTACCAGGGGGAGGAGGTGGTGAAGGACACAGTAGCGGTTTTCCAGGGGGCCAGGGAGTCAAGGGAGTCAGTGAGAGTGGAGTTAAGAGTGTTGGCATAGTCATCTGGAGAGGAGGGGGCAAGGTCAGGGGGGGGGAGGGCGGAAGATATGCACTGGGAGAGGATGAGTGGGTCAACAAATTTAATATTGCGGAAGGAGATGGAGCGTTTCTTGGGGTTGTGGGGGGAAGGGAGTGGGGCTGAGAAAAGGATGCAATGATGGTCAGAGAGGGGAAAAGGGACTGGATGGGGGTTGGATATGGGTAGGGAAGAGGAGCAGACGAGGTCAAGGGTGTGACCTTTCACGTGGGTGGGGAAATGAATGTGCTGAATGAGATGGAAACAGTCCAGGAGGGAGAGAAAGTCAGGCGTCAGGGGGGAGGTGGGCAGGTCAACATGGATGTTAAAGTCGCCTGTGAGTAGGAGACGGGAGGAAAGAGAGGATGCGGTGGTGAGGAGCTCGGATAGTTCAGACAGAAAGGAGGGGTGTGGCTTGGGGGGGCAATAGAGGAGTAATGCGGTTATGGAGTTGGGGAGGGAGACAGCGAGGCATTCAAATGAAGTGAAGGGTGGGAGATTTAGGTCCAGTTTAGTGACAGAAAGGGATTGTTTGTGCAGGATGGCGAGGCCCCCGCCTCGGCCTGAGAGGCGGGGGTTGGCGATGAAGCTGTAGTTGGGGGGTGTGGCTTGGTTGAGGAAGTAGTAGTCAGCGGGTTGTTGCCAGGTTTCAGTGAGGAAGAGAAGATCAATGTGATTGTCCAGTATCAATTCAGAAATGACAAGTGATTTGTTGGAGAGGGAGCGACAGTTCAGGAGTGCCAGGGAGATGGATGGGGAAGCAGGAGGAAGGGGCCGAAGGTTGTTGAGGTTGGCAGCGCAGTGGGTGGGGATGACGGGGGGGCGAGGGTTAGTCCAATGTGCGGGGATGCTGGTGCCATCAGGGTGATTGCGATGGGGGGAATGTCCAGAACCTCGGTGAATATAACGGCGTCTGCGGAGGATGCCAGCTTTGCTGGCAGCAGTGGCAGCAGCAGCAGGGAGCCGGTGGTTGTTGTTAAGTGAATGGAGGTCCGAGAGGGAGTAGGTGAGAGGGGGATAGGTTGGGGGGCTGGAAAGGGGGGGGGGCGTGGAAGGTGGGGGCCAGGAGAACAGGTTCAGGAGTAGCAGGAGTGAAGGTCCGAGTTGGAGATGAGGGATAATGACAGGTATAAGCAGTCCAGATAGGATGTTGGCTGTGACAGGAAAATGAGAGGGGATGAGGTGTGCGGCTACGGCGGTGGACCAGATGTTATAGAGAGTGTGGTGGTTGCTGTTGGCCCAGGGTAGTGCCCATGCGGCAAGCCAGCCTAGCCGTGCCATGCTAACAGCCAGATCCCCGGGCGAGGGTGCCGACGCTAGGTAAACAAACCCTCGCCCGGAGAAAAACGGCTGCAAACCGCGAGCTGGAGAGAGCGTGAAAGCACCCTCCGAGCACGCAGGTCAGATAGCCGACACAGCTAGGCTAGCAATACAGCCGGCCAGTCGCTAGCCAGACAGCCAAACCAGTGACAGAGCCAGCTAGCGTTTTAGCTAGCCAGTCTGTAACTAGCTAGCTAGCTGGCCAGCAACAGAGCCGGGCAGCCACTAACCAGCTAGCCAAGCCAGCTAACAGCCAGATCCCCGGGCGAGGGTGCCGACGCTAGGTAAACAAACCCTCACCCGGAGAAAAACGGCTGCAACCCGCGAGCTGGAGAGAGTGTGAAAGCACCCTCCAAGCACGCAGGTCAGATAGCCGACACAGCTAGGCTAGCAATACAGCCGGCCAGTCACTAGCCAGACAGCCAAACCAGTGACAGAGCCAGCTAGCGTTTTAGCCAGCCAGTCTGAAACTAGCTAGCTAGCCGGCCAGCAACAGAGCCGGGCAGCCACTAACCAGCTAGCCAAGCCAGCAATACAGCCAGCCAGCGTTAGTCAGCTAGACTGAAGCTAGCTAGTCAGCCGGCCAGCAGCAGAGCCGCACGGGACGATTAGAGGGCACAACAGACCCACACACACACACCCACGAACGGTGGTCCACACACACGCATGCACGCACACTCACGGAGCTGATGATAGATGATGGATGATCCGGAATGGTGAGAAGTAGTGGTGACGTTAGCAACCGATGGCTAGCTTGCGAGCTAGCTGGTCCGTGAGGGTGAAAAATAGCAGAACGGGAGGTCGGGGAAAGCTGACGGTGATCAAAATAAACAAATGAAAAGACAAAACTAGACAACTAACTCAACTAAGACGACTGACACGATCAAACAAGAACAAAAAACAAAAAAAACAAAAGTGCAAACGAGAACGACGAGAGAGACACGGGAAGAAGCGGCAGCCCACAGCAAGACGCCAGCAGTACTCTAACCCGGAAGCACAACAACTCGAAGGAAATGACGAAAAAGTGCCATTAGAAACTTGCACACTGTTGTTTGTAACTGGGCCTGTGAGGATGCACTGAAGATAATATGATATGTTATCTTCAGTGCATTAACTGCTCAGAGTAACCAAGACCCATGATAAAAACTGGCGTGTTGGGTTTTTTTTTAACCAAACATTAGGCTTACCGCCATGCTTCATCTTAACCATAAAGGAACCAAATTAGGAGTGAAAATCCAAATTGCAACCGTTTGCGGAGCCAATGGGATACAATGTGACATGTTAAGCATCATAAGCATCCAAACCCTGGAGAATTCTTTATACCAAACTCCATATTTTTACAAAACTCTTCATATGTCTGGCATAGTGGCAATCTCAACACATTTGCACACGTGTTGGCAGTTGGAAAGACACCCTCACTAAAAAATTCTAAAGATGGCATAGGTCTAAGTCCTGCAGGAGGGATACATCGAACACCCGTTGCGAACATAAGTACATCCTCCAGGGAAATCCTGCTCTTGTCATTTTCTGCAACAAAATTTTAACACAAGGTGCCACAAAAATCATGGTACATTCCGCATATGAAATTAAAGTAAAAAAATAAAGCGTCTTGAAAATCATGCAACTGCAACACTTTGTAGGCTCAGGCATTTAGATAAGCATTCAAATACATACCTTCCAGGTCAATCAGAAAGTTTCCCCAAAAGACATGGGTCTGACATTCATCCCTCCGCTTGTTGCTGCCAACTGGACTGATGTCCTTGTGAAAGACATTTTCCACTATATGTGCAGTGAGTTTCTCCTCACTGTAGCACATGGTCATCATGAAAAGGTCAGGATACTGTTCCATGGCATTCAGTACATTCAGTGTACCAAGGCCTTCCTTAAATCTGAAGTCAAACAAAACATTTAGTTTCCTTGTCATGCTGAAATTCCAAAATAAATAAATAAATAAAATAAAAATCAGGTAAGTTATGGGATGTGACAAATTGTCAGTGAAAAACATTTCTTGTGCAATACATTTCACAGCACAAAGCGTTTGTACTTCAAACTCTTTATACCTATGCAGTGTCTGGGCTTAGTTTTGGAATTGGGGTTGACTACTTGTTTTGTCAAAATGCAGACCAATTTAACTGTTCCTACCCTTGCAATGCAGCATGGTGCCTATGGAAGAGGTACCATTGCAGATAGTCGGACACAATTTCTTGCTTTTCGCAGACCTCTCTAGCAAAACGCAAGCAGCCAGCTGTGTGCAGCATGGCACTGTGCTCTGCACAGAGTTCACGAAGGACATCCAGTGTTTGTGCACTCTGTATCTAGATTAAAAAGTAAAATAAGGCTGTAAAAAAATTATCTCAATATTCAAAAGGCAATAAATCACTCATATCCACTTACCTGTTGCAAGACCTGGCAGCCAATTTTCGTTGTTACATTTGTGCGACCGACTAGGTGATTGTAGAAGTCCTCAGAGAATAAACGAGGTCCTGGTCCCCCATTTACAATTGAAATGGCAATGAGCTGCCCAGCCAAGAAGTACTCATCATTTTTCATGGCTGTGAAAACAAATTAACTAGTTTACAAGCTGATAAATGTGCATACCTATACTTCATAAGAGGAATACAAAAAAACCCACATTCCAAACCATACATTTTTTTTTATTTTTAAAATAACATTAAATAGTTGGCAAAATTGTTAAATTTACCGCTCTGGTGAAACACCAAACCTTTCCTCCCAGCCGGCCCTTCAAATGCAAAATTGTTGTGAAGAGCCTCCATTGCAAGGGTAAAGAACTCCCTTTTAGGACCGCCAACATCAATGCCCTCCTCCAGTGTTCCCGCGCATCTGAAAATCTAACGAAAACCTCATGGTCCCCTCGGAATGACTTTCTCCTCATTGTGATTTTCGCCGCTCCCCAAACATCACTTCGATTGATTAAGAACTTGCTGCAGGAGCCACTCTGAATTTGGGTGGCTAGGTTAGCCACTACCTCCTCAAGGGAAATTTCATCCCTATAAAAGAACATGCATTAATGGCAGTTAAAATGCATTTTGAGACACTTGGCATTGTTCTGTGACAATTAATTTTATGAATGCAAATTAGCTGAAAACAATTAATCCTACAAAGTAAAATTTCCATCAAACAAGCAAGGTGTTTGTATAGTTCTGTGCAGAGCAAGTGTGACGTAAAACAATCTTGGAAGCAATACCTATGTTCAGCCAGGTTCCCAGTAACCTCACTTGCACTTGAATCACTACTCTCTGCATCATATGCAATGGGGTTAAAAATGCTTGTATAGGCCCTAGACAGAGAAAGAAAAAGAGCAGGATCTCAATCATTTTTACTTATCCAAATGGATACTTCAACTGAATGTGAAAAATGTGACCAGGCCAAACCTGTAGGGGTCCTGAGAGGATGCCTGGGCAGGAGCCGCATTTCTACTGCAAGAAGGTGCTTGGGCAGACTGGATCTCTTTGCTGCATGGTGGCTGAAGATCAGAACGCATGGGTTCTGCAGATTCAACTACTGCAGCCGACGCCCTCTCATCCGAATCAGATAATGTAAGCACAAGCTAAAAAGAGGATGAAATCAATTAACTTGAAAAATAACACCATGACATCCAACTGTACTGATTGAACACAAGTGTTGTCAAAGTAACTGATGCCATCAACATAGCCAGATTTGTCAGTTCCATTATAATTCCAGAGGAGCAGTTCAATTACTCATACAATTTTTCAAAGAACATAATGGATCATCCTTCAATTAATTGAATAGGATTCAATTCCCAGAATTCACAACTGAAAAACTCCAACTTTGCACTGATGATTCAAGCAAACAGAACAGTACCCTCACCTCACTGTCCATTTCTCTCTGTTGAATTCTGGAGGACCTGAAATTAGTTTTAAAAAAATAAAATAGTACAGGTATAGAAATTCCACAAGATGTACAAAAAAGATGGAAAATGAGCCTGCATTCGTATTCTAGGCTTTTCATTGAAGTCATTTTTAGCACCCATTTTAACTGGCAGAAACGATAGCATTTGTGAGGGCGAGGCATACAGTAATGGCATGGTTAAGCTGGTTTGATAGTGATCAATATTGTATGGTTCAGAAGAGAAGTAGTCCGGCTACAACAATTACATACCAACTAATCACAGCTAGCTTAAGGCATTAAATGCAACGCACCTCCTTTCACCGCTTTGTTTTGGTGTGCTTCCAGAAACTGCTGTGCTCCACTCCTGATAAACAAAATGCATGAATTCATACTATGCACAGTCAGGAATTAGATACGGTCAGGTGTGTTAACGGGAATCAACTTGGATATACACTGCTGCTCAAAAGTTTGTGAACCCTTTAGAATTTTCTGTATGTCTGCATAAATTTGATCTAAAATGTGATCACATCCAAGTCCTAAAACTTGATAAAGTGAACCCAGCTCCAAAGAAAACCCACTTATTTGTTGTTTATATAGCTAATGGGGCGTGAAGAACAATTGGAATGTTTACGTAGCGAACAGGGCTAAGAGACATGCAACACCTAGCTTTGAAAACCAGCGCACCTTACGGATCCCCGTCCCAGTAAAAGTCAGGCAAAACACTAGCAATAGCTTAAGGCGTATCCATTCAGTGTATCCCACAGGATTTTCTGAAACTGTGGTGGGTGGACCTTGAACTGTCTAGGGGGGTCTGGGGGCATGCCCCCCCGGAATAAATTTGTTAATTTCAACAGCTAAATTTATCAATTTGGTGCTCTTCGATCCACAATTTTTTGTTACTGAAACATGGAAATAAATACCATTTTGGTTAGCTGACTTTTTTTTTCGATAGACAGCTTGCTAACATGCACAAACGTAGTCTGATGAAATATCATAAAGTTATGGTCAGCATACAAGACTACAGAAACTACCACAATGCATGTTAACCTGTTCTGTCCCAATCCTAAGCCCCGTTTTAAGTTGGACTGAACTTGAAAGCTAGCCTACAATAAAAATAAATAAATACAAGTTCAATAAATACTTGTTTATTGCCAAGAAAAAATCTGAATTTGATTGACTGAATATTAAACATTTGCTACCTTGATTCTTCCTTTTCTCTAGGCCATGTCTTAGTAAAGTAGTTTAAAAAGGTATATCCCCGTTATATGACACGGAAGCCACATGAGTGGGGCAACACCAGACATGGTTAAAAACTGAGACGGCACTGAAGGAAAAGGGGGAAACCCTGTCCTGAACACAACAGGTTGCGTTACATTGTGCTGACATTGAATAACGTCTATTATCTTCCACGAGATACTACACTATGCATAAACTAGTATACATTTGAGTTTGCTTCTCAAGTTAGCAAGCGAAATAACATTAACTTAGTTGCGGCTAAAATGTTTTATAGCCGCTAGCTTGCTAGCTAAAGTCGTACAAAGTTGGTACGATATTAATTTCACATAAGTTAATGTAACAGTTGAGAGCGTGGCTCGCTTGATGCTTGAACAATATATCCATTATAGTGTAGGCTACTACAGAGGTTTTAACTTTCACAATCATACTAACCAATCTCCTCAGAATCGTGAGGAGATAAAAGCCTTGGTCTCGGAGATGCACTCGCGCATTTGTATGACCGTACGTACGCGCGTTTGTGTGAAGAAGGGGGGGCAGCAGCGAGTAGAGTGATGAGCCAGAGGCGTTTTTTGAAGGCTACAGTACGCACATACAACTATTATGATATCTTTTTTTTATCAATTTGAAAATGTGGCGGGCCGCCACATTTTAACACATGGCAGTGTTTCCCGTTCATTATGCCACTGCTGCTGAAATATTTCGCTCAGAATGGGAATTTGGTTGCTGCGAATCACTTTCGCCAGCACGTTAAAATTACATTAATTTAGCAGACGCTTTTATCCAAAGCGACATTGTTAAGGAATTTCCAATCTAAGTTTGCTAAATTTAGATTTTAAGAAATAAGAGTGATCAACCACGAGGTTAGGTTAAGCCATTTACAAAAGATTGTTCGTTTATTCATTTAAGTAAACTTCTGCAGAAGGGTGCTATCAGTCAAAGCAGCTGATCAGACAGAACCCTGATTTCCGTTGAGTAATTCATTAAATAGACAAACCTATGACATCACAGGAAATCATTTCTCATTGGTTAAATACGGTTTGGGGGATCTTGAAACTGTCCCCCAAATAAAGACATCAAAGGAATTATTACAATGGGGGGCACAGGAAGAACTCCGATGGGAACCTAGCCAGATTATTATTCCTAGGGTTATTGGGGTTATAAACCAACATCTGCTTCAGTACTCTTCGCAGTTTATAACCAGTTCCTTCAGACAAGAGAAACAGTTGTCTAACCATTTTTAACATAGAAACTCTACATCAAAGGGTTTCACCAAGCAGGGAACAGTGGTGAATTAAATTTCATTCACAATCCCCCGGTTTTGTGGATTCGACATCCACATAACAAAATGTAATTTAAAAGAAATTTAGATATAAAACCAAACATAATGAGAAAAAAATTATTTGTTCCTGCATTAAACCCTAATCTAAACATATGGAAAAGAAGTTATCCCTTTTTCCTTGATCCACTAGGTGGAGTCAGATTTAAAAAACCATCTAATTAGATGTTTGAATTACCATTTAAAAATTTGGGATACATTTTTCTCCACATGTAAAACCATGAACACCAAACCTCCTAGCCTTAATTTGACAGAAGCTAGGTAAAAGATGGCATGATTTACTAATCTAAATTTAGAAAAAAAAAAAAAAAAATTTCCAGGTATTTTCTGAAGGTGGAAAAAAAACCTCTTCTCTTATGAGAGGAAAAATCCATACATTCAAATCTGGAAACATGTACCAGCTCATGTCTCAAAACATTTTAAATCCTCATCACGAATGGCACAAATTTCATCAAGATAATTAACTGACTGGTTATCTGATTCAACTTTGTCATTCAACATCAATGCAGTAATAGGCAAATCAGTAACATTGTTTAAACACCTTGTAAGACATTTTACAATTATTACAAATTATACACTATTGTGGTTGACAAATTGTTCTGTCTTTTCGGTCGCAATCCCAATGTCTTATCTTCCGGAAATGAATGACTTGAGTTCGAGTTCAGCTCCAGAGTGTGTGGTGCATGTGTATGTGAGGCAGTGGCTGCTGTGCTCAAAGTTGTTATAACAACAATCTTGGCAATGTAGTACAGATCACTCCTCCCGACTCCTCATCTGAGGAGACCAGATTGTGAGCTTTCGCTCTAGTTGTAGAGGCAGCTGGTTGATCATCTTGGCCGTTGGGACCCCTTGGTGGGTCACTTTCTTCTCCTGGACCTGGAACACGCCTGCAGTGGCTCGCATGGATCCACGACTCCCTTTCAGCTACCTTAATCGCCGTCTGTGTGGTAAGCAGGATCTGATAGGGTCCACGCCACCGGACACTGTTCCACGCCTTCCGCCTGAGGTCTCGAACCACAACCCAATGGCCTGGTTGGAGGCGATGCAGAAACCCCTCTCTTGCGTCAGGAATGGTTGCCTTCACTCCCTGCCTTTACGGAGTATCTCACTTGGTGTGGATCTCCAACCCAGTCTGTCACCGCCATTACGTCCTTCAGCCACGCACCAGCATCCTCTCTGTTAACAAACTCAGAAGTAGCAAGTGAAACATGAGGAATAGGGTGTTCACCATACAGCTGTTTCTGTGCGTCATTTAGGCAAACAGAGAGAGCTGCATGATCAGATCCAACATACAACATATCACATGTTAATGTTTCACACATTTGAGGTGGTAACCAGGTGTTCTCAAAATCATGGTCCTGTGCTAAAAGAGATGTGGATGCAGTACAGTGTAGTGTTGTGTGAGGTGTGAGTGGGGTGTCATAACTATAACAAGTTTCAATTTTTTAAAATAGCTGCGCCAGTTGGTGGGATGTATGAGCACTATTGTCAACATACCAATTATAAGACTAATCTGTGGGCATGTCGTTGTACATGATGGCCACGTCTGGAGACATTACCTGTGGTGGTCTAATTATGGTAACACCTTCTGGAGAGCAGCACATCTGGAAACCTAATTTACATAATAGGTCACGTCCACAGAGATGGACTGGACAGCATTCACTCAAAATACATTTGTGTGTTAAGTGAGTATCATCCATCACAACATCCAATGGCACAGTTATTTTCTCTAATTTCACAACACCTGAAGCACCCACAGTTTTAGCAATTTAATTTGTTAATTTAGGTAGTACCCTCATATTAGCAGCACTGAGCACAGATGAATGAGCGCCAGTGTCAGCTAAAAAACAAGTTGTTCACCATTTACAGTCACAGTAATAGTTGGGTCTGCAGATGGTGTTGTGTGAAGGTTAAGGTATTGATTTATATGAACAATCCTCTCTCCATCCTGTACCACACTACTGTCCCTAACTTGCAACAGAACTACAATGAACAAGAACTGCAAACTCAGTATGCACTTTCAAAAATAACCTGAAAACTCACCTTTATAAACTAGCTTTTACTTAAAAGTATTATTTTATTTATTTATTAATTTATTCTTCTCTCTTTTTATTATCTTGTATTTCTGTATACTTATTGTTCTTGTTATTCTGTTTGTTATATATTTTGTCATTTTTCCTTTGCCTGTCAAAGCACCTTGTATCCTTGCATTAGAAAGGTGCTATACAAATAAAGTTATTATATTATTATAAGAATATAATTAACCAAAAACTGTACAGATCTACCGGTAACAAACACTTAACATGAAGGAACAAACATACAAACAGTAACAGAAAAAACAAAAATAGACAAACAAAAATTAAACTGTAGTTTCAGTTAAACAGAGTTTTAACTAAGAAACCAGAGACAAACAACAAAAATATAGCGCTATGTCCATTAACGGGCTAAATTACAAGCACATTTGCCAGGGCGTACCTTTGTGCAGGACAAAGTTATGTAAAAGCCGGATTAATGCCATGCATGGACTGATAACAGGTAATTTACAAACACATTTGCCAGGGCGTACCTTTGTGCAGGACAAAGTTATGTAAAAACCGAATTACAATCACTTTTCTCAGGGCGTACCTGGTGCAATAGAAAAGTACTGTAAAACTGTATCAGACTGACCCCAGGTAATTTACAAACACATTTGCCAGGGCGTACCTTTGTGCAGGACAAAGTTATGTAAAAACCGAATTACAATCACTTTTCTCAGGGCGTACCTGGTGCAATAGAAAAGTACTGTAAAACTGGGTCAGGTACTAGCTAGTTCAACAGACAGCGCCAACCGCTATCTCCTGCCACATCCGACAACAGACAAGACAAAAACCCAACATTCAACACCAATGATCAATGAATATCAGGAAAAGCCACTATTCTCGTAAGCTCAGCATGTGACGAAGGCCATGAATGGTCACAAACCAATCCAGTAACATAGCAAAACAAAACCAAGTTTAAGATCACTTAAAACCAACGTGGGTCTTAATACAACGTACCGTAATTCAACCACCAGCAAGAATAACAGGGAGTTTTCCGAAATCACCGAGCCGTCTACAGCCGCAGTTTAGAAAACTAATTCCGAGCTTCAAAGCACCACGCGTCCGTGCTGTTCTCCCCACCAGCTGTTGAAATACCGCAGTTGTCCCAAAAGGTACTATCAATAATGAATTAGTAACCTTTAATTTCTCGTCGCCAATATTGTTAAGGAATTTCCAATCTAAGTTTGCTAAATTTAGATTTTAAGAAATAAGAGTGATCAACCACGAGGTTAGGTTAAGCCATTTACAAAAGATTGTTCGTTTATTCATTTAAGAAAACTTCTGCAGAAGGGTGCTATCAGTCAAAGCAGCTGATCAGACAGAACCCTGATTTCCGTTGAGTAATTCATTAAATAGACAAACCTATGACATCACAGGAAATCATTTCTCATTGGTTAAATACGGTTTGGGGGATCTTGAAACTGTCCCCCAAATAAAGACATCAAAGGAATTATTACAATGGGGGGCACAGGAAGAACTCCGATGGGAACCTAGCCAGATTATTATTCCTAGGGTTATTGGGGTTATAAACCAACATCTGCTTCAGTACTCTTCGCAGTTTATAACCAGTTCCTTCAGACAAGAGAAACAGTTGTCTAACCATTTTTAACATAGAAACTCTACATCAAAGGGTTTCACCAAGCAGGGAACAGTGGTGAATTAAATTTCATTCACAACATACATAAACATCAAAGCAACTACCGAACAGATAATACAAAGCACATCCTTCCCATAACGTAGCAACCTGTCCCGCTAACGCTAGCGAACTGTTAGTTGATGTCAATGACGGATAAAAACATTAAACCCACCATAATGATGTGAAAGTTTGTTATATCGACAAAATACATCCAATATAGAATAGTGTTCGAAATAGCGTGAGGTAACGTTACAGAATGATCTTTGTGTGTTAGGCAAAAGCAGAGCCTGGGCAAAAGGTGCTTTGTCGTGTGACATATGCTTGGCCCATCACGTTTTAAAAATATATATATATTTATGCATTTATTCATTTGGGTTAAATTACACAGATCAATTATCCATTTTACAGACGAGTCCTGGAAATCTGGTTTAAAAACTACGCCAAGTGAACAATTAACATTAATCCTGGGTGAAAGGTCCAACTTTGACAGCTCTGACTAAACATTGTAACGTTAACCTTATTAACACCCCCAGCCCCCCTCATAAGAACCTTTACCATCAGTCATTCCATTACAATGAAACTCACCACAGTGGCATCCAGTGAAGAGTCCTTTCTTCCCCTTACTATCACTTCAGGATCTGAGTCAGAGTCTGGTTCCACAATGTCTGAAAGTCATACCAACACTTAAATACGATACATGGTCTTAATGGAAAAAAGTGATTGTGCAGTAAGTTTCTGCAATAACTACAAGCATGGCAACAATAACCTTGAAAATGTGAAAGGAGACATAGGTAGAAAGTTAATTTTGAGAAGGGCTTTCCTGAAGCCTCTTTGAAGGCTTCTACGGTGAAGGGAATGTCTGTCCCAGGTATCTTCTCAACACGAGAGCCATCAGGATACAGTAAAATATAAGTCCCCCTCTTCAGGTCCTGGTTGAAGGCAAGCATTTTTGTTTGCGCCTGTGTAAGCACATCCAATGCTGTGCCATTCCGCTGTATGAGGAGGGATGCATTTCTTCCTCTCATAGTCTTCAGATCTCCCTCAGGGCTCCGAACCATGATACCAATGGTTATCTATAAATACAGATAATGTTTTTTATTTTTTTATATATTTTTTTAAAGTTGTGTCAACACAAAAAAAATGTAGTTACTTCACCTACCTGAACTTTGCTCAAGTTCCTTTTCATTCTTCTGGGGGTTGAATGAAGAACCCTTTCAGATTTCTTGGTTTCTCGAAAATTCAAAAAAGTCGAGATATTTCGATGCTGTGCCAAGAAAAGGTTCACTTAATGCACACATTACAGTTTTATACGATTGCTTTGATTCATTTTGCACAACAGAGTTTCAATGTGCAAAACTCTTAACACAGAATGCTATACTGCTCATTTTGGGTTCAAAATGTAATATAGCATGCAAAATAAAAAGACCTGTGTCAAATCAGAGAACATTATATGCAAAATGTTTATCATAGCACCAGAACATTGGATATGTTCATCGTTGAAGTTTAATTATTGATGCATTTCCAAATACAATGGCCATTATCAAATAATGCTGTCAAACACAAAATAATTGCCATCAAAAAAGACTATGCAAGGGTCATTTCCTCATAAGTACTTGAAATGATGTACCGCAAGCATCCCTTGTGATAGATTGCTGTGTATATATATATAGCGCTTTATGGAAGACAAACTAAATATTAGATTACAGTAGGTGACTGTATATGAAGTTTAATCATTGAAAACAAATCATACAGTAATGCAGTAAACTCAACTGTATTTTACAGTAAAAGCAAAAACAACAGTAACAGCAAAAACAGTAAAAGAAAAAGCAGTTACAATAACAAAAAACTTTACAGTAAAAAAAAAAAAATGCATTTCAGTGCTTAAGCAGCATCTTGCCTCTCTGCTGCATTTGGCCACAGCATTTCATCTACGTCGCATCTGATGTCTTCATTTGCAAGGCAGCGTTGGTAAAATCTTCGGGAGTGTCTTATCCACCCCTGGCACTGCTGGGCTGTAATGTCATCGCACGCCTCATCCATGGCCTGAAAGAATGTCGCCTGCTCATACGGACGCCGATCATACACCTTCCACCTCCAGGCCGAGAAAAACTTCTCTATGGGTTTTAGAAAGGGGGAGTAAGGTGGAAGGAATTGTGATCGGAACTCTGGATGGGCTGTAAACCAGTCTCGCACAGCCAATGCACGATGGAAGCTTACATTGTCCCAGACAATGATGAACACCATCTGAGCATTTGGCTGTACGAGACGATTGTACAGCCCCTCCAGAAAATGTATGAGGCGCATGGAGTTGTATGCCCCCAGCAGAGGGTCACGAGCCTCAACTCCATTGCGGGAAATGACAGCACACATTGAGATGTTGGCTCCACGCTGTGGCATTTTATGTAGTGGTGAAGAGATTATCAATTGTGTTGCAATGCTACTCACCTGGGCAAGGTTGTTGGAAGTACTGAGACATGAGTACAAACACATGTTGAATTGATTTAGTGATCTGCATTTGTATTAACAGTTTTGCACTTTGTATGTCAGCATAGGATATAGTGTCTTAAGGTAAGAATTCTGCAAGTCAGTTTAGCACTTTGCGTTAACAGTTTTACACTTTGTATGTCAGCATAGGATGTAGTGTCTTAGAGTACGAATTTTGAAAGTCAGTTTGGCACTTTGCATTTTGAGTTTTGCACATTGAAACTCTGCTGTGCAAAATGAATCAAAGCAATCGTATAAAACTGTAACATCCAGCAAAACTATGAACACCATATTGCATTCGAAGTATCATGGCTTAATTTAGAAATTGACCAGTATTAGATTTAAGTTAGTTAACATTAGCTGTTGTATTCTCGGTTTTACACAGTAAACTTAACGTTAGCCAACGACGTTACCGGAATCTGAAGAACTTGCAGAAGCAGTTTCGGATTGTGACAATGGGCCACGTAGCCCTGGTTCCTTCGTTAAAAATGTTATGCATTTCCCGCAGTGATTGCAGAACGACTGCACAACTGAAAGGGCCTTGCCACAAAATGGACAAAACATAATGAAAAAATACGACACCGTACTAACAAAAAGGAAAATAGTTTTTCAAGTCAATGAAGCACGCGTTAAGTTAAACTTTCCGTTAGCAGTGGCACGACTTGAGTGAGCAACATTACGTAGAACGGGGAGTCCTGGGCGCGGATTGGCCAAATGGAGTGCCCAGTAGTAAATAGCATGCTGTAATACGGCGTGTAGAGATTAGTTTGGTTTAGAGCAGAAGTGTGGCTGTGTTCGAAACCGCATTAATAGACGACCAGTAAAATTTTGAACAAAATCTGGCAAAGTAGTATACGGTTTCGAACACAGCCTTTTTCGACAGTCTATGGTTAGTCTGCGTGCTGGTTTTTGCTCCAATCACATCGGTTTTTAGTTTTCTAGCAGCTCTATGAAATATACTGGTTCAATTCTGAACTTGAGCACAGCAACATTTTTGTGATGCTCTTGCAGACTGCGTCTGTAGCTGGTGGTTATACAAATATCAGTTTGAGGATAGATGGGGGGTTTCCATAGCGCCATATCGTGCTGCCAGCCTCGGGCCGCCATCTACTGGGTGAATCATGGCCCTGCAGTATTTTCACGAATTTACAGTATTTTTTGTAATGTACAGCTAACGTTATCTGAAAGTTAACGTACAACTCACAATTAATTATGATAATCATAAAATAATTAACAACTTTTCTGTAAAAGCATCGAAGTTGACCACAATTGGTAGGGTGTCTGGACCACATGCAGGCTAAATTGAGTTCGTTTGGCGAGAAATCAATTTAGTTTTACATCAAATAACAGCTATTAGTGTGTACCGTACTGTAGGCAACGTAGCCTACAATGAACGAGAAATGATAAGCCTGTTTTTTGTAGGTGACAAACAGTGAACCACACGATTGGCTTAATGTAGGCTACTGTAATCAAGCTGCAGTTCCGTATAAGAACGAGTTTCCGTTATATTCCTGAAATTATTGGACTTGTGAACAGGCTTTATGTTAATATGTCTGCAAGAAAACTCAACTTTAGTTTGTTCGCCAATTCTGTGATAGTTTTTAAATGCCAGGAGACCAGCCATAGACTTGCTATGCAAATTGCACTCTCAGACTCACTCGTGCATACGTCATCTGGTCCCAGTATGCTTTGCGCACAGGCTAACTGTAGCATTTAGCTTTCAGGCTTAATAGAAACAAGGATTTCAATTTAGAAACTCGGATCCAAATTTAGAAACTCAGATTTAAATTTAGAAACTCGGATTTCAATTTAGAAACGAGGATTAACTTTTAGAAACTTGGATTAATTTTTAGAAACATGGATTTCATTTAGAAATAAGGATTTTGTTTTAGAAATGAGGATTTACATTTAGAAACAAGGATTTCTTTTTAGAAACATGGATTTCATTTAGAAATAAGGATTTTGTTTTAGAAATGAGGATTTACATTTAGAAACAAGGATTTGGTTTTAGAAACGAGGATTTGGTTTTAGAAACAAGGATTTGGATTTAGAAATGAGGATTTACATTTAGAAACAAGGATTTGGTTTTAGAAACGAGGATTTGGTTTTAGAAACAAGGATTTGGATTTAGAAACGAGGATTGTGTTTTAGAAACGAGGATTTGGTTTTAGAAACGAGGATTTGGATTTAGAAACGAGGATTGTGTTTTAGAAACGAGGATTTGGTTTTAGAAACAAGGATTTGGATTTAGAAACGAGGATTGTGTTTTAGAAACGAGGATTTGGTTTTAGAAACAAGGATTTGGATTTAGAAACGAGGATTGTGTTTTAGAAACGAGGATTGTGTTTTAGAAACGAGGATTTGGATTTAGAAACGAGGATTGTGTTTTAGAAACGAGGATTTGGTTTTAGAAACAAGGATTTGGATTTAGAAACGAGGATTGTGTTTTAGAAATGAGGATTTGGATTTAGAAACGAGGATTGTGTTTTAGAAACGAGGATTGTGTTTTAGAAACGAGGATTTGGATTTAGAAACGAGGATTGTGTTTTAGAAACGAGGATTTGGTTTTAGAAACAAGGATTTGGATTTAGAAACGAGGATTGTGTTTTAGAAATGAGGATTTGGATTTAGAAATGAGGATTTGGATTTAGAAACGAGGATTGTGTTTTAGAAACGAGGATTTGGTTTTAGAAACAAGGATTTGGATTTAGAAACGAGGATTGTGTTTTAGAAACGAGGATTGTGTTTTAGAAACGAGGATTTGGATTTAGAAACGAGGATTGTGTTTTAGAAACGAGGATTTGGTTTTAGAAACAAGGATTTGGATTTAGAAACGAGGATTGTGTTTTAGAAACGAGGATTGTGTTTTAGAAACGAGGATTTGGATTTAGAAATGAGGATTGTGTTTTAGAAACGAGGATTTGGTTTTAGAAACAAGGATTTGGATTTAGAAACGAGGATTGTGTTTTAGAAACGAGGATTTGGTTTTAGAAACGAGGATTTGGTTTTAGAAACGAGGATTTGGATTTAGAAACGAGGATTGTGTTTTAGAAACGAGGATTTGGTTTTAGAAACGAGGATTTGGATTTAGAAACGAGGATTGTGTTTTAGAAACGAGGATTTGTTTTTAGAAACAAGGATTTGGATTTAGAAACGAGGATTGTGTTTTAGAAACGAGGATTTGGTTTTAGAAACAAGGATTTGGATTTAGAAACGAGGATTGTGTTTTAGAAACGAGGATTGTGTTTTAGAAACGAGGATTTGGATTTAGAAACGAGGATTGTGTTTTAGAAACGAGGATTTGGTTTTAGAAACAAGGATTTGGATTTAGAAACGAGGATTGTGTTTTAGAAACGAGGATTGTGTTTTAGAAACGAGGATTTGGATTTAGAAATGAGGATTGTGTTTTAGAAACATGGATTTCATTTAGAAATAAGGATTTTGTTTTAGAAATGAGGATTTACATTTAGAAACAAGGATTTGGTTTTAGAAACGAGGATTTGGTTTTAGAAACAAGGATTTGGATTTAGAAACGAGGATTGTGTTTTAGAAACGAGGATTTGGTTTTAGAAACGAGGATTTGGATTTAGAAACGAGGATTGTGTTTTAGAAACGAGGATTTGGTTTTAGAAACAAGGATTTGGATTTAGAAACGAGGATTGTGTTTTAGAAACGAGGATTTGGTTTTAGAAACAAGGATTTGGATTTAGAAACGAGGATTGTGTTTTAGAAACGAGGATTGTGTTTTAGAAACGAGGATTTGGATTTAGAAACGAGGATTGTGTTTTAGAAACGAGGATTTGGTTTTAGAAACAAGGATTTGGATTTAGAAACGAGGATTGTGTTTTAGAAATGAGGATTTGGATTTAGAAACGAGGATTGTGTTTTAGAAACGAGGATTGTGTTTTAGAAACGAGGATTTGGATTTAGAAACGAGGATTGTGTTTTAGAAACGAGGATTTGGTTTTAGAAACAAGGATTTGGATTTAGAAACGAGGATTGTGTTTTAGAAATGAGGATTTGGATTTAGAAATGAGGATTTGGATTTAGAAACGAGGATTGTGTTTTAGAAACGAGGATTTGGTTTTAGAAACAAGGATTTGGATTTAGAAACGAGGATTGTGTTTTAGAAACGAGGATTGTGTTTTAGAAACGAGGATTTGGATTTAGAAACGAGGATTGTGTTTTAGAAACGAGGATTTGGTTTTAGAAACAAGGATTTGGATTTAGAAACGAGGATTGTGTTTTAGAAACGAGGATTGTGTTTTAGAAACGAGGATTTGGATTTAGAAATGAGGATTGTGTTTTAGAAACGAGGATTTGGTTTTAGAAACAAGGATTTGGATTTAGAAACGAGGATTGTGTTTTAGAAACGAGGATTTGGTTTTAGAAACGAGGATTTGGTTTTAGAAACGAGGATTGTGTTTTAGAAACGAGGATTTGGTTTTAGAAAAGAGGATTTGGTTTTAGAAACGAGGATTTCGTTTTAGAAACGAGGATTTGGATTTAGAAACGAGGATTGTGTTTTTGAAACGAGGATTGTGTTTTAGAAATGAGGATTTGGTTTTAGAAACAAGGATTTGGATTTAGAAACGAGGATTGTGTTTTAGAAACGAGGATTTGTTTTTAGAAACAAGGATTTGGATTTAGAAACGAGGATTGTGTTTTAGAAACGAGGATTGTGTTTTAGAAACGAGGATTTGGATTTAGAAACGAGGATTGTGTTTTAGAAACGAGGATTTGGTTTTAGAAACGAGGATTTGGTTTTAGAAACGAGGATTTCGTTTTGGAAACGAGGATTGTGTTTTAGAAACGAGGATTTGGATTTAGAAACGAGGATTGTGTTTTTGAAACGAGGATTGTGTTTTCGAAATGAGGATTTGGATTTAGAAACGAGGATTTGGTTTTAGAAACAAGGATTTGGATTTAGAAATAAGGATTTGGTTTTAGAAACAAAGATTTATTTTTAGAAATGTGGATTGCACCTCTGGGCCACCGTACTCATTCCACCACTTTGCACTGATAAATTGTCTCCATTTTATACTATTCCTTCTTTTATTACTAAGCACAGAAAAAGTAGACGGTTGGTAAACGTCGGTTGCAATCACAACAATTGAATTAACATTTTAGTAAAACCTGTAACCTTAACAAAGTCAGGCATGAATGTCAATATGGCACTTTTAAATGTAAGGTAACTAGCTAATAAGAGTTTTTTCTGAAAGGAATTTACAATTCTTTTTTCTTGTTGAAACATGGTTGAAAAATGATGATACTGCAACACTTGTCAAGACATGTCCCCCGAATTTTAAGTTCTTTCAGAAGACTAGGCAAGGCAAAAAAGGTGGAGGCATAGCTGCTATTTTCTCTGACATATATTGCTGTAGAGAGATTGATCTGGGTAATTTTCCATTGTTTGAATACCTGGCCATTGTGCTTAAAGCAGAATCAAATGTGCTTATTTTAACAATCTATAGACCTCCCAAGTATTCCTCAGTTTTCCTTCCTGAATTCTCCGAGCTTATTTCTACCATTTTTACGAGCTATAACCATATAATCATTATTGGAGATTTGAATATTCACGTCAATAATAGTACCGATTTGAAGGCTATGGGGTTTGTGAATCTTGTGATCTTGACAAGTGCCAGAATACGTAAGAACGCTCAGAATTACTCAACACGATTCCGTTTCGCCGCAAAACGGCTCTTAAGTTACAGTGTCTGCTTCTCAGTCGAGTTAGCTCTATCTGCAGATATTCATATCAAAAGCCAGAGGTCCAGATGGAGCAAAGCTAGGCACATGAGTTATCAGCCTCGGCGAATCAATATCTGGCTTCTCAGTCACCACCGCCGTCCTCTCATTTACCAGCGCCAGCTCATCAGTGGCTAGATCATTTGCCGGCTTCGCATAGGATATCAGCTCCGTTGGCCTCTCAGTAGTCTGTTTTGTGGCACTTATCCTGAGACATAATCGGTACCATCTTGCTGGGAGGCGACAGTGCTAACCACTGCACCACTGTGCGGCCCATCAATGCTACTCAATGTTTCCTAAATTATTTAATCTAACTTGGCCTTTTATTTTTTTCATTTTACCATCTGAAGAGACCTTAGTCATTCAAACATTTTGCATTAATATCGCAAATAAAAGTATATTATCAAAGTATGAATAGATTTGTTTCACGGGGGAATATCTAAAATCACAAACTAAGTAGACCTATACCTAATCATTTGTGTTTTAGTCCTATAGTTTTTTTATAGGATACGTAGTGCAGTGATTGCATCAGATAGTGTAAGTCAACAAATTCTACAAGTCACTAAACTGGCTATATAGAAAAAAGCATGCCTTTGTGTGGTAGCCTAGGACATTATAATAAAACAAAGTCCACCATATAGCTACTGATATGATCCATCTGTCCATGCTTGCCAAAGGTGTATGCCTTTATGCCTTTATTCAAGCACCATTGATGGCTACAACGATACAACACAATCATTTAATTCAAATAAATTAACATTGTCAAAGTCATGTAGAACAACAGCAATCACGTAAAATAACAGGATTTATACATACATGTTTTTCACTGACAACATTGCTCACCGTTTTCTTATGAAATATTTTTTACAGTGCAGAATATTGACAATCATAATTAGGACCTAGCCTAGCCTACTATTTAGTTTCAAACGAGCTTCACTTTCCAGTCATAATAAGCTACAAATACTACAATACTACAAATGTTACAGTGCCCACATCAGCATTGCACAGCTGTGTTTACAGACGGGTGTAAGAAAAAGAACGGAATATAGTAGCCTACCCTGGGACCAAAATGCATAAACAATTTTTTAAAATAGCCTACATACAGGAATCAGCCTAACATGTAAAGTATGCATTTATCCTGCTTGGGGGATTTATAATAAAGTAAAATCAGACTGCATATGATCCACAAAAATAGTTTATTGACTTTGGAATAGGTCATGAATGATCATGCATGCATTGCTTGGGAAAGCCCTGAAATTAGCAACTCGCCATGGACTGACACACCCACACAGCGGCTCTCCTCCCACGTTGGCGCACGGTGAGTCAAACAGACTCAGGAGCGTGAAAATCTATGCCGAAAATGCCACTTCGCCAATGCGCCGGCTTGCCACCCGCCATGCACCAGCCGGTATAGAACTCGCACAGCTAGACCAATGAGGGAATAGCTCGGAGCGAAGGTTTAAGCGTGATGTATTCCGCTATTGCTGTGGGAAAAGGTAAAAGTTATTGTATGAAATATCTCTAATTAATTTACTCGTGTATCTGACTCCATTTAAAATTATAATTTAGAATTTGGTTTTAATCATGCGTGGAGCTTGGAGTGGTTACACTCGACTCATCCTGAGGTACCACCATTACTCAATATATGCTTGCCGGAATCAGCATTATTGCTGAAGCTCAGTTCGTTGGAGAATTCAGAGGTTGGGGGCAGTGGTGGATTAACCCTATAAGCAAAATAAGCACGTGCTTAGGGCATCAAGGGAAGGAGGGGCACCTCAGAAATTTTTCATAGCCGAATTTACCATTTAAATTATTTAATTAATTAAATTTATAGCCATTTTCAAAATTTAATGAAAAATGAATAAGTTCTGTTTATGAAGCGTTCTCTCCTGTGTCATCATGTTTATCCTGCAAAATAAAGTACACTGTGCTCACAGATTGGAAGTTTTGAACAAGTCTAGTACGCGTTTGAAACAGCGCAAGTGACGGGTAGTAGCTCGTAAGTTCTTAGTTTAGTTGCCAACTGTCACTGGTGTTAATTGCATGTGCATTCATGACCTCATTCTTGCTTTAAGTTGCTTAATGACTATTTCAATAGCACACTCAGCTCTGGCTGTTTAATCTATTAAAATGTAAGTACGTTTTATATATTTTGAATGCGTTTAATTCTATTCTTGGATATTTTTAAAATTAATTTAGTTTACGAATAATTCTTTTTCAGTACTATGGTTATGAGGATCTGATCAAAGACTTTGCAAGGAAAAAAAGTAGGAGAAAACTATAAATAAAATGGAAGCATTCGAAATAAATATTATTTTCCTTCTTACTGTAAGTTTTGTTTAATTTCGAATTTTCAATAAATAAAATTTTATGGTTTATTATTGTTTATATTTTGAATTACAAATGTATGGGGGCACCAACATTTTTTAGTGCTTAGGGCCTTTAAGGGTCTTAATCCGGCCCTGGTTGGGGGTCTAGCCAACACAATACATGCATTATATTTGTCATAGATAGTTGCGAGCCCAGGTCAGAGTGCATTCAGAGGGCTCCTTACGGTGAATTTGACAAGAACCGGCATAGAATGCCTAAGGGTTCTCTTCACATCAAATCACCAGAACCATGCACTACCAACCCTGTTTTGCGGGCATAACTTGACTGCCTTTCCCAACTTGAGGACGCCACTAAAGACTTGCTGTACCAGGCCACTGATGAGTTGGTCCTTGATCAGAATTGTCCCCCTGAGTCTTCAGTCATAATTTAGGCTGAAAAGGATATAAGATGGATGAGAGTCATGGAGACCACGCAAGTTAAATATAAAAATAATTGAATAACAGGCAGGGAGGTAATTCGCTTAGAATTAGCCCTGAGTGAGACGCAGGAGTTCTGACTCTGAGACTCAAGCATACATACCACAGTGCTCGGAACACTGCAGCTCAGATCATACAGGCAATTGAAGCTGGAAAAAGGGTTTAAAAGAAAGATGCAGTTGATGTGAAACATGGTAATTTATTAATGACAATAATCACTGGTTAAGACTGTGAGAGCAAACATGAACACATTCAATGCATATAGCTAAACACAGGATAACATGCTGCTAAGACAAATAAACATGAACAAGTTCACTAACAAAGTATATAACCAAATGATTCCGTACGGTGTGCCTATGGTACCAGGAGAACTGTTAAGCAGATTCTCCTGGATATCCCTTTGGGCTTCCCTTAAATGCAGTCCTGAGCAGGCCTTCCACATTCCACATTCCACAATTCCCTTTGTTTGTCCAAATAAAGTCCGGCAGGAAGAGATGTAACTTCTCACCACCCGGGGACCCCCCTCCAGGGATAGAAACTGCATAGTCTACTCCCCCCAATCTAGTGATAGTAATAAGATTCTTTGAACGACGGCGCGTGATCTTATGATCTTCCCAATCATTTATCTAGATATCAGGTGAGGTCCCAGTGATGGCCACTCTAGATTCCATATACTTATATGGACAAGCGCATCCCTAATACCTTACAAAATCCTCCTTTCTTTCACATTCCTCCTCCTCCTATACTTTCACATACCCCACACTTCAATTAGTATTCATCCCAATCCACCACATTTATCATATTATCCACAATTACTTTATACTAATTTACATGCACATACATATGATGCAAGATACATATACAGCTTTGTTTCAGTCAATAGTCCTAAAAGCCATTCAGTTCAAGAGCCTTTGATCCTGTGAAAAAAACCTGAGTTACTCATTATGAGGATCAAACATCCTGCAGAATGCCTTCTAAAGTCGGGTAGGATCAATTCCAGCTGTCATTTACGACGCCATGAGAGGTCAGAGGGAAAAGGTTCTCAGGCCACCTGGTAAATTGTTTTATTGCACCCTCAAAGAAGTCACCGCCAGCTCCAAGGGTTTAGGACTGATAATCCATTTTTCAGTCTTACACCGGAATATAGAGCCCTTTGTCTCATTTAATTTGTGTGTTCTCTGATCTTCCCTATGTTGATGGATGACTGGTGGTGTTTCCCAATACTCGAAAAATGCATTCTCTCCTCCACTACCACTTCCTCATCTTCATGCCCTGGAAACAGATCTTTGTGTCTTAATCAAATGTTGCTGATGACATATTAATTACATATGAATTGTTTCATATTAATTAATGTCTTGACGCGAACTACAATGTCAGGTACATTGTATACTGTACGTGGAACTACTTGCACAATGTACCCGACATTGTGGTTTGCGTTGAGAAATTAATTATTATTTAACAATTAATATGTAATTAATATGAAAACGGCAACATTAGATTAGGACACAAATATCCGTTTCCAGAGCACGGAGGAGAGGAGGTGGTAGTGGATGAAAGGAGTATTTGGATGCACCCAAGGGCTTTGGCCTGCCACCTCATATTTATACCCAAGTGAACAGAAAGTTGAGAATGACCACATAATATATTCTAATAATAGTAAAAAGTAAAATATGAATGGGAATATACTTCAATTAGGTTTTATTTGAACTATTTCTAGCATTTCCAATAATCGTATTTATGAGACGTTTTTGTTTTTTGAAAAAAGATAAATGTTTCTCATATTGTGAGTGTACGGTCATGCTGATAAATGACAAATACATTTTTATAACCTTTTTTTTCATATTTTCCAGGGTTGCCAATAATTCTGGTGGGCACTATATTCATGGTTGCAGCAGATCATATCTTTAAAGTGAGCTTGGAAATGGAATAGAAGTGTGATTTGTGTATATGGGTCTGGTACAGTAAGAGCATCCCGAGCCGCTTGTTACTCCCGCCACTTCCCTTCAGGCAGTTGAAACACTCTCTGAAATTGGCCTGGGATTGAAGGGAGGCCGGTTCATTAAGATCTGTCCAACGCTGATAATGGTTTGGGAATGTTCATGTCAATCAGGCATCAAAAGGATCTAGTGTAGCACTGATGCACACAGACTTCAGAGAGGACTGAAAATGTTGAGCAATGACAATATTTCTCTCTCTCCATCTCAGTTACTTTTTCAATTTGTTTGCTTTATTGGCATGGCAAACATGCATTCTGTCATGGCAAACAACATACATTCATCTACATACTCTTCGAATTCAATTTGCTTTATTGGCAGGAAATACATCTACATGTAGATGTTGCCAAGGCCTACAGAAATACATAAAAATAATTAGATTTATAATTATAACAACAAAAATAGAAATAATAAATAAAATACAAACATAATGACTACATAGTCACAACAAGAATAATAATAGTAAATCAACACGTACACAAACAATCAATCTTTGTGTACGAATGTGTGAATGTGTAGGTGGTCACTCAGGGGCTCTTAATTTACGGCAGGCTGAGATGTACTGCGCCACAATTGGGGCAGTTGGATCTTCGAATAGCATCCTAATTAGGATTAGGAGTTTTCAGTATTTTTTAATCAAATTAGATTAAAGATTTATTATTTTTTATTTATTTTTTATTTTTTGAATATATTTTTTAAATTAAGGAGGAAGTGCATGCCTGTCTCCACCGCTCCTGTCGTACAGTGAGTGCATATTTGTTCTTTATAAATTGTGTGTGGTAACCAAGCCTGTACTTGCTCAAGATCAGTCCCTGCTTTCTACAGGGAAGAAACACTCGGAATGGTCTCTTTTTAGAGTCTGATAGCAGTCTAATCAACTTTAAATTTTAGTGTCTTTATCCCTATTTTCCAAATAAATATTTTTTGTTTGTTGCATAATTACATTACATTACATTATAGGCATTTAGCAGACGCTCTTATCCAGAGCGACTTACACAACTTCTTATTACATTTATCCATTCATACAGCTGGATATATACTGAAGCAATTCAGGTTAAGTACCTGTTGCTCAGTACACAACGGCAAGTACCCTACCTGGGAATCGAACCTGCAACCTTTCAGTTACAAGTCCAGCTCCTTAACCATTATACTAACTGCCGCCCTACATTTCTGTAACACTGATTTTTGGTTTGTTTGCAGTATTGCTCTGATTATGGTGTGGGTTAGTTTTGGTATACAATTAGGAAGCTTCAGTACCAGCTGACTGAGGGAACCTTTTGAGGGGTCAGTTCTTGGAATTGTCGTGCTGTAACATATCTTTGGTGTTTGATTTTAAAAATCATCCAGAATTTTAGTACTTTTTTCACATATTTTTAATAGAAGATTTAATTCTGCCCAACATTCTCTTTTCCTCTGTTTTCTCTGTTACGTGCAGTATGAATTATTTTACATTGCTCCAGACAAGCTTTAAATCATTTTCTTTTCATTTTGTTTGCATAAGCACTGAAAGCATACAATATACTCAACCCTTGGCTGTTGAAAAAAAGCTAAACCACTACAGGAATCAGCAAACAGGCAATTGAACAAAAGGATGAGGTATTGATTTGCTTACTTGAATACAAAGAGCTTGAGACAGACACAAAAGAGCAGTCTCGGGATGAAGAGGCAGTTGTTTGAATCACAGTTTATCCGCGTCAGTTCTAAATGACCAGTCTCCCTTATTGTTTCCCCTGTCACACCAGAGAAAAACTGTTAACATTGAGTACCTTGGGGATCGTTCTTTTCATGGCCTTTTCTGTCTCTCTTTATTTCATTTTCAATCTTTCAATCTGACCTGTGACCCTGTCAGCAAACCAGAATCACAATGCAGCAAAAGGAAAGTTCTGACCAATGAGGAGGTAGATTCTCAATTTACCGCTCATTCACCCAGGCAAAGCAGGAAATCAGGGTGTGAGCCATCAGACACTCTTCTGTGAAAAAAGAACTTTAATTCACATAAATGTAAATATAATACACTCCCATGCTTTTAATTTATTGTCGTTTAATGTCTGTTTAGGAGTCCATTTTTCTATGTAATTTTACATGGGGATCATGGTCTATCTTTACAACCAGGCCTTTATATCTTTACTGTAGATATAACAGGGAGTCCTTAGCAACAGGCAGCCACATCTGACACTGGCACAGTTAGGGTTCGATACCAAACTGAAAAAAAAACAGTTTTCAGTGTTTAATGTCAATATTAAGGCCTGGTGTGTTTAGGTCTTACTGTCTGACATTAATGGGAGATGAAGCAGACAACGGCGATCAAATCTATCAGATGCCAAACAGCAGCAGCCATTACTGTGACACACATTACAAACAAATATTAAAGCATCTTCAGTCAGACACCTTCATTCATCAAGGAAACGCTATCGGATATTCCACAACATTACTCTTGCCCTTTGCCGTTATGGTGACAGCAGTCGTGCCTTGTTTGTGGCTCTGCTAGGACGTAGCAGTTTTTCCTGTGCCATTTTGAAGGGAAAATGACCAATGGACATGCAGAAGCACCATCTCAATGGACGGGTAATGGGTAACCTCTGTAGATAACGGCTGAAGTTGGGAAGTTGTGATGTGTTTCTATTAAACATTATTTCTGTTGGGATAACTCACGTATTTAAATTGCATGTCTTAATGAAAACGCTGCATAATATTTGGTTTGGCGCTGAATGGATCTGCTTCGGTATTCTGGAAGCACGGACATCTTTCCACTGAACGGGAGATGACCAGAACCCCCAACAGCAGACCATCCAATGCCCAACTGCAACTGTGAAAAGAACGCCTGCTGTTCTTGAAAGATCAGGGGGACCGTACCAATATCCCCCCGCCATGAGATGGAACATGGCTGTGAACCTGGATAGGCATTGCGGATACTACATGTGTGAGAGTAGCTATGTGTACAGCAGAGCGCCTGCTGTTTCCTGAAAGATCAGGAGGACCACATTGATATCCCTCCAGCACGGAGACAGAACACAGCTGTGATCTTGGGTCAGACATGGCCATCCTAACATTATGTGGCAGTAGACTATGTGTAAAGCAGAGCACCTGCTGTCTCCTGAAAATTAGGAAGGCCGTATCGATATCCCTCCAGCACGGAGACAGAACACACTGTGATCTTGGATCAGACATCGGCCATGCCACATAATGTAACGCCTAACTAGACTATGTATAGCCTGGCCGCGTGACTTATACTATCTAGTGAAAAAACTATGTGTGACAACAGGGCACCTGTTGCTTCCTGAGATCAGGAAGTCCTGAATGAATATCCCAATCAACCACTGCATGAAAACCTGATGACAACGGGATCAAAAAAGGACATACTTATTTTAGTCAGTGCCCAGCAACCAACATAAATATTTATTTATATACATATATAATATATATGTATATATAATTTGTAGCAACATAACAGCACATGCAAGCATATTTAGATGCTCATACTTTTTTGAGCTTGGATGATGTCCTTAGTATTGAGCCTGACTGGCCCATGGCTTTTAGTGTGACTTGTCTGGACTTTAGTTGCAGTGGTAGTTGCACCGATCCTGAATGAGTGGGTTGTGTAGCATTCAGGTGGGAGCCCACAGTGTTGGCAGAGACAATGGAGTTTCTCACAGAACCAGGGGCTGGTCAAGGCGATGCTGGTGTCGGTCATGAACAGAAGCTCATAAGGGGTTGCAGAATGGCAGCATAGCAGATAACGTGACATTTATGAAATTATTAATAATGCATGTCCAGGTTAAACGTTGCATTAATCTGTTAATAAACAGCACGGAAAAACGACCTTTATTAATTATGTTCACAGCTGCTTGATTCCGTTTCCTACACCAGCGATTGCCCCATAAAAGACACGCCCTGACGATTGGGTAGATTTCAATAAGCTGTTGATTTAACTTCTGATGGTAATGATTTGAATTCAACTGCAAAGTGCAAACCATTCTCTCTTATATAGACCCCAAAAACCACTAGAGGGGGCTGCGTTGGTATAACATTCCAAACATTTGGATGTTTCGACTTGATCATGATAAAAGAATGAAGTGCCATTCCAGTGATTTAGCAGCATAGCCCAGAAACGCAAGTCTGAACGGCATCCTTAATTTCAAACAATTTTATCATGGAGATTTGCCACGGATTTAGACAGATCGAGGAGCCTAGTGATGAAAGCGCGCCCTTGAGGGATAATTTTTATTGCAAAGTTTAAATGACCCAGCAGAGAAAGCAATTCACGTTTACCAATGCTCTTAGATGCCATTGATGTAAAAGAGGACATGATATCTCAGATGTGAGAGAGCTTCTCCATGGGCAGAGAAGCTTACATGAGGTTGCTATCCAATATAATACCCAGGAACTCCAGGGACGTTTTTTCATCAGATAGGGGGATATTTAGCCTGTCAAATGTACTTTTGAGTGTAGAAATGGATTTAGCAGGTGGCGAATTGTGGAAATCTACTAATAGGAAATCATCCAGCAGATGGAACACGAAAGGCAATTTGCAGTTCATCATCATTCATTCATCAACCCGCTTATTCCTGTTCAGGGTCATGGGGGGTGCTGGAGCCTATCCCAGCATGCATTGGGCGAGAGGCAGGAATACACCCTGGACAGGCCACCAATCCATCACAGAGCGCTCACACCATTCACTCACTCATTCATACCTATGGGCAATTTAGAGTCTCCAATTAGCCTAACCTGCATGTTTTTGGACTGTGGGAGGAAACCGGAGTACCCGGAGGAAACCCACGCTGACACGGAGAGAACATGCAAACTCCACACAGAAAGGCCCTCGGCCGGGATTCGAACTCGGTACCTTCTTGCTGTGAGGCGACAGTGCTAACCACTGCACCACCGTGCCGCCAATTTGCAGTTGTTCAGTATAATACAAAATAACGCCTCAGATAATGTATCGAAAATGCGGGGGATACTGCGACAACCGAAGGTTAAACAAACCGAAAAATTAATTTTTGACTCCCACTTAATTTAGAAAAAATGCCACTGGGAAGGGTGAAGAGGCATTTCATTAAAGGCATCTGTAATATCTGCCTTCCCCAGCCAGGTGCCCTTTTCTGCTATTTTAAGTTGAATAGCATGGTTGACTGTTGCATAATACAGTGAAAACTGTTCAGGCGGAATCAAGCAATTAATACTAGGAATATAGCCCTCATGGGGAGCTGATAGATCAATTATTAGCCTTTTCTTTCCTGAATATTTCCGAGTTGTAACACAGATGGGGCTTATTCTAAATGTAGAAAATGGAGGTTTAAAAAAGGGGCCAATTAAGTAGCCATTTTGAACCTTTTTCTCGATCAGACCGTTTACAACATTGGGTTCATTTAACGCAGATTGTAAGATTTTTACATGTGCAAGAGGTACTGGGAAGATAACAGACCAGCTACGAACCTCTGAATTAAGCCAGTGATCAGGTTGTTTGTTTAGGTGTTTGGATAGGCTAATAGATAATTTGGCTATGTTTGTGGGGGTAGAGGGGCACACAACCCTAGAATAGCTGTCGCCGCATATGCTGCAAATATGCAGAAATAGGACGCAGTTCTTGTCATTAGAATAAAAGGTTTCGTTAGGTCCAACAGGCGAACTTGGCTTAATGGGTCAGGCAGCTTGAAACACAGTTCTAGGACAGAGTTTTGCCGATTGGGAAAACGTGCCACAGATGGAGCAGGATAGGGAACAATGGCCTGTAAAATTTCTGCTGAATAATTCCAGGACTATGGACCAATCAAGACGAGAGTTGAAACGTTGTAGGTACATGGCAGCTTTGCTAGAGAAGGATTTGCAGTATTCGTAAAAAAGAATTCCGCCATATGTGAGGGAAAGATCAGATATGATGGCTAGTGTCCAGTTCCATACGCCTGTCAGGAAAAACCTGGCACAATGCGTCTCTGAAAAAAGCAACGTTGAATTCCGCCAGGGTTAGGTTTTTTGATAGATCGGGGTCGCTTTCTTTTAAAATGACCGAAATGTCCCCACAATTTACTAGGTGTTTTTCGATTACATCAGAAGTGCATAGTAGGATCTTAATTAAATTAATATCATTACCTGCAATTATTTGGCTGTGCAGGCTTGGAGGAATAGCAGCGGCGGGAGGGATGAATGAAACCCCTGTAGGAGTTGCGGGAACTGCAGTTCCCAGGGTCCTGTGAGGGATTATGTCCCCGAAAAAACTCCCCGTGGTTGGAATAGGTGCCTGGCCTTCAAAGATGAAAGCCGGGGCAGCGCCAGGAGCAGCAGAAGGACATGGAGGGAGCCGATGATCCCTATTCTAAAGCGGAGATTCGGCATTCCATTTTATTTATGGACTCTTTGATGTCGAAGAGAGCCGAGAGGACAGGGTTGTCGACCGATGCACCGGCAGCGGCAGAGGATTTTTCCCCCTTTTAGCACTAACGTGAGATGGGGGAGCGACGTGTTTCTTTTTTGTCTGAGCTTTTGAGGGAGCCATGCTTTCTGAAGCAGAGGAAACTTCGCTTTCGAAAGATGAGGTGAAGAACTGAAATAATTATTCATGGAACAAACCAGTGGGGATTACAATATTAAGTGAACAAATATTTTTTTTTTATGGATTGTTTGTCTGTTTCTGTTTCTGATGATACAGTATGTTTTGTCAATATTTACATATGTATTTCCTGCCAGTAAAGTATTTTGAATTTTAATTTTATTTGAGATACAACTTATCAAAATTAAATGGCCACCCTGAAAGAAACTTCCAAACAGTGCATAGGCCATGCCCTTTACCCTGTCAGACACCCCATGCAGCTAAATGAGGGAACTGCAGCCAGTAATGAGCACCCTTCTTCCCTGGCATTACTTCACCAAGCCACTGTTTCCATGCCAGACAGCGTGTGGCCGCCGGCGAGGTCATTGTTGTTTGACAGAGCTAATGAGGTCAGAAAAATGGCAAGCTCAGGAAGACCAGGGTGCACAGAGGTGCAAACCCCTTTCGGGGGTTAGGTACCCCTATTGAGGGGTGCCATCAGAAGAATAACAGCCCCTTTTATCCTCACCTGGAATTAGTCCGAGAAGAAAGAGGGAGAAAGAGAGAGAGAGAGCCATAGCCTGTGGGAAGCTGAATATTCTCTGACTTATATGGCTTTCTGAGCATGTCAAAAGTTGTCAAAAATGTGAGCATGATGGGGTCAGGAGCCAGAATGGTAATGCAGGGAGGAAGGAGTCATTTTAAAAAGATTTTGCAATCACTGTTAATCCCCTTCAAAAGGAACTGCTGGGTGACAAAACTGAACACAACTCAACGTTTAGTATCGAGCACAGTTCATTCCAATCAGTCTTAAAAAGCCCAGGACTAAAAAGAGGGCTCTATTTGAATCTTCAAAAAAGGCCAGGGCCTTATTTCCCATTACAGAATGATCTTAGAGACTATTTTCTAGGTGTGATCTTGAGGACGTTCGTAAATTTTATGAAGAAAAAAATAAGTTTTATATAATACATCCACAGAGCTTGATGAAAAATGTTGAATAAAATATTGATTATTAATTTATCATTATTTACGGGTCTTAAAAGAGTGCAGTGTTTCTCTCTGTATAAGACGTCAGAGTTTCTAACAAACACCACACCCACCTCTATCAGGAGTCTCAATTGGTTGCCAGATTCAGCTAGTCAGTGATGGTGGAATTTGATGGCTCCACCTCCGGTGTCCTCATCCAGCAGTAACGTTAGACCTAAAAAAAACTCGGTACCGGTCCTTAATGACAAGAACCAGAGCAAGATGAGGGTCAACCTTGTTTTGGTATTTGGTTGTTTGAGGGAGCTCAAAAAATCACAATGTTTGAGAAGCGACGCAGAGATGGCCACTTTTCTATTCGACTGGCAAGCTAACGCGTAAGGCGTTTTACTCACCTGACAATTCAAAGTTTGGACACCCTTACGTGGCCGGAGAAGATCCTTAGCAATGCTGGCCAAAAGAACAACAATGGAGGCGCGTCTCCAAGACATCATAAGAAAAAACACAGGGGGACGCGAGCGGGAATTCGGAACAGACTGAGGTTGCTGGCAGTACTTCCCCCTCTGCCCAGTATCCTGCTGGCAAGTGCACAGTCTCTGGAAAACAAGCATCAGGGCACGCATCCGATTCCAAAGGGACATGAGGGACTGCAATATCCTTTGTTTCACTGAAACATGGCCGTCCCTCTTGGTGCCGGATATATCCATACAGCCGACAGACTCCATCACCGTCTCGCATATGGACAGAACAGCAGAGTCTGGTAAATCCAAGGGTGGTGGGACCTGTTTCATGACTAACAACAACTGGCGTGATCCCAGGAATGTTAAAGTCATCTCACGCTCCTGTTCGCCCCATCTGGAACATTTAGCCAAAAACTGTCGCTCATTCTACCTTCTCCGGGAGTTCACCTCAGTGATTGCAATGGCGGTTTATATCCCACCCCAAGCGAATACGGATATAGCACTATCAGACCTTCAACAGTCACTTTGCTAAACACCCAGATGCAATAATGAACGGGGACTTCAACAAAGCAAACCTAAAACGTGTCATGCCGAATCTCCATCAATATATCTCATGTCCTACCAGAGAAGAAAATACCCTGGATCATTGTTACACTTTCTCCTGCATTCGGAAAGTTTGACCATGCCGCCATTTTCCTGATACCGGAATATAAACAAAAGCTGGTACAGAAGGTTCTGGTGATAAGAGAGGTAAGGCGCTAGTCCGCCCAATCAGAAGCAACGCTACAAGATGCGCTGGCAGACGTAGACTGGGAAATCCATTCGCGAAGCACTGAATGCGCGCACTGCTGCCTTGAACAACGGCCTTCTGAATGAGAATATGGATGACTAGGAAGGCTGTGAAAGACGCAAAATGGCGATACAGGGACAAAGTAGAGTCACAGTTCCAACTCTCTGACTCCCGACACGTGGCAAGGACTACGGACAATAACGGACTATAAAGGCAATGTTTCCACTATGGTGAGTGCTGACGCTTCTCTCGCTAACAACCTGAACTTTTTCTTTGCACGGTTTGATGCTAATAACGCCAACGTTGGCATGAAGACTAGTGCCTGGGAATTGAGCCTTGCTGCAGGGGGTGAGCATGCGCTCACTGTCTCAGAGCATGACGTCAGGAGAACTCTGAGATGTGTAAACACTAAGAAGGCAGTGGGTCCTGACGGCATTCCTGTGCGTGTCGTAAAAGCTTGTGCAGACCAGCTAGCCCCTGTGTTAACCATCATCTTCAACCTCTCCCTGGCCGAGGCTGTAGTACCCACATGTTTTAAAACATCTGTTATTGTTCCTGTGCCCAAAAAACCCTCCCCAGCCAATTTTAACGACTACCGCCCTGTAGCCCTCACATCAGGAATAATGAAGTGCTTTGAGAGGATTATGAAGGACTATATCTGCTCTTCTCTGCCATGAAATCTTGATCTCCTTCAATTTGCTTACTGCCCAAATCACTCCACTGATAACACAGTCACTCAGGTACTGCACACCGCCTTATCCCACCTCGACATCGGAAGGGGGAACTATGTTAGAATGCTGTTCATTGACTACAGTACAGTTCAGTTACTGGTCAGTAAGCTTCTGGATATTGGACTGCATAGCTCTCTGTGCAAATGGATCCTAAACTTCCTGACTGCTAGAACACAGGTGGTCAAGGTGAGCAGCCACATTTTCACCTCTCTCACCCTCAACACTGGCGCTCCTCAGGGTTGTGTCTTCAGTCCCCTGCTGTACTCTTTGTACACACATGAGTCACAGAGAGGCGACCCTCTCATTCCCCGGGTGAAACTCCAACACAGTGGGGCTCAGCCGGGGGCTTGTGAGTATCCCCACACCCGCCCGGCGCCTCTCACCCTGGGCAACTCCGGAGAAGAAAAGGGTCCAGCCCCTCTCCAGGAGTTTGGTTCCGGAGCCAGTGCTGTGCGTGGAGGTGAGCCCAACTATATCTAGTTGGTACCGCTCCACCTCCCGCACCATCTCCGGCTCCTTCCCCGCCAGCGAGGTGACGTTCCACGTCCCCAGAACCAGTCTGCGACGCTGGGGATCAGCACGCCCGGATCCCCGCCTTCGCCCACCGCCCGTCTGGCAAAGCACCCGACTCCCATGCCGATCCCTGCGGGTGGTGAGCCCACATGGTGGCGGCCCCACGTTCCCTTTTCGGGCTGTGCCCGGCCGGGCCCCATGGGGCCCCACCAGACGCTCGCCGACGGGCTCCCCCCCCGGGACTGGCTCCAGGAGGGTGCCCCGGTTTCCCTATTCCGGGCGAGGTTATCTTGTTCTTATGAGGCCATGTCATGAGAGTCATTGAATCGCTCTTTGTCTGGTCCCTCCCCCTGAACCAATTTGCCTTGGGAACCCCTACCAGGGGCTAATGCCCCCGACAACATGGCTCAAAGGATCACAGGGACACACAAACCTCTCCACCACGATAAGGTGGCGATTCCTTGGAGAGGGCCTCTATCACCAGTTAAAGAAATTACTGCCTGGTACGGGAACTGCTCTTCACAGGACCGAAAGGGCCTGCAGAGGGTGGTGCACCTAGCTGAGCGCACCATAGGGACTGTGCTAACTCCCCTCTAGGACTTGTACACCAGGCGGTGTAGCACCAGAGCCGGTAAGATAATGAAGGACCCTCATCACCCCAACCAAGGACTCTTTCAGTGGCTGCGGTCAGGCAGATGCCTCCACAGCCATAAGGCCAATACTGAGAGCTTCTTCCCCCAGGCCATCAGAATGCTAAATGCAGCCCATACTGGGGTATGCAGCCCATAACTCCAGCACTACTACTGCATGTACCCGTATATATTTATACTATGTATACTTACGATCATTACCTTATTCAAACTGGTATCCAAGTTATTTGTCAATTCTGCAGAGTGGTATGTTGCTGATCTAGCTGTTGTGTGGCTTTTATTCATTTTATTCCTTGTGTATATCTGTATTTTTTAAAGCTATTTATTTATTTATTAATTTAAGTTTACATTGTGAGTTTTGCAGTCTGCCCTGCTGCCGATCCCTCATTGCACTGTTGTTGTACATTGTACTTTGACATGTGACAAATAAACTTTGAATTGAATTGAATAGAATAAGATTGAAACTGTGGTTCGGAACTGTAATTTATTACAGCATGACCGAAAATAGTATTTCTATGGCATTTTGCATTTTTCTCATCTCACACTGAGACATTAGCATTAGCTAGCTTGCTACCCAGATTGCAGGCTCTACATATATAAACTGTATATGCTGTCGAGCTGCTAGCTGTTTGCACATTGATTTATGAGAGGTCATCTAGCATTGGTCCGCAGGGACCTGTTAGCAACCATCAGAATCAGCTGGAGGGCTTCTAGTTGTATTGCAGCTTGGATTGCCAGCGGTGCAGTTCTGCAGGCATCAAAATGGCCAGATTGGAACACCTGCAAGACCCATTAGTGTGCTGGCCGTTAGCTTCCCCAGATACTTTTGGCCATATAGTGTATCTAAAATATCCTTCATATCCTTTTGTTTGAAATATCTCTGACAGTCAAAAACACACATTAAAAATGAAATAATACTTAAAAAACTCATAAACTGAGCTATACCTTTAATGTTTGTGTGGGTTCAGTAGGTGGAATTTGGAATGAAAAGACGCACTTTTGGAAGAAAGCGCATGCTTGTCAGAGGAATGAGCACAAACACACATTCCACTAGCTTTCCAAATTTTGAGAAAATTGTGGTAAAATTATTTTTAAATTCAGAGAGATCACTCTGCTGCCAGATATGCAGTAGATATGGATTGATAACTTTAAGGGTTGTTTCTCCTGACTCATTTTCCTATTGAACTCTATCTAAGTGATCCATCCATATTGACTGCATATCTGGTAGCAGAGTGATGGTTTGAGGCTCGTTTGATACCTTGATGACTTACAGCCATTTAGCCAACCATGAGATCCATACTAATTTACAGCTTAATCTAGTCCCACCCCACAATTTCCATAGAGATCCGTTAAAAGGCGGAGAGGTTGTATTATCGCCTGTAAGAGTACCTGAAAATAAGATATCAAAAGTCTTTTGATATCCTTTAATACCCATGTCATGATAGCATCACCTGTTTAAACTGTGGAATGTTCCAAACATATGTTTTTTGAGCCTCCCAGTCTTTTTTTTGCCCCTGTCCCAACTTTTTTGGAACGTTTTTCAGGCATCAAATTCAGAATTAGCGTATATTTACAAAAATAAATAAAGTTGATAAGGTAAAACATTAAATATCTTTTCTTTGTAATGTTTTAAATTACATATATGTCAAAGAAAATTTACAAATCAATGCTTTATGTGCATTTTACATACTGTCCAACCTTTTTGGAATTGGGGTTTGTACTTCAAAGGAATGGTCGGCATCTCAGTCAGGCACAAAAATTTTATTGGGAACATCTTTGCAGAACACTGTTAATCGCAGTACTGCTAAGACAGTCGACTCAGAATAACACATTCACCATGCTGGCTTGTCCACAAAAACCTGCGGCTAAAAACCCCTCTTGAACAAATAACGATGGGCTTGCTCTTCTGTTTCCCTACATGTTTACCATATGGTCACAGTCATTTACACAAGTGACTCTAACACCATTAATGCACATGCTTAAAGTAATTCAAGAATGCAGAGCTATTATACAACACTGGGTTCATCCTCCTGCTCCAAGGTGCAACCACAGCTCAACTCGCACTTGCCAGCTGTTGAGAAATGTTTCATCATAAAAGACATATAAGAGCCCCATATTGGGGGAATGTTCTGGATTTATATTATAACCAGCTCAGCCCGGCGGGAGAGACTTGTTTTTCATTTGGGTTTTCAGGCGGAAATCTAATTGCATTACGTATTCAAAATCCAACAACAGTCATTGATTATTGACAGAGGACAGCCTTGAGGATCATGTGTTTTTTGATTCATTTTGCTTTGCTAATTTTATTTTTTTACTTTCACGAAACATATCCCTTGAATGTTGTAGGAGAATAATGGAGGTTGTAACCTCTGGTCATGTGTACGGTTACACAGTTTTCAAATAATGAGACGGTTTGGGACTAAGCAGTGGCATGAGAAAGTCATACTTGTTTGTACAGACAATCAGTTTACATCGATCCACAAATGGTTATAATGACACCTTCTGGCCTAAAGTTGTAACATCAAGTAAGTGTTTTTTCCCCCATGAATGGATCATATCGGCATCCATGGCAAATTGGTCCAGGAGAAAAATTGTATTGGAACCTTCCCCTGGTCATTTCAAGTGCTATGTGTTGTCCGATGTGTTGTTCTCGTAAGCTGATCATCTTTTATGCAGATTTGAGGATGTGTGTCCAAGTGTGTGTCAGTGTCTCTGTCCACTTGGCCTTTTTCATGTTCACAGGCAGTATCTGGTGCATACACACAAACTGAACTGGGCCTGACTCTACCTTCCCAATAGGCTGGCATTGCAGTGTGCATGATTTTAGTGGTCAAAGAGCTAGCTCAGGCCCACAATACTGCATTAGCATGTATTCTCACACCTCACATTTTACAGTTCTATCCACCAGACTGGTGAACAGTTGCCCTGATGATGCAATGTGGCCAGTGGCTAAGAAGATTATACCTTCATTTAAAGGGTAACTACACTCTAGACCACCTTTTTTTTTAGCGGTAAACGTGTTTGTATGCCTACCTTATAATGAAACATATTCATCCATTTCGTTATTTCAACAATTCTGAATTAACATCGTATATAAGAAGAAACTGGTAGAAAAGTGTCTTTGTCTTGGTGCTGCCTATGGAAGCAAAAAGTGATCATAATTAAAACGAAAAAGCTAATTAGAAAATGAAAATGCAATAACACAAATGCTTTTTATTTTTCAGAATATGAACGCATTATTTGACTCATAAAGGAAATTTAAATGCAATCATCCAATTAGCATTTTCATCTCTAAGTATGCACATTCAATGACATATTTAAAATGAAAAAGAAAAAGACATTTGCTTTTTCATTTTCAAAAAATGCTAAATAGTTATCAGAATTCAAACTTGAAAACGAAAACGCAATTGACAAAGTGGACCGCGCAGGAAAGTGACGTCAGACTACACCTCCCACCGTTAGGAAGAGATCAATGTTTTGGCGGCTAAATCAATCGCGCAGTTGCTCAGAGAGACTGCTGATGCTAATTTCTTTGTAAAAACGCTGCATACACATACGGAGAAAAATAAAACACTTGCGCAAAAATAGATTACAAAAAATAGATTTCAGGCACGCAGAGGTGCATGTGTACACGCATGATTTTTGCTCCCCGTATAGCACCTCTCATTGCTTATAGTGCCGGTGCTTGGCTCCGAAACCTGCTCCACGTCCCTGACAGATACCTGACATGCTCTGTGTAGCTTAGCTGTAAAGACTTGGGTATTCCCGGTTATACTGGGGTTCTATAATCTTTTAACACAAGGCCAGTGTTGCATTTAAGCACCAGTGTTTGTATTTTACCATCCATGTATCAAGGTGGTCATGATACTGTTTTATTTTCTCCCTTAGACAAATATTGCCTTGCTTCTGAGTTCTCAGATTCTCTCCAACTGAACTTCCCACAACTAAAGCATTGTAGAGGGTTTCAACTCTTGCGAAGCCGAGGTTCTACGAGGTCCAAGGTCTTGGACATAATACCCTGCGATCTGGAGCAGAGGAATTGGGTGTAGTAACAGTTGTTGAAGATGAAGGAGATGGGGCGGTGGTGTAACGTTATTACCCAGGAGCTGCTGCTGCTCCAAGGCATCAGCAGTCTCTCTGAGAAACTGCGCGACTGATTTAGCCATTTTAGCTAGATATGGCCGCCAAAACGTTGATCTCTTCCTCACGGTGGGAGGGTGGGAGGTGTAGTCTGACTTTCCTGCGCGGTCCACTTTGTCAATTGCGTTTTCGTTTTCGAGTTTTAATTCTGATAACTATTTAGCGGATAATCTTTTGAAAATTAAAATGACTTTTTCTTTTTCATTTTAAATATGTCATAGAATGTGCATACTTAGAGATGAAAATTAAAATGCAAATTGTATGATTGAATTAAAATTTTCTTTGAGTCAAATAATGCGTTCATATTCTGAAAAATAAAAAGCATTTGTGCAGTTGCTGAATGTTGATTCATATTGGATCTGCAACGCCTAGTTTGATCCGAGTTAATTTGTACATTGTACATACATTTTTGCAAATGACAATGGACACACCTCCTCCGCCCCCCACCCCCGCTCAACAAAGTTTTTTTCCCAAAATTGTGTAGGCTGAGACAGTGAGTGCACTTACTCTTTAAAGTAAATCTTTGACTTCAGCTTTTGAAATACCCCTTCAAAATACCCCCTTCTGTGAGGTGGTGGCTCGATTGCAGTGAGTCTGGGCCACTGCGGAGCTCCCACACATTGGTTTCTTTGAGTTAATTATCCCTGATGAGGTTCACCTGTCTGTGTTCTATATATAGTGCCTAGCTTGCCCATGTTCAGTGCAAACTAATTTCAAGCTCATTTTCAGATTCCTGTAAGAGCACGGTCCAGTGGTTTTCTTTAGTGTGTAGGGGTGCACAAATCCGCAGAAGTAACCGCGTTGATCCTATCTGCGTGATTTGGGCGCCTGTTCAGATTACTGTCTTAACTGAGTCTTTCTTAGCTCTGTGGAAGACCTTATATCTTCTGTTTTTCTCTTTGCTGCGAGTGTCACCTTCTTAAGCACTTTGTTCTCATTTGTTATTAGACTTTTTCTGTTTTGGCATTCTATGCCTACATGCTGCGGCATCGTTTCCTTGATTACATTTCTAGACCACTAACAGTAGCTTCAGTGAGTAGGAGCGCTTATTTAGAGCGCTTTTGTGATATGCGCTTTCCTTGTGCCTTTCTATCGCTTGGCAATTTTTGTGGTTTTCCCTCTGGGTTAACTTTTAGATGCCCCTCGGTCCGCTATTGCATCCCTATCTCCTCTTCCCTGATACCCTTTTGAACCTCCTCTACTTATGCCTGGTGAAATGCTCCTCCTTTTGCACCTAATAAAGCCAGTTCTGTGAAAGGCCCACCGCAGCCCCCCCTCCCAGACCTCTAGCACAGTCTGTCCTGTAATAGATCATACTTATTTTACTGTGTATGATTTTTTGAAATATGTATTTGTCTCTCTAATGCAGGATTGCATGGACACATGTGAAGGAATATTCAGGTAGGCCTCTCACAGTATAATGTATATTCAGGTGCACAGTGGCATCTAGCATGTAGATGTATAATTGAGATTCACCAATTCTCTGCAATAATTTGTTATTGGGGTATGTTTCTGAGAAGGATGAGGTCTGTGGTTTGGATTAAAAAATATTAGGCAGAAAAACTGAAAGCTGTTCTGCGGGAAAATGACAAACAAAACGGTTGCAACAAGTGATTTTAGCAGGCACAAAAGCAGGCAAGAGCTGAGGGCAAAATGCATTGGGAGCGTGTGGGTTTGGAAGGTAAGCTAGGTCACTGTTCTGCCTGTTAGTTAGATTTTTCAGAGCTTTGTAAGCCTTCCTTAGGTTTTGAACTTACGAAACAATCAACGGCAGTTCTGTTCCATGCAAGACCGTCCTCCACCCCCACCCCCACCCCCACCCCCACGCCCAGGCCCACATGCTACACTGAGATGGTTCCAATCTCACATAGTCAGTTTGGAGGGGGACATTAAATGCTTTCCAGTGAGTGGCAAAACTAATCTGTAGAAGTCAGAAGCTATAAAGCATGTAAATTACAACCATTGTGAAACATGGTTTGGCCTGAAAAAAAACGAATATTTTTGTGGATATAAAAAACATGTCCAAGGCAATTTTCACTAACAGGACAGTGTGAAAACAAGGAGCAGGGCGACAGTGGGGGAAATCAGCTGACAGGCTCAGGAAGGGCTGATGTGGGAAAATTACACTTCACAGAACTGACAGATATTTCCCACAAACTGTCTGTCAGAAGAGTAAGTGTATGCGTTTACCCTGAAGCCAATTGATTTACACTTCCAAAGATGGTGAATCTGTAGAAAATACATGGTGCATTTCATGCAAGCATTTATAACTTGTGTAGAACTTGCCTATGTGTGATATGGCTCATGGTGGCAGTGAGGAAAGCGACAGTCTGTTTACTAGACATTATATACAAAAGCTGTTCTTTCCTGCTCTGCCTCAGTCAGATTATGAAATTCAGTCCACTGTGAACTGTGATCATGATAAAAATTATATAAATACTCATCACAAATACTCAAAAAAACAATTTTTAATGGCAATTTTAAAAAATGATAACATAATGCAGGCAGTTAAACGAATGCAAATATAGGTAATGGCATGGAACAAAAATGTTCATTTAAGCACGTCTATTATTTTTGTTATTATATTTAACATCTTACCTGAAAGACAGAATGGTACTCATCCTAAAAATAGTACTCGTAATAGTAGTCTAAAAAACGAGGTTTTGAAAAATATTGTTTTTTTTACAGTTGAACTACACATGACAGGTTACAATATTGCCAGACTTGGGAAACATTTTTATCACATTACATTGAATGAATGAGCACGAGTTCAACACAGAAGTCACATCCAGGAAGATAGATAACAGAAAATTGTTCAGGCCAAACATTGATGCTTCAGTGTAAAAATGTGACTGCTGTGACAGTAGCCAAACTAAATTATTGTTACTGTGGTGAGAGGTATTTTGACAGCCATTTATTATCTTGCGCTGACATTGTATAGCCATTTGTGTGAAATGACCAGGTGCCAGCACTGTATCACTATCATTGGAAGAAGTTGAAGGGCAAGAGTTGTAAGGTACCTCAGAATCCTACACGGTAAAATGTCCAGTGTACTGTCCTCCACCACTGCCTTATTGCTTATTGAAGGAAACGATCACATTCTACTCCAGTAATATACTGCCATCCAATGGTGTGCTCTGGTACTACATTTTTTGCTGACACTTCCAATCAAAACTTCAACATGTAATAGTACAGCATTAGAACTTAAATTGGTACTGGGTGTTGTGGTCAAAATTGAGTTTTTTGGCCAAGCACGACAGTGGTTGTTTTGGCATTAGAAGAAGAACACTCATGTTGAAAAGTATGCCTATAATGCCATACCTATAATTTGCATCTAAGACCAATGGAATCATGAACTCTAGCATGTACCAAAACATTTTCCTAAAAACCTCCCTCCCATTTTGTTGATCATCTACAAACTCCAGCCTGTGGACCACATCCGGCCCACCATGACATTCTTAGTGGTCCTCTAAGAGTCATTCAAATCACATAGAAGCATTATGAAAGTAGTCTTGATTTGTTAAATTCATTGATTAATCAATAAAAACCTTCTTTTTGGGCTGATTTTCATGTTTTGGGGGGATATTCAGTGGCTTTTAGTCTAGAAAATAAAGTTGTCCACTGATGAAAAAGACATTACTCAACTTTATGTATGGTGAAACTTTCAAAGAGGAGTAATTGTACTGTACCTATTGCCACAGATAACCATTGCAAAGGGTGAGGCGATTTTTGAAGCCGTGAAAGGCTTTTTTGAGAAGCACTCTTTATAACATGCTTGTCACCGACAGTGGACCATCTACGATAGGCCGAGAGGGGCTTTGCATCTCGTTTAGCAACAGAGCATCCAACTCTTAACTTGCTACACTGCAACATTCATCAGACTGTTTGATGTGCAAAACTGTCGGGAAGGTGAAAATAACTGGACACAATCATTAAAATTGTGAACCACATTCGCTGAACCTGGAGTTTACAGCATCAGCTTTATTTTTTTTAATGTTGCTGCAGGAACAGGAGGCTGAATACAGACCTATTACAGCACAACAAGGTTTGGTGACTGAGCAGCGGACGTGTTTTGGAACAATTCCATGCCCTATGTAAAGAGGTAAACCGGTTTCTCTCCAGTCACAAATCTGCCAAAGAAATTAGTTTGTCAAGTTCATGCAAGATCAAGATTACATGGCCCATGTCACTGTTCAGCTGACATTACCAGTCCGCCAAAAATGCGCAACCTACAGCTTCAAGGTGGGGGAATGAGCATGGGAGACCTTGCTCACAAGATTAACTGAAAATTTAAGGTGAGATTTGAAAACTTCTCATTCCCAGTGCAGCGGAGGCCTAGACTGTGCTGCCCATGAGGCCGCATTCCAGCTGGAAATGGTGCAGCTACAGAGCAGGGATGTACTGAAAGCACAATTCAGTGACGATGGACGGTGTGCATTTTTGGGTCCAGTTCCGATCAGTTTCTGAACCGTAAGAGACTGACAGTTTACCTTTCTGTCCACGTTCAGACCGACTTACATTTGCTAATCGGGTTTCTCCATTACGGATCTTATCAAGAATAAGAAGCCCTTACATCTCACAAGCTTGGGTTCAGCAAACTCGCTATAGAGCTGATGTAAACCTTCCCACTAACAAGGTACCTTTCCTTTTCTAGCCATTTGACTTCGTTTTTGTCATTAAGTATACAATACAGTTGCATATGAAGTGAAATGGACTGAAGGCTTTTAGGAATGTGCATTTGCGGATATGTGCATATGCCATAAAGATTAAAAGATTTAAATATACAAGGCACTGAAAAAAAGAGTTGAGACTGTCAGTAGTTATGACTATTGTGATAAGACATTGAAAAACATTTAACTCTAAGATCTCAGTGGTTGGTTGTTTCGTTGTTTGGGTTGTTGAAGGAAATGTTGTTTAACCCAATGTTTTAAACACTATATTCATACATTTATACTTGATTAAGAAATTTATTCTATCACTGCAAGTACAGTAGATGAGCTAGTTTAAAGAAACACAGTGCTATGCATAAATGTTAAAGGTCAAAGGCTCATTCAGGAGTCAGAGGCCAAGTTCCTGGATGAAGCCAGAGCTTCTTTATTTTTATATTATTATCCAATATATAATCTAATGGTAAGTTTACATACTAACAAACACTTTAACTTTGTCTTTTTCTTTATACAATGGTTTGAAGTCCTATATAAAAAAACCCAAAGTAGAGTAACCAACAATGGATATCTGTCTTGACTTGTTGCAGGGTGTTCGACAAGGCTGTCCTCTCTCACCATATCTTTTTATCATTGCCATAGAAATGTTAGCTAATCGAATTAGAAACAATAATAACATTTTAGGATTAAAAATCAATGGATTTGAAAAAATATTTTTTTATATGCTGATAATACATTTTTTGTATACAACCTAAACAAACATGACTGGCAGCTCTTATTGAAGATCTTAATTATTTCTCTGTAATATCCGGTTTAAAACATTATGATAAATGCACCATCTTAAGGATAGGTTCACTAAAATACTCTTACTGGAGCAGAAGAGGGCAGCTGCATATTAAATGAGTGATGGTCATGTGAATGTGCTTGGGATTACTGTACCAGAAAAAATGACTGAGTTGGTAAAAGTTAACTTTCACAAAAAATGTATTAAGCTTGATAAGATACTTTTGCCTTGGTATGGGAAAGCACTGTCACTTATTGGTAAAGTGACCCTGATTACTACCTTAGTTGTTTCCCAATTTGTCTATTTATTTTCATCTCTGCCTTCGCCTGAGCAGGAGTTTTATAAGCAATATGAGACTAAAATCGTAAGCCTGAAAGAGGAAATACTCATATGATAGATGTGGACTTAACCTAATTAATATTGAGGCTCTGAATCAATCATTAAAAGCCTCCTGGATTCAGAAATTATTATTGAATAGAAGCTGGACATACTGTAAGATTCTAGAAAATCTTCAACCCTTTTTTTATAGCTAGAGGCTATACACTTTACGTGGTTTACTAAGGAGTTTTTAAGGAATGTCTCAGTTTTCACAAATTAATCAATAATGGCATGGTTGCATTTCCAATACCACCCTCCTGAAAACCCAAATGAGATCTTAAGTCAGACGTTATGGGTAAATTCAAACATATTGATAAAAGGAAAACCGTTATTCTGGTTGATCTTTATTAAAAAAGTAATTGTATTTATGAATGATTTGATTGATTTAAACGGCTGTTTTTATGACTTTAAGACATTTTGTGACGTCTTTGGGAAATTGTGTCCCCTCTACCAATACAACCAACTTCTGGCAGCTATTCCTGTTAAGTGGTAAAAAAGACAACAATGAGTAAAGAGAAAATATTTGTTTGCAGGCCACTTATTAGAGAGTGTAAATGCAAAGTAAAATAAATAAAGCAGTTGATACTTACTATTGCATGGAAGAAAGTTATTCCACAAAAGTTTTAGAACTTCTGGGAGGAACAATTCAATATCCCTCTTCTTTGGAATAAAGTTTTTAATTTGATTTATAACACAACAGTAGGCTCCAAATTACACATGTTTCAGATTAAGGTTATTAAAAAATGTCTTCCTACAAGAAAAATACTAAATATTTGGGGTATTGAAGACTGGTATTGTCCTGTAGTAGGACAGCTCTGGAGGGCAATACAAAAATGGATAGGCCCCATAACAAAGAATTTTAGTATTTCACCTGAAGCTGTATTACTTGGTGATTGTAGAATGAACTGTAACATGATACACAATATACTAATACTTCTGGCCAAAGCTTTTATTTTTAGATCGCAAAACATGAATGATCTCAAGCTAAATATTTTTAAGAAATATGTGAAACAATGTTAGAGGGAATTATTGCCAGGAAGGTTTAGAGATACTTTTATCCAAAAATGGCAAATATTAAGTCAATATGAGGGTTGGGAATGACAAAGTTGCCCATGGTGTGTGAAAACCACTGATAGGGGAAAGGAGAACTAAAAAAGGGAGACAAAACTTTCCGGCGAATAAATGCCAAACCAAAAACAACACAGAAAAAGTGGGCGAAAAGCTCGCAGATTCAAGCAGTGAAAAAAGGCCGAAAATTATTTACCTTTATACTATAAGAGAGCTTAAAATAACGAGGCAAACGGAAACAAGCGAAAGGATAGCGACCCAAATACTTGGGCGGAAAGCTCGAGATTTGAGCAGAAATAAAAGGAGGAAAAGGAAATTACCTTTAGCTCTTTATTCTATAAAAGAGCTTAAAATGACGAGGCAACCGACAGAGAGGTAAACAAAGGAATACCTCAGAGAGAAAAGACAACGAAAGAAGAACACTGAACAGAGTAAAAAAAGGAAAACAAAAGATCCTAAGATCAACCCAAACACGGTTCTAACAAGAGTTCCTGTTTTGCTTATAGTAAAAAAAGAGATGCAGTCTCCAGAATTATATATCTTACTTGACTTTGTGCTGTGGCAGTAATGGAGCTTAAGTAGTGCAGAGCGCACCTGAAGAAAATAAATAATTAGTCCTGGAGAACTAAGACAGGCGCGCCTTCTTTTGTGGTACACAGATGGTTAGCTACTTCCTTAAAATCTTGTGTAGGTGGCCGTGTGGCTTATATTGGAGGTAATATTTTCTAACTGAAAAATACACTGGTGGTATATCAGTGACTAACTTTGCACATGCTAAATCTTCCTAAAGCCAATCAGACTCAGGTTTTTTTGTGCAAACCAACTTTATGAACTGCTTCTCTTTTGAGATGCTCAAGAGAACAGTCCGGGGTCAAGACTACTGTATATTAATTGGACAGTACTTCAGGCTATAATCCATTAGGATTGTACATTTCAAATATATCTTGGTAATACAATTCAAAAAGTGTATACCTTTAGTTGAATATGTAGAAATTAAAATAGTAAATATTACAAAGACAAAGGGGTTCTGACTCCAATATACTGTAATACTATATGTATTACAACAAAAATGTTTTCACTGTATAAAAAACGTTAAATTACTCGTGCATAATTCTAGTTTGGGGCTTTATTGTGTGGATGCGTGCAGACAATTGAATTCTGCATGTTTATATGAGGTCAGAAGGTACAGAAAATACTGTTTTTAAGGGCTGAGAGTCTGTGGTCATTGTGGTTATTTCTGTAGGAAACCCTGAAAAGTGGCAAACTCTCAGTTCTGGGTACAGCTTGGCAGGTCATGCCCCATTTTTCTATTGAACTCTATGGGAAAATAAGTCAGCCGAAACAACTCTTAAAGTGATCCATTCATATCTATTGCATATCTGGCAGCAGAGTGATGGTTTGAGGCTTGTTTGATACCTCTGACCCTTGATGACTTGCAGCCATTTAGCCAACCAATGCAGAGAGGTTATAGTATCGCTTGTAAAAGTACCTGAAAATAAGATATCAAGATTATTTTCATGTTGTTGGGTCACAGACATCAGGAAGTCATGGTATGCAAAGGATATGCAACCAAATATAAAATATTTTATTACTTTATTTAAAATGGGCACAATTGCTAGACGGTTAACCCGGTATGGATGTAAAAGCCCTCAAATTAAAGCTGAAAGTCTGCACTTTAACCTCATAGTCACTGTTCCATTTCAAATCCAATGTGCTGGAGTAGAGAGGCAAAACAACAAAAAATCTGTCACAGAATCTTATCAAGGATAAAATGTGTCACCGTCCTAACACTTATGGAGTGCACTGTACGTATATGTCTATGTATATACAGTATATATATATTGAAAGTTTGAAATACAACTTGCATTCCACTGAGAGGGGACCCCCCCCCCAGACACTCATACCCCCTAAGTACCAGTGTTTTGATTTAATTAATTTCCCCCCCACTGTGCTTTGGGTTATCTAATTAAGATTTTCTCTAATTGCCGAATTCGAGAAATTTTTTTACTAGAATCCAACATAGTGGAACATACAAATAAACAGCACTTTCTCGTTTGAACAGCAGGGGGAAGTGCATCACAGGCAAACATTCCACTTGAAACACTGACAATTCTAAATTGCATGCATTTTTACTTAGACCAGTGGCGGCCGGCCTATAGAGGGCGCTGGGGCGCCGCCCCCCCTCCCCCACATACAAATTTTAAAAAAAGTTTAAAAGAAATTATTATTTTTTATTATTATTTAATTTTTTTAGTAGCTTAAAATTATTATTTTTTATTATTATTTAATTTTTTAGTAGCTTAAACATGTTATATGTTGGCCTTGCGTTGTCTAAAGTTTAATACATTACATATGCATGTTAAGAAGACTGCGGGGCGCCGGTAACGTTATGGTGAATCAGAGCACTCATTCATTTTCAGGCGAGCCCCTTCATTCTGCTGCCTGATTCGCGGCCAAAAAAGGAGGTCCCCGGACGCAGGCCTGTGCGCCCCGGACTATCCTACCCTTTTCTGATTAGTCCTCATGGTTTATGATATTATTTGATTGGATTTAAGGCATGTTTATCACGCCCAGCCGGCATCTAGCAGGATATCACTGCGAGTGCGCAAGTACGGCTCGGATGTGCTGTGAGTCGTGCGTTCTATTGCTTTCCCTGGGGTACGAGACCTAAAACATCTTGCTGAAAAGTGCAAACGGCATGAAAGTGGTCTTTGGTGTTTTGAGCCCTCACCGTTGACTTCAAGGCAGCGACTTAGCAGTAAAGTAGCTTGGTTAAAATAACGTTAGCTAGTTATGTTATTCTATGTTCTCAGGTCCAATTAACGTTAGCTGACGTTAGCTAGCGTATGGGTAAGGCAGCTAGCTTAGTTGTCTGGTACGTTAAACTTCAAGGCAGCGACTTTGCAGTAAAGTAGCTTGGTTAAAATAACGTTAGCTAGTTATGTTATTCTATGTTCTCAGGTCCAATTAACGTTAGCTGACGTTAGCTAGCGTATGGGTAAGGCAGCTAGCTTAGTTGTCTGGTACGTTAATTGGACCTGAGAACATAGAATAACATAACTAGCTAACGTTATTTTAACCAAGCTACTTTACTGCTAAGTCGCTGCCTTGAAGTCAACGGTGAGGGCTCAAAACACCAGCGAGCCATGAAAGTAGCCGCAGCCATCTTGACAACAGTATTGTAGCGACCCGGAAGCTACAATGCGCCATGGGAAATCGCAGGTGCTAGCGATTTCATTTAATTGTTAACGTTTACATGTACAGTTTTTATCCAATGTTGTTATCAGTCGTTATAGTGGTTATCAGTTGTTATAGTTACGTGTTAATTTACTGTTGTTTGTTGTTGTGAATGCGAACACCGTGAATGGAAGTGTGTGTGTTAAATGTTGACCCCCCCGCCATTAGCGGTTGTATGGCGAGTTCCTTCTCGCTTTGTTCACGTAATAAACAAGTAACCTGGAGTTGTGCGGTGTATGGGGCACGGGTTGCTAAGCAGCTGAGAACTTGTTGTGGACAATCCATTCTTACTTGCACGCTCGCCACAGTATGAAGCTAAACTTTTTTGGCAGGCTTAGCATTGCTGAACAACTCACAACTCGATGAAGGCTACAGAATTGGCATTACAATCAGTGATGTCTTACTTGAAAAACTGTCCTCCACTGTTGCCAATTAAACTGTCTTATGCAACTGAGACACAAGGTGGCTTGTTTTTTCTGTTTAAAGTCAGATGTATTTTTTTTTTTTTTAGAAATGCTAGCGCCCCAACCTATATTTAGATCACCAGCCGCCACTGACTTAGACATGTAAGAAATGACAGGGATATGTTGAAAGCATGCAATAAAACCTTCAAAGGCCTGATTCCAAATGCAGTTAATTTAAAATGTAATGCTCACATTGTTATACTCGAGAGTGGCATTTGAACTAGCAACCAAAAAATGAAAAATTCATGAGAACAGCCAAAAAAATGTTCAAGTATTGCCCAAGCAGAAAGTTGCACTACACAAAACTTCCCAAGATGAACTGGTGTCCCTACTCCTAATATGTATGAGAGGTTCCATGTTGTTTTCTGTATCACAAACAGGATTCTCCCCAGAATTTTTTAACAGAATGGTGCTCAGGCCATTGTATTTTCATACTACTCTAAAAGTAATTTCTTACATTCTTGGGCATTAAAAAATTCCAGACAATTATGGTTAAGAACAGGAATCATTATATTTAGGCCAGTGAGATAAGACATTTTTAATTGAATTTTTTCTGACAAGATCATAAAAAGGACTACAATACATACAGGTATTTCTGAAAATAAACTCCAAAAAAGACAAAGATTCGTCTCTCACTTCAAAGTTCATGACTTAATTTATAGACTTAAAAAAAAAACTCATTGAAGAAATATTATGAAATAAGATATGAAAAATCTAGACAGAAATTAAATTAAATGCTAAATTTTAGTGATTTATTTTTATTTATCCAGGAGAGACCTCCTTGAGATTGAAAATCTAATTTCCAAGAGTGTCCTGACCAGACGTGGCAGCAGCAGTCACAACAAAGTTACAGATCAACAACATTTAACAAATTGAAGCATATAAGAAAAACTAGATCATCAAATTGAATAGGCAAATGCAACTACATCACAGGAAATAGGCATCATCAAAAACATAAGCAGGTCAAAGAAGCTGTCTCCATGTCTTTGACAATCCGTTTAAAAACATTTAGTGAGACCATAAAGTGTTACCATTTAGATTTTCTTTTGCAAGAAGTTCCTGGTCGAAGGAGCAAAGTAACTGAAGACCTTTTTACCTGCTTCTGTCCATGCGAAGGGGACAGATAAAAACACAAGATCCTGAGACCTCAAAGAATGCATTAGTCCTACTAAGATATCAGAGTCATCAGGGAGGGAGAACACAGAGTATTGAATTTAAGTTCAAGGTGTGCTTCACCAAGTTCTGCAACTGCATTAAAGCAAGACTGTAAATGTTTGGTTTGCAGCAAGTGCCGAATCGAAAGCCTGGTACCAAAGGAAAGAGGACATTTTTTCCAGCCTTGACAAAGTAAGCAGTGATACTTTTCTGATTATGAGACTGTTGCTCCTCCCCGGAGTCTCTCCCCTGAGCGCAAGTAGAATGCCTGTGTTACATTCTTTGGGGGGAACCCTGACAACAAAATTGACTGTTCTAGAAGTCATGTTCCTGGATAGCTGAAAAGTAGCAATTCTTCCACTGAGGCAGTGAGAAATAATTGAGTGTTAAAACAAATAAATCTCTTATCTCTTAGACTGTAATTAAAATGATTTAATGTAAGCCATTCTCTTTTTTATAGTAAAAAGTACAACATTGTACACAGTTAAAGGTGCACTATGCTGGATTTTACCTAAAAAATATGATAAAATAATCATTCTCAGTCATATCTGGATTTTATTTTGCTGAAAACCTTGCTTGAAACATTTGCCGAAAAGTTGTGTTTGGGACGTTTCTGAGCGTGGCACTCTTTTCTGTGTGGGGAGGGGTGGGTGTGGCAACGAAGCCTGTGGGGTGGGATCCGGAACACATGGAACACTGGATGTGGTGTAGGGAAATGTGGAACAAAGAACCGGGTAAGGTATCTTGACATCACCAAGCTACGGCAGGCCCTGGGAGACGGTGTCTGTAATGCTCTGATTGGCATGCATGCATACACTGGATGTGACACGTTGAGTGCCTTCGCAGGTCGTGGGAAGCTCAGAGCCTTGAAGCTCATCATGAGATCAGAGCATTTCCAAGAAGTGTTTCGCAAGCTGGGACAGTCCTGGGAACTGTCCATGGACCTATTCAAGAAGCTGCAAGCATTCACATACAAACTGTATACAGCATCTACAACAACAGAGGATATCAACACAGCCCGCCACCAGCTTTTCTGCACACAGCGTGGGGAGCTCGAGTCTAGCCAGCTGCCACCATGCGAGGATTGCCTCTACATGCATGCTATGCGTGCCAACTACCAGGCTGGCATCTGGAGAGCCAGTCTTCAGCAGCATCCGCAAGTCCCAAGCCCAGTCGAGCATGGATGGGCCAGAAATGATAGTGGCCAGCTCACTGTGGAATGGATGCAGGGATCTCCAGCACTGAGGCAGTGCTGCAGCTGCTGTCCTGCAAATGCAGCCGTAGATGCAAGCTCCCAGAATGCCAGTGCATGAGCAACGGCTTGAAATGTACAAACCTGTGCAAGTTGCAAACATGTGACAATCAACCCGAAGAGGAGGACCTGACCATGATCTTAAGAAGGGACCCCTCAGTTATGTGACCCTCGCTAATAAAGACTCCAATCTTCATTGTTCTGGAAGATCCCTCTCCCTAAGCACATGCATTTTGTTTGCTTAAGCTGTATTTGTTCATAATCAATACACACCACCACCTCAGTCTGTCTGACTGGTACTAGTATCCACCAAGTCACACCTCATTCTGTCATAGGCATAGCCTTAATTATGTTACTGACTTTATCTTTTGAGCTACAACCATATATTACCACTCAAATTAAGGCTTAGAAGGTTGGAAAGTTTTCTATAGCCATTAGAAGCATGTTGTTTTTCAGCACATACTTACAAATTGAGGATATTTATTAGACGTTTTCATTTTCTTAGCATTTTTTGGGCAGAATATTTCAATAAAAGGCCATTTAAGCATACATGGAAGTTTTTAATCATTAAAATAACCATTCCAATCAATTCCCCATACTTCAATTATGCAGAAAAGTGGGTTCATGGGTCTCTGTACAATCTAAGGTTCTAAAGTTGTTGATATATTTGATTTTAATCTGTCGCAACAATTCTATCCAAGTTGCACCTCATTCTGTCATAAAGGTAGCCTTAATGATGTTCCTGACTTTATCGTTAGAGCTACAACCATATGTTACCACTCAAATTAAAGCTTAGAGTATTGGGAAGTTTTCTATAGCCATTAGAAGCATGGTGTTTTTCTGCACATACTTACAAATTGGGGATAATTTAGGAGACTTTTTTGTTGTCCTTTTTTTGCCATTTTTTTTGCAAAATCTTGCAATCAAATGCCATTTATGCATATATGGAAGTTTTAAATAATTAAAATAACCATTCCAATCAATTCCCCATACTTCACTTATGCAGAAAAGTGGGTTTATTGGTCTCTGTATGATATAAGGTTCAAAAGTTGTTAATATATTTGATCTTCATCTGTTTGCGTGTGACAATTTAGGGGTCCACATATTCAACGCATGATAACTACCACTAAGCTGCCAGTCTGCAATGGTTATCATGCCAAACTATGAAGTAGAGATGTATAGTAGGTCAAAAAACACAACTAGAAATTGCCCCATTTTTGGGGTCCTGGCTCATGGACTAGTGGGAGGAAAATACAAAACTGGAGACAGGAACTGGAACAGGCAAGGAGGACTGGGGACAGGAGTTCTGAACAGGCAAGGACGGCTGGGGAGCTGCGGTGACGGTCCGCCAGGCGCCGAGTACGGGCAGTGGAGCAAAGGTGCGGTGTGGGTGTCCCTCCAAATCCCCCTGCACTGGCGTAAATGCATCTGCACCAAAAGGACGGGTAGAGGATGGAGGAGACCGGCGGAAGGCTGGTGGGAAACCTTGCTTCTGGCGCAGACGGTACAGGCGAGCATGAATGCACGGGCGTCGGCGTCCCATCGATGGCCACCAAAAACTCAGTTTTAGAAGGGACAGGGTGCACTGGACTCCAGAATGGCAGGGCAGATGGGAGAAGTGCGCCCAGTACAGGACATAAGAGCGGACAGAATCAGGAACAAAGAAACAAGAGTTAGGGATTGCTCTGGGGTCAGGTTGTGTCTCCTGGGCAGTCTTAATCAGACCCTCGATCTCCCAAGTTACAGCAGTCACCACACAGGAGGGAGACAGGATAGGGTCAGGACTAGCAGGACTGGTTTCTGAGGTGAATTAGCGTGACAGGGTATCAAGTTTTATGTTGCTGGATCCGGGTCTGTACGTGAGGGTGAAATTTAATCTTCCGAAAAAGAGTGCCAAACGAGCCTGCCGGGAGTTGAGGCGTTTAGCAGATTGGATGTAAGACAAATCTTTATAGTCGGTCCAAACTATAAATGGTTGTTCTGCTCCCTCCAGCCAATGTCTCCACTCTTCTAGAGCGAGTTTCACGGCCAGTAACTCACGGTTCCCTATGTCGTAGTTGTGCTCGGCGGGGGACAGCCAGGGGCAGGATGGCACTGACCCCAGAATCTGACACATACACCTTCACGATGAACTGACGGGCTGGATCAGGGTGAACCAGGACAGGAGCGGAGGTGAGCCGGGTCTTGAGATTCGTGAAGGCGGCATCAGCTTCCAGGGTCCAGGAAAATGGAATGGCAGATGAGGTAAGTTTGGTTAGATGCGTGGCTACCCAGCTGTAATCACGGATGAACACTGCCTGGATTTTTTCAGGATCAGTCTTCACCTGCCCACTCTCTGGTCGAGACCAGTTGAACAGGCAACTGGACGGCAGTGGAGCCCCTGGAAGGTCAATGCAGCAATCATAAGGCCTATGGAAAGGCAATGACAATGCACAACATTTACTGAATACTTCAGTTAGGTCATGATACACAGACGGAACAAAAGACAGGATAGACGGCTGGGGGTTAGATGGAGGAACAGTGGCCTCTGTGGGTGCTAGGGCTACCTGTAGACAGGAGGAGTGGCAATATGGGCTCCAACTCTGGTTGTTGTTTGTGGCCCAATTGGGATGGGGATTGTGGTGTTTAAGCCACGGTTGGCTGAGAACCATGGAAGACTGAGGAGAAGTTATGATGTGGAACTGGATGGTTTCACAGTGATTACCCGACAGGATCAGGTGCAGTGGTTTGGTGGTGTGAGTGACCCAGGCAATGAGTTTCCCATCCAGGGTGTGGGCGTTGAGGGGGATGACAAGAGGCAGAGTGGCGATGCCGGCTTGACTGGCCAGGGTAGCGTCTAGAAAGTTTCTGCTCCAGAATCCACCAGGGGACACAACGGCTGGGATTGCTGGTTCCACACGAGCGTGGCATCAATCTGGAATCTGGACTGGGCTGCTGAGGGAGAGGAGATATAGCTAACCAGGACAGTAGAGTAGGACATAACCGGTTTGACCACAATAGAGACAGACGCCCGCTCAAATTCTTTGGAGTCATTCTTCAGAGGAGAAGTGTACCCTGCCCAGCTGCATGGGTTCTTCAGCCGGAGTAAGAAAGACGGATGGTCGAGCAGACAATGGAACGTGAGTCGGGGAACCCGTGTTGGTATGGGAGTACTGGTCCGTAGGGATGAAGTCCACCTTCTCCTTCTAGCGCACTCGCAACCGATTGGCCACATTAATGGACAGGGAGATCAGGTTATCAAGGCAGCTGGCGTCTTCCCTCGCCACCAACTCATCCTTCAAGGCCCCGCTCAATCCGTTATGGAACGCCCCCTGGAGTGACATCATTCCAGCCGGACTCCGCAGCCAAGGTCCGGAACTCCACCGCAAACTCGACAGCCCTGCAGGACCCCTGATTGAGATGGACGACATCCCTTCCGCACACAGGGTGGTTGAAATGTCAGGTAATGGGAACTGGCAGAGAGGGCAAGAGAACAGGAGGTGGACGGGTACACAGGACTGGAAACAGGAATGAGGAGCAGGTAGGGAACAGTACGGAAGCCAACGGGTATAAAACACAACGACATTTCGGAAAACAAACCAACAAGCTATAAAACACAACGACATTTCGGAAAACAAACCAACAAGTTATAAAACACAACGACATTTTGGAAAACACGCTACGAAAAGGGTAGGTACTCCGCCTACATGACGGGATATTGTAGTCTCCTTCTGATTGGACACGCAGTATGTCAAATGAGAGTTTGACAGCGCAAGTGACCAACTAACAACAGTTTCCGTTACCTAACGTGACAGTCAAGACAAGCCAATGGAGTTTATTTAGTTCCATAAATAGCATGCGTGGTATTCTGAAATGAGTGCACAGAACAGTATTTTTCACCGTTTTCAGCTTGTTAAAATTGCATAAAAAATAAAGAGTTTTCTTTCCAAAAAAAGTGGCTAATCCCTTTAAGGGTTGTTTCTCCTGACATTTTTCCCCATAGAGTTCTATAGGAAAATGAGTCAGGAGAAATAACCCTTGCAGTGATCCATCCACATCTACTCCATATCTGGCAACAGAGTGATGGTTTGGGGCTCGTTCGATAGCTCAGACCCTTGATGACTTACAGCCATTTAGCCAGCCATGTGTTCCATACTGTACCAGTGTAATTTACAGCTGAATCTAGTCTCACCCCCAAATTCCCATAGAGATCAGTTCAAATGCAGAGAGGTTATAGTATCGCTTATAACAGTACCTGAAAATAAGATATTGAGAGTCTTTTGATGTTGATTGGTCACAGACTTCAGGAAGTAACAGCATGCAAAGGATATGCGACCAAATATTAAATATGATACTTTAAAAATATGTTAAAGCAAAATATTCTAATTTTCTGAGACACTGAATTTTGGAAGATTCAGAAATATTATCCCTATGCCGAATATAGTAAGCACTGATTTAATTGAACTGACGATCCCATGAGTAGAATACTGACAAAGACAACGCAGCTGATAGGCCAGCAAATCACTTCGGTTTAAATTGTCAGTAAAGGCTCCATTGACGGTGTTAAATGTAATAAAATGATCTTATCCACTAATATACTGATTAGCCTATACTTTATCTTTATATGAAAGCATCTCAAATCTCATCTAGGGCTTTGAAAAAATAAAAATCTTCAAAATGTTCATAAATTAAACATTTTATTTTAGAATAACTGTGTGAGGTTATGTAGAAATGCAGGAAATGAGTTTTAAAAGGCTCCCCCAGACCCCCCGCTACTTCATCTCCCCTTTGTGCCCCACCAACATCTCTTCATGCCCCCCCCCAATCAAAGCAGTCTAGAAATGGCCCTGGATTGACGTAGGCCTATATAAGCAAGGCACACTGTTTGATTATAATGAGCGCATAAATATATAGGTTCAGTATCGTAATTTCAGGGACTGCCAATTGAGTCACATGGCTGATCGAACGGCTCCATCCCTAATTATATATTTTTATGTTTGTAATAACCAAACAAACAATCCAATGCTTAATTCTCTAAAGTTCAGAAGAGGCATACAGACAGGTGGGCACTGAATCAAAGATTTCCCTGCTGCAATTTAATTATTTCCCGCATCCGAATAGAGTACTCAAGTGACTACGTCACACTGGTTTTGGGAGTAACTTCCCCATTCATTTAGACCATGGACATTAACTAAAACGTACTTTTAAACCATTTCTAGTGATTATGTTTTACCATCAATTTCCTAGATTGTTCATATAATGCACGTTCACAAAATATGTAGTTTTTTTGGACCAGGTTCAAGTATATTTTACGTTTTAGTATTTTTTTGTGAATATACCAGCACTGGCACCATTTTAAAACTCTACGTCCCATAATTCCCTCTGGATTCTCAACCGTAGTCTCCAAACTTTTTAATGTAACGTTAGCCAGCAGTAGCACACAGCTCTGTTTATAAACACCTTTTTCTAACGTTAGCTAGCTAGCTTGAAGGACTAAAAGCTAGAATTGCTTTATGTGGTTAATCGTAGCATAGTTTCTGACCTTGTCGGCCAGGCTTCTCAAGTTACCAAGCTAACTTTATCTCATCTTCAGCGGCAGCACTGCCAGAAATGTCCAGACGAGATGGTAATATCTGATTGGTTGAGAACCACCTGTGCGTTGCAGTAATGGATATGTAGTCCGTTAAAGTGGACTACAAGCTGAACTACAATCATGAATCCATTACTTTAAACAATTTAAATTTGAAAATGCGATGCATGGTCCATATCTTTATACCACACAGGCTAATCCAGGAACGGTTCGGCTCATTTTATAAATCAGATTTAAAGAAAGAGTCGATAGTCTCCGAAGCCCATTCTATCTGTCATAGGGAATTTACTTCTGAAACCACAGCTGACATACTCACTTGAGTACTCTATATGAACTGGCAACTTCGGATACGAAAATATCCGTTTCCAACCCACTATCCGTGCACTGGTAACAGGGATGGTAATGTTAATCACATTCGCTCCAGATTCTATTCAATTTTATCCGTATAACTGTTAATTTAACTCTTTTTACATAAACCATTGTCGCAAAGCAGCGTTACAAAGAACCCGGGCCTGAATGGATTACTCTGTACCGTTTTTACTGTACCAAATGTCAACAATAATGTAAATCGTGTTTCCAACATGTACTGTGTTTTGTTTCCTTGGCAAATCGGCTTATTTGAGGAGTTACAATACTTGATCAGAAGTTCAATAATAAATTGATACGTCTGTCTGAAAATAGGCAATTTGTTTATGAAGAATGGAGAAAATCTGTATGGGGGCCTATTTAAGATATGGTGATCCACTGCTTCATCCTCTCTTCTTCACACCTGGACCACATCGCCGTGCCCAAGATGCCTGATTCCGGCTGTTAATATAGAGTTTGTTGTGTGTGGCTGTGGCAAACTCTACAAAAAATTGTAACTAATTTATGATAAACCTGGTGTTATGTTGGGTACTACACTGAGTACGTAACACTGACGTTTTCCTTCAACAACAAAAACATGTGACATGGCCGTGCAAGGGTGGGACATCTTACGATACTTCCAGAGTACAGTTGGAAAATATCTTTTGCATACTGCACGTTACGTATTAAGCAGCATACAGTAAACAGTACAAAGATGCTATGACAAAGTACCCAGTAAATAGGACTCTGATTTGGACACAGCCAAAATCTCCACCCACTCCATCTCCTGGTGGTGAACGTTCTGGTACTAAATGGCTGTTAGGTAGGTAGGTAGGTAGGTGCTACGGTTTGGTGGTGGTTGAGGTGAGTTTCCCCCTTCACATTAAATTTACTTTGTCCCTCCAGAGGCAATATCCACCTAGTTTGAATGTCAAAATGTCAAAAAATATTCCCTGGACATCCATGGCTTAAACTTTGAGTTGAAGAGGAAGCAGTATCATTCAGAAATTTGCAACAGAATACATTTATCTCAGAATAGTCACATACAGTATATACATAATAGCCATAACATAAGTAGCCTAATGTATTTAAATACGTTAAAAAAAACATACAAAAATGTGTGTTTTTACACAACAACAGTAAAGTATGTCAGCCCTAAGTGCGATAAGTGGTCGCTGCGGAAATGTCGACTGTACAGGATTTTGGTGAAATGTAACAAGAAACTCTTCAGGGTTAATCATAAAACAGCTGTAGCTGAATATACTGGTAAGTACTTGGTTTCTTAAACATATTTATACAAAACATTTTGGAGAATTTTTTTTTGGTGTCTTCTAAACCGAAAGTGCATCAGGTACTGTATATAGTACAGTACGTAAGGGAAAACAGTGAATGCTCATTTGTACGGTTTCAAAAAATATTATTGTTTCTATATGTGAACATGATTTTCTTAGCATGTATAAATGGTGCATTTTACAGTCTGTGGCTGTGACGAGGAGGGTCGTAAGTGCTTTGAGCTATTAATAGCACCCACCTATATTATTGCACTGCAGTGTCACTAGAGAAGCTGAGGTTTTCGCAAGAGGCTACCCTATACCCTATAAACAATACTGCGTCAGAATTTACAGGGTTATTTTCAAGCTGTAGTTTATAATTTCAGACAAACATGAATACTGCAATTGAGACGGATATGTCTTAACCACTAGGGGGTGACGTTTACAGAGTTAAAGAGCAGTGAGATTCTGACATTTTCAATGTACAAATACAACCTGTTGAATGTTTTACAATCTGTAACCTGCTGTACTTACCTGCTGATTCCCAATAAACAGGATTTGAGCCCAGGAATTTCATTACCGATCAAAGGCCATAAACCGAGATGTCAAAAGAGTGAAGACCAGAAAAACCTCTGCTGAGTCTCCATACTCCTATGACATACTTTTTAATAGCCCCATATAGGAAGCTGTGTCAGTTCTCCCTGTCTTTAACACGCATGCACACACGCACGCACACTGGAATTATAGTGACGCATTTCATGTTGTATTGTTGGTTTAGTGAGTAAGGAGGTATGGTCCAGTAGTGCCTAGAGTAGATATCCGAGTCATTTTTCACAATCCTTCTGATAGTTTCTACAAACTATCTTCATCGCCATGACTAGAGCTGATCATTCCCTGTTTCAGTGACCAGTTATGTTAATCCAAATGACCACGAGGCTCGTGATGATAAAATAACTTTTATTCTCACAACATTTACCTTCATGCCACATTTTTTTATCCCCCACACGTTGGTACACAAAACAGATGTCTCCATACCAAGGTCTCCCTGTGGAAAGTTCAGAGGCCGGAAAGTAAAACTACTGCCAATGTTTTTCTTCCACCCATGAACTCAACCAGCTGACTTTAATAATTAGTTCTACCTCCTGGCTGAGGAATTGTGCTAATTAGCAAATCCGGGTGATTGGAACAAAATACTGGGAAGGACTTTTACTTTCTGAACCTGGATTTTACACCTCGGTCGATACGGCGATGGCAACATGCCGCCTTACCATCAGGGACAAAGGATCATCACACTGTTTATTCACTAATACTGAAGTGTGCGACACCTCCAGGCATTTTTAGAGCACACTAGCATACTTTTCACAAAGAAACAAAATAAGAAAACAGAAATTGTAATAATAATTATCAAAAAACTAATCGATGTTCAAAGGTACCTTTCAAAATGCTATGTACAAGTAACAGTAAATGAGTAAGAGACCAAAATGATACTGAATAACATTGAACCAACAAGCTGACAAGACAGGGATTCCACTCACAATACACTAAATAAAATACAGCTCTGCAAGGAAACATTCAAGCGGTCAAAAAATGCTACGCTTCAACTCAACTACTTAAAAAACAACTTTAAGTAGCAAATGGTAGCTGACATGCACTTGGAACGCAACAAGAGTACACATTCAAAGAAAAAAAAATCATTTAAAAAACAGGACTTGTGCCCCAAGAACTCTCGAATTGCAAAAGTCACAACAGCAAAACCAGTTCAGCTTTAATTATCACTCGATAATGGTAAAGATTATCGACCTATTCTTGGTATAGATTTACAGCTTTCTAATATGCAAATCTTATTATATATTTGGAAAAATAATAACTACAATTCCACAAAGTGGTGATGTATTGGTGTGAAACTGAGGTAAGTCAATCAAATCAAAATCAAAAGGACAGTTTTCTTAAGTGGCCAACTGAAAAGTAAAGGAAATGAGCCACATTTCAAGAATTCCAAATGCTTTGCTTCGAAAATAAGGCACAGTGACTTAAAGTAGTTTATATCCTTTGATTTCATTAGCACTGCAAGAACATTGTACTGTAAGTAAACAAGACAAAAAACAAAGAAAGGAGAAAACAAATCAGACGTGACCGCCGTGTTTGTGGTACGTCACTTAAAAGACCAAATCAAAGTTTTCTTTACTTCAGACCCTTCTCAGCACACAGGCCGTTGGGGGCGAGTAGAACCATTTTTCAATTAAAATCTTAGTCACTATAATACACATCTTGAAGAGATCCAAGAGTAGAACAAACCTGAACACTGAAAACAGGAACGGGACACCCCCGGGAGTCTTGGACACGGGATCAACAGACAAAAGCAAGAGTCGGAAGTGGAAAAGTCTTTCGGAGGTTTAAAAAAAATCTAACCGCCAGGATAATAAGAATATTTCCTTTATAATTACCTTAGGGACTCTGCACAGAGCCCTGACATTCAACCCCAGTGTTTGTGCTATAAAACCTTCATTCATTCAGTGGACACTCTGAAGCCAATGTGTTTGTAGGGAGGGTATGCCTTGTCAAAAGCAGGGGTGTGTGTGTGTGTATGTATGAGTTTCTTTTTTTGTGATCGAGAGCATGTATATCCATGTTTGTGCATGCGTACATGTGCGTCTGTCTGTATTTGTGTATACCTGCATGTGTGTGTGTCTCTGTATAAGTATTTGTGAGTGTGTGTGTGTGCATGTATGTGTGTCTCTGTGTGTACGCGTCTGCGTATGTGATTATGATTGGTGTGTATTTGTATGTGTGCGTGTGTGCGTGTGCATATGTCTCAATGTGATCTGAGGATGTCTTCACACTGACTGGACCAACAGCTTGGACTGAGGAGAAGAATGCTTTCCCCTGACAGTTAGCCAAATAAATCAGGCGATGCCAGCACGATGTCAGCAATGCTGTCTGAACTAAAGCCAACGGCGTGATGGAGGCGCCCCGGATGTTCGCCCTGCAGCCAATCAGAGCTGAGGACGGTATGCACAATGAAGAGGGAGGCTGCAGGACAGCAGTCGCGGGTGCATGCTCAGAGGAAGTGACATGGTAGAAGGGACGATGGGCATTTGGGCGTGGTGGCCAGGAGAGCTGGCGTGTGCTGGTCGTGGCACAGGGGGTGTGGCTTATCCCTCCTCTTCGATCTCCTCCTCCACCGTCTCCTCGAAAACTCTGTCAGGTAATCTGAAGCACTCCTCAAAAAAGTTCACCAGCGATTGGCTCAGATGCTGCCGCGTCCCCTCGGTGTGAATGAAGTGGCCTTCATCGGGGTAGATCTGACAGCAGGACAAACCGTTTGATATTAATCAGGTGTGGTGTGGCATTTATTATATATGCTCATGTCTATCTCTCCATACCCAACTCTTTACGCACGCACGCACAAATAAAATATTCAAATATTCCAGCAATGAATTACGGCTCCCAAGTGATTGATCTGCGTGCCGCACTCGTGCACTATGTATCAAAGCCACACCACGCCACTGTCAACGAGTGTGGCTAGTAGTCCTACAGAATTGGCCGCACAGTCTTTGGCAACAGTGTGCTCTAAAGCAGTCGAGTATGGATTCGAATATGGGCTGGATGAGCTCATTAACCAGACGTGGCCATCGTGTGCTAAAATAGGGCTGCAGCAAATCTAATTCAGCACCCAGTCTCCTGTACTTATTATTTATATGTTCATCTGGGACGACTCATCTCTTACACACAATCCATTAAAACAACAGGTTATGTCATGCAGTGATTGACAATGTCACACAGCTGCCACTGCAGTGTCAGCCAGAAAGCCATGGTTACCCATGGAGAGAAGGGGGGGGGGGGGGGGGGGGGAGTGAGCAGATGAGCAGATGAGTGAGCTACACTGCTATTAATTTTCTGATGAGGATTACATCATAATTAAAGCAAGGGATCTATGTAATTAGGACATCTATCTGGGCATGAACACTGAATAGTAATAACATTCCATTTTAAAAGGAGATTAGCAACCCAGCTAAAGTGCATTACATCATGGTGAAATAATAATCTTGAGATAAAAATTGGCGCACAGAATAATCCTTCTGACCCAATGTCAAAATAATAAAATCAGAATATAACGTAATTAATGCAATGAAATGTCATGACAGGTCTGTATATAGAATCCATCTTACCTGTAGAGTGTAATTTGCCTTTTCATTGATTAGTTGGGTGATAAACTTTGCAGTGTGTTGGAAATGGACCTTCTCTATGGGGGGTTGTTGGAGGAAAAAAAAATGTATCACCATGGTGTCACAGAAAACCATTAAATGATAAGACAGTGATACAGTTTTAATCAGAGGCATTTTAATTACAGACTGAGTGGAAAGTGATAAGAAAGAGTTCATTTCTTGAGGCTGGAGGGATGTAAGGAGAGGCATACCATCGGCCGTTGGATGAATGATCAGATATTTTTTATCGTTGAAACGAGATGCGCGATTCGTTAAATTTGCCATCTGTGGGGGGGTAAAAAGCAACAAGAAATTAGCCCATCAATCACTCAGTCAACCAATCAACTCACTGCCAATGAAGCACGCAACTAATTGAATATGCATAACAAAAATTTGACTTGCATTGTATCTTTAATGCAACACTTTAAAGATGAGTTTTCACTGATGCTTAAATATGTCAAACAAAAATCATATTTAAGAAATATTTGCATTTTCAATTAAATGCTTGCATTTGCAACAAACCCTTGCATTTTCAATTAAATGCTTACCGCATAAACCCTTGCATCAGGCTTGGGTAATCCCAAATATCTCTCTGAAAATGCAGATGCTGACAGAGAAATAGAAACAGTAAGTAAGTAAATATTAAGTGGGGTAGTCTAAATGATACTTTCAAGTTGTGGAGAAATGAAACAAAGTTTTACTCAAAACAAACTGAAAGCACAAAATATCAAAATGTAGTCTATCGTCTGACTCACTGCGTGACTGCTTCCCTGTCAAATGTCAGGACTAACAGCTCCTGCATCATTTTCTGTTTAACTGGACTGTGGGACAGCTGTGCAAGTCATCTTTAATTAACATCACATGATGACTCTGCCCCAAGCTGTGCTTCTTGCAAACCAACTGCCAACATCACGTGGATGCAACATCTGTGAGCCATAGATTTATATCTTTTAAAAAAAATGGTGACTCAGGCATGTGCCAGTAGCTTCATGTTGATTGTGCCACTGAGGATGCCTCTAATGAGGTTTTCACTGCTGACACAAAACACGCTTTCACTGCCATAAGAGGTGGAGCCTCAAATCACTAACTGTACCAGTGTGCTGCAGTGTCTCCTCTCCCACATGCCATCAAAAACAAACACACACACATGCGCGGATGTGCGCGCACACACACGCACACACACAGTCACACAGCAACCAACACCACCGTTGTGTCCAGGGTCTCTTTCTCCGCAAAGAAGATGGCATCACATTTCATACCATATAATTTAAAATCTGTGATAGGAGAAAGGGCCGCCCCACACTTGAGTAAGGAATCTTCAGCACTGAGGAGAAGGCTTGTTACATATCCCCCATACACCTACAAATGCACAGGGAGAGATGACATAGAAATGTAAATCAAGAAGCTATGGCAAATGTGGCCTGATTCATATAAACGTCTACACTGTAAGCACAGTGGGAAACAGAGCATTTGGAATCCAGCTATTAATACCACTGTATTATAGGAACTGTTGAACTATAGTTGACCATTAAGTAGTATTCATCATGAAAGTTTTAATTCTGAATGGTTAGTTTGAGAGACTGTCCTTCTCAAATCCATCGCTTTGCACTTTTTTTTGTATCACTGAAAATTTTCCATTTGAAAGATTCACTTCAGTGAGGATTGCAACTGGATCACAAAAACACAATTTTACATTTTCCCTTGAATTACCCCCTTTTGCCATTAATGTGCTCACTGAAACTGATGAATGAGCTCCAATTAAAGCAAACATAGAAGGTAGTTTGGAATTTTATTTGTTGATGAGAACCACACCCAATGTTGATAATTAATTCAAAAAAGCAGTTTGTCATATGTTACAGCAAATATTTATTTCCCATGAGGCAACAGGGCAGCAGAGTCTACCTGTCTGGTTTTTCCAAATAGAACATTTGCAGAACGTTTTGGTCCATAACTTGTGACTGGGGCCAATGTTCAGAACTCTGACCTTCAGAGTCCCAGCCATATGAAAGGAATAATTTAACCATGACTGCAGATTTAAGTTGTGATTTTCAGCATCTGGCCGCCACTTACTCTCGAGAGTGATTTTGTGTAAGAGCTGCATATGAAAAGGCACCTGACAATGTAGCCTCTAGGGCTACATCTTCTAGTCATAGCCTAAATCACTTCAGCAGAGCCATTAAGGCAAAATAAGAAGAGACTAAAAGGGGAGCCAGCAAAATGTGTAACCGCTGGGACAATGATTCTGTACAGCATAAGAGGCTGAAGTGCTTCACCCCAAGGCTTTTGCAAGTGATATCCTTTTTCTGATGAAGTAGAGACCATAATAGCTCCTTTTAGCGACTATTTAGAGTGCAATTGTTTATTTTATAATACTTTATTTTCTAGCTGACCAGACAAAACAACCTTAGGAAACAGTAGCATCCAATTAGCATCCCTCAGTCACTCGCTCATTTACAAACACACTCCACTCATTCCCACATACAAATACTCATTCACTCACAGAATCAGTCACAATTTGCTCACTCACTCCGTCATTTGGTCAATCACTCACCCATACATTACTCACTCACTCACTCACTCACTCACTCACTGAGCCATTCTATAAATCACTCACCCACAGACTTGTTCACTCACTCCCTGGTTCACAGCTCTGGCAGTGATAATGTTTTACTGCTAAACATCACAGCTGTTGACTGGGGTCTGTAGATTTCTCTTCATTTAAATTGTTTGTACAAATTTTCTCCATTTAGAATAATAGTACTGGGAGCATTCATTATGTTAGGGGTCGTATTAAACAGGTTCATAGCCTACAATTGATTAATAGGTGTAATCTAATTTGTTTGCTTTTTACAATTGTAATTTATTACATTTGCATTGTGCATTCCAAAGGTTACATTTAGTTTTGTGAATTTAACAGAAAATTGAAATAAATTAATATTGTAATTGACAGTTCAGAAGCTACAATAGCATTTTCAATTACAAAAGTGATAGGTGTGGTCCTGAGCAGGTGTAAAATTAGTGAACTTTGAGAACTTTGATGAATGCCAAAATACCAAGAAAATTGCTAATACGAATGTTTTACGTACACATTTGTTCTGTGTACGTTTCATGAATAAGGCAAATTGAGTGCTAAGATGAAAGTGAAAGGACTGAGACAGGATGAAGCTCCATAAATAAAAGGTGTTACCTTTCCAAAGGCTCCCATACGTGTTTTGTCAATGTAAGGTTCTTTTGATATGATGCTGAAACACATTCAAAACACAGCAGAACATTATAGATTAGAGCTATCATATTTGACGAGCCATGTCAAATTCCCCACAACTTTCCATTATGATGCTATTATAATTCATGGTATATTATACAAGTGCCATGAATAACTAAAACATACTAAAACTAAAACATATTTTAGAGCAATTTATAAAGTATAAAACCGCTTCTCTTCAAAACAGGCAAAACAATACAAATCAACTCATGCTTTATAGCATCACAACTGACTATTACAATAACAGACAGTGGCAACCAATATAATATACTATACTATATACTGCACTACAGAAAAGGTATTGCTGTTATTATTTACCTTAAATTTATATTGTTTAAACACACACACACAAACATACTATTGTTTATACAGTGTTTTCATTTGCTCATTTTTTGCAGCCAGTTCCTATTTATTTTATTTTTGCAGTCACAATAAATTTGTTCATGCATGACTGCAGCCACCTGCCTGACTAGAGAAGTCACTTTTACAAGATAAGACAGATAAAACCCAGCCTGAGAAGCCAAAAATGCCTCCCTCCCTGCGCAAAGCTGCAAGTAATTATGCACTGCCATGCTTGGCTGCCAATATATTCATCTTTATTAAACTAAGAAAGCTTGTTTAGGACTTGTTTCTCGTTTGCAGTGATGATTAATGGCTAATTAAGAGGACTTTAATTTTCGGGGATTTTTTTGCATCCCTAAATTCTTTTCCATTTTGTACCTCAATGCCTCCAGCTGGTCCTTCTCCTCAAACACACCCAGCTTGCGCTGCACTTTGTGAAGCAGGTTGGTGCCCTGGAACCCGCTACCCCTCCCATCGAAGCGAATGACGATGGCCCCAAAACTGCTGACCAGAACTGTGGGCCAGTCCACCTGGAACCGCTCCGAGACCATCTGTCCCCCTGGAGTCCCATCCCTAAAAAAAAAACCCCAGAACAAAAAAAAGAAACACTTCATCAGTGGCTCGTGAACCAAGTGTGACCTGGCTCCATATCCCATGATGTCCTCATCTTGTAACACTATAGTTTCAGTGTAAGGCCCAGTACTGCAGCAGGGTGAAAACCTCCTATCTCCAAAATGATAAAGGAAAATCAAAATAACAGCAAAACTTTTTTTCCACTGATTACAAAAAGCAGCATGATTTAATTATACTTAAATCAACTTTATTACTTGTTGAGTAGTATAGTATAGTATATTTACGGTACAGAGTAAGATAACTTTGGAAATAAATGTGGAAATAATGGATATAATATGTATTACAGTGCCCACCAGAATTATTGGGAAACACAATTAATATGAGGATTAAACTCAGTTTATTGTTTACCAAATGTTTTCTATGCTCAGAAAAATTAGAAAATGAATATAGTTCAATTGTTATACCATTGATCAGAGTAAAAATACATTTTTATAGCTTTTATTTAAAGGAGTCACAATTATTGGTATATACGTTAACGTTACTAAAAAATGCCGTAATCGTTCACTTCATATTTTTAGCTTTTGATAACGTGAGCTAACGTTACCAATTTAGCTAGTTAGGTAACGTTAATAAATTGATCATAAACTTTTGTCTTCAGGTCATTAGTTAACGCATTAGCTCTTTGTGCCACGTGACAGTGGAGTGCTGCGAAAGGGAGTGATTAAAGGCTAATATGAACTAATAATCTAAATAATCTAAAATCAGCATTAAAGGTAACGACAAGCTCACGTTTGATTGGTTAGAATGGTCACTGTCAGCTCATAAGGCACATCCTGAGTGTACTAACTAGCAAATGTACAGAGAAAGGGACGTTCAACTGTGAAAAAGAAAGGAAAAAAAGGTCACACCAGAACAATTATTTGCACTCGCAATGCGGGCAATTATATTTCGAGGTCACATAGATTAAATTTCGGAAGCATATGCGACCAAAACGGTCACAATTTCGAGCACTGAGTATAGAGGTAAGGAGAGCGGGAAAAAATAAACACTTTAGCTAACTAACTATTCCAAATCCAAATGCTGATAACGCGGACAACTATTCTCAAGGGCAAACAAAACGAGCGTTTGGTTCAGACTTCAGACAGGATTTCTTAGTGGGACAGGACGGTTTTATTTGCCTCAAACTATGGGAGGAGTTATGTAATAAGCTCAAAGTACGTATTGGTTGAGGTTTCACATCTACGTCACCATGGACCCTTTTTCGAGTCCACCCTTTTTTTCAGCATACCGGAACAAAGAGATATAGATAGACTGAAATTTAACGAGTTTGCAATGGAATTTATTCCTTGCGCTTTATTGGTGCTCAATACATACCGTAATGGCCATAAATAACATGCTTATAAGCATATTACAGATTTTCCTGGACCATCACTTTAACTACAAATCAACAGTTTTGCATCATAAAACTCACTTTTGCATCATTTTAAAGTGGGAATTACTATATTTTCATCAGTATATAGTATATTTCACCGTATATCTATGGGTCCAAAACCCTATCCAAAACATGTCATAAAATTAATAAAATTAGTTTTGTCTATTATTTTAAAATTATTATTTTTTATTTATTTGACATGGACATAACAGTAGCATTGGAACTGCAACATACAATTATGCACAAGCACCAGATGCACTGTATTAAGTGTTTATAGCGAAATGCTAATTTACAACACGAGGGGCTTTTTAAAGTTTAAAAAAAATAAGGTAAAATACAGATACAAATACAGTAAAATACAGGTACAAATATAATACAGGTATAAAAATACAATAAAATTAAAATACAGGTGTGTCTATACAAAGATATTAAGTGTGAGACCAATATTGTTTCTCTTTTAGTCATGATTTAGCACATCTATTAAAAACAGTAAAGTTGTGTTGCATTTTCAACTCAGTGGGTAAACAGTTCCAAAGTGTTGCTCCTTTAACAGAGAAAGCTGATTGTCCAAATGAGGTTTTGCGCATTGCGATGCGACAATCACCGTTCATTGAGGCCCGTGTGCTGACTCTACTGTGGTGCTGATGTCTTCAAACATATTCATTAAACAAGGAGGGAGCATGACCATGTGGGCATTTAAAAATTAGCTTTAAGTTGGAATAGCTTATGAAGCTTTCTAAGCTCAACATATTATGTTTCTCCAGGATATGGCAGTGGTGCCACCTCATTGTTTTTTTTGTCCATAATTTGTATTGTCTGGTTATATAAAGATATGATTAAATGATTCATAAATTAGGTTTTAGAATTGATTGTGAGGCTTGTGACAAAGAGGTGATGCATAGGTATGAGAATACCATGGCATACATATAGAGCTGAGCTGTGCTAAATGGCAGATACTTTCTAATGAGTCTGAAGCAGTTGAGATTTGATTGAACTTTTTTGCAGATATTATTCACTTGTTTATCGAATTTTAGATGATTCCTAAGTACTTGATGACCTCATTTTTTATTTTTACCATGAATGTTTTATTTTCACGTCATTTACGTATAGAAAAACAGATTGAAACAGTTTTTTTTTTACATTCAGTGTTAAGTGAGAGGACTCAAGCCATTGCGATACTTATGTAAGGATTTAGTAAGCTGGTCAGCGGCCTCGCTAGTTGTTCTGGCAGATGTATAAATGACCGTATCATCGGCATACATTTGGCAGCCAATCCCAGGACATCTCTCAGATAGGTCGTTGATATACATGCTAAACAGCAATGGGCCTAGAACCGACCCCTGGGGTATCCCCATGCTATTGGCCCGGAGGATGTACTTTTCCCCATTGACCCTCACACACTGTATTCTTCCTCTGAGATACGAGTCAAACCATTGTGTGGCATGTTCAGAGAATAAAAATTCGGGAAGTTTGGATATCACCACATTGTAGTTAACAGTATCAAAAGCTTTTTTTAAGTCTAAGAAGACTGCTCCCACAACACGACCTTTATCCAGAAGACCTTTTATTTTTTCAATTGGATGACAATTTGCAGTCTCTCTAGAATGTTTGGGTCTGAATCCAAATTGTTGTTGATACAGTAACTGATTTGTCTCTAGACATATTAGGAATTGCTCTGCTACATTTTTTCCAATATTTTGAATGGCAATAGGTCTATAATTACATGTCAAGTCCGGCTCACCTGATTTAAAATTTGGACTGATAACAGCGGTTTTCCAACTCTCAGGGAAAGTTCTTGTTTTAATTGACAAGTTCACAAGGTGTTTTATTGGTTCAAGCAGTTGGGTTCTGTATTTCTTTATCAATGCAGAATCAAGATTATGGATGACTTTGGCCTTTGAGTTGCTGAGGTTACTCATAATTTTGCTGACTTTGTCAGGATTAACCACTTTGATAAAAAATAGATTTTGAGTGTTCTGGTCCACTATGTTGGGTGTTAGCTCTATTCATTTAAAATTGTTTGCAAGTTTCTGTACTGATTCTACAAAAAAAGCATTAAATTCATTGGCAATTATTGCATTATCAAAAATATGTTCATTGTTTATTCTCAGCATCATTATTGTCTGATGTTTATGGTGTTTGAGTTGGTTAAACAATTTCCACAGTTTAGAGCTACTACCCTTAGCCTCTTCAATACGTTTTGAAAAATAATTAATCTTAGCCTTACGCAGTTCAGTGACAACTTTGTTTCTTAGGCCTGGGTAACTGAGATGATCAGTATCAGTTTTTGTGACTCGCGACCTTTTGAGGGCAAAGTCACGGTTTTTCATTAATTGCCAGATATCCTGACACCATGGAAGTGAGCTCCTTTTAGGGCTGCTCCTCTATGTTTTAGTGTATTTGTCAATTAAACCATTAATAGCTGTCATGAAATTGTCACAGCAGATGTTCAAGTCTTGTGTTTCTGTTACTTTATCCCAGTTAATTTGCATCATTTCTCCTTCAAAGTCTTCCATCTTACATATTGGAATCCCTGATTTTATAAATTTCATGTTTGTGAAAAGGTCAATCAAAGTTTTACTTTTCCTTGTTATTCTTGTAGGTTTATCAATCAATTGTTGGTAATAGAATTTTGTCGTAATTGTTTTCAATTTCCGTTTAGCACCTTTATCCATCCAGTAAATATTGTAATCCCCAAATAAAATACATTTAAAAAAATGATTACATGTTGCAAAAAGTTTTTTCAATTCATCATGAAAACTTACATCGTGTGAAGGTGGGTTGTACAAAACAACAACTTTGAAATGTATTTGGTGTGAAAGAACAATATTCAGTCCCAGGCATTCAAGATTGCAGTCCAGTTGTATTTCTGTGCATCTAAAATTCTCTCTAATGTACATTAAAACTCCTCCTCCTCTTCCTATTGCTGTCTTTCCTAAAGAAAGTATATCTTGGAATATTTATACATTTTGATGGTATGTCACAGTTTAGCCAGCTCTCAGTAAGACATAAAAAATCCAGGTTTTGTATTTGGTAAATTTTGGATAGTATGCTTCGGACATTTAGGTGACCTCCAAGAATGCCTTTAGGTTTAGTTTCACAGTCCCAAATAACCTTTGCGTGATTCAGAGTTTGAAAGTACAAGTATTGTCTTTGTTTTATCGATACGCGGTTCACGCGTGTTCCATTAGGTCTATAGACCCTCGTAGATCTCAGAGCAGTTTGGCGCTCTTTCAGAGTTGTCCCAGTATGATCAATAAGTGAGTTTGTATTACCAGTGGGTGGAAAGCCTCCTAGCCGGCAATCACAGTGTGTGTAGGTCCCCATGCTCGTCGGTGTCGATCCGCATGCTAAACCGCGCCGGGTCGGCCACCACACACGCCTCCGCCAAAGCCTTTGCTGATCCTCATCGGCACTGCACCGCGCGGCCCACCTCTCCAGCGAGAGACCATCCAGAGCAGTGTCCACAGCCCCGGTAAGGTTGACACTGGCAGGTGTATTCGTGGTGTTATTTACGAGAGGGAGATTGACAGTAGGCGTGATTGGTATTAGCTGCATTAGCTGCGGGGAGTTTTCAGTCGAAAACAAAGTTGTCTGCACTGGAAAAGCACATGGGGCATCCGGATTGCTCATGGTCAATTGTGAAGTCGGGCCAGGGTTTAAATGAACATCGCCCGACAATAACAATAAAAAGAATACAATCTTAGCGGTTTTCCAACTTGCCTCTCGTTGCTGTGTGTCTCGTCCAGTTCCAGCGGCAAAGGAAGGAAGGAAGGAAGTTCCAGCGTCTTTGAGCAGGAAGGAGAAAATGGCAGTGTAGCCATGTCCATAAAAGTAGATTCTTGATTTTCCGGATAATATGCCCATTGGATCTTCTATGTAGCATCGGGTGTTACAGCCGGGTTTTGTACTTGGGCCCTCAGTAGCATTACAGATGGACACCGCGGGAATTAACAACAATAAGCCACAGAGAAGGTATGTACAAACTTTGCCGCCTTTGTCTTTGTTTTTGTCATGATGTTTTGAATCAGTCTTTAACTTCTTGCTTATCTGATGAAGATATTTGATCTTGAACTTCTTACTTATCTGATGGAGATATTTGATCAGTTGGTAAATAGAGAATAAAATTATTAAAAGGGCTAAAGTTTGGAGTTGAGTGGAGCCTGCCAAACCATTCACTCCTCCTGCTGCCATCTTGTTCATCTTTATAAAGCATATACATTTGCCCCTTCCGATGGATTAAGATGAAAACATTGATATAACACTGTTAAACACACCTACATATGTAGTCTAATTATTCTTGTACCTCAATAAAACGTAATTGTTCTGTACTCTACAGTATGTAATCTTTTGCTGCATGCTCTGGGATCATATTTTTCTGTAGTTCATTTGTATTTTTTTAAATGGTCCCATTCATAATGACTCAAAGGAACACTTTACATTCATCTAGCACATATTAGTGCACAGCAAATTGGAGTATTTCCCATGCCCTAAGTATAGCCCAGGGAGATACTAAGATAAGATACTAAGTCTATATTATGTACAGTAAGATTACAATAAAATCATATCCACCATCAGAAAAATGGCAGCAAATGTTCTAGCTTCATGGAAAATCAAAAATAAAACATGACTGAGCCACCTATGAATGCTTACACTACTACAGAAATGCACTCAAAATGTTAAAATATCAAAACATGTCACAAGACTGAAAAATTCACATATTTGAAATATTAAAAGCAGTAATACTGACATATCAAGGAGGAAAATCTGTCTTGTTTATTGGCATATGCTCCAATAGAGTGAATGTGTTTTCTGTAGCTGTTTGCATAATACTACACTGATAAAACTAAAAATGCTGTAAATTACAGCGCACTGCTGTAATTTATTGTTTAAAATGTCCAATAAGACATTGCAAACACTGACACAAATTATATCCTGTCCTCTATCAGATAAAAGAGTTGCAAATTGAACTGGAACAACATGAAATACTTCACAGCTGTAGGTCCATCTGGGGGGGTTTTGGGCATGAAGTTACAGAAAGTTGTCACATCCCGTGCCTCCACGTCTTAAGTCTGGTTTTTCCGTTTATATGTATTTTCTATCTGGTTCCATGTTTTCCCTCTCTTCCTCCATTTTGTGTCTCCACTTTTCCGCACCTGAATTGTGTTTTCTCATTCGTTTCGTCTCACCTGTTCCTCGTTGTTTCTTCGTTAGTTTGGTATTTACTCTCCTTTGTTTCTGTGTTCTCTGCCAGATCAGCTTGTGCCCTGCATTCGTGCTTGTCACTGTCTTTCCAGCATTTGATTCCTGCCAGCTCCTTTCCTGTTCCGTGTTCCTGTGTCCAGTCCTGTGTACCCGTCCTGTTCCTGTTCTCCTGCCTGTCCAGCCCTCCTGCCCTTCCCCGTCCTAGCCCTGTTCCTACCCTTCGCCCTCCTGATCCCCTGCTCTGACGGATTCCCCGGTTCTGACCCCTGCCTGTTTCTGGACTTCACCTTTGCTCAACCAGCATTGCCCTGTACACTGGACATTGACCCCTGCCTGGATTTGAGTATGTTTCTGCCTGCCCTCTATTGCACTGTTGGACTCTATTGCTGGACATTGACCTGTTTTTGTCGACCACGATTAAAGCCTATTCCTATTACTTCTGGTGCGATTGGTTCCGATCAGTTCTCGTAACAAAAGTGTACTCGTGTTATAAAGGGTTGTGCATTTCTCAAATGGATTGTCCATGACAATAAATGACCACTGAATCTTGAAAGTCTTTATGTGTAAAACCAATGGTAGGATTGTATATTTATTAAATTTTTAGAAGCAGATATTGATAGTAGACTAACGTGGTACAATTACACAAGAAATTCACTTGTTTATTTTACAATTGAGTGAGCAGGGCATTTCACGGCTGCTTTGGCTTAGACCAGACAATAGCCCGAGTGTTGCTATGATGAAATAGACATTTTTGGCGGTGAAAAAATATTTTTATAAATGCAGATTGTTCACTGTGTCATGCATGGGTAGGTGTATAGTTGCAGGTGAGACTGGGTGGGACTAGCTACATGACTATAGTGGCACTTAGAAACTCAGTATTTGGTAGAGTTGTCACTAATAGTGGATGAATAAAGCTTGAACACGGGGTTTGTTGTTTCCACTCATAGGTTGGTTGCAGGAGCAATGAATGTCTGAGTTGAGCAAGCTCATGGCCACTAGAGCATCTGTGCGAAGGGGTTAAATGGCGAAGAATGGTGAAATTGGGTGTCTTGCCTGTATGCTTGTCAATGTTGTGTGAATGTCGATTAAACTAAAAGTACTTTATTTTCTCTGCATAACAAATGGGATATTTTTTCCAGCATTGTGTAATGTTATGTGCGGTGAGTCTTTGGGTGCGTTCACCTCTGTTTCCTCAATTTATTTGCCTTTGCAATAAAAAATATGTTCTATAATGTGAAACGAACATTCTTATATGTGAACAGCATAACATGTGCGCATCTTTTTCTGTCAAATAAATTTCATGGTAGGGATCTGTCGGGGCTCGAACCCGGGTCCATCACACTAACCACAAGGCTAAGGTCGCCTCTTTGCAACTACAATGCTACATAAGCATTTTACCTGTGTATCTTGTGATTGTCTACTTTGATCAGACATTGTTATTGGTAGATCAGATGTTGTTATCCAATGGGGAGAGTTATTCTTTGAGGGCATGAAGCATTTCTGATGATGAAATCGGCAGAAAAAAAAACAAGAAGAATAAGAAGAAAAAATGCTAAAATAACACAGGTTTGGGGTTTTATTGTGTGGATGTGTGAAGTTGTATCTGAATTCTGTTTGGTTATATGAGGTCAGAAAGTACAGAAATTCATGTTTTAAGGGCTGAGAGTCTGTGGTCATTGTGGTTCTTTCTGTAGGAAACCCTGAAAAGTGGAAATCTTGGTGCTGTATAGGTATTGGGCATACCCCACCAAGCTGTAACTTAACGAATGGCATACCTGCAAGAGCACAGTTCACTCAGGAATGTGTGGAAGGTTCTCCAATCGAGCAGAGACTCAATCACAATGTAATGCAATGTATGATCTGGAACAAATTGTCCAACAAAGAATTGAGCCAGAGCAAGTAATTTGAGTGCAAGGTATTTACATTGTTGAATCACACACTGAAGGTCGGCTAATGTTAAATGTTTCACGTAGCCTTGGCCAAAGGACCTAATTTACAATATCATTAAACTAAAGCGCTAATGTGATTCAGCACCTTGGAGAATTTCACTGACACTGGCATTCAGACACAGTTTAGGGCAGCTGTCCAATGCTCTGAATGCGATAACATTTTACTTGAAAAACATGTTTTGGCCTTCACTTCAGCCTTTATAAGATATTTCTGAGCAAAAGACTGGCCGAGTTTCATGTCCTCTGCTGAATTAGTTCCATTTACATGATCACAAGTATTTTTTTAAAATTCGTGGTTACTCTTGGTTTCAAGTCTCAAATCTCTGAGTCCACAAATAAAGTAAAAGGCTGTTTTTGCTCACAACTATTTTTGAAATTGAGAAAACGCTGATTCAAAAACATTAATTGTAAACTTTCCTTTCATTTTACAAGAGACACATTTTTTATTTGATTCAAAAATAAAGATGAATAATAATGATAAAAGTAGCCATTAAGCCACAAGTAAGATCAGTTGAATGAATGGAAAATTGACCTTTTCCATATTTGTTGGAAAACCTCAATTCATGACTTGAATGAATGTTGATCCTGTAACAATGAATGATTAACCAAACGAGGAATAACTTTGTACAGAAGTTCAGATCTCTTGAACGCCTAACGTCACTGCGGTCTTCCTCTTACAACTATGACAGCTGTCCTGATCATTGACAAGGTTACACATTGCAGTGCTTTAAAATAGATTGCACTGTATTAGATTGCAATGTATTGCATAAATTTTTTGGTGCTGAAATTGATGTAGTGCACTTTCCACTCACTGCTTAGTGAATTTGAAAGTAATTTTTTTTCTAGTGCTCATGGTTCAACAGGCACAAAAGCATTGAATCCTTTTGTGGATTCACTGTAAGTGTTTGGTTAACTAAGAGCAAACATGAGCTATAGCAGTGGTTCCCCACCCATCTACCATCCTGTAGCTTTTCATTTCAACCCTAATTTGGCACACCAATTCTACTAATTAGCAGCTCAACAAGATATCTAGCTGTTGATTGAGTGAATGAAAACCTACTGGATGGTAGATCTCCTGGAACAGGGTTAGGAACCACTGAGCTATAGAATGCTGCATTTTGTGGATCTGTTGTTTCTCTGAATGTTCTTCTCCTCTCAGAAATGCAGATGGAGTACAGTTTAATTGGTGTAAGTAGCTTAGCATACCAGATCATGTGGTACATGCACTGGCTGGCCAAAAGAAAAGTCGCACACTCTAATATTTCGTTGGACCGACTTTAGCTTTGATTAAGGCGCACATTCGTTGTGGCATTGTTTCGACAACCTTATGCAACGTCACAACATTTATTTCCGTCCAGAGTTGCATTCATTTTTTCCCCCAAAGACTTTCAATGGGGTTAAGTTCAGGACTCTGGTGGCCAATTCATGTGTGAAAATTATTCCTCATGCTCCCTGAACCACTCTTTCACAATTTGAGCCCGATTAATCTTGGCATTGTCATCCTGGAATATGTCCATTGATGGGATTACCTGGTCATTCAGTACATTCAGGTACTCAGCTGACTTAATTTTATTGCTGCATAACATTGCTGAGCCTTGACTTGACCAATTGAAGCAACTCCAGATCATAACACTGGCTCCAGAGGCTTGTTACAGTGGGCACTATGCATGACGGGTGCAACGGCAACTTTTTTTTTGGCCAGGCACTGTAGTTAGCTAGCTAAATATAGCACATGATCTTTTTACTCTCATTGAGATCCATTATCAGTGGAATTATTCGCTCAGTATTTAAGTGAATGCGCTGACAGATTAATATATAACTGAAGGATGAGGCCCCTCATTTTAGTGATGCCAAGCTCTGTCTCACACTCTCACACTACCAAAACAAACCACATGTCAAATATAAATACCACAACTAAAAACTAAAGTGCCCTCTGAGTAAACAAATTATCTACCTGCTGGCAGAACAAAGTAAATTTTTGTCAGCATGGCAAACTGAGATTGGTTCATAAACACTGCAGAGAGACTGGTTAGCTCCCTGTCTCTGACAGCACCCGCCGACATCCCCCCACAACCACCACCTGTCCACGATCACAATCACACACGCACATACATACACACGCACATACATACACAAACACACGCACATACATACACAAACACACATTCACTTACATACACAAACACACGCACAAACATACACAAACACACGCACATACATACACAAACACACGCACATACATACACAAACACACATTCACTTACATACACAAACACACGCACATACATACACAAACACACGCACATACATACACAAACACACGCACATACATACACAAACACACGCACATACATACACAAACACACGCACAAACATACACAAACACACGCACATACACACACAAACACACGCACATACATACACAAACACACGCACAAACATACACAAACACACGCACATACATACACAAACACACGTACATACACAAACACACGCACATACATACACAAACACACACCCAATACAAATGCAGTAAATCTCACTCAATCCAACTGACCAAAGTTGGCAACCCTAGTTTACAGTCATGTGTACTGCAATGGCTAAGAGGCTGGTGAAACAATAAACAAATATACTAATATATTATGTGGTAGGGTTAGCATACAAATTGGTTTGGGCCCTGAGGTGTCAGAAATATAATTTATCATTGGTGTAATGTAACGTTAACTTGCTAGCTCATAACATTACCTCAACTTTGTCTCTAGTTAGCATTAAGCATTCTGTGATAGCTAAGACAGCTGAATCCAAAGAGCAAGTAGCTTGATAGTTTGCTAATAAACAGCCAGTTTAATGCCTTCTGTATATAGTTAGATGGCTTGCAGTCATTTACAAATATCAGAACAAAGCACATGAAGCATGACATACTGCTATGATATTAGTGACGCATGGTGTTGACTACATCAAATGAGGGTTTCCAGACTCTTAGTCCATCTAGCTTGCCTGCAATAGCTCAAAGGCAGATGAACGCGAGGCTACAGTGTAGCGCAAACTTTGTCAAAATACCTCTCATAGGCTGCAATGGGGAGATAACTACAAGGTTAATTAAGAGGGCTCAAATTGTTTTCATTTCCTGTAGCTGTCTGGTACCGTGGGAAAAATTCTGCAATGTTGGTTTGATAAATAAGGTGATTAAGTGCCGTGAGGTATGTGTGTGATTATTGTACTTTATGAGGTAAAGTGTGTTCTTGAGGTGAATAGGAAAAAATCAATGTAGTCAAACTGGTTTGAGGGTCACCAATGCCTCCTGGTACCAGCAGCAGATCAACAGCAGATCCTGATAAACTGAGGATCAGTTCATATAGTGAATCATTATTATTATTATCTGTACAGCTCCATTTAAAATATATATTCTTGATAGAAATGTTTTATGTTCATATAAAACAAGAATTGTTTGCGTTTTGCTTATGTGAAGCTTTCTGGAATATATAATTATCTGGCTGTGTGAGAACATATTAATGACAGTGAGTAAGTGTGAGCCTGTGTGTAATGACTGCATACTCACACCAGCAGCAGCACTGGGTAAATGGCTGTGTCCAGGAAGCCAGCAGGCTTGAGGATCTGCATGGTCAGAGCTACAACAACAATGAACAAAACCAGAGCACTGACTTCCCACACATAATTTACAAAAACAGGGGCACGATCTCAATCAACATTTATCCTTCACTTTGATTCATAATGTAATGATGTTTTAATTGTGTACAGTATCTCAGTAAAAAAGAGCTATACAAATAACATTGAATTTAATCTTTCTTTCCATTTTTCAAGAAAAACATAGCACTTGGATTAAAGGTTTAGATCAAGGTTAAGGACAAATGACTTGATTGAAGCCAAGCCAGTATCTCAGAGGCTCACATAGAGCTTTATCTCATAAATATCAGTGACATCAACAATACATTTATAGAAAAGTAGAGGTCATTCATTCAGTGGTAAATCAGGAAATCTACAGCAATTTCTGCAGTGGAGCTATTCATTGCTACATACTGTAATCCTCTATGGGTATGTCCTTGTACTCCACTATGGGCATCTGCATGGCGTTGACGGTATTCTTAAGATTCTCATTCATCTCCAATTCCAGAACCCCTGCGATGAAAAGAAACAGTGTAAACAGTGTGTTCTGTGGCACGCCTGCTTATTTAGAGCTTGTATTTCAGACAGCTCACAAAGCATGCAGAACAGACAATCAGACAATCTGATCCATCTACAGTGTGTTATTTCTGTTGATATAACACTATTAATAACTATTTACTGTCCTGATATCACCAAAATTGTCTGTCTTAGTACCAACGCTTGATCTAAGATGGTGAGATTTACAAAATTGAAAATCCTTACAGTAGTAACAGTACTGTATTATGGACGCAAATAAGGGTGTTGCTATAAAGAGGGTTAAATAGTGAACAAACAAGAAAGAATGTGACTGGATCCATACTTCGGATACATGTTTCAAAATTTGACTTTTTCCGTATTTCATCTCACGTTAAAGGAGTACCATTGTGGTTGGTCACACTTTCTAGGTTTTTATATGCTATTTGCACAAGAGGGCATTGAATAAACATGCTGAAAGTATTCTGCCCTACAAAGGCAAAAGGCCTTAACTTCCCAGAACTGAGAAAAATGGCTTTAAAGTTTTATTGTTGCCCAGCCAAATTAGTTGTAGGCAGATTATTGGAAATGTGGCAGTTGTTTGTCTTTTTATGAAGTTATTTTATGTACATATTAATTCTGAGGCAGCACGGTGGTGCAGTGGTTAGCACTGTCGCCTCACAGCAAGAAGGTACCGAGTTCGAATCCCGGCCTTTCTGTGTGGAGTTTGCATGTTCTCCCCGTGTCAGCGTGGGTTTCCTCCGGGTACTCCGGTTTCCTCCCACAGTCCAAAAACATGCAGGTTAGGCTAATTGGAGACTCTAAATTGCCCATAGGTGTGAATGGTGTGAGTGCTCTGTGATGGATTGGCGGCCTGTCCAGGGTGTATTCCTGCCTCTCGCCCAATGCATGCTGGGATAGGCTCCAGCACCCCCCCGTGACCCTGAACAGGAATAAGCGGGTTGATGGATGATGATGATATTAATTCTGAGCTCAAACTTGACCTTTGACCCTTATTCGGAAGGTATTTTGTCGTTGTATGGTCTACAAAATGATAAGGGGTCAGGCCAAAGCAAAAGGCTGTAACTTCCATTTGATCTCTCACTTTTTTGTTGATCACAATATAAACAATAACATGATAACATCTAGCGATATATCATGCAACTGTCCGCTTAATATAATATGAATGAGAATAAATCTATCAATTTGTAGAATTTTTAAGTACTCCATTACTTTGATTGTCTTTTGATGGTGCATCACTAACTCGCATCATTAGGCCCAAGTTTGTATCGACTTGAAACAAAACATTTATAACAAAACTATATATTTTTTCCTACCCAACATGGCACGTTGCAAATCATGTCCTACGTTAAATATGTTAAATATCAGTAAAATTTGAGATGATTCAGATTAATTGATAAAAGTTGTTTATGTTGTATGTAGCCTAAGTTTCAGTATTTATTAGTCAAATATGTACTACATTGTGAAAAAGGTGTGACTATGATATTAATAAAGACAGAAATCTAGCCAATTGGTTAACACGTTGACAGATTTAGGACTTGAATGATTGGATGGATGCGATTGGATGTATTATTTTGGTGACTAGACATGAAAAATCCAGACATAGATGATAACCAAAGTTTTTGCATGCCAGATAACTTTTTGCAACCAAATTATCAGTTATTCACATAGTGCAGTCTGCCTATGTGAAGTAACACTATAACTTCAGCGCGGTAAACAGTAACTTCACTTTATTCAAGCTATTGTGCTTGTGTCAGAAATACTTTGGTGACAGATATTATACAAAGGTAGAACACCGTAACGTCAGCGCCGTAAACAGTAACTCCACTTTGATGCGCAGCAAACAAAGGCAGAGTAGCTACCTTAACTGAACTCGAACGTTTCAGAGTGCCGTGAAACAAAGGCAAGGAACCTTAACTGATGTTACGTCCTTCTGCCTTGGCTTCTGTAGCGCTTTTGGAAGTTACGGCAAAGACAACCCACTAATTTCTCGAAAAAACAACAGAATTGACTCAAGATATTTGTCCACATGATAAAGCGGGTCTTTATTGTTCCGAAAATGTAAAAAACCAATTTTCGAACAAAGATGAAGTTACGCCCCTTTGCCTTTGCACGGCAGTATTAAATATGTCCATTCTTTAGTTTTGGAAATGGTTGAGAATATTCTCCTCATAGTGCGTCACATGAGGAGAACCACGCCCCTGTCCACTGGAGACACCTGCTGTTTTTGCGCCATTCCACCATCTATCCACCAAGCACCCCTACTACTTTTCTAATGTTGAGCATGATTGATTACTGTCTCACCAGTGATGACGTGTAACAATCCATTTATATTCTCATTGTAATATATTGTTACATAGGTTTTCTAAGTATATTTGTAGTTGTCATACAAATTGGGAGGTTTTTATCATTATCTCCATGCCTGATAAGTTAGCTAACCTTAGCAAGCAAGCAAACTAACTTAGGCTACTGTCATAGCTGACGTTACCGGATTTATTGTTTGTTTATTAAACGCTAGCTAGCTGGATGAACTAACGACAAATAGCTAAAATTACCAACGATTTTTAAAAAGCTGAATGTTTTGGATAGCGTTAGCTAACTGTCTTTTTCCAGCATGTTAGCTAGATTTATATATAGAGTTAGGTTAGCTAACTAGCTCTCACTAGCCCATTTTCCACTGTGGGCCAAACCTAGCGCTTGAAATTAGTTCCAGGGCTCCTGGGCCCTTTCCACTGTGCTGGGCTAGGCTTAAACAGGGCTTATGCAGAAACTTAAGCCCTCTCCAATGGTCAGGGCCACAGTTGTAAGCACCTCATTACATGCTGGGCCTGCTTCAACAGTTTTGTATATTTTTATTTAATGTGATTTTTTGGTATGCTCAAACAATCCATCAGCTGTCTTTTAATCCTTCACTTCACGAAATCTATTTTACGTTATCAATAACTAACCAGAAAGCTATGTAACGTTATGTCACAAAACACAAAACAAATGGACCTCAAAAGAAACGAAAGCGCTAATATATGAATTGAATCAGATATTCAAAACAATTAGATATGGCATCTGAGGAATGACAAGTTAATCTTGGGAAAGCGATATAAAACGAGCGAGGGAGAAACTGAAAATTGAAACGGCAGTGTCAACAATAGTTAACAAAAGCAGGGCTGGATGGATAATGTTTCAGTGGTTTGACATTTATTGAATGCTATGGTTAACTTCACGAAACACAAATAACGTTAGTAAAAAGAAAGTGCAGAATTTTGTTTATTGGCATAACGTTACCTGAGCTAGTTACTTACAGCTGTTAATGTTACAAATTTTTTTTTTTTACGCTGACACTTATTTTCCTGGTTTGCTTCGACACTTGTCAGCACTACGATCAGCAACAAGCTATTTTGCTAGCCAGAATTAGCTGACTTTTTAAAACAAGTTTGCTAACGTTATGTGCTACCTCATGCCTGACTTCCCAAGTTAAGTTGCTACAATGGGGATAGCTGGAACAATCTCTCACTGATTTTCTTCTCGCACAAATAAATCGCACGTTGAAAAATAAAAACAAACTCCTGTATTGTTCATAAAATGTTGCACATCAAACGCGAAATTTTCGAGTTTTCATTTGCGATACTATTTATCTATCCAATCATAACAAGTTTCCATGACTGACGTCACCGCACTGCCACAACAAACTACAACATCCAATATGGCGGACCAACTGATTTTCTATGTTTCTCAGAATTGCATACTCTTAGATAAGAGACATAAATGTTACAAAGACAATGATTCCAAAGACAATTTGTGGAAAACCATAACCGAGCAAATAAGCTATGAAGATGGTGGGTTTATAGCTAAATGGTTGCAATACGCACAACTTGCTATCTGATGAGCTCCCACAAGTTATTAGCATTGGCTTAAAAGTTGTCTCCAGCTATTTTAGCCAGCTAACATTAGCTAACCTTTAGGTCTAACGTTAACGTTGATAGCAGTTCATATGAAGGGAAGATAACAAGCCAGTGGCGATTACACACAAACATAGCTACACAATACATAGGCCTATTTATTTTTTTACTTTAGGTGAGTTCATGTAGGCTACGCTGTGTCGTTTGGGGTCGTTTGCCTTGGTGAAAAAAAAGAATGAAAGCTAGCTAACCGCTATATGTGATATTGTTTTGTGGATATTTGCCGTAGTAATTGTGGGCTATAGGCTAACAGATGGAGAAAGATGACACGTAGGCTAGCTACTGGGTCTGGCCAGGGGCAGCCACTGTGGTGGAGGGAGAGAAAAGGGGAGGAGAAGAAGGGCAGGGTAGAGTAGCCTCTAAAATGTTTTAGCAGTCACACGGTTGTCTGTGTGCGTGGCAAATAAAGTCTATACAGTTCCCCAAAAATCGTATTCCGACTCCTGTGTGGATTTCCTGATTACTGATAGCTAAGTTATATAAATAACGAGGAAAACAGACGAGGTCTGCTTGTAGCAGAGAACTCTTCAGACTTCATGAGTTGCTACACTGTATAGACTACAACAAATTTATTTTAAAGATGTTTTTTTGCTGAAATGACGCAATGTATTGTTATGTTGTGGTTAACCCTTCATATTAGTGGAAGAGATCAAGAGGCAGTGGAAAAATCTGAGGGACACGTATGTCTGTAAAAGGAGGGAAGAGAAGGAGAGCAGCAGGAGTGGTCAGGCTGGAGGGAAACAGAGGAAAAGGTGGAAGTTCATGGATGCCATGGCTTTCCTTGAGCAATCTACCGATTTTCGAAGGTGTGGAAGCCATACTTAAATTTCTTCAGCTACAGTGCTGAACAGAAATCATATGCAGATTAGTGGGGGGGGACGATGACATCGATATGGTGTCCGTCAGGGAAGTCGCAGGTGTCTGCATGTGATTTTAGCCATTTTGGTAGTTCAAATCTCGCATGTTGTAGACAAAACAAACTTTACATAAATAAAAACGGACACATAATAAGCCTGGTTCAATATTTTGGCAATGTAATTTAAATATGCTCTGTTTTTGTACTATGTACAAAAGGTTCTATAATTTTGAAACGGTTCATCCGATATGGATGAAAATACCCTTTAATTAAAGCTGACAGTCTGCACTTCAACCTCATTGTCATAGTATCCTTTCAAATTTAAGTGCTAGAGTACAGAACAAAAATAACGAGACAACTGATCAATTTGCTGTGGTCTCTGAATTTTTTCCAGAGCTGTATCTGTAAATTGTTTACGTGTAGACCGGATTTCGCTTGTCAAAGCAATGACTTTAGTGAAATAAATTCATGTAAATCAACGCATCTTTCTCCTTGAACTTACAAATAAATTACATATGAAAATAATATTTTATATGGCATGTCTGTGTTGTAGACACATTTAATAAATAATTGCTTTTAAAACACTGTGATTTCACTTTGCCGTGACTGCTCTATGTTTTAGTTATCACTAAACACAGTAACAGAGTGACACTGCAAGTCCATTAATTCAGTCTACTTTTAAACAGGACACACAGCAATGTAAGTGAGCAGACGGAGGAAATGCAGCAGTCTGAGGCAGGGCCAGGAGACCAGGCAGAAGACTTTGAGAGTGAGGGAGTGTGGCTGCTGTTCCCAACTCCTATGCAGTTGGGAAAATTCCACCTCTCATGGAATCTCCTGCCTGTATTCCTCCAGAGCTCCTCTGTTGGTGGTGGCATGTATTGTGCCTTCATCTCCTCCCAAATCACATCACAGGTGTCCCTCACAATGTTGCCAACAGTTGAGACACCTAGACGGAAGCTGGCAGCAATTGTTGTGAAGGAATCCCCAGTGCTAAGGTACCTATTGTTTAAATAAAAAAAGTAAATTAGCATTCTGATCAATGGGCCTATTATGGTATTAAGAAATTAAGAAACTGAAAAAACTATCAGTCTATTTTGTAATGATTAGGCTAGCCTGTCAACTTATTTCAAAGGGATAGGCTAAAACGATAAAACTTTATATACAGGTTTTTGACAGGTGTCACAGGTTTTTACGCGAAATATTCAGCGACAAATTTTACGCATTTTCGCCCCGCTTATTCGTTACATCCCCGATGTGTAATGGCCTGTACACAGCCAAGATGAACCAGATGCCAGTTCCAGAGAACCTGAATGCAACTGAAAGACCAGGAAAGGCTAACGCTATAGATAGCGATGTGTCACGATTCAGTCAGTAAGGTCCACAGTGGTTGGGGAAAAATATAACGCATTGAGAAAATGCATAAAATAACAATTGGCTTTTTTTTTTCTTTTATAGCCAATCCATGTTAGACAGTAATTGTTGTACCCTCTTGTGTGAATTTTTTACTTGTCTGCCAGTGCTGGACCCACTGTGCAGTACAAACTCAATGTGACACAGCGACAGTTTTAAACTCTAACAACAAAACTGTGCCAGACTGTTATTGTTGCTTGTTTTTAATTTTTATTTTTTAATTACACTGTTCCTGATTGACCGATCACAGGGAGGAACTATTAGTAGCACTTGTTACTGTAACACTTTGTATTGTAGCACTGTCCTGTCTCTAACCTACCTAAGTCGGCTACCTAAGAACTTCCCACCGCTGTAGGACAAACAAACCAGAGTGTATTGTAACATTTACTGTTTATTTTTTTTCCAACACCAAAGAATGATAAGTTCTGCAAAACGAGCGAGTCATGCAGCAAAAGGTCAGATTCGAACATACACTATACAACGTCGTGGGTAGCAAAGCTCACGGAGCAGGCTACCTACACACTTCAGGAAGGCATATTTCGACGTGTACTAAAATACATGAATACATAAACGATAATTTAAACAAATACTTCACATGTTATACTTCCAAAAAAAAGCGTATTAAAAATTGTGAACTTGTAGGCCTAGTCTAGTGTAAGCCACTTGTACTCACTGGATATCTTTAGCTTACTTTTGAGTTTTATGCAATAAAAACTGGCCCGTTTAGTCCAGACGGTTATCATAGGCTAGGCTATGTGTAGCCTACGGTTTAAAAAAAATATATTTTTAAAGGGTTTTCGCACTGTTATGGTTTTGAAATCTCTGCGCTATGATGCAGCTTTGGCAAAAACTGGTATGCAGTAACGGCATAGGTTTTTTCTTTTATTTACTTTTTTGTTTTCAAAGAACACATTTCCCGATATAGGCTCATTGCTGACTTGTGGTGAAAGTGCCGCTGTGGTGATAGATTTACGTTAACATCTGTCCGAGAATGTAAACAAGTAATTGATTTTCACGGCAAGAATAAATCTTATGACAAAGATATTGATAACGTTAGTTAGCTATTTTGCTTTCATAAGGACATTAGCTATAGTTGTGCTTTTACCTTAACTTGGCTAGCTAGCTAGCAAAAATTATTATTGGATAAGTCAGCGTCCTTAGCTACTTTAGCTATCAATACTTGATATTATAAGTTAGCTAGCTTGTGAAAATGCAGTCTCCCAAGACGAGCGCATAATATCATGGAGGTAGGTAGCTATGGTAACAAGTGGGGGCACAGTATTTCAATCATAGCTAATTGACAGTTCTCATTACCACACCCAGACAGTTCGGGTGAACTTTTATAGTGGGAAATTTAGGCTTAGAAAAATACGTTTTAAAATACATTTAAATGACTGAATAATTAGACAACTGGCAAGTGTCACATTCAACCACCATGGTACTCCTTTAAAGTACATAACCAGAGCTACAAAAATGAGGTATCCCTTAATCAGATTGAGTAAATATATCTGGAGATATGACTGTTTGAATGTAGTGTTTTGAGAAAACTGGCTTTAAAGATTTTGTTGTGTCAACAAGTCAAGTTGCGTCATTCTACAGAAACAAAACATTGAACATTAGATGAATAAACTTTGTTTTATCATTGCAAGGACAGACTTTATTTATTGAACATACAGTATATAATTAATGTGATTATTAGATCATTTTCTCAGCTACAGTGGTAAGCAAAACATTATGATGTCACAGTGAAGTTGACCTTTGAACTTTTGGATATAAAATGTCATCCCTGCATCATTTCATCCTATTAGACATTTGTGGTAAATTCTGTCATAATTAGCATAGAAATTCTTGAGTTATGGCCAAAAACGTCTTTTGTGAGGTCACAGTGACCTTGACCACCAAAATCTAATCAGTTCATCCTTGAGTCCAAGTAGACATTTGTGTGAAATGTTGTCATAATTAGCGTAGGAATTCTTAAGTTATGGCCAAAAATCTATTTTTTGAGGTCACAGTGACCTTGACCTTTGACCACCAAAATCTAATCAATTCATCCTTGAGTCCAAGTGGACTTTTCAGCCAAATGTGAAGAAATTCCCTCAAGGTGTTCCTGAGATATGGCGTTCACGAGAATGGGACGGACGTACTGACAACCTGAACACATAAGGCCTCTGGCCACGGCTGTCGCCGGCGCGGAGGCATAAAAAACACCCATAAACCAGAAACTATTATATGAAATTGTTATATTTGTGTAGTCCCTAACCCAGTGCTCGATATGATTATGATTATCTATTATTCACGTGACTGCTTAACAGCAGTGAAATTACTTAAGTTGCTAACTGAATAGGGCAAACCCTTGAATACTGAGTTTTGAGTCTTGAATAAGTTTAGAAAAACAGCTTCTACTCACAAACATTATGGTTAAAGTAGCCTAAGGCATACCGTTAGATCACTGCCATAGTAGAACATTAGGTGCAATCTATGAGAATTTCATAGTCGACAGTATCAAAGGCTGCACTCAAATCCAAGAGCACGAGAACATAGAGCTTATTTCATTCTTAGATCATTTACCACCTTAACAAATGCCGTCTCTGTACTATGGTGGGCGCGAAAACCGGAATGGAAATTCTGTAAAATACAATTTGTGTTAAGATAATTATTTAGTTGCTTAAAAAACACTTTTTCAAGGATTTTTTGAGAAAAGGGAGGTTTGAGATGGGCCTATAATTGCGTATTTCTGAAGAATCGAGATTACTCTTCTACTAGTAAATTGTCATCAGCTTAGCTAACATGGCTAAGCAAATTGCCTATCAATGACTTAATTTTAAAAAAACCATGCTTGGAGGAGATTGTGATAAGCAGCTTGCAGCTGAATTTTGCAAAACCAAGAAAGCGGAGCATGCAAGGAAGACCAGTGATGTACAGTCAAGCTAGGGATGCAGTCTAGTCTGTAGTGCTTCTCGTGATATCAAAGTGATTCATAGAGAACGGTGAGAAACTCAACCCACTAATATTTAGCATCAACCTAGATGATCTAGGGCTGCCATATTGAGCCAAAACACTCACCACACAAAAGCTTTGGTGGTAGGACATGAGTCAGTGAAACTGGGGAATGATTTGTTGGCCAGGTTGAAAAAGCCAGTTTGGGAATTTAATTAATCCTAGGCCTGGGCACACCTGAATGCAAGCTGTTCACTTTTAATCTTCTGTGACTGCTTTATATCTATAAATCTCTCCAGATAACACCTGTTTGTACAGACCGTGTCTATGAATGCTGATTGAATCCAGGTCTAACCATCTTGGTTAGAAGCGAACATGTTGTTCTGTATGAAGGAGCCTGATTGTTTCCTGTGCAGACTATCACAGTGAAGTAGGTGCAGGGGGAGGGGTGGGGTAACCTTGGTAGACACAGAACGTGGATGATTCTTCCTAGTCAGACAAGAGCTGCAGCACTATAGAAATGCATTTTTTTTTGTTTGTTAAACAATGTCACTTACGGATCTTGCAAGTAAAAAAATTACATAAATGTTTAAAACGGAAAGGTTTTTCCTTGTATGATGCAAAAGAAGCAATTGTTGCTTTTTGTGTTTTTGAGCAAACCTTACACACCACAGTAGCGACAGCTCGATGGCACACACACAAATAGATCCCGCAGCTTTGAAAGCTGTAGTTAAATCAAACTGAACTTGTAATTTCACCCTTCCAAACACGGTCCGAAAGGTCTCTCCAAACAACTGAGGGAAAGACGAAGCCAGACTCCTCCCTTTCCACCCACAGCAGACCCAAGCTCTCAGAACCTGCACAGCAAGTATAAATGTAATACTGCTTGTGTACATTTAACACCCTAGGGTGTTATATATACACCACCATTTTTGCTGTGTGATATGTGGTTTAAGGCTGGCGATATAAATCCTGGTCTTGGAAGGCTTTACTTAATTTAGCACTTTATTACACAGTTAACTCACCCTTTCTGGGGTCTGAACCAGTTGCTTATTTTAAGGTGAAAACAAAAATCAGCAGACCCTGTGGCCCTCCAGGACCAGGGTGAAGTTTTATTTAACTGGGTTTGAAACTAGGAGGGAGCTCCCACAAAGAACATAAATGACAGCCCAACCAAATAGTCATCTCATATAAGTGAATCGGAATCAAAAAGGACTCACACCATATGGCAAATGTCAGCCCCTCTGTGTCCCATCAAGCAACAGCCTATGTGTGGTCATCAGGCTAGTGTGCTCACTCAGTATGGGCCCTGGGTGTCCCACCACAGGCATCAGAAGGTGATGTTCCTGATTGCTGAGATTTTCCTGCGTGCGTGTGTTCACAGTCACGATGCAGAGCGTAAGGTAAATTGCACGACACACACAGTAAACAGTCACAGTGGTCAATCACAGGTTTTGGTCAGAAACCTGTCTGAAATGGGTTTTCCTGTAGGGCCAGTGTGTATTGTATGGGTAAGAAACTAGGTTTGTAACCTAAAGGTCACAGGTTTGATGTCCAGTTAGGACAGTGCCGTTGTACCCTTGAGCAAAGCACTGCAAGGTAAGCTGAATTGCTTCAGTAAATATCCATCTCTATAAATGGATGACATTCCCTCTGCCTGAATGCATTTCCACAGAGTCTCCTTTCAGGTAATGTAGTTTTCCAGCCAATGACTGCAATGTGTGAATGTGTAAAAGGCAAAAAAAAATCCTTCTTCTGGCATCCAGATTTGATAACCTGTCAGCAGGTCAGCCCAGGTGATCAGAGAGTGATGCTTCATTAGGGGTGCAGCAAGATTGAGTTGACTGATCCCATCTCACTCATTTTGTGCTGGTCCAGAGAGTGCAGTCTTGCGATTGGGTCAAAGAAATCAGTGATTAATGGTACATGGTATCTTCACCCAATTACCAGGTTCATGAAGCCTCATTCTTCCATCGGGACTGAATTCCAGTGCAGTGGTGTGGCCAGCAGGGCATGAGCTCTTAAAAGTTATACCCCTGAACAATGCAATGCACTTATCTTGACCCGCCTCGGTAGTCCACCGGCACATTCCGATAATAGGCAAGTTATATAAGATTCCCTTCGTATGGTCCTCTGCCACGCATAAGTGTAGCAGTCAGAATACAAATACAATGAAAAATGTAATCAGTGGGACGTTAACTGGGGCGCAGAGCAAACGCCATTAGTAAAGGCGTATAGAGTAATTCATAACTATATAAATAACTATATACAGTGGGGACGGAAAGTATTCATACCCCCTTCACTTTTTGCACACTTTATTGTGTTGTAGATTTAATTTTAAATGGATAAAATTGCCATTTTTGCCCACCAATCTACACACAATAACCCATAATGACAAAGTGAAAACATGTTTTTAGAAATTTTTGCAAATTTATAAAAAATCTAAAACTGAAATCTCTCATTTACATAAGTATTCATACCCTTTGCTTTAACATATTTTTAAAATATCATATTTAATAGTTGGGAGCATATATATTTGCATGCTCGTCCTTCCTGAAGTCTATGACCCATCAATATCAAAAGACTCTCAATATCTTATTTTTAGGTACTGTTACAAGCGATACTATAACCTCTCTGCATTTGAATGGATCTCTATGGGAATTGGGGGGTGAGACTATATTCAGCTGTAAATTACACTGGTACAGTATATAACACATTACTGGCTAAATGGCTGTAAGTCATCAAGGGTCTGAGCTATCGAATGAGCCCCAAACCATCACTCTGTTGCCAGATATGGAGTAGATGTGGATGGATCACTGCAAGGGTTATTTCTCCTGACTAATTTTCCTATAGAACTCTATGGGGAAAAAAGTCAAGAGAAACAACCCTTAAAGTGATCCATCCACATCTACTCCATATCTGGGCGCAGAGTGCTGATTTGGGGCTTGTTTGATACGTCAGACCCTTGATGACTTACAGCCATTTAGCCAGTCATGTATTCCATACTGTACCAGCCTAATTTGAATCTAGTCTCACCCCCCAATTCCCATAGAGATCAATTCAAATGCAGAGAGGTTATAGTATCGCTTATAACAGTACCTGAAAATAAGATATCGAGAGTCTTTTGATGTTTATGGGTCACAGACTTCAAGAAGTAACAGCATGCAAAGGATATGCTACCAAATATTAAATATGATACTTTAAAAATATGTTAAAGCAAATGGTATGAATACTTATGTAAATTCGAAATTTTAGTTAACATGTTTTCACTTTGTCATTATTGGTTATTGAGTGTAGATTGATGGGCAAAAATTTAATCCATTTAAAATTAAATCTACAACACAATAAAGTGTGCAAAAAGTATATGAATACTTTCCGTCCCCACTGTAAATGCCCCACTGTTGGCAGTGTGGTCTTCAGAAAGGGCTTTAAAAAAGCTGTCCTGCAGAGCAATGGCACGCTAGGCAGCTTCTGAATAATGCCATCCTCTGCATTCCCAACTGGTTCTGCTCACGTCTGCATTTCCCACAATTCCAGGAGGAAAAAAGCCCCTAGCTACTCCAGCCCTGATTGGGGATAAAGGTCACGACATCATTACACAATACCAGCTTATTTATACAGTATTAGCCTTAAGGACAGTCACACATGCATTGTTGAAATTGTCAGTGGGGGGCTGGGGTTAGCTCACTGTTCCGGTAAAGCCTACTGAAGCCTGCTGGAAAAATCCCACTGGAGAAGTGTAAAACTGCTTCGACGTGGTATGTAAGCTGCTATACATGCAGTGTAGATGAGCCTTTAGACTGCTGGAGTGTGATGCTCCAACACCGTTACATTATATCACTTCACCTTGTACTTTCACTTAGTGCCCTGTTATGAGCGCAACCATGTGCAGTACAAAGAGCGGACATTTTCCTTTTTAGGCAGAATAAAAAATGAGCTGCGGAGTAGCATGTGCCAAACACGCCTCAGCTAATTGTCACTTATGTCAATAGAACCAGACCTTGTCAGACAGCTAGACCATGATCACGGGACCATGATCCGGCCCTGGAGCAGTGCAATAGGTGTTGGCATTGACAAAAAATGACAAATTATATTTATATCTGAAACTTTCTCTGTTATCCAACTCCCTCAACCACAGGTTACGTTTCCAAACAAGTTCCTGTGTCTGTGAGTGAGGGTGTATTGACTGGCATTTTTCTGTTCGCTAATCTATTAATAAGTTGATGGAAACACCACACAAATGACAGAAAAGACAACATTTTCTAAAAGATTATCCACAAGAAAACTGCTCAGGGAAGAGATGAACACCAGACAACACTCTCCAAGGACTCTCACTGGGATCTCAAATGTCAGCTCCCATGAGAACAAGATGCCCCAGAATATCAACATCAATTCTGAATATAGTACAATACTTTCATATCTCACACTCGTGATTGAAATCCATAGGTGTATGTGAGACTAGGCTCAGGCAAACCTCTCATTCTGGCAACAAGTTTGGAATACTCTCTGTCCAAACTGTGTATTCAGTGTGGTCTGATAACAAGTAGAATAATGTGAAAAGTTGTGTGAAGTAACCACTGAAATGTCACCTGATCTTTCCAGAAAAAATTAAAGAGGGTATTCATATATCACCTGCTTAATTCAATTATTGGTATAAAAATAACTACACAACAATAAACCATTGAAAAAACAAAACGGTATGACAGCAAGTCATATTTGTATAATAATATTGTACATCCATAAACCACTGGTATATGTATGTATCTTTTCTATTCACAAGCCAATGGGGTAATTATGAAACACAATACTCACTCTCCTTCTGCCGAGTGTCGTAAACAACCACAAAAGGAACGTCAGGACCTTGAGAAAGAAAGAGACGGTCATAAATCAGCCACTAACGATCTGCAAACTGCTATTTAATATGTTGCAATAACATTATGTTCAGTTTACTAGAACACATTGGACAGGCATATTCCATACACAATAATCTACCATTTTCACAAAGTATGAGTGAGCAAGCAAGTGAGTGAGGGTGAAATTGAGCAAGCTTGTGAGGGTCACAACTCTTTGGCACCATCTTTCTTTATTAAACAGTTAAACATAAAAGAATGGGCATAGAAGAAAACTTTGCCTCCTGTTAACTCATTCAATGCCGCGGGCGACATAAGTTGACAAAAATATGAACGGTCTAAAGTCCCAAGGGGACAAAAGTCGACCACAGCCGTCTTTACTGTGCTACACGGGTAAATAATTCTGGATTTGAGTTGGAAAAAATGAAACAAAAACCAATTTACAAATACATTATTTTACCATCTTTTATCCAGATTTGCTCTTTTTTTCATGGTTGAATTTACAATGACATTCTTTTACAATCTTTTACCCGGACTTGCTCTTTTTTTACATGGTTGGAAATATTTTAAGTTATATTTATCCCATGTTTTAAAAAAGAACAACAGACCATCTAAAAAAACATCGGGCGTGGGAATAAGGCATCTCCGTCAATTTGTACCAACACGTTTCAGTGACCAAGAATATAAAGAATTGAATCAAGTAGACAATATAACAAACTACTGCTGTGCTACTGTCTCAGTAATGGGATAAAATGAACAAACGCACTTGATCATCGATGTATCTTTCTGCAGCAGGAGTAAATTACACGGTATCAAAACATGGCATAAGCGAAGGCTCCGCTGTAACGCAATTGACGTTACAAAACTTGCTGTTTTGTTTTGTTTGCCTTACTCCCCTAGCTTTCAGTCGTTCCACGATCGTCTGGTAAACGTTTGAGTCACGGACAGTAGCCTACCATCAATGAGTTTTATAATATCCCTTTCCCGACTTAGAGTCAAGCCGGAAAGTCTGCCCACCCCTTTCACCTTCTCCACGTTTTATTACATTACAGACATATTCTAATAGATTGAGTTCATTTCTTGTCTCAAAATTCTACACAAAATAGCCCATAATGACAAAGTGAAAACATGTTTTTAGAAATTTTTGCAAATGTATTAAAAATCGAAAACTGAAATTTTTAATTTACACAAGTATTCATACCCTTTGCTTTAACATATTTGTTAAAGTATCATATTTAATATTTGGTCGCATATCCTTTACATGCTGTTACTTCCTGAAGTCTGTGACCAATCAACATCAAAAGACTCTCGATATCTTATTTTCAGGTACTGAAATCAGTGGCTTTACGCTGGTACAGTATGGAACACATGACTGGCGAAATGGCTGTACGTCATCAAGGGTCTGAGCTATCGAACGAGCCCCAAACTATCACTCTGTTGCCAGATATGGAGTAGATGTGGATGGATCACTGCAAGGGTTATTTCTCCTGACTCATTTTCCTATAGAATTCTATGGGGGAAAAAGTCAGGAGAAACAACCCTTAAAGGGATCCATCCACATCTACTCCATATCTGGCCGCAGAGTGATGGTTTGGGGCACGTTTGATACCTTAGACCCTTGATGACGTACAGCCATTTCGCCAGTCATGTGTTCCATACTGTACCAGCGTAAAGCCACTGATTTCAGTACCTGAAAATAAGATATCGAGAGTCTTTTGATGTTGATTGGTCACAGACTTCAGGAAGTAACAGCATGTAAAGGATATGCGACCAAATATTAAATATGATACTTTAAAAATATGTTAAAGCAAAGGGTATGAATACTTATGTAAATGAGAAATTTCAGTTTTCAATTTTTAATACATTTGCAAAAATTTCTAAAAACATGTTTTCACTTTGTCATTATGGGCTATATTGTGTAGAATTTTGATACAAAAACTGAACTCAATCTATTGTAGAATATGTCTGTAATGTAATAAAACGTGAAGAAGGTGAAAGGGGTGGGCAGACTTTCCGGCTTGACTGTATATTTAATAATTCTCTTATTTCCACTTCTACCCAGTTATTTCCCAAATCTCTTCCAGTGACCATCGTTTTGTTGGTTCCATTTTTAATTAGTCCCTCACACCACAGATTTTAGCCTACGGTCCTTTTGCCACAGGATAACTATTTCTGTTTGAAACGGTTGACACTAAGTAACTCACATGGACAGCTCATATCACAGCATATCTATACAAATGACCAGTGATTATGTTTATTGTTCATTTGCACATAATTATGCAAGAACTGATTTTTATGGAAAACAGTTTTCACTATTATTACACATCTCCAATGTAAGAGTCATGTTAACCAAACTAAGAAGCACTGAAAATAGATTTTTTATATTTCCATCAATATTGTTTGACGTTGTTCCATTAGTGTACTGAACCAGAAGGTATGCTATTTTGTGCCATCTATCCTCATTAACAAAGCATTCTGTTCAATAGGTAAAATAATGTGTTTTATTAGAAGTTTGCACAGGATCAATATACATTTTTTAAATGTCGGCAGCCATATGGCTTGGCACTGCTGAGGCTTAGTATTCCAGAACACACTGGCATTGAATGAGTTAATACATTAAAGCTGCGCAGAGTAGAGTGTTCATATTCAAAATTCAAATGCAAGACATACAGTAAGTGCAAAATTTATACACAGTTCTACAGTGTCTATAGAAAATAAACTAAGTTATCTAGGCCAACAGTCCTGGACACTGCACTAGAAGCATGGCAGATGCAGGTCAGGCCATGCTGCAATTGTCAGCGCACTATATCCGGCTGATTCAATTAATAAAAACGAAATGGCTTCCTTGCTTTCTGGAAAAGGGCATCTAAACACATAAGCTGTCATAGTAACGGAACATCTGCTGGCAGCAGTCTTGGACATGCACCACAATGACGCATAATGTAATTATTGATGCACTTAGTGGAATGGGAACATAATAACAAAATATTTTGCCTCTGCAAGGCCAAGGCAGTCTACCGGTCCTCCATAATATCAAATTCATGTCAAGTGAAATTTGTCCAAGCAGAAGTGCCTAATTACATATACATGCGGTACATGGCTATGAACTTGGTGCTCACAATTAAGTTACTACTAGTTCATGTGTGAGCAAAGAGAGAGTTCACTGGAGGTTTCAGTCAAGCTACCAGCATAAATACAGTTAAAGGTTACCAATATTCTGTTCAGAAATATCACATTCATGCAAACGTTAAGAGTGCTGTTAAGCAAGGGAGCTTGTAACCAGATTGCTGTTGAGTTAAATCACAGGTGTGACATAAGTGTTGTGTTGTACCCTTGACTGAGCAAACTGGTAGGTTCAATAAAATTAAAAACATTCAATTGATTTAAGATAAACAGGCTATGTGACTCAGCTAGCCTCTCCTTCCTTAGTAAGGAAACCTGCTAAGCAAATGGCAAAATCTTACTCACTATTAGGCAAAAACATTAATAAAATATCTGAATGAAATATATTTTGGTTAAGATGAAGCTAACGTTTAAAAAAAAGTCCAAAGGCTGAAATAAGACTGTCTTGACTGTCTTGACTGTCATTTCTTCTACATGGATTTAAAAAAAAGGTATTTTCTTCACATGGATAAAGATGTTTTGTGGAAGAATAAAGAGGGACATGCTCCCTCCCGCCGAAGATGTAAATTGGGTCAGTAACTGAGAAGGGCATGATGTGGGCATTGTTTTTGGAGTTTTTTGCATGTATTTTCCAAGGGGCCATACCCACCTTCACAGTTCAGGAGGAAGTACTCCATGTTCTCACTGAAGGAGCCACCTACATAGCCACATCGATCGGCAAATTCACACGAGAGGCAGCGGCGGTTGAAGTGGCCTGCGGTGTCAGCGCTACAACACGCAATTTTGAAAAACATCCCAGACAGTTACGCTAGTTTCAACCATAAAACATATAAATATATTTTATGATAAATCTATTTAAATATATATAAATATATATATACAGTGCCCTCCACTATTATTGGCACCCCTGGTAAAGACCGTTTGGTGAATTAGCTTAATCTCAGACTGAAAAAATTATAAAAATCCAACCTTTAATTGAAGTGAATTTATTATGTGAAATGTCTGGACTGAGAAAACCCAATAACAGACCAGGATCAGGCAAAGAACGTAGTTTATTATCAGTCGAGAGGTCAAAGCCAGGTAAGCAGAGTAATATCCAGAAATTTGAAAACCAATAAACAAGCAAAAAGTCAAAACCAGGAAATCTGAAAAGAAAAATCGCTAGGCTAAATCAAAGTCAAATAAAGGGTGTCTCAAGAATCTCAAGAAATACTCAGGCTTAGAAATGCGTAGGCACTGGTAATCTTATCAACGTTCTGACAACAAGGAAGTGAAAATGTGGGTCTTAAATACACTGAGGAAGGGGAGGGGTAACAAACAACGTGAGGTTAAATTAGGGAAACAATAATTCAATAACGAGGAAAGAACGAATACATGGAAGGGACTCGGAAAACATGCATGACAAACAACGGGCTCAAGTAGGAGCGGAGTGTGCACAGTAATAAGAAGAGGGGAGGTCTCGAAGAACAAACAGCTGGAACAAGTTAACAGGTAGCTCAGGAGCAGCTTAGTAATGCAGGTAGAAAAGATAAAGCGGGGGAAGCTGGTCAAATGTTAGTATCTAACTACAAGACAGACAATTAGTTTGTTAGTACGCATTTATGTTAATGAGTTTAGTAAAGTGCACGTAACTAATAAAGCACCCGAGTGATTGTTAGCAAGAGTTAGTAATATATACAATTATACACAGGAAAGAAAGCAGGAAGTAGCCTAAAACGAGACTTTATAAATACAGCGTTAACCCACGGAAAAAGCCGAAGTCACCCGAATAGTGCATGCACGAGACTGGGTAAACAAACACACAGATGAGACCCGGACAACCCATGAACAGAGGGGGATGCAATGATTATATGGAAAATAATAAATACATGAATAAAAATAAAAATACATTAAAAATTTATAAAATAAAAAACAGACAGAAACTCAGAACATAACAGTACCCCCCCGCCCTAGGAAGCACCTCTTGCTGCTTTGACAGGTGGAACTGGATAGGTGCTATGAAAGTCCTTAATCAAAGTCTTATCGAGCACAAAGCTCGCCGGACTCCAGCTTCTCTCCTTGGGACCGTAGCCCTCCCAGTCCACGAAGTACTGGAGGCCGCGGCCCCGACGACAGCAGTCCAAATGTTTGTGTACCGTGTACCCATCACCTCCATCAATGAGACGGGGGGGAGGGGGGGATCAGGGGCGGGACAAAGGTGACAACAGGCTTGAGTGGAAAGTCGAGTGGACCCGACGCATGGTGGAAAGCAACTTGAGTTTAACAGCTGTAGGGCTTAAAACTATAACGAGGTGCCAGCTTGTGAGATTCAACACGGAGAGGAATGTCCCGTGTAGTGATTCAAACATGTTGACCCACTCGATACTAGGTGTGGGAGTCGATGGCGTATTCGGCCCAAGGCAACTGATGACTCCAAGATGTGGGGTTCAGCATCGTAGTACCGTTTCTATCACCTGATTAGCCCGCTCTGTCTGACTATTGCTCTGTGGGTGAAAACCTGATGAAAGACTAACTGATGTGCCGAGTAATCTACAAAATGCCTTCCAGAATCTGGCTGTGAATTGGGAACCTCTATCGGAAACTATATTTGTGGGGATGCCGTGTAACCTAATAATGTGTTGGACTAAAATGGATGCTGTTTACTAGAGGAGAGCTTAGTGAGGGGAACAAAGTGAACTGCTTTAGAAAACCTGTTGACAGTAGTGAAGATAGTGGTGTAATTGTTAGAAGGGGGTAAGCCAGTGATGAAATCTAGTGCGATGTGTGACCAGGGACGGTGCGGAATAGGAAGGGGCTGAAGTAATCCTGCAGGGGGTGTGTGAGGTATTTTGTTCTGGGCACAGACTGAGTAGGCAGAGACGAAGTCCTTAACATCCTCCTTCATGCGGAGCCACCAGAAACATCACTGGATGAAGGTGAGCCTTCTGGTGACCCCTGGGTAGCAGGACAGGTTGGAGGAGTGACCCCAGTGGAGGACGTCGGAATGGACAGACTCGGGTATGTAGAGACGGTTAGTGGGACAACTGCTGGGACCTGCTTCGTCATTGAGAGCGTTGAGTACGGTGGTTTCAATGTTGATTTGGATGGAGTTGATGAAGCAACTGGCAGACAGGATGGTGTCAGGATCATCCTCCTTAGCCGGGGTGACAAATCTATGGGACAGGGCATCAGGTTTGACCGGGACGGTACGCAAGCATAAAATTAAACCGGGAAAAGAACAGTGCCCAGCGGGCTTGACGTGAATTGAGTCTCTTAGCGGTGTGAAGGTACTCTAAATTCTTGTGGTCAGTCCACACCAAGAAGGGTTCTTGTGCTCCCTCTAGGTAATGACGCCACTCCTCCAGAGTCAGCTTCACTGCTCGTAGTTCGCGATTGCCGATATCATATTTACCCTCTGTAGGAGTAAGGTGATGTGAAAAGAATGCACAGGGATGCACCTTGTTGTCCTTAACTGACCGCTGGGACAGAACTGCCCCTACTTCTACATTGGAAGCGTCGACCTACACAATAAACTGGGCTGCTGGTTCAGGATGGATTAGGATAGGCGCCGTGGTGAAGCGATTCTTCAAATCGTTGAAGGCCTCTTCGGCTTGAGAGTTCCAGGAGAATGAGGTCTTAGTGGAAGGTAGAGCAGTGAGTGGAGCGGCCATGGAGCTGTAGCCTCGGATGAAGCGCCGATAAAAGTTTGCGAATCCTAGGAAGGATTCCGGGTCTCAGGACGGGGCCACTCCACAACAGCTTTGATTTTCTCAGGGTCCATGCTCAGACTGCCGGAGGAGATAATATACCCCAAGAAGTTCATAGTGGTGCAGTGGAACTCACACTTCTCTGTTTTGACAAACAGTCTGTTCTCCAGGAGGCATCTCAGAACCTTATGGACATGTGTAACATGCTCGGCCTTGGTCTTAGAAAAGATTAGTATATCGTCCAGATATACAAAGGCGAACTTGTTGAGCATGTCGCCGAGCACGTCGTTCACCAGCTTCTGGAAGACAGCGGGGGCGTTAGTGAGGCCGAATGGCATCACCAGGTACTCCCAGTGGCCAGTAGGGGTGTTAAACGCTGTCTTCCATTCGTCGCCGTCTTGGATGCACACCAGATGATAAGCGTTGCGCAGGGCCAGGTTAGAGAAGATGGACGCCCCCCGGAGGAGTTCGAAGGCAGATGCCATGAGTGGCAGAAAATAACAGTTCTTGATGGTAATGTCATTGAGGGCTTGGTAATCAATGCAGGGTCACAGGGAACCGTCCTTCTTCCCAACAAAAAATAACCCCGCTCCAGCAGGTGAGGAGGAAGGACGAATGATGCCTGCCGCCAGAGACTCCTGCAGATACTTTTCCATGGCCTCGTGATCAGGACGGGAAAGGGAGAAGACACGCCCCCTAGGTGGAACTGCGCCAGGTTGCAGTTCGATGGCACAGTCATTGGGGTGGTGCGGAAGCAGAGAGACAGCTCAGGACTTGTTGAAGACCTCCTTAAGGTCTAGGTACTCGGAACCCATAACCCATGGAAAATCCCGAAGTCACCCGAATAGTGCATGCACGAGACTGGGTAAACAAACACGCAGATGAGACTCAGACAACCCACAAACAGAGGGGAATGCAATGATTATATGGAAAATAATAAATACATGAATAAAAATTTTAATAAAAATACAAAACAGACAGACAGAAACTTAGAACATAACATTATGAGAAAAATAAAACATCAGGAAGTCATGGCATGCAAAGGATTTTTCTCATTTGCATGCCACGGTGAATTTTTTATAACCCTTTTTACTCATCTTTACCAGGGGTGCCAATAATAGTGGAGGGCACTGCCTATATATATAAATATTAATATATTTTTATTCTATTTTAAAATGGAAGTTCCATTGAGAAAATACATGCCATTTCATTACCTTAATAAAAAAAACTGTTTTTGATAAATATACTGTATGTTCATTATTGCAAGCTAATGGTAACTTGAGTGTCTTTTCACATGCAAGACTTTATACAGTACCTGTAAAGTTGCCTCCTTTTGGGATCATCTTCTGTACTCAGGAAGTAGCTGTAAAATAAAATGCATTATGTATTACGTACCAATGTATTAGGGCTGTTATGCTGTGATTGGACAGAGACGGCAAGAGTATAGTGAATAAATAGATTGGCTCAACATATCAGGAAAGGTATAGTGGATTTCTATCCAAACAGTTTCTATCCTAACTTTTTACTGAACAGAGTAGCTAGTTAGCTAACAAGATTGTTTACAAACATAGAGGAAAATAACTTTTTTCATTTGCTGTCAGACTGTCCTCTGTGGTGTATAAATCTGCTCTTATGCATGATGTGCAAATGCGTAGTGACATAGACGCTACCTTCAAAGTCTGGTCCTTTTGCAAGAGATTCCTTTGATGCTGTCTCTAAAGGCAGCTGCCTACCTTGGCAACACGGCAGTAGGCTGCTGCCTTTGAAACAGAATGCAGTTTGTGTATGCAACAGAAGTTTACTGTTGCACGTTAGAAAACTCACAGTGCTCCCCGTTCAGTTTTAGGAAATTGCTCAACTACATTTTCAGAGATGAGGCAGACAATAATGGTGGTCTTAATGGCTGGAGGCACCGCCACAAAAGATCATGTAATAAATACAGCTAATAACTGTTCCTGCAAACAGTGCCTGCAAGCATGAATCACATTAGTTTCTAATACACAAGCAAACATTTTTCCAAAAGGTATTGGATGTTTTTACATACATGCAGACATTTTTAAATCACACAAGTAAGCTGTACTAGAATATTTGGGAAGATAGGAGCTAATTACACCCACACGGCGCAGTTTGTTCAAGTACTACTCTGACTCAGCTTGAAGGAAATTGTAAATTTGTTAGAACACTTGTGTTTTTACCTACGGGCTAGTATGAATGAAACATGACAACAGAGGTTTTGTCGTCTTTTCATATCTTCTGTGTTTTACAGCTGATGCACGCCTTTGGAAACACCCAAGCTAATTCACGGAACTTGTACAGCAAATATCTGTTATTTTGTTGCCCTGCTACCATAGTATCATAGCTACCACAGTAGCTTGACAGCTCAAATACTCACATCAGATGATTCTCTTCATTGTAGGCTAAGACCTTGGTCACATCCCAGTCTCCTGAGGTGATGGACTGGAGACTGTCTGTGCTGGAATTGGGCTTGAGGAAAACAAACAAAAATGTATATCCTATCATGACTTTCTCTGTTTACCACAAACTCATACTCCAGCCTCATAATTTCTGGCTTAAGTAATAACTTAAATAAAAATAATAAGAAAAAAAAATACTTGTGTAAATGTGTTAACGTAACGTGTGACTGTAGTTTGATTGAACTCAGGACACAGAAGGTTGTATAGAATGCAGAATTGTGTTCACTAAGCCCCCATGTGTACACATCATCACCTGCTAGTGCACTAGACGTACTGGGGCCTTCAAGGCATGCAGTGTAATATACAGCATCCTTCTGATTGGCTGGCCCCAAGGCCTATGAGGAAGAATTTGGGAAAAGGCCAGTTATGTGTCTCTCATCCTTTCAGGCACGTCAAAATTGAGGAATAGAGGACAGAAGGTGGGATACATTTCTGAAATAACACTCCTGGCTCATTTGAGTGGACCTTGCCAAGTCCGCTGACAACAACGCATTAATACATTGGAGGAATCTGAGGAATGCACATGCCGCCTATGGGGTGACTAAGCGGTTGGCTGACACCAGGAGGCACGAGTTGCTGGTGAGTCACTCATCGACTGGGGTATTGAACAGACACCCATATGGGGTGTGAAAAACCAAAGGAGCTGGAGAGAAAGAAAGAGAAATAGAGAGAGAGAGAAAGAGAGAGAGAAAAAGACACACTCACCTGTGAGGAGGACATGGAGATGTGGTAGAACTTTCCCCTCCCGCCCTGCGGGATGGCCCGGGTGAAGAACAGCTTGTGTCCGCTTCTGGAGAACAGCGGTGCTTCGTTCTGCGTGAACGCACACAGACCTCAGCGCCCTCCCTCCGCACTGCCTCCCCCGACACCACCTCCCTGCCTCAGCCCCCTTCGGCCCTCACAACCTCCAGAGCTCTGTCTTAGCGTTCACTGGGCAGCGAGTTAGCCAAGCTGAATTTGGAGTCGCTAACAATGGCAACGGTTTTCACACTTAACCTTGTAGCACCTTGTAGCAGATTATATAGTATATTGTAGGACCTTAAACACCTTCCTTAATATTAAAGGGAAATCATCACTGCGGTTTGAGTATTGTAGTAGACGTAAACATATTCACGTGTTTCTATAGCGTACACTGCTATGAAAGTGCAAAGACTTTCAGGGCATGGAGGGTAGGCCTTAGCATCTGTCGGCAGAGGAAGAGGCCTTTTATGACTAGGGTCTATACAAAAACTCATTGCCACGCCAGAACTGTGAAAAGGCTGCAAATCATTGGGTGGAGGGTCACCTGTCCAAACTCTCAGAATGACTAGACTCCGGACAGTTCTCCTGCTTATTGAGTCCACTCCCCCCCCCTCAACTAGTAAGCTTACCTCATACTTCTGCTCAGACTGCTTGCTGGCCCCTTGTTCCAATTTGGCCAGAATTATGGTCAGTCTTACAAAACCAGTCTGAGGAGCTCAGATTAATGCAAATGCACTATTTTCTATTCACATCTATCTCAAGATATGGCCTGTTTTGGACAAATAATATCCTATATTAATATACTGTAATATTCTTCTATTAATGTATTAATGTGTTTCTTTTACTCAGAGCCACAGAAGGGTGGTGCCTATCTAAGCCAGTGCTCTCTTGCGCCCATGGGAAGGCGAGCTCCACTCTGCTGCCCAAATCAAGCTGGATTTCCTGAGGCTCACCTGTCTGTGCAGCCAACCATCACTTTCATCTTCATGTTTCTGAAAAAAAAGATATAATTTTGTCTATCAATCAAAATGGAAACAGGGTAAATATACCTGTGTTTGTTGTGAGGTTCTGTACACGTTGCACAATTGTGGAAGCATTGCTGTGTTATGAAAGGGTGAAAACAAATGTGGATAATATGGCTTATGTTAGGGGGGAAATCCTACTTTCTTTGCTTATAAGAGGAAGAAAAATCACTGCTTTGCTGTAGCGATTAAAGGGTCATAAGCATGCCTGAATTTGTGCTTTTAAAATAGTGAACATCACAGTGCATGGCGCTTTTCAAAAGATGCACACTACAGTGTAGATTATACTACAATGTGCTTATGAAAGGTTGAAAAACCAGACTACACTGTGCTTATAAAATGGTTTTGCTTGTAACAGGGAGACCGCTTGGTGACGCACCTTGGTGCAGACCCCAGTGGTGGCTTCACACAGTGTCAGGATGGAGATGTTCTGGGGTCTGTTGAGCCAGTTCACAGCCAGCTTGGTGGTTGTTGCCCATTTCACCATGGTTATGTAGTATTCCCTGTTGACAAAATGTATTGTGTTATTGCAGTGCCACCGCATTGGCTTCCAACATCACAATAATTACTGCTGCTGCTGTTGCTGCTATTACTACTAATGCGACTACTTTTCAAAACAGTAGTGCCTATACCTTGCTTTCTATTACTACTACAACTGTTCCTGCTACCACTAGTATGATTGCTATTGCCACTGTAACTGCTGGTGTTCTGCTGCAAATAACACCTCTTATACCTTTTTCCCCACAACTACTACCACCATTATAGCTGTCCATTATTTTAGTAATTTACGGACCAATTTGCAGCAGTGTTGATGATAATGGAGCGGGAGACTGTCATGATGAGCAGATCAAATGACTGATGTGAATAAACAGTACTACGGCACGGGGATGTGTTTCACACTCCAGAAGAAAAGAAGATATTGAAATGCTCAAGCTAACATCCCCAGGGACCCGCTGCTCACAGCGGTCAGTCAGTGTGTGACGCGCCGACGCGGCTGTGAGACACACACCCTATCCTCTGGTCCTCTGGGCGTTTCATCTCTATGGTGTGCAGGGGCCCGTTCAGGTCCACCACATACAGGGTGATAATTGGGTTCTCCTCTCCTGCCTGAAAGAGGAGGGGGGGGGGAGTACATCTGAGTTAAAAAGTGAGTTAGTTACATACCTGAATCATGTGAGTTAAATGCATAAGTTAGATACCTGGGGTACACACCTGAATCTCAAATCTGAGTCTCACGGCTGATTCACACATCTGAGTTAAATATCACACATCTGATCAGAGAACCACATCTGAATTTACTGACTGGGTTTGAGTAGCACACCCGACCTACCCACCTCACAGAGTCACAGAACTGTGATACATGCCTGAATTACAAACCTGCATCTCTCTCACCCTCCGTTCACTCCTGCGAACAGGAGCCACACCATTGCTGCTCCTCTGTAGTACTCCACCCCATCCATCCATTATCTAACCCGCTTATTCCTGGTCAGGGTCACATGCTATCCCAGCATGCATTGGGCGGAATACACCCTGGACAGGTCGCCAATCCATTGCAGGGCCTCTTTAGTACTAACCTTTGGGTAATGGTATTCTCTTCCCATTGGGTAAAGGGAACCTGTGAACATGGGTATCTCCATTTTGGGGACCAGGGTGTCGTTTATGGTGGCGTACGCCAACCTGGCACCGTCCGGAGACCACCAGTGGGTGATGTGGGTCTTAAAGAGCTCCTCTGCAAAACAAGACCAGAGGGACTGACGTTTTTCACACGATTATGCCTTTTAAATCATTGCAGTGTTTCGTTCTTTCACAGTACAGTCACAGTTCAACTTGCCTTCACTACTGAACTGAAAAAAAAAAATTAGCATCAAAATATTGCACGTATGACCAACGGTACAAAAATATATCTAGACTGCATGGGACAGCAGTTTTTGCACTGAAGAAACAAATTTAGTAACGGTAGTAAGGAATGACCTCATTGGATTTCAAAAAAATTTAAGAAACAGGAGAGAAATGTTCAGACAATCCCCCAGGCTTTTACCTTAAACCTGCTAAACAATTTTTTTTCCCCCCACGGGAATAAAACATCACCCGAGTCCTCTACTCCTACTCCTTCCCTACTCCTTGTCAGCTGTTTCCAGCAATCCCTCCACTTCCATTTCATATTATATTCTATATTTTAAAACTTGTCTCCCCCCCCCCCCCCCCCCTGTTATTGATGTCCAGGGAGATAAACCTCATCCTACGACCAGAAGCACCCCCGCCTCCGGACTCCTAGCCCAAGATCACAGGCATACAACGTTCCTAATGCAACGTTTCCACTGAAATAGAATTGTTACCATTGTATATGTAATTACTTTAGGATTATTACAGCATGCTTTATAGTTTTATATGGATGCTAGCTGCATTATTCTATGACTTGTATAATAGTTCTAGATTGGCTTAAGTGAACGTACATTTCATATTTGAATTCTGTTGCATATAAATTCTCTGCACTATAAATGTGGCTCACTTAGATGGATGAACTCACGCTCTCTTACACCCAGCTGAAACAATCCCTGCACTCAGTGGGCCGGAGCTGTTTCTGAGTGTGAGAGTGGTGCCTGTGCCCTTATATACAGTGCTCGAAGTGGGCCGGAGCTGTTTCTGAGTGCGAGAGTGGTTCCTGTGCCCTTATATACAGTGCTCGAGGGTGGGCCGTAGCTGTTTCTGAGTGCGAGAGTGGTGCCTGTGCCCTTATATACAGTGCTCGAGGGTGGGCCGTAGCTGTTTCTGAGTGCGAGAGTGGTGCCTGTGCCCTTATATACAGTGCTCGAAGTGGGCCGGAGCTGTTTCTGAGTGCGAGAGTGGTGCCTGTGCCCTTATATACAGTGCTCGAGGGTGGGCCGTAGCTGTTTCTGAGTGCGAGAGTGGTGCCTGTGCCCTTATATACAGTGCTCAAAGTGGGCCGGAGCTGTTTCTGAGTGCGAGAGTGGTGCCTGTGCCCTTATATACAGTGCTCGAAGTGGGCCGGAGCTGTTTCTGAGTATGAGAGTGGTGCCTGTGCCCTTATATACAGTGCTCGAAGTGGGCCGGAGCTGTTTCTGAGTGCGAGAGTGGTGCCTGTGCCCTTATATACAGTGCTCGAAGTGGGCCGGAGCTGTTTCTGAGTATGAGAGTGGTGCCTGTGCCCTTATATACAGTGCTTGAAGTGGGCCGGAGCTGTTTCTGAGTATGAGAGTGGTGCCTGTGCCCTTATATACAGTGCTCGAAGTGGGCCGGAGCAGACTGGCATACATAAGCTTTGTGTACGCTCTACCCGCCGGTTCTCAATCGCAATCTCCTCCCCCCCCCACCCCCGGTCAGTGATTGCAATTTCCAACCAACCCCTTCACGGATTGTATTCCCTCCTCATCTGCTCACCCTAGCACTTACTTCAAGTGCTGATTATTTATATATATATATATATATATATATATATATATATATATACACACACACAAACCCTCCACCTGCTGAGATTCAGCCCGGCTATAAATCACTTTAATCTCAGGGGACCAGGCCGTAGCCTGGATACAGGCTTCAGGTTTAAAGCAACCTTATGGGATAAGTTCCCTCAGCAGAACAAAAGTAATTTCCCAATTTACCCCCGTCGAATAGAACTGCGCTTTCTGGGAATGGGGGCGACCGGAGGGAGAGGGTGAGGCATTTCTGCATCATTTCGCCAGACAAGCACGATAGAGCTACAGCCAGCTTTATCAGAAATAACAGCCCTGATGCTTGCATAAGGATGGGGCTGAGTGGGTACTTATTGACACAATAAGAATGGTGCACGGGTAAATTTGACAGCGTGTAGTAGAATTCAAACAGAACTATTTCAGCCCGAGTAGTTTAGTAGAAACTGACTCTGAAGCATGGCGCCCTGGTCCCCCACACAAAACCATTTTGTGAATGTAATACAACTCGTATTAAAACAAAACAAACGCATGCTCATACACACACATACAGTGTATGCTGAACCTGTGTGTATGTGTGAGAGAGAGAGAGAGAGAGCGAGAGAATGGGTGGTAAATACATGGTGATCACGCATTTTGGATTTGGCTAAGTATAGGAGCTTGAGTAGAGGTAATTGTACCCATGCACAATTGAAGTGGAGAACAGTTGATTAGGAGGAGCATGACTCTCACTTGACCTGCATGACTGAACGCGGTGCATGTGGGGAGAAAAAGCCACTTTGTGAGCAAAGTCACTCGTAATTACAGCCAAAATGCTGAGGGCTCCAGCTCTGAGCACTTACACACTACTGACGAGTGTGCCTCTTCATTTATTGAGCCTGCTCTGATAGGAGCGTGGCATTATGGTCCTGAGTGCATGGATAAAAAGGCTCTGTAATAACGTGGTGAGAAATGGGCTTCTGTGATGTGAGATGAAATGGTCACTCTGCTCATTCAACTCTGATGCTCTCAAATTAAAGCAGTCTTGGTGATAAGATTCACAGCAAAGCACTCTGAGATCTCCTCAGCACAATGCTTACTGGCGACATCATGGCTCGGCTAATACCTGAGCATGTGCACGCGCGGTCACGTTTGATTGTAAAATTATTAGTGAAGAAACATGTCATGACTGAGGGTAGAGGTGTTGTTAGCAGTCACATATCTCTCTTCCCTCATCTGCTCTACATAGGCCAGCCAGCCCACAGACACAGCACCTTTACCTCACCCCCACCAACACAGCAATCACACATATCTGAGTAACTCCACCTTTACCTGACCCCCACCAACACAGCAATCACACATATCTGAATAACTCCACCTTTACCTCACCCCCACCAACAGACCTATCACACATATCTGAATAACTCCACCTTCCCCCCACCCCCACCAACACACCTATCACACATATCTGAATAATTCCACCTTTACCCCGCCCCCACCAACAGAGCTATCACACATATCTGAGTAACTCCACCTTTACCTGACCCCCACCAACACAGCAATCACACATATCTGAATAATTCCACCTTTACCCCGCCCCCACCAACAGACCTATCACACATATCTGAATAACTCCACCTTTACCCCGCCCCCACCAACAGAGCTATCACACATATCTGAATAACTCCACCTTTACCTCACCCCCACCAACAGACCTATCACACATATCTGAATAACTCCACCTTCCCCCCACCCCCACCAACAGACCTATCACACATATCTGAATAATTCCACCTTTACCCCGCCCCCACCAACAGAGCTATCACACATATCTGAGTAACTCCACCTTTACCTCACCCCCACCAACAGAGCTATCACACATATCTGAATAACTCCACCTTCCCCCCACCCCCACCAACAGACCTATCACACATATCTGAATAACTCCACCTTTACCCCGCCCCCACCAACAGAGCTATCACACATATCTGAATAACTCCACCTTTACCTCACCCCCACCAATACAGCTATCACACATATCTGAATGACTCCAGAAATTGCCCACACAGCCAGATCATTTTTTTATTTTTTTATGTTTAATGGCAGACAAAACTAATCTTGCCGATTGGCTCCTCACTCATCTATTGTACTAAATGGACCACTTGTATTGATGATTGTGGATAAAACTGCAAAACAACTATAGGTTCAGTGGTCTCACGGTGACAGTAGCATTGGGTGCTGGAGAACATGGGAAAAAGAGAAAATAGTAAACAAACATTTTGTCTGATCATTCTGAAGCTTACCCATGCCTAAAACCAATAAAACACAAACCAACAGTAACTCAACTCCTTCTAGTGTGTGCACATTTCTCTGTTGCCTATGGCGGGTTAGATGACCGTAAAACATATCTATGTGAGAAGGAGGATGAATAGGAATCAAGTTATGCTAGCCAGCTAGCCCACTAAAACCTATTCCTGCAGTGGCTATTTTAGCATAACGTTAGCTAGCTAACTTCACTAGTGCTACATCACACAGTCTCCCTGAAATCACTTTTGCCATGGGTGGGTGTCCGGCTATCACGAAGATCACAGCGACGCAACCCTTATTAAGTCTACTCCTACTATTGCACATATCTGGATATCACCCAAAGCACGCACACACACACACACACACACACACACACATATAGCTATGACACCTACTGTTCCTGAGGAGGAATTTTAACATTGGATATCAATGCAAAACGATGTTAAACAATGCAAATCTGAACTATGCTCTAGAACAAGGGTGAATGATTCAGCAAGCCAAACGCAACAGATTCAATCTTCCCTGGATTAAAACGTGTGTGTGTGACTGTACACCTTGTCCTCTGCCCATGAATGGAGCTTGTTAATAACCATCCTTTGAGATCTGCAAAAGAAGCTCAAAGCCACACGACATTCTGATAACAGTGAGACGTGAAAACACTGTTAAACACTGGAGTCAGTGCTATTGTCAGGGACAGACAAACATATAAACAAGATAATTGAAAGCAAGACAACTGTAAAAACTTTCCCAACTACCATTTAAATAAAGTTTTTCACTTTGATTAGACTCTTTCTGGTTTACCTTAGGGAAATTGCGAGCATCTTAACATCAACCGGAATGTTAATTAGCACGACTATTTGAACCATTTAGAGTCAATTTAATATGCACAGACTGGATTTTTAGATTCTTCCTTTTCAACACTGTCATTAACATTAGGAGAATATTGGGAAAAGTGGTTAGTGGACATTACTGCAATTGCTGAGCTGTGTTGTGCCTTGCATTCTGTATATGTTACACGCCATTGAACCAATTGCACCAAAACACACGCAGTTATATAAGATACAATAATTTGATCCTTTTTTGGATCAGTGCCTTTTGACTTTTTTTTCATAGTTTTAATGTACTGTTTTTATATCCTTTTACAATAAATAATTACCACATGGGCCTTCCAATTTTAAATCCTAACAGACATGCTCAGCAAAAAATATCGAAAGCAAAGATATAGAAATGTGATGTTGTAGTCGGGTCTATTAGCTTATACACCAAAAGGTTGTGGGGTCAAATCCCAGACAGGGCACTGCTAAAAAAAAAAGACTGCTCAATTAGATGTCTGCCAGAGAAATGTGACATATATAATTGTATGACTAATGCACGTGCAGTATGACCGCGCTGTAGAACCTCTCCATAGAATAGACTCATAAGCCAGCATTCACAGCTTGCGCCAACATTTACAGAAGGCTTAAGCTGCGGGAGTGGTAGCCGGCTCCCTTTTTCCCATCTCTCCTCCAGCTACGTCCGTAATGAAAGGTCTAAATCTCCCCGATCGTGGCCGCGCTCGGACCCCAGGCTAATCAATTCTGGATATTAATTTCATTTTCCTGTGGAGAGAACATTCCGGCCCCTGCCTCACGGTGATGCATTTCGTAATTACGCCTTCAGGCCTCCGGCAGTGTGGCTAACCAACCTGTCCCAAACTCCGGCAGCTTGGCCCGGACCCCGCCAGCCCCGTGTCACAGGTTATAAGTGTATGTGTGCCGGAGTGCTTAAAAAAGTCTGAGGCCAGATTTTTTCGTTTGTCGGATTTATGGTCGATAAGCACCGTGCTGCTTTATCATTACTGTCTGTTTTCCCCTTTTCTTTGTTCTCTCGCTCCATCTCCCTTTCTCCCTCTCAAGTTTTGAGAATAAAAATTCTTCATTGGCAGAAGATGCATTTGTAAATAATTCAAGTGGTAATTCAGAAATGAATACAAATTATCTGAATAATAAGTAAATACCCCACCCCAACCCCCCCCCTCTCTCTCTCTCTCTCTCTGATTTTAATTACTCTGGAAGTTTGTCAGAAAGATCCCCCCCCCCCTTCCCTCCAGAGTTTGTCATCACAGCAGATGAATAATTCAAAGCCTCTGAGACGCTGCTTATTAATAAGACACAATACTGCTGAGGCAGGTGAGTAATGCACACCATAGAGCGCCGGGAGCAAACAGGTGACCAACCCCCTTAAAATGTGCAATACTGATTCCCTTCCAGTTTAGAGCACACCAAAAACATGTCCACTAGCACAGATATCTGTAAAATGAGCAATAACGAACAGACACTTTGTGTGTGATGTAGCTGGAGCGCCTGGCACAGTTTTTAAAGAAAGAAGGACAGGGAGCAAACTCGTGCGTGAAGTTGTGATCTCCGTGCGTCCAGCGGGGGGCAGCAGAGCTCCTCGGTAATGCGGCCGGTCGCTGTTTGTCCGTCAGCCCTGCTGTGCTCTGGGTGACGGCCCCCTCCCCTCTCTTTCTTCCCTGGCATGGCCTATATAGCTGGACGTGACTCGTGTCAACAGCGGCAGATGTCCAGGCTCGGAGGGGCGCGGGCACAGACGCGGCAGGTATGCGGGCTTCCACTGCTCACTTTTCCGGGTCACTCACATCCACACCAAGGTACCCTCCTTTTAACACCTAGGGCAGACCAGCTGTGTGTGTCTCCAATCTGCTTTTAATGTAATGTTGTCAGGATTTATTTTCCATTGTCTGCAACTCGCAGTTCGCAAAGCGAGAGGATCACTCACTCAGTTACTGCAGTGGCAATGTCTTAACACTAGAGGCACTGGAGATCAAAAGGACCAGCACAGTTCCAACAGTAAATATGTAAATATCAAGAGGCCCAGTTTAGTACTTCTTACAATTACAATGAGTCAATTGTTTCCGTCTAGTGGTAATATCCCTGTACCTCTCACAGGTGAATGTGTTACACGCCTCTTTATTCAATTTGGATGCACTTTATCTGCATCCCAACTTGACAAGACTGCTATTCCTAAGACATCACCTCATAGTTATTCTGCACAGAACACATTACTACTACTACCACTAGCATTACTAATACTACTGCTACTTTTAATAATAATAGTAATAATAATAATAATAATAATAATAATAATAATAATAGTAATAATAATAATAATACACAAATGGAAGAATAGTAAGTTATAAGTAATAATAACTTTTACTATAATGTATCATACATCAATGCATCAGCATTACACTTCAATTTAGGTCAAAAAAGCAGTGAAAATAGAAACAGTGCAGAATACAAAAGAATAGCCAAAAAGCACAAAATAACATTTGGCACTTCATCTACCTACAAGTCAGTAAGAGCAAGCAGTACCTTGTCATTAATAAAACCAGTTACTACTTTTCAGGACAAATGAAAGAAGAAAAAGGGAAGCCGGACTTGCAACAGGAAAATGAGGGCAAACCCCAGAGGAATGAGCCCGTATGAATAATCATTCTTCACCTGTCCACAACCTCTCCCTGAAACACAAACTGGCCCTCATATATACAGTCTGTCCCTGATACACAGTCTGGCCCTGTCCCTGATACACAGTCTGGCCATGACCCTGATACACAGTCTGGCCCTGTCCCTAATACACAGCCTGGTCCTGTCCCTGATACAGTCTGGCCCAGATACACAGTCTGGCCTTGTCCCTGATACACAGTTTGGCCCTGATACACAGCCTGGCCCTGTCCCTGATACACAGTCTGGCCCTGTCCCCGATACACAGCCTGGTCCTGTCCCTGATACAGTCTGGGCCAGATACACAGTCTGGCCCTGTCCCTGATACACAGTTTGGCCCTGTCCCTGATACACAGTCTGGCCCTGATACAGAGCCTGGCCCTGTCCCTGATACACAATTTGGCCCTGTCCCTGATACACAGTCTGGCCCTGATACAGAGCCTGGCCCTGGCCCTGATACACAGCCTGGCCCTGTCCCCGATACACAGCCTGGTCCTGTCCTTGGTACAGTCTGGCCCTGTCCCTGATACACAGTCTGGCCCTGTCCCTGATACACAGTCTGGCCCTGTCCCCGATACACAGCCTGGTCCTGTCCCTGATACAGTCTGGGCCAGATACACAGTCTGGCCCTGTCCCTGATACACAGTTTGGCCCTGTCCCTGATACACAGTCTGGCCCTGATACAGAGCCTGGCCCTGTCCCTGATACACAATTTGGCCCTGTCCCTGATACACAGTCTGGCCCTGATACAGAGCCTGGCCCTGGCCCTGATACACAGCCTGGCCCTGTCCCCGATACACAGCCTGGTCCTGTCCTTGGTACAGTCTGGCCCTGTCCCTGATACACAGTTTGGCCCTGTCCCTGATACACAGTCTGGCTCTGTCCCTGATACACGGTCTGTTCCTGATACACAGTCTGGCCCTGTCCCTGATACACAGTCTGGCTCTGTCCCTGATACATGGTCTGTTCCTGATACACAGTCTGGCCCTGTCCCTGATACACAGTCTGGCTCTGTCCCTGATACATGGTCTGTTCCTGATACACAGTCTGGCCCTGTCCCTGATACACAGTTTGGCCCTGTCCCTGATACACAGTCTGGCCCTGTCCCTGATACACAGTCTGGCCCTGTCCCTGATACACAGTCTGGCCCTGTCCCTGATACACAGTCTGGCCCTGTCCCTGATACACAGTATGGTCCTGTCCCTGATACAGTCTGGCCCAGATACACAGTCTGGTCCTGTCCCTGATACACAGCCTGGTCCGGTCCCTGATACACAGTCTGGCCCTGTCCCTGATACACAGTATGGTCCTGTCCCTGATACAGTCTGGCCCAGATACACAGTCTGGTCCTGTCCCTGATACACAGCCTGGTCCGGTCCCTGATACACAGTCTGGCCCTGTCCCTGATACACAGTCTGTCCAGGCTTAATTTTAATGTATATTAAAATTATTGCATGGGATTCTCTTGGCTTTTTCTGGTATTATTAAAATTAAACAACTTTGTCAGTATACTGTATGTAAAAGTTTAATAGATTACTTCCTCAGGTCCTATGTTTTCAAATAACAAAAATTTCACTGAACAATTTGTTGCCTACCAGTTGCTTGCTGCTCTGACTGCCAGAGTCAAATTTGACATGAAGTAGCTTTAATGTAACAAGCAACTTTTGCCATGTACAGGCTTTACCTGTGCTGCATCTGTTTAAAAAGAAAATAATAAATACAGGTAGACAGCATTACAACACTGTTCATAGCGGGCTGCGCTAGGCTGCACTTAGCCACCATAATTGAGATGCAATAATATTTTTCTGGCTACTATCCTGGAAGAACTAAGCATGAAAACACTCATATTTTTTCTGCTTTCTGTGAAGACAGTTAATCTGGATTACATGTACTGACCTGCACCTCTCTGTGGAGGCAGGATGGACTGGTCTTTCACCGAAACAAGGCCCAGAACAATGACCGACATCTGCAGCAGCCACTGCAGGACCCCTTTCACTTTAATTTCAACGACTGCTCTGCGCAGCGAATACATGACAGACGAATATGTAGAAAGAACGGAAGGAAGAGACTCGCAGTGACATGGAGAGATTAGCTGTTACCCACTGTGAGGATTCACAACCCGAACGAAGCCGGGCTCAGCATCAATCCACTTCCTCTCCAAATTTCATTGCTTTCAATAAATTATACAGCGCGTGAATTGCACAACCTTCTCTGCCTCGTAAAGAGGTGTCATGAAGGTGAAGTTGAGCAATATACACTGGGATTAACGTTTAAACATAACAGATTAATATTGCTCCAGGTCACTGACCTAATCCTTTCACCTCCCCTTAAGCAATAGTGCATGCAATGAGAAGAGAGACAATTTAGTGTGTACACACACAAACACACACACATGTGTATACACACTTGTACTGTACACACACAAAGGTACATAAACGTATGCACACACACATACACACAAACCCACAGGTACACACATACACATAACCATACATATGTACATACACACACACAGACACGTACCCACACAGACGTATGTACACAAAACAACAACACACACGCACACACATGCACACTGAGGCGCAGAAACATATTGTCCATGCGTGTACTGCACGTGTATGAGCACACCTTAATCATGCACTGTGTGGCTAATGCATACATGGCATAAATAAATACCACTCTGCTTATTATGCTTAATTTCCTCTTGTAATTAATTTGATTACAGTTCTGGAGGCACCATTATATTATTATATCTCAGGGCACTTGCAATTAGACTCTTGACACACACAAACACACGCACACGTGCACACGTGCACACAGGCTTTCAAGGCTAGGTGATTTTTATAACATTTTTAATAAGAGGAGTCAGAAATATGAGACGGTGACAGGCTAAGGAAATTCTATCTACACAAAATCATTTAATCCGCACATCCTCTGGGAGTGTATACGCAGTCAAAAGTGCCAGTTATTGAGCACAACATTCTGAAATTACGGTGCATTCCAACCTAAATAGTAAAGGAGCTTATATAGAATAGATAGCGAGATCCCATCCGAATGCCAGACAGGGATGACCGAAACCTGCAAAACAGTGTACTGTTCACGCAAAAGGCCCACGTTACCTGTTGGCTACCAAGTGCCTTATAGTGAGCAATGAAATGTCATTGACTGGCGATAGAGTACCGTGCTTCTTACTGACACCATGCACCACACATCAGCGGAATTTTAATCGGAAAAAGTGAGCATCTGCGCATTGTTATGGATGTCAGGCATTTATATGGCAAACATACTTTCTGAAGCACAGAGTGTGGGTTGCCTGGTTTTATGTCCCAGGAGCTGCCGATTCCTCAGTCTGCTCAACGGTGTTAATCTCTCTTTTTGGCTTCGGCACGAACGTCATGCACTAGTTTCCTCGCAGCAGTTTGCGATCTGTCTTGCTTAGCAATTGTATGCTAAAAACATTCACCATACGAGATGCAGGGAAATTAGATATTTGGAAACAGGTCTGTGTGTGTGTGTGTGTGTGTGTGTGTGTGTGTGTGTGTGTGTGTGTGTGTGTGTGTTTGTTTGCATGTGTGCACGCATGGAAACATGTGTATATGTGTGCGTGCGTGCCTGCACATGTGTTTGTGTGTGTGTGTGCATGCATGAACTGCATAATTCAGCAGGTTCGAGAGCAGCTCACTTGCAGGGAAAATCAATACACCATGAAACTGAAATTACAAATTCACGATAATCAAAACAATTACGTTATTCCTATACCCTGTAACACCACCTGGTGAAGTGGGGCCCATTTCTCATTCAACCTGAAGATTGGACTCAAGCACTAAACACTGGGGGCCTGGGAGGGGGGGGGCGTATAAGGGCCACAGCAGTGTAACTGAGAGCCTATGCACTGAATTGTGGGACACTGAATTTCCCTGCCACGATCCCATATGAAGGACAGAGAGGATAGGTAGCGATTGGCGCAGCTTTCTCGCGTCCTGACCTGAGGGGGGCGTGGGTACGTCGAGACGAGCGTCGAGTCTCACCTTCGTACAGCCAGTCGCTCAGTCCGTTGAACACGACATCCTCCTTTCCTGAGGAAACCAGGCGTATGGAACGGCTGTTCACGGTGGCCCTGTAGTAGATGTTGTTCTCGAATATGAAGATCTGCGGGGAGACCAAGAAGTAATTGGGAGTGGTCGTGGTGATAAGTTCAAACTGTATGAGGAGGAAGTACGGCTGTAGAATCTGTACTGTGTGTGTTTCATGTGTCTATATCGGCCAGTATGGGCTTCATGTTGGAGTGGTGGTAATTGTGGTAATCAATGTATGTGGTAATGCTGAAATAATGAGCAAAATGCAGATGTACATACACACACAGACACAAACACACACATTGACTGTCGTGTAATAATAACACTTCACAAAGTTATTATGTTTTTGAGTACTTTCAGAATGATTAAAACAAAGTAAAAGAAAAGAACACATATTCAGTATAAAGAGTGACAGGATAAAAGCAGCTGACGGTGTTCGAGTCAGGAGCATTACTTCACTGGCTATATCTGAGAGTGTATAAGAGGAAGAGACAGCATCATTAAACAAGGCAGAGCTGAGAAAGTGAGGCTTAATGAACCCCAAGATGGGTGGACGCATCATGTGCCACCAATGGCATTATTTGGGCCTTTGATTGGTTCATGTGACACAATGATGGACAGCACATGGAAGCTCCACCCATCATGGTGTTCACGAAGAGCATCACTGCCACAGTACTAATACAGAGTGTCTGGGTTAATACATTGAGGTACAGGATGAGCAGTTTCTTGAGGTGAAATAAAGTTGGGGTCTTAAGAGCCGAGTTTGTGAGCCATGCTGATAGCAGAAGAAGGGATTATGAAACAAAAACATTTAATAATCCGTGTCCCGCAGCCACGCTTTCCCCCTTCCTCAAAAGCCAATTGCCACCCCCACACACGAAGCTCCACATTTTCCTGCATACTTAAACTATACAAATAAAAAGAGCTTTATTTTTCAGTCGTCTAGAGTTAGACGAGGGAAACGTAATCCATTTTAAATCCACGGCAAGGTGAAAGGACCCATTACTGAAACGATTATGAAAAAAAAAAAAAACGCATAGAAATATAAGCAAAAGGGGCAAAAAAGCAGTAAGTTATTTTTTTTTACTGGTCTGAGCCATTGCTGTAGAACAATGAGAAGTAAAAAACAGTATTCCATTTCTGTTTCTTTTTCCCGGGATATAATGAACTGAGAGTGACTTTTCCCAATACAATTTTTTAAGTCAGCACAGATTGCAGTGTTTTAAAAATAAAAATAAGTTTCAATGATTACATATCACAATCAACATTTCCATTTTGGAGACAGTCCATCCTGCCTGTGATTAAATTCTCTTCACACTAAGTTTTCTGTAAAGGCAATGGATTGGATCGAAAATGATCGGTAAAATCGCTCTATGCTTGCTTTGTAAATGCTCAATAAATGTTGTATGTGTGGTCTGTAAACTAGTGACTAGTTTTTAAAGGCTCCTCATTAGTTTTATAGAAGCTGTCCTCAACTAAGGGGCGAGAATATGAGAATCTTTATTGTTCAGTCATTGATTTTGAATTTAGTTCCGATTTTAACCCTTTGATGCACAACATATTCAAACCAGTTAAAATTCCCAACATGGGTACAAAATTTGAAAGTGTGATTTTTTAATATAGACATATTATATTAGTCATTTTGTTAAAGTAATTGTTTTGGCAGTGATTAGGACAACACAAGAATGCCTTGACGTTTGAAATATTTTTATTTGTAAGTTTTCAGCACATATACATCACAGATAACCATAAAACATCAATATGAAAACTATAAGGAACTGTAGTGAATGTAAAAAATTAAAAAGTCAACAACCTAACCTTAGACCTCATCAGTAATAACATGATCCTGTTCCTCAAAACACCTGAAAAGGCCTATACAACTGTATCTGAAATGGATGACGAAACCTATAAGCACTAGAATATTTTTAATATGCATCTCAAAATATTACAGGTTACTTTGGACCATTTTGACCCATTTTATACGGGTCATTTTTTCTCTCCAATTTAAAACGGTGTCATGCATCCTATGGTTAAGATGACAGGAAAGGCATTAAAAGCATATATGAATGCTTGGGGGATACTTATGCACAGTAAGTCTGACTAATAAACTAACACTGATCTTTAATCACCAGTCTGCATTACCAACATATTTAACCCTTTGTAGAGTGGGTTCAGTGTTCTAGAACTCCATTGCTTTCAATTACCGGTAGTGATTGTTTCATCAGCATTAAAATGTTCAGTTAAGAACATTCTAATCACATTTTGTGATCTTACACCGTAAAGGGTTAAACATATACAAAGGTAAGAGAAGTATAGTTAAAACCCAAAACATGATATGCTGTAGGCTTTTAAATATGTCTTTCCAGTGGAGTGATCTGACCTGACTGTGATTAGCACCTCATATTTAAAGCCCATCACTCGAGCGGAGCCGCTCTGTCAGAGTGATAATTCCACGTGCGTCCTATGAGTCAGACAGATAATTGAAGGGCGAGCGGAGGAGATGAGAGGTGTCGCACTGCCTAAAGCCTCGGTGTCGGCGTGATGCGGGCTGTGACATCGCCATTTCAGAGCACGCGTCTGCACAGGCATGGTTCTGGGTGCGTGTATGCACGTGAGCGAGCGAAAGCGAGTGTACGCGTGGCAGTGACAGATGACAGCAGCCCTGGTGTCTCAGCTCTCTGCCAAAGCACGTCTCCCACCTCCTACCCCTCTGTTTCTTATGGAGGTGACCTTGTCAGGACAGGGAGGAAAGAGACATGGGTCCTCATGCAGTACACATTCACCATTTGTGTTTTTTTGTGGGCGTGCTCGTATCTATTTGTGTGTATGTGCGCCTGAGCTCAAGCTCATACATATTTTGTTTGCATATGCAACTGCATACACGAGGGTCTGCTTGTATGTGCATGAGTTTGTGTGTGTGTTTTCTCATGCGTGCAACAGTCAATGTGTGTGTTTGTGTCTGTGTGTGTATGTACATCTGCATTTTGCTAATTATTTCAGCATTACCACATACAGGAGCAATACTGAGCGTCATTATCATGTGTATTAGAATTTTTAATTGAGATTAAAGTTTTCACACTGAGCTCCCTAAAAAGACTGCCGTGTCTACTATATTTCAGGTCTACCCCCCCCAAGTGACAAGTGACATCTTTTGCATGCGCGAATTAAGTGTCATAATTTTTTTTGTCAATGTTTTAATAATTAAAATATACTGTACATGTTATGTTCTGTTTTTAAAAATTCAATCTAGATTTATAACAAAAAGCAGATTGCCCATCTAATGATTCTGCCCATTCTACCGTCTGAACCTAAAATTACCATCAGCATTGAATAGACATTGATTAGAGTGGACTTAATGTGGGCCTCATTGTCAAAACTCCAATCTGTATACTCAAAGAGATTGAGCCAATAGTGACAACAAAAACAAAACCATTAAGGGTGTATTTTTGCAACATCTCACTGATGTTCACAAAGTATTCTGTAGACCAGGGGTTCTCAATCTTATCCAGAAAGGGCCGTTGTGGGTACAAGCTTTTTATTCCAGGCTGTTACACACCTGATTTTACTAATCAACCACTATAGTCTTTGATAAGGACCTTGATTAGTAGAATCAGGTGTGTAACTGCTCGGTTGGAACAAAAGCCTGCACCTACACCGGCCCTTTCTGGATACGCATGAGGAGCCCTGCATGTGCTGTTCATCAAACAGCAGTATCCCTATGCATTCAACAGACAAAGCCTTTTATGTTTAGTGGGATTTGCAGTATAGCCTGTGCCACGTCCAAGGGCCTGACCGTTCGGCCACATGTAGCACTGATTGAGGATTAGTGTGTTGATGTTTGAGCTCTTTTCTGTATGTTTGGCATAGCTAACTCTCTCAGGAAAATACTACATGAACGGTTGTCTGCTGAAGACATCCAGTCAGGGAAATTTGCCATCCAGATGATGAAGGCTGAAATACCTTCCATGTCCTTTATATCGAAGAATAGTCCCATTGGCCATCGGTTGATCTTTCTTGCATCGTTGCAATGTGACACCACTCCAGCACTTGTTGAATATGATCAAATTTTTCTGCCCATTTCCCTCAACCTTAGTGGCATAGTATAGCAGATACAGCAGGCAGCCGACTAAACTGGGCCTGACTAAAATCAAAACACAAAACTGTCAACTCTGAGACTCTCATTGACTTGAATTTGACACCCCTGGATTAGAGTATCCAGCACTGTCTCAAACCTGGTCTTAAACACTTAAACACACAGGTCTCTAAATGTCTGACGAAAGATATATTTTTCAGTCTCTGATGCCATTATGCCAGCTGGCCAAATAGTCGCTTGATCGTATCATGATTACAATACAGTCGGTTCATTAATTAATAGTAATTAATGGTTGAATAGCGATCGGGAGTGAGAGATCAGGAACTACTCAATTCAATAGACTTGCTAATTCAATAATGGTGGAATGTCCAATACACTGCAGTCTAATTGGGAGGTGTAACGATTCACTGCATCCTGTTTGTTTGTCTAGTCTACCAGTCTTGATCAATGCTTGAAATATGCTTAAAAAGCAGTCAATAGAAAGGTTCTCAGTTCAGATTGACTCCAGATGAATTCAGAGTGTGCCGAATATCATTAGTAGCCTATCTATTGCCTGTGACACTGCTGTTTATGTTAATAAAGTCATTTTCTTCAAGTACTAAAGCCAACATCCTTTCTCTTCAAGTTTGAGTCACTTCTTTGTTGCACTGATTAATTGTCAGCCTGCTCACACCCTGATGAAGAATGTAAACCGCAAAGCACTGGAACTTTTAAATGCATCTACTCATCTAAATGAAGGCTTTTATAGTAAAAAAAAACAAAACACACATGCCTTTTTCAAACATATTTCCGGTATATTACATTTCCACAAGGAATGACATGTACTACAAGCAACTGGATGCTACCCTAACATTACCTGAAATTGCCGTATGTGTCTCACGTTTGTTTAAAAAAAACTGTTCTGCAATTGTAAAAATCTCCTTGAAAATTTGCCTCAATATAAACTCATTTACAAAAAGGGCCTCATTTATCAATATGTTCGTAAAAAATAGCGTCGGCTATATTTGACAGATCCAGCTTACGTATAAAATGATAACGTGTGATTCGTCAAAATCACGTGTGGTTCACATCATTATGAATGACCATACTCACACGCAGGGGCGCCGCCATGGATTTTGGGCCCCATGAAAACATTTATCACATTGGGCCCCACCACCCCAGGCCACGCCAACCCTGCGCCATTTTCCGTATTTCTTTCCGTTTTCGCAATTTTCAACCATTTTTTATTCACAAATGGCCTTAAAATATGTGTATATAATAATTCAAACTTAAGCTAAATGAAGACAAGAAAATAACATAGGATGCTCTGATCAAGATTTTTTGGGCCGATATCAATTCCCAATTTTTAAAAAAATTAGAAATAGCCTACATTATTATTATTATTATTATTATTGTGCTTTATAAAATGCAAGAAGATATAAGGATTATAGCCGAATGATTCAATGAGAATATACACTATAAATTAAAAAACTAAAATGAACAGTCCAAAAAGATGCATTTCTGTAAGTAACTACAATGCTCTATAGAACACCTGAACAGTTTTTTGTCACATTTGCATGCAAGATGTTGAGATTTTCCTTGAATGTTTTGTTTCTTTTTTATTTTGCAAGATTGACGTAGCCCAGGCCTATACAAAAAAGGCATAGGGGAGCGCACACAGTGAGCAACTTGTTCACTGAGTCGGTCAATTCTACTAGGCTGGGGGCGGGAGACGCTCGTAAGTGGCAGCTACAATTTTTTGATGAAGAAAAACAAATGGTAGAACAGCCACATATATCCTTTAAGGTTATGTTATACATTAAACAGGACGTGGTAGGCTTGGAACATTATTATTAGCTGCTCCTCCATTGCTGCAATTTGAGTGAAAATGAGCGGAACAATTATTCACGAAATGGATTTGTGTCGGTTGGAGAAATATTAAGCGTGGAACTCTGATTGACTGTTACGGCCGATGGTCACTCAAAAGTAAAATTGCGGGCAACATTTATCAGCCGATTTTGGTCGCTCAGTTGCCTAGTCGCTCAGGTTGCTGATCGTCACTCAGCGTCATAGAAAATGAATGGACTTCCGGCAACTTGGCGACGAAGTCGCTCGATGTGTGAACGCATCGTTACGCTGCCGGAAGTTGCTGGAAATCCATTCATTCTCTATGAAGCTGAGCGACGGTCAGCGACCTGGGGTGCATCCCAATAGTCGAAAAATGCAACCTTTCCTCCTCCGCTACCACTCCTCTACTCCGTGCCCCGGAAACAGATCATTGTGTTTTAATCTAATGTTGCTGATTACGCGCAGTCACCTCTTAAGTGCTATTTAACCAGAAGTGTAAAATCCTGGTTCAGAAAGTAAAAAGTCCGCCCCAGTATTTAGTTCCAATCACCTGGATTTGCTAATTTGCACAATTCTTCAGCCAGGAGGTAGAACTAATTAGTGAAATCAGCTGGCTGCGTTCATGGGAGGAAGAAACACATAGCAGGACTTTTCCTTTCTGATCCCTGGATTTTACATCTCTGTACTTCTGTCTGTGGTGCTGCTGATACGGGACGAGGTGGGGCGATAGATTGGGAGATGCAAACCCCACTGTGATACCCAATAAATGCCCGGTTAGGCACGTCAAAGTTTATTTTGAAATAAAACCGTTTTCCCACTGATTTTACTTGTCTCAAACTTATTTATTTATAGGGCTATTTAATGAATGGTTTTTATGGGTAATTTCCAAATATATATAAATTGGTCACTCAGGGGCCCTTCCTCCCCATAGGCACCCATTTTATTATCTACATTTGGCAATGCCACCTTCTTTAAAATGCACAGGCTAACACAGTTTTTTTCCAGTATTGTAGGCAACAGGAAAGCAAATAATTTTTTTATGAGAGTAAACTTTAAATGGTTATGAATGAACAAGAAAATAAACGTGTGCTTATTTTGGAGCGTTAGCGGCTTTTGAGCTAGGCTGCGCACCACTATGTAGCCAGTTGCAACGTTTGTTAGGTTTTCTATGCTTAACCTAGATCAGATTTATAGAAACAATTTTTTTTTTTTCATGTAGGCTAATTAAAATTATTTATAAAGTTGTATTTTCTTCAATGTTGTTAGCAAGCTACCAGAAAAGACTACCAAAATGTCAGCAGGTCGGACCATTTAATAAATAAAAAAATACGTAAGAGAATGCTTATTGCTTGTATTGACAGAATCCTCTTAGTTTGCGATCGTATATGTGCTAGAAGTGTCATTTTGAGACCGTTTTAGCCTCCCCATAGAAGTGAATGGAGAGCAACAAATACCCTATTCTGGATTATAACCCCAGGGGAGCACAGAGCAACTAACAAACATATTTCGCCACCATTTGGACTCATATCATGGCCAGGTAACTACACCAAGTTCTACCAAAGAATAGTTGTGCTTTAACTGCTTTTAATATTTTCATAAATGGAATGACTTGGACGTGCCATTTTTATGATCAGCTACTCATTTAAGGCAAACTCAGATTTTAAAGCTCACATAACCTATGTTTGTCTAAGAGCACCTTTTTGTGTATCACGACATGTAGATGCCGCAGTGCTCTGAACAAACGTTATTAGTTTTCTTTAGGCTGCACAGCTATTCCCTCGCTGTTCATTGCATGCAATGTCGCTGCCTCGCCACTGGAAAAAGCGTAGCTACGCAAGGTCGAGAGCTGTCGGGAGATTTCATCATACCGTACACCCACGTTAACTTTGATATATCCGGAAATGTCCCTAAAAATGGCCGTATGCTCGCTTTACGATCAAAATTGAACGTACGCCTGAATGATAAATGAGACCCAAAGACTGTTACTTTGGGAAATTATTATTGCATCATAATTTAAGAAAAAAACAAAAAATAAAAATAAAATAGTCCTTAACCTTGAATAAAAAATAAGGAACGAAATGCATTACACCCTGCAGCTCTGACATTTCCATTTACGGTGCTTTCCTTTCTATGTGCTGTTCATCTCTGCTGTGAATCATACAAACCATAAAGACTATCATTGCACATTTGATGGAAAACCCAAGTCTTTTTTTATCCTTTTTTGCTTTTAAGGTGGAAAAAAGGAAAGCTGAATCAAGACATTCTGTGTTTTACATTAGCATTCATTGTAGCACTTCAGCGTTAAGTCAAATTATGAGCCAATTAATCCTCTTGTTATACTATAGGTATTACAGTGAATGGGAATACTTGGTAATGTGGCGGATAACAAGAGGAAGAACACCATTTGTACAGACCAAATAAAAACTCAATTAGCCACACCCCCCTAAGGGTACAAAAAACTTATCGACCCTGGTGAGCTGTGCTTTCCTTTCCTCCCTCTGTCAAAGTCCCCCAACCAAAAAATAAAGACTATCTAAACGGGGGAAAAAAGTAGTGTGTTTGTTGTACAATTGTACACTGCAGATTGTGGAAGATCGTTGAGGAGACATAGACAGAGGACCCTATTTTGGTGCTTGTTACGTCCCTATGCCGCTTCATGAGTGTGCCCCTTTATATCTTTTGTATGCGACGGGTTTCCTTCAACTTCGATTTGCCCGAGAGCATATAGTTTGGTAGCGGCAGTGTAGCATAATGGTTAAGGAAGGTACTCAACCTGAATCGCTTCAGTATATATCCGGCTATATACAGGTGCAGCTCAAAAAATTTGAATATCGTGAAAAAGTTCAATATTTTTTGTCACTCATTTCAGAAAGTGAAACTCATATATTATATAGATTCATTACACATAGAGTGAAATATTTCAAGCCTTTATTTCTTGTAATTTTAATGATAATGGCTTACAGCTAATGAAAACCCAAATTCAGTGTCTCAGAAAATTAGAATATTTTGCTTTAACATATTTTTAAAGTATCATATTTAATATTTGGTCGCATATCCTTTGCATGCTGTTACTTCCTGATGTCTGTGACCAATCAACATCAAAAGACTCTCGATATCTTATTTTCAGGTACTGTTACAAGCGATACTATAACCTCTCTGCATTTGAACTGATCTCTATGAGAATTGGGGGGTAAGACTAGATTCAGCTGTAAATTACGCTGGTACAGTATGGAACACATGACTGGCAAAATGGCTGTACGTCATCAAGGGTCTAAGGTATCAAACGAGCCCCAAACCATCACTCTGCGGCCAGATATGGAGTAGATGTGGATGGATCCCTTTAAGGGTTGTTTCTCCTGATTTTTTTCCCCATAGAGTTCTATAGGAAAATGAGTCAGGAGAAATAACCCTTGCAGTGATCCATCCACATCTACTTCATATCTGGCAACAGAGTGATGGTTTGGGGCTCGTTCAATAGCTCAGACCCTTGATGACTTACAGCCATTTAGCCAGCCATGTGTTCCATACTGTACCAGCGTAATTTACAGCTGAATCTAGACTCACCCCCAAATTCCCATAGAGATCACAGTATCTGATCCCCCATCAGATACTGTGCCCCCTATGTTTCTGACGAAAGGAAGGCCTCACATTCACCAAACTAATACTGGCAATTCATCTCCCCATATAGAGATAATTCACCAAGTTTCACCATCTTACCACCAAATCTGTATGTTTCCATAGGGGGAAACATCATCTGACGGCTGAATTTAGGCCTGTCAGATACTGTTCCCCCTATGGAAACTGAGGAGGTCCAAAGTAAAGGACGGTGGAGGCACATTTAACCAGGGTTTGTTTTGGAGAGCTTTTGTCGTTCTCGTGTGTAGAACTTTGTTCTTGTGATGTTTTTGTTTTGAGGAGGTTGGATACAGGGTTCCAACGCTTCCTGTTTTGAAACTGCCGGCCATCGTGTTTCACCGTCCAAGCTAGTTGGATTCCCGATCTTGTGTTTGTCTTGTTTCTTGTTTGCCCATACTTATACCAGAACCCTTTCCCCTTGTTCTATGTCTATTGTGATATTTTAATAAAATAATTTTGTAACTGTTCCATTTTGTGTTTCAAATCCTTTATGTTGCGGCCCTTCAAACCGGGGTCATAGCAGTGCCAATGGTAGCACAAAGGCTCCTGAGCTTGAGTGCCATTTGACCCTTGCAAATGGAATATTTTTTGCCTCCACCCAGTTTGGTAGTTTTGCGGCCTGCAATCAATGTTTATATCAACACGGATTGTGCAATAGGGGGGTGTCAATGAAAACATTTGACACTGTGCATGTTTGGTGTCTAATAACATGTCTGTGGTTTTACTTGACCCAGGCCACCTTTTAACTCGAATGCTGGCATATTGAGTTTAACAGAAGTTATGCATTTGTTGGATACATGTATGTACAGTTAAACCTTTAAGATATAAAAGGTAGGTACAAATAATTGAAAGTATGCTGAAAACCTACTTTTATTTATGGTTAAATGTAGGTTTTCAGAATACTTTCAATAATGCCAAATTAAATAATTTAAACCTTTTTATTCAAATCGTTACATTACTGTTACCTCATTTGTAAGTAAGCTACTCATTTTGTAGCTATAGTCTGTAGTTTAAACCAACCAATAATCAAACAAGCTATAATGATACAATTATTATAAATGTATATAAAAGTAACATCTCGTTTAATTAGTGCCCAGTTTTAAGGTAGGCTGGCGAACATGGTTATACAGTGACACACCAAAATGTGAGCGACAGAATAAAACAAGACAAATAATACCGATATGCATATAAAACAGAACAGAGGCTACATGTTTTAGAATGAAAACCCGTAATTCCCTATGTTTTTTTATATGTTAGAGGATCAATTGTACGTACATATATTTGCATACATTACAGCTATAACAAACATATCTTAGACAATCTGACATGTGTAGAGATGGTCTCTCACTCTCAATAGCCACAAAACAGTCTTGTGTGACAGCTTGACTGAGCATATTGTTAATTTTAGTATATGCAAATTGTTAAGAGCAGCAAATTGCACATTGCACCATCGTTAGGGCCCTATTTCGGCAGGAGAAAACCCCAATCACATTTTGAAACACCAAATTTACACAGCGCCAGATGTTTATATTGACATAGCCCAACTGGGCGGCCAAACCCGCATTGGCGCAGACAGGTTTACTGCAGATCGCAAAACTACCAAACGGCGCGGAGCCGGAAGATGGTCTTTGCATGGGACCAATTCCACTCGTGCCCAGATGTGTTTGCGTTATCGTTACAGCCAAAATACAACCCTTTGTGCATGTGTGCACGTGTGTGTGTGTGTGTGCGTGCATGCGCATGTGCGCACACGCGCTTGTGTGCTTATGTGCTTGTGTGAGGTGTACGCGCGTGCGAGTGTGGCTGAAAGAAGAATTTTGAAAGTATTTTTTGTCATGACGTGTTTGCTTGGTCATCTCTAGAGGGTTCGGCCACAATATGCCAGCTCCACAGCTAGACTGACTTGTCTCAGTCCCGCAAGCAGCGGCCGTGATGTGGGTTTCTTCAGGACTAATGGAAAGAAATTGTGTGTGCTATCAATTTAGTCAGTAGACTAATTAATCCAGCAGTTAGATTACCCACAATTAATTACTCTAGACTCTCAGGTGCGATTATTCAGAATCTGTCTTATGCAGCGCATGAACAGACCACTGCTGTGACTGTGCTGTGCTCAAGGTGATTGCTGACTTATCCTACTGACTGTGCTGTACTGTGCTCGAGCTGAGTGCTGGCTTATCCTACTGACTGTGCTGTACTGCGCTCGAGCCGAGTGCTGGCTTATCCTACTGACTGTGCTACACTGCGCTTGAGCCGAGTGCTGGCTTATCCTACAGACTGTGCTGTACTGCGCTCGAGCTGAGTGCTGGCTTATCCTACTGACTGTGCTGTACTGAGCTTGAGCCGAGTGCTGGCTTATCCTACAGACTGTGCTGTACTGCGCTCGAGCTGAGTGCTGGCTTATCCTACTGACTGTGCTGTACTCAAGCTGATTGCTGGCTTATCCTACTGACTGTGCTGTACTGTGCTCAATGTGAGTGCTGGCTTATCCTACTGACTGTGCTGTGCTGCGCTCAAGCTGATTGCTGGCTTATCCTACTGACTGTGCTGTACTGCGCTCGAGCTGAGTGCTGGCTTATCCTACTGACTGTCTTGGATGACAAAAACATGTTGCAGTGCAAATATTTTCAAAAATGTTTATTTTATTTTTATCGAATGTCGCTTTAGTGTAGGTTTCAGAATAGTGGTATGTATGGTTCTTCAGATTAATACCCTACAGTGGGCAAAAATGAATTGCAAGGTCTTAGGAAGATATACAATTTGATTGATTGATAATACATTTCACCGATGCTTTGATAATGCAGTATTGTCAAATACCTCCTTTAAATCCAGTTCAAATCAGTTCTAAGACCAGAGGTTTTGCTAATCTTAACATAAATTTTTTTTTTTAAATTGTGGCTAGTTTCACAGACCTCCAGATAACATAGATGGACAGGTTTTGTAAGAATGACAAGTAGATTAGTCCCTGGTGAATAGTAGGCATCTCAGTAGAATAGTCTTTATGGTGCAGCTTAATAGTAGTATATGAGTGCAGCATTAAGAGTGTCTGTCTTCATTTTCATCAATCAGTTCAGTTCAAGAACATAATTATGACTGATGATGATAACAGGCCATTCAGCCCATCTGGGCTCATCATTTCGCCTAAGGTCTAAACTGGGGGTGTCAGTTCTGTAGGCTTTTGCTGTGTTTTAGCACTTATATAATTTATTGAAGTCACTGATTGGCTAGAGAGACCCCACACCTTGTTTCAAAGACCTAAACAGGTTACTTCTTGAAAGAAAACCGCAAAAACCTGTAGATGCTGAAGCCCTCCAGTAGATCGATGCCCCTGTTCTAGAAAGTATAACTAGCACTGTCTAAAGCCTGGTTTTGAATATCGCAAATGTCTTTAATAACCCTTTAAATACCCATTCAGCAATTTCAACTGCTAATCAATGTAAACTACGCACTTGGAAATGAATTACCTTGGTGGATTACGGTACTCATAGTTTTTTTTTTCTGTAACCAGCCACAGTACAATACGGCAAAGGCATGGTTTATTTGTGAATATGTTAGTTAACTATTACTTTCGATATAGTACCTGACATATGAGCACCAATTGAAAACGATGAGTGAGTGATCAGTTCGTTTCCATGTTGAGGAGCTGCGCAAGGACTACAAAAAACGATCAGATATCAAAAACAAAGAAGGAGAATGAAATGCGGAAGAAGCAAAATGAACAAGAGAGTAGCGTCTGTCCGACTTATTTTAAATACTTATTTTTCCTTTTCTCTTTATCGTTATTTTTCCCTCTAGAACACACTGACTTGGAATTTTGGGGGGAAAAAAAAAACATTAAAAAAAACTCTTCAAAGGATTAAAGAGCTATAAGGTTTCTAGTTAGCATACAGCAGAGTGGTGAGACAGAACAACAGTGAGTGCACTTTAGGGGTCTAAACTGGGCCTTGTTTAGAAGACAAATGGGAAATAGGTCTTTACCAGCTGCTGGCCCTTTGGCCCCCACCCGGCGTACTGCAGATGAACGTTCCGCACTTCTGGTGGATTCAGGTCCCGGGTGTCCCTACAGACAACAGTACATGCACAAGATCAGGTTACACACAGGATACCGGTACATACAGTGGGAGCAATAATTCTTTGATCCCTTACTGATTTTGGAGGTTTGCACACTTACAAAGAATTGAACTGTGTAGAATTTTAATCATAGGTACATTTTAACATTGAGAGACAGAATATCACAAAATAATCCACAATAACAACATCATATAAATTTAATAAATTTATTATCGTATTTTCACATGAAATAAGTATTTGATCCCCTACCAATCAGCAATAATTCTGGCTCCCACAGACCAGTTAGTTTTCCATTAAGAAGCACTCCTAATCTCAACTCATTACCCAAAACACCTGTGTCAACTCGTTACATTGTTATGTAGCTGTATAAAAGACACCTGTCCACACAATCAATCAGATTCCAATGTTTCCACCATGGGCAAGACAAAGGAGCTGTCTAAGGACATCAGGGACAAAATTGTAGACCTGCACAAGACTGGGATGGGCTACAAGAAAATAAGCAAGCAGCTTCGTGAGAAGTTAACAACTGTTGGAGCAATTATTAGAAAATGGAAGAAACACAAAGTCACCGCCAATCTCCCTCGGTCTGGGGCTCCACGCAAGATCTCGCCTCGTGGGATATCAATGATCATGAGAAAGGTCAGGGATCAGCCCAGTACTACACAGGAGGAGCTTGTTAATGACCTGAAGGCAGTTGGGACCACAGTCACGAAGAGAACCATCAGTAACACACTACACCGTGAAGGATTAAAATCCTGCTGCGCGCGCAAGGTTCCTCTGCTGAAGAAGGCACATGTACAGGCCCATCTGAAGTTTGCCAAAGAACACCTGGATGATCCAGAGGAGGCTTGGGAGAAGGTGATGTGGTCAGATGAGACCAAAATAGAGCTATTTGGCATCAACTCGACTCGCCGTGTTTGGAGGAAGAGAAATGCTGAGTACAACTCAAAGAACACCATCCCCACTGTGAAGCATGGAGGTGGAAACCTTATGCTTTGGGGGTGTTTCTCAGCTAAGGGGACAGGACGACTTCACCGTATCGAGGGGAGGATGAATGGGGCCATGTACCGGGAAATTTTGGGCGACAACCTCCTTCCCTCAGTGAGAGCACTGAAAATGGGTCGTGGATGGGTCTTCCAACATGACAATGACCCAAAACATACAGCTAAGGCAACAAAGCAGTGGCTCAGAAAGAAGCATATTAAGGTCCTGGAGTGGCCTAGCCAGTCTCCAGACCTAAATCCCATCGTTTTGTGGAGGGAGCTGAAGCTTCGAGTTGCCAAGCGACAGCCTCGGAACCTTAAGGATTTGGAGAGGATCTGCAAAGAGTGGACCAAAATCCCTCCCAAGATCTGTGCAAACCTGGTGAAAAACTACAACAAACGTCTGACCTCTGTGCTTGCCAACAAAGGTTTCTCCACCAAGTATTAAGTCCTATTGTTCTATGGATCAAATACTTATTTCATGTGAAAATACGATAATAAATTTATTACATTTATATGATGTTGTTATTGTGGATTATTTTGTGATATTCTGTTTCTCAATGTTAAAATGTACCTATGATTAAAATTCTACACAGTTCCATTCTTTGTAAGTGGGCAAACCTCCAAAATCAGTAAGGGATCAAATAATTATTGCTCCCACTGTATGTAAAGTTCAGCTGAACACAAAACGAGGTTATACACAGGAGACTGGGTTACACATGTAAAGTTCAGCTGAACACAAGACCATGTTAAACACAGGAGACTGGGTTCCACGTGTAAAGTTCAGCTGAACACAAGACCATGTTAAACACAGGAGACTGGGTTCCACACATAAAACTGAGCTGAACACAAGACCAGGTTAAACACAGGGCTGGATTAAGCTCCCTCCACTGACACAGTATCCCCATCACACCGTAGATTTACACTTCAAATAAGTGTTGGTGACTGAGGGCAGAACGATCGTGATTCACTCAGTGATGTGCAGCCTTTTTATTATTTCCTGAGTAGGCACTGTCATCCGAAACGTACCCTATTACCCATCGGTGCTGCTGCATACGTAATGCAGAAATCTGTCTGTTTAAATAGATCCAGGAGGGACAATATGTACTCAAGTTGATTTATCACATGAATATTACGCAGCGCATCTCGCTGGAGGGTAAACCAGCAGTATCCCACTCGGGATGTTAACCCACAATCCTCTGTTGATAGTTCAAATTTAAATGACGGTGCAGCACAGAATGAGAGAGACCCCATAAAGTAGGGGAAATGGGCTTTTTTTCAATAAAGTAAGGTCGTAACAATGCGCTTCCATCTGTAATGCTAAACTACTCCACTAGATGGGAGCAGATGGAAGCCAGCCCTGGCAGTGCAAAGCTCAGCTTTATATGGTACATCCACACATAAATCAATAAGCACTTTGCAGCTTTTTACGATAACATCATAATGAGCTGAAGCAGTGAATGAAAGAGAAATCTAACGATAAAGTGATAAACTGTAAAAACACAAATACTAAAAAGCACTGCTGCTGCTTAGTTTTACTCATTTTATAGAAGCATAATTTACAAATACACAGAAAAACACAAAACAAAATAATACAGTCCTCTCAAAATGACAACTACTTACGGAGTCACCAGGCTGTAGATGATGTAGGATGCTGTGAAAGAGTGCTGATAGATCTGCAAAGAGGAGACATATTTCATACAGTGAGAACGTGTTCATACTAATAACCGGTTTACAACGAGAACCATCTGCAATATTACAACTGGCCTCCCAAATGGATGCGAGTGAGCAGCGCTTCTGTTCATGGTGCTTCAGACATTTTGCAGCGCTAAAAAACTGTTCTATCACGTCACAATTTCATAAAATAAAAACATTCGATTTGAACTGTACACCTTTTATACTACTGGGATGTCTGCATAACTCTGTTTTAATGTAAAGTATTTCAAATTCCATAACGTTTCATAATTTCAGAGCTAATTTATATGAAGAGTATTTCAGTTAGCTGCCATGGTTGCAGTTTCTTTCCAGTGACAGGAATACTATCGCTGCCATTCATATTTCTCATCAGGTTCCACAGTGGGAAGATATGGTATGTGGGTTTAAATTGGTATATATTGCAGTCACACACACACACACACACCTCAGGTGACGGCAACAGGTAGCAGCGATGCCATCGATCAGGGCCGAGAATGCGCCATGCGCCACAACTCCCCGAAGCCATTTTTTTAAATGCTGTTTTACCGTTTCATTTATTCAAACGTATGCTGTGACCATGATCTTCCTATCTGCTCTGGGGATTAGGCCTGCCAGTCATGGTCCCCTTAAGGGCCTTATCGGGCGACGCGCGGGACGGGCGGAGTCAGCCCCCGTCTGTACTCCTCCTGTACCCCGTCGGGCCTTTTCAGAGTCAGCACCCTCCTGAGCATTGCGGCATCTCAGCCGTCGCTGCGCTTGCTCGCGGGCGTTTTCTTTTTTTTAACACGCTGCAGAATAACTCGCAAAAATATGCTACGCTTTCTGTAAGGAGACAGGCGGGGGTTACAGGTGCAGAACAGAGCAGCAGCACTGCTGGGAAGCGGAGTCTGAGGCTGGAGCATAGGCCACAGCAGAGATCCGACTCCAATTCCCATGAAAACCCCTTGCGTCTGATTGACAGGAACATTCTCAGCTTATGTTGAGCTAATTGGAACGCAGCCGAGCTCAGAACGTTTCACTGTACAGGACCTGCCTGGGTCGCCAGTACAAGTCTTATAAAATGACTGTTTGGGGCAAAGGGGCTATTTAACAAGAACAAAACATGACATTATAACCACAGGAAGCTCAAACTGGAAGTTAGGAGAACCCACCTTTCTGTGGCAAGTGGTAAAACATATTCCAGATGAATCTGGCCTCAATCATCGGAGCCGTATGTCACGGTTTAGAATACACTATTATCCAGGGCGTGTTTAAAAATGTCATATTCTCTAACCCATTCACATAGCCTGGAGCTACTGAGGTACTGTACATTTGCCTGCACAATGATACAGACAGCTCTATGAAGGACATCAATGTGATCTGTCCTCTGTAAACATCACCACTGCCCAGTATCAGCAAGTTGGTCTTGTTTGTGTGTTCCTTGCAAAGTTTTACCATCCCCATCACCACGGGCACTTGTGTTTAAGAACCCCCCCCCCCCCTCCCTCCCTCATTCCACATCTCCTCCCCCATCTCCTCCCCCCTCATGGCTTACTCTCAGCCCCATATTGTGTTCCACACAGCTACATGAAATATTGCTCGTTATGATGGTAATTTGAAAGAAAAAAGCTTATAAGTGAAGGCTTCTCACGGGGACAACGTTGTAGGCAAGCAGCACATACTTCATGTCGGGGGACACATCGTACTTGCTGTACATGTCCTGTTGGGAGGGGGAAAGTGAGAGAGGGAGAGGGAGAGAGATGACACCTTTAACCATGCATAAGATTTTCATTAATACAATTCTTAAATGACTGCGTTTGACAGATTGCTTCCTACAAAATGCACACATAAAACCATTAATCTTGTCTCAATACATTGATTTCAGACAAACATAATGTTGTGTGTCGCCATCTCGGCCATTTCCAGCTTGGTCCCCCATTTCACATCGTGCTCCCTAGAAGTGTCCCCAGAATAAATGCTTGCTTTATCCTTGATTTAATTAAAAGCATGCTTTATCCTTGACTGCAAATAGTGAAATAATAAAATATTTTATTAATTTTGTTTCTTCGCCAACACGCGCATATGCTGGTCAATAGCAGCAAGGCCAATCTTAACATCAATCATATCAATTAGCGTGAGTTAGATCTCATTGGATGTAAACTCATGTCATTCCATGTTGGGGTTAAAGTCCCCAAGGTTCTATATTTGGGGTTTAAGTCCCCTAGAAAAGTGATGGGTTCAGGACGCACCTGAAGGTTTTGTTCTTGGGGGTAACTTTTTCTTTAATTCCTTTTAATTAATTGATATGAAGCACATTGAGTTGCAATTGTTGTATGAAATGTGCTATATAAATAAAATTTGATTGATTGATTGATGCCAGTACTCTAATGTGTGCGATATTGCTGTAAACAGCTTATAACCTTTCACTTGACAAACAATTTTTTTCCAATCATGAATCTATGGTCAAAGGACTTACAAACTTTTTTTGCTCCAGCAAGACCTTCTGCTCCTTCGTCTCGACGTTGTGCACGACCACGTCTCCCTCACGCGTGCGGTACAGCAGCTCGCTGCCTGCGAGAGGAAAACACTAATCAGGGTGTGGCAAAGCCAAGCTGCTAATACGAGCACTGTCCTCCATCTGGAAAGCGGTCATTCACTGTAGGGAGTCGGTCTCCAGGTCAGTGCGGCCTGAGCTTCAGTCAACGCCCTGAAAGTGCCGCTCCACGCACGCACGCATGCCAAACCAGAAGCAAGGAAAATATAGGGTTGTGAAATATTTCAACCGTCAAAAAAAGGTGGGCTTGCTCAACACACGCTCACGGTCAGCCTAGCAGCAAGGTGCGCATCAAAATAGAGCGTGCGTGGAATGTTCTTTTAACGGCCGCCCTTGCTGAGTGAATCCGTGAATACTGGTGAAAATATAGAGCTAGTGGTTATACAGTCAATAATGACATTAAGGGTTAGGTATTAGTCTTCAGAGAGGTTGCCCTTTTCAACTGTATAAAGATAACATTACCTCCAAAAAACAAGAATGTGATTACTTGGCATTCATGGTGATGTCGAAATGCGGACGTTCTCTCCCCCCCCCCTAGCAGAGGCATCCAACAGGGGGCAGCGTGGCGCGGGTTGCGCACAGGCTCACATTGAAACGCCGCACACACTTCCTGACATCGGACCCTAAAATGTTCAGTGTTAAATCAACTCGTACAGGGTAGACATGGTACCTGTTCAACTCTGCGAGAGTTGAATTAAAGCTGGGCATTTCACTTTGCGTTTCTGTCCGTTTTCCCTTCCCCAGATGAAAAAATTAGCTTCGCCCTTTAAGATGGAAAATCCGGCGGGTGCCGCCTCCCCATCGCCTCTCATGTTTAAACCCTGCTGAGTCCTGCGCGCGACGGAGCGCCCATCTGAATACGGATTTCACATTGACATGCAGGTCCTGAACCCCCCCCCCAAATAACAAATAATGAGACTGGAAATAGGAAATAACACAAGTCCCGTCACAGTGGCAGGCGTGCGGAGTCCGAATATGAGAACGAAACAAAGTTTTGGGCGGCCCTTTGATGCCGAACCGAATGCAATTAGCAGCGTTTCAGAATCAGGGCAACACTGAGAGGGCGCCAGATCAATACGACAAATTACCTCTTTCCAAAGAAGCAACGGTGCATGGGAAATAAGGCCTGAGATTACCTCTCTGGTGGCACCGAAAGCCGACTCCGTGTCCTTGTTTTTCGCTAATATATATCCAGAATGGTCAAATTGATGTTTTTCTACTTTCCTCAGTGAAAAGTAGCCTTTGTTTCTAGTTGGTTCTTTTAATTTCAGAATGGTTGTTTAGTCATCTAAACAACACTCACATAGACTCATTGTTTAGATTGTTATATCACCCCCTATTAATACATGCCCCTTTGAACATTTCTGATTGGTTACTCATCTCCTGCATGCCACCTCCACCCAATATCCCACCACTCACTGTCTACTACCACTGTCAAAAAGGCCATTGTTATTTGTGACCCGCTCAACTAAAATTTGTTTGATGTAAAAAAATAATAATAATAATTCTCAGAAAAAAAATCGCCCCACAACAGTTGTCAATCAATTTCTTTTCTGAAAATAATTTTTTCAGACTCATTTTCGTAGAGCGCCATCTCCATTTACCATAGTATCGGTTTAATTTGAGACATTTAATTTATAAATGCTGAATAAATAAATTAAAACAACAGCCAGTGGTTTACCCAGACTTGGTCATGTGATCTGAAATCCTTCCTGGAATCCTTATTACATTTCACAATTCACCAACCAACCGCTGACACCCCATGGTATCTTCTGCCCCCCACTCCTGGCCCCTTGCTCCGCTCCCTTTTCTCCTGTGTGTGCTACTGCATCCCTCGCTCCCTCCCTCCCTCCGTATCTCTGTCATTTGCCTCAAGTTCACATAACCTGCATACGCTTTTTTAGATTCTGCAGGTCACCGCATCCAAACTCATTCTCCAACTCTGTTGACACTTACCCACTGGCCACTTATTTCTTGTGTCAAAACTGTGCTTCTACCTCTCTGTCCGTCTCTGTCTCATTTTGTCACACTCATGTATTCTATCCCCAGTTCCCATAGTTTTCTCTAGTTCTTGACTGGGATATGGGCTGTGTAAGTGTGTGTGTGTGTGTGTGTGTGTGTGTGTGTTTGTGTGTGCATTTATGGATATGTGTTTGTGTGAATAGACTCAACCTAAAGACCTCCAATGCTGAATCATGGGAATAAAAAAATCCACTAAAAAAACTGTGACAAATCAAGCTAGGAATGGAGATGTTGAAGACATAGGACAATGACAAAACGACAATAAAATGGCACATATGACGATGATAAAGAAGATCAATGAACAAGACGATGGTGAAAACTGTAATGATGATGACGGTGAGGATTATGCCATATCAATGACAATGATGATGAAGAAGGTGCTGATGTAGATGATGCCCATGATGATGATGATGATAATGAGGCTTCCCCTCATCTTCACTTCGCTTACCCGGCCCTCTTCAACTGAGCACATAATTTTTCTTCGATATGCCCCCTCCCACCAACCTCCCCACCCCTCCAAAAATTCACCCTCCCGACTTCCGACTTCACTATTCGCCTAACTTCTCGACTCTCTGAACCCCCGCCCCCCTGCTCTCCACTTGGCACGCTCCTTCCAACAGCATACCTCAGCCTCCGCATTTCTCTCCCCGTCTTTCCCATTGTAGAACCATCTGTTCGCTCGGCGATAATCTCTCTCCAACGACGCCTTGCACACGCCGCAGCTCAAAAGCTATTCAATTAATCTCTATTTAGTACAGTAATCCATACGGCACGCGAATCGACAGGCCCCGTGGCCTGATCCGCTTCGTCGCCCCGTACCGATGGCCCCGAGCCACGTTACAGCTGATCGCGGCAGGCGCTGGAGTGCCGCTGTTCAGCGCTATTAACTCTCGCGGAGTTGTACTGGAGCACAGCACTTATTGATCGTGGGACGTCGCGTTGTTCAAAGCCGCGAGGCAATGACCTCGTCTGGTCATCTGCACCTGCAGTGCAGGAAAACGGTGCTACACCAGGGCGGCAGTGCAGTATGACGATTACGGACCCGGAAAACTCGCAGGTTCAAATTCCAAGTGGGGCAGTGGCAGAGGTATTTGATCTGATTTGCTAAAATTCCATCTGTATGAATGGATTGCATGTAAAACTTGTGCGCTGTGTCAGTCATTCTGGGTAATGTAATGTAAGTGTAATCACCAAAAAATACATTTTCACCGTAAAAAGTTACTAACGCATAGCCTACAAAGTCTGTAAATCCTTGCAAAAACTAGGCCTGCCTTTAAAAGTATTGATATCAAAATGTGGCCAAGTTACAACTAACAATATTGCCCATCATAGCTCACACTAATTAAACTAGCTCTATTAACAAAGCAAGTCTATCCAAACTTTCATGAATTATTTAATGCAACTTGGCCCTGTGTTTTTCATCATAGCATGTGAAGTGTTGGGGATCTCTATGTCAGAGACACGGAGGGAATATTGGAGGTCCAGATGCGATAGCTGCGGAATCTAAAAGTGTTCCAAAGAACACCACTGAGACGGACAATAATCCGTAGTGGAATATGAGAAAATAAAGAGAACACAAATAACCTCGCGATAAAAACGAGGAACTCGATATCCGAGCAAAAACAAATAAATAAGCAGTAACGCTTATCTAACTCCCGTTTGTGGAGTGAACAAAAGAAAGAAAAGAGAAACTCAAAAGACCCTCTTAGGGTAAGAGCACTCGTAGGTATGAGTGGAAAAACAAAGAAACTAAAAAACCTCTGCTCTGAAATAAGAGCGAAAAGATCACTTTGCTTTCTTTCTAAATTGTACTGCTAACAAGTCCCGTGTTGAGAAGCAAAGCTGTCGATAGCAGCACAACTTCCTATACCTTTTTTACCAAAGTAATATGGAAGTGATGAGAAAGGAAGGAAGCGGGGTATAAGTAGTGAGCGGAAATAAATGACAGGTGAACTCACTAATCACTGAGGCAAAAGCAAAACCCGTAGCGGAAAACACAAGAAAATCCAATAGATTACCGGTAAACGACAAAAAAAATAAAAAACGCGGAGATAAGGGAAGGAAGGCATGATCCATGACAGTGAAGAGATTGTGGTCATTCAAACTTTATCTGTCAAATAACAAAAATGGCCTCATGGAACAACATAACTTAAATTAATGGTTTAAACAGTTAACAAATAATTATACTTTGTTGTCAAGTTTACTTTAGAAAATGTACAGGTTTTTTAAAATGTTCACTACTGCTACAGATTTCTCTACAATTCACAAACAGACATTTACACCAATAAAGATAATTTACAGTAGAGAAAGGGGGGATTAATAAATAAATGCAGATACAAATTAGAAATATGTTGACGTTGAAAATAGTACAAATAATTTGTTAACATAATACTAGTTATGTTATTTATGTTATGTAAGTGAACACAAGCATGTCTAGGCTCTGTAGGACCACACAGGTTTCTATAGAAATCCAAATATTCCAAATAAATAAATACATCAATAAATACATAATAATAATAATAATAATAATAATAATAATAATAATAATAATACATTTTATTCATGCTGTGCTTTTCATTGACCCAAAGCACCTGTTGTTCAAACATACCCTGTATTTCTATACTATACTATAAATTATTGTTTTTTCACAGTTTGATGTGGCACATACAGTTTCATTGACCACATTGAGATGGTAAGATGAAAAAACACAGGGCCAAGTTGCATTAAATAATTTATGAAAGTTTGGATAGCGTTGCTCTGGAATAGAGCTAGTTTTGATATCAATACTTTTAAAGGCAGGCCTAGTTTTTGCAAGGACTTACAGACAGTGCTTTGTAGGCTATACATGAGTAACTTGGCTTTTTTTTTTACGGTGACAACGTATTTTTTGGTGAGATATCACTTCTTTTTGTGTACTAATGTAATGTAATGTGTTTGGTAGCTAACGTAGAAAATTGCCTCTGGAGGGCCAAAGTAGCTAAATACGGTTAAAGGGTTATCGCCTACACGACAGAGGTAGCCTAGTAATGCACTCATAGCCTACAAAGCACTATTTTGTAGCTAAAAAATAATTGGTTTTGCGTAGCTGCAATAGCCTAGTAAAAGTAATGTGAAGATTTTTTTTAAAATAAATATTTACCGAGGCTGTAACCACGGAACTCCTGCATCAATGCCAGGCACAGTAAACACAAGGCCATAACATAGCTGCAAATATTTACGCAAATACGTGAACGTGGATGCTTCGAGCTACGTGAACAGTTATTCTTTTGCCATGACATTTGTGAAAGACAAACCAGAGGAAAGCACAGATCGAACAAGAAAGTTGTTTATTGTTGTTGCCTGCTATAGCGTCCCTTGCTGCAAAGCTCTGGCTTGTCTTTCACAAATGTCATGGCAAAATAAAAACTGTTCACGTAGCTCGAAGCGTCCACGTTCACACGTTCACAGTTTTGTGTGAAGTATGTTTCTGGCCTAATGTTAGGCTACCAGACCATGTCAGGTGACATTCACTGTTTTTAAGTACAAGTGAAATAGTGAACAGTTAATACTTTCTCAGCATTTGCAAGAAAACAATGTTGTTTAATGAGAAAATAACATTCTTGTATGAGAAAAAGTATACATGTGCAGTTTTAATTGAAAATGAAAGGAGACTTTGGCACCTGGCAGAGATCGAACCACTGACCTCAGGCATGATCTTGAAAACAAGATCTTGACTGCTAGGCCGAAAAGAAGTAATTGTCTACTGAAAATAAATGTTAGGATCAGGTGAGAATCAAACTGACAATCTGCTACAGCAGCACTGTAACCACTAAGCTACAGATACTTCCAATTTGTGTAGTTGGTAGACAGCCTCTGAAGCATGTAAATGCGACAAGGCAATTTTAAACAGAGCTGCTGATGGATTGGATTAAGGTGGATTAAAGGTGGGTTGTCCAATGGGGAGAATTATTCTTTGAGGGTATGCAGGCAGGAAAAACAGGAAGAAGAGGAAGAAGAAGCAGAAGAGGAAGGAGAAAAACCGGCAAAATAACTCAAGTTTGGGGTTTTATTGTGTGGATGTGTGAAGTTGTATGTGAATGTTGTGTGGTTACATGAGGTCAGAATGTACAGAAGTTAATGTTTTTTAAGGTCTGAGAGTGTGATCATTATGGTTACTTCTGTAGGAAACCCAGAAAAGTGCCAAACTCTCTGTGCTGTATAGGTATGGGGCATTCCCCCGCCAAGCCGTAACTTGGCGGATGGCATACCTGCCATCCAATGTAAAATCTGTTCACTGGTGTCTCATAACCCACACCCTTACCTGATGGGGTGTTTAAGATATCATATTTCTTTCAAAGATACTTGATGGTCAAGTAACGGTTTAAGGCTAAAATTGTTCTGCTCTCATGATGAATATTCATGAAGAGGGTGTGGCCAATGTCAAATCACCCATAGTAATGACAGGAGAGTGCAGCTCTGTGATCCCCGTAAAGGGTGGAGGCAGCATACACTGTAAATCAGTGACTTTGCTCTTCGTAGCCACAATTTGGTTGAAATCAGTGAGTCACAAATTATATATCACAGCCACATGCATACTGAGGCTCATGAAGCTCTCAGGTTGCTAATACGCAGCAGGTACCCTTGCCAATTAACTACCCTAATCACTTCTTGCCAAAAAAGTTGCCTCCTCTACATGAAAGAGTGGAGTACAGAAGGCACGTAGGCCTGTTTCTCATTCGACCGCGTCTGGGAAGCACATAATTCACAAACACCAAGGGAATCGAAGAATTCTGGGAATGAACACTGGCGGCTCCTTGTTGGAGGAACAGAATGGTATTAGAAGGGATGAGGCTAGAGGAACAGTCTGTAAGCAGGGTGAATCTCTGAAACAGGCTGACATAGACACAGGATCTTGCCTCTGGGGACATTTTTTTTGCTTCTGTCACTTGCTTTTTTTTACCAGCCCTTTTGGTAACAGTAACAGCTGATGTTTGATTCCTCCTTTCTCTTCAAGAACCCAGCAGTCCCCTGTGAAGTCCGGATTGAGATGCCTCTCCCTCAGATAAATAAAAAGGCTTCTTAAATGGCACACTGAAGAAATTACAGCTCCCCACTGCTACAAAAATCAAAGACCCCCTCATGGTATCATCGCCACCCTAAATCTCAGCTGCCCTCTGGCGCAGGTGAGCTATAAAAAGGAAATGGGATCATAAAAATTTCACTGCACCTATAATTAAGCTTCTACACACGCATACACACATGCACACACGCTCACACACACACACACACACACACACACACATTTTGTGGGTTTTGCTGCATACTACAGCCACACCTCGCTTTTCCCAAGAATTAAATAGTGAGATTCAACAGAAGTTACTCTGCTCACGGTTTCCGAGACCAAACAGAAACCCAGCCACTGAATCCCATCTGGAGAGTTTGAGACTTTTCATTCTCATTTACAGTTATCAGCAACGATGATCGAGGTTGTCAGTGAATCTCATTAACCACAATGGGACGCTGCTGAACAGGCTAGTGCACAATGCAAATGATGCTGAAAATAGCAATGATCAAGCATAAATATCCTTTTTTTCCCCAGTGCTTTCACGTTTCACAACACAGGCATTTTGAGCTGTGGTCCTAATTAATGGAATAGGCGCAAAGCACAAGCATGCTCGGTGGACAGCCCCCGAGGGAGTACAATTCAAAAAGCTGCTGTCTGGGTAAATGGAGAGTGAGATTTGCAACCATACATGTACGTATAAAAAAGGAAATTCAAGCCCGGCGGTAAACTCATGGCTGTGTGTGTATACGTGTGTGTGTGTGTGTGTGTGTGTGTGTGTGTGTGTGTTACGCACACACTTTATCACTTGCAATCCAAATTCACACGTTGTACAAGCTGCTGACATGGTTTAGGTAATGCATGACATATTTCATGTTTTATTACAGGGGTTTGCTTGTTATTGATTGTCAGGGTCAAAGTCAAACTTGTTGAAATGATATGAAATCATTTTATTTAAAGGGCCGGCTTGCTCATCTATTTATGCATGTCTGCAGATTTCTATACGTTCTTCTAGAAATAATAATACAATTAGGTTATTCTGTCCACAATTCACAAAGTTCACAATTGATAGATAAAATATTTTGGATTTTTATGAGCACATGTCCACTTTAATTATACACAAATATCCATGGCCTAGATCTGACCCTACAATTTCAATTTCTGAGCATAACACATCATCCTGTCCTGCCCCTGGCCTTTGGAGATCATGTGACCCATGCAAATTGGAATTAAACAAGTGAAGTTTCGTGCAGCACACAGCGACATGTTAGCTTGTGTTTTTCCTTACTGCCAATCGTATCAGCACCTGGAATTACCTTGGGTCTTCAAGATTTTACTTTCAAGTTATCATCAGGCATCCCAGAGGACAGCTCATTTAGACAGCCTATTAGCCCATTAAAGTGAGACAAACTAGGCGAGCAGCCATGAAGGAATGGCCGGAGCGAGTGGAGACAGCCAAACACGGTAGCCAAACATAGAAAGAAGTGAGCTATGGCCAGTTGGCAATGGTCACGAGCATATCTGTGATTTTATCAAGGTAGAAAATAACAAACTTAAGTGAAGAATGGAAAAATGACTAGAAAGCAATCATAGAACATCAATCCAGTAATATGTAAGTGTTGTAATGATGGCGTTGTCTGACACCCGTCCAAAGACTGTAAGCACCCACCACGTTGTAATCTATAGTAAAGTAGGTACATGTACCTGGAGCATGCACAGTAGTTTGGGGCTATACCTCTGCACTCACTACAGGTAGAGAGTTGGCTGAGAGCTCATTTTAATCAGGAGCACGGCACTTTTATTAGCAGATGTTCAATCAAAGAAAAAAAAAATGGTTTAGTATTGTCCATTCCAGTGTCATAAAATAAATAGTAAAGTAACCTACATGGTAAATTAAAAATACCTGGCAGGATAAAACTGTAATGGGTCTTTAATGTGTCGGAGATTCAAACGCGAAGGTGGGGGAATCTACGGTGGCTGAGAAGTGCAAAACACAACGACATTTCACAAAACAACGACATTTCACAAAACACAACGACATTTCACAAAACACAACGACATTTCACAAAACACAACGACATTTCACAAAACACAACGACATTTCACAAAACACGACGACATTTCACAAAACACGACGACATTTCACAAAACACAACGACATTTCACAAAACACAACGACATTTCACAAAACACAACGACATTTCACAAAACACAACGACATTTCACAAAACGGAAAGGGTAGGACAACACTTCTTGTTTGTGATTGGACAGAACCCAAGCCCCTCAATGTAATTTTCTTTCACAAAACGGAAAGGGTAGGACAACACTTCTTGTTTGTGATTGGACAGAACCCAAGCCCCTCAGCGAAATTACGAATCCTACTATGGCCATGCCAAGACCCGCCCTCCTCTGTCTCTGATTGGCTGGTCGTTCTGTGCGCTCTACCACCCAACCCTCTGTTTGAGTTTAAGGTGACTCTCTTCGCTGGAGCGCGTTGCAGTAACTTATTTTCCGAAATTGCATGCAAATTCAGGTAGCCTAACTAACGTTACAGCATAAAACGTGTACTGACATCCATTAGCCTAAAATAAGTTTACGTTTTTAATACCACCAATGTTGATAATAGTTCTAGGCTATAGGACAAATCAGAATGTTTGTAAACAGAGGTTGCTACGATACTTCCGGGTGGCCACTCAGCACTTCAAAACCGACTGAACCAGTCGGAGCTGTGTAGAAACAGTTAGCTAACGTACACTATGCCGAAATCGTGTTGTGTTTGGGGCTGTAATGCCAAATGTAATCAGGCACACCGTGGGTTGGGCTTTTTCCGATTCCCCGCTTTAAAGTCTGAATCGACCCAACGGAACCTGTGGATTCAGAGACTTAAAATAGAGGATACCCCAGATCATACAGTCCGTTTGGCTAGCTAGTGAAGGTAACCATATAGCTCGCTAGCTAACGTTAGCTACTTGTTAACGCTAACTTAGATAAAAATACGTGTTAGCGAACTTAGCTAACGTTAACGTTAGTTGCTTCCCTCAGAAAAAAATCGAACCATCTATCAATCAATAAAACAATGTTTGGCTATCTGTCTGTTGTACTTGTAACGTTAGCTAGCCAGCTAAGAATCCAGAGGTTGAGTTGTCAGATTTGAACTTGTGTTTTTACTGTAACGTTAACGTTATTGACAACTCAACCTCTGGATTCTTAGCTGGCTAGCTAACGTTACAAGTACAACAGACAGATAGCCAAACATTGTTTTATTGATTGATCGATAGTTCGTTCATAGCTGGAATTACCTATTATTTTTTTCTGAGGGAAGCAGCTAACGTTAACGTTAGCTAAGTTCGCTAACACTTTTTCGCCGTATTTTCATCTGTTAGCGTTAACACGTATTTTTATCTAAGTTAGCGTTAACAAGTAGCTAACGTTAGCTAGCGAGCTATATGGTTACCTTCACTAGCTAGCCAAACGGACTGTATGATCTGGGGTATCCTCTATTTTAAGTCTCTAAATCGACCCAACGGAACCTGTGGATTCAGACTTTAAAGCGGGGAATCGGAAAAAGCCCAACCCACGGTGTGCCTGATTACATTTGGCATTACAGCCCCAAACACAACACGATTTCGGCATAGTGTACGTTAGCTAACTGTTTCTACACAGCTCCGACTGGTTCAGTCGGTTTTGAAGTGCTGAGTGGCCACCCGGAAGTATCGTAGCAACCTCTGTTTACAAACATTCTGATTTGTCCTATAGCCTAGAACTATTATCAACATTGGTGGTATTAAAAACGTAAACTTATTTTAGGCTAATGGATGTCAGTACACGTTTTATGCTGTAACGTTAGTTAGGCTACCTGAATTTGCATGCAATTTCGGAAAATAAGTTACTGCAATGCGCTCCAGCGAAGAGAGTCACCTTAAACTCAAACAGAGGGTTGGGTGGTAGAGCGCACAGAACGACCAGCCAATCAGAGACAGAGGAGGGCGGGTCTTGGCATGGCCATAGTAGGATTCGTAATTTCGCTGAGGGGCTTGGGTTCTGTCCAATCACAAACAAGAAGTGTTGTCCTACCCTTTCCGTTTTGTGAAAGAAAATTACATTGAGGGGCTTGGGTTCTGTCCAATCACAAACAAGAAGTGTTGTCCTACCCTTTCCGTTTTGTGAAATGTCGTTGTGTTTTGTGAAATGTCGTTGTGTTTTGTGAAATGTCGTTGTGTTTTGTGAAATGTCGTTGTGTTTTGTAAAATGTTGTTGTGTTTTGTGAAATGTCGTTGTGTTTTGTGAAATGTCGTTGTTTTGTGAAATGTCGTTGTGTTTTGCACTTCTCAGCCACCGTAGGAATCAGAACAAGTCAGCTCACAACCGTGAGGACCAATAAAAGCGGAAGCGGAAGTGAGGAACCTAAATACCCTGCCGGTAGAAGCACAGGTGAAAACAATAAGGAGGACGGCAAACCCCTAAACGGAACATGGAAAAAATCTGATTGATTCACAATTGTGAAACCAGGAT